>JALMGA010000019.1:722500-3122500 GCA_023333525.1 Aspidoscelis tigris stejnegeri | reverse complement strand
GGTGCTAACAAAAGTCTTCTTGCTGCTTCTTAAGTGTCGATTCAGATCAGAAAAATTTTGTCGTCTGCCACCATAATCTGGTTGACGTCCTGCATCTCTTCAAGTGCCATCTTGACTTCACCAGATGAGAAAGGGTTTGGGTTGTCCTGGTTGATGGAGTCCATCAGATGTTTTAAACTCACAGACTGTGCGTGAGAAGCTCTGAACACTTCCAGAAGGGCAGTCTTGAATGCTTTAAACCTGTACATACAAGGGGTAAAAGGTATGAACAAATAAAAACTTCTAGTATTATTTCATGCTACACAGTGCGTAAATAGGTTACTTGCTGAAATCATCAACAGGGGGAGAAAATACACCGAGACAAGGCGCTGCTCTGTCTCAGGAACACAAAATGACAAGAGTAACACTCGATCCATTTTTGGCAGCACATGGATGGAGTGATATGGAGTCAGTAAATATAGGACCCTTAAAATTAAGGCTCTGGTCTTCAAAAGGCCACAAACGAAGGCACAGAAGGAAATGTTTCAATTCACATCTACAGAAATTAGGAGAGGAAAGCTCTTGGTCAACGGAAAGAACTACAGAAGTTTAAAAGTGCTCAGTTACTTTCTCCTAAGTGAGCAGAAGAAAGTTAAAATAAGCTTCTAATGTAAAACAAATGCATTTTATTTAGATATCACTTGTAAAGGTTTGGGAGTTCTCACAATTCCCCAAAGTCCCATGGGTTATACATGAGTGGATACATTAAATGCGCCTGCAGAACTTTGCTTTATTTGTTACCCACCTGGATTCAGACAATTTTGATAGAGTTTCCCCTGTGCCTGGGGGGTCAGGTGTCTTAGGTGTGTGTGCCTGGACTAGAAAAGAACAGGAATGAAGAAAGCATCAGTCCAGAGATCTCATTAAACAGAAATAAGGTAAAGCAAGACGCTGCTGGTTTCTGCTGATGTTTTAGTCAAGGGAAGTCAGACTTCCATAAGCAGCCTGGATTTTGTTCAACTCTGTTGTTCTCATGTAACAGTTGAGGGGTTGAAAATTGAAAAGATAAAATTGATATTATAAAATGCTTCAGGATATTTTAACTGAAAATGAAATAATAAAAAAGCTTAAATAATAAATAAATGGAGATAGTTCTACCACATACACTAATCAGTTTCTTAAATTCTGTTTCTGTGGTACACACCCACTTTGTCAGTGTTAATATTTAAAATTGCCACAAGACTCTGGTTTTATTCTAACACACTATTAAAGCTGCTTATCTCCTATTTATACAGCATCAGGCATATGTAACCCTTACTTAACAAGGCAACATTCATTAGCTTCCATATCCTACTGCAATACGATGCCAGACTGTTATCTAGGAACAGGTTTCACTGAGTCAGGGGGCTTACACGGAAAGATTGCCTTGCTATGTACTCCCCACCTTTCGTAAATCATGGATATTTATACTCCAAAATATGCTTGAAGTAATCATAAAAACCACTGAATAAGGGCTCTTAAGAAATTCATGAGCAATATTGTATAAAATGGTTTCTAAAATACAGTACTTGGGGAAGAGGCATTAAATCTATAAATGAGGCACCCAAGGTAAGGACAGGAAAGAAAACCAACCCAAACCATATTTTTCTTCACAAAGGTCCATGTAGTTGGGAGACACCCTGTCCTTGGCAGGGTTGCAATGCTGTGGAAGGGATAGGTGTGTAACTTGGACCACTTCTGGACTCCGCGCTAACGCTTGAAGGCCAGGTGGAGGTCATGGCCAGGAGTGCCTACTCCCATCTACAGCTGGTGCGTCAACTGAAGCCATTTTTGGGCAGAGATTACTTGGCCATAGTTATCCATGCTTGGTAACCTCTAGACTGGACTACTGTAATGCACTCTGCATGGGGCTGCAGCTAGTACAAAATGCAGCTGCTAGAGTGCTGACCGCATCATGCCGGTATTAAAAGGGCTGCATTGGCTGCCAATTCACTACTGAGCCCAATTCAAGGTGCTACCTCTGACTTGTAAGGCCCTAAATGACTTAGGCCTCAAATAACTAAAGGAACACCTTCTCCCATACCGACCTGCCCGTGCCTTAAGATCAGAGCTGAGGCCCTCCTGGTTGTCCCACCGCCTTCAGTAGTGAAACAGGTGGGCACCTGAGAAAGGGCCTTCTCGGTAATAGCCCCCAGGTTATGGAATAGTCTCCCCTTTGAGGTGCGTCATGCCCCTTCTCTGCATATATTCAGGAAGGAGGGGGAGATTTGGCCTGGCCTTTGGCTGATGTGATTATACTTCCACCCCCACAGTAGATACTATCATTATAGAATTTTAATATGCTGAATCTTTTAAATATTTTTGTGTATTTTATTGGTTTTAATTTGTTGTTTTAAAGGCTGTTACCTGCCCTGAGACCTTCGCGTATAGGGCGGGAGATCGGGAGATAGAAGATGATAGAGACAGACAGAGAGACAGACAGAGAGACAGACAGACAGAGAGACAGAGAGACAGACAGACAGACAGACAGACAGACATGTTATTGGCTAAATGGCTCCAGCCTGCTCTAAATGAATGCAATGAACTGACCTTTGCAACCAGTTGCATCTCATCCAAACTGTGACAAGAGATGCCCCTGGGAAAGCAATGCACAGCTACACTACAAGTAAGAAGATGGCTGATCTGTTTTACTTGTTTTACCAACGTCCATTCATCTACCAGGCCAATGGCTCACCTTCAGGCATTTCCTCTTCAGCATCACTGAAATCATAGGGGTCATAAGTCTCCCCATCCACAGCCTCATGATCCCCGGAACGCGTCTTCCTCCTACAAAGGGACAGAAACATAACATGAGTGCATCACCTGGGCCCAACTGGAGGAGGGAAAGGGGAAAGAATTCATAAATGAAATAAATTCATTTATGAGGCGGGGGGGGGGGGGGGGCAGACAAGTGGTTAAATGTAAAGCACAACTTTACCCTATGGATAGAGCTAAATTGTGGAAACTAGTTCATTATACTTCTTTCCTTCTGTGTGCTTCTCCCTACACAAAGACCAAGCGGGAGAGGAGGGCTACCATTGCTGGCTACCAAACAGATGCTAAATGAAGGGTCTTCCAGCTCCTTTTGGTTTTGGGGGGGCCTAATTAAGAGCTGTCCTTCACGAACAATTTAGGTGTGGAACTTACCCTGGGAAAAAGAGGAGACAAAATCAGAACAGCCTTTACATGAAAAGGGATCATTCTGTAGCCAATTACACTCCCAGGTGGCAGAAAAGTAGGAAGAGGGAACGAGGAATTAGGGGAGAAGGGAAACTGCTTCATCAGTAATCCCTGGAGAACAAACACAACGGTCCCTCCCCAGGCACGGAATGCCCCTCTACAAAATATGCCTATTCACATTTGAAAAACTGAACCCATCATTTAAGTCAGAGAACTTCAGCATCGTTCGCGTCAGTGGCACTTCTGCTTCACGACGACCCAGATGATATCTGGAGGCTCTAAGATGGGCAACAGAGAACTCTCCTGGAACCACTGGCCAAAAGAGCCACTGGCTGGGCAGAACCTGCTTATGTATCAAAGAGGAGAACTGTAGACATGACCATCCAGCAACCAAGGGAGACTTCTGAAGACAAGGTGCCCACCTCCTTTTCCCTCTTTTCTCCTTCTCATCTGCAACTTCATCATCTGTTTCGAGGTCTGTACCATCTTCAGACTGCTTCTTCCTCTTCTTTTCTTTTTCAAGAACCTGTGAGACAGGACGTTACAAGAACTAACAGATCAGCTTAGCAGCTAAAGAATAACCAAGCCACTCACTTGGCCGAAAAGGGGCTCCCTTGATGACTATGGTACAAGCCTTCCATTTTCATCACCCAATGCAGCACATAACTGGCATGGAAACCTAGTGCTTCTCTAACGAAACTGAGCTTTGGAACATTCGTGAACCAGGGAGTTGGGAAAGCAGCTGCACCAGTCACATCTGCAACAGATCCAGAGAGCACTGGACATGGATTGAGAGTGATTTCAAAGTGGATTCAGACTGGACCTGATGCTTTCAGAGCAGATACGTTACGGATATTCGTACAAACGGAATCCTACTGCACCCGAAGGGGATCCATTCGGACAAATACAAGTTCTCTTACATTCTATTCTATATGAATCAAAGGCGAAGGCCCCATCCATGGGCGCCCCTAGTGCCCAGTACAATCCTCACTACGGAGCAGGTCCATTTAAAGGTTCTTCCAGCCATACGGAAATGCCATGCTGAAGATACAATTGTGAATTTAACAATCCTGCAGCTGCACCTCCACCTCTCTTATCTGCCCTGCACGCAGATCTGCATTTCTCATGTACCTGCTAAACACACCAAGTTCAGGCCCTGCAGCAAAAACAATTTTTCACCTGCTCCAGGTTCTGGTGAGGCTCAGAAATAACTTTCCCTCGCCTTCTGGCTTATCAGGAACATCTTCAGTTCGCAGATGACGAGCAGGCCCCTGCATTTCCCCATCCCACGAAATATTAAGTGCCCCTAAAAAGCTTTTACTTTTTTTGGACCAAGAATGAACATGCACACGTATAACGCAGCAGCTCTTTGCAGTTTCCTGACAGTCAGTAATTGCTTCTGTCTCTCCCCTTGTGAGTCTCAGAGAATGACCTTCCAACATGCATTGCTGCTACAGCAAAGACCACATCAAAATGATACTGTAGCACAGCAAAAACGATTTGGGGTCCTGGAACTAGCTGGTCCTCTCCTGGCCAATCCAGCTGCATTGCGCGGTAGTCCAGATCCCATAAAAGAGCATTCTTCAGATATACTGAAGCAGCCATGTGATTCACATCAGAAACTCACAACCAACCAGCTTTCAGGTACCATACAATAGTCGCCTGGCCAAATAGAACTTCAGCATCAAGTTGAAATACAGGCCCTCTGTGCTGGAAGCCCTGCCCGAGGAGAAGGAGGAGGAGAACCTTGCCATCCCTCCAGGGTGGTGGTCTAGTGGTGGCAGCCTAGACCCCTCTGCATGACTCTCCAGCCTGGATGGGCCCTGATCATTTGGAGCTGCTTCCTTGCAGGACTGGGCCCCTCTGGTCAGATGCTCTGGACTCCACTTGGCATCAGCTGCCTCATTTGTGTGCATGTGTCTTGACTTATTTTGCAATATTTTGTATGATGTGAAATTTTATAATAACATATTTTTATTATAATGCTTTGATCATTATTTTGCATTGTATATTTTCTGCTTGTTGTAAACTGCCTTGGGCAAATTTTCTTTTGGAAAGGCAGAATACAAATAAAATGGAAAATGAAAAAATGAAAAAACAATTGTTGCTTAAAGCTTATGGAGTCAACTCTTAAAGTTGACTTTGAACTCAACTCTTAAAGATCTTTTGTCCTGTTCTTCAAGCAGAAGATCCTCTCAGTCCCTCTGCGACCTTCTAAGATAAGAGTTGAACTGGGCATTTTCAGTGATTATTTATAAGATGGTCCAGTAGGCAATAATCAGATTTTTTGCCTTCCAGTGGCAGAAGTAGTTTAAAGAAGGAGCGTATCACCTACTACTTAATTCGGAACTGGATCTGATTATTGCCTACTGGACCATCTTATAAATAATCACTGAAAATGCCAAGTTCAAGGCTTATCACAGAAGGTGGCAGAGGAACAGGGAGGATCTTCTGCTTGAAGAACTTTTAAGAATTGGCTCCAAACTGCCATTCAGAGGTCCAAGCCAACGGCTGCCGGCATCCACAGCCATACCTTTTTGAAATAGGCAAACTGCACCAGCTCCAAAGCAGCTTCAGCATCCTGCTTCTCCACAGCCTTACTCATCCTGGCCTTAGCATGTGCGGTGGAAAGTCGGATCAGTGTCTCCAGGGTACGAGCTGTTATAGGGGAAGTCTGAAAAACAACAGGCCGAGGGAGTAAAAAGAGGGGATCACAGCAGATTGAAGCAACTCGCGAAAGGAGAACACAGCTGGGCCTAGAGATGGAATGGATTAAGAAAGAGGCAGGTTATGTAGTCCCTGATTCCAACATAAATAAAACAAAACTACACACTTCAGTTGCAGACCCTTCGTGACTTGAAAACACACAGAAAATGTCAGACATCAATAAACCAATTCTAGGCAAACAAGATTAGAAACAAATGTTTATCTAGTTCCTCGAAATTATGGAAAAAGGAGAATAAATTGACATTTCATTAACACGAACCATCACCTCACTTTACTGTAGTTTAAATTTAAGAAGAAGAGTTCTACTTCTTCAGATGCTAGCGGGCCCAATGGGCACATCTACTTCTGCAGGGGCTAGGGAGGACAAATGGGCACGTCTACTTCTGCAGGTGCTAGGGGGCCCAATGGGCACGTCTACTTCTTCAGATGGTAGGGGCCCAATGGGCACGTCCACTTCTTCAGATGCTAGGGGCCCAATGGGTACGTCTACTTCTGCAGATGCTAGGGGGGCCAATGGGCACGTCTACTTCTGCAGAAGCTAGGGGGCCCAACAGGCGCGTCTACTTCTGCAGATGCTAGGGGGCCAAATGGGCATGTCTACTTCTGCAGATGCTAGGGGGCCCAATGGGCACGTCTACTTCTGCAGAGGCTAGGGAGGCCCATTCTGCCCCCCTAGCATCTGAAGAAGTAGACTTGTCTACGAAAGCTCTTGCCACCAACCCTTCTCCTGTTAGTCTCCAAGTGCTACTAACAACCTTGCTGGACTTTTCAAATTAGACTAACACGGCTATTTCTCTGATACTGAACACCTTTAGTTAGCCAGCCGCGTAACTCCACAGACATCAGGTTGGGAAAACTCAGGATCAAGGCAGGTTTTAATCACTGCACCCAACGTAACGTGGTTCTCTCAGAGTTCGTACACAGCATTAAGCTAATGCGCCTCCTACTCATCTTATCTTCTCCACACTCCCACCAGAAAGTCCTGGCTCACTACTTACCCTGGCGATATCAGAACTAATTTGGTCTTGACTGCGAAGAGATGAATATTCCTGGGCTATAAAAGCCGCTGCTTCTTCCGTCAAGACAGGCTTCAGCATCTTCGCAATGTGGATGTATTTTCTCATGAACTCCATGCTAACGATTTTCTCCCTGTGTGGAGAGCCAGAGATGATGCAGTGCAAGCAATTCATAATGCATTCCCTCCTTGCAACACAGGATGTCTAGTATTTAAAATGCTTGATATGTACAGTATGGAGAGAGACACCCTCTGCTTCTCAGGGCAAACACGCCTGTGATTTTTCTATCTGTCCTGAAACAGGTCATGCCTCAGTTTTTATGAACTACTGCAGTAAGAAGAGCGCACAAACCCAAAGTAAAGGTACAGTTTGAGGCCAAACCAGGTAGCTCGCTTGGATCATGGCTGAACTGTGAACCACTCATTCTCAGGCTAAACTCATGATTTGGCCAAAGCAATTCAGATGCAAAATCTCAGAGATCGCTAGTGCCTTGTACGGCAGATGAGCATGGGTGATGGAAGCACGGGCAAGAGAGAAGAGAGAGGCTGGCAGCACCAGGCAGAGAGTGGCTTCAGAGAGCGGGTGCAGGTGAGGGAAAGCGGCCAGTCATCTCCACGGCCGGTTACCCTAGGACACAGACCCAAACTCCAGCTTGAAGGTTCTGAGGAGGGCGGCCTACCTCAAAGGGCAGTTTTTAAACCTCTTCTAGCCAACCCTACCTTGCAGGGATGAGTGGTGGATCTTTCCCACACCTTCCCACCTTGCTAAGGAACCTGAGGGGCATCTTCCTCCACTCCTCTAACGTGAAAGTTTGGGGATTAAGTGTGATCTCTGCAGAGCTGCTTACATTTTCAACAACAGCTTTTTTACCCCAAGAACATGGAAGTAGAGAATATTTTCCTCATAGTTCTGCATTTCAAGCTCCCTTGAGTAAAAGATGGGAAAAGAATGAGCAAATATGACTTAAGAAGAAGAAGGAAGAAGAAGAAGAGTTGGCTTTTCTACCCCACTTTTCTCACCCATTTAAGGGGACTCAAGGCGGCTGACAAAGCTTTCTATTCTTGTCCCCACAGAAGAACCTTCTGTGAAGTAGGTGAGGCTGTGAGAGCTCAGAAGAGAGCTGTGACTAGCCCAAGGTCACCCAGCTGGCTTCATGGGGGAGGGCGGAATTGAACCCAGTATTCCCAAATAAGAGTCCGGCTCCCTAACCACTAGACCAAACTGGCTGACTTAAGGAAAGAAGTAGCACTTACCTCCTTCTCCTGGGCCCGTGGAGCAGGTCATCGTGTTTTTCATATACCTGCAGCTCTTGATCTTCCTCCCCAGCAAAACTAGGATCCTCCGTGGCCAAGAGGTCAACAGTGCTGCCCAAAGGCATGGCTGGAAGGGCGAAGGAAGAGGTGCTTGAAAACATCTCTAGGGTGCACACAGGTTTGCAACACATAAGGAAACCTGAACTCCCACACTCTGTGGTTCCCTCAAAATTTCAGGTTCCAAAAATTATTATTTTGGCACCATGGCAAGTTTTAGGTAATATTTCATACTAATCGCTGACTTCACTGTACTTTATTCCTACATGCTTAATTGTTAGGCAGAAAACTGTCTGATCTCCCTGCAGTCCATAGTAGGTGACGTTAAACTGAACGACCTTTAACAGTGCATCGGCAATTCTGTATTTAACTTAGTAAGCATCTTCCTATTGCCTAAACCTTTGTTACAAGAAAGTATGATAGACAGCCAAAGGACAGTAACTTCCTGGAACCATCATCTTTGAAATTTCATGAAGCAAATGTCTCCAACTAGAGAAAAAAGTACAAAGCCTTTGCTTCTTACTGGAAGCCAGGCACTGCATCGCTCCTGAATGCTCAGCTACTCTTCCCTCTAGGGTGTGCTATTAGTGCACTCAAAGGTGTTCTCTGATATGATCAGCTGAGAACCACAGGCTCATCTCTTTGCTAGTTTATCTTTAGCTCATGTGCTCAACTCTCAGGAAGGTTTCCCAATCGCTGGTGATTCTAAAACCAAAATTAAGCAGCTCAAAGATATGGTGACCTGACTACCCATACGACCTTCTTTATAATTTTTTTTTCAGATAAGGTGTGTTTGCTTCCTGGCATCCTCGCCGTGGCCCACCTAAATTTCTCTATGACCCATAGCTGGGTCACAAGCCATGCATTGCTTTTGGGAATCCCATGGCATGTGGCTTCACAACAAGCAGGCTCTGCACTTCTCTTGTTTTCCTTCATTTCATTTTGAATGAGCACACCAGATCTTTGGTAGTTAGTAGCACTTAGAGACTAACAGGAGAAGAGTTGGTGGCATGAGCTTTTGTAGACATGTCTACTTCTTCAGACGCTAGGGGCCCCAATGGGCACGTATACTTCTTCAGATGCTAGGGGGCCCAACAGGCACGTCTACGTCTGCAGATACTAGGGGGCCCAATGGGCACGTCTACGTCTACAGATGCTAGGGGGCCCAATGGGCATGTCTACGTCTGCAGATGCTAGGGGGCCCAATGGGCACGTCTACGTCTGCAGATGCTAGGGGGCCCATTTGGGCCCCCTTGCATCTGAAGAAGTAGATGTGTTTACGAAAGCTGATGCCACCAGCCCTTCTCCTGTTAGTCTCCAAGTGCTTCTAACTACCTTCCTGGGCTTTTCAAATCAGACTAACAGGGCTACTTCTCTGATATTGACCTATGATGTAGAACTTCCCTACCCTGAGCCCATCTAGAGGTGTGCAAAAAGCTTATGGAAAGGAGTTTGGGACCTAGCTGACCATTCCCCTAGAAGCACCAGAGTCTGTGGGAAACAACAGAGTGGTGGCTAGTTCTGTGCAGTTCTGTGGCTTGTGTCAAATGCACATCGCCCACTGATGTTTCATCACTCCACCACTGATTTCAGTACTTCCAGATGGCCATCCAACTTGCTCTCAGAAATCCATGAAGAACCAAGCCCTCCCACTGCATTCGAACACCGCCCAAAAATATTATTCCAAGCAGTTCTGCATATCATTAAGTTCAACCTTCTCATTGTAATAATGGCCGAATTCTTCTGGACCCTGACAGGACAGACAAGGAGATGCAACAATAAAACTCCATCACCAGTATCATTTACTACTATTCTACCACAGAGAACATGCTAAGTCATAAAATAGATACGCCAAGACAAGAATCTGCACTGTATTTTTATTAATTTGTCACTTAATATCTAAGATTTCAAGAAGGCACCCAGGAGGTAAGTACTCACCATCACCATCCTGTTCACCAGCAGCTCTGTAACGATGCATCCGTAAGACATGGTTCGAGATCTCTCGATCTTGTTCTGGATCCATTTGATCCAAGACGATGAAAAGCAAATCAAATCGGGAGAGCAAAGAATCCTGAAGACCAATGTTTTCCATCGGAGTTTTGTATTGGTCATACTGTAGAAATATATGAAATACAGTGGTACCTTGACATACGAGTTTAATTCGTTCCGTAACCTTGCTCTCATGTCAAATCGCTCGTATCTCAAAGCAATTTTCCCATTAATCCATTCCAGCTCCCAAAACACCACCTCAGTTGTTTTTGTTATGTACTGTACTGTATTTACATACTCGTATCTCAAATCTTGCTCTCATCTCAAAGCAAAATATCACTCGCTCGGCAGCTTGTATCTCAAAACATTTGTATGTCAGGGCACTTGTATGTCGAGGTACCACTGTACTGCAGTTGTCGTATTAGGAAGAAATGCAGTGGGGAAAGTGAGGGATTGTCTTGCTGTTGAGGTTGCTACATCCAACATGTCGTGTGCTTTAAAGTGGGAAGCAGAAGTGAGTTTCTATGGATCTTCAAAATAAACCCCAAGGATTTTAGTAACACAGTTTAGAAAGAACCAAATTACAGGTTTTGGTAAGATTTTTAAAGCAGCTATAAATATACAGTACTTTGAACCACCGTACGCTGTTCTCGGAGGCCTTGAATCACCTTATAAAACGTGCAGCCCTGATGTTGAAACTGTCAGGTTAGGAGGCATAAGGATATACTATTTTGCCCTGTTGGAAAAATCCACGCAGCAAGTAATACTAGTGGTAAAAGTGATATCCAAGGATACCAGGAGGCAGAACGGTGGATGGAGCAAGGTGGGTGCTGTGTCAGATCTGAGCCCTCCTTGCCAGCAGCACTGCCAGGCAGATACTGGGCAACCTCAGCTAGAAGCCAGGGAACTAATTCTATGGTTTTTTCTCACTCATTCAAAGTGATTTTCAGTGGCAACATTACAGTAACCATTAAGCTCAGGAGTTTTCTATAAAGGTAAAGACAGAGCACAATTCTAGCAAGCATGCTTTCTCTGGCAGTATATACATTTTTTATTGGTGCAATTATCCTTACCTTTATTTCAACTCTTTCCTATGTGTATTCCCTAAGATAAAGTTTTTACATATTTTTACTATTTTCTTTCCATTCCCCCTCCTCCTTTTTACTTATAATCATGTTAGTAGCAGTAATAGTAGTAGCGGCTGTAGTAGTAACGCTTACCCGTCCGTACACCGGATTGGCAGCTGCCAAAACACTGCACCGAGCATTGAGCTGTGCCTGAATGCCAGCTTTGGCAATGGTAACCCGCCCTTGCTCCATCACCTCATGGATAGCCGTACGGTCAATATCAGACATCTTATCAAATTCATCAATGCACACGACGCCCCGGTCAGCCAAGACCATAGCACCTGCCTCCAGGCACCGCTCTCCTGAAAAAAAGTTTCAGAAAGTAAAAGTAGGCAGGATGACAGGAAGCTGTGAAGGGAAGTTCTGATCCCCTGCAGCATCCCCGAATTTAAAAGCTGCTGTTCAATCATCGGATTTTCACTTTGGGGTGGAGGAATTGATCAAAACTGAGAGGTCCCTTCACTACTCTCACACCTGCCTGGAAGCACCACTGACTCAACTCTCCAACACAGTGACTGGTTCGAACACTCTTGGATGGCAACTACAACTCTCCATTATCCAGAAAATGTCATACGGTCTCAGTATCGCTGCCAATATTCATCGTTCAGACAGTCTCACGAAAGAGCAAGATCAGCCTCGTGTGCTACTCTGACCCAGAGCAGCTGCAGAGACACAATCGACACATCCAGCCACCGCACCTCAAGGGTTCATTTTCAAGTCAACAGAAACGACACACATCAAGCAGTACAACCAAACACCGCTGACAAATCATAACAATAAGGCACCAAATGTCCCTGCCTACCAGAGACTGGCCTATCTAGCTATCTCATTTGTACCCTGCCCTTCCCCTGGAAGTCTCAGGGCAATGGCTACAGCATATAATAAAAACATAAAGCGCTAAACACATTTAAAATATTACCCTCCTACCTGACAGGGCTACATTAGCTGAGCAGAACAAGCTCCCAGAAGGCCATTTTGAGTCCTCAATAATCAGTTAAATGCAGGGTCTTGTCACAAGCAAATGCTTGTTTCTAGCAACATCGTTATTTTACCGATGCCTCATGAAATCACACAAACTGGTTCAGAGGGGAAAGGATATTCTAAACGCCATTATCTATTAGGCACTAAAGTTTCCAATAAGTATCTTATATACGTCCATTCAGTGGAAAGAGAAACATGGCGCCAATGCAGGGCGCAAAGACCCACGAACTCCTCCAGTTCAGGATTAGTTGTGCCATTTCCAGCAATAATTCTTACCCGTTTCTGGATCTGTAGTGACAGCGGCAGTCAGGCCAACGCCAGAAGAGCCCCGGCCTGTGGTGGGGATGGCCCGTGGGGCTGTGCCGAGCACGTAACGCAGCAACTGAGACTTCGCCACAGAAGGGTCGCCTGGAACAGAAGAGATGGTGGCACACCGCGGGGCTAAGCTGCCACACTGCTGTGCTATCATGCAACGTATTCTTATGTCCTGATCCCTCGGTCCTGCCAAGAGATCCCTCGAACACTTTTATTATGGTGTTGGAAACCTACGAATACCGGAGGAACCAGGAACCGTCAATTTCCCAGGAGAGGGCATGCAAGAAGTCCCTGGGAATGTGCTGGGCATTGGTGCTAATTTCCAAATACACAAGGAGTCTCTTGCAAATACATAATCACCAATGCAATAAACTTGTCAGCCTTAATGAATTACTGTAAAGGGAAGCTGTGAACGTCCCCCATAAAATTTAAAGCTGCATGCATCTGAGTTATACCAATTAGCAGGATATTGATGTCTCCTCTGAGGCGACTTCTGTTTTCCAGCACCTTCTCCACGCCACCCAGGAGCATGCAAAGGATTGCCTTCTTGATATAATCATGGCCGTGGATACTGGGAGCCAGAGACCTTGAAAGCTGATCAAACACATCCTAAGCAGAGGGCAGAAAATTGCACATAAATGGATGGTGTCCATAACTATACACAGTCTCAAATGGCAAAAAGGATGCAAAACTATTCTTTGAAGGCAACATGTTATAGGGCAAGGGTGAGAGTTACAGTGCTACCATGCAATGGGCGCAACCTCACTAAAGCAATAATAGACTCACAGAGTGCATGAACTGAAAGGTTCATCTAGCCCAACCACATTGAAAGGAATTAGGGAGGCCAGGGTGTTTGGAAAGACTGATAAAAAATGTCTTCCGATTTTGCAGCTTCAAAAGAAGTGACCGGCTTGTGCCGGCCACCACAAACTTTGCTTGAACGGTTCTTGCTTTGCCTTGACTCTGCAAGCCAAAAGAAATTTCTTATGTACTTCTCTTCCTTATTGTGAATAAATTAGATGCAAATTAACTTTGGAGGGCATGAGGAGGCATTATCAGGAAGACTGCAAACTTCCAGCCAGGGTAGAGATAAAAAGTCAGGCTGTGAGGTGAGAGAGTTCGAACTTGTCCTGATGGGATGTCTGGAAGGCAAGTTTCCTGTATTGCAATATAGATAAAAGAAATCTTTTGTCCCTAGCCTGTTTGTTTACTCAGACCCACATGGATGGAAGAAAACTGATAGGGCAGCAATTTTCCTAACATGAAATCAGAAAGCACCTAAAAAGGACCCTATGTGCAGACATATTATGCAAAAAGATGGAATACATGGATCATTATGAGTCTGTAATAGCACAGCAGCACTACTTAAGTGCATATCTCTTCGGTACTTTATATGCCTCACCAAAAAAAAAAAAATTAAACCCTTAGAAATACATACAAAGTTAAACTGCAATAATAAAGGCTAAAAAATAACAGAACAAAATCAGCTTCAGAGTTGACATCCATAAACTTGTTCTTTCTTTTCATTTCTTACACAACTAATTCAATACAAAAATAACTTGCTCCTTATAGAAATGAGCTAAAACCACGAAAGAATGCCACTTTTCCCAACACTAGTTTTTAAAGTAAACTTTGTAAGGTTTGATTCATACTTTATATTTTTTAAGCATGTGGCTAAAACACATCTACACCTAAAAATAAAGAAAAACACGTGTGACAATTTCCCCAGACAAAATGCATTAAATAGCCTGGCATAATGGCCTACTTTACCTTTGAATGGCTTTTGCTGAATTTTTTAATCTTTGCGATATCTGTTGGGGAATATTCTGGTTGAGCCTCCTTATTCATTTGCTTGACTTGACATGCAATCAGGATGGTCCTAGAAAAGGCGAAATAAGACAGGCACTCCTGTTGCTGCATCTCAGAGCCTCAGCACTACTGGGATGAGAGAAATGAGGTGGCTGGTTGTAGGATAACATCAGAGGTACATTCAGGTACAGGAATCACAAACACATCACAAACACATTATTCTTTGAGGCCATTCTGAGGAACAGGAAAATACCAAAGGCCCAAGAATAAGCTCTTGAATACTGAACACTTTACCTAAACGTCCCTGAAGTGTAGCCACCTTTCTTTCCTGGAAGGCAACGGAAGGTCCCGATGACCTGTACTCTGTCCCCTGGCTTTACTCTGTCCACCAGGTCATCATCTAAAATGACATCCACGGAGCGAGGAAGTTGCCCTGCTGGTGCCTTCTCTGGCATCTCTTGAATTGTGATGGTCTGGTGGTCTTTGTAGGTAGACAGGCCAAATTCTGTCTCAAGAGGATTGTTCTCTTCATCCTAGGCAACAAAAGTCATTTTGCTATCTTAAGCAAATCCCAGCAGGCACAGAGGGCTGGAGCAGGACATGACCATAACCCACCCTCTCCTTCCCTCCGTCAACTTCAAGCCACCAATTCAATAACTATATACAATTTTCTCATCACTGACTTTTCAGACTACACCTATCTATACAATACATTTTCTTTTCCATCAACCGTTGCAAATTAAATATATTTTCGGAGATACAAAATATTTGGGATTGTAAGTGAACTAAGATGAGCTGGTTCAAAGGCCACCAAAGAACTGAAGCTGCATGGAGAGAGGACAAAAGGGGCAACTCAGAGGTGCCCCAGAGAGACAGCGTGTGGCCTTGATGTTCCCAACCCTTCTCTACCCGTCTCCTCTAACTAGCACCGAATGTTCAGGGGAGGGGCAAACTGGGTATGAACAATCCCACCTTGAAGGTGAAGCCACCTGAACCACCAGAGATGGTTTTTCTTTCTTTCTGCTGTGTTACTTACAACCTTACCGTATTTTCCGGCGTATAAGACGACTGGGCATATAAGACGATCCCCAACTTTCCAGTTAAAATATAGAGTTTGTGTTATACTCGCCTTATAAGAAGACGACACCCGGCGTATAAGATGACCCCTGACTTTTGAGAAGATTTTCCTGGGTTAAAAAGTAGTCTTATACACCAGAAAATACAGTACTTTCCGCTGAAAGATCCTCCTAGCGTGAGAACAGCAAAATCACAGAGCTGGAGAAACAGACGCCTGGCATAATGCAAGGACAGACTGAGCCACAGCTGCCGTGCCCTTGGTGGTTTGGGGAAAGAGTGCCAAACAAAAGCCCCTGCCTGCCCGCCTCTCTAGCCAGGGCCAACAGCCCCACTTAGCTCACCTTGGTTGGGTAAACAGAAGTGGATGGGAATGCTTCCAGCGATGTCATGTCTGTATAGCGGCGTTCAATAGTCTTCTTGGTAGCAGGGCAGTAATGGACACTGCGCACGACCTTTGGGCGTACCAGGGAGCCTGTGAGGAGGTGGGAATGAAGAACAGTCTCAAAATACACCAGAAGAGACAATGTTCTCCAAAAACAAGCGCCAACTAGGTGGAAATCATTCCAGATATTCCAGAACAAATTATCACCCTTTTTATCTTGTTATTTTTTACTTTATTGAATTTAATAAACATGCAAGTATTTACATGCAAATTACAATTATATTAGTCAGTTTTTATAGGTAAAAATAAGTAAAACCCAGTACATACAATACGTACATTATAGCTCAATAATAAATCCTAGAGACAATACTGTTTTCGTATGAGCAGATGCCCAGATTAGAGTATTTCTAAAACTGTGATACAAAACAGGCATCTTGACTATTATGTTAATTAAAGGTTTCCAAGTCATAATAAAATTGTTACCTTTCTTTCCTAGCATTTTAAGTTGTTTAAACCAAGCACCATCACCCAATATAATTTTAAAAAATTTCCAATACCAAGTTTTTTAGGTAAGTTTTTACAGAATTTCCACAGTTGTGCTATGAGTAGCTATGTAGAATGTAACATGAATTTAATCAGTAATCTGCATCTGATTTTTTTTAATTTTCACCTGTAAATATGAGTAGAAGGCCTAGAGATGGGTCAAGGGCTAATTTGATTCCTAATAGTTTTTGAATTTTGTTTTATCATTGACCTTGGGCTTTTTATCTTCTTACGGAACAGCTGTGGACACAGGTAGATGTGTATGAAGGAGACAAAGAGGGCCACTGCCTTCATGCCCAGTTTCTGTTCTGCCTCTTATTCCACCTCCCTCCAGCTAGGTCCGGATCTGGAAACCAGTCAGACTAACTGCTCTTCTCTAGGTTAGCAGGATAAGGATTCATCCCTTGCCCATTTCGAGCCTCTTCTGCACCACCCTCTTCCACACTAATATTAAAAAGCAAAGTCCAGCAAGGTAGTTAGTAGCACTTGGAGACTAACAGGAGAAGGGTTGGTGGCATGAGCTTTTGTAGACACGTCTACTTCTTCAGATGCCAGGGGGCCAAATGGGCACGTCTACTTCTTCAGATGCCACAAGATGCAGAGAAAATGGGGAAAGGCGGTCTGCTCTCTCCAGCATTGTTTTCCACTTGCACAAAGGACAATTATGTAACATGTCACATGATAAGACAGCTGTATTTGTGGAAGTTTCCTGCATGCCGGAAACCCTTAGTTCCAAACTTCAAAATGTATGATGATCCTCCAGAGATCCAGGAAGCCTTCAACTAGTCTTCAAGAATTAAGAAAGGAGGAAGGAAAGCAGGGGGATGGAGTGAGCCAACACTCCTCCACTTCATAGTAACATCTTCATAGGGCTATTGTTCCAACTGAGCCAGACTGCCTTGCCTTTTGCAGCTGTGCATCACGGCTCTCTTTTAGCACAGGGACACCTAGTTCTAAGGTAAGTCTTCCAGCCATGAAACAAAGGGAAAACCACTGAAAAGACTCACTTCATAAGATAAAGATGGTGTGTGCTTCAATCCCAGCCTTACTTCCCATCCTTTTCATACCTTCTTTCTCACTTACATTTAGTAACAATGCCCTCCACACAGACAATGCAGCTGAGAAACCTGCAGGTCAGTGTCCTGGGCGTCACGTGCTTAGATCCAAAGCTGCCTTCAAGCCCAATGTAAAAATCTTCAAACTGCTTTGAGTACGTAGCATCCACAGAAGCAACAAAATCCTTTAAGGCCCGTTGGAAGGCTACCATCTCCTCAAAAGCACAATTCAGCAAACTACAGAAAAAAATTACAAGAAAAATCAGCCAGGAATCAGAAGCACAAATCTTATTTTGTGTCGCCATCTTTCAAGATCAGAGTCTCCAGGCCCACTGGATGTATCTGTGACCAACAACACCCAGCAAATTTCACAAACTGTGTTACATGCAGCTGCTAGACTGCTGACCGGGACATAAGAACATAAGAGAGGCCCTGCTGGATCACGCCACAGCCCATCTAGTTCAGCATCCTGTCGCATGCAGTGGCCCGCCAAATGCTCAAGGGCATCTCAAGCAGAGACAAGGACAAACCTTTTCCTGCCCTTGAATCCCAGCAAATGGCATTAGAAGCGTCTTGCTTCTGCCCCCCACCCCACCCCAGCCTGAAAGATATACCTAGGCATTCATTCTAGTAGCCATTTATACATCTGTCATCCATAAATTTGTCTAACCCTACCTTGAAGCGATCTAGACTGGTAGCTGTCACCACCTCTTCTGGCAACACATTCCATAAACCAGTGACCCTTTGGGTGAAGAAATACTTTCCCTTGTCAGATCCGACTCTCCTACCCATCAGCTTCATAGATGCCCCCTGGCTCTAGTGTTGCGTGATAGAGAAAAGAAATGTTCTCTATCCACCTTGTCTATACCATACATGATTTTATCTACTTCAATCAGGTCCCCTCTTAAACGCCGTCTCTCCAGACTCAAGAGGCCTAGACGTTGCATTCTGGTTTCGTAAGGGAAGTGTTCCAGTCCCTTAATCATTCTGGTTGCCCTTTTCTGCACCTTCTCTAGTTCCACAATATCGTTTTTGAGGTGTGGTGACCAGAATTGTACACAATATTCCAATTGTGGCCTCACCATAGATTTATAAAGAGGCAAAATGACACTTGCTGTCTTATTTTCTATTCCCTCCCTAATTATTCCCAGCATTGAATTAGCTTTTTTCGCTGCTGCCGCGCACTGGGTTGACACCTTCATTGACGTGTCCACCAAAACCCCGAGATCCCTTTCCTGGTGCGTTGCAGAAAGCTCCGACCCCATCACTTTATAGACATAATTTGGATTCTTGGCCCCGATGTGTATTACTTTGCACTTGTTAAGATTAAAGCACATTTGCCACTTGGTTGCTCACTCACCCAATGCTAAGAGATCCTTCTGGAGCTCTTGGCAATCTCTTTTGGATTTTACTACCCTAAATAATTTGCTATTTTACTATGTACCCCTTCTTCTAGATCACTGAATAAATTAAAAAGCATTGGTCCCAGTACTGAGCCTTGAGGGACCCCACTTTTTACTTCTTTCCACCCTGAGAAATTGCCATTTATTACTACTCTCTGCTTTCTGCCCTTAAGCCAGTCACAAATCCAGGACAGAACCTGTCCTTTTATTCCATGGCTGATGAGTTTACTCAGCAACCTCTGATGTGGAACTTTGTCAAAAGCCTTCTGGAAGTCCAGATAGACAATGTCTACTGGGACAGTTGGCCAGAGGTACATCACACCAGTCTTTGGCTGCCAATTCACTACTGAGCCCAATTGGTTGTACCACTATCTTTAGTAAAAGGGGTGGACACCCGGGAGAGGGCCTTCTCAGTGATGGCCCCCAGGCTACGGCTATGGAATAGTCTCCCCCTTGAGGGGCGCCAGGCCTCTTCATTGTATATGTTTAGGAAGGCAATGAAGATGCACCTCTTTGCTCTGGCCATTGGTTAAATGGGAACATACTGTCTCTTCCCACTTTACAGACACTGTTGTTGTTTTAATGTATGTCTGATTTTAAATGTCATTACCCGCCCTGAGACGTTTGGATATAGGGCTGGATAGAAATACAAATAAATAATAATGCAACACATAGAAGGCTTTGTGTGTTGCCCTAGATCCTTCTGGAAAGTGTTAGATAAAAACAATAGGCCAATAGGATACTAGTGACCATCAATCAAGCAACCTCATTAGCAAATTCCTGGGTATAAAAATACAGTTTAAGGAAGCTCTGAATAATTCAGTGCTGCCTGCTGTACTGAAGAGAGACCCTTCCTTGAATTTGATGGCCTTGAAGAAAAATCTCCCCCAGGCCGGCACCGGAAGGATTTCTGCAGATGGCAGTTCAGCCAGGAATCCTTCATCAGCTGATCACTTTGAGTGACAGGTCAAAATAGGAGAAGGTGTTCTTTCTCCCATCCTGCTCCCATTTTGTTTGGAGTGTTATCTGTCATCTGCAGAACCTTAAATTTGGGCTAACATAATAACAGAGCAGTCAGTTTCATTTGTAAAGCTTGCACCATAGGAGTTAACTCAGTACGGTTCAGCCCCTGTATCCACGGGGAAGAGGTACCAAGTCCTACTGCCGTTGGGAAACCATGCAAGATTTTGTGCCATTCCCAACTCCAGGAGGTCTCCGGGGGGCCTAATGGCACTGGCCGGGGCGCAGGGGACGCGGGGAGGTTGAGGCTGGCCCGGCTGACCGAGGGGAAGTGAAACGGCAGTTAACTATACTTAGTTCCTCATGTAAAAAGCCTCAAACTGGAATGGAAGAAACAAAAACACCTGCTGAGAAGATGACTGTCATCTCCAAAGACTGAAGAAAACTGAAGTGGCCCAGAGATTTATTTATGGACGACAGATGTATCAATGGCTACTAGAACGAATGCCTGGGTGCCTCTTTCAGGCTGGGGGGGGGGGGGAAGTGGGGCGCTTCTAAGGCCATTTGCTGGGATTCGAGAGCAGGCAAAGGTTTGTCCTTGTCTCTGCTTGAGATGCCCATGAGCATTTGGCGGGCCACTGTGTGCGATGGGACTCTGGACTAGACGGGCTGTGGCCTGATCCAGCAGGGCTTCCTTTATGTTCTTATGTTCTCTGCTGAAGGCACAGAAGACTTAGCCTGCAAAATAAGCATTGACGTCCGTGGAAGGGAAGCTCACAGACAGGACCCCGACAGGGTGCTCCATTCTTCCCCCAAGACAGAGATGGAGAAAGGGGAGCACCATCAATCTACATATTGCCACTACAACTGTAATTGAAGAAAACGTACCGACTGGCTCTTTTCTCGTTTTTTCTTCGAAGGTCATTGATGTTCACAAGGAGGCGATATTGGTTATCGCTGATCATGTCCCGGACTTTACTCTGATAAATGCCCTGATCCTCCTGCAATAAAGAAGACGTGGCTGTGAAAACTGGATTCACCAGCAGACACGCCATACGGAGCGGCTTGCCAATTGAACACGACAGGAAAGAAAACATAATCAGATCTAGCTGAAAATAAGTATTTCCTGCAATAAACCAGTTCTTTCATCCTTTGTTCCACTAGTTTGCAGGACTGATTATTAAGAAGAAGAAAAACAAAAGAAAAGTCTCTGTAAAAGCAAAACACGGTGTCAACAAACCTCACATTAAAAAACTCAGAGGAATTTTAATTGAATATCTAGCCGTACGTGTTAATGTATCTAAACAAATTAATTTCAACAAACTATTACCTAATACAGTGGTTCCCAAAGTTGTCTGGGCTACGACCCATCTAATATAAGTTTACCAACTCTAATATAAGTTTCCCACCTCTAGGAAATTTAACCGTTACCAATATGAATAAAGGCTCGGTCGGTTGGTGTGTCGTTCTACAGGCAGGGCCCACTCAATATTCGCTCGCGACCCACCAGTGGGTCGTGACCCATAGTTTGGGAAACCCTGACCTAATATTACAACAATCCACAAAAGTATCAAATACTACAAATCATAATATTTATCACTAAAATATGAAAATTCTTCCTAAAATATCTATTATTTCAAACAACCCTGACCAAAGGCAATATTGGGTGTTTTTCCACTGTCACTAAAAGTACCCATTAAGTACCCATTAATGGGTACGTACTGGCATTTTTGTACCCATTAATGGGTACTTAATGGGTACTTCTAGTGACAGTGGAAAAACACCCATTAACTAAATTAGATAAACAAATTTATTTTTAAAAGCGTCTATTGCATAAAGAAATTACTTTATCAAAAATCAATAGAAAATGGAGGATGAGGAATACCCAATTGAAAAGACTGTTTTTGATTGATTTAGCAAATAACTTTTCTGAAAAAATATACCAAAATGGGCTAAAATAGAAATAGCACAACCATTCTAAGACAGAAATCCATTTACAAATCATCTAAAACAGAAACTAAATATTATAACATCTGTATTTAAATGGCACTAAAAATGAAAATGATGGCAACAATATCCCCTCTTATGTCAATTATGTGAATAATAAAAAAATACAACTGCTCAGAATAATTCTGGAAGATATTACAACATTATAAATTAATCTTGTTACAAAACACTTATTTAAATTCAAAAGAATTAAAAAGGGACGAACAACAGCAACTGAGCAGTGATCATTAGAATTACTCCATGTATTTCAATTTGCTGTTTATCTAAACTAGGGTCCTTTCTGCGTTGTGGTCCAAAATTTCCTGGATTGGATTGAATCAAATTTCCTGGATCTACCAATCCAAATTGTGGGGAGGCAAGGACCGAATGAAGGCTGTCTGCACATATGGCACTAATCCAGATCAACCCCTCTCCCCAGCTATAAAGCTCCCTGACAGGTAGGAAGGACAGTTCTAACCACAGGAGCGTGTGTGTATTTGTGGCACGGAAAAACACTTCTGGGAATTCCAGATCATGGAAGTGTGCGATCTCCATGATTCGGATTAAAACCTTGAGGCCAGACTGAAGAACCCATAACAGGACTACACTAGGGGTGTTTTTCCACTTAGCACTAAAGGACCCATTAAGGGTCCTTAATGGGTACTCTAGCACTAGTGGAAAAAACCCTACACTAGAGTACCCATTAAGGACCCATTAAGGGTCCTTAAAGGGTACTCTAGTGCTAAGTGGAAAAAGACCCTAGATTCTTATCAAAGGCCTTTGGATCCACATCTAGCTCCATCCTGTAGGACAGACCCAACTAACAGGGCACGGGGCCTCCGTGATCCAGATTAATGTTAGGATGCAGAAGCCACGGATCTAGATCAGAGCCCCCCTGATCAACACCCTAGTGCAGAAAGGACCCAGCTTTTGAAAAAATTCCGTCACAGTACACATAAACCACTTCAATTAGTGTCACGAATATGTAAACAATTAGGTTAATGACAAAAACCTAAACATTAAAAAAAAATGGAAGGACTTGGTCACTAAATAGAACAAGGAACTATGGGACACCCAATATCCAGGCAAACCAGTCTGCAAACAGAAAGAACAAAGAAATTCAACTAAAAATAAATCAGACGGGGTCTGACACCGGCTCAAACAACCAAAACGTGCACTAGGGCGTCCGACTCGATGACCACTCTGTGATTCTGTGAAAGCTCCATCCACGTGTGGTGGAACTACTAGACATGACATAATGGGTGTTTTTCCACCACACTCCTTTAATCTGGATCTAAGAAGATTTGGGTCTAAGGAATGGGTACTTCCCTTAATCCGGATCTAGTAGATCTGATCCAGATTCAGGGAAGTATCCAATGTGTTTCCGTGGGTGGTCTGGAACCCAATAGCAATGGGTGCTAGCCTGCCTTCTCTGGAAAAACCGGAGCACCCATGTGCAAACCCGGATCTACCCACAATGGGTCTGCCTGTCCCCTCAGGTGTTTGGGGGGACAGGGGGTGCAATCTCTGAAGTTGCCTTTGGAGATTAGCAAAGGCTCTGCAGAAAAACCCCTTTGGAGCCTTTGCTCATCTCCAAAGGCAACTTCAGAATGACTTCGGAGTTTTGATTTTGGGGCACCCCTATGGGTGTCCCCTCCCCCGACCCTCCTCTACACCCCATTGCCCAATTGCAGTGGAAAAAGGCTCCCTACAATCCGGATTTTATGGCTGAAGTTACAGCTCCCACAGCTCAGCCCCATCTAACTCACCTAACTGTGAGGTAGGCAGTGCTGTGAGAGCTCAGAAGAGAGCTGCGACTAGCCCAAGGCTACCCAGCTGGCTCCGCGGAGGAGGGCGGAATGAAAGCCGGTCCCCCCAGACAAGACCCGCTGGCCTTCCCCGCCGCCTCCTAGGAGCAGAGGAGGGGTCTCTGTCTTGAACCCCGTTCCGGTCCACGCTGCCCCCCCGGCCGAGTCTCGCCCATAGGACGACGACGCCCCCCCCGCGCCCATGCAGGCAGGCAGAAGGGACCCCCCCCCCCGCCGACCTCGTCGTCCAGGAAATCCAGATATTCCCTCTGAGCTTCCCGCAGCTCCGCATCGTCCACACTCGCAAACGCCGCCGCCGCCGCCATCGCCGCCAAAGGACCCGCAGGAGAAGAACCGCGCGCCGCGCCACGGAGCCCCGAGCCGCCTTTCCCGCGCCCTCCGACTTTGGCGCCAAAACCCGCCTAGTCTCCGCTCTTTCCCGCCAAGCAGGGCAAGCCTCCTCCCTCCCTCCCCTCGAAATGCTGATTGGTCCAGCTGCGCATTCTAACAGCCAATTGGAGCGCCCAGGAAGGAAGAGCTTCCGCCCTCGCTCTGACGCCCTGGAAGAGCCGCCGCCAGTACATGGGAGGAGAAAAGCAGGAAAGGAGGACGGGAGTCTTCTGCTAAGCATTCTGGGATATGTAGTATTGGAAATTTGATTCTTCTGGCTTCTCCTTTGCAGCCGCTGGCTCCTCCTCCAGCTGCTTCATTTGCAGCAGCAGGGTTTCATTGGGTTTTATATCAATATACGTCTTGCGTCTGTTTTTCCTAATGCACACCTATTGGTGGCCTATTATTGCAATTATATGTTTGGTTCATCCTGGGCTACCCTTCAGGCTAGAAAGGAGTACTGAGTCTTCAGGAGAAGTAATTATTCCTCTTGATTCCGCCTTGCTCAGACATCATCTAGAGTCCGGCATCCAGTTCTGGGCACCTGAACTCAAAACAGACATGGACGAACTAGAGCAAATCCAAAGGAGGGCTGCCAAAATGGTTGGTGGAACGGTTGAAGGATGTAGGAATATCAGAGAAATAGCCGTCTTAGTCTAATTCAGTGATGACGAACCTTCTGAGCTCGGTGTGTCAAAATTTGCAAGAAAACCTAACTTAACTCGGGTGCTGTGTCACATTTAGAAATATCCATAATATTTGTAAGTCTAGTAAAAAAGTTATATTTTTGATATATGTATTTTATTAAAAGCAAAAACAATTCTTTACAATAGTGACTTGTTGCTGAATTTCATTTGCTAAATCTTCAATTGAGAGTTGGTATTCTGTACACTTTAAGAACAAGCAAGCACTACCTGGTGCCAGGGTCACCCAAAAGAGCTTGGCGTGTCACCTGTGACACGCGTGTCATAGGTTGGCCATCACTGGTCTAATTTGAAAAGTCCAGCAAGGTACTTAGTAGCACTTGGAGACTAACAGGAGAAGGGTTGGTGACATGAGATTTCTACCCCGCTTTTCTCTGAAGAAATTGATGTGCCCATTGGGCCCCCTATCATCTGAAGAAGTAGACGTGCCCATTGGGGCCCCTAGCGTCTGAAGAAGTAGATGTGCCCATTGGGACCCCCAGCATCTGAAGAAGTACACGTGCCCATTGGGACCCCTAGCATCTGAAGAAGTACACGTGCCCATTGGGCCTCCCAGCATCTGAAGAGATAGACGTGCCCATTGCCTCCCCCCAGCATCTGAAGAAGTACACGTGCCCATTGGACCCCCCAGCATCTGAAGAAGCAGATGTGGCCATTGAGCCCCCGAGCATCTGAAGAAGTATACGTGCCCCCGAGCATCTGAAGAAGTAGACGTGCTCATTGGGCCCCCTAACATGAAGAAGTAGATGAGCCCATTGGGCTCTCTGGCACCTGAAGAAGTAGACGTGTCTACAGAAGCTCATGCCACCAACCCTTCTCCTGTTAGTCTCCATGTTCTACTAACTACCGCTGGATCTAGAAATGTTGAACCTACAGATTTGAAGACTCAGGGGAGACATGATAACAGTCTTCAAGTATCTGAAGGGCTGTCACAGTGCAGAGGGATCCTCCCTATTCTCACTTGCACAGGATGGGGGGACTAGAAACAATGAGATGAAACTTCAAGGGAGTCAATACAGATTAGATCTTAGGAAAAGCTTACTGACAGTGGGGGCAATCAGTCTGTAGAATAGGTATCCAGAGGAAAGAAGTAGTTCTCCTTCAAGCAGAGGCTGGACCTACATCTCTCTGGGATGGTTTAGGGAATCCTGCATTGAGCGGGGGGTGGGGGGGTGGACTGGACGACCTTGGAGGTCCCTTCCAATTTTATGATTCTAGAAAGACTGTCAGCGTTGCTCACAATATGTAATCAGACAAATCTCTGCCTTAGGGTTGCAGTCTACGTCAGTGATGGCCAAGATATGGCACATGTGTCACAGGTGACACGCCAAGCCCTTTTGGGTGACACACATGGTCACCCTGGCACCTGGGCATGTAGTGCTTGCTTTTTCTTGAAGTGTACACAATACCAACTTTCAATTGAAGATTTAGCAAATGAAATTCAGCAACGAAAGTCACTAACGTAAAGAATTATTTGTTTTTGCTTTTAATAAAACACATATATTAAAAATATAACTTTTTACTAGAGCTACAAATATCACAAAATTATGGATATTTCTAGATGTGACACAGCACCCGAGTTAAGCTAGGTTTTCTTGTGAATTTTGACACACTGAGCTCAGAAGGTTTGTTCTGCATTCTGTATCTGAAGCATTAAAAATGTTTTTTATTTACTTCTATGACTTTCCCTTCCTCCACCCTCCTGTTTTGGCAAATAACAAAGGCTTCGCAGACAGTCATCTATGCAGGTCCCGGCCAGATCTATATCTGATTCGCTTTCAGCAAAATGATGCCTTTGTGTATTATGTTCTGGCTGGCAAAGAGCCTCAATAGTCTCCTGACTTAGCAAGAATCCTTCCAGTTTTGTGTTCTGGCTGTGTGAAGGGAAGAAGACATAAGAGGGCAATTATTTAGGTTACTTCTTCATGGCTGGTGAGAGCATTTGAGATGAAGCTGTTTGTTTTGTGGGCCTCATGCAAGGCTCCATCCTCATTTCTGACTTTCAGGAACCTTCAGAGACGAAGAGAAGGAGAACACAGGCTCAATGTGTTATTTGTTTATTATCTGTATTTCTATCCCGCCCTGTACCTAAAGGTTTCAGGGTGGGTACGACATTTAAAAACACAGTAACAGTAACAGTATATATTAAAACAAATGTTCTTGTGGAATGGTTGGGTCCTTGAATGAATCAAAAGGTTTGGGTGGCAGTAGCCTGACTACAAGAAGTGCCATACGCATCATGGTGCTTTTCGCCATAGCTGCTCTCTGATGAGTCTCTCAGTACTACTTTGGGAGTGCCAAATGTTTTCACAGCACTCCCAATATTATCCTAATTTAGGCAGGCACCAATGATCCTGGGTTTGCCCTAACAGTGATGCTTAGATTTGGTGTCTGTTGGCAGCTTCCACATTTGGAGCAATTGGGGTTATTGGAAGCGAGACAAGCACGCAGATAGAGAAAGGAAAGGCCATGGGAGGGTGTTTGCTGGCTCCTGGTGGTCCCGGTTATTCTGACAGCAGAACCTGTTCATTAGACATCAAGGTAAGCACAAGGTTGCTCCTTTCCTTTGGCAAGGGGTGGCAAGACAGAGGCAATACTGAGTGCTTGTTTGGACTGCCTCTTGCTGTCTGGAGGTAGCCCAAGTGAGTATAAACCCATTTAAAACAAATTAATTCCATACAGACCCAGCACTGATTGCACCAGATGCTCAAGTTCCTGGGCAACAGGCAGCCTTTTGCTAAGCAACCAGAGGAGGTTCTGAAAAGCTGTTAGAATAATCACAGCAGGAACGTGGTCACCATCAGAAAGCAGAGCTGCAACAAGAGTAGGCAAAGTCATCAGCTCTTCGTTATCCAAAATAAATGTTGCCACTTGGAAATAAATGTTCCTAGACCCAAAACAGTGGGTTTGCAAAAAATAATTTTCTTAGATACTGAGCTGGAAGAACTGCAAAGAAAACTACACAGCAACGAAGGCTCTCTGGTCCTTTTTGCACTTACTGTTGTTAATCCGGATCTGTGCTAACTATATCTGGATCACCTAGATCCATATCAACAGCCAGCCACAGCGAGGCTGATATGAGAGGAGATCCCTGTGATTGGCATTTTAAAAAGTCAGGGACAGCAAGCACACCCTACCTCCCAATGAAGTGTGCTCAAAACTCCTCCCTGTTAGCCCGCAAGCGTCCCCATGTGCGATCCCGGCTCGCTGAGCAATGTGTGCTGGCTCCCCAAACAGTGCCGAGACTTCTTTTTTGAGGTACCACATTTGGCACCCAGTTAGCGCTGTTTGAGGGGACCCGGTGTGCTTTTCGTGTACCAAATCCAAAGCCCATGCGGCCGCCCAGCACGAAATGGGCGCTTGACACCGCATCAAAAGTGCTTGGGGACGAGGCCTCAGTTGTGCCAGCTATTTGCCTAGTGCAGACTCTGCCACATTGTGTGATGGGAGGTTTGAATTCCTTGTGACTCCTGCCCACCTCCCTCCCAGAGAGACAGCCCAGAATATAGCCTGCAGGGAAGCAACGTGGAGGACAACTAACGCTGCCAAAACCATTGATTGGGGCTCACCTGTATCTTCCTCATCCCTGGTGAAGAAAGGTTTGGAATGCTGACTCACTTTATATATCTGAATATGCCTATTTTGTAGATGTTCATCCCCCACGCTCACATCATTAGCTATTTCACCATCACGTGGCGGGGGAGAGAAAGGAATGATATGACTGGGGTGCCTTACCATTCCCCAGGCCTCGGCCCAGCGTCCTTGGAGCAGTCCCTCTTAGGTCACCCAACAACTATTCCACCACAGAGCTGCAGGTGAGGACGGAATGAAACTGCAGGGCTCCCCTGTCGCCCCTTCCAGTGTTTCCCTCTTCCCTCCCAGTCTCCTATCCCTCAGGTGTCACGTGGCTTTAGTCTTAACCTTGAGGGCTTAGCCAGGAATGCACTTTCAAAACTGCCTAGGAAGCATTTTATAGACTTAAGGTAACTAGTACCAAGGACCATTACAAAGGGTATCTTTACACAAAAATCAAGACAAAATTGACTCCTCAGTTTCCATTTCAGAGGTCTGGGGAAAAAATATACAGAAAAAGATTTGGAAAAAAAATGAAAAAAAGATTTGAAAAAAAATGAAAAGTTAATCATTAGCACAGTATGGGGAAAACAAAAGGACTGTGTCTGTAAATATAGAACCAGGAAATACTGACAAAATACTGCTGCAGCATAGTCACAGAATAGCATAGAAAACAGTTGTGGACATTTGTCAAGATACACTTAAGGACCAGCAGTGGTAGATTTTAAATATGTTTTATATGAATATTTGTTTATTCATATCACCTTTGTAACCCTCCCATTGGACCCTAGGGTCAGGGCAAGATATAAATATTTGAAAAACAAATGTTCGTAATTGTTTTCTATACTCTTCTACAACCTTTATGTTAAGTATATATAGGGTGTTTTTCTACTGACCTCCCTTAATCCAGATCTAAAATGATCCGGATCTAAGGAATGGGTATTTCCCTTAATCCAGAGCTAGGAGATCTGGGTTAAGGAAAGTACCCAATGCGTTTCCATGGGTGGTCTAGCACCCTATAACAATGGGTGCTAGCTTGCCCGCAGTGGAAACGCCAGAGCACCCATGTGGCGAATCTGGATCTATCCACATGGGGCCCAACTGTCACCCCAGGTGTTTTGGGGGACAGGGAGTGCAATCTTCTTAGATTCTCCAAAGATCCTCTAAAGTGGCTCCAGAGAATCTCTGGAGTGATCTGCCGCAAACTTTGAAGATTCTCCAGCGCCTTTGACAAAGGCATTGCTCTCACATGGGGTCCTCTTCGGAGCCTGTGCTATTCTTCGAAGGCAACTTCAGAGGAACTTCTGAGCCGGCTTTGGAGAATGTGCACAGGCTTCAAAGTTTTGAGTTTTGGGGCACCGCACTCATGGGTGCCCCCCTGAGCTTCCCCGAGACCCCACTGCTCAATTGTGGTGGAAAAAGGCACTGTATAAGCCAGATTTGATGGCTGAAGACCCCATTGTAGACCCCTTTAATGAGGTCTACAGGAAATCCGGATTATAGGTCCTGAAGGACCCATACGATCTGGATTTCCCTAGAACTGGTGGAAACAAATGTGGCCCTAATGGGGTCTGTAGGGAAATGGGGTCTTCCTGCTCTGAGCCAAATGGGTACTTAATGGGTACTTAGTGCTAGTGGAAAAACACCCATAGTCTTACAAACCCCAGTGAAAAGTAGGAGGGATATTTTTAAAAGAAAAATACAGGACTTTATGACTACTGTGTAGCTAAAATCCTGAGAATAGCTATCTGGAAGCAACTCAAGAGAATTTCATTGTTGGGAAAATCTTTATTATCTGGCTGATGGATTATGTGATTCTTTTATGCCAAACAGAACTGCTGGTCAGTCTTAAGGACCAGTGCTTTATGATGAAATGGCTTGTTCATGAGAACAATAACCTTAAGGCAGGTTTGTAAATATGTTTGTAACAAGTTAGAACACTTTTTAAGCAAATTGTATGTGGTGATAAGTAACTGAAAGATTGAACCGAGGGGAATGGATTGCCATGGTGCTTCCCTGGGCGATTTTGACCTTCCCTTCCTGGAGTGTAATCATCCAGCGTTAACTAGTGCTAGGTAACTACATCCTGTGCCCTGCACAATTGGTCACTCACCTGAGACCGATCCCAGGGGCCACCATTTTGGTTGCGGTGCCCTCCGTGACTGTGCGTGTGTTAGCGCCATCACTATGGCGATGCTGGTGCTCTGTGCACACACAGTTGCATCTATGGTTGTCTCAGGTGCCAGTGTGCTTACGTGGTGCCTCAGATGACCCCAAAGCACCGGAAGGGGTGTTGTCTGGAAGCAGCCAGAGAAAATATACATCTCTGACAGCATGCTTTAAAAAAAACACCCCAACTATTGCCCAGTCTAAAAGAAGTCATTTTTATATTTAAAGCATATTTTCTGTCAAAGTTGTACAGGTTTTTAAAGAATTTATACAGGATTGATGTTATTTAATTGATCATAATTATTACTGCATATTTTAAAGATGTACTGTTAAATTGTGAAACTATGTCTTAATACATTTGCAGTTCTCTAGTTCATCTAACAATAAACATTTCTATTTTTAATAGCTCATGCTAAAAATACACTAACCAACTGGTGTGTGCATATGTGTGTGAAGAACTTAATTGTGATCCCCATTATACTCATTTATTGATATTTATAAAGGATAGGGGTGTTGATCTAAAATTGTTAACTCTGATAAGTATTTTTCCTGTTTGGGATTAAATGAATGCAACGCAGGGCCTCATTTTGCTGATACTAGGCAACAAGGAATAATACTGTGACCTTGAACAGAGCACCTGAGCAACAATGTACCTATTAACTCAGGTTCATTCACGTGCTTGAATGGTAAATGACATGACAAGGTAGAAAAACCATTAGCCTGAAGCACAAAAGGTTGTGAAAATCAGATCTAATAATAGCAACTGGTTGCCATTCATTTATCAGCAAGAACGCGAAACGACAAAAGTCACTGGATAAGTTTGTATGAGAATAAGGGGCATTATATGGAAAAGATGGAGAGGAATGGACTGTATGACGGCTTCCACACGGTCCTCATGTACCAGGCCATCACTGGCAGGGATCCCGTAAGTAGAGTGGTCTCTGTGGAGCCATGCTTCCTCTAGCTGCGCGCCTTCTGCTTGGAATGCTCAACCACCCAAACATCATGGGGCTGTTCGCACTACAGCCTGTAGTGCATTATTAGGGAATAGGGATGTCCGTGGATATTCAAAATTTGATTGAATTTGGACATTAAAATGCTAATCGAATGTCTACAAATTTGAATTTAAACATTTGAACAAATTTCAAACTTTTGAATCATTCATATGAATTATTCGGGCATTCGTATGTGTACGGATACGTACACGATGTGTACTTGCCCGTACGCATCTTTCCTGCATCCGTAGGCATTTGTATGGATCCGTATGGTACAAAAACGGGATGCATACAGGATAAATACGGGATGCATATTGTTGACATTCATATTTGCAAATACAGATCAAAAATTCACACTAATAGATTTGAATGTATTTGAATCAAATTTGAATACATTAGAATTTGAAGCATTTGAATCAATTTGAATTTTAGGATATTTGAATCAAATCCTGAAAACTGCATTTGTGCACACCTCTATTAGGGAACTTCTGGGGAAGAGCATCCACACCTTGAGGAAGCTGTTACAGCCTCCAGGAGCCTCCTGCATTCCTAGAAGTTCCCTAATCATGCACTAGGTGTGGAGCACAAAGTCACGCTCCACGCCCTTATCAGCCTTAAACGAAAGCTTACCTGGTGTGTCCGAGCCCTCTAAGGACAGATTCTGGGCTGAATGAGAAGGGGCCCCCTTAGCTGGGATATGCAACCTGTCCCAACTAGGATGGGTTGCTGCTGGACAGGGCTGCCAGCATTTTAGATGGCGGGTGCCACCCTGGCCCTGGCCACTGATTCTGAGGGCTGGGCCCAGCCCTTGGATCCAGCCCCCAGCCCCTGAAGGCCAGGAATGAAAGTTCCTAGCAGTGGAGCCCTTTTCATCTTCATACTACTTCTGGCAATGCTTCTTGGAGCGCTACCTATTAGTACACTGGCAGACCTCACTTTTAAGGCCTACTAGCAAAGTGGAATAGGATCCTATCTTGCAAGTGGGGAGGGCTTCCTCTGTTCCCCACCAGCACATGGAAAGGAGACCCTTGTACACCTCCCTAGGCTAGAATGCTGCTGAGTACAAAAATACCCCAAGAACAAGATGCTAGGACAGATAGTTTAGGCTAGCCAGGCATTTCTTATCAGTAATGGCCAGCACCCGTGGGTGCAGCGGTAAAGCCATTTGTCTTTGATCTCCTGCAGCACAGCAAAGCAACATTTGATCCACTGTGAAAATGCTTATCAGTACATTGGAGCCATGTGCCTCCCAGAATCCCTCAACCTCAATGCTGGGCCAAGCAAAGGTAGAGCTCTGCCAAGGCATGGACACCCCAGGAGCTTACATGATGTTATGACTGGCATAATGTTGGTGTTTAGGCTGGAAATACAGAATTATGATCCACAAACATGAGAATTCTGTGCTAGGCCATTTTAAAAGATGTAAAAAGATAGTTTTAAAAGACAAGCCTCTGTTCTGGCAGGAAAGGCAAAGATTGCAAAATAGTTGTTGACAGGAAGCAGGAGCTGGTGAAAATCTGCATTTACAAAAGACAATCAGACAGGAAATAATCTATTTATCTCTGCAAGCACAACTGTTAATGAAGTCTGTGAGGAAAACAAGACACTAGAGAATAGGAGCTATCTGGCAACTCAGGCCAACTTTAGAGTAAACATCTGGAGAGATCCTTATCAGGAATACTGAACAGGATTAAATGAGTTCCAATTAAATATGCTGTTCCCATTTTAGTATATCTTTGTTTGCGGTGAAGCCAGATCATCAGTTGAGATCTGGCATAATCTGGTGTGCCCTCCAGTCATGTACCTACTTTGTTTCCTTCCTGCTGTTCACTAGCCCCTCCCTTCCTCATTCACCTGAATGGGGCCCTTAGCCTCTGCCCACGGGTTGGACCCTTTCTTTGTTTAAGTCTACTTCTTAGAAGACACCCTTATGTAGTAACAGCCTCTTTATTTAACTGAGGAGTTTTCTATTTGACTAAAGACTACTCACGACCAGAAAAGCTGACAAGCAAAACCTTATCCACTGTCTGTACTGATATTATTGACAAACTCTCCATGACTGTTCTGATTACTGGGCTTGTCATTATTTATCATCATAGTGAAGCAAATAACAGAAAGTGTCTCCTGCACTGTTAAAAGTAAATAAGGAGGTGATAAGAGAAACTCAGGTCCTAGCAGAACGATGGTATGACAGCTAAAAAAGGAAAAAGAGGAATCTTAATAGCTTTCACTCGGAACAACACCCTGCTCTGAGTCACGGCCAGCAATTTAAGGAAGTAATGGGTTTTCTCTTTCTCTCTCACTACTGTACACCTAACCTACGAAAGTTGGTAGCCAAATGAGCAAGATAAGCCAAGTGTGATAAAAGTCAGATGGACAATTCTCCTCTGAATCAATATGGCTGGGAGGGTAAAATGAACTGCCAAGCAAGTGGCAGTTTCAGATTACTGCTAAAATGGCAGACGGTGTGAAGCAACAACTGCTGGTTAAGGCTTGAAGGAAAGGAGGTTAGAGGTTGAACCACTGGATATCTGAGATGGGAGGTTTATCTGGAAATCAGTACAGATGGGCTTTCTATTAGGCAAGTGTACATCAAGCTGCAGCCTAAAAGGAAAAAGAAATACTCCACCAAGGCCACATTCCCACTTGACTTTTTAAAGCTGGATTGAATTATTTTAATCCAGATTCTGGCTGTTCCCATTTGCTTGATGAAAACACGGGCTCAGTTCAAATACTACCATTCTCACTCAAACCACACAAACCCCCAGCATGGAGAAAGGGGGTCTTTTCATCCCCACCCCTTCTCTGATCCTCCCACTCCTCTCCTTGATAGAGAGCAAGCTTGACGTGGCCCCACGCTTGGATCACAATTTAGTCATAAAGTCTGGAAATAAAAATTTTAATAGGAATTGACAATGCCAAATCCGGATTGGATTCGGACTTAATCTTGGATGGGAACATGCCCTAAGAAAATACAAATACATGCCTACATGTATCCAAATACTGTTTAGCAATTGTTTATGAGTAGCCTTTCCTTTTTAAAAAATAACACAATGTATGAATGATTTTCCATGTTTTCTGCAGACGTTCCGTCCCCAAATGGCACTAGTGAACTTCTGGTGAAGAACATCTGCACTTTGAAGACCTTGCTACAGCCTCCAAGCACCCCCTGCTTCAAAGGAGACTTAAAAAAGCAGTCTGGTTATATGCTTGTTAAAGCATTTGCATTTACATGCCTCTGGATCTCTGTTATCAGAATTTATTAGAAATTTATAGGAATAAAACTTACAAAACTTTTTTTTTTTTTGTCTCCCAATTTGTCTCAATTTTGTTACAGGACTGGCTTTTTTAAAAAATTACTTTTGTCTTTGGGTATCTCCAGGGTGATTTTTACCTTTACCAGGTGTCACAATCCTTTATATAACATGTATCATAATAGTTAAGTTTGCTTAGTCCAATGGTGCTTACAAGGAATGTCCCAGGTAAGACAGCAGGGAAACAGAGGCCATTACATGAACCCATATCCACCTGAAAGTGAGAAAAATCAGCAGGAGTACATTTATGATAAACAAATGTAATGGTTATATAACTTAAGAGTACAGCAGCAAAGCAGTAGAAAGGAAGCTTAATAGCCAAATGACTGGATGCTGGATTCTTCCTGGCACACTGGTAGGATCCAATGTGATTGTCCAAATTCACTAAGAGCCACAAAGAAATCCTCCTGGGATCACACACATACAGAAAAATAAACATGCTTGGGGGTGCTTAGAAAGAGTTGGCAGGTGGGATTGTTTACACCCAGTCCTGTGCCTCCCCTTGTCATGAGCATTCGAGTCTAGAAAGGGTGGATGAGAGGCGGGACAAGAACATGAGCATCGCACACCAGTTTGAGAGATTTTTTTCCCCTTATGTGTGAACCTAGCAAGAGCTTATCCATTTATGTAAAAGAGTGATGGCAAATCCCAACAGTCAAGAAAAGCCCAGGTAATTGATTCCTTTGTAACATAATGATGAGATACAAGCGTATCCAGGTATAAAACCTCTTTTTTATAGTCTCTTCAAGTGTTGCTTAACAATGTAATATGTGAACACCTGAAAATGTGTGTCTCTTGCAAATATACTACCAAAGACTTGGGGTTGCTTGAGACTATCCATTAACTGTGTCTATAGCTGCTGCTGACCTAGGTTTCTCGGGTCATAATGCATCTAAGCATCTCTACCTGCTACCTGCGCATGTTTTTAGGCTGTGATCAAACACAGCAATTAAAAACCTCTGAGGCACCTTAGAGAAGCTCCGAGGCGAGATTGTTCACGCACCAGTCTGCCCCTCTCACAAACATTCTGTCTAGAAAAGGTGGTTTAGAAAAGGGTTGGGAATGCCAGCCCTTTCTGGACGGTGGGGCAGGAGATCTGGATCAGCAGGTCTGGATTTACCAGATCTACTGATCCCAATCACAGGAAGGCGAGGGCTGGATGCGCAACATCCGTACTGACAGCGTTAATCCAATTCAAGTCTCCCTGTGGCTACAGAGCAAAAGTTCCTAGGCTCAAGGCATCCAGGAGGGTGATGTCCAGTAGCATACTATGGCCGTCCATGTGCCCACGTGATCTGGAATGCAGCCCTCGGCCGGGTTTGCAGACCTGATATATCCGGATCTGGGTCCGTCTTGAAGCCTCCTTGATCCAGACTACCGTGCAGATCAGGAGCACCGGGATCTGGACGGCAGACCCCCGACCAGCGTGTCTGTCTTCAGAGAAGGGGTGCTTCTCTAATCCCCCTTTACCAGCCCACGTTCCGGGGAGCGGGAAGGGGCAGACCGGAGTGTGAACCATCCGGCCACCTCCGAGCCTTCGGGGAGGCTCCTCAGAGATGCTTTCTTTGGCTACACCTGAGCGCAGCCTCTGCCGCGGAGGGGCCCCTTCGCTTACTTCCGAGGGCAGCCTTATTCCGTTCGTTTTAGGGCTTAACACCCCCCCCCCCCCGCCGCGTGTTCCCTTAGCGCCAGCATGCAAGAGGCAAGCGACCCCTCCGAAGTCTCCAAGGTCTTGGACGGCCGTTTTCTTCCCCGTCCGGGATCCCTGAAGCCGGAGCCTGCAGATCATTGTCGGCAAATAGGACCCATTAGTTTTGGGAGGCCTGCGGAGGCGGGGGTGAGGGGAGGAAGATGGCCCCGTGGAAAAACACCGCTTGTGCTTCTGACACACCGAATGACGAGACTAAGGCGCCGAAGGGGCACGTGACTCTCCCACGTGCACCGTGGCTTCCAGGTGAGCATCTTCTCAGGCAAGGCGCGAGCAGCGGGGCCGGGGGGGGGGGGGCGGCACGGTCTCCGTCCAGAGCTGCGCACCCGACCTCCACGCCGCCCACCCCCGCGCGACCGCGCAAAGGCCCCGTGGCCGGGCACACCGCTGCACACGGGGGCATCTCCCGGTCTCTCGCGGCAGCTGCCGCGCTACGGCGCAAGGGGAGGGGGCGCTGCGGGGGCTGCCGGTGGGGAGGGGAGGGGGCGCATGCCCGCCCGTCGGTCGGTCGGTGGGTGGCCGCGCGTGGCTCGCGGGCGGGGCTGCAGGTGGCCCAAGGCCCCCACTCTTCCCCACGCCCCTCCCCTCGCCGAGCAGGAGCCCCTATCAGAGGGAGGGGCGGAGCCAGCGTGGGAGGGGGGGCGTCTGTCTGTCGGCCATGTGAGTTGGTTGGGTTGCATCCCAGAAGGGAGGGAGGGAGGACGGACGGACAGGGGGCCGAGTGGGTCGGGGAGTTGCCCTGCTGGCGGCGCTGCGCAGGGAGTGTCGCCATCCCCGCCAACTGCCTGCCTGGCAGCCCTTCGGGTCGCCTGAGGGAGGGAGGGACGGAGGGAGGCCGGGCGGTTGGGCCCCTCCGAACGGGAGCAGCGGGGCGGCGGCGGCGGCGGCGGCTATGAGGCGCCCGCTGGAGGGAGACCCGCCACCGCGACCCCAACCCCGCCTGCGCTTCCCCAGGCTCGGGCGCCGCTCGCAGGTAAGCGACCCTCGCCCTGGGTGCCGCCGCCCTCTGAGCAGGTGCAGACGGGGCGGCCGGTTTCTCCGTTGCCGGGGCGACGCGCACCTGAGCCCGCCCGTGTGGCGGCCGCGGCAGCAGCAGCAGCAGCTGAGCAGGAGCGAGAGCCGCCTCGCCCGCCCCCCTCAGGGCTTCTCCGTCCCGCTCGCCGCCGCCGCCGCCCGCAGCTGGAGGAAGGGGCGAGGGAAGGGCCGGGCGCGCGGGGATCTTCGTCCGGGCTGAGGCGGCGGCGGCGGCGAGGCGAGGCGAGGCGAGGCGGCTGCCTCCTTGAACGGCGCCGCGGCGAGTGGTGAGGGGCGAGGAAGGCCGAAGACCGAGGTGACGGGGGGCTCCTTCCGCGACCCCGGGGCGGGCGGGCGGGCGAGAGGGCGAGAGCGAGCGCCCCCCCTCCTCCTGGCTCGCCGCGTCCCCTCAGTTTGAGGAACCGAGGAAGGGAGGGCGGGGGGCCTCCGGGGCGACTGCCTGGCCCACCCCCGCTGGGGCTCGGTCGAGAAATGGAGACCCTTCAGGAACCCGATAGGTACTCGATTGTCTCCAGGACCTTGTTCAGACCCTGTACCCACCGGCACCATCAAAACTGGATTTAATGGGGTCTTCGGCCCTTAAATCCCTTTAATGGTGTCATCAGTCGGGTCTTCCGCTGTGAAGACAGATCAGAGGCCGTGCATCCACATGTCTACCGTACCGGGGCAATGGGGTCCTGGGATGGACCCGGAGGCGCCAGCTCTGCCCCTTGACACACACGCTACACAGGCCTGTGGGCCCTTCACAGTGGTCTCCGCAGCTGAGCACAAGCTTTGTATCGGCTACATAGGTCTCTCCATCACACCCGCTGTAGTCGGAAGTGACCCCTGACCTCTGCGCCTAATCGAATGGGTGTTACGGTGTCCACACGGCATCCACACAGCAGCCCACTAGCACCCATTGCAGTTGGGTGCTAGATGGCCCGTGTGGACGCATGGGGTAGTTGCTGTGATGCGGATCTTCGAGGATTGGATTAAATGAGGACCAGATATCAAAGATCTGGATCTTCTAAATCCAGATTAAGGGAAGTAAGTGCAAAAACAGCCACGGTTAGGGTAGCTAAGGGAAAGGACCTTTCTCCCAGCTGTTACTGCAGCACATTTTGTCACAGCCAGTTTCCGAATGTTTTGCTTATGCACATTATTTCTGTCTTGAGGGAGTAGTGAAGAGGCCCTGTGCCCCAGGTTTCCTGCTGACAGATGTCGGGTTACACATACGAATGATGTAGCTGCTCATGAGGACCTTTGCTGGCATGTAAATGCCACTCTTGGAAGCCTCCCACAGGGGCCTTTTCAGAAGGAACAAGCGTTTAAAGAGCTGAATAGTCTGTCTGTTTCCAGGCACAATTCAGAGTGCAGGTTTTGGCCTCTGGGAGAATTGCCTGTTCCCATGTAAACATACTCTGCTATTCAGGATTTCTCTGGCCCCCTTGCCCAGAGGGCTTCTCTCCATTTCTGAGGTAATGGTTGAAGCACTGAAGGACAGAACTTTCCTGCATTGCAGCTCCTTGCCCAGTTCATTCATCAAGCATTAGCCCTCAAGCAAGTGCTGAAAGTTCAATACTTTTTAATTTTCTGGCATTTACTCACTGTTGTAGCTGACTGACACCTTGTTGATGCACAGAGCTGCTTCTAAGAAGCCCCTATTTTTGCTTAAGTTTTGTAAGTTGGGGAAATTGGGCACTTGAGGCTTCCGGCACCAGTTTCTAACTTTATTTACTGTATTAAGTGCATTCAAACCATGATGTCTGTTGTAAGAGATTTGGAATGAGAGACAGGTTACCAGTATTTTGAGAAAAGTGAATCTTAAAAATGAGTGCTGTTTTCCCTTTAAAATTATTAAATCGATCCCTTTGTATAAGCTAAACAAATAAAAACAAGGGACAAAATAGATGCAGTCAAACAAAGCAAACATCTGCTCCAGAAAGCAAATAGCCGTATCCTGCCCCACTGGCCTATCTCTGGGTAATTCAGGTGAATACTGAAATGGCCTTTGACTATTAAGTGTAAGTAAAGCAGAGGTAAAGGTTGCACTGGACTTCTAAAGGAAAAAGTGCAGTTAACACTGTAGGTTCTTCAAGTTTCTGCTTTGCTTTTAATCTTTTCCCTAGTTGAATTCCTTCAGGCAATAGCATCTAGAAGTTTTACTTCCCTAATTCCAGAGCTGTGTCATGAAAGCAGTTTATGGTATCCAGAAGTGTTGGGAAAGCAGTTTGTGTATGTGTGTTCAGGTGTACTCTTTCTTTTTAGTAATACATCTTAGAAAATGAAAATTTGAATTAAGCCCTTTAGAAAGACCTTTCAGCACTCGGCTCGGTGGGATGGTCACCCATGCCCTGACAGCAGTGCATTCACACACCATGGATTTGCTCTGCAGCTTCACTGGGACTTTTCATACAATCCCACAGACAGCCTTCATATTAGTGCTGTGTGGAGGTTAATTGTGAAAAGTCTCAGAGTTATTTTGCATTCCTCTTGTAGTTTAATCCCATCTCCTAAACTGTACACAGTTTTGGCTTCATTAATACAACAATTTTTCCCTAGAAGGTATTCTTACATTGCAAATTTGTAGTACGTAATCTTTTTGTTCAACTGCTTACAGAAAATACACCAATGCTTTAACTTAGCTGAGCTTGATTCCTAGTGGTTCCAAGGATAAATTCATGTTGAGTGTTTTGTTTTGTTGGCCACAGCACAGAGGGTATTTGACATTGCCTTCTGGGATAGAGCTCAGACTGCCTGTTTAGGTTATGGCACTGATATTCTCAAACAAAATCTTAGTTAGCTGCTAATTTTTGTTTTACTTCCAAAATCAAACATAGCTGTGACAGTCCACATCAATATCAGTACTGCTTGAAGGAGTTCTCAAGGAGTACCTAACTTTAATTCATAGATTTATCTCTTTATTACATCCAGCTGTTTTGTACTTATGCCAATATTGTACTGCCGGTAGAAATGGGTTCATCGTATGCTTGGGTATGAATGGGGTGTGTCTCTTGTTCTAAAGCAATATTTCTGCTGGAAGTTGTGTAAAATGAATGTCTGTTGCCAAAAAAAGAAAAGAAAAAGACTGAAGATGAAGCAAGACAAAGTATTTACGCTGTATACTTATATCATTGTAATAGTGCTTTGAAGTGAATGTTTGGCCATAAATATGAGCTAAGAAATTCTTCCAGTGGGCTTTTGCAGGTCTAAAATCTGAATCAGTTAAGTAAACTAAGATATTAGAAGGAACAATTTAAAGGGAAGAGAATATGTTAGTGTTGAGTATATTAGTAGTATATATCATTTGAGGAATTAAAATGGTGGTCGACACAACTCAACTTCCATTGACCATACTCCCTGGCCCTCGCACTGCTGCTTGGTGCTTCTTCATATTTCCTATAAGTTGTATGACGGAGATGGCTAATTTGATATGCAGTCCAACCATGCTGTGGGCAGTAAAATGCCAAGCTCTCTCAGCTTTACTTGCAGGCTTCCCGCTCTTCAAAACATACCAGAGTGGCACAGTGCTGAAAATATAATGGATACCAGTGAAGGAAAAGTTGGACATTTGACCTGTAACCCGATAGTCTGCTCACCCTTGTCATAAGATTCCTATAGTTATCCTAGTACCTTGAGAATGGACAGACACAAAGAGGCAGGGGAGAAGATCCAGTGTGTACAGTGCAATAGAAGCTGCATGGGGAGGTAATATTCTAGTAGGAATACAAGTAGATTCAATAAGAGTAAAAACAGGATTTTCATTATCTCAATAAGGATAACAAGCTGTACTTCTTATAGGTTATCCTATGTTCTGATAAACCAGATGTCAAACTTTTGTTTTGCTTCCCAGTTCACTGCCCAAATTCTTGGGTTCCAATAAAAAATTTTAAGTGTGCTTTGGCACATTTATTACATGGACATTTGTTGTTGTTACCTATTCCTGTTGATTATTTAACCCTGCTTGCTACTGTTACTGTCTCTAGTAATATCACATAGCTCTTCCAAGAGTGTCCCAGGAACCTGTTCATTGCCTCCCTTTTCTTCTGCTTTCTTCAACCTTGCAAAACATAATATTTTTCTACCCCTTAATTTGCTTGCATCACATGCTGAAAGTATGCAAGTTTCTATTTGAAGAGCATCGTCTCAGGGGAGCAGTTAGGTTTTGTATGATGCAGGGCTGATCTGTTTGTTCATGCCGTTCTTGGTAACTGTCTTTAGATCCCTAATTCAAGGATATTTATCTTCTTTCTCTGGCCCTCTTCAGTGTCCAACATTTATTGCCATACATAGGAACAGCAAAGACCATGGCTTTTAGTGATCTACACTGTCTATCTTTCATGATCTTTTCTAAGGCTGAATCCTAGTACCTTGAGAATGGACAAACACAAAGAGGCTGTTTGAATTGGTCTCTTGAAGACTTTCCCAGGCCAGTTAACGTCTGGAATGGCTGGGGCCATTTGCATGCTAGGAATAGTCTTATTCCTCCCACCTGGGACGTTCCAGGCTTTGTGTCTTGAAGTCTGGAAAACCGCACTCCTAGCCAAGATTGGGCAAAGGGATGTCACGCACCATGTGCAAGTGCAGGGCATGCCGGTCAGGAGTCAGCACTCAGAAGCATCTTGTTCACATTCCCAGGCTGTTCTTGACGCCTTAGGACAGCTTGTAGACCTACGTTAAGCTGTCTACGGCAGGTGTGCCTGGGAAACAGCTCCAGGTGCTGTGGGGAGAATTGCACCAGATAGTGTGCGAGTATGGCATTCCCATGATCTGTCTGGAAATGTCCCCAAGCAAGTGCTAATAGGTCCTAATTCTGCATCACTGTCTTCCTTAGGATTTTTCCTGCTAGGTCTGCAGCACAATGTCTGTCTTTGTTTGAGAGCCTTGATTTCTTCATCGGTTGTGCATTCCTCAACTACCCTGTTTAGCATTCCTTTGGCCTTGGATGTATTTAACAATAATGCAATTTTTGCATATTTTTTCATTCTCATGATTTCTTCTGAGTGATCAGATTTGCATATTTTAGATTGTGAATACATAATTCCCAATTCGAATTTTAGCTCCCATCTATCTTTTCATTTCCTATGTGTTTGTAATGTATTTGCGGTACTATTTACAAGTATGTTTTCCGACTTTCTGTTTTTGTAGCAAAATTTTCATTGATTTTGAGGTTTGTTGTTTGTTTGTTTGTTTTGAGAAACTGCAAGCAGTAATTTTTCTCCATAATGACATGACTTCATCTAGACCACATGGGTGTCCTTTATGGCCTTCGAAAGGGAACATTAACTCCTGAGAAAAAATACAGTTCCCATGTACTCTTTAGATTTCCAGTGGTGGAAACTCTGAGCACAGCAGAGTAACCTTAATGTGCTTAATCAAACACCTGAGAAACTCAGACTGCAGGATTTTTAAAATCTTGGGGCTGTATTTAACCACATGGTCATGTAAAAGCTGTGCAGACCTAATGAAGGGGGGGACCTTGCATGGCAAACAAGTGTAGTTTTGAAACAATAGGCAGCACTACTTAACATTCATCAGATGTGCCTTCTGCCTCAGCACAGCAGACATGTGAGCTTTCTTCCAATGGTGCTTGTGCAAGAATTCAACAAAATAATGGCAGTAGACTAGACTGGGACTGAATTTCTATCATATCTGACAGCTTGCACTAAGGTTCTAAAGTATTCATCCCTTTGACAACTTTACAGTACCAAAAAGTTAGATTGTGTTGGCCAACAGGACCAAAAGTATGAAGCAGCATATATAATCAAATATGTAATTTTAATAATGCCTAATGTTGTTCACAGATGCAGCCAAAAAAGTCTTCTTTAAATAAAAGTAGACTAATCCAGAAAGTGAAAGGTTAGTTTGTTAAAACAACAAAAGTAAACATTATAAAGCCACGACTTTCAGAAGCTTTGGGGAAAACTTTTGATACAAACAGTATACTCTGGCTTGCAGTTGCGTATGCTGCCTGATAGTTTGCAAATCATCTTCCAGAAATCCTTACATTTCAGTGACAAGAGTGACTCAGTATTATGCTATTTTATTAAAAAATGTGAAGCCATTGTGAAAACAAAGGATCTGCTGCCAAAAAGAAAATATTTCAGGATGTATTTCTGGATCAACTGAACTTGTTACTAAGAGAATTCACACTATCAGTCAGTCTCTCTCTCATTTATGCACCTGCACACACCTGTCCAGCTAAATGAGCATAAACTCCACATGGGTGACTAGTGACTCTTTGGATACCTTCAGACAGGGATGAAAGGAGTGAAGGGACTTGGCTGCTTTCATCCCTCACAGTAGCAGCAAAGCATTTAACTTACTATACATTCTAATGCTCTGCCACTGCTGCTGGCAGTGGAGCTTCCCAAATGGCCCGTGGGAAGCTGCTCTGTCAGGACACCAAAGCTTCTGATCCACCAATCTGGCATACCTGAAGCTGATTCAGCATCCCTGCAAAGCTTCTTGTCCACCAGTCAGGCAAAGTGGAAGTCGCTGTGCAGCTTTGATGTTGTCCAGAGGCACCCTCTGAGACTTCAAGGAGGCCCTCTTGCTGCCTGGTTCAGAGACTGACGCTAGAACCCTTTGTGTGTAAGACAGTTCTTTACTAATGAGCCATTGCCCATCCTTATGTATTTCCCATTAAAAGCTCAGACGGCTAAAAGGGCAGAATTCTTAGATTATGATCTGCTCATGAAGGAGGCCTGTGGTCTCAGACTCTCTAAAGCGGCATGCACCAACAAGGGTAGAAATAATCCCAGAATCATGAGCAGACCGTCAGACATCCAAGGCCTTAGATGTTTTCGCACACGGGGGTTTGGAACGCGCGGGAGACAGCTTCGGGCGCAGCATTCACTTTGCTGCGGCCGAGTTTGCGTCCCGGCATGTCCGGAGCTGTCTTCCACGCGTTCCAAATGTAGAGCACTTTAAACTGCTCTACATGCGTTCGGGCGTGCACGAACTGCCCGCAGGCGTTCGGGAGGAGAAGCGTTCGCGCATGCTTCTAACAGCCGCGGGCTTGCCTCCCCCGCCGGCGCAGCTTTGACAATCAGCTGTTTTCAGCCAGCACCGGCTGCGGGAGCCTCCTCAGCTGTCTCCCCGCCCCTTGCCATTGTTTGCCGGCTAAGACAGCTCACGACGCTTTGAGCATTCGCACACGGGCGCTCCGGAATGCGTTTACACGCATCCCTGCGCCCCTCTGTGTGAATGCTCAAAGCGTCGTGAGCTGTCTTAGGCTTCCCGTCCTACTCCCGTTCCAAACGGAACGGGAGTAATGCGAAAATCCCTCTTGTTGGAGCAGGAAGCACTTCATTGGCCATGGTATCCTGGAGCAGCTCTGTGACTGGAGAAGAGAGGTTTGCATGTCCCTGAAGCATAGCACTGCATGGTACTTGAGCTGTGGGGTCCTAAAGACTTGAATCCCGAGTGCCAAACTGTTTCCTTTTTAATATTAATGTTCATTGCTATTTGCTTCTGTATATACTCTTGCTTCTAGAAGAAAATAATGGAGTCAGTAGGACATACAGGAAGCCATCTTATCGAAAGACTAAAATGCCTATGAAGGATGAGACCCCCTCTTAATGTAGTGTACTAAGAGCTGCTCAAACTGGTAGACTTGTGTAGAGAGGGGGAAGGGGGGATATAAGAGTAACAGGTTTTGAAGGCACTTATAAGAAAGTTAACAGTTAAGTTTTCAATATGGTATTAGTAAGTGTTATGATATTAACAGCAATATTGTAGCTGTTGATTTGCTTTATATATTCAGGTATGCTTGCTTTAAATATTTAACATGTTAAAGCTGCCTCTGAGGTGGGCCTCTGCCTAGTTCCAAGAGATAATGGGCACCAAGATAAACCATGTAGACGAAGGGGGAGCTTAAGGCCTGATAACTAGTGGAGCTCTTATCCGGTCTGCTAAATTCAGAGGATGAAGCTGGTTCTTGCCAGACAGTTCTTTGAACTGTGGTCCTCTTTGCTGTAAATATGCCACTCAAATATTAAAATCTCCTCCCTACAGTGAATATATTAGACGCAAATTAACTTTGAGAGTCACAGGAAGGCATTTCGGGAAGGCTATAACCTAAAGTTTCTTCTAACCCACAGAGAAATTTTGGGAGTGAACATTCGCCAGGGTAGGATTAAAAAGGTCTTGCTTTGTCGTTTAGATTTTTACTTGACCAGAGAGCTTTGGCCCAAAAACCAGCTCCCTTCTCTTTTATTGCAATAAAAGAGAAGACCAAGAAACTTTATAAGCCGTATGCACTTGGTAATCTGTGGCCATTTTTCCCTAAGGATCTTTGGGAGTGGTCCCACATTTGCAAATGTTGTAGATTTCTTGTGTTTCTCAATAAAACTAAACTTGTTTATATCTTCAGTCTAATTAAATATGAGGAATTTTCTGACATACCATTTCAGTATTCTATATAAAGTCACTGCTCAGGTCCCCCTGGGATATGGAGCTCGGTATAATTTATTTATTTATTTATTTATTTGTATTTCTATCCCGCCCTATACCCAAAGGTCTCAGGGTGGGTTACAATATTATATTAATCTTAGACAGGTCCCTGCCCTCAGGCTTACAATCTAAAGAGACAAGAAACAAAAGGAAAATGGTGTGGGAGGGTAAAGGGAACAGCAAAAAGCAAGCACTTGAGGTCTTCCATTCCAATTCTTCCGCTCATTTCTTACTGCTGGAATTTTCCTGTTCTCTATACTTTGAATTTTCTCTTCATTGATGGCGCACTGGATGATGGTAGAGATGGTCAGCCGGCATCTACTCAGCCCCACCCTGCTCGGCCTCAGGACCAGATGATTTCTCAACTGCTGGATTGGCTGCCATAGTCTCTTTGCCACCTTGTGATGGGAGCAGTTGGAGGAGGGAGGAGCACTGCTGGGGGTAAGATGGCAGAGCCCAGCCTGCTGCCTCTTCTCCACTCCTCTCCGGCAAGATGGTTCTCAGCCTTGTGGTATAATTTAGATGCAACTAACATGCTCCACTCTTTCTGACCACCCCATCTGGATCAGGTGAAGTAGTGCAGGGGCCAAAATGTTGCCCAGAAGTAACAGCAAGCTGAAGTGAGGATGAACCCTCATAGTGCTGAATTAGGTAATTTCCCTCTTCTAGATGGGATAATTCACAGCATTGAAGTAACAGGTATGTGGCTTGTGGATCCCTTAACTCTAAGATGCTGCTTTGAAGCGTAGGTAACTTAGCAGCGAGGAGGGCCTTTGTGCAGCTCTGGCTCTTTCACCAACTCTGGCCATTTATGGATCAGAATGGCCTATTCACAACCATCTATGCTTACATAATTTGCCATTTGAATTGCTGCAACAGCAAAATGCAGCAACAAGCTGCACCACTACCCTGTTCCATGGTATTCTTCCTTCATTCCTACCCTGGGGCGATTTTGCACTTCCCTCCCTGTCGGCTGGATGGCAAAGGAATGCAATCAACTAGCGTTGACTAGCACTTGCACTTGGGAGCACTAGTCAACATTAGCCTACACACACACGGTGATCGAACACTTGCCTCCTGTTTGAATGCCAGGCGGTTCTCTTCAGGGTGCCGCCATCTTACGTGTGGAGCCCTCCACAGTCACAGTCATGTCATGACGTCAGTGTGCTTGCGCGGCAGCTCTGTCCACCTCCCCGTTCAGCCGGAGGTGCGAATGCTCGCTGGCTGGACACAACAGCTAAGTGATTGGGGAAGACTTGGTATCCTGTGGAGCACAATTTTGTGCTCCACAGCTAGTTGATAATTAGGCAACTTTTGAGAAGGCAGAGGGCACTTGGAGGCTGTAACAGCCTCCTCTAAGTGCAGATGCTCGTGCCCAGATAAATTGCCTAATTATCAACTGCAGGCCGAAGTGCAAAAAGGCCCCTGGACCTGCCATAGTCTGTACTGGCACACAGTCAGCAGGCCCCTATTCTGGAATATAATCTAGAATAAGGCTGAGTGCAGAAAGACTCTTTCTTAACTGCATAAGCCCTTCTCTCTATGCAGTGTATCAGAGGCTGAGTCCAAGCATTGGTGAGAAAATTGCAGGTGATTGGCATGGTGCAGTGTTTAATCAACCACACTTTTCCTGATGGTCATATGCAGTCCTTCAGTAGTGTGCTGAATGCTGTGAACAGGGGCAGAAGAAGAAGAAAACAGTTTAAAGAAAGTCTTCGGCAGCTGGAAAAGAGATGGCAAGGTGCTCCTAAACTCTTAACGGTCAATAAGGAAACAAGAGCTCCTTAGCAGAAGCACTGCCTATTTTTCCCTGCTGGCCGTAGAAAACGTTTTCAGGGAGCACCAGAACTCCTGAGATGCTTTTTGCTAGAAAAGTGACTCAAGAATCGCTTAAAGCCATCTCAGAACACTAGTTCTTGAGAGTTCTTCACATACTGTGGGAGCAGTTTCCTTTCTGCACCATGCATGCAAGTAGAAAAGAAAGAACAGGGGCAGCAGCACTCGTTTTTGTCGTTTGGAAGGCCACAAGTTACCAGAAAAACTGCATGCAAGCAGAACTGTTTGTAGTAGCCAAAATAGTTTACATAAGAACCCAAAAGGAGCCCTGCTGGGTCAGGCCACAGCCCATCTAGTCCAGCATTCTGTCTCACACATTGGCCCACCAGTTGCCCATGGGCATCTCAAGGAGAGGCAAGGGCAGACCTTCTCCTGCTCTTGAATTCCAGCAAATGACCTTAGAGTCACCCTGCTTGTCTCCACAGCCCGAAAGATGTACTGAGGCTTCCGTTCTAGTAGCAATTGATACATTGGTCGTCCATACATTTGTCTAACCCTTCCTTAAAGCCATCTAGGCTGGTCGCTGTTACCACCTCTGTTGTACAGCTTAGTACGACAAATGTTAGAGGCTCAGCTGAAGCTGAAATACACAGTTTGTTAAATGAATGTGGCTTTTCAGAAGAATGTCACACCCACACAGAAATGAGAGAATAAACGCTTTGTGGAAGTGAAACAGCCAAGTGCTGACCTTGGATTTTTCAATCTGTAATGTTAATTGCTTGCTGCTTTGTTCATCACTCACCATGTGATTTGCTGAAAACCAGCAAGTAATTCTTGTTTGTTAGCAAACTAGAAGTTGCTTAGCAAATTAATTTTCAGTCCGTTTCAGCTTTGTATGACATTGTTCTCCGGTACTGTCAAATTTCAGCTGTTTCTCAGTTTGTATAAAGTACATTTTGTTTAAAATGAAGGGTTTTTTTTCCTGAGAAATATCAGCAGTGGCCAAAGTATCTCACTGGGAGTGGCTGTAGCACACACAGCATTAGAGCAAACTGCCTGGAGTACAGAGGCAGCCTCTACCCAGGAGAACTAAGCAAATGACAAACAAGGTCTGTGCGTACAGATGCCTGTGGAGTATCCAGTATCAGCAGCGGCAGCAACATTTCTGAGGCAGATGGTTTTATGAGGATATTATAGCCATGTTTTCTGTATCCAAGTAGGATTGAGATCATTTCTTTGAGCAAAAGACAGCAGACAGATGTTCTCGAATACCTGAAATAGTATGATATTCCATCATTAAGGTGACAAAGGCAAAAAGTTAGGTTTCCAGGTTCTGAGAGAGGGGAATAGGAGGCATGAAATACCTTAACCATATTTATCAAAATGTGCATCTTACTTACAGATTTAAAAGGCTGTGATGTTTGTGCTTATTGGCTTAAAGTAATCTGTTGTTTTGGGGTAGCTCTGAGTCATGACTAATTGGATTAAATCTAAGGAAAACTGTAATGGGGAAGCTTTAATGTAAAAAAGTTCATTCTCAACAACAAATGTTGGACTGTCTGAGTCATGAAAGTAGAATTGCATGGATTATAGGATTATAGGTTGTATTGTAAATAGAGTGGAAGAAATAGTGTATGGCTGATTTTTTCTGTTCGAGAAAAGCTGAAATATACTAGTTTTAATGTTTACAATTTTACAATAGAATGTTTCAGAAAAGAATTTTCAGATATGTTTTTGATATGGATAGTAGGACTGTGGTAATGTTCCTATCCTCCTTCATTTCTAATTAACAGGAAGGGAAGGGGGTTTCTGGAAAACAAAATTCACGTGACTAGAAGAATGAGAAGCCCATAAGATGATGTCAGGGCTTTATCTTCTTCCCTTTTTCTTAAGATTTTTAATGGTTGAAGCTCTTCCAGTAGGGTGGGAAGCGCACTTCCTGTTGAACACTTTCAAAAAGAGGTCAAAAATCACCATGTGCATTATTCAGGGGGCAAGAAAGTGAATGTACCAACTGTAATTGTGAAATAATTCAATTCCTCCTCCCTTACCTCTCTCATGCAGTCCAAACTCTCTTTCCTGAGGTGAAAATCAATCAGTTCTAGTGAAAGATTGCGGTAAGAAGAAAGATTGTGATGGAAGGCCCCATGGCCTTCATCTAAGAACAGTTAGTGGAGGGTATTCGGGCAGGCAAAACATAAGATGGATTGTAATGTGATCATATCAGGTAACTCTGGTCTCTGTTCACCTCTGAAGGCTAAAAAAAAAAAAAGGCTACCTTTTGAGTCTCCACCTAACAATTCCCTACCCCTAAGTACAGGGACCATTCCTTACAAAACATTCAAACTGACATTTTATCCACTTCTAGTTGATGGCAGGGTAGCTGTCTGGAATTTAGTAGAAAGCAAGTCTTGTCACAAATGTTTTGAAATAACTTCAGAATGTTTATATTTTAAAGTAGAAAGAACCTAGGCATATTTATTATTTGCACCATCGCTGAAAATAAGCAAAGTGGATTCTTAATGTCCAGGTCTGCTTATCTGTAGATAGGGAGATGAGATTGGTGTGTTACATGTAAGGTAAAGTTTCACCTATGTTCTTACTCGTTTGAATAAAGAGTAAAAGTTCATCTCCCTATCTGCAAATTCGACATTAACATGGTTTTATGGAATGATGAAGGTTTAATGCAACTGATTCCAAGTATCTGGCTTTACTATAAAATATTTGACACCCATCAGGTAGGTCTAGACTTAAAACAAAGAGATCCAGCCAAATGAGAATGGGTTGGCTTTCACAAACCTACACTTGTAGCCTGTGAGATGGCAACTGAGGGAGGGAGTATCACCAGTTTAGACACCATGGCTGAAGGTGGGGGGCATGCAGGATAGGCAGCTCTGTAGCTATTGTGCCAGTGGAGAGGAGACCTACAACAATGACACTTGCCTTCCATGTTGACAGATGTGGAGGAGGCTTAGCTTTCTTGGTAGTGGAGATGGGAGGGCCAAACCAGCTACATCATGCAGGGATGTTAGCAGGAACATAAGAGCTTGGAAGGGTGCTAGTAAGGAAAGCAGCAAGGAGATGTTTTCCAGCCTGCAAACCAGGCTTGAGAAGAAGTTAGGCCAATGGCCCTTTATGGTTAGTGGGCAGAGACTAACAACAGTTTTGTGTCTTGAGTGTTGACTGAAATAGAAATTACATTAAGTAGTTTAAAATGGTAACTTGGTCACTTTGTTTTAAGGTCATAACATTAAGATGGTGTTTCCGATTTGTACCTGATTTGCCCCATAATGTGTGTTTAGCGGTACTCGGAAAAGAAACCCACTGAAATCCATGTGAATGACTTCATGAGTTTTAATCACTTAGTGCTTTGTGTGATGCAAGACAGGCACCCAATACAAAGAGTCTCAGTGCTGCCTGCTTCCCACTGTCCCTGTACCTTAGATATGCTTAACGTGGTGTGCCCTCTGGGTGGTAGAGATTTTTCTCCACTCTTATTCATTTTCTTCTCATGTTAATAATTTTCATTTCTTTTGTTATCTTAGGAATCTTTAATACCTTATCATGATGACGGCCATCCTAGAACGGATCAGCACTCTGTCCATCAGCGGTCAGCAAATCTGCAGGCTCCCTAAACTCTTAGAAGAAGGCTTCCCCAAGATGCCTTGCACGGTCAAAGAATCTGATGTGCCCCAGCTTTTCCGGGAACCATATATCCAAACTGGATATCGTCCCACAGGGCAGGACTGGCGCTACTACTTCCTTAGCCTCTTCCAGAAACACAATGAAGTTGTGAATGTGTGGACCCATCTTCTGGCAGCCTTGGCTGTGTTACTGAGGTTTAATGTTTATGCTGAAACTGAGGAGTTGTCTTTGGAGGTCCACTCTTTACCTCTGTTCATCTTCGTCTTCTCTTCTGTAACATATCTGACCTGCAGCCTTTTGGCTCATCTCTTACAGTCAAAATCAGAGATGTCACACTATACTTTTTACTTTGTGGACTATGTTGGGGTCAGTATATATCAATATGGAAGTGCTCTCGCCCATTTTTATTACAGCTCTGACCAAGCTTGGTATGACAAGTTCTGGCTTTTCTTCCTACCAGCAGCTGCTTTCTGTGGATGGCTTTCCTGTGCTGGTTGCTGCTATGCCAAGTACCGCTACCGACGTCCGTATCCCATCATGCGTAAAGTATGTCAGGTGATCCCAGCTGGCCTAGCTTTCGTCTTAGACATCAGTCCTGTTGCACACCGTGTGATTATGTGCCACCTTGAAGGCTGCGAGGAGACAGCTGCTTGGTATCATACTTTCCAGATACTTTTCTTCTTAGTCAGTGCTTATTTCTTCTCTTGCCCAGTTCCTGAGAAATATTTTCCAGGCTCCTGTGATATTGTTGGCCATGCCCACCAGATTTTCCACACTTTCCTAGCCATCTGCACACTCTCACAACTGGAAGCCATCTTCTTGGATTACAAGAACAGGCAAGAGATCTTCTTTAGGAGGCATGGGTCTCTGTCAGTCATTCTATCCTGTGGATCCTTTTTTGGTTTAGTTGCTTGTAGTGCTATCACTGCAAACCACTTGCAGCGCAAGATCAAGATGGAACTGGCTGCGAAGGAATCCTGAAGGACTGTCCTTGGGACAAGGTTAAATCCCATGCGCTTGAAGAAAACCAGCAAAAAGAGCTACATCTACGTACTGTATATAAGTAAATTAACTAAGTAGTAGCCCACCATAAAAGTATAACCAAGGAACTTGGGGGGAAAATAAAAACTGCCTTACTCCTTAATGTTTTCCCCCTCATTTTTACCACATGTCTTGTTGCTGGGCAAAGTACATGAAGATGCTTTTAAAGCAGATTTTCTAAATGATACTGATCTAAACAACATCCCCTTCTCACTTTCAGGTCCTAGTATTGTTTTTAGTGTGCTCATCTTATGCTTTGTTTTCATTGCTGTAACTTGCTCTGAGGCTCCAGATCTAGAACAGGATAAAAATGCAAAGAAATATTCTAAAATACTATTTGTTGAAGCTCACAGATAAATGTAATTGAAGAGGAGAATGAGTAATAATCTGAAGTAAGGTCAAAGGCCTAATTCTCACTGAGGCCAGGTCTGTGTCCCATCATGACGTTAGTATTGCAGCATCGTGGCAACTGACTTTCTAGTGTCCAAGATTGATACCATTACTTTGTAATGCCAAAGTATAGGCACAGTCTTATTAAACCTGTTTTGGGTTTAGGCTGCCTCAGAATAACAGTTGAGGTTCTTGTAGTTCTAAAAGAAGTGATGCTTATAAAAAAACTGCCTGTTAGAGGAAAGGAGATGGCAGAACTCTCACCTCTTGGTAGGCTTGTTCATTGTGCTTTTGTATGGAGGACTGTCCAGTTGCTTGAGTTTCATGTCTGCACAGTCACAGCCTAGAGATGTATATTTGACCGTAAGAGAATAGTAGTTAGAGATGTGTGGAGTGCAGGTGAGTGCCTGGTGAAGGAAACTATTCCTATCACTCACCAGCCCTCTCCTGTTTCCTTTTTATGGAGACCCACACTTGCAGTCTTCCCCTTCCTTTGGCAGTTCAGATCTTATAACTGCAGTTATACACATTCCTACCTGGGGCAAAAAATCAGGAATATGGTAGAAGGACAAGATTCGGTAAGGTAAACCCAGTTTCATCTATTCTGTTTTAAATGCTTTTAGTTTTATACCGTTTTACGTTTAGATTTCCTCTGAGCTCTGTATTTCAGGAATAAATATTACATGTCAATTGAAGCATGGGTGGTACCAATGAGTATAAATAGCATTGTCTTGGTAATTTGCTATGATTTTAATAGGCATTTATAGAGCCACAATGGGTTATGGGGGAGATTCTAGGAAATTAGTACTTCAGTGTTCATAAGTACCATATATTAAATTCCATTTTTCTTCTTTGTCTAATAGCAGACAGCCCTCCAGTCAATAGCCACTTGTATTTTCCTGTGAGTTGATAGAGGAAAAGTCCTAGATTGAAGGAGCCACATGTATTCTTCTCCGCTTGGTCAAATACCTTTTGGATGCTTCATATATCCTACCTGAGAAAGTAGTAGGCAGGATCTAGTCATATTTCTGGAGCACTGTGGGCTACATGTCCTCAAATGACTACAGGGAATATGTAACACATGAGGTGTAAAACAACAACAACAAATGTTTATGCTGATCCCACTTTTTTCCTTTCAATCTAATCATAGGCAAAGGCCAACACATGCTGGATTTTGTGTGGCCTTTAAGAAAACAGTATAGTGAATCAAATGGCATTAATCTCATTTTCCTCATAAACAAAACCCTAATACTTGAGAGAGGGTCAGTTACATTTCAGAATATGGCAGTGAATTCCTGAGTTTATTCTGTAATAGTCACCACCATTTAGGCTGCATTTAAAAGATATTTTGAAATGACAACATGGTTTACCATCCTTCTCTTTCCCTCTGGATTGTCTTCTCCCTCCCAGGCCACTTATTTCAAATTAATGGGTAAAGTTTTATCATCTGATTTTCCACATATTTGCAAATGAGTGGCAGCCTCCTAGATCAAAAAGTTATGATAAACTTTTAAATCTTGGGACTGCTTTTGTACCTTTCCTTATTTCCATCACTCTAGATCCAGTTTCTCAGACTGTTTGGGGCACAGTTCTTCGAAGTTAGGTTATCTCATCCCCTTCTTCCAGAAAACAGCAGCTAGTTGTTTAACTATGCACATATTCAAGCCTCAGTGTATAAGAGCACAGGAAATCCAACACTGGGAGGCTGCTCATGAAAAATTAAACAAAAAAACTTCCTTGGGAATTGGTAATGCTACCTAGCTATTCTTAAATAGTTAAATGTGTGCTAGGACTGACCATGAACGAAAGAAACGTGCAAAGTGGCCTTTTGAGCTCACTCACTAAATTATTATATCTGCCCCTGGATAAATCTTTGGAATAGTTATTAATCATAGGAATATTATTCAGACTCTTGTATGAGCTTACTACTTTTGAAACTAGAGTTCCTCTTGTGGGGGGTTTGAGATACATAAACATGAAGATACTGTATATCTGAAGATTTTCAGCAAGTTTTAATATTTCAGTGAAATATTACCACAATCTTTGCTGATGTCTTCCAGCACTATATTATACAGTGTTGAACATAGCTGAGCCTGTTTGGGAACATGTGTATGAAGTTAACAGTAAATGAAGTATCTATATCTGGAACTTGAAAGAATCTGAATAGGGTGTATCTGAAAGCTGTTCTTTATATTAGTTAGAAAATGGCAATTTTGGGGATAGATTTCTTGATTATACCAATTCAGATTGTAACTATAGGTGACTTAATTTTATCAAAATAATAAGGGAGTAGGTTGTCATGTTCTGTGTACTTCATTAGATCTATAAATATGATAGACTCATTTAAGTAAAGTAAAAAGACATTTTAATCTAATACTTCTCTTACAAGTACACTTCAGGCTTCTGGTCGCACACAGTCAACAGTCAAGTTCTTCAGTGATGTGCCTAAAATTATTTGAAGAATTCTCATTAATCTGAAGTTAAATGCATAAAGAGATTTAAACTAACTTTCCAGAAAAAAAGAACACATTAAATTTTCTATTATATAAGCGAATTGATAACTTCATAATTCTAAATTGATGGGCTGTATGAAAATTCTCTGTGATTTTACACTACCACCTAGTGGTGTAGCAAAGCAAAGGTTTCTAATAGCTTTGATAACGTCAGTTTTAAAATATGTTTGACTTATGCATAGCAAAGTTACTTTTCTTTTTCTAAAGAAGTTCTTGTGTAAAGAGAAGCACGATTTGCTTTTCTACTGTGGATACTTGAGCTGCTTCTGTCCAGCCTGCTGCAATTTCACAAATCATGGCCATTACTTCTGAAAATAATTCATTTTTTTTGCTTGGTTGCCTAAAACCATAAATATAAGTGATCTAATTATTCACAGACTGCATTTTTATTTTATACAGAAGAAGGAGATTGAAGGGAAGGATCTCAACTGGATAGCTTCTTCATCAGCTTGTACTTCTTCATTAGATAACAGAATTTTGTACATCCAAACCTACACATTTCCAAAGAATGCATTCATTTCCAGATGTACTTCTTACAATACCACCATGTAGTCACAGTAAATCAAGGGCAGTTGGCGGCTACTGAGAATGCAAGCCTATTTATAATTTCCCACCATTCCAGATATATTCCAAAATCATCACTTAGAACAACATGTTTGACAGGTTCAGCCTCATGCCTTACCTTTGGTTATACATTTCACCTTTGTTTAGGTTTGGAGTTCAGGGTAGCGCAGCTCCATATATGTATTCCCAGTGCTCTATTTTTGTAAGAGGATCATGCTAGATGCTTCAGGTGTGCCTTGAATAAGTCAATGACAAACTTTTTCTTGGTTAGGGAAGAACATTTCTTGTTAGAAATGAATCTGTTTTTTATTAACTGAAACTGCCCTGTGTCTCCCAAAGTCTATATTGTTACTCTGTATTAACAACTGCTGTGGGAAAAATCAAAAGTAAAATAAAATAAAATAAAATGTAATGTGTGTGATGTGATGTGAAATCTGTTAAAGCATAAGTTACATTGGAAATACTTCTCTTATATAAAGTGCTGTTTACAAAAAATGTGCTTTAATAGCAGCAGTAGTAATAGTAGTTCTTGTTGGAATCTCATAATATAATCACCAAAGTAAACAAGGAATGAAGTAATTTGATTTAAATAGTTTGAGTTAGAAACTTTTGGATTGAAAACATGTCCAAAGTGATTTTGATTGTTTAGTTGTCCCTGTACAATGTTGTAGTTTAATTCTGACAAATCTGTGTGTGGTGCAAAATGGTGCTATGCAAGTAATGGATGCCAGAAGTTAGGGAATTTTGGAGTCACACTGTATCAGTGTAAGACCATGGAGGGGGAGACCCATTCCACTTTTGTAGATCAATGAAAACAAATGAGGCAATCACGGTCAGTGGCAAGTCTCACCGATCTGCTCGTTAGTTCTGTTGCATAGGGGAGAGACAGATATTTTCTGCATTTACCTGTATTGGATCCAAATCATTGGATTTGGAATAACCATATCCACTGGTCCGGATCTTGTGGAGGTGTGGGCCAGATCAGTGCCAGTCGAATGGATAGTGCTGATCTGGCCAATGCCTCGCAGTGACAACAAAACTTGCTTGAGCTTCTCAACCAGTATCCTACACCTTCAGAGTCTAGGAACAACAGAACCTGGGAGTGGCTGTGGCGTGCTACTGAAAATCACCCCCCAGTATTCTGGGTCATGGAGGTATGACATCTACAACAGATGTTAGAATCAGAGTTGGACGGTACCTCTAGGTTCATTGAGTCCAACCCGCTGCTCAATGTAGGATTCCCTAACCATCCCAGACAGATGCCTGTCCAGCCTCTGTTTGATTAAGGGCTTCTGAATTCAGGGGCTCATTTCCACTTGGCCTTTTCTGGTGTCTGTGTACTAATGCAGACTCTGGCAGGCCTCACTTGGGGCCTGCTGCAGCCTGCACCAGCATGTGGAGAGCAGGCCACTATTCCAGGATATAAATAAAGCCAAGTGTGAATAGGCCCTAGATCTGTCTCTGGACCAATAGTAGGTAGGTAAGACCTCCTTGGTCTGCATTAACATGCAGATGAGGACACCCAAAATCCAAACCAGAGGCTCCTAGATCTGGATCTACAAGTAAGCAGAAAGGGCCCTGTCTACCAGTATAATTCACCGAGGCTAAATGTTATTAATGAAAATCTCTGGGACCACATTAAATCAGGGGAATAATATTTTACCATGTAAAAGCAAAATTGTGTCGCATGGGTTTACACATAATCTGTAAATAACGAACATATATGTGTGGCTAATACTGGTAGATAAGTTAGAATAATGGTTCATGTCAATTAAACTCCCTCAAATAAGCATGTTTAGAATTGCATAACAAACTTGGAGCTCCACCTTTGCTGATCTCATGCGGGTGTTCCTCTATGGGTGTTTTTCCACTGTCAAAAAGTACCCATTTTTGCAACCATTAAGGACCCATTTGGGTGTAGACCCCGTTTCCACCACGGAAACCATTTGGGACCCTATTGTTTCTACTGCCGTGGGGGAAATCCGGATCCAATGGGTACTTTCTGCCCTTTAATCTGGATTTTCTGTAGACCCCATTAATGGGGTCTACAATGGGGTCTTCTGCCAGAAAATCCATATTAAAGGTAGCCTGTTTCCACAGGAAACAGGCAATGGGGTCTAGAGGAGGCTAGGGAGAGGGGATGCACCCATGGGGGGGAGCACCGAAGTCCCAGCTTCAGAGTGATATCAGAGTAATTTCGAAATCATTCCGAATTGACTCCGAAGTCCCTCCAAAGAGATCAGCAGAGACTTCGAAGTCTCACTTCGGAGTCTCGCCACTGGTCTCTCCAAAGAGATCAGTGCAGACTTTGGAGGCGCTCTGAAGGGACTCCGGAGCGGCTTCGAAGTCTCTGCTGATCTCCTCGGAGGGACTTGGGTGGGGAGTTCGTGTGGTCTGTGCTAATAGGCACGGACTGTGCTGACAGCTCCGGAGCCTCTCCAAAGGCCTTGGTGATCTCTTTGGAGGGACTTAGGAGTCATTTCAAAATGATTTCGAAATCACTCTGAAATCACTCCAAAGCTGGGACTTTGGAGATCACACACCCCCTGTCCCCAGAGACACCTGGGGTGACGGACCGACCCCCTGGGGGTCAATCTGGATTTCCCATATGGGTGCAAAGGTGTTTCCACGGCAGGGGGGTTAGCACCCATTGCTAATGGGTGCTTCACCTCCTGTGGAAACACATTGGGTGCTTCCCTTAATCCGGATCTACTAGATCCGGATTAAGGAATGTGCCCATTCCTTAGATCTGGATCTTCTTAGATCTGGATCTAAGGGCTGCGGTGGAAAAACACCAAAAGAATGCAATTTTTCCCTATCCTTTAATGAATTCACTTAGTCCTACCATCTTTGCCAATTCTGGTCACCCTCCCCTAAAAAGCTGCATATTAAGACCGCTTTGTTTTGAACACTGATGACAAGTACAAGAAATAAACAATTTGTGGTATTTCTACAGGTTTGTGAAATTATCACGCTGAAACCTGGCTAACTGAGCCACATGGGTTTCTCTCTTGGAGTACGCAAGGTCAAAATCTACTAGCTAATCATGCCAATAAATCAGCCTTTCAAAATTAGTTTCCTCTTAATCTCTTGCAATGCCCATGGCAGGAATGTAAATCAATATGCTGATTGCTGTACAGAAGACAGTTGGAAAAGGCATTGGGCTGATCCGTCTGTATTGCCGAACAATATTGCTTTGCCCTTTTAAAATATAACCACTTCCTGTGGGCACCGACCTTTTTCTATGTGTATTTTCATAGAGATAAATATTAATCTATGAATTGTAGGAAAGTAATAATACCGGTTTTTCATTGGCATTTCTCCCTTCTTAGATCCGGATTAAAGGAGCGTGGAGGGAAAACACCCTTCATATACTTTCTATATTGCTGCTGGTATATTAGACTTGGAGGGCTCGTTGGGTGTAATATCCTTTTGTGTACTCTTTATCACTTGTTAATGAGTGTTGGTGTACTTTGGTTGTGTGCAACGGTTGTTCTTACTGTCTGATGTTTGAAAGAATAGAAAGTTGCTTATTAAGAAGACCAGGAATGGGCCAAGGAGGCGATGCGCAGGGCCGAGGGCCATTAACTCAGTTACCGCAAGCGGAATGGGGGGCGAACTCCCCTCCGTCCGTCAGAATGAGCCCCCAACGCGTGTTTTGTGCCGAATTAAGGGAACCACCGGCAGCCTGAGCTCCGGATTGAGGCCGGGCGCGCGGCCTGCCTGCCTGGGAGGCGCCTGGATTGTGTCGGCAGTTACCGCGGCAACGGGGATACTCGCTGAGGAGGCAAGGCAGCAGGCGGCCGAGCGAAGTCGCCATCATGAGCATCCAGCCGGTGCAAGGGCTCCCTTTGCTGCCGGGCACCTCGTTCCGCGACCCCACGGTGAGGAGAGGAGAGAGCCCGGCCCGCTACGCGCCTGAGGGAGAGCGAGCGAAGGCCTGGCGGCCTCCCGCGTGGGCTCCCTTCCCCGCCGCCGGCTGAGTTCCTTCTTGGGACGGCCAGCGGCGGGGAAGGGAGGTCCACGCGGCTGTGTCCCCTCAGAAGGAGATGGCGACCGCCGGCGGCCCGCCCCATCGGAAGAGAGAGCGCCCGCCCGCCCGACCTGGGCGGTGGGTTTTGCCCCACCAGCCCCACCGCCCGGCACAGGGGCCGAGGCTAAAGCTGACCGGAACGGGCGTCCCCCTCGCCCGTGCCCAGGAGGGCGCTCGTCTCCCGCCTGCCTGAGGCGTAGGTGGGCGCCCTGCCGGCATCCCGCGCCTGCCCCGAGTTTCGCATCCCGACTACGCCGCGAGGAAGGAGCCCGGCTCCTTTCCCTCTTTACCCGCGACACCCGTTCGCCCTGTGGTGGTCTGGCGGGTGGGACGGTTTGGCCTAGTGGTTAGGGAGGCGGACGCTTATCTGGGAATACCCGGTTTGGTTCCGCCCTCCCCCATGAAGCCAGATGGGTGACCTTGGGCGTGTCACAGCTCTCTTCGGAGCTCTCACAGCCCCACTTATCTCACAGGGTGTCTGTGGTGGGGAGAAGAACAGAAGGTTTTTTGAGTCCCCTTAAAGGGGTGAGAAAAGCAGGGTAGAAAAGCCAACTCTTCTCTGTTTCAAACTGATTAAAACTTTTGTTATTAAAATAGGAAAAAATCTGAGGAAACCATTTTTGAGCAAGTTTCTTGTGTTTTCTTTTCTTTAGAAAACTGCTTTTCATCGTTCTCAGACTCTGGGTTACAGGAATGGCTTCGCCTTTAAGCGACTTCCAACTGTGGGAATAGGAGGGACTCGGCTCCACGTAAACCAGTTATCTCAAGCTGAACTGGACGAGCTGTCCAACAAGAGACCCACGCTAACCTATGGTGAACCGAAGCAAGCCCCACCTTCAGATTTCATCCCAGCACATGTGGCTTTTGACAAAAAGGTATTGTTAAGAACAGGGAGGAGAGGGCACAAACAAAGAAAAATTAAATGTGAAGTTAGATTAGCATTACAAACTTTCATTTCTGTGTTCTGTTTGAGGACTAGATTAGATGGAAAGGTAACAAAATTCCATGCAAAGATTTACTTAATTTTCAGTTTATTTGAATTTTTGTCCTGCCGTATACCCAAATATCACAGGGCGGGTTACAGCATTAAAAACCAATGGGCATATAAAATGAACATATTAAAACCATAACAGTCCCTGCATGTGGGGAGGAAAAACTGTTTCCTTATTTATTTAGCCAAAGGCCAGGGCAAAGAGTTGCGTCTTCACACCTCTTCTTAACATATAGACTGACGGTGTCTGACGGATCTCAGGAGTGAGACTAATCCACAGTCTGGGAGCCACCACTGAAATGGCCCTATCCCTGCTGTTCACCCCTTTTCAATAAGGATGGTGATACAACCAGGAGGTTCTCCCCTGCAGATCTTAGGGCACAGGCAAGTTCATGTGGAAGTGTGTTCCTTTAGATATTTGGAGCCTGTCATTTAGGGCCTTGTAGGCTAAGGTTAGCACCTTGAATTGGGCTCAGTAGTGAATTGGCAGCCCATGCAGCTCCTTTAAGACTGGCATGCTGAGTGTTCGGTCAGCTGTTCCAGTCAGCAGTCTACCAGCTGTGTTTTCTACCAGCTGCAGCTTCCAAGCTGTCTTCAGGGACAGCCCTGTGTGGAGCGCATTCAGTAGTCCAGAGCATGGATAACTTTGACCAAATCATCTCTGTCCAGAAGCTGTCAGAAAAACCATACTTGGCCCAACCTCCACCTGAGCCTCAAATGTTAGTGCAGAGTCCAAGAGCACCCACAGATTGTGTACCTGCCCCTTCCAGGGCATTACAACTTTGTTGAGGACAGGAAACCTCCCATCTTCATGGACACAAGACCCAGCAACAAACAGCACCTCTGTCATGTTGGGATTCAGCTTCAATTTATTGGTCTTTATCCAGCGCATTACTGCCTCCAGGCACTTGTCAAGCACTTCGGATAAAGAGAGATTGAGCTCAGTATCATCTGTGTATCGGTTCTATCTCATAGGGTGGGCTTACTACCCCGAAAACAGCAGTTTGTCCAAGACTTTCTTCCACTCAGATGCTGGGCATTAGGAGAGTCATGATGGCTACACTGCTGCTGATGGTTCCCTACGAGTTCTTTTGTCGGAAAAGTTGAAAAAAAATGGTTGAGAAAGGAACCAAGGAGGTGGTGATACATTAGGAGCAATGTGTGAAGAAAAGGAGCTGATCTTCAGTTCACTTTCCTGCTAACCATCAGCGCTTAGCTGAAGTTTTATATTTCAAATTTGACACTGACTTGTGTAACTTGATAGTACCTGTTTCTGAGCTAATTTATTCTGCATGCAGAATGGTAATTAAGAAAGCCTATAGCCTTAATTGCTGCTAAAATATGCTGCTAGCAGCATTTTTGAACACTACCTGAAGGTTACATAATTCCTTAGAAATGATTGCTGTTTACCTTTGGCTTCTGTCAGTAGTTGTTTATACAGTATAACTATTTAAACAATTTATATATCACCTTTTTTTCATGGGAAGCGTGTATCAGCATAAATAAATGTGAAATATATTTGAAAATAATTTAATATCGAAATTGTGTTTTGCAAATATATTCCAGACAAGCACTTTCTTGTATCTGTCCTGCTGAGGAGAGAGGGAAAAAAGTTCTTTTTCTATATCTCCAAGTTCCTCTGATTTTTATTTTTTATTTTTTGCAAAAAATAAATTAAGGGACACATTTTAGTGGGCTAATTTATTTTAATATAGGGTTCAAAGAGAAAATGGAAGAGAACATTGCTACTGCTGATTGGAGCTTCCACAGGCAGCAGCAATGCTTCTACTTGCAGAATTAGAACGTAACCTGTTCCTATCTGTACAGTGCTCTCACTTGGGTCAGTTTCCAAGAGACCCTTGAGTGATTTTTATCATTAAAGTAGTTATTTTGTGAATTTTGGATCTTTGTTTAATTTTACCTTTTTTTTGATGGGGGACTACAGGTGCTCAAGTTTGATGGTTACTTTCAGGAAGATGTCCCACTGTCTACAGAAGAGCATTTTCGAATCCGTCAAGTGGGCATTTATTATTATCTGGAAGATGACAGCATGTCTGTAATGGAGCCTGTCGTGGAAAATTCTGGAATCCCTCAAGGCAAATTCCTTAAACGGCAACGTCTACCAAAAAATGATCGCGGGGATCATTACCATTGGAAAGACCTGAACCGAGGGATCAACATTACCATCTATGGCAAGACTTTTCGTATTGTTGACTGTGATGCATTCACACAGGTAGTTTAGTTTTTTGCAGATTTAACCGGGCAGTCCTGTTGTAGTATGTGGTCTTGAAATTTACAGTGGGCTTCTGGTGCCACTTCCAAGTGCCTGGCCAATGGCACTATACCAACAGTAGTCTACTTGTGAGCTGTTCATTGAGATCTAATGGTGAGTTGGGATATGGCACCATTTTGGTGCCACATTCCACTTAATTGTGTCATCCAGGGTGGATTAAGCTTTCCAATGGAGGCCAGGGCCTCTTCTATCCCACACCACTGTGTATAAGATAGAGACTTAGACCAGGATAATGGCCCATGTGGAATGGGTCAAGGTCTACGGCCTTTCTCATTGCCATGGTAGCATGAGAAGAACTGCTGCTATGATCCCCACAACTGAGGTAGCAACCTGACCCTTTCATAGAGGTTTTGCTTTCTGAAAACTCAGTTGTGTTATACAATTCTGTGCCTTTATCCTGATATTAATGATATGGCTCCTTTTCCCTAGACATTTTTAGAGAGTCAAGGAATTGAGCTAAATCCACCAGAGAGAATGATTTTTGATCCTTATACAGAGCTACGAAAAATGCCATTACGCATGTATGTCACACCTTCAGATTTTGACCAACTCAAGCAGTTTCTGGCCTTTGACAAAAAGGTGAGAGTGTTTTGCTTTGTTTGGTTATTGTTTGTAACTCTCTTTTCCTTTTACATCATAATTTAAAGTAACTGGTGAGATAAGATCATAGTGAAGACAATAAAACAGTTTAAAAATGAAACAGCAAAGAGCAGTGATATCATAACACAAAATAAAATAGAATATGCTACTCCATCAGAAACATTGGGTTCTATCCTTTATTCTAAGGCCATGGTTACACTTAAGTTTTTGTCTATTTAAATTATAAAAGTAGAATAATTTTTGAAAAAGAAAATGCATGTCTGGGCCACCCCCTTCCTTCACAAATCCTGACATTCCTAAGAGGATTTAAACTCAGAGCTGAAATTAATGTAAATTAGCACTGTCTCTTGCAAATGTGAAGAACTCTTCAAAATTTCTCATCATCTTTAACTGAGGTCAGATTCCCATTTGGCAGTTTAATCAGGTTTTAAACCGTGTTGTTTCTTTAAATCGTCAGTGTGTGTGTGTGTTTTTGCTTTCTCACTGTTACCTCATAATGTGGACTCACTCTCCATTGTTCAATACACAGCAGGGGAGAAACCCTCTCCCCTCTCTCCTTCCCTCAGGAGAACCCTGTGACGGTTTCAGGGTTTAGGCTGCAATGGGCAGTGATATTTCTTTACTCCCTTGCAAGCCTCTTTGCAAACTGTATTTGCAAGCCTTGGCTACAAGCTAGAAAAAGGGCTGGAAACCTTGCCCAGGCCCTGTTGCATTGATTGGCTGCTGGCAATTTGGAGGGAAAACCTATCCAGGGACCTTGGAGCTTGATTGACAAGCAGGAGGAGTTTCCCTCGGTTGCCAGTGGTTACAGCCAATGGTAGCCTGAGTGGCTGAAGGGTATAATAAGCTGAGAAGGCAGCAGACTGTGTCTTTTGGCTGGGCAGTTTCTGAAGGAGGCAGATAGTGGAGATCTGCCTCTGAGGGAGATTCTTGCCAGCAACTGACCAAGGGTCTTTTCTCAGAAGGGGAACTCACCGGACTGGTCCTGTTCTTTGGGTTTGGGGGAGCAGAAGGAGACAGCCATCACTGGTCGATTCTCTGAAGGAGCTCATACTAAGAACAGACCAGGGGCTGCAACCCACAGCCAAGCAAGGAGGTGCCAAGCCTTGCTGAAAGCAGGACAGAGTTGCTGTACTTTGGGGAGGCTTGGGTAAAGATGAGCAAACCAGAGGAGATAAGTGGGAAGGATTATCTGCTTGGGAGCAGCGGGAGTCTTGGAAGCTAAGAGAGCTGTGTATGCTGGAGGCTTGCTGTTCTGTGAAACTGTTGATCTTTATCTTGCATCTTCTGAACATTCTGTTTTCCCTTTTACTTCACTAAATCTTTTTCTCAATAAACATGTTTTGGTTTACAATTTAAAACGCTTGCTACCAGTGTTTTGCATTTAGACTGTAGTACTCACTCGGCCTAGTGCACACTTCCAGCAACCCAAAAGTGCCCAGCTACTTTTCGGAGGGCAGGCACTGATCGGTTTGCTAGAAGTCATGACAAACCCCCTCCCCATGCAGTCAGCAATTGGACACCATCATACCCTGACTTCATCGGGGCAGCCAGTTCAAACCCCGCTCTCTATATCAATCTGCCTCCAGATGAGATTATGGAGTCCTTTGGCAGCAGTAGGTCAGTAATCAGTAGATCAGAGCAGCACAAAATGGCAGGGTAGGAGACAATTGTGGAAGGGAGGGAGGGAGTCCCTCTTACTGAAATCAGGCACTTTCACTTACTCCCCTCCTTGCTACATTTATCTGAGCTGGTTACACTGTTGAATGTGCCTTAGCTACTGTGGGGTCTGTTTTTCACCTCCTTCCTCTCCCCTTTCAGCCAGCGGTAGATTTCCTTAGCCCTGTAATGAAGGGCCTGGAGAAGAGGGGACTATAGCAGAGGAAATCACACCTTCTGAGGAGAACACCCCTAAAGCATGGTTCCCTCCCAAAACCCCACTTGTGTTCCCATTTTGCTAAATAAAATGGAGTATTTCTAAATCCAGCAGTGAGGCCTCTTTTGATCCCAATATAGATAATTCTCGTTTTGGGTCCTTTAATCCTCAGAAACTGCAGATTCTTTTAAAACTTTGGGAATGCTGAGCACTCAAAACAATCTCAAAGCTCACTATAATCTGTTTGGGAACGCACCCTGAGATTCTTTTAAATGGAGCTTCCTAGGATTAAATTTGATACCTCAAAAACAAAACATGTAATCCTTGACACTGCTTTATGACCTATTCTGTACCTTACAGGTCCTTCGTTTCTATTCTATATGGGATGATACCAAAAGCATGTTTGGTGAGAATCGTCGCTTTATTATCCACTATTACCTAGCAGATGATACAGTAGAAGTTCGGGAAGTCCATGAACGGAATGATGGCAGGGACCCTTTCCCAGTCCTAATAAGGCGCCAGCGCTTGCCCAAAACATTTGTGGAGAAAAAAGGTAAAAGGTGCAGTTGCCTCTTCGGAAAGATAATGTAAAAGTGAAGATGTACAGTTGAGCTTGACTTGGGTAATTATGTGAAAACCTCCATGCAGTTTTCTTGGCAAAAGAATATGGTAGTGGTTTTGGTTTATGCTGCCTTTTTGTGCGATGTTATTCCAGCCTATAGCCCTGTAATTTTTGGAGATATTCTAATCAGACCAGGCCAAGCTTTGCTTAGCATTCAAGATTAGCAAAAGGTGACATTTGCTGATGTATTTATGCAAACTATTTTAAGCACAGTGTGAATCCAATTAAAATTTGCTGTATTGGCTTGAAACACTTTAATACAGAAGCACAAGAGGTATTTATTTATTTACTTTTATAGTGCTTTCCATTTAAAAAATCTCAAAGCACTTTACAAAACATTAAAAAGGCTAAAAACAAAATAAAAACTACAGTTAAGATACTTTAAAAACTTTCACACGGGGGATGCCTGATTAAAAAGACAGGATCCTGTAAGCTTTAAGTGTAGTGTGTCATGAGCAGCAGAAGGGGGCATTCCAAAGGGAAGGTGCTGTCACTGAGAAGCCTGTAAGATGAATTCTGCATTACATGAAACCCACAGAAGACCTCACCAGATGATCACCAGATGATCTGGGATTATAATGGGGGAGGCGTTCTTTAAGCTACCATGGTCCCAAGTGGTTTAGGGATTTATATATTCAGCAGAAAACCTTGAATCTGGACCACTAGCTATTTGGCAACCAGTGCAATTGCCTTAAGAACTGCTGTCATATGTGCCAAAGCAGGCACCTGATTCCACAGTCTGGCCCCATTTTGCACCAGTTGTAGCTTTACAGCAGATACCAGGTGTAGCAATTGCAAATTTGCCCAGGTTTTCCCCACCAGCTTCTCAAGTCTCAGAGTAAAAAGAATCTTCCTGCTCTCCTAGTTTGCAGTACACACCCAGCACAGCAGGGTGCTAGGAATTTTGCCTAAGGGCAGAATGGTTACCTGACCGCATGGCATCTGCCTTCTCTTCCTGTTTGAGGATCCTCCCCGCCTACCACCATGGGATATGACATCAGAAGGACTTCTGCCCTTCTCAGCTGACACAACTCGACCTATCACCTCCTGGGATGTTCTCTTGAGGTCACTTCCTTCCCCGCCTTCTGGTGGGGGATATAAAAAGCCCTGCACAGAAATAAACTCTCTCTTTTCCAGCCCATCTTGTCTCCCGCCTAACTTCTTTCTCCTGTGCTCTCTGTCTTTAATCACCATAAGAGCACATGGTGATCCCTTATAGCCTGCCGGTGGCTTATAAGGGAATACTGTCGTAACACCCGGTGATCGTACCAGTCTACTGGTACCACGATCGTTGCAGCCCATTTGGATTGTAACCACGTATCGCTGTGGTCTCAGGACTGCAGCCACGATCGAGGTAGTCAGAAACTACCTCCCCCAGGTTTCCCAGAGCCAAGGATTCAGGTTGCTAAGCCGGATAGCGACAACCAGGGTAGCTCTGCATGGACTGCATTACACATGTCTAAATATGGGGTTACCAAAGCGTGGACAACAGTAGCCAGGTTATTACTGTCCAGGTAAATGTATAGCTGATCTACCAGCTGAAGCTGGCAGTAGGCAGTCCTGTTACAGAAGTTACCTGAGCCTCCATGGACAAAGATGGCTTCAAGCGCAGTCCCAAACTAAGTGCCTGTCCCTTCTGAAGAAGTGCAACCCCATCAAAAACAGGCAGCATCCACAACCCTTGGGCCTTGGGCCTTCCTATACCGAAAGCCTGAATCTTGTAAAGTTCAATTTAAGTTTATTGACCCTCATCCAACCCATTGCTCCATCCAGACACTAGTTCAGGTCATTCACAGGCTCTCCTAATTGAGATGTTATAGAGAAATAAAGCTGATTGCCATCAGCATACTGATGGTACATGGCCCCAAAGCTCCAGATGACCACCGCCAACAGCTTCATATAGATGTTAAATACCACTGGTGACAAAATTGTGCCTTGTGGTACCCCACAACCCAGCCTCCATGGCACAAAGTTAATAATCACCTAATGCTACTTTACAGGATTACCCCTGCAGGTAGGTAGAGAACCACTGTAACACAGTGCCCCCTACTCCCATCTCTTGGAGGTGATCCAGAAGGATACCATGGTAATGGTATCAAAGGCTGCTGCTGTCCCTTTTGCTCAGAAGGACATCTGTTAGGGTGTCCAGAGCTGTTTCTATTCCCAAACCAGGTCTGAACGTAGACTGAAATAGGTCTAGATAGTTTCTTCCAACAACACATATGTACCTATGATAGACAGTATGTAACATAAGAGGCATGTAGAGTGAAAGTGTTGAAGCTTTTTAAAGATGTTCACGACAGATATTCTAGGATAAAGTAGGCTTAAAATCAGTCATACCACTGTAACAATCCTTCCCTTTGTTATAAACTTAAGTGACACAAATGTAACTGGGAATGCCCCATGTTATTTAAACCTGCTAAGTAATTATCTTCCAGAATTTATTTATTTAATACATTTATATCCCGCCCTTCACCAAATGGTCCCAGGGCAGCTTACAAAAAGAATAAAACATATCAAAAGAAAAAAAATAATAATTAAAAATATCAGCTTGTCCTTCCCACATCCCCCCCCCAAACAGGACAGCACCCTGAGGAAACTATTTAGATGGCAAAAGCCTGGTTGAAAAGATATGTTTTCACCAGGTGCCGAAAGGTATACAATATAGGCACCTGGTGAACCTCAAGAGGGAGGCTGCTCCAATGTCTAGGGGCTACCAGTCTTAGTATCTTGCATTCATTTTAAAAGTACTATGACCATTTAAACTTGTGTGTCTTATTAAACGGGGGAAAAATACATCACTGTTAGTTGACAGCAGCAGTCAGAAATGGCATATTGATTCTGAGCTAGGATCATTCATATTCTCCTCTTCACTCCCCTTTCCCACGAACATTCTAGCCCTAGAAAAGATGGATCAGAGCTGAGCTGAGAACATGAGGGCCAAATGCTGCTGCCTCTGTGGCACTTCTGAGGAACTATCTCTGAATCTAGTATGAACTTTTAAAATAGAAAATAAAATAAAAAAGGCAACAAAATCTAACCAGTCTTTTCCCCACCAGATACTTTCCCAACCTGTGTGTTGGAAATCTCTGATCAGGAGGTCCTGGAGTGGTTTACAGCTAAAGATTTTGCTGTAGGCAAATCCACTACACTTCTTGGCCGTACTTTTTTCATCTATGACTGTGATGAGTTCACCCGTCAGTTCTATCGGGACAAGTTTGGCATCACTGACTTCCAGCCTGTTGATGTACAGAAGCCACCTCCTGAAGAAATCAAAAAGGTAATGGGGAGAAAAAGGAAGATAGTATGGGAGCTCCTAAACCTGAAGGTTAAGGCTGCAGCCCCCAGCCTCCTTTCTTCTAGAATAGTACAATATGTATTGGAAAGCCTATAGAGTCATTTAACTTTTTATCCAAGGGTGAGCAGCCCCCCCCCCCCCCCCGCTCCAAATATTACTACTCACCTTATTTGGTTGTGGGCTGGTCCTCTTCTGGGTGCTGCCATTTTGGCTCCAGCGCCCCCCATGACTGTGTGTGCGTCAGCACCATCTCCCTGACAAAGCCGATGCTCTGCAGACATGTAGTTGCAGTTGCAGTTGCATGCATGGTTGTCTGAGGTGCCGTACTGCATGTGTGCAGAGCATCAGCATCGTCAGGGAGATGGTGCTGCGCACACGCAGTCATGGAGGGCGCTCTAGCCAAAATGGCCGGAGTACCAGAAGAGCTGCAAATGGACTTGCCTCTGGATGGTCCAGGTAAACTTTTAGTTAACGTTGGTTAAGGTGTGGAGCATGATTTTGTGCAGCCTCCTCGAAGTGCAGATGCTCTTCACCAGAAATTCACTAATCATGCACTACCAGTTGTAGTGCAAATAGGCCCATTGACTGATCTCACAAGATATTAGCCATCAGTTAAATGCAGTACAGCATAATACAAAACAGTACAAAATGATAGTCTGTTTACAGATATCACATGCAGGGCTTAGTGGAGATGGAAATAGCTGTAAACCTTTCTCTGACAGTAGAATTTTTTGACTTTGACATACACACACTTAGTCCTCATATAATGGAGGAGGACGGTGAAGACATGGCACTAGAACATGCTGAGATACATTAAAATAAGATCAGCTTGAAGTGCCCTGAACTAAGCCATATGATGCAGCATTATTAATTCTTTCTTCACGGCATTTTAAAATTTGCAGATAATCCCTCCCTACAATGGTTACGGCTTCCTTGATGACTCTCTGCAGAACTGCTTCAGCCTGATTCCCCAGCCACCTAGGAAAAATATTATTAAACTGCTAGAAAATGACCGTAAAGTGCTGCGCTATGCAGTTAAGATGGTAAGCTATTGCAGCGTGGCTATTCTTTCTTAATTGATATTCACAGCTCTGGCGCTCCCAAGTGGTGGAACATTCTGACTAATAGATTTTCTTTGCAACAAGTTGCAGGTTAAAGTGCTAGGTTCTTCTGAGAGTTTTGAGCTTGAAAGAAAACATCCTTTTAAAATGGATCTTATTCTGAAGTTGCAACAAAATTGGTCTTCGTTCTCATGAATCATTTTGAATGTTGTAAAAGCCTTTCTAGGATGATTTCTACCTAACACAAACACCACAAAATAGTTGGTGTAATTTGAATTTTAGATGTTTTATCAGAGATGTGAAAGGAAATAATGAGATTTTGAGGAAAACCTTTTAAAAAATGTTCAAAAATTGATTGACAGTTTTCACTGTGAACAGGTTGATAGATAGAAATCATACTGTACTGCTTACTCCATTTAGGGTGTTTTGGGAATCAATCCTTACTTTTAATAATTGTTTTACAGTATGTGAGGTTTGACTATTCTAAAAACATACAAGGTGTCTTCCAGAACTATCGGTTTGAGTTCAGTGAAAATGATGGTTGCTGCCCATCCCAAACCCACAAAATGATTAGCCCACATAGTAATTTTCAAAGTTTTAAAAAATATATTTTCCCAGTAAATACTGTAGGCTCCTAAAGGAATTGAGTTACCTACCTACCTACCAACCAACCAAATTTATTTCAGTCTATAGACTCAACAGATAATACATAAAAATGATTTACAATGAGAGACAATAAAAGCAAATTTAAATATATATGATCAAGAATATTTTTCAGTGAACCAGAGTATTTCTAGTCAAGGTCACTCGATTGCAGGGTTTCATTTCCTAACTTCTCCCTCATTTTTATAGCTGTGGCCAAGAATTCTACAACCGCTAAGGTCATGTCAGGATTGGTATCAATTAGCAACAATTTGATGTACAGTATTCTGAATTGGGTCTCCCTGGATATGGGCTCAACTTGGGATATAGATCTGTTTATCCATGCCTGTTTGTCAGTGCAATTCCTTTGCTGTCTGCTTTGCTGTCATTTATCAAATGACATCCTGAGAACCAAAGTCATGGGGATTCTGCAGGCTTATGCCTTCTGGTCATTGCCTTTGGCAAATCTCCTTTAGTATCCAGCAGTGTATTAATAAGCATAATTAGAACTTTGCTGGAGTGTGTTAACTGAGTATTCCTGACAACACTGCGTGTCTGTCAACAATTTGTATTACGCACACCTCTTCAAAATAGCTTACAATTAAAAAAAAATCCAAAGAGTGATTATTACAAGGAAATGCTGCCCTTCTGTATCTTTTGGTTATTACAGGAATAGGGCTAAAGCAAAATAGCCCTTAAAAGTTCTTAACCCGTGGCTACTGAGATTAGCAAATCAAAATGTCAGTTGATTGATTCTCACATGAAATCTAGTATGGATCAAATAACTTCATAGTCATATAGAGGAGAAGGTATGATAGAAGCTTCCAGGGTAGAACATGCCAAATGCCAGATTAATAAGCTCTTCCTTACACTTTATTGTTTTACAGTCTTTCTTTTATGTCTTGTGCGCCCAGTTTGCACTCATGCCTCTTAAAACGATTTAAAAATGAAACAAACGGACAAAAAAAGCAATTCAGACACAGATTTTGGCACTCCCCACTTCGTGGCTTTAAATTGCTTTAAATTGCTATCAACCCCACTGCTGTCCCCAAAATGCTTCAGAATCGCATTAGGGAAAGGGAATCTTTTCTTCCCCACCTCCTGCCTGCTGACTGGATCCCGCAAAGACGTGATGGATGGTGGGGAGTTGCAGCTCCCCCCTCTCCTCTCCTCTCCCCTCCCCTCATGCTTTTGCAAAAGACGTCCTGCCAGTCCTACGCACACAGACGCACGCACGCACACACCCCTTCCTCCCCTCTGCTCTCCTCCCCTCCCCATCGCCAGCAGCACTGGCTGGTATACACACACCTGTAAACTCAGGACTGGTGCTTTTTCGCTTCTCTGCAAATGCAGGAGAAGTGAAAACTGCAGCAGAGGGAGCACTGCGCGCCCGCTCACCTGGCTGGCTGCACATGCGCGTGCTCAGTCACCGGTGGGGCATGGGGGAGGTGCGTCTCTCCTTCCCAGGGCTCAGCAAGGCAAAAGAGGCGCCTCCAATGTGTGCTTCCCGGCAAGGAGAAAGCAGGGGAAGTGAAAAATGAAACTTTGTTATCAGCCTGAGATGTGGAGTGAGTGAATTGCTACATCTTAATTGTTACTTCTCTGCTGAATATGGATCTGGCACTTTAACAAATCTGGGAAGGGTCTGGTCCCTGCGCAGGGTGAAAGCCCACCCATTTCACAACATATTTGCCTCAATACTGCTGTAGCGTTCCCACAGCAATAAGGAAGAAGTGTTTTAAAAGCAAAAACAGAAAAAAACACCTGAAAAAACAGGTGTTTATTCCATTTTTTATCCAAATAATCCTCAAAATACCCCTGAAACAGATTGTTAATGGGGACACAGAGAATCCAAACCATTTCTGAACCGTTTTAAAATGCCAATGGGAACTGGGCTGTGGTGGTTTTTTACTTCATAGTTTCACTTTTCTTGGTAAAGCTAAGCTTCAGAACCCAACAAACTTGCAAACCAGAATGTTGAAACATTTTCTCCAAGGAAGCAAGCAGAAAGAAGTTTGTTCTACCCATTCATTTAGATTTGCTCCCCGCTATACTGTTACATTTATTAGAAAAAAACAAGTTTTGCCCCTTGCCAGTCCTCAGTAAAGCACTGCCGAGGTTAGAGAGAGATCTGGCATTCAAGACTGGAACTATCCCGTCTTTGCTTGCTGGGGTGATTCTCCCCAGGAAACAAAGGTGCAGATTTGCCCCTTGGCCGGTGATGGCGAACCTATGACACGCGTGTCAGCAGTGACACACATAGCCATTTTCAGTGACACGCGGCCGCATGCGGCTGCATACACAAAAATATGCCCCACTGCCTGCCTGTCATCATAAGCAGAGTCGCTGTCATCCTCGGAGCGACTCTGCATGATAGGCAGCAATTGATTGTAACTCTCTCCGTTTCAGACAAGGCTGGGAGAGAGAAGTCAGCGCCGGCTGCTACGGCTGCCCAAACTGGGATCCTGGGACTTGTAGTCCCCACCTCCCTCGTCCTCTGAACAGAGCAGCAGCCTAAGCAATAGGTCCAACCGGCCGAGAGGTCTCCACCTTCTGCCTCCTCCTCTCGGCTGCCTGCCTGCCAGCCTGGTGTGTGTGTGATGAGGCTGAGGTGTGGGTGGGGGGATGGGCTGAGCAATCTGAACCCGGGCTGCTGTGCCTTGCCTTGTTGGAAGTGGTTCTTGCTTTGCCAAGGAGAGGGAGAAAAACAGGGCTCTTTCCAGCACACGCAGTGAGCGCCGGGGAAGTTGCCCTTTTCCCGCTTCTCTCTGTGTGTGTGTGTCCTGCTTTGGGTGAATAAAGTTCTCTCTTCCAGGACTGGGCTGGGGTTTGATATCAGAGAGAGCTTAAATACAACAGCTCCAGGTATGTCAATATCTGTTTTCAGCTGGAGCTTTGAAGCAGAATAAACCAAGTATAGTATATTGTTATTTAACTAGCTTATTTTTCTTATTTTTTACAAACAAGAACCAAAGCATCTTACCATACCTAATGTTTCAATAATATTTAAGTGATACTTCAAGCAATTGTTCTTCCTTGGTTTAAATCTCAAGTTAATGATTGGTCCATTGACCTTATCATAAAATCATTAAACTTTATTATTGTTATTGTTATTTATAATAATATCTGGACATAATTTAGCATATTTTTTGATAAGATCCATAGCAATTGCTCTACTTTTTTAAAAAATGAATGTGGCTATTTAAGAAAACCATTCCAGTCATCGCTCATATAACAGAGTTTTGTACAGCACCATTTTTGGTTTATTAAATACAGTTATATATTACAATTATACATTTTTGTTATCTAAACTATAAATAGTGCTAAATTATGGGTTTTTTTCTCGAAGTGACACACCACCCGAGTTATGCTCGTTTTTTTGGCAAATTTTGACACACCAAGCTCAAAAGGTTGCCCATCATTGCCCTAGGCACAGCCCCTTTGAGATATTGGGCTATGTATGGTCTGGTTTTACTTGTATCTTATTGGGTTTTGTCATTCAGTCTATTCATTTTATTTTGTGGTCACTTCACATGAGATAGAAATGTGTCAAAATGTGAATACAAAGCAGAGTTCTACCTGTGCAATTCTTAACTGAACATCTGCAGGAATCACCAAACCCTGATGACAGTAAGCGTCGCTTTGTCCTCTCCTACTCACTTGCTACTGACATGATCAGCATCTATGAACCACCTATACGCAATTCAGGGATTATTGGTGGCAAATATCTCGCCAAGACCAGGGTTGCCAAGCCAGGATCGTGTACAGATGATCCTGTTTATTATGAGCCAGCTGATTTTACAATTGGGGCTACAATAGAAGGTAAGTGGGAAGGTACACTATAACTAGATTTTTCTGTCATGCTATGCCAGAATATCCATAAATAAGAATCATTGGAAATGTCCTAATATAAAGGAACTTTTGTAGGTTTTCCACTTAAAAAATAGTTACTTGTTATGCAGCAGTCATGATACAAATTAAGCATTTTACTTACTTATGTTATTTCTATTATAGTTACTGTAACAGCTTTCTTCCCTCCCTGCAATTCTTTCTTCTCAAGTACAAGGTCTATAGTTTATTTATACCTGAGATCCATTATATAATGAGATTCATAATTCTCCACTTAATTAATTGGATCCTTTTAGACAGAAACAGCATTGCTGATATATTTTCTGTCATCTTAAATAAGAAAAGACAAAGGTGACCTGCCTTTTTTGTAGATAAAGGCCATCTTCAGTCCATAGGCACCAAACATGAAAGTTTCTTTCCTCTATTGGGATTATATCTGGATTATCCCAGTACTGAGTCTGTTTCTGCTGCAAGAAATGGACCCAGGTGAAGGCCTGTAAGTCTCTCGGACCTGGCACATCACGGATGGGCAAAGCTCTTTGCTTTGGTAGTGGTGTGGGTCCTCTCTGCTTTGCAGAACCCACAGAAGTCATGGTAGCAGCAGTGTTATAGGGGGCATCCCCATGCTGAAAAAAGTCTGAGGCTACCTCAGGAGCGTCTCCATAATCTGCTTTTAGTTATGCTTTTAGCTAACTTTTGGTTATGCTTTTAACTGTGGCGGCCAGGGAAAGGAATGATCTTTGTGTTAGTGGAGGTGCAGCTGAGGTGTTTGTCTGTCATTGCTGCAGCTGTTTGCCTGTCATTGCTGCAGCGGGTGGGACAGGTTATGGTGACGTCAACCCAGCTTCCTGTCAGGGGAGGGGGTGGGTGGGGAGAAAAAGGTGCAGGTTCACACTGCAGCTTCCCTAGGGACAGGCACATACGATTTATTTTTATGACACACATCACAAGCGAAGCAACCGGATTCCAGGGGGACGTGGCCATAGTGGTGGTGGCACAGCCCAGTAGGTTGTCCCTACTCCGCCCCTGGAGAATCCAGGACAAGCAGTGTCTCCCTGTGGCATCTGCTCCCATGAAGCTGGCCTGCCCCCACTCCAAAGGTAGGTGTGACTACACTGTTCCAGGCTGAAGACAGCTTGAATTCCTAGAGATGGACTCTCTTGCCTTTAGTGTGACCGTGGCCCTGGAGTTGAGCTTCATTCCTAATGTATGCATATATACCTCCATGAAATTTTCTTGGCCACACTGCAGGACGGAATGGTTCATTTCCTTCTTCTTAAATGTGTTCAGTTTCTCAGTTAACCAAATGCGCAAGGATTTCCTGTAAGTCTCTCACCCAAATACTAGTTGCTGTGATAGTTCAGTCCTTCTGAGATGAGATGAGGTTGCCTTGGTTTTATTATCATTGATAGTGTAGGGAGGACAGGAACTGAGAAATCAAAATGGTGGTTGAAACCTTGACTGCTTGCTCACAAAGGAGCCTTTCTTGGGCTCCAGATTGGAGATTTCATCTGATTATGGCGTTTGCCATAGTAGTTTATTCCAGATGATTTTTTTTACAGTATCCATCACTGAAAGTTTATTCAGACAGAGATCAGAAGAGTTTACAGTGCTTTAAGTGATTTCTAAGTTTCAAGATTAACTGAACCCTTTAACTTTTGGTTTGAGTGCTCAAGAAAGCCATCAACATTGTAGAAATTACATTCATTACTCAGAGCAATAACTGATTGGGTTTCTGCAGTGTTTGGTCACAGGTTCGTAATTGTGGATGCCGATGACTATGTCCTGAATTACATCGAAAGCAATTTGGAGAGTTTCCCGCCAGCAGTTGTGCAGTCTATGAGAGAACATTTTGCACCTCGCCTAGCCGCAAAAGAAGAAATTAAGAGGTTGGTTTCTAAGGGAAAGATGTTTAAACATCTCTGTAGGAAATTTAATTCTGTGGCTCTTTCCACAAACCTATAGAGGCTGCAATTTCAATTTAGGAAAAGAATTGCTGTAACCATAAGCCACACATGGGGAGCTTATGCTATAATCCTTTTACCAGTTGTTTGGGAACCATGCTTTGCTTGCAGATTTTATATTGACTGCTCTGAAAAAAGAACCTAGCAAGCCAGTTTAGTCTAGTGGTTAGGGAGCCGGACTCTTATCTAGGAATACCGGGTTCGATTCCACCTTCCTCCACAAAGCCATCTGGGTGACCTTGGGCTAGTCACAGCTCTTTTCTCAGCTCTCACAGCCCCACCTACCTCACAGGGTGTTCTGTTGTGGGGAGAAGAATAGAAAGGTTTGTCAGCCCCTTTGAGTGACAGCCCCTTTGAGTGACACTTAAATGGGTGAGAAAAGCAGGCCCAGAAAAGCCAACTCCTCTTCTATATATTTCATCCGACTTAGTAGGGCTTTTGAACTTCTTGTATTTCTTCAAAGTGTGTTCATTCAGTTGTTAAGAGAAGTGAACAATGAATCAAGGACTCTACGTATAGAAATGTGTTTGCTTTTATTAAGATGACCCAGTTCAATGTGTAATGCTGATCTCTTGCAGTGTAAAATATTTCAGAGCGACTTACAATATAAAAATATTGAAAAGTTACAAGTAAAAACTAGTTGCATTGTTAAGAAATGTTATCAATGCACCCAATAATTGTTTCGTTCGTCTCAGCAATAGTATAATTAATGTTGTTCTGTTATTGAATATGATAATGCATTAATAATATCTCTTGAAAAAATATGTAATATTTATAAACGTACGTGTACACAACTATATGTAAAGTTCGCAACATTGGTTGTCTGTCATATATCCAAACGAAATGCAAGGAGTGTGCTCATTCACAGTTGTTGCGTTCAACTTCCATCTGCTATAGTTTTGAATGGTCTTATCTCCTTAAGAGCACACAGTTTAATAGGAAAGGTTCACAAAATCAGATGGAATCTTCTGTTCTCAGAATACAACCCAGAATCTATAGACCCGACTCTGTTCACTGTTGAATCTAGGGAAACAGTGTAGGATTTTTAATGCTACATATTTTGGTCAGTGTAATCAGTGGGTTGTTTAGATAAAGTTTGACTAAGCAGGAAAGATGAGAATTGCAAGCAAACATTTTTGTCAATATGCAAATTTCTCTTAGTTTGATTAATTATTAGCCTTATAATGAACAAAATCCTTTAATCAAATGGCAGATTCAATTTTCTGTATACTAACTCTGGACTGGCCAGTTTAGATCAGGCCAAATTTCTTGAAACCAGACTGCTTAGCTCAAGGGAAAAATAGTTCTCCTCCCCACACTCCTTGCAGGTTGGCTTCAAGAGAACCTGACAAAGAAGAGTTGGAAGCAGTAGCCGAGCAGTTGCAGGAGCACATGAAACGCCATAATTACTTGCCAGACAGCAGCATGGAGGCAGCATTTCTTGAACAAGACAAAGATGGCTCTGGACTCCTGAGCAAAGAAGAGTTCTTTGCCCTCTGTGACCATTTTAAAGTGCCAGTTGATGATCCCATTTTCCAGAAGGTAAAAAAGAGAAATTAGCATATCTGAAACAAGTATAAACAATTTGTAGTAACCTAACAAAGTGTGTTGATACATTTACACTAGATTCTGTGCGGGTTTCTTCTGAATAAGTAGACATGGTATCAAAGAGAGTCACTTCCTGTATCAGATAGTAGGACACAGTTGAGCAACAGAACCCATTTTGGAAATGTAACATACTTTAATAACCAAAACTTTGTATTGGAGTTTGTTTTAAAGTGCCAGTCTCCAGAGAGCTGCTGACATTTCAGGCAATGCAAAACTGGCCCCATGGGACCTGCTTGCTCATTTTTGGCTTCTCTTTGTGCTCCACTGTTCCGTTAGTCCATCACAGAGATGGAGTCTAGAATTTGGTTGGAATGAAGGTGGAATGGTACTTCTTCTCTGTGACATTATTCTGAGAGCAAAAATGCCAGTATTGAGAAGTACTTGGGCATTTCTGCCCTTACCTTCGTATTCATTAGATGGGAAAAGCGCATAACAGACTAATGTGTACAGATCAGCCTAACCCCCAAGCATCTGGAAACTTACCATGGTCCAGGCACATGTCCGATCTCTCACAGGGTGCCACCATCTTGATTGCAGCACCTGGTGTCCATGTGCCAGAGAGCTGCATTACGGTGATGGTACCCTGCGCATGTGCAGTCGCATTTGGGGTCATCTGAGGTGCCAGAGCTCTTGCATGACACCTCCAATGCCTCCTCTCACCAGAAATGGGCGTGTCAGGTAAATTTCTGGTGATTTCATGCACCACCTTTAGTGTGCGGTAGGTGGACAGGCAGGGGGTGTTTCTAGGCTGTGAACGCCTCCTGCAAGTGCAGATGCACCTGCCCAGATGTTAACCTATTGCAAACTACAGGGGCAAGTGTGAATTGGCCTCTTGTCTTTGGCAAAACACACACACACATATTGTGGCCAGGTATCATTCCAGCATGGCTACCAACGAGTGAGAATGTTGAGGAGCTACAGTTGTCCAATGCTTGCAGCTGTCATCCGAACTAAAATTTCTATCTAGCTCTCTCCAGTTTCTGGAGTGGTGGCCAGCTGTTGGTGCAGGACAACTGGAAAAAGCCCTAAGTGAGGTCTTCCATCAAGCTTCCAACATTGACCCCTTCCTCCCAACTGTCACCCTATAGATTGTAAAACTACATGGTTTCTTCTCAAAAATAGATACATTATTTGTTTGACTTATATTTTCTTCTCCCCCCAACCTGTTTTAGCTCATCAACCTTTGTTCTGATGGTGAAAATCAGATAAGATACTCCAGTTTTCTCAAAGCTTTCCACTGCTGATCAGCGACAGAAGACAAAAGCAGCCAGAACTTCTACAGATCAATGCATATTAAACTGTGCTCATTTTAAAGCATTTGTTTGAGTTGCCTTCCCTTGAACTCCCTTACTTCCTTTAGCTGTAGAGTACTTGAGAGAAACATACCTGCTCCTATGTTTACTGCTGATGTATTCCTACAGCAAAGTGTACCTGTAACTTCAAGAAGGTACTTCTTCCCAAACTGACATCCTGTAATATAAAAGAGGAGATTTTGGTCTAGATAAGCAACCTTGTTTCCAAATTTTTTCATTAGAATGCACACTTGATTGTGTCTCTTCCGGTTTTTTGGGCCAAGTATTACCTTGTAAGTTCAAAAGAAGTCTTAGCAGCTCAGCTACTTCTCTTTCCATTAAATAAACAGTGTGTATTTACAGCATTCCATGATAATGATGGGTGAAATCAAATTTTCACATATTTAAACTTCTTTAATTATTTAAAACAGATTGCCATTAATGGGCATTTTGGCATAGTTCTGGTTTTAAAAAAAGAGTCTTGGGTGTGTCCCCATGTAGCTTTTTTAGACCTGGTTTAGTCCAGTTTGGAGTATTCTTTTGTTTTTGTTTTGTTTTAATTATTTAATAATTGCCCTACAGTGTGTAAGGTTCTTCCCCTTATGATGAGCCCTACAGTGCATAAGGTTCTTCCCCATATGACGAGCTGCCTAAAGTTCACCTTTAAGACTGACCAGCCGTTGCAAGGGAAAAGCCCCATTTGGACTATTTTTAATACAAATACAGTGCCTGAAGATTAATCCAAATGTAACCATTCTCATGAATAACAGGACTTTTAAATCCCCCCCATGCAAACCCTGCCTGCAATAAAAGCAGCAAAACCTTCCCCTTCACTCTTGTTGAAGCCAGAAAGCTTAAATTAAAAGCTGGCAATTTAAAAAAAATCTAAATGCGTGTATTCTCTGCATTCCCTCGGAAACTGGGTAACTAAAGGGTTAACGCCTGCTGCTCCTAGCAGGCTGCCGAAGTTTGGCGCATGCCAACTCCAAAATCGAAAGCGTCTCCCTCACTTCCCCAGTATTCGTTCTTCGCTCCTGCGGGCTGCCTCGTCACGGCAGTCCTGCGGCCGTTTGGCCGCGGTTTTGTCCATCTTACGTGGCCTTGAGCCACAGAAGAAAGGGCGCTCGGCGCCCCATGGAAAGAAGCCCTCGGGGACCCGGCTCCTGCCTCCCCGAGGTGAAGATTTCAGGTTTGGAGGGGGTCCCGAGGCGGCTGCGGCGTTGGATCCTGACCCGGCCCTCCCCCCTCCACATCCGTGCGCTTCAAGCGCTCGCGGCGCGCGTGAGGGCAGCTGCCGAGCCGGCTCCCCTCCAGGAGGCCTCTATCGCACCGGGGTTTACACCGCCGCCGCCGCCGCCGCCGCCGCCACCATCGCCAGCAGAGCCGGCGCGGACCCGGGATCCTCCTCCCGCGTCCGTCCTCCCCGCAGCTCCAGAAGAGCCTCCGGAGCAGCGGGAGCAACGCCCGGCAGAGCCGCTCTCAATTCCCGCCCCCGCCACCTCGGCGCGAGCGCGGGGAGACAGGAAGGAGCGCGCCAGCCAGCCAGCGGCCCAGAGGGAGGCCGGAGAGGCAGCAGCGCCCTCGGTTTCTGAGCCGGGCGCGCAGCAGCCACGCGGCTCTACACAGGACAGGAGCCAGGGAGCGGCAGTTCATCAGGAAGACCGACCAGCAGCTAAGATCAGGTCTGTCCCTCTTCCCCCTCCCATCCGGCGAACCAAGGTCGCGTCCCCATCGTCTTTTGACTCCCGTTCTCAACGCATGCTCTCTTCAGCTCAGCTATCTCAGGCTACGTCCCCACCCTCATTTGACTCCAGTGCTTTAACATCACTAACCTCGACTGTGCTATCCAAGGCTACGTCCCCATCCTCAATTGGATCCGGTGTACTACCCGTATCACTATCTGCTCAACCGACTAAGGACGCGTCCCCAAGTGAGATTTTTCCTCAGTCGTCTCCGGTTCCACTGTTGACTCCCAGTCCTAATATGGACCCTTCCACTTTTCAACCCTCAACCCAGGGGGCATCTGGAGCTCCATCTATCCCAATAGCCCCACTGGTGTCCTACCCCCCGCATATGGGGGCAGTTCAACCAGGACTGGTCGAAGCCATCAGAGCTGTCCTGAGAGAGGAAAGGAGTCTCAAGAAGAAAAGGAGAAGGCGTTCCTCCTCTTCATCGTCTTCCTCCTCATCCTCACGCTCACGTTCCAAGAAGAAGAAGCGTAGATCAAGTCGGTCCAAACACTCGAGGGGGCGTAGCCACAGCAAGCGCGGAACTTCTAAGAAGTCTACAAGTCAGGGGACCCCGGCGGAACCCCAGGCGGGGACCTCGGGCGTCCAGCCCCCTGCATCTGATCGGGCTTCTACTAGAGACACCGAGGATTCGGAGCTGGAAGAGGGGACATATATTTCTGATGGAGACCAAGACCAAGAGGGGCTGGGGTCCACAGCCACACCCCCTTCTTCTACGACTAGATTGTTTCTCCAGGAGGAGCTCGCAATGATGGTGGATGGAATGGTGGATCTCCTACACCTTCCTCCGGTTCCACAGACGCCCTCCACTCTATCAGAGGAGGCGCAGGGCCTCATGCTTGCTCAGCCGCCCTCTATTAAGGTACTCCCGGTGCCTGCTTCGTTCCAGAAGATTTTGGAGCTGGAATGGCAGACACCAGCGGCTCCTAGGAAGCTACCTCTCTTCCCTCGCCAGCTATGTACCACAGCAGAGGACAACGCATCCATCTGGGCGGTCCCTAAGGTGGATGAACCGATCGTGGCTCTCATCTCCTCGAACGTTTTGGTTCAACAGGAGGCCCAGCTGAAGGAGCCCCTAGAACGCAAGCTGGAGAGTTTCCTGAAGAAGGAATTTGAGACCCTGTCTCTTTCCTCAAGAGTGGCCTCAGCAGCTTCCCTCTTCGCCAGAGCAGGCCTGCACTGGCTTGACGAGCTGACGGTAGATCCAGCTATACCGGAGACAGCCAGCGGACTACTCCTGAACATCAGGAGAGCCCTTGCCTTCTGTGCTGACACCACCCTGGACATCTTCCAGCTATCGGGCAGGGCCTCGGGCCTGAATGTGGCAGCACGTAGGACCTTATGGCTGCGCCATTGGAATGCGGATGTCTCATCTAAGTCACAGCTCATCGCTTGCCCATTTAAAGGCCAGCTTCTCTTTGGGGAACAAGCACTTCAACCGGTTCTTATTGAAAACAAAGAGAAGAAGAAGGTGATGCCGTCTGCGCAACAGCCGCATTCATCCGCTAAAGGCAAGGACAAGAAGAGATTCCCGCCCAGGAAGCCCTACTACAGGCAGCAGCAATTCCAGGGTTCCTTTCGTGGCGGCAGAGGCAGAGGCTGGTCCCGTCAACCCTCCTCAAAACCTCCTCCCCCCAAGCCTCCCTTCAAATCTCAGCCCAAGCCAGGGGCCTCAGCCTGACCCCCTCACCCCAGTGGGGGCGAGGCTGATGGAGTTCGCCCCGGTCTGGCTAGCTCATACACAGGATACTTGGGCTAGGCAGGTGGTTTCAGAGGGTCTGAAATTAGAGTTCTCATCTATTCCCAGGGGACGCTTTGTTGCTTCCCCACTCTCAACCAACCCCGCCAAGAGACAGGCGGTCTTGAGGGAGGCGGCCCACCTCCTCGCCATTAAGGCCATAGAACCCGTCCCTGTGCAGGAACAGGGACAAGGGGTTTATTCTATTTTATTTGTTGTACCAAAGAAGGGGGATGCTTGGAGGGCCATTTTGGATCTTAAGTTTGTCAATAAATATCTGTTTGTTCAATCGTTTAAAATGGAATCTTTGGCCACTATCAGAGGAGGCATCAGCCCAGGGGATTTCCTGGCCAGTCTGGACCTTAAGGAAGCCTATTTCCATATAGGTATCCACCCAGAGAGTCGGAAATTTCTCAGGTTCTCCCTGGGGGGGCAGCACTTCCAGTTTAGGGCAATGCCTTTTGGCCTTTCCTCTGCTCCGCGTACCTTCACCAAGCTGGTATCGATCTTGGTTCAATCCCTCCGGCTCCAGGGGGTGGCAACCTTTGCCTATTTAGACGACGTCTTGGTGAGGAGCCCCTCCCTCGAGGAGGGAAGGAGGGCGGTAGCTAAGACGGTGGAAGTTTTTTCTTCCCATGGGTTTATTATCAATGAGCCCAAGAGCTCACTGGTCCCATCCCAGGTTTTGGTCCACCTGGGAGCCCTGATTGATACCTCCAGGGATAGCGTGAGACCTTCGGAGGAGAGGGTGGATTCTCTCATCTCCCTGGCCTCCAAGGTCTCCAGAGAGAGGTCTTTGGACCTTCGAGAGTTAGCTTCCCTGTTGGGTAAGATGACCTCGGTCATGGATCTTTGTCCATGGGCTAGGTTCCACTCTCGACCTCTCCAGTGGTTCCTCCTTAGGTACACGGACCAAATTATGCAGTCTATTCCCCTCAGGCTGACACTCCCTGAGGAGGTTCGCCTTTCCCTGTCCTGGTGGCAGCAGAGGGGGCACCTGGTTAAGGGCTGTCCCATCAATGACCCACCAAGGGTTAAACTCACCACGGACGCCAGTAACCAGGGATGGGGGGGCCACTGCCTGGGCAGGACTGCCCAGGGTTCGTGGACAGATTCCGATAGGAAACACCGCATCAACTGGCTGGAACTTAAGGCTATCTTCCTCTCCCTCCAGTCCTTCCTACCCCTGGTCGCAAATCAGCATGTCTTGGTGATTACGGACAACGTTACCGCCAAGGCACATGTCAATCACCAAGGGGGGTCAAGATCTAGACACCTCATGGATTTAGCTAGGGAGCTGTTTGAGTGGGCAGAGCTTCACGTTCTTTCCCTGTCTGCTATTCACATCCAGGGATCGAACAACACACTAGCGGATGGTCTCAGCAGAGTCCGGCTCCCCTTCGCGGAATGGAAGTTGGATCCGGAGGTCTTCCAGGACCTAGTTCAGCGCTGGGGGGCTCCCCAGTTGGACCTTTTCGCTTCCCCGGAGAACCATCAGGTCCCACTCTATTTCGCCAGGCACCTGGTGCCGGGGGCCTTGGGGGCGGATGCCCTCTCGGCCCCCTGGCCTCCTCAGCTTCTATACGCCTTTCCCCCGTTGCCCCTCCTGGGTCGCTTCCTCCGGAGGGTCCGCAGGGAGAAGGCTCAGGTCATCCTGGTGGCACCGTTTTGGCCCAAGAGGCCATGGTTCCCAGCCCTCTCTTCCATGCTGACAGAGCCCCCAGTTCGCCTTCCAGTTCGGGAGGGTCTCCTGTCCCAGAGGGGGTACACTCTTCCAGATCCGGGGTGGCTCTCCCTAGCAGCCTGGAGGCTCAGCGGAGAAGGCTACAGAGTATGGGACTTGACAGCGGAGTAATAGAGACGATGATGGCTTCACGCAGGGACTCCACCTCTCGCATATACGAGACCACCTGGAAGGTCTTTTCCAGGTGGTGCGTCTCTCAGCAGGTGGACCCGCTGTGTCCTTCAGCGGAGGAGGTGGTCGCCTTCCTTCAGGCTGGCTTGCTGAAGGGTCTGTCCTTTAACACCCTCAAGAGACAGGTGTTTGCCATCTCAGCCACGCTGGAATTCTATCCGGTTCCCAAGTTTAACTCCCATCCTCTGGTTAGGAGGTTTCTAGCGGGAGCCAAGGCTAAACTACCTCAGGTGGTCCACCGTCTCCCGGACTGGGACCTACATTTGGTCCTCTCGGCCCTGGAGGGTCCGCCTTTTGAGCCTATAGCAGACATATCTATGAAAATCCTGTCATATAAGGTAGCATTTTTGGTGGCTATCACCTCGGCACGTAGAGTGTCGGAGTTGGCGGCTCTTTCAGCAGAAGATTTCCTTTGTACCTTTACTCCGGATTCGGTCATCCTTAGGCTAGACCCTGCATTTAAGCCTAAGGTAGACTCCCTGTTCCACAGATCCTTAGAGTTGCACCTTCCTTCTTTCTGTAACAAGCCACAACACCCCTCGGAGAGGTCTTGGCGTAAGGTAGACGTACGCAGGGCCCTCAAGGCTTATCTCACACGAACTGCCCCCTCCAGGCAGTCCTCTTCTCTTTTTGTGAGCTTTCACCCTCCTACCCTAGGTCAGAAAGCTTCCCCTCGGGTTATAGCCTCTTGGATTAGGGCCTGTGTAATGATGGCCTATAAGTGCAAGAACAGGGAGCTCCCGGGGAGGGTCCAGGCTCACTCCACCAGATCAGCAGCAGCATCTGCAGCCATGTGGAGGAACGCTTCGGTGGAGGAGATCTGTCGGGCGGCGGCTTGGAGAAATCCATCGACCTTCACCCGTCACTATCGCCTGGACCAATTCCGTTCGACTCAGGCCTCCTTCGGACGCAGGGTCCTGCAGCAGGTGGTTCCGGGAACGGTAGGAGATCGGCGTCTGCCGCTACTGGTTATGGCTGGGACCCTTCCCTGTGGGGGGGGGGGGTACAGAGGACGGAACCATGGGAAGGTAGGAGTCTGCTCCTACTATTCCATTCTCGTATTTCCTCGGACTGGAGGAGGGGTCTCCTCCAGAGGCTGGGTGACGTAAGGGACACTGAGACCCTCCCTAATTGGGGAGCTTTGGTACGTCCCTTTAGTTACCCAGTTTCCGAGGGAATGCAGAGAATGAACAATTGGTTACTTACGTGAATGTTCATTCTTGTCATTCCAGAGGAAACTGGGGCCCACCCTCAGTGTCCTCTGTCTAATCATTGTTTGCATCTCTCTTGGTTTTTTCTTTGTGTTTCTACCTCTACAGGCTCCCGGTGGCTCGGCACAGTAGCAGTCGCTCAGCTGGAATACTGGGGAAGTGAGGGAGACGCTTTCGATTTTGGAGTTGGCATGCGCCAAACTTCGGCAGCCTGCTAGGAGCAGCAGGCGTTAACCCTTTAGTTACCCAGTTTCCTCTGGAATGACAAGAATGAACATTCACGTAAGTAACCAATTGTTCATTTTCTCCTTTTACACTTCTCCCTTCTGACATCACTGGAACTGTGTGCTCAAGCAGATCAGCGAAGGAGCAAGCACAGTGCAATAAAATGTACCTTTGCAACATATTTTTGCTTCTAAAATGTATCTTTTTGACAACAAGCATCAGAAAAGATGCAAATGTTTCCAGCAAAAATGTTTTAAAGGCAAGCAGCTCTCACCCCTTTTTGCCTTTTTCAAATGGGGCTCTAATATTGCAAGCATGGCGGGGAGGGGGGGGGAGCTTTGCATCTGTAAAATCCCACCCACAGCTGACTGCCATTGGCCAGAATGCTAGACCTCCACCCCAAATAGCCTACCGTCCCCATGTGGGGGAAAATAAGCAGACTCGGCTACAAAAAGGGGACTGAGTCCTATTTTCATCAGTACTTATTTTTCTCTGGATTTCAGCAGGAAAATCCTCATAAAATTGGGGAATAAGAAATTGCACAGGGATGCCTGGATGCCAAATTTTGGATTAATTACATAATCATGGGGACAGTTATTCCCAAATTCAGAATCAATTTGAATTAAAATGCACTTGGATGCACCCATTATCTTTGTTTTTTCTTCATTCACAGTCAGTGAGTTTTCACAGTTTTTCAAAAAAGTCTAGTAGCCTTTTTGAGTCCAACCTAAATCATGAATATCAGTTCAGCATCCTCTGCATAAAGCAGCAAACGCACTGTAGAATTTGCCAAGTTAGGAGCATGGAAGTCTGTGGCATTATTATGCATGCTGGATAACGGCTTTTGTTCAGATTCAAGAGTGCTGGGCAAGAAAGTGTTCCTGCTTCACAACTGTTGTAGCAGGCATAGAATTTGCATCTTATTTATTTTCTATATTTAAATAAACTAAGCAAAAAGCCTTTTATCTATCGATGAGATAATTTATAGCACAAGTGTCCTCCAAAGATGGAATCAAATGTTTATTTTAGCTCTGCGAATGCTACAAATCGGCTCAAATCTGAACATTTGAAAAATTTGACTGCTATAAAGATTAGTGCTGTGCAGGAATCATTTCTTTGTGGAATTCTGCCTGTTCTTCAGGGAGATCTCCTTTTTTATGTACAGTTATGACTGGTCTCTGCGCCCACAAAGTAGGCATGTGGGCAGCATGATGAATGTCAATCACCAGCGTTTCAAATACTGGGGACTAGACCACCATTGAAAAAAATTGTCTTTCACCAGCTCTGATAAACTCTCATCAAGGCAGCAGGTTTTCCTTATGAAGCTTTCTGTTTCCTCTTGTGTGACCAGGGCCCATTGGGAGCTGTTTTACCTCCCTCAGATGATAGTGGGTTTAGGTTCTTCTCTGAATCATTGAACACGTGGGAGAAATAATATTCCCAGCCATGGAAGATGGGGGAGGAACAGCACATTCAATTTCTTCTGTCTTCTAGTACTCTTAGACCCTTGCTAAGGGATGTTTGTATTAATAAATTCCAGTTCATCTGGAATGCTGCAGTTTTTCTTGTGTATTATAAGCAATTTATATCACAGTTTTACTTGGTAATAAAGCTCTCGCAATTTTCCCAGTTCCTCCTTTCTATATAGATAAATCTGAGGTGTTCTTTTAGTTGAAGACATTCCTTATGTAAGTATTTAGGGCCTCTTTTTTTGAGATTCACTGCTGTGAGTGGTTCACTGCTGTAAACAGCAAAGAAGAGTTGGCTTTTCTACTTGCTTTCCTTGCCCACTTAAGGGGACTCAAAGCAGCTGACAAAGCTTCTGTTCTTCTCCCCACCACAGACACCCTTAGAGGTAGGTGAGGCTGCGAGAGCTCAGAAGAGAGCTGTGAGTCATCCAAGGTCACCCAGCTGGCTTCATGGAGGAGTATGGAATCAAACCCGGTATTCACAGATAAGAGTCTAGCTCCGTAACCACTATGCTTTCCTTGGGTGAGATTCTAATAGCCATACAAAGAAACAAAAGTCCAGATGTCATCTGCATTGGGGAGCTGATGGGGCCTAGATGAGGTATAGACCTTGCTACTCTTACAGGACCTTTGGCCCATAGTTCATCATTAGGCAACATCTGGGCAGGTGCATCTGCACCTGCAGGAGGTGCTTACAGTGCCCGCTGCCTTCCCAGATGCTGCCTAATTGTGAACTACCTGTGGTGCTAGAAACTGTGCAAAACAGGCCACCTAACATTCACCTGAGACTGGAAGCTCTGCAAGTGTGCCACCAGCAACCATCTGCACTTGTGCTGGCTGAGGCTGTCTGCAGTCCCATGCAAGTGCACTGGGACCTCAGATGACCCCGGGTGAGGCTGCGATTGCGCAATTTCCTGAACCACAGCTAGTTGGCCTCACTGTAGCAATGGTGCTAATGCACACCCAGTTGTGCAGGGTGCCACACTCAAGATGGTGATGCCCTGTGGAGGATCAGCCCAGTGGTCGAACACAGATGAGTGACAAATTGTACGGGGGCTGGGATTCCCCCCCCCCCCATGCTCTGGGGCACTGCATCCACATACCTCAGTGCAGTCTCCATCCCAGAGCAACACAGTGGGGGGGGGGGGCATCCTGATAATCTGTGGCTGTGGAGCGGGCGTCCCCTGTAAAGTTGCAGATGCAGCATTCACACTACTCCCATTGCTATGGTGATTGCACTGCGCGCAGCCAGCCCATCCCCACCGACCATCTGCATTGGAAGTAGATGCAAATACATTTGGGGGGGAGGGTCGGGATCCCCCTGCTGCTCACCCTGGGATTCTCTGGCAGCCCTGTGGTGGGCAGATGGAGCACCCCAGAGCATGTGGGAGCGTGCCCAACTGGTAAGTGCAAACAGGCCCCCAAATGTCTGAGACTGAACTTCCAAGATGGGCCTCAACCTTGGGTAATATTTCTGCGATGATGTGTATTAAACCAATATGAGAGAAATAGCCATGCTAGTCTAATTCGAAAAGTCCAGCAAGGTAGTTAGTAGCACTTGGAGATTAACAAGAGAAGGGTTGGTGGCATGAGCTTTTGTAGACATATCTACTTCTTCAGATGCTAGGGTCCTATCTAGCATCTGAAGAAGTAGACGTGTCTATGAAAGCTCATGCCACCAACCCTTCTCCTGTTAGTCTCCAAGTGCTACTGATTACCTTGCAGTATTAAACTAAGATATAAGTAATGAAGACACAAGCGCAAATTCTTTATCTTTCTATGCCTTTTTATTTCAGAAAATACTGTGACGCAGATAGTTCTTATAAATGTTGTTTGACAACAACCAAATCCATCTAATATATGACCTTATCAACAGTAGAAAGGGAAAACAATTGAGAACAAAGTCCCCCCAACCCCTATTGAGATTAATCTTAGATACAGAAGAGCAGCCATTTGTTTTATCTCGAGCTGACAAATTTGGTCCTCAAGTAGAACATCAAGGGGAAGCCCCCAAACATGTACACATTAAACATCTTTTGTTGTACACGGCCCCATGCAGAAGGCCAATCTGTAGATAATGATATATCACTGACTTCTTAATGAAAAACAAGCCCTTAGACACAGTCCTGACATAGGATGAGGCTGATTTTTGTATTTGGAAGACACAAAACCAAGTACATCGAGGTAACCGGCTTTCATCTGATGCACTGAAAAAATAAAGCCTCAATCCCATCCCACTTGGCCAAATGATCTGCAATCGCCATGATTATCTTATAACATTAAATAGCACTTATAGACCATCTACTGTTTCTTCCAAAAAGCAACCGGCTACTCTGCCAGAAGGGCACTTTTGGAAACCTTAAACTATTTTCAACAATGCAGTTTTAATGCCCTGCTATGCAAATAACTGAGCTTTGGGAAGTTTACTCTTTGTTCTGAAAGGTTCTCTGAAGGCACAACTGGCAGGAAAGGGGTGACTGAGTGATTTCTTTCAACCCAGAAGAGACATTACAAGAGAGGGACCCAGGATGCCTTCAAAGACAGCAGATCACTGATTTTGTTAGGCAAGGCATTGGCCCTTTCTGCACTATTTCAAGAACTCTGTCTTGAAATAGGGACCTGCAAACTATGGCAGGCCCCTGGCAGAGTCTGTTGTAGTCCTCAGCATGAGGATCGCTGGCTCCTAGTCCGAGAGGCAAACCAGACAGGGCCACTGTCCTGCATGTGTTTGTCCCACAGGAAAGCACAGACCTTGGCGAACTCCTTCCATCATTCAAACTCGGAGAAAGGGTGGAGCAGTGTCCCTAACACTGAATCAGGAGCCACAGCAACGTGAAGCACTATTTAGAAGTAACCAATTTCCATTTCTTTAGAATCAGCCTATGGATGATTTTTTTTCTTCTGCTACATGTAGAACACACCTCTGAAGATGTTCTGCACTGCGTTTTGTTTTACACACACGCACACTTTTCACACTTAACTTCTGTGGGACAGTGTCCCATGCAAGTATGGAGATGGTGGCCGCATTCACACTGCCAGCCCCGTGCCAAAGGCCGAGTCTGAGGCCGTACTAGGAATGCTGTCGGCTCCACAGCTATAGAACACAGGGACGGCCACACATGCCGGGAGCCTCTCTGAGACAGAAGGAGATGCTCTGGGCTGAAGGCAAAGAGCCCCCATTCCAAGCCGCTGTGATTGCACTCCTAAATCAGATGCTAACACAAGGAAGAAAAGGGCTGGGAAGAGTCCCTGTAACTCCACACTCCCAAGCACATGGACTCCCACAGTGAAGTGGGGAGGTTATTCCCAGTGGGACAGGCCCATGGGAAAACAGGGATCTCTCTTTCAGTTACCGCCCTATATGAGAGTTCACAGAATAATAGTGAGTTCTGTCCTAAGGTTATTTCTGTCTGAAATTCTGTGGAATTGAAAGGAGGCAGCAGAACCCGGCTTACTGTGGAAAATCTGTGGCATTGCTGCTTCTGTTGTAGTACACGCATGGCTGTATACAAAATTGTTCCAAAGAGAAGGTAAAACGTGGTTTATTCTTATTGTAGTTAAAAAGGCATAGACAACTGAGGCAATGTGTTCAGCAAAAGCTGTCCCTTTTATGAAAAATAAAACTAATCTATCTAAAATACACCATTACATAAAGAGAGAGAAAAGGCATACAAAAGAGTATGAAAGACTATGTGGCAAAGTAAGGCACTTGTATGCTACACGGTTGCTTAACAACTTTGTGCCCTTCGTGAGAGAACAAGTTGGGTAGTCTGTAGGCTGCTGTGTGCAATTTCTAAAACTGGTAGTAATCTGAGCTGCCGAAGGAGACAGAAGAATGAAAGACGTGTTGCAAAAATTAGGGATTCGGTGGACCTGCAGCAGCTCAGGTATAAATGAAGCAGGGAGAGGTCCCATCTTAGAACAGTGGTCTCTCTCTGTGGAACAGTGGCCAGTCGTTGTAGGAAGGAGGTGAGCTGAGTGAAGGGAGGCCCGGCTTTGTAAGACCCAGCACAACTGGTTCTGCAGCTGTAACCTACATAGCACCATAGTCTACCCAGCTTAATCCTTCACTCCTATGTCAAAGTTATACAGATGAGGTATATTTAGGAGGTCAACAAGAGCTAAGGAGTAACAGGCACAACACGATCTGGTTTGGCTTCAGTTCCACATATATCTGAACTTCCTCAGATTTAGAAGGGAGTAGATCACCAGCTCCACATACACTCTTGAGTAGCCCCCAGTGCTAGAATGCATAATATAAGCACAATGAAGGAATTAGGCACAAAACTACAAGGGTTAAAATGCTACTTGCAACATTCCTGTTCAAAATTATCCTAGCAGGCAATATGCCCAAAAGCTTTAGGGAAAGTCTCTAAGACCTGGCAAGCTGAACAGTCTTCAGCTTTACTCTGTACCCTGCCACTACCTTGGCAACCTTTCTGCATTGCAAAATGTGACTCAGGTTCTGCAATTAGCTTGGTAGATTATGAGATCTCATTTAGAAAGACACATCCTCAGACTTTTTCAAAACGGATAAGGAGACTGAAACCTGCACCACTGACTGGAAAAGATTCCAAGTGAAAGAGTAACAACACCTCAATATAAAGTAATAAACCAGACATTTGTTCTATGACCCTAACAAAGAAAAGAGCTGCTCCGTGGGAAGGACTGATGAAAGGAAAAATGTTTACTCTATACCTCAGCTGGAAGAAAATGTTGCTGTAGTCACTACAGCAAAGGAATTATAAAAGCCTTAAGTCTTTGCATTCAACGAAGATTTAAAGCCCAAGGGACTGAGCTATCGAGAAAGCATTTGTTTGGTTCTCCAGTTGCACTGGGACACAAGGCGTGCTCCCAAACTAAACCCACTGAGTGAGACAGCTATGCACAGAAAAGCAGAAAACGCAGCAGTCAGGAAGGGAGAGTCTCGAGGTAGATTTTATACTTGACACCATCCACCAGCTTCGGGAAGAGTTGATAGAACAGGTGGAAAATTATTCACCTTGTAGACCATATCCGTTATCTCTGAACTCAAAACTCATCTACAGGTTAAAGAATTAGAGACTGAATTGTCCACCAGGGAAGGACAACATTCTCAGGAATAGAAGGAGCAGAAATGCATTTGGATCAACCTGGATACAATTTGGAGAAGGTCAGAAAAACCAAAAAATACTAGCAAATAACTTCTCTGAACATGGTGCGGTTTACTTCTGAGTAGACAAGCACAGGATTGCTCTGCATCTGCAATAACGTTAGTATCCTACTTCTGAAAGGTTTGAGCACTTAAATATGATAGGTCTGGGCACGAAGCCCAGGAAATAAAAGGAAGGAAACAGCCTAAAAAGATCACAGGATATTTAGAGGTGTCAAAGCTGCAACCTGAGTGATGGGTGCAACTCCTCTGGTTACTTAAGGCACTGGAACTTGGGAGCTGCCCTCGGGTACAGAAAAGACGGGAAAGGCGTGTCACAGCCATGCCAGACGATGAGGCCAGTAAAGTCTACTTAATGGCTCTTTGTTTTGGAAGCAGATGTTTGCATCTGTCCCAAACCGTCCCAAAAGGCAACTGAAAACAGAATCTACATTTTCACACCGATGGGAGACTGTCCACAACAATGCACACAAGGTTATGCCTGGGCATCTCTCCATCATGTTGTCAGGACCAACACATCTTATTTCCCAGCAAACTTAATGGGCATACAATAAAATGGGAAATTTAGACAGGAAAGGAATCCTCACAGCTACGATTTCTGAGCGACCATCTCTTTGCAAGAACGCCACGTCACAACAGTTCACTATCACTTACTATCCAGAAGTTCACTTTCCGTGGCAGCAAAATGAATCATGTCCATATTGCCATCTTGGAACTAAAGCGTCAGAATTAGAGTGGGGAGGATAAAGAAGCAAGTGGATTTTCAACGGAAACGCGCTCGTAATGCATTTCTTTGTACACGACAATAAACACTGAAAAAAGAGAGAGAGACAGAATACGTACAATGAGGAAATAACTGGGAGAAAAAAAATGTTTGGTGTTCGAAGCCCCACCGTGAACAGAACGGGGCTTTTTGGTTATTGCAATTGTCCATGAAGTGAGAGAGAGAGAGCACGTGAGCATGAGGTGTGTTCAGGCCACTGGAAGTGGACTTTGTGAAGACAGAAGGGAAGGAGCCGCTTCTTGCGCCCAGGCGCCTGAGTCCTGCATTCTCATCTCTTCCTCAAAATCTCTTGCGGATGTTGCTTTGGCTCTACGGGGATTTGAGTTTCTTGGTCCGTAGTGAGGTACCATTTTCTGCTTTTACTACTCCGTTTTCATGGTAGCCTGAGGTTGGAGAATTGGGGAAAGAGAATATGAATTAAAGGTAGCAAGTATTTCCAGGATTCAAATAATGATGTTTACAATGCTGTATTTCAGGGAGAGGGCTAAACGTGATCTATGATACACTTTCACCTTATAACTCTGGCAGCAGCAAATCTGAGCCTTATCAATATAGGGCCAAGAGCTGCCCTGATTAACGCTAACTGTGGAGCGGTAAAAACCGTTCCACAGTTTGACTAGGAGCACCCAGGGCAGCCCCAGATGCAGCATGTGTGAAGACTGCGTGGAGACGTGGTGGCACGGCTGCAACTGTACAGCTGCACACCACACTGAACATTGCTGGAGCAACAGCCATGCTGCCAGGTCACTGCTATGGTGAGGCAGACAGTCCCAGATGGGTGAGGTTCAGGATGGGGGGACGCTCGCAATGCCAACGCAGGCCACCATCCCTGATCTTAACAGCTGTGGGATATTTTCCCATGGCAGCGAAGTGCAAAAAGGCCCACATTCTAAAATATGTTGTTGAGTGGTTGCTTGAACTGCCCCGATGCCGAGAGCAGCTCAGATACATGGTTCCTGGCTGTTTCCTCATCCAAGAAGCTTAGGGTGATTTTGCACCTTTGCTTCTCCCCAAAACCCTCCAGAGGAAGCAAAGATGAGGGCACCAGATCTAGAGCCGCTGCTTTGATCTCACTAGGTCTTTCATCCTGTAGGCTCAAAAGAACATAGAGAGCCTCATCTCATTTTAAATTAATATTGTAAATCTCAGTTGATTATTAGAATGTTTTAATCAACCACATTCTGTACACTGGCAGTATTTTTCATTTCATTTCCATTTTATTCTACGCTGCATATCCAAAAGAAAATTTGCCCAAGGCGGTTTACAACAAACAGAAAATACACAATGCGAAACAACGATCAAAACATAATAAAAGTATGTGATAAAAATTGCATATCAAACAAAACATTGCACAATAAGCCAAACACAAATACACAACATTGAGGCCAAGTGGAGTCCAAAGCGGCTGACCAAGGGCCCCAGTCCCACAAAGAATCACCTCCTCCTAGATGTCCTTGCCCATCCAGGCTGGAGAGCCACCCAGAGGGCAGAGTGGTCTAAGCTGCCACCACTAGACCACCCCAGGAGAGATGGCGAGGTTCTCCACCTCGGGCAGGGCTTCCGGCAACTGATGGCCATAAGCAACTGTCCTTTATGGCCTCTGGTGTAGCTGAGACCAGGTGGAGTCCAAAGCAGCTGAGCAAAGGCCCCAATCCCACAATGTACAAGAATATTTTACTCCTATATCATAACCGCCATCTTACGTTTGCTGTTTTATTTGTATAAATTCTCTCTTTGCCCAGCTTGTTTTTTTAACCCATCAGGAGGGTTTTAATTAATTAACCCAGCGAAAGGGCAACCCATTGTAGCCTTCATGCAAAGGGCGCGATGCTCACCAGACTCCCTTTTAACGGCCTTCAGTTGCTGCTTTCCATGAACCACAGCAGCAACTCTTCTTCTTGCGCTCTGCTCATTCCAGTACTCCCGCCAGCGGCGCAGCTGGAAATGAATGAAGCGCCACATCATCCAGGCCTGTGAGAAACACACCAGAAGCAGCAAACACATCCTAGGGGAACATGGGAGAGACAGCCGTGAGAAGCCCTAGTCCCATGAATGCAACAGGGAAGAATAAGCCGGTCTCCTTCACGGCGCTCTGGTAATATTTGCTCCTCGGCAATAAGTCTGGTTTTCCCACCTTAACCCAGTTCTGACAGCCGACCTATCCAATTTGTTCCAGTACAGAGCAAATGTTGAGCCACAGTCTGCTGTTATAGCTGTACATAACATGGACACTTCACAAAAGCAGTTTATTCAATCATGCTTGCTACTCTCAAGAAACCACTGCATCTGTCTACGCAGCTATGGATGCTCCTCACGGAACAGCACCAGACCTCACCACATTCTTCTATTCTAAATATCCTGTAGCTTCTCTTATAAGTAACGAACAGAGGAAAGCCCACATCACCATTCATGGAACAAACGGCTTCTCTCTTTCCCTGCTAGCTTCCAAAGTTAAGTACTGTGTCAAGTCCAGTATTTATATTCTTGACCACGTTTCCTCTTAACCAGTGCATAATGCTTATCGGATCCTCGTTGAAACTTAGGGCCTGTTCAAACTAGGTCCACGCATGAAGCCCCAGGATACTCTAGCATGGAGCATCAGCTTCTGTTTTCACAGCTATCTTACAACGTTTGCACCCTTCACACCTCTTCCAGGTGAGGGCTCTGTGGGGTGGGGTAACCTCGCTGCCCAGTCACCACAGCAATGGCCGGCACACGTGGCTGTTGCTATGGAGAGGCAATCGCTTCCAGTGTAGTGCCGGGGAATTTTGGGATAGATCGGGCATTCTAAAGGGCAGGCGCTTGATCCATCCCACATCTTCACTTCCCTGGGATGACGTCTCAGGGCAGTGAAAGTGCAAAAAGGTCCGTAGTGAAAGAGTGGCAAAAGCAGCCAATGAACACACTTTAATACGTTTTAAACCCGCAGAGGCGTATGATAGTGTGGATTTTGATGAGAGAGGGAACACTGAAATCATGGTTGCAACTCACCCATGGGAGTCCATGCGCACCAGCTCTACGAGGAATGGAAACTTGAGTCCAAACACCTCTGTTCTCTTAAGCGCCTGTAATAAACAGAACTTGCCGTTGCCTTACCTGAAAAGCAAGGTATTGAAGTTTCCTTTTTCGAGGTCAAATGTTTGGTTCTCCATCCGAGCCAACCCGAAGCCGATGACCAGGACAGAAAGGGTGAGGGTGAAGAGCCTTGAGATGACGAACGCCACTGCCCATGCATTGAACCTAAGGAAACGAAAGGGGAGGTCATGGAAAGCTGTTCCCCGACTTCGGCTCAAAATGAATTTTATGCAAAAGACTCCAAGGACCTCCAAAAGGACAGACTGGCAGGGAAGGTCAAATAAAATACACCAAATAAACATCCGAATTAATATCAGGGACACCAAACATGAAACGTGCTGACTTTCAAACTAATGTAGCAGTATCAGCAAATGGAAAAGCAAACCTATTTCTCAGCGTTACCTGTAATTATTTCTAGATACAGAAGATTATTTACTATGGCAAGCTGAGCATCCTGGATATGGTTAAGCTTTGGAAAAGTTACCAGAGCATCCCATATGGACGCAACTTTGCTGTGGGATTTCTGGAGATACAGACACTGGTTAGCACATTTTTATAGCCCTGTGGCAAACTGAAGTTTAGCAGAACTGAATCGCATAAAGAGGGCCAGGACTGCTAGGTAATTCACCCAATAAGCTCAGGCTTTCTGTGGCATCTCAGTGCTGCAGGAATTTTTCAGGAAACTCACCTGCTTTCCAGAGCCCGTCTCCAACGTTATTTCTGAGTTTGTGGGTTGGGCCACATAACGAGCACGTGACCAGTGCACAAACGTGGCATGTCCCCACTCACGAACCCAGAATCAAAGTTGGAGACAACTAACATTCTCACGCTTCTCTACCCGGTATATTTCTGCTGAACTTCGGCTGAGGACAAATGGAACCACAGCCAAGTTCTTGGCAACTGCAGGAAAAGCCTTTAAACAACACATTTCTTCCCAACACCACATTGCGTTTTGTCCTGAAGTCCCAAGTAAAAAAGAAAAAAAAAAGAGAGAACTTTGTGATAGGAAAAGCCTATAGATTCACTGGAGCAGCTATTTTAAGATTCTTATATCATGATTTCAGGCAACTGAAATGTAAAGACCAATGTGTGATCCTATTTTTTATCCTGATTTTAACTGATTGTATTCCAGTACAATTTGTGTTGGTCACTAGATGCTCTGCTTACATTTGTCCACATGTGCAGAAGACTGGGACCAGAATCAAGTTCTGACTGATTGACTGATGTTTAACAGATTGTCTGCAGCTATGTATTGAGTTTATTCACTTCAAAGCTTAGCAAGCAAGCTCTGTCTGGACCAGGGCTTCAGTGGCCAAGGAGATGTCACCCTTCTCTCTGAACATGGACCTTCCCGAAGCTCCAATCCTGCATGCTAATTACGGATAGTATAAAACCCCCCAACGATCGTAGCTATGAGTTGCTACTGCAGACAATGGGGAGGGGGCAGGGATTAAGCTCCACAGCCCCGCATGCTGCAGCCCTAAACATGAAGTTCTCTTGAACGTAATTCTGAATACGCAAAAGTTATTTAACGAGATCTGGAATTATCAAAACATTTCCGAGTGGCGTGAGAAGTGATCCCTAGCCGTGAAAGGAAGCGAATCTCCTCCTTTGTCCAAAACACCCTCCAGAGCACTTACAGCTTTTCATTGTTTTCATCTGTAAAATAGAAAAGCCGAGCCAGGTGGAAAAGGAATTCAGCCATGTATTGGAGCAGCAACAAGATTAATCCCAGGCGTGTGAGGCTGAGGAAACAGAAGAGGGATACTTAACGAGGCAGACAGGCATCTTGTGAAGCATTTGCCCCAAATCAATCTTCAACTTATTCTCCCCAACGCCAAAGTTAATGTAAAGTGTGAGCTAAAACGCCTTGTATAACAATCACAAATCAAACGAGTCTGAGCATCCTTGCTAAATTTACACCATCCTTCTAGCTTCAGAACAGCCAAATCTCTGCCCTGCAAGCAATTGGAACTGTCACTCATTCGTTATTTACTTATGTAGAGAATGTATGTAAGTTCTCCCATCCTCAGGCTACACGGGGGTACCATATAGAGCTTTAAAAAGTACTTAAAACTGCTGCTCTTCCGGGGATGGAGAGTTTGGTAGGAGAATAGTCTGCCAAATGAAACCCCAGCCGAGTGTCACGGCTGCCCCCAAATGCCCCCTCCCAATGGTCTTCTACTGAAAGTCCACCAAGCTTATAGCTTCACTGTGACGGTACATGATCTGCACTCTTATGCAAAGGGATTCAGGCCCATGTGCCAGTGAATCCATGAGTAAATATCTGCAGGATCAGGAGGCCATAAGGAACTCTCTCAAGCAACCGAAGTAGCGTCAGCCGGCCCTCTTTACAGATTTGCTTTATCAGACCAAATCTTGGAATGAAAAAGAAACGACTGAAAATCAGAAAAAATCCTTCCATCTGCAGGGAAGAGCAACTGCGTTAATTGCTGCAGTAGAGCGAAAGGCTTCAGCAGTGCTTACTTTAAGAGATACACTCCGGCTATATGCACCAGATAGAGGGTAATATACTGCAGTTGACGCGGAATTTCTTCCTGGAAAGCAAGAGAGGAAGAGAAAACGGCAACAAATGAGCTGTGAACAGCACTGAAGACGAGAGGTTGTCCCTAGTCCAGTGATGGCGAACCTTTTGAGCTTGGTGTGTCAAAATTCACAAGAAAACCTAGCTTAACTCGGGTGCTGTGTCAATTCCAGAAATATCCATAATTTTGTGATATTTGTAGCTCTAGTAAGAAAGTTATATTTTTGATATATGTAATTTATTAAAAGCAAAAATGAATAATTCTTTACATTTGCTAAATCTTCAGTTGAAAGTTGGTATTTCGTACACTTCAAGAACAAGCAAGCACTACATGCCCAGGTGCCAGGGTGACCAGGTGTGTCACCTAAAAGGGCTTGGCGTGTCACCTGTGACACGCGTGTCATAGGTTGGCCATCACCGCCCTAGTCAAATGATCAAGCCCTGGCAGCTACGCACTGAAGGAGTCTGTATAGCACTTCTGTACTTTTGGAGCTTCTTTCCACTATTATTACTGACAGTTTGACTCAATGGGATTGATGAGAGCTTTAACACCAACCAACTGGAGGTCATCAGGTGGCTACTATGAGAACTAACTTTTGCTGGATTCTTCAACCAATCATTTACCTAAATGACTTATACTTGGTCTTGCAGCACAGGTTGCCATAGTGTGATTTACAAATCATGGTGGTAAAGGTCTGCTATCTTTGCTTCCCCCAAAGGCAGCCATCTTCCTGCTTGTCTTCCAACAGTGAGGAAGACGTGTGGCGCAGCCCTCTTTTGTGGGGAGGGGGTCTGTGCTGCGCCCCTTTCAGTAGCAGGTTCTTTTCCTCCATTGACTCACACTGGGAACTCTTTTGAACAGGGCTATTGCTCCCCTAATGTGAAATCGCCTTAAGCAATGTTTTGTGGCAATGGATCAATTGTGTTAAAGGCTGTGGTCACACCTAAGCTTGAATACAGCTTCAGTCCACCTTCAGAGCAAGAGAACACACCAGCAAAGAGACCAGGAATTTTCTTTCCACATTATCTATCCCACAGGTGAATTTGCTGTGTTATTTAACATTGAAAGAAAACAGCTTGTCACTTTGCTGGTGTGTTCTCTCACTCTGAAAGTGGATTGAAGCTGGATTAACCTTAAGTGTCACCACAGCCAAAGGGGTATATACTTCACATCATTTTCAGGCTCTTATAGATCTCACAGTTACCCAATTATAATAGAGAAAGTTGGTTCGATTGGCACTTACCTTTCGCACCTTCTGAAAATATAATTCTGGCAGTGCATGGAGCCAATAGGCCAGCTGGCATAGGTAGAAAAACTTCACCTGAAACCTGAAATTTATGAAGGAGAGCACTCAAATGAAGCAAAATTTGAAAATGGCAGGATCTTTGTTTACATTCTGCTTCTTATAAGGTCATCATTCTGCCATTCATGAGAAAGACACCTTGGGACTCCAAGCATCTCCAGAAAGAACTTTATTTATTTGGATTTCTATCCCACCCTATACCCAAGGGTCTCAGGGCGGGTAACAACATTTAAGATCAAACATATTAAAATAATAACAATATATATTAAAACAACAGTGTCTGCAAGTGGGTAGGGAAAGTGTTTCCCAATTTAACCAAAGGCCAGGGCAAAGAGGTGCGTCTTCACTGCCTTCCTAAACGTGTTCAGCTGCACTAGCTGCAGCTTCCAAACCATCTTCAAGGGCAGCCCCATGAAGAGTGTATCGCAATAGTCCAATCTAGAGGTTACCAGAGCATGGATAACTGTGGCCAAGTCATCTCTAGCCAACAACTTCAAGCACTTCAACCGCCTCTCCTGATTCAGATGGCAAAGAGAGATAGAGCTGGGTGTCATCTGCATATTGATGGCACCTCACTCTAAATCTCTTGATGACCTCTCAGCGGCTTCGTGCCAATATTAAAGAGCATCGGGGATAAGACTGACCCCCGAGGAACCCCACAAGTGAGTTCCCAGGGTGTCGAGTCAGGATCTCCCACTACCACTCTCTGAGATCAGCCATGGAGAAAGGAGCGGAACCAGTGGAGCGCACTGCCTCCAACTCTTAAACTCCATAGCCTTTCCAAATGGATATCATGGTCAGTGGTATCAAAAGCTGCTGGGAGGACCAGGAGAACCAACAGGGTTGCACTCCCTCTGTCCCTCTCCTGGAGAAGGTCATCTATCAGGGCGACCAAGGCAGTTTCCGTGCCATAACTGGGCCTGCAGCCAGACCGAAATGGGTCTAGATGAAGTGAAGCGACTCCCTCCTTGTCCCTAATTTTCACCCCATGTGGTTAAACTGCAAAACACATCGTCTGCTGCAGTTGCGATCAAAAGGAAATGAGACACTTCCGAACCTTTATTATAGCCACCCACTCCACTCCAGTTTGGCAGGCAAGGAAGCAAATGGTCACTTCCCACCTCCCTGCCCCACCCCAGACAGCAGTGCAAGCTCCCTGCTTTGCCACCCTGATCTGAGGCACCACAAATAAAGCCCCGAATAGGAGAAACAATCTGGTTCCGTTACCGTGGTTGCTTAGTCTCCTGTGAGGTTGCTTAGCCTCCTGTGAGGTTGCTTAGCCTCCTGGGAGGTTGCTTAGCCTCCTGTGAGGTGACCTCTTCAGGATTAAAGGACACACACACCCAGGAAAGGTGCGGCAGGCAAGGGGAGGCGTTATGCTATTTTTGCTTCTTGGGTTATTATGAATCGGAATGCCATCATTTTTAATAACAGATGAAACTATTAGAACAATAACTAAGAAGCAGGCTTTCTGAAGCAAATAAAACTTTCAGTGGAATAAAACCAGTTTCTGAAAGTGATCCCAAGCCGCAAACTAGGGATGTGCACAAATATTCAAAAATCCGATTCGAATCCGACAAAGGTGGACGTTCAAACTCGAATCGAACGTCTCCACATTCGAATTTAGACATTCAAAGAGATTTCTGACGCTCTGAAACATTCATTTGAATGATTCGAAACATTTGAATGTACAGATACATACGTAACACATACGTATCTATACAAATATTATATGTATCTGTACACATTTGTGCTTATAATACGGGATGAAAATGGGATGCATACAAAATGCGTACAGATACGTATAACAAATACGAATCTTGTCGACATTTGTATCTTTAAATACAAATCTAACATTCGAACGAACAGATTCGAACGTTACGGATTTGAATAGGTTATTTAGTATTCGGATTTTAAACATCTGAATCCAATAGAATATTTTGACATTTGATTCGACTCGAATGCAAATGCAAAGCACCCCATTCGCGGACAGCCTAGTGCAACACCTCTGTCACTACTGTAGCTGATGCTTCGCCCTTTTCCTCTGGCGCAGACAGGACATCTGCTTGCAGTGCCGATGCTGTCCACAGGAGGGGGCAGAGGGATCACTTCTGGAAGGGTTTTAAAGGGACGGCATCGCTTCTTCCTGACCTCAGATAACCTAATGAGGAAGGATGGCACTGCAACAGGGATGTGCGTGGACAATTTTTTATGTATTGGATCTGGACTGAATCAAATGCAAGAAAATTAACATTTGTTCGAACAGATCCCCTTCCAATGTAGTGGGATTCAAATTCAATACAAATGTTCAGTCCCATACGAAGGTCAGTCCTCAAATGTGCCAACTTCTGATTCAAATGCGAAGGTCCAAATCCGGCCGAATTCGTATGAATTTCAAATGTTAGGAATATTTGAGTACATCCCTACTCTGCACTCAAGCATGCTTGTTCCTCTGCGGCTACTTACGGGAGATGGACGTGAGGGTAGCTCTCCCAAAGACTCTTGGGGTTCGATAGGTACCCTTCCTGGAAAGATACATAAAGACAAAGGGCGGGGGAGAGATAATAATGAATCACAGCATGTCCGCATGATGGTAAAAACAGCCAGACTGAAGTTCTTTCAAATCTCCAGGTTTTAGGCCATTTCCACCCTCGCCTCTCTTGGAGGGGGTTAATTAATGTCCTGGTCCCAGGCCAGAAGGTGCCCTCTGCCTTACAAGGGCAGCGATGCTGCTGTTCTGATCCAACGCCGGCCGCTATGCGGACGTGGCCTCCTTGCTCCCATCCAGGCAAGGACCAGGCACACTTTGCTGCACTTGGCCCGTGTCCTGCCCTTGGTCTGCTTAAACGATCTTCAAGGACGGGGCAGTGGAAGTCCTGATACCTGGGCCAGAACAGACAGTGCTGGGACAGCTGAGGAGCCCTTTAAACTGTTAAATCAGGATGACCAGATTGGCACTAATCCTGGGCAGAAGAAACGTGGTCGTGAGCAGCTTTTTTGGCATATCAGGCAAGCGCAGAAAGGGCCTCAGAGTTTGTGCAAGTGCAAATTTTAAAAATTCATTGTTCCCTTGCATAGAACAAAGTAAGTTTCCTCAACAACAGCTTGCAGAAAGCATGTGCGTACTTAAGTGAACTTGAAGATGTTACAGTATTTCAGTACGCTCTTAGATGCCTCCTTTTCTTTGGAACCTTGAACACACCATACTAACAGAATGTGATGGGAATCCCTGAAGCACCTGTATAAAATGCTCTAACATTTGGGGAAGGTAAGAAGCATTCACCAAAACTACAGTCTTCTCTTTTCTCCCTGCCTGCATGCTGTCTTAATTAAATCTTTTGTTAAACAACTGTTTCATATAATGTTGAAACTCAGCACAGCAAGGCCAACCCCATCTCCTTCCCACTGCAACAAAGAAAAAAAAACAGATCATGGTCGCAAACACCTTACTTAAGAACCTAAGAGGAGCCTTGCTGGATCAGGCCACAGCCCATCTAGTCCATAAGAACCTAAGGGGAGCCCTGCTGAATCAGGCTGCAGCCCACCCAGTCCATAAGAACCTAAGAGGAGCCCTGCTGGATCAGGCCACAGCCCATCTGGTCCATCAGAACCTGAGGAGCCCTGCTGAATCAGGCTGCAGCCCACCCAGTCCATAAGAACCTAAGAGGAGCCCTGCTGAATCAGGCCACAGTCCATCCAGTCCAGCATCCTGTCCCACACAGTCGCCCACCAAATGCTCATGGGCATCTCAAGCAGAGACAAGGGCAAACCTTCTGCTCTCAAATCCCAGCAAATGGCCTTAGAAGCATCCTGCTTGTCCCCCCATCCATTCTAGTAGCCATTGATACATCTGTTGTCCATGAATTTGTCACTTTCCCATGTGCCCTCAGATTTAAACTTGGCAAACTATTTCCCATGATCACAAAATGAAACTTCCACAATACCTTTAACAGAGGTTTGGGAAGGATGAAAGAAATGGCCACTCATTTCTGGGTGCAGAAATTCTATCTAGAAAAGACTTTGGTTTTTGTTAGGATTTTATCAGGAGCCTCTCATATCATCACAAGCACATAGCTAGCAGGCTTCCACTGATGCAGGCAGCAAGGCCCTGGTCACACATGTCTAACACAGGACGGCCTATTTGGGACTCTTGGCTCCACCCCTTCTGCTGTGTCAAATCTACCTCCTTTCTGATTGGATGCTGTTCTGTCACTCAAGTGTGTGTTCGTGGTTCTTTTTTAAAGCCTGCTCCCCCACCTCCATGCCCCCTTCTTTTTTTATGTGCTTTTCTTTTCCATGCAATTAATTTAAAATAATAATAACGACAACAATAATAATATTTGCATCAAAACACTAAATAGAGGAATCATACACATAAACTGAGGAGAAAAAAGGGTGCGCCTCACAAACTCCACGCATGCCGCCCTCCCAAAGACACTGGACAAAAGGAAAGACTGGACCCTGGCCACCACAGCACGGTTCAGCCTCCTTTAGCCCGTCCCCTTGCACACACTTGAGGGAAGCGAAGACACCCGAGATGTCAGGATGAGCCGAGTCCTCCTCAGTCCTGTAAAAATGAGGACTATGGTTAAGACGGTCCAACGGGGGTAGGCTGGCTTGGAAAACTAATTAAATTAAAATAATGCCAGTAACACGACCTGAAGATGACGTCAGGTTGTCCTAAACTAGCTGTGTGACCACGGACCAGGACACCAACCAGAAATCTACGTGAATTGGACCCTGTAAAGTGTGGAACCTAACCTGAAGATTTAACCACAAAATTATTGCAGGCAGCAGCACTAGCTACTGAATAAAGTCCACCCAACATTTTAACGAGTTAAAAGAATACTCTCTCAACACATCAACATCAAAGCTCCTCAATCCTCAGACATTATTTGGCACAGTAACAGCTTTGGATGACTACCTAGGAAAAACACACCCTTGCTTAAGAACTGCGGACATAAAGGGGTGTGATAGAAGAACACGCAGAGAGAGGGCCTTGCTGGAGAAACATTGCGCATAGAAAAACCATTCAGCTCCCCCCACCCACCCACCCCCCAAAAGGTAGAGGGATAGAACTATGAGAAAGAGAATCAAGAAAACGCAACAGAGATATTTTCCCAAGAATTCCTTTGGAGATCAACAGTCGGGAGGTAACTGTACAGTAGCTCTCAAAAATACAATATACAGGGAGTCTTAAACAAAGTGGTTTTTCTACAGATATTGGAAAGTGCCTGTTAATATTGATCAGAAAAAAAATAGATTATTGAACTGGTAAAGAGAGTTCAGAAATTTCTTAAATTATCTAGCTCCCTCTTTCCCCAGGCATTTTGCCAGGGAACAAAAGTTGGAAGCCCGAGGGATGTAGTCTTTGGCACAGGGCTGAGTCTAAGAACCTGTCCACATCTACTGGTGAACATGACCCCACTCCTGAGCATTCCAAAATTGCTCACATTTCCTAAGTCTTCAAGGCTGGACCACCTCAAAAAGCCCCCCAGCTCTGCAGAGGGAAGCTGCCACTACAAGTCCATGTCTCATCAGCAAATGACCTATCCAGGGCCACAGGATCACGATCAGCTCTCCTATCAATGGATTATTGCCAACTGGCTGTGTCAAAGACCGGACGGAAAGTATTACCTGCTCTATGAATTAGGGCAGTTACATACTGAGACAGCCCCCTTGTTTCCACGAAGGCCATGAAGACCAAAGGTGGCCCATTGAGGACAGGGTAAAAAAATGGTAAAATCCCCCATCACCACTGTGGCAGGTGCTTCCAACACCACACTAGAGACTAGTTCAGCCAGGAGGTTGCTGGGTAGCAAAAATGCAAAAAACAAGCCAAAGGACCTGGTCCGGGGGAAATGGCCCTCACCCTCATGCTCCTTCACAGCGGTGGAATAGCTGGTGATGGCCTGACACTGCAGGCAGCCTTTCTATATAGACTCTGCAGCTGGGATTACTAAGGCCAGGGCTTGGCTTTTGGAAAGCTGCCTTGCAGGGGCTGGTCATGCCAGGAAGCAGCAAGCCCCTCCAGTTAGCTATTCTACTGGTCCCAAAGGTCTGGATACTGAAGGTTAAGGGTCTAGCAGGTCACATAATGTATGCAACAGCAGAGGCAGGGGCCAAGGGGTGGGCTTCCCAAGCCCCACCCCCACTGGGCACAGATGATACAGCTTCCCACTACAACGCCATGAAAAAGTATTTGCCCCCTTCCTGATTTCTTCTGTTTGTTCACATTCATCAGACTTAATTGTTTCAGGTCTTCAAACACAATTTAATTTGAAGAAAGGCAGCCTTATTAAACACAAAATACAGCTGGAAAAATTTTGTTTGAAGACCTGGAATTTAACTATTCCAGGTCTTCAAACAAAATTTTTCCAGCTGATAAATATGCACAAAATAGAAGACTTGGGAACGGGGAAATACCTTTTCACCATACTGCAAAATGCACCTGAACTGCTCCAAAGACAGGAGGAAAATCAAAGCAGCAATGGCTGGGGTTTTTTATCATAAACAAATGGCAGAAAACAGTGCTCTTTTCAGCGTTACCTTTTTATAGCTGGGAAAAGCTTACAAAATGGGAAAGATTCTAGAAAGATGGCCCATTCTGATATCTAAGGCCTGAGCAGGTAATTTATCTTTGAGACTCAGAAAAAATGCAGGCCAAAAAGAGGGTCAAAGCAGAAAAATGCTTTTGTAGACAAAACCATGTCTGTTTGCTCCCACAATTTGTGCTTTATACTGCGACATTCTTCTTTTTCTTTTGGTAGGAACATATTAGCATGAGAATAGGTGTGAAAATCACTAGCATCATCCTAAATAAGAATGAAGGCAGTTCACACTCAAATGCAGCTGCTAATAAAGGTTATCGGAATGGAGTCTGTGAATGAATGCAGATTCATGAAGCTTTTAAAAGACAGTTTCACCACTGAACTGAGAAAGTAAGGTGAGAGTTAGGTGGCTTCTGTGGCTATTATGCCAAATTTTGAAAACAAGAGTGCAGAACTTGGTCAATGCCTGCAGTAGGTTAAGAGGCCAAAGGCTTGGCTTGGCCATCAACAAATCAATCTGCTCAGGTACGACCAGGGAAGAATCTACAAATTCTAGTTCTTATGCAAAAGGCAACAAGAAGAAGCAGAAGAAGAGAGCTGGCTTTTCTACCCCACTTTTCTCACCCATTTAAGGAGACTCAAAGCGGCTGGCAAAGCTTTCTATTCTTCTCCCCATAACAGACACCCTGTGAGATGGGTGGGGCTGTGAGAGCTCAGAAGAGAGCTGTGACTAGCCCAAGGCCACCCAGCTGGCTTTGTGGAGGAGGAGGACAAGAGTTGGCTTTTCTACTCTGCTTTTCTCACCCATTTAAGGGGACTCAAAGTGGCTGACAAAGTTTCTGTTCCTCTCCCCACAATAGACACCCTGTGAGGTAGGTGAGGCTGTGAGAGCTCAGAAGAGAGCTGTGACTAGACCAAGGCCACTTAGTTGGCTTTGAGGAGGAGGACAAGAGTTGGCTTTTCTACCCTGCTTTTCTCACCCATTTAAGGGGACTCAAAGCGGCTGACAAAGCTTCCTGTTCTTCTCTCCACAACAGACACCCTGTGAGGCAGGTGGGGCTGTGAGAGCTCAGAAGAGAGCTGTGACCAGCCCAAGGCCACCCAGCTGGCTTTGTGGAGGAGGAGGACAAGAGTTGGCTTTTCTACCCTGCTTTTCTCACCCATTTAAGGGGACTCAAAGTGGCTGACAAAGCTTCCTGTTCTTCTCTCCACAACAGACACCCTGTGAGGCAGGTGGGGCTGTGAGAGCTCAGAAGAGAGCTGTGACTAGCCCAAGGTCACCCAGCTGGCTACGTAGAGGAGTGCAGAATGAAATCTGGTATTCTCAGGTAAGAATCCAGCTCCCTAACCACCAGACCAAACCGGCCCAGAAAGAAAGCCGGTGTCAAAAGCCCTCATGCTATGAGTAACGTGCATGCACAGCATGAAAGGGCTAGCTAAGAAGAGGAAAGAAGATCAGCCAGAAGACAGTGAGGAAAGTTCATTCCAGCATTGCAGATACGTGGATGGACAGTGAATCATTAGGCATGAAAATCTGTACTTGCGCTGCGCGTGTCGATAGCTGTGGGGAAAGGCTTCTTTGCGGGAAAAAGTCAATACTTTAGAAGGCAGATCCCTGCCCCCCCCCCAAAAAAATCCATTAGGTCACTGATGAGGCTGATCATTTTCCTTCCACATTATTTTCCCAAATGTGGATTTTCAAAGGTAATAGATAATTCTGAAAGGAAACAAGCTATTTTCTTTCAGTGTTAGATAACTCAAAAAATTAGGATAGATAAAGTGGAAAGAAAATGACTGGCCACTTTGCTGATGTACTCTCTCACTCTGAAAGCGGACAGAAGCCGGATCAGACCTTAGGTGTGACCACAGCTATGGACATCTGCCTAAGTATTTTAATCACCGGCCAGCAGGTGACCATATTCTGTGTGCTTTGGTTCGAGGGATTTGGGGATTTCAAGATGCAGGCTACGGTGTTGGCCACTTGTAATCAATCAACCCCTAGGATAATAATTCCAAGAAGAGCAGTGTGTATTTATTTCTTACAGCAAACCAACATGAGGTCTTGTGGCACCTTAAGGACTAATAAATTCACTGTGACTGAAGTTTTCAGATCTTCAAGAGGGATCATGCCTACTCTCACTTGAACAAATGGGAAGACTAAAAACAGCGGGATGAAACTTCAAGGGAGTCAATACAGATTAGATGTGAGGAAAAACGTCCTGACAGTGAGGGCAATCAGTCAATGGAATAGGCTGCCACAGGAGGTGGAGGGTTCTCCTTCGCTGGAGGTCTTCAAGCAGAGGCTGGACAGACATCTGCCCAGGATGGCTTAGGAAGTCCTGCATTGAGCAGGGGTTGGACTTGATGACCCTAGACGACCCTTCCGATTCTATGGTCCTCTCAGAGATCTTCTCATCTTTTCCTCCGTAAGTCAGCTAGAGTTTCACCATCCAAATTTATACCCCACCTCCTTAAAGGAAACTCACGGTGACCTACCGTTACGACAACGTATAAGCACCAGACCATTGAGGTGAGGTGAAATGCCACCAGCTGTCCACTCTCATTGAACTTGCTGTGCTTGATTTTAGAAAGATGAAGCCTTCGGTTGATTTTCTAGAAGAAAAGCACATCAAAATCAAAACTGGTAGCTCAGAGCTTCTTTTGATGGCAACCATAATTTCAGGCCTAGGAGGAAGTCAGACAGCCTGGGGATATCGCTCAAAGGCACAGATATTTTGGCAGCCATTGATGAAACTGGCTCCTCTTCTCACTTCCAAATGCAAAAAGGCCCAGCCTGTCCTCCTTGAGGGAAGAGCTGCTGAGTCACCTTCTGCAGGCCAAGAGAAAAGCCCCCCTTTGGTTTTCCCAAGGCTGATTTCTTCATCTCTAGTGGAAACAGCTACAATCATGACTCCTCTGACCATTCACTTAGTTGGAAGCCCTGGAGGCTGTCCTGGCCCTGAATCATCCCAAGCATAAACCTTAGGGAATCAAACATTAAGGACGCCAAATCTGACGGAAGTTCAATTCCTCGCACCCCGATCTGTAACTGCACACACTGACTGCTAAAACAAGTGTGGCAGCATGCCACAGGTCCACTCTCGCCATTTGTAGGAGGCGGCAAAATGGCATTTTGTCCTTGGTCACAACTGAGCTAGATAATAGGACCTTGCGCTGAAGCTGCATGGGAAACCGGTCTCTCCTTCCACAGCACAGCCAGCTCCGTGGTCTCCTCCATCTGAGGAACTTACCTTCCCCTGGCATGGACGGAGGTGAGGCAGGAAGGAAAAGCCACCTGATTCCTTGCAGACCTCAAGCAGCATCATTTGCAACTCCAAAGGGGAAAGGGGAAACCCCATCCACCTTCAAGGATATGGCGTAACCCTGGGAGGAATTACTGGGGGGAGGGGGGAACGAGGGGGCTGAAAGAGGGCGTCAAGTACTACCTCCAGGATGGATATCTGTCAAGGCCATTGATAGCAGGTGAAGGTTTTGCCCTTGCCTTCTGCTTGAGATGCCTGTAAGCAGTTGGTAGGCCACTGTGTGAGACAGGGTACTGGACTAGATGGGCTGTGGCCTGACCCAGCAGGGCTCCTCTTAGGATCTTATGGACTGGATGGGCTGTGGCCTGACCCAGCAGGGCTCCTCTTAGGTTCTTATGGACTAGATGGGCTGTGGCCTGACCCAGCAGGGCTCCTCTTAGGTTCTTATGGACTAGATGGGCTGTGGCCTGACCCAGCAGGGCTCCTCTGAGGTTCTTACGTAGAGGCCCTCATGGCAGAATAAACTCCTTGGCTTGGCAAAAGCTTAACGTGAAACAAAGCCTGATGGTTTATTTTCAAACCCATGAAGTGGGACTAAGGATGCTTTTCGGCTACATGAGGACATCTTGACAACTCCCTGAAAGCCCTGGACTTTCCCCCTTCCCTCCCACAGGAGATGATCCATTTGCAAGCTTATGTGAGAAGCAGAACTTACGTCCAGCGCGTACTCCTGGACCACAGCATGCAGAATTATTGCTATGAAGATGTAGAAGAGGATTGTGACCAGATCCTTCAGCCCATAGTGGTAAAGAACAACTTCACCATCTATACGAAAGGAAGGGAGAAAGTAACATTAAAAAGTTAGGTTGGAAAGCTTTTAAGAGGCCCACTGAGAGACAGAGTTTAAATAAAAACAAATTAAATTTATGTTGGCTAGAAGCAGAAAGTCGCCCAGCATGCTCTCGATGCTCCAGGCCCTACCACTGGCCTTTCCTCTATTACTCTGTGTCATGATTTGAGGCATATGAATATTAGAGTCCTGCACAGCAGCCCTAAGAGATGGCCATGGAGGCAAGTTAGAAGGTGCGGAATTCTTTCAGATTGAAGTATATAAAACCATGCATGGTATAGAGAAGGTGGATAGAGAAAATTTATTTTCACTATCACACAACACTAGAACCAGGGGGCATCTATGAAGCTGATGGGTAGGAGAGTTGGATCCGACAAGGGGAAGGATTATGGAATTTGCTGCCAGAAGGGATGCTGACAGCTACCAGCCTGGATGGCTTTAAGGAAGGGTTAGACAAATGAATGGAGGACAGATGTATCAATGGCTACTAGAATGGATGCTTAAGTACATCTTTCAGGATGGGGAGACAAGCAGGATGCTTCTAAGGCCATTTGCTGGGATTTGAGAGCAGGAGAAGGTCTGCCCTTGCCTCTGCTTGAGATGCCCACGGGCAACTGGTGGGACACTGTGTGAGACAGGATGCTGGACTAGATGGGCTGGGGCCTGATCCAGCAGGGCCCCTCTTAGGTTCTTATATGAGTAGGAGAAGATTTGCCCTTGTCTCTGCCTTAGATGCCTAAGGGCAACTGGTGGGCCACTGTGTTACACAGGATGCTGAAGTAGATGGGCTGTGGCCTCATCCAGTAGGGCTCCTCTTAGGTTCTTAGGTTCTGTAATCCAGCATATATTCCTTTCTCATTATGTTCTTTGGCAATATGTATCTGAAACTCCATTAACAGCATAGTTCTGAATTAGCAGGGAGAGATGGGAAATGTAACATCAAGAAAGAATTGGCTAAAGAAAGGTCAAAATATAAAGAAAGAGCCCGAGGATTCTTTCACAGGCAGGGGGAACTCCTGCACAATGCATCTGCACCAGAGTTTTCCCCACCCATATAGGTGTGGAATATACCAGCAGCAGGGCTAGGACAGCCCTGCACACTGCATACGCACCTCTTCCAAGCGCAGGGGAACACATGACCAGTAGCACAAGCACAACTGTGCACTGCACTGCCTGGTCGCTCTGGCACATCACTGCGTAGGTGCACTGGCGCCACTGTCACCGCTCTGAGATGGCGGCCATAATGGCGGCCATTTGCGCTTAGTCCAGTGGCGTCTAAGTTCTGAAGGCTTTGGGCATCTGCAAATGGGGACACCTGAAACATTCTAGTGCTTTGTCTCCCAGTGACAGGAAGCAAAGTGCGAATTAATCTCGATTCTCTACTACCATACGTATTCAAGGTGCTCTACCAAACCGAAGTTGGTCTCCAACACATACATACTATGTACTTCAGTCTTTAACACAGGGCATCCCTATGTACATAGGCTGGTTTGAAATCCTCAGAGGAAGAGTGTAAAATTTCTAACAAACTTCAGTTGCTCAGATAAAATTCTACACCCGAATGGCTGCAGACTGCACACTATGTAGGGCTAAGGGAAAATGTGACCACAAACGCCTTCAGCTGTTTTTCCCACTATGAAGAATCTTTGTCCATTGTCTAAATTAAGTCTCTCTGGAGTGAAACTTGTGAGGATGTGTCACTGCAATTGCACTAAACCCGTGAATGAAAATCCAGGCTCACAAAGCCCAGGGTTACAGCAAAGTGTGTAGCTCCGGAGCCCCCGGCTTTTCTTACCTGCGGTAGGCACACTTATGTTATACTGAGGTAAGATAAACAAGAAGGCAGTCTTGGCTGAGACCTGCGAAAACCAAAAGAAATCACAATGTTATCTTTTATGGAAACTTTGAAGGAAATCCAGCATAACCACAGCGAGTTCACCTAGCCTCCTTCTCGGACAGGCAATCCCATAAGACCATGGGCTGAAAATCAGGAGATATTCAAATGTACTCTCCGCACATAGGGAGAGCGACTCTAGCGCAACAAATCAAAGCAGAACACCTTCTCCGTCCTGCATGTGTTTATTGTATTCTGTGCAGGAGGGTTCACAACACTGTGCAAGGAACTCAGGAAAGCATATTCGGCGCTCATCTAAGCGTTCTCCCTTTCTCAGAAATAACAAGAACCTACAACCTGCCACTGGTTCACATACAACATGTAGAGTCTACTTTGAAATCTCCCAAGGTGCAGGATCTTCCCAGCCCAACGGGCTGAGATACGTTTAACGGGGAAGTCCAGCAAGGTAGTCAGCAGCACTCGGAGACTAACAGGAGAAGGGTTGGTGGCCTGAGCTTTCGTGGACACGGCTACTTCCTCAGATGCAAGGGGGCCCAATGGGCCTGCCAGAAACACAATGGTTGCAAGAGTGCTATTAAGAATTAAAAATGGAATTTTAATCAAAGTTCACCAGCAGAATGCAGGGATTTAACCTCCTTGGGAGCACTGCACAAGGAAATGTGGCTGCTGAAATGCAGCTGCCCACCCCCAGCCCTCTCAGACACACAGTTCATGAGTCACACATGCCGGGGAAGTGGCAGGAACACAAGCAACAAAATTCAACTGTTTAAAACCCATAACAGGAATGAAAGAAAGCAAACTGCCAGGCCTAGAGAAACTTCTGCTACTGAGCCAGGCAAGATCTGGGGCCTGTTCGCACTTGCTCATATTTTGCAATATGTCTCAGGACTGGGGTCAGCGGTCCACATGGTAATGCAGATTCTGGCAGCTCTAGGTTGGGGCCTGCTGTGGCCTGCACTAGCTTGTGAACAGCAGGGCCCTATTCCGGGATATATTCCAGAATAAAGCCAAGTGGGAATAGGCCCCTGATTACAAAACAACAACAACACACAACAAAATGAGCAATATATTCAGGCTTAATAAGAAATTTGGTGTCTCAAAAGTGAGAAAACAGAACCGCTAAAATAAAATTTGATACTTCTTCAATTTATAGATTTTACTACAATAAATCTACAATAGAAGAAGTCAGCTTCTGTACCCCACTTTTCTCACTCTTTTAAGGGGACTCAAAGTGGCTGACAAACCTTCTGTTCTTCTCCCCACAACAGACACCCTGTGAGGTAGGTGAGGCTGTGATTGCTCACATGAGAGCTGTGGCTCACCCAAGGTCACCCAGCAAGCTTCATGGAGGAGTGCGGAATCAAACCCAGTATTCCCAGGTAAGAGTCCGGCTTCCTAACTACTAGACAAAACTGACACAATGGTGTCTTTTTTGGCAAAATGTATTGTCATCTTAAACCATATATTTAATATAACTGACATATTTATTTATGAAATCTATAAATGTCCATGAGTGTTTGAGCAGCTGCAGTCAGACTTAAATCCAGCACTGAATAACCCTCTCAAGGTTTATCTAGCATCACTGGACTAAATCACAGCAGCACAGAAGAGTCAAAGTCAGTGGTATGGTGCACAGTTTACAAGAACAGGCATAACCAGCTGTTGCTGGAAGCCCACCTGTAAGCACGGGGTGAGGATTTGTCCCAAAATGCGCCTTTTTCTCTTTTCGATGGGACGCAAGCGCCACACTTCCCAGTGCGCCACCAGGTGTTATTGCGTTCAGTCACAGATACCTTTAGGGTAAGACTGGAAAAGATTCCTGTCCAATAGCAAACAAGGATCAGGAGCATGAGCGCATGAGCGCATAAGCTGTGGTTTGCAGCATGCCTCTGGTCCTACCAAGCTTTGATCTGGTCCTGCAGCAGTTTAGTAGGACTTGAGGGGGCTTCCAAGGATAGTCCTTCCCCCAGCACGCCATCAGTGCGTCCATGCTGCTAATGGACAGGTAACTCCTGCTCCCGACTGGACCCCTGGGGAGCTTCTCCCAGTCTGTATAAAGTAGACAATAGTAACATAGAAGAACCAACGGAACAACGATTGTTAACAGAGGACTTGACGGAATTAAGACAGTATACAAGAGCTTGAAACTCCTAGTACGTGCCGTTCTCTAGCATACTCAGCCAAGATGAGCAGAATTCAGTCGCTAACAAATTTTACCATTCGGCATAAATACGAAATCTTCTCTGAGTGATACAGAGGTGACAAAGTTTCCTATAGGCTGCAGGGACTCCTGGGTGGAAAGAACAGTGGCTCTCTTGTGACACTTTAACCTGCCTGCACTTTCAAGAGAAGATCTCAAATCAGTATAGTGTGCAAATTCCTCCTCATATCACTAATTAAGACTTTCAAATCTTCCCACAACAAAGGTTAATAAGGGATGAGGGCATACTCACATGCTATCTCTTCCGCACGCAGGTTAGATTCTAATGTTCCGCTTGTTCTAACTAGGAGAGCCCCCAGTGAGAAGTTCTCTCCCTGCACTGTTAGAGAAAAGAGCAAAGAACTACTGACGGCAGCCATGAGGACAACGCATCATCCAAACGCCACTGATGACCCACGACAAGGCAGGGAAGAAAGGCAGCGCACAGCGGATGGGGCAGAACTTTTATCTTGTTTCCTCCACGCTCTATAGCATGCGTGGATTAAATAATAAGATGGGAAGTTTTTAGCAACCAGAAGCCACTGAAGATGCCAAACCGTCCTCTAAGGACAGGGTAGGCTTAACACAAGCACCAGAACTGTAATACAGACCTTACATCTTTTGCGTCCATGTTTCCAGAGTCATTACTCTCTTCCTATGACGTGTACAGAGAACGTTCTCCACCGCTGAGCTAGAAGCCTCCTGAATAGGGATGGGCAAGAACGTTTTTTGACATTCTATTCGAATCGAACTGAATACCCGAAAATCCGATTTGGTTCGACTCTTTACATTCGACTCTTTTACATTTAACAAGATTCGATTTGCATTTACCAAATTTGAATCTGCACGTACGAATGTCGACAACATTCATACGTGCCCGTACACGTCTTCCCCACATCCATACACGTATGCATCCTGTAGTTATCCGTATGCATCCTGTAGTTATCCTGTATGCAACCCATTTTCGTCCCGTACGGATTCATGTAAACGCGTACGGATACAGGAAAGATGCAGATCTTCAAGTACGCATCGTATACGCACACATACGAAAGTCCGGATAACTCAAATGAATAGATACCAAGTTTGAAATTCGGTTTGAATGTTTCCATTCAAATTTGGGACAATCCATTCAAGTTCAAATGTCAAAATTCAGCACATTCGATCGGATTTCAAATGCCTATGAATATTTGTGTGCATCTCTACTCCTGAATCCAGTCTTGCAGCAGGGTTCTACTATGAAAAACATCCATCCACGAGCTCTCTGTTTCTCTAAGGATAAATATTTGCTTTTGCTTTAACTGAGAGCAATTTAGCCTGGCCAGTTCTAATTCACCTCAGTTGATCCCTATCGGCTAGATCTATATTAGCTAGATCTATATTACTTAGATCTGGATCAACCACAGGCAGAAGAATCTGCACTGAGTGGACTTTAAGCTGTTCTTGCACGCTCAAGTTAATCCAGAACAAGGAGCCACTAAGAATGCACCGTTTGCACTACAACCTGGATTAAGGCTCTGTGAAGATCACATCATTACACCAGAGAAGAACAGATCTGGCTTGCTAGAGCTTGCTAAGGGTCCACTAATCCGTACTAGTGGCAGAGCTGATGAAAGGAGTTTAGAATACATTTTTACATGCTCCATTCTGGATTAAGGAAGCGGCATTTGCAGGTAGAGCAGACAAAGGATGTATGTGGGCAAGGTTATAAGTGGCATGCACACCCGAGCAATAATGTTGTCTTACGAGGCCTCCATGCATGTCCTATGACAGCGACTTCAAGACCCCTCAGTGCTTCAGGCGGTGCAACCCGAATGGAAGGCATCCCCTGTTACAGATCCATGCTACAGTGTCTGCATAACGTTCCAAGTTAGCACAGAACACAAGTCATTTCACCGTCCTCAGTGCAGACGGTACAGTGTCGCCTTGTTCTGCATCTAATTTATCCTGGGGCCTCTTCGCACTTGGCTTTATTCTGGAATATGTCCTGGAGTAGGACATGTGCTACCCACGTGCTAGTGCAAACTACAGCAGACCCCAAGTGAGGCCTGCCAGTATCTGTAATAGCATGCGGATGACAGACCCCTATCCTGAAATATGGTCCAGAATATGGTCAAGTGCAAACAGCCCCCCGGTGTCACAAGTATTGATGTCACTAATACGGTTCTACTTAATCTGGATTTACAGCGATCAGTGCGGAAATAGCCTGAGAACAGCAAATGTGTGCTAAAGACTGCTGGAACGGATGTAGACCACGTTTATCTTATCTAGATTAGTGGGCCTTTAGCCCATCATGCTATTCTTTCCCTAATGCATTTGCCCCCCAAAATCCCATTTACTATAAATCATCAACTTATTTTGGCAGCAGAACCAAAAATCTATGATATTTTCAGAAATTGGGATACAGCAAAGAGAACAAGTTATCCTAGCAAAGGTTGTCCAAATAATACACTACCATTAGACAAGCTACGTACAATATACTCTCTGGCAAATAATTATATTTCAGCTTAAAGGAACAGGCATTTCAAGGCTTCACATGTTTCTGTACTACACATGTTCAACAAACTTTTAGATTCAGAGCATTTTACAAGGATCAGCAGCTGGCAAAGGCATGGAGACTTTGCATGCTCAACAATATGACCACTAGCCATAGACACAACAAAATACAAAGGCTATAATCCGCCCTTGATTCTGCCAGGGGGAGGAAATCTTGAAGGACACAACAGCTGAAAAGACTATAAGCCAAATTTATGGGAAAAGAAACAAGCGCATAATTGAAAAAAGATGAATTAGTGTGTCTTTTTCCTGAATCATAACTGTTCTTGTATTTTTACACTACAATGGGCTGTATTTAAAACAAAAAAAAGCACACACAATCTGCTAGGGCTATGCATGGCTTTGTTTGTTTTTTGCATTTGCATTTGAGTCAAATTGAATGCCAAAACATTCAATTAGATTCGAATGTTTAAAATCCAAGGGCAAACCCCCCCCCCCCCGATTCGAATCCATTACATTTGAATCTATTCGTTTGAATGTTGACAGACATTCCATAAAGCATGATCATATTTGCCTTATGACGTTTACATATGCAGAGAGGAGGGAAATGCAGCCAATCACAGCATGAGGACAAATACTGCCAGCAAGTGACCAATCACGGACACAGAAAGCTGTGCAGCCGAGGGGCCCATAAGTGGTGACCACCCGTGGTCAAGGAAGCTGTCGTGAAATGTACTTCCAGCCTGCAAGTTGTCCTTAAGAACTTACATGCAGAATGGATTGTGATCATCTCATCTGGAGGTTATCAGGTCAGCGTCACTGTGACTAAGAGCCTTTTCTCACCTTCTAGGCCTGGTGCGAAGGCTGGCTAAGTACTAGGACGCACCAGGCGGCTGCACTTTGCAATGCCCAATGCATCCACACCTTAACTGGCGTTTCCCCAAGAGCTCGGTAACTCCAACTGCTTCACTGCAGCCCCACCCACACTCCGTTTCCCCAGAGATGTGAACAGACCGTGCTGGCATGTACTAGCCAGAGATTAGTATAGCTGCAGAGTACTTCTTACTGCTCTATGGTGCTCTACATCTACACGCCTAGGGGACGCCCTGCCATGTATGGAGCCACCTCTGGGACAGAAATGGCTCCGTGCAATGTGGATGCTCCGTGTGGAAGCAGTCCCCGGCTGCCCCACTGGAGCAAGTGTGAAAAGGCCCCAAGTTACCTCTAGTGAACCAGTCAGAAGCAGAGAAGGGCACTCCTGTTTACAGCTGCCCATTAAGCATCAAGCAAGAGGGATGAATCTACTAACACCACCATATAATACACTTATTTTTTGAGGAGCGTCTCTATATCAATAATTGGGTGATTCCTTACTTCTTGGTTCTGCGACTGCATTGCTGACTTGTCTCAAATTTCTATTCAGCTCACTACCATCTCCAGGCGAAAGGTGAAGGACCTGAACTTCCTCTTCCACATGTGAACTACCAGGATAATGACTGAAAGTTCCCTGTTGCCTCTCTCTGTGGACAGCCCCAAGGGCAGGAGCAGAACCACTGGAGCACAGACCCATTAGGTAAGTGAATAATGGCTGATGGCATCAACAAAGACCACCCAGTGCTATAATTGGGACTAAAACCGCATTGAAATAAATCTAAATCTATTACCTGAAGCTGGAAAGTTACTAGCCTCTTAAGTACATTACCTAAGAATTAAATATCAGAGAAATAGCTGTGATAGTCTAATTCAAAAAGGCCAGCAAGGTAGTTAGTAGAAGGGTTGGCGGCATGAGCTTTTGTAGTAGAAGTAGAAGAAGCAGCAGACGTGCCCATTGGGCCCCAGGGCATCTGAAGGAGTAGATGTGCCCATTGGGCCCCCTAGCATCTGAAGAAGTAGACGCACCCATTGGGCCCCCTAGCATCTGAAGAAGTAGACGTACCCATTGGGCCCACTAGCATCTGAAGAAGTAGACGCACCCATTGGGCCCCCTAGCATCTGAAGAAGCAGACGTACCCATTGGGCCCACTAGGATCTGAAGAAGAAGACGTACCCATTGGGCCCCCTAGCATCTGAAGAAGTAGACGTGCCCATTGGGCCCCCTAGCATCTGAAGAAGTAGACGTACCCATTGGGCCCCCTAGCATCTGAAGAAGGAGACGTACCCATTGGGCCCCCTAGCATCTGAAGAAGTAGATGTGCCCATTGGGCCCACTAGCATCTGAAGAAGTAGACGTGCCCATTGGGCCCACTAGCATCTGAAGAAGTAGACGTACCCATTGGGCCGGCTAGCATCTGAAGAAGTAGACGTGCCCATTGGGCCCCCTAGCATCTGAAGAAGTAGACGTGCCCATTGGGCCCACTAGCATCTGAAGAAGTAGATGTACCCATTGGGCCCCCTAGCATCTGAAGAAGGAGACGTACCCATTGGGCCCCCTAGCATCTGAAGAAGGAGACGTACCCATTGGGCCCCCTAGCATCTGAAGAAGTAGATGTGCCCATTGGGCCCCCTAGCATCTGAAGAAGTAGACGTGCCCATTGGGCCCACTAGCATCTGAAGAAGTAGACGTACCCATTGGGCCCACTAGCATCTGAAGAAGTAGACGTACCCATTGGGCCCCCTAGCATTTGAAGAAGTAAATGTGCCCATTGGTCCCCCTAGCATCTGAAGAAGGAGACGTACCCATTGGGCCCCCTAGCATCTGAAGAAGGAGACGTACCCACTGGGCCCCCTAGCATCTGAAGAAGTAGATGTGCCCATTGGGCCCCCCAGCATCTGAAGAGGTAGACGTGCCCAGTGGGTCCCCTAGCATCTGAAGAAGTAGATGTGCCCATTGCTCCCCCAGCATTGGAAGAAGTAGACGTGCCCATTGGGCCCCCTAGCATCTGAAGAAGTAGACGTGCCCATTGGGCCCCCTAGCATCTGAAGAAGTAGACGTGCCCATTGGGCCCACTAGCATCTGAAGAAGTAGATGTACCCATTGGGCCCCCTAGCATCTGAAGAAGGAGACGTACCCATTGGGCCCCCTAGCATCTGAAGAAGTAGACGTGCCCATTGGGCCCACTAGCATCTGAAGAAGTAGACGTACCCATTGGGCCCCCTAGCATCTGAAGAAGGAGACGTACCCATTGGGCCCACTAGCATCTGAAGAAGGAGACGTGCCCATTGGGCCCACTAGCATCTGAAGAAGGAGACGTATCCATTGGGCCCGCTAGCATCTGAAGAAGTAGACGTACCCATTGGGCCCCCTAGCATTTGAAGAAGTAAATGTGCCCATTGGTCCCCCTAGCATCTGAAGAAGTAGACGTACCCATTGGGCCCCCTAGCATCTGAAGAAGGAGACGTACCCACTGGGCCCCCTAGCATCTGAAGAAGTAGATGTGCCCATTGGGCCCCCCAGCATCTGAAGAGGTAGACGTGCCCATTGGGTCCCCTAGCATCTGAAGAAGTAGATGTGCCCATTGCTCCCCCAGCATTGGAAGAAGTAGACGTGCCCATTGGGCCCCCTAGCATCTGAAGAAGTAGACGTGCCCATTGGGCCCCCTAGCATCTGAAGAAGTAGACGTGCCCATTGGGCCCACTAGCATCTGAAGAAGTAGATGTACCCATTGGGCCCCCTAGCATCTGAAGAAGGAGACGTACCCATTGGGCCCCCTAGCATCTGAAGAAGTAGACGTGCCCATTGGGCCCACTAGCATCTGAAGAAGTAGACGTACCCATTGGGCCCCCTAGCATCTGAAGAAGGAGACGTACCCATTGGGCCCACTAGCATCTGAAGAAGGAGACGTGCCCATTGGGCCCCCTAGCATCTGAAGAAGGAGACGTACCCATTGGGCCCCCTAGCATCTGAAGAAGTAGATGTGCCCATTGGGCCCCCTAGCATCTGAAGAAGTAGACGTGCCCATTGGGCCCACTAGCATCTGAAGAAGTAGACGTATCCATTGGGCCCGCTAGCATCTGAAGAAGTAGACGTACCCATTGGGCCCCCTAGCATTTGAAGAAGTAAATGTGCCCATTGGTCCCCCTAGCATCTGAAGAAGTAGACGTACCCATTGGGCCCCCTAGCATCTGAAGAAGGAGACGTACCCACTGGGCCCCCTAGCATCTGAAGAAGTAGATGTGCCCATTGGGCCCCCCAGCATCTGAAGAGGTAGACGTGCCCATTGGGTCCCCTAGCATCTGAAGAAGTAGATGTGCCCATTGCTCCCCCAGCATTGGAAGAAGTAGACGTGCCCATTGGGCCCCCTAGCATCTGAAGAAGTAGACGTGCCCATTGGGCCCCCTAGCATCTGAAGAAGTAGACGTGCCCATTGGGCCCACTAGCATCTGAAGAAGGAGACGTACCCATTGGGCCCCCTAGCATCTGAAGAAGTAGACGTGCCCATTGGGCCCACTAGCATCTGAAGAAGTAGACGTACCCATTGGGCCCCCTAGCATCTGAAGAAGGAGACGTACCCATTGGGCCCCCTAGCATCTGAAGAAGTAGACGTGCCCATTGCTCCCCCAGCATCGGAAGAAGTAGACGTGCCCATTGGGCCCCCTAGCATCTGAAGAAGTAGATGTGCCCATTGGGCCCACTAGCATCTGAAGAAGTAGACGTGCCCATTGGGCCTCCTAGCATCTGAAGCAGACGTGCCCATTGGGTCCCCTAGCATCTGAAGAAGCAGACATGTCTACAAAAACTCATTCCACCGACCCTTCTCCTGTTAGTATCCAAGTGCTACTGATGACTCTCAGAATTAAAGTATGGCAAGCGGGCAAAAGGTGATCATTTCTGGGCCCATAAAGGTTCTCTTGAGGGTGGACACATGGCAATCTCCTTCAGGCTGCTGGCACCTCCCTCTCTATGTCCCCCTGAACCTTCTTTTGGTTTTATTAGCTAAGGTGCCCAAGCAGACCCGCTTGAACCCCTGGAAGTAGTTTGTCCACACCCTCAAACAGTAAAATTGCAAACTGGTCCAGAATAACAAGGTCAAAACGTGCATCAGACACCACCCTATGTTCAAATTGAGGCATCCAATTCCATATGAATCTGAGCAATTTTGTCTTAAAGGCACTTGGAAATAAGTCAGCAGGTTTTTAAAAGTTAGCTGTAAACTGTTCCTGGCTTCTTTATCACCTCCAAAAAAGCTTTCCTGGACAATTAATGGGTGACAACAAAATGTCTCTTCCCACTTAGAATAATACTGCAGGTCAGGATACTCTTGTGATGAATTATATTCCTTTCAGAGGCAGAGAATATTGAACTGAGGTCTAATTCCAGCTTTTTAATACTATTAACTCTAATGTTCCATTTCAAAAATAAAACAGCCAAAGTAATTCCAACTGTCCATCAAGTGTTGGCTGCACGTGGATGGAGTAAGAACCCAAGCCCTGACAGGCATCTATTCACACAGCAGGATCCAAATTCAGTTAGAAATGTCACTGATGAGATTCAGGCAATGGACCACAGGGACCACCGGTGGTCGGCACCGTCCGCAAGCTGAGTCTCTTTATCCATGATATTTCTGAAGTCTCACCTAGCAGCCGTCAAGCAGGGTCGGCAGGAGGCGTTAGCTGACATCTCAAGGTTTTGTTCTTGGGCACTTGACTTAAGGGCAGTGGTCACATCGAAGATTTAATCCGCCTTTAGTCCACTTTCAGAGCAAGAGAACACATCAGCAGTGGGAAGCTGTTTTCTTTCAGTGTTAAATAACTCAGAAAATTCACCTTTGGGATAGATAATGTGGAAAGAATGGACTGAAGCCGGATCAAACCTTAGGAGTGACCCCAGCCAAGAACTCAGAAGTTTCCTCTCTAATGTAAGAGCCAGAAGCTTTCCAGCTCACAGGAGATGAGTTATTTTAAATGTTAAAATTGGCATTGATATTTGCAAGTGGTTTTGAAATTTACTTTCATACTAGATGGGATTTCTGACTGACAAGATCTGCTCCTGCTTCACTCTCCAACTTGAGCCCTGAGTGTCTCAATGTACTTGCCAGTTTCAGTGCGCGGAAGCAAGAGGAGTGAAAACTTGTGGGCTTAAAGCCGCCAGAACTGCCCGTCCTCCCATTTCTAGTGCAAATCCCCCTCCCCCCCCCCCGCTTTGGTTGAAACGTGGCACTAAGCTGAAAGGGACAAGGGTTATGTGGCGGGTGTGTGTTTTAACCTTCAACTTCTCAACCACACTCTGAACAGAGCGACAAAGCTGTGCACATAGGCGCACCAAGGTTGCTGGCAAAGTTACCAGACTCCACGTCAGGGAAGTCTGAAGGACTGAAAGGACTCCTTTCCAGCGAGGGAGGGAGGGACAGGCCCGGAAAGGAGGCAGGAAAAAAGAGAAAGCTAGAAAGGCGGCAGAGGAGGAGCTGCTGCACATTCCTGGCATTTCTGTGCACAGTGCCAGGGTTGCAAAGGCAAGAACCGCCGAAAGCTACGCGGAGAAGGGGCTTGGGCGGGGCTGGGAGGAGGGCGAGAAAGCCTCCATTCACAACTTCCCAGATCTTGTGATAGGAACTGAATTTGGGGCAGTTTAAAAAGTCTGGGGCAGGAGGAGCCCTCCAGGTGTTGGTCCTGGCAAGGCAAGGCAAGGCAAGGCAAGGCATGCCAGCGCTGGGATGCGGCAGAGGGCATTCACGAGCGGGCAGCCATGAATTTTTAGTGGGGTTCCCCTGGGTAGGGGTAGGAATAGGAAGGCAAGAAGAAGAGACAGTGTCTGAGGCTGGCTGCGGGGGGAAAGAAACCCGGAAAAAAGGAGGGAGAGATCTATTAGGCGAACGCTAGCCAGCCTGCCTTACGCCAGAAGGAAAAGGGGAAAGAAAGAAAAGCCGCAAAATGAGTACAGTATGGCGTGAAAAGAAGAAAGGAGCCAAGGAATGGCAAATTCCCTTTTATTGAAACACCTTCCAGGAAAGAGGCAAACTGAAGCTCTGGAGTTGAGCTCCACCGGCTTTGCTTCTCCAGGAAGAGGAATCCTGCTCCGTCTTTCACAAGGTCAACTTTGCATCAGGTTTTTACAATTCCTCTGCAGTTGCTTTTCTTCTCATGGGAAGGAAAACACAAAGGGAAAGACTTGCACAACTTACATTCACATTTCTCTCTCTCTGTTATTTTCCTTCTCTTCATTTACAAGAGAAATTCGCATTAAATGTGGGCTGTTGATGTAACACGGCGGCCTTGTTGCAAATATGGACTTTCCTTGGGGGTTTTGAGCAGGAATTGCCACCTTTTCCACCAGGCGAGCTCAGATCTTCTCCCCTAGGATGGCAGGATTACTTTTTGGGCTTTTCTCAATTAAATAAACTCAAGAATCCAGTGCTCTGCTCACACCTAAGTTTTAATCCGGCTTCAGTCCACTTTCAGAATGGAAGAACACATCAGCAAAGCAAACAGTGATTCTCTTTCTCCATTATCTACAAATCAGCTTGCCACTTTGCCAATGCCTTCCCTCTTTCTGAAGGTGGACCGAAGCCGGATGTATTATTAGGCAAAATAAAATCTGGAGCAACGACAAGCAGCTAAAGGGAAGGCAAAGTTCTCAGGGAAAGAAATCAAGTTCCCTTTGCTTTCCCCCCTTTTGGCTCTTTATAAACAGGAGAGTCGAATAACTTACTGGAGGATGTGTGCAAACTAGATACGAGTGTTTCCAGTCTGGGGACAAGAGCAGAAATATGTGGAGCCATAATAACCCAGTAAGGAAGGCTTGGAAACATGGTTGCGCCTTTGCCTACAAGAATTCATCCAAGCCTCTGGATTTCTGCTAGTCAGAAACATTCAGACACTTGGATCTTTGTCCACACGGGTTTTGGATTTCCTTTGAAAAATAAAACTGCACAGGGGAACTCCCCAGCAAGAACAAAGGGGCCGGGAGTGTTACTAAGGCACCTTCCGGCGGCAGTGCTAGTCGCCTCCTTGCCCCCCCCCCAAACAAAAACACAGGCGGGGAAAGCCCTTGGAGGACGGGAAGGCAAGGAAGGACAGGCCTCCTCAGGTGCAAAGTGAAGGTGTGACCACGGATCCCTCCTGTCCAAGGGCTGACACTAGCCAAGTGGGCAGGAAAAACCTCGGACCCTCAGAAGGGGGCAGATAACATCCATTCACGTATTCTAATTTAATTCAGTTTGTTTTGTGCCTGTGTCTTCAGAAGACGTGGAAAGACCTGTGCCACAGAATATTCTCCCTAAAACCCAGACAGCTTTGAATGTCAAATGCGAACACACGGTCAGCACTCTGAAAACCTGAGTCCCTCCGGTTGCTCTTCCAACACGGTGAAACTCCTTTATTTTGGAGGTGGAAGGCTGGCTGCCCCCTGAGCCTTCTCAACCTGCCCATGCCATTTCCCGCAAGACAGGGAAAACTACTTTTGTGGCGGAGGGGGCAGTGAAGCTTGCCTCCCCCCTTCAGAGCGAGGAATGCACGGAAAGAGAACGTGTGACTTTCAGGCTGCCATTTCCCCCAGGAGCGGCCTGGAGAGCGAAAAAGGAGACGGACACTCTCTGGAGCAGGTCATAAGAACATAAGGACATCAGAGGAGCCCTGCTGGGTCAGGCCACAGCCCATCTAGTCCAGCATCCTGTCGCACACAGTGGCCCGCCAAAAGCTCATGGGCATCTCAAGCACAGACAAGGGCATAAGAACCTAAGAGGAGCTCTGCTGGGTCAGGCCACAGCCCATCTAGTCCAGCATCCTGTCGCACACAGTGACCCGCCAAATGCTCATGGGCATCTCAGGCAGAGACAAGGGCAAACCTTCACCTGTTCTCGAGTCCCTGCAGAAACATTTCTGCCGCGAGAAGAACGGAGGCATGAGGTCACATGGCAGTCGCACCCTGCAACATGTGCTCTGCTGGTGGGTCTCACCTCTCTCAGACCGGAGCCCAGCCTTTGGGGACCATGCAAATGCAGATGGAGGCCTTGGCCCTTTCTGCATTTGGCCTCATTCTGAATTATATCCCAGAATAGGGACCTGCAGGGACACGCTAGTGCAGACTATGGCAGGCACCTATTCTAGGACAGAATCCGGAATAAGGCTCAGTGTAGAAAGAGCCTTTAAGACAATCCTATCAACCAATACAAGTAACTGAAATACATCCAGTTGCCTGATTTCAAGGGTCAAGGGGAAGCAATCTGAAATACCAAACAACTAGTGGCATATAAACAATTACAGACCAGAGTCATAGCGATAATCATCATTCATAGCAGGCTTAATCTCTCCCGAGAAGCAGAGGTGCAGAGCTGTAACAGCTTGCCAGAGTGACAAAGCAAAGGCAACTACTGCATGCAGTATCTAACCTGCCACTAGCATCCAAAGGAGACCTCAAAATCTCCCATGACTGAAGAATGCAACCATTGAGTAGCCCTCAACTCCACAGTGTGTTTGTGTCTGTATTCAGAGCACCCAGGATGGGTTACAGATCACCCTGTCTTGTGGGCCCGACACAAAGCAGACCTCCGTTTTCTTCTCTAAAGTGAACCTCAACAGCCACAACAAGGGTCATCACATTTTTGGGATCACCGTTATCTTTCAGGCGCAACACGTCAGGGGATTGGAAACTTCATCGCCGCAAAGAACGCCTTCGCTGCAGGCTCAGGGGCTCCTCGTGGGAGAAAGCTGTGAATATTCTAGGGCACCCAGTTCTTGAATCCCGAACTTCAGGCCTCCCTGCATTTTACAACAATGAGGAGGGAAAAACCCGTTGAAGTTTGCACTTAGAAAACACCAAACCTGTTTCCAAGGATTTCTGGGAGACCAACTGGGGAGAGGAAGGCACACCATGACCATCCATCAGCTGAAGGATCTTACGCTGCCCATGTTAGTGGGAGCTCTACGATTATTTTGTGATACATTTACGGCCACTTCACTTAAAACACAGCTAAGGACAGAGGATATAATGAGCAGCACTGCCCATACTCTACAGTTTCCAACGGGTTCATTACTACCACTTTGGGATAAATCTTGGGACGACCCTTATGTGACCCCAGGAGAAGAAGAGGCAAAAGGCACTGGAGATGCAAATAGGAAAACAAGGTCATATCTCTTCCAGTGAGCTCTGATGATTTTGTGGGAAAACAAGTATAAATCTTTGCTTCTGGTACAAAAGCGCTTCCAGTACAATACTGACCTTTTGGCATGGGATTTCTGAGGTAAATTAACACCACAGTGAAGGCCAGAGATAGTGGCGCGAAAGGAGAGGGCGGCACCTCCTTATTAGCGGAGATGGAAAGCAAAGGGAGCAGAGGAGCAGCGGCCACCCCTGCCCACTCCTCGGATCGAAGGAGCAGACAGAGTATCACCAAGCAGCGCCACAGTCGTCACCTTCCCTCCAGGGTGACAAAAAAGGAACAGCTGCTGATCAGATGGACTGGGGGGGGGGGAGGATTAAGCCAGACTTCTCACTGCCCACAGGCTGCCCTCCAGCACCCAGTGGAGGCTACATGGCCAAGGCCGCCCCTCCTACGCATCCCTCTGAGGAGACTGACGGATTGAAAGGTGCTCCTCTGGCTGGTGCAACCGGCTCACACGCTCCCCCGGGGCATCGCAACTACCAGATGGGGCAGAGGAAGACACCCTCGCGGCGCCAAAGTAACTATGACTGGAAGAAAATGCCACAACTGGCCCTGTTAAATACACAAAGCAGAGAAAGCACTGAGACTACAACCTAAAGCCTTATTTAGTTCATTTTCTTTTCCCTTAATACTTCCAAGGACAGTAATTTCTCCAGTGCTAGAACACATGGAAATACAGAAAATATTGGACGCGACAGAAGGGAAAGTTGCAAAATCAGAAGGCAGAGAGGAAGAGGAGGAGGAGGGATCTCTGTGCCACACTAATGCTTCCAAATCCACCTTCACCCCCATCAACACACCAGGCTGTGAGAAATTGCACCCCAATCTTTGGACCTGGGTGTTTTTCCACTTAGCATTAGAATACCCATTAAGGACCCATTAAGGATCCTTAATGGGTCCCCTAGTGCTAGTGGAAAAAACCCCAAGGACCCATTGAGGACCCTTAATGGGTCCTTAATGGGTATTCTAACGGTAAGTGGAAAAACACCCACGGAGAGGTTTCCACTGTCACCAGTCTCTGCCATAACGGCTAAATACACGGAGCCACCCCGGAAGCCCGTAGGGACCGTGGCTTGTTCGGGGGGGCAGCGACACGGGTCATCGCCGCTGCGAGGCGTCCCTCTCCATTCCCCCCCCGGTCTGCCCGAGGGCTGCAGGCGAGGCCACCGTCGGGGCGAGCGGGGCGCTAAGTCCGAACTCGGGCCGCGTTCAGACGTAACAGAAGAGGCGCCTCGGAGACGCGCCCAGGCCGCCGCCTCGCCTCCGGCCCCGATCGGCCCCGCTCTCCGGAGCAGCTCCGGCCGGCAGAGCCCCTGGCGGGGAGGGCGCGATCGCCGCGCCACGTCCACCCGAGCGGCGTTCGGCCTCCTCGGTGCCGCCGCCTTCGCCCTGGCGGACGTCCCGGGCGCCGCCGACCTCCCGCCCGGCCCGGAGACGCGGGGGGGGGGCGGGGCGAGTGCGCGAAGGGAACGGAAGGCGCCGCCGTCGCGGGAGAGACAGGAGAGGCGCCGGGCGGAGAAGCGCGCGCCTCCCGGGAAGGGAAGGGAAGGGAAGGGAAGGGAAGGGGGAGCGCCGGGGCTCGGCTGGGCACCCAAGGCGGCCCGAGGGCGCGCACGGGGGGGAGCCTCGGCAACCGCCGCCAATCTCAGCGCAGACGGAGAAGGAGGAGGCGGCGGCGGCGGGAAGAGCCGGGAAGGAAGGAGCTCCGCCCCGCCGCCGCCCGTCCTCGGAGCTGCCCGTCCGGCCACTCGCGGGTCGCGGTGCGACGCGGCGGCTCACCTCGAACATGAGCGCGACGAGGACGCAGAGCACCAGGCAGAAGCCGATGTCGGCGTGGTTGTGGATGAGGAACTCCTGGCTGAAGAGCGGGTGGCTCTTGGCCCGCCTGCGGAACGCCATGGCCGGCAGGGACCCGAGCGATCAGCCCGGCCCCGCCGCCCCCCGACCGCCGCCGCGACGACAACTTCTTCCCGGAGCGACGGACCGAGCGGCCAGAGAGCCCGCCCGGCCCCCTCCCTGCGCAGGCGCGGCGCCTTCCGCGGGGGGGGGTCTCCCCCGCCCCACCCCACCCCTCCTCTTCCCTCTCCGCCCCGTCCCGCCGCCAGCCTGCCTGCCTTAACCCCGTCCGTGCCTAGCCGAGGTCGCAGAGGGGACGGTCACTCGGGCGGGCGGGAGGGCGCCGGGCCTTGGAGCGGTCCGAGGAAAGGGACGAGTGGCCGCTGCGGACAAGGGGGCGTCTCTTGGGCTTTTTTTTACCGGTTGAGCCGAACCCCTCGAGGCGGGACGGGGGGGGGCAGAAAGTGGAAGGGGCGCAGGACGGAGCCGACGGCTGGGTGGCCGGGAGGGAGGGAAGGAGGAGCGGGGGGGAGGTCAGGGTGCTGCCGAGCACCCCGTCGCCCGCTTCAGTAGTCTTGTCTGGGCGGGTCGGCCGAGTCGCTGAGGCGCCGGCCGAGTCCGGAGTTCGGGCAGCCCCTGCCACGCGCGGCGGCTCTGAGGCGGGCGACGGGCGAGCTGCCCGGCTTTCCCGCCTCCCCGTCGAACCACGGCCACCTGGCGTCTTCAGACGGTGTTCAGACACGGGGGGGGGGGAAGCACCTCAGAGAAGGTTTCCAGGTGGGGGGCTCGCCCGCCGCTCCGGTCCGCCCCTCCCCCACCTCACCTGCGTTCTAGGCTGGAAAAGGTGAATTGGAGAAGGCCTGGGGACACCAGGGCCACGCGGGGCCTCTCTGAGGAGCCCCTGTCGCCATATCTGAACAGAAGTATATTGGGGTATCACTACAGCCTCTCTAATATGGACAGATCTGTGATTGAGATATTCTAGCTATTCTCACTGGGCCCAGCAAGGCAGTCAGTAGCACTTGGAGACTAACAGGAGAAGGGTTGGTGGCATCTTTTGTGGACACGTCTACTTCTTCAGATGTTACAGGGCCCAATGGGCACATCTACTTCTTCAGATGCTAGGGGACCCAATGGAGACTGAAGCAGTAGATGTGCCCATTGCCCCCCCCCTTAGCATCTGAAGAAGTAGACGTGCCCATTGGGTCTCCCTGCATCTGAAAAAGTAGATGTGCCCATTTGGCCCCCTAGCATCTGAAGAAGTAGACGTGCCCATTGGGCCCCCTAGCATCTGAAGAAATTGATGTGCCCATTGGGCCCTCTAGCATCTGAAGAAGTAAATGTGCCCATTGGGCCCCTTAGCATCTGAAGAAGTAGACATGTCCATGGGGCCTCCCAGCATCTGAAGAAGTAGACATGCCCATTGGGCCCACTAGCCTCTGAAGAAGTAGACGTGCCCATCGGGCTCCCCAGCATCTGAAGAAGTAGATGTGCCCATCGGACCCCCCAGCATCTGAAGAAGTTGATGTGCCCAGTGGGCCCCCTAGCATCTGAAGAAGTAAATGTGCCCATTGGGCCCCCTAGCATCTGAAGAAGTCAACTTGCCCATTGGCAGGTAGCTTTGGGCAATGTGGTCTGGTGTTCTGCTCCATAAGACATTGGTTGCTTCCGCATTTGGCGCTGAGGAACAGCTCTAAGAAGAGCAGTTTCTCAGCGATCCGACCTCCTGAGTATCCGTCTCTATTTCAGACGGATCCAAAGGGCCCTTGCACATCCGCATACGTGTGGGGAGGTCGGATTGGATGGCCAGATCGCCTGGGTGCTGCGCAGAAGCCACAGCACCCATTCCAAATGGCATCTGGCCTCTCGTGCTGCCGATGCCGCCTCTGGAGTTGTGGGACTGAAGCATGCAGCTGCCAGTCACCCTGTGTTTCTGGCGGCACACGGGGGAGGACGGAAGGAGGCAAACCGTCCTGCTTCCACCCTCCCCAAGGTGGCGGCCACCGGGACAGCCGTCCCTTCACCTGTCCATGTGCGGAAGCATCGTGCTTCCTCACGGATCCAGGCGAAGGGATGGATTGAAGACGTCATTTTTGAGGTCTTCAGTTTAATCCAGTTTTTGGCGGCGAGACCCATTTTAGAAACGGATCTCACGCGCCAAAATGTGGAAGTGGCCACCAGGAAGGGTCACTAATCCAGTCTGCAATGCGGAAGGGAATAAGGTAAATGGGTCTTAACCACCCAGTGCGGAACCACCCACTGTCGGAGTTCACCATAGTGGTTTATGTTTATAGTGCTAAGCAGAGCACTGAAGGAGCAGCTAGGGGCTCCCAGGTCAAAGCATCATCTGGATGCTGAATCCTAGGAAGACCCTTCAGCGCTGTGTAGCCATCAGCCCCTGGATTAATCCCACAGCACCCATAAGATCCTTTCCATAGACCTCTCTATGACACCCATATGTAATGGAATTATCCATCTATTTATGTATTTAGTTCCTGCCCTTCCCCAAATGGTCCCAAGGCAGGTTTCAATGAGAATAACATGGTAAAACATAATTAAAAATATAACCCACTTCCACCTCCACCCTCCTACCCGCCCGCTCCTCCCTCCCTAACAGGACAGTGCCCTGAGGAAGCTTTAAAAGGCAAAAGCCTGGGTGAAAAGACGTGTTTTCACCAGGCTCTGAAAAGAGGGAGGACGGTGACAGAAGAAATCACAGCTTATCATTGGATTAGAGGAAATGGGGGAGAATGCCCCTTTTCCAATGGGGTCATTTCAGTTGGTAAACATAGGGTTAACCTCCCTCTGCCTCATCCCTTAACGGAGAGGTGGAGCTTTTCCTGGCCAGTATATAAGCAGCTGCTCCTCATTCACTCCCCTGTTTCATCTCTCCATCTGCCTCGTCCTGATTGATCTGCTATCAGAGCTCCTGTGACTGTGTCAGAGGCCTCCTTGCTTGCTACAATCAAGGCCTGCAGTCTCTTTCCATTAAGTGGATTCAGCTTTGTTCCAGGCTGCAACAGATTCTCAGACTGGAGTTGGCTGAAGGAGCTTCTCTTATACAGAGTAAGCGTCCCTTCCTTGCCTTGGATTTTATCCAGACCCTCCCATGCTCTGAAGCACAGCCATGCAAAGACTGGGAAAGGTCTCTGCCTCTGGAGAGGCTGTTTCCCCGCTAGCTCCTGCATCCCGACGCGGCTGAGCTTAGCAGGGTAGTTCAGGCATGTTCTGTGGAGCCTTCATCTCTGCAATTAAAGCCTGCACACTATTGCTAACGAGCTACCTGCCTCGCTTAGCCCAGGGTTTGCTGCCTTCTACTATCAGCATGGAAGCATCAGAACCAGCTGCTAAGAGGACACAGAGGTTTCTCCCCTCTTTTCTAAGGCAGCAGTTTGAGCTGGGGATTTTCTCCCATGGCATTGTTCAGCTCAATAGCTTTCCGTAGACAGCCTTTCAGCTGAGCCAGCAGCTTGCAGCAGCAGCAGCAGCAGCAGCAAGAAGGAACCTCAGCAAGCTGAGAGGACAGCCTTTACTTTCGTTTTTGCAGCCAGCAAAGCACTGCCTGAATCCTATTGCCAAAGGCAAATTGAGAGCAAAGTCTCTACTTTCGGTTTTGCAGCTGGCAAGAGCTCCCTGCAGCTTATTGACACCTTGCATTTAGAATTTGCAAGTGCACTGTTTTCTTCTCATATTATAGTCAGCAGCCAGCAAACTTTAGTAGCTGCTGTATTTTGGCTGGCCATTATTTTCATCCTATTCTCCTTACTGCTGCAACATTTTAACTGCTACCTTCAAGGGATTTTCCCCCCCTTGGGTAATATGACTAAGGGTATGTCCCCTTAAGGATTGGCTTTGCATGCTAGCTGGTTGTATTCATGCTGGTGCAAATTAAATTAGTTTCCTTTTTAAAATCAAAGGACCATAGAGACTCTAGTTTCTCTTTCTGTTCCAGCTGACATGGCTGAACAAATGGCAAGTAAGCCTGCTTTTTCAACCAGGCTCTAATGCCTCTGAACAGACTAATAAGTTTTCAAAGTCCACTTCAAAGGTCACTAAAGATTTTCTGCTCCTGAAAAGAAAGCAAAGAATAAAACCGACAAATCTACTTCTCAATCCAAGGATAAATCTTCAGAAAGAAGTTCCAAGTCTTCATCTTGGAACACTGTTCCTCATAGACAACCAGCACCACTTGCTGGTTAAGAAGAAGTGATGTGTAAAGGTTCAGGAGATTTGTACAGGATGAGTTTAAAAAAGAAAAAATCCTGTTCCATCTACTCAAATGAGAGAATGCTCCAGGTCTCCGTCTCCATTGTCATTTGTTCCTCCTGAGCAATATTCAGTGGCATCACATAATGTGTTGCCTATCACTAGATGTGCCCATTCAGATCTGCCAAGAGTATTAGGTGCAGCTATTGCTGATGAAGGAGAAGATTTTAATTTAGACCAATGTTCTCATTCTGATTTGGAGGATCGTGACAAGGATGCCCCTGCCTCCTCTGGGCTGCGGCTCTTCGTGCAAGACGACTATCCCAGACTCTTGGGGAACCTGCGAGTGATTCTAAAGTAAAACAAGAATGGGGGAACCCCTGTTCTTCAAGGAAGTTACCTCCTTCTTTGGTTAAGATGTTCACCTACAAGGTGACTCAAACTCTATGTGGGAGGTCCCCACAATTGACTAGTCCGTGTTGGCTCGGTTTCAATCATGTTTTTCCCAAACAGGGATTAATGGAATGCAAGTAAGAAACATTACTGAAACAAACTTTGAAGTTTCCATGTTGGCTGTAAAAGGCTTCCTCCAACATCTCCTTCTTTGCTTGAGGAGCATTAATATGGTTCAGTGAAGTACTAGTGGGCCTCACATTCTCAGGGCAATTGAAAGGCCTAATCAAAGATATTCCACAGGACTTAGCTTTCTGTGCAGAGGCTTCTCTAAACACCCTATAATTGATTGCCAAGGCTTTTGGCTTCATCCATGGCAGCTAGATTCGTTCTAGGGCTACATCATTGGAACATAGATTACGCACCTAAGATGAAGGCCATCTGTCTTCCCTTTCAGAGGCACTCAGCTCTTCAGAAACAAAATATTTGCGCATTGAATCCAAAAGTTAGAAAATGATTTCACCTTCCACACCATCCACCTCTTACTCCAGAGGTCAAGACCGTAGGTCATCCTGTAGGAAACCAGCAACCAGGACACCAACGAATCAACAGTGCTCCTCATTTAGGCAGCATGGTAGAACCCAATGTGCCTGGAATTGACCATATCAATCCTCTTATGGACAGTCCTTTGGAGCTAGTTCCCATAGAGCCAGGGGATCATATAACCATTCCTTTCGGGCTCCAAACATCAGCCCTTTTCCTCCTGACTGTTCTGAATCCAGTTGTTCCAAAATGCCTGGCAAGAAGATATTACAGATCCCTGCGTACTGTAATTGAGCTCACAAGGAATTCCTTAGATTTGAGAACCATTCCCAGAGGTTGCATAGTTAAAACATCTATACCTCTTAATGTTCAGAAGAAGGATGCCCTGGTTGCTGAAGTCCTTCAGTTGTTGCAAATGTAAGCAGCTGAAAGTTGTTCCTCAACCTGGACAAGGATTGGGAGTTTATTCTAACCTTTTCCTATTCCCAGGAAAGGTGGTTCATGGAGAGCCATTTTGGACCTAAAATTCTTAAATAAAATTATGATTAAGAAATCTTTCAAGATTTCAAATTGTTAATTTCCATTTTCAATATCGAGCTCTCTCCCTTTGTTTGTCATCCGTACCTCGTGGTTTACCAAAACCCTAGCCCCACTTGTACAAACCCTAAAAGTAAGAGGGGTTTGAGGTTATGATTGTTTAGATGATCTCCTTTTTAGAGGTTCGTCACCTGAACAAGCTGCTTCAGTGGCTTGTACCACCATCCAAATTCTGGAAGCTCATGGGTTCAATATCAATAAAGAAAAGAGCTTCTTAAGACCAGCCCAGACTTTAATTCACTTGGGTGCTTTAATTGACACTACAAAAGTTTCATTTGTCCTTCAGAGAACTGAACTGCTTCTGTCCTGGAAGTGTCTCTATCTGTCAGATCATCTGTGCGAGTCTCTATCTTTGATCTTGCCTCTCTACTGGGGAAGACAGTATTATTAATTCAGTTACCCCTTTGGCTACGGTGCACTGAAGATCTTTACAGTGGTTCTTGTTATTGTGGACAGCAGCCATATCAAAATCTCAGTCAGTTATGGTATCCCTTCCTTTATCTGTACAGAAATCTCTAAAGTGGTTAAATACAGGACATCTTCGCAAAGGGGTTCTGATAGCAGATCCCCCTCGTATCCTTGTGACCTGTGACGCCAGCCTTTCAGGATGGAGAGCCCACTGCAAGGGATGCACTCTCCAGGGAAAATGGGACCCACAAGACCAAATAAATTGGCTGGAATTAAAGGCCATTTTCCTTGCTCTCCAAGGGTTCATAGCATTATTACACTGCCAGCATGTTCTGTTTGACTGAGCTGAGGTAAACCTTGCTTCCATTTGTGCAGTTAATGTGCTGGGATCCACCCACATCATCATGGATTCGCTGAGCGGAGCAGCTGGTGGCAGCTGGTTTGAGATGTGTTCGACCAACTTGTCTGCCAATGAACCATCAGCTACCTTGTTACACGTCCCAGCATCTGGACAACTTGGCTGTGCATATAGACGTCCTATCAGCCCCATGGCCAAGAGGCCTCCTTTATGCATTCCCCCCTCTGCCACTAATACCAAGCTTCCTGCAGAGGGCGTGCAGGGAACAAGCCTCTGTGATTCTTTTTGCTCCATTCTGGCTGGGAAGGGTCTGGTCCCCACAACTACTGGCAATGCTGGTGGAACCACCATGGAAATTGTTCCCCAAACCAACACAACTTCAGCAGGGGGAAGTCCCTTCATGACTAGCTCTCACAAAATGGAAAATCAACGGCGCTGTCTCCAGGCCCTGGGATTCAAACCTTCTGTATTCCAGACAATGCTAGGTCCAGAAAAGCATCTACCAGTTGAATATATAATGCCACCTGGAAAGTGTTTTATAGGTGGGGCTCAAACTTGGAGATAGATTCCATAAATCCATCAGTCTAATAAGTCGGTCACCTTTTACAAGCAGGAGTGGAAAAGAGCTCATGTTTAACACTTTACAGTGTCAGGTATTCGCCTTACAGGATATTGGAATTCTTCTCCACACCTAATTTTTTGGGGGATAAGTATATCAAAGGTTCCTGAAAGGGGTGAAAGCTAGTACTCCAGCAGTGGTATACCATTAACACCATTGGGACCGCCACCTGGTGTGGTCAGCCCTCAAGATGGCCCCATTTGACATTTCTCTGAAGTGTCTTCCCTTTAAAGTTTGTTTTACTCACCATGGCATCTGCTAGACGAGTTTTAGACTTGGCTGCCCTGTTGGTAGAGAAGCCCTATGAATGTTCACACCGGATTCTATTGTGCTAAAGATTGATCCTTCTTACACACCAAGGATTAACACACAATTCTGTGTAAGGCAGGAGATACACCTACCATCCCACTGCCCTCATCCAGGCCACCCAATCAAACATGATATGCATAAGCTAGATGCTCGGCAGGCGCTTAAGCTATATTTGGCCCAGACAAAAGACATTCATAAGACTTCCAGCCTTTTTGTCTCTTTGCATCCTACAACAGTGGGTCAGAAGGCAACATAGAGAGCACTAGTTTCCTGGATAAAATCTTGTTATTAGGCTAGCATACCGAGCCAAAGATGTTAAGCTACCAGGGACAGTCTGGGCACACTCAACATGTAGCGCTGCAACCACAGCAGTTTTTTGCCATAGATGCAACCCTACAAGAAATTTGCAGAGCCGTGACATGGAGCGTGCCATCCACTTTTATGAAACATTACAAGTTGGATCAATGGCACTCAGCAGATGTGGCATTTGGCCACAGAGTCCTCCAACATGCTCTGTGATAAGTTACAATAAATGACTTTCTTACGGGGTTGCCCTCCCATGGGACACTGCTTTGGTACGTTCCTATGTTTACCAACTGAAATGACCCCGTCGGAAAATGAGAAATTATACTTACGTGAAGGTTCATTTTCGACGGGGTCATGAAGTTGGTTCCCACCCCAGTGCCTGTTTAATCGGTTCCTTTATGTTTCAGAAGATCATTAGTATGGCTAAATACACTCTTGACTCGGGTTTTCTCAAGATGAAACTGGGGAGTGAATGAGGAGCAGCTGCTTATATACTGGCCAGGAAAAGCTCCACCTCTCGGTCAAGCGATGAGGCAGAGGGAGGTTAACCCTATGTTTACCAACTTCATGACCCCGTCGAAAATGAACCTTCACGTAAGTATAATTTCTCATTTAAGTATGGATCCCTCTCCCAAAACCTAAATCTTGCCTTTCCCATTTTGCAAATTAAAATGGAAATTTCCTGGGTACAGTAGTGATACCTCTTCTAATCCAGATATGGAAACTCTGCATTTTGCAAGCCAGTTTGGTCCAGTGGTTAGGGAGCTGGACTCTTATCTGGGAATACTGGGTTCGATTCCGCCCTCCCCCATGAAGCCAACTGGGTGACCTTGGGCTAGCCACAGGTCTCTTCTGAGCTCTCACAGCCTCACCTACCTCACAGGGTGTTCTGTGGTGGGGAGAAGAACGGAAGCTTTGTCAGCTGCTTTGAGTCCCCTTAAATGGGTGAGAAAAGCGGGGTAGAAAAGCCAGCTTCAAGGCTGATTATATCCTGTGCCAGAGTGCATCCTAACTCTCAGCCTCTCTTAGCAGGCATCAGTGCAAATGTAGAAGATTTTCTTTTAAACCTTTGATACGGCTCAATGAAACTGTTTTATAAAATAAAGGATGAGCAGCTACTTTGCCGCATCTCTCCTGCCTGCTTATGCCGTGAATGAGAAACTGACTTGTGTGTTATTGTACTGCTCCCTCTAGTGGCTTCTGAGGGAATAGAATAAAAGGAAGGCGACCATACAGGGCTTGCTCTATAAAGCAGGAACATGGCAATGTATACAAATAGCATCTCTATTTAAGAAAATAAAGCATAATCCAGAAAAGCAAATAAAAGGCAGAGCAGTTACCATGTTTTACTTGTCTCAGATTACTTTTACCTATGCACCAACCTTATTTTTTTGTTCGATGGTAGCCTTCCACAGCCTTGTGTCATCCAAATGTTTTAGACTGTAGCCCTGTTACTCCTAGCCACTATGGGGCCAGTTCCGGATTATATCTGCACCATATTGAACAGCCTTCTTTTGAGTGGTGTTTCTAGATCAGGGCAAAGTATCATGAACTAATTCGGTCAGTCAAATGAGCACTTCATGGATCTCTCCAGAGGGCTTTGCATGATCTACCCTTGCAACATACCTGGAAGCTGCCTGCCTAGTTCAGCCCAATCTAAATCAGCTTGGCATGGTTCAGACAACCGAATGTCCAAACAGCGTAGCTGGAGAAAATATTTTTGCTAATGCCCCCACACACCCACACCCACACACCTTAGACACTATATTTGCTAAATTTCTTGAAGTCCAAATCATATCAGTTCTAGAATGGGGCTTTTACAGAACAAAGATTAGAATTTTCAAGAATAATACAAGAGGCCCCAACCACTACCAAATGGATTAAATTACTGCATTATGCTTCACACCCATAAGCAAATAAAGAGTTTCAAGAAGAGATGATGAGATTAGAACAGGTATTGTGGAGAAATAGCTTGGAGTCTAATCCCTGGCAATGGGATATTGAACAAAGGGGAGGGGAGGGTGAGTAATATCTGTATCTGTCTGTCTGTCAGTCCATCCATCCATCCATCAGCTTTTCACACATGAACTGGATAAGTAATTGCATCTGCATTTTCTGTTTGGATGTATCTTGTGAAATCAATCAGCAATAAAATGATTTTTAAAAAATTCTGGAGAGGGATTGTATGTCTTTCAGAATAGTAACTCCCCATATACCCGTCTAAGGTGTCAACAAGATAAAAACAATTCTTTGACAATTGGATTTCTTTCCATATCTTCCATATTGATCTACAGATTTAATTATTTTCCAGATCACAATTTAGTGATCGTGATAACTGGGAAAAGAAGTAAAGGACCTTAGAAATGGAGAATCCATGAATCTCTTCTACAAAAAGAGGAAATATTATTGAGGTGAAAAAGGAAATTTTAAAGGTTTTTTTACTTCTCTGCAGCTATGGAGGACTGGGATGGCTTTGTGTGCTCTGTTCTGGGCCAGAGTCACCACTGTGGTACGTATATGGAGATTCCCAGCACGTGTGAGGCTGTTCTGATCAGGTAAGGCCCATGGTTAAAAGAATGGTTATTCTTAAAAGATGTAAGATTTATGGTACAGCAAGTCAATGTGAATGTTGCTTTTAAGAACCATTTTGTGAGAAATGCTTTGTTTATGGAATAAATATAAAACTAGATTGAAGTACCAGTGCTGTGGTAGACTTCTTGCCACTCCGTACTGGCAAAGGGAGGTGTAGGATCCTGAAAATCAGTTTGCTATTTGATTTTTCTAGCCCCCGAGGACTTGCAAGACACCAAATAAGCCCAATTATCTGTCTGACTTGAGGTTGCCCTTGCCTTGGTGGCACTGGTTTGAGGAAGGGGGAACACATAGCCCTAAAAGAGGGGAGCAACTGAGTCTCATCTTGCAAGTGATTTCAGCAACAGAGTTTCAGCAGCTCTGTTTCAGCTGGAGCTCTCTGGAACCGAAGTACGTGGAATTCAGGATGCAGTTCAGCCCTTATTGTTAGAAGAACATAGTGGACTCTGAGTTGTTCAAAGACAATGTGGGCCCCACAAAAGTACAAGAGACCAGAGTCCAGTTCTTGTAAGGTTGTAGTGGGCCTACTAAAAGGTGTAGTGCACACAGTGAAAGTCAGAAGCACTAAGTAGGCAGGGACTCTGATTTTTATAGCACACACTGGGATCAGGCAGGAAAAATGACTGTTAAAAGAGGTTAAGCAAGGAAGTCAGGTAACAATCAGGCTTTCTAAAACATGTAAACAGTTTGGATTAGTCCAATCAGTTATTCAATTTGGGCACTCACATTTTTATGCCAATCTTGCAATTGCTGTCCCCCAAGGCATGAACTCTTAACAATTTAAGTGTCACCTTCTTGCAACAGGTTGACAAGATTATGCTATGGTGCAAAACAACTTTTAACACAAAGAGTCTTTAGGCCAGAAAAACAGGCATCGTCGAAGATTTGAGTCAGCAAGCCCAAGGGAAGTGGTCTACCACGATGATGTTGTGGGCTCCAAAGTTCACGCTTTGAAATGCGACTCTGACCTGGGTGCAAAGTACCATTGCTGCAAGTGGTCTCTGCATTGGGCCTTAATCTTGATCAGGGAGGTTGTCTTCTGGGCCTCACCGGTCTGCATGTTATGTTCCATCTGCTTTAGACTGAATGCAATCCCAACTGAGAGTCCGATTTGGATCATCGGTAGATTCATTTACTAGCAGACCAGCAGGGCTTGATCTCAAACAAGGAGACATGCCATGCCTCCTTGTCCAAAACTACTGGGGGACGTATTTCAGGGGTGCACCAAAGTACAATGGCAAAATATGTCCCCCAGTGTCTGACCTGAAACTTGCATGAGCCTTGGGTCTAACCGGGGACTGGTTTGGACCAGCAGGGTCATGCAGACAGTGCTGTTCCATCCCATGCTTTTCAGTGAGCTGGATGAGTGGCCCCACCCGGTCCACTGATTAGGACCACAGGCTTTCCAGTGCAGAAAGGCCCATTGCTTCCATAAAGTGGGAATAAGGGAGCTGCTAGTTTACTCATGGGGGAGCTTTTTCTGTAAGGTGTCCTGTCTATCTAACCTTCTAAAGTTTTTGAGTGTGTTAAGCCCATGGACGTCATCTAGATAGATATTCAAAAACTTTTGATAAAGTCTCTTGTCAAAGATTTCTCCATAAGCTTAAGGGTCATGGAATAAAAGGACAGGCCCAATTGTGGATGAACAACTGGTAAGGAATAGAATACAGAGAGTGGGCACACCTGGAAGCTTCTCCATCACCTTCCCTTCTCTTCCGCGAGAAAATTCTCAGATCTTCGGAAGTTAATGCTTTCCACCTAGATTTTCTGGATGCGGTTGCAGACACAGTCTAAAGCACTGGAGATGCCCAGAACAAGACCTGCCACAGGGGACTCAAAAGGGTTGATTCTACAAAGCTCTGAGTCCCCATTCATGATCTAGAGAGTTTGGTCATCTTGGTCTACACACAGCCTGACAGCTCTGTTTGCAGCCTGGCAGCAGAATTTATAGAAAAACAAGAGCAATAATACATTTGACCAGTGGGCAGTAGAAGCTTCAAAACTTCTGGGGTCCAGGAAACTGAGGGAGAAAATGGACAAACAGGTACGTGTTTATAATAATGAATAGAGTTTATTATGTCAGTATGAAGCATTGGACTCCTGACTCCTGAAATCCCAAATCACGAGTATTGTTGTGGAGCCGTGGGCCACTTATCCTCCTATCTTTGCGGCCTTTACCCACAGGGGTCCTACTGTTGGCGTCTCCGAATATCTTCAGCATCATCCACACAACAATTTCCCATTCCATTGTTGCATCGACCAACGTAGACTTCCACAGGGTGGCAGAGCGTGTGTCTGCACACTCCCTTAAGCCTCCTGCAACGTCCTGTGCCTGCAAAGAGAACAGAAGAAGAGCTCGTGATCCTTATTTGTATTGCTTTGAATCATGTGCAGGACAGCCGTGGCACACCAAGTATCCTTGCCCTGATCACGTCTCACTATTGGCCACAGTGGCTAGGGCTTGTGAGAGTCCTTCAAACATCTGGAGAGCAAAAGGTTATCCTTCTTCTGACCTGATATAGAGCCAGAGTAACTCTTGATATACTGTCACATGTTCAGGAGTCTAATGGGACACAGTGGTCAAGCTCACATGGGAGGGGGCGGTGAAGCAGCGACTGGGGAGATCTCTTTCCCTGAGCAAACCCAGCATAGAAGTGCTGTGAGTCCACAAATGGTTCTTGGCAGAGCTAGTCGCCTCTCCCAGTTGCAACTTGCACTCTTCCCGTGAAAGCCGGAGCACAGGTATATCTGTCTTCACTAGGGGAGGCAGGTAAGTTTAAACAGACAACTTTAGTTGTCTGGAAGATGTCTGAGAGTCTGGATCAGACATCAGTTCAGTCTTAGTGCTTTTCTAATGGAGGCCGTTCCTTGAAAACATTCCATTGAACCTCACTGCTTGCTGTGCATTGTGCACCATGTTGAGAAATAACTGGTGCGTTCAGATTATAATTACCTGATTCAAATGTAGCTCCATTCAGCTCCTCCTTCCCTCAGTTTGTTTCTTTTCCAAGAGTGCACCAGATAAGCAGTGCAGTTTTGCAACACTGTAATTTTTTCATGAGGAACCTAACAATGTTCCTCACTGCAATCTCACACATATGTCCTGAATATAAGCCTTATTGAAAAAAGGCTTTTTGAATCAGTTCATTTAAGACTGCACTTCAGGATCATTTACTTAAGGAAAGATGCAAATGTATACCATTAAGAGTTTGAATGAGATTCTGATAAGTATCTTCTTTTTCAACTGTAATGAAAAATCTGTGAGGTACGTTTTACGGGCTCAGTAGGAATTTGTTCCAAAGTTTGCAGGAATATCAAAGCCAAATGGATTCTTCAGACTTTCCCAAACCTTGAGTGTATTAATTGGCATGAATTAGAAGGAGGAAAAGATTTTTTCCCCTAAGGAAAATACCAGGGAAAAAATTGGATGTGTATTTAGAGCTTTTTTGGCACTTTTACCTGATTTGTCCAGATAGGCTGGTTGAAAGAGGAAAAAAATAAGTAGAAAAATATAGAGGATCCTCATATTGATTGAAGTACAGCTGCTGTGGATGCTGTGCTGGTAAAACACAACAGAAACATCATGAGATACTGAGGTTTAAATGTATTGTTTATGGCATAGGGTTTTCTGTCATCCAAATGAAGGTCTCCTCCCCCCCCCCCCCATATTATTCTGATATTCAAGAACAAAATTCTTGCCCTCTGTTAAAATAGCAGGCAGTCAGGACCAGGGCTGCCAACGTGAAGCTCCCCACATGTTAAAGAACCACTGACTTTATGTCCCAGAACGCCCCTTCATTTGCCACTTCTGGCAGCTAATGCCCCTAAAGGAACTGCAGAGCCTGTTTGAAGAGCTACCTGCCTCTTCGGAAAGATGCTCACTGGGCATCTAATTAAGAAGTAAATGAACCTACAGCCAGCTAACAAGCAGCATCAGGCAGGTGCTCAGTGCAATAGGTGGTTGTGCCACGTTACCCTCGAGGCCAGAAACGGCCAAAATACAGATGTGACTAAACTGCAGTTCCCATAAGATCCGCTCATTCTGGCCAGTGTCCAGGCATGATGGGGTAGGGGTAGGTCAATAGCCTCTGGAGGGGCCATACTTTGGTCAGTCTGTTCCATGCTGACAAACTAGCTATGGCACAGGCTGTTGTCCCATCCCTTGTATTGGAGTGGGGGACAGTCCAGTAGTCCTTTGAACACACACAGCGATGGGACGCATTTTGTCCAGTGACCTGGATGGGTCTTTGTCTGCAATACCAGCATAAAAAGTGATTTTGATAGCTTGATCCAAAGTTGTGTTGGCAGCAGGACTCTGCAAACTTTCATTTTTAGTTGCTTCGTCGGCAATTGAAAGAACTGATTCAGGGTATAGCAGTCTGGTGAACGTCTCGGGCTCATCCATGGTAAGAAGGAGCCCTGAAGCCCACAAGGGATACGACTGATAACTTTTTAAATGGTGATGTAGCTGCTTTGCTAGTAAAAATTGTTTGGCACCCTGAGAAGCCTCACAATTTGCTATCTGTGTGATCAGAAATTAAGCTAAATCCACATGAGGGGACAAGAGTAATTGTCAGTTGGTCAGTCGGCAGTTCCAGTGATACTGTTTTATGGCAATAAGATGCTTGTGGTTTATACTGCTGAAGTTCCACCAGGAAATATTCCTTATGAAATAAGAATTTATCTTTGGGAACTCCCACAAAGCACTACCAGGCTAGCTAATCTAGGACTCACCACCCCCCATGATTTCACGCAAAAACAGGACTGATAACTTCTTCAGTTTATATTTTGCCTTCTTTCTGTCATGGAAGTCAGGCTTTGGGATGGAGGCGCCTCCATTCCAGGTGGATGAGGTAGGTGCCTTCAACCACTGTGGGAAAAGGCCCCTCTGTGCCTTCATTCAGAGGTGCCATTTTCAGCAGGGTGCAAAACTGTTCCTTGGGCAGCAATTGCACTTGGACAGCCCAGTTGCTCAAGGCATCGCCTGCCACCAGGAGTGGAGACACAGAGGCAGCGGGTACGTCCTTCAGAGGCCATGGGTGCCTCCATAAGGTAAGTGAAGTCACAGCCTCAGTCATGTAACCTGAGTCCCAATCACAAGTTTAGCTTCAGCAAAGGGACAGCTTCACATGCTTCAGATCATATTCTGGACCAGCTGGGAGCAGGATAACTGCAGACCTTGGCTCTCTTCAACCAGATTGGTTATTGAAGGAATAAAAACTGGTGTAAGGCTTCCCATTGCTCCCAGAATACTCTTCTGTGTACTTAATATATGGAAAAGACCAACAACAATCAAGGCGCACATATCTATGCAGCAATGTTATATAAAGGCAACATTCAAACTTGATTCCTTGTGACCTGCATGGACATTTACTGGCCATTATAAAAAGTGGTTGCCATTGGCATCTTCTGGTGTATTTTTCAGCTTCTCATTCTAGCCTAACCAGGTGGTCTCCCATTTCAGCATCAAAGAGCAGACAAGATCAGGGGGGCTTAAATGGTGAGGTGCTTAGTCCACAGGTAGTATCTCCTTATACAGAAAGCCCATGTGGCCTCTCTAAAAACACATTTGTAAATACAAAGACATCACTACTGAGTCAGTGAGCATAAGGAGCTCATTTATATGGTTTAAATGGGATTCAAACTTTTTCTATAATTCCTGAACTGTGTTTTGTGGACAATAGCGATTCCCACCCCTAAAACTTTAGAGCAAATGACCTTCAAAAAGGCCAAACAGCCTTTCTGAAGTACAGTTTGGGCACACAACTTTGTCCTGGGAAACTGGCACATTAATCCTACTTGTGATTCCCACAAGGCAAAATATGCCCTACCAATGAGGCTCTTTCTGCCCTTACTGTACCTCACAATGACTGCCTGCTGTCAAAATCCTGCCACAGACTATGATAGATCTCATCTCCCAATAACACTTTGTCTGCATTGCCCATAAACTTCACAGAATGGCCCCTGGTTCTAGCATTGTGGAACAGAGAAGATGATTTTTCTTATTTTCTTTATCTGCCTTTTCCACATTATGTATGATTTTATATTGTTTAATCGGGTTACCTCAAACACCATCTTTTCAGGCTTGGATGGTGCCTAATGCTGCAATAACATGCAGGTTTTTTTTTAAAGCATCCCTGAGGTGACCTTGAAGCAGTTTGGAGGAAGGATTGATCGGACTAGAAAAGGTAGGGTAGAGGAAGAAGAAGAGTTGGCTTTTATACCCCGCTTTTCTCACCCACTTAAGGAGACTCAAAGCAGCCGACAAAGCTTTCTGTTCCTCTCCGCACAACAGAACACCTTGTGAGGCTGGTGGGGCTGTGAGAGCTCAGAAGAGATCTGTGACTAGCTCAAGGTCACCCAGCTGGCTTCATGGAGGAGGGTGGAATCAAACCCAGTATTCCCAGATAAGAGTCCGGCTCCTTAACCACTAGACCAAACAAAGAGCTGCTTTTGGCCACATGAATCCCATGTGGTTACTTCCCTTGAACTATTTCACAAAGCTGTTAAAAGTATAAAATAAGGAAATTCAATGTATAATTCCCTAAGGTCTTTGGAAGAACAGGCTGTGGGTGGAGTGGAGAATTAAGAAATTTGCTAGTGTGATTGCTGTGGACAATTAAACACATGATTATAAACATTATTTTAGTTTGTGCACTTCAACCTATATATTTAAGCAACTTTTTATGTAATTTAATTACATAGAAACTGGTAGAAGCGGATTAGCTTTAAATGTATCCTAAGCTAGGTGTTGCTACACACAGTAAAGTGCTTAAAATATGGACCAGTAAAGGTTTCAGCAAAGGATGCTCTGATTTATTATCACATTGGGGGGAACACCTGTCGTGCACAGTAAATTCAACTTGTGAAAGCAGATTTTTAATGGAAGACAGGACAGGAGAAGAACGGCACTCCCTACGACTTCCACATAGTTTCAGTTCAAAACTCATTAGGTTTCACAAACATTATCTTTGGTGAAATTCAGCAAATAAATTCGGTCAATGCATTTCATTGCTGCCTCGAATAAAATAAAATATCTATGACTAGATAAAATTGAAACTTATTGATGAGGTAGAAAAAAGACAAGATTTTGGAAAAGGATCAAAATGGAAACCAATAAGGTTTTAGAAGTGCAATACTTTTCAGGGCAAAGCAAGGAAACGAGAACAAATTAGAACCATCCTTTCACCACCTTCAAAGCAGGGCTCACCTAGGGCTTGTTTCCACTCATGCCTCTTAAAACAGTTTAAAAATGAAACAAAAACAAAAGCAATTCAGACACAGATTCTGGCAGTCCCCACTTCAGTAGCTTTAAATTGCTATCAACCCCTCTACTGTCCCCATCCAAAATGGTTCAGAATTGCATTAGGGAAAGAGAATCTTCTCCCCTCTTGCCAGCTGGGGCCCCACCCCCTGCCTGCCGACTGGATCCTGCAATGATGTGGTGGAGGGTGGGGAATTGCAGCTCCCCCCCTCCCCTTATGCTTTTGCAAAAGACGTCCTGTTAGTCCTGCGCATACACAAGCACGCACACACACACCTTCCCCCCCCCGTTTGCTCTCCTCCCCTCATCACCAGCAGCACTGGCTGGTACACACACACACACACACACACACACACACACACACGTAAAGTCAGGCTTCTCTACAAGCGCCCAGGCTGAGCAAGGCAAAGGAGGTGCCTCCTTTGCCTTGCCAAGCCAGGCAGTTGCAAAGAAGTGAAAAAGCAGCAGCAGAGAAAGAGCTGCGTGCCCGCTCACCTGGCTGGCTGCACATGTGCATGATCAGTCACCGGCGGGGCATGGGGGGAGGTGCTTCTCTCCTTCCCAGGGCTCAGCAAGGCAAAAGAAGCGCCTCCAGTGTGTGCTTCCCAGCAAGGAGAAAGCAGGGGAAGTGAAAAATGGAGTGTGGAGTGGGTGAATTGCTACATCTTAATTGTTACTTCTCTGCTGAATATGGATCTGGCACTTTAACAAATCTGGGAAGGGTCTGGTCCCTGCGCAAGGTGAAAGCCCACCCGTTTCATGACATATTTGCCCCAATACTGCTGTAGTGTTCCCACAGCAATAAGAAAGAACCGTTTTAAAAGCAAAAACGGAAAAAAACACCTGAAAAACAGGTATTTGTTTATTCCATTTTTTAGCCAAATAATCCTCAAAATACTCCTGAAATGGATTGGTAATGGGGACAGAGAGAATCCAAAACATTTCTAAACCGTTTTAAAATGCCAATGGGAACTGGGCCCTAGACTCAAATATATGGTTGTTTTCAGTAGGCCAAAATGCACCAACCCCCCTCCCCTACATACAACCATACAACTCTAGATACTCATTCTCTCTTCTCAGATTTTGCCTGTTGAAAGACTCCTGAAAGCTACCAGCAAACATTACAAGGGTAGTTCAGCTCAGGGAATCTATTCACTTTACCTCTTCTTCTCTTTTTCTTTTGCGCCTCAAAAGCCTGTGAGAAGACTCTGTAACAAAGAGCTCTTCCCAGGTAACATCAACTGGTAGCCTTTGTGGAGAGTGGTCTCAAGGGGTAGTCCTTACAAAAATCCTCTTTCCAGAGCTGCCACCAGCCTCTGCCGCAAGCCCCAGCTTGGTTTGAAATAGATACAGAACAGAACCTTTGAGACAGTGTCCCTGTGACATCACCATTTGTGACATTCTGACAAAGGCTTCCCTCAGGCATCTCCTAGGCCACTCCCGTCTCTCAAGGGCACGGACAAAAAAGGTTTCAACCATAAGGCAGGCCCCTGGAAGGAGGCTCTGGGACAAAACAAAACAAAATTATTAAATTGTGTTGAGCTCTGGACAAGGAGCATGGCTTAACTCCCAGCTCCAACCAGATCATGCCAGTGGAAAAGGTATAGTTTTTAAAGCCAAGCAGGTACATCTGAGGTGTGGTCCACAGAGTTGTGGAGGGAGTGACAACTGGAAAAGGTTGGCTTTCTCTACCACAAACTTCACTTCTGCTCTTGGTTCACTGCAGGGAGCCATTGCGAACCAGACCTTCCTGTGTGAACCAGAACTCAAGTGTAGCTGCCTGCACTAGAGCTTTCCTTTTCCACCATGATGATTTGGAGTTGCTGGTGGTTATGGTGTACTCCCGGGGCTGATCCCAGGGAGCAGAAGAAAGCCAGGTGTACACATGAACAGGCCTAACAGGTTTTTCTGAAGAAGTGGAAAGACAAACACTCTTCTGAGGTTTTTATATAGGCAGGAGCATTAGAGAAGGTGCTTCATTCCTGCTCGACGTGTTGGGAGTTTAGTAAGTTTTAATTGAGGGTTCCTGCTCTGCGCAGAGGCAGCAGCTTGGCAAAGTTTAAGATTAAAGTCTCTCCAAGCCTTACTGGGACACCCCAGTAAGTGTAATTGTACCCAACATCACGTGTAGCATGGGGTGCTTTCGCACTTCGGCTGGATGGGAAATGTTGACTAGCGCTTGCACTGAGAACACTAGTCAACTTTAACCGCCACCGCCACCGCCACCCCCCGCAATTGAATACTTACCTTGATTCGATTGCAGGGCCGGCCCTCGTCTGGGTGCCGCCATTTTGACTGGAGCGCCCTGTGCGACTGCGCATGCATCAGCACAGTCATGTCTACGTCGCGGCACCTCAGACGACCCTGGAGCACCGGAAGAGGTGTGAATGGTCACTGCCTGGATACTCGGGGTAAGCTTTTGGTCAATGTGATTAGAAAAGTTCTGGGAAGGCAGTGGGGGCTTGGAGGCTGTAGCAGCCTCCTCCGAGTGCAGATGCTCTTCCACAGACATTCCCTAATCATGCCCTATAGGATGTAGTGCAAATAGGCCCATGGTCTCTACCACTGAACTGCATTGATAAGACCAGAATATCGCAGAGCTGTAGCTTTTACCCAAAAGCTACGTACCTCCTTCATGGCGTCTATTGCCCTCAGTTCTCCAAAAACTAGTTTCTTGTGCCAGCTATTGGAAGGCTGTTTAGGAGGCATCAGTTGATAACTAGGAATACATGAATAATATTGATTATTAGCCAAGGCAGGCATTCAGTCCTTGCCCTTAATGAAGACTAAGGGTGTTTCCGCATTGACTGTGGAAACCGGATTAACCCCCCCCCTTAGGTAAGATTTATAACACTTACCATGTGATGCATCGACACTGTAGACTGGATCTGAGCGCACAAGACCGGTTTTTTAAACTGGTTTTGCTGCCGAAATCCGGATAAAACGTAAGACCTGAAAAATCAGGTCTTACATCCGTCACTTCCCCCTGGATGTGTGCAGAAGCAGGACGCTTCCATACATGGCCACGGGAAGAGACGGATTCCAGCGGCCACCATGTCTGGAAGGGCGGAAGCAGGGCTGCCTGGTTCCGAAGCCCTTCCCTCACGCGCCGGACACTGCCGGAAACACGCAGTCACTGGCAGCTCCAGTCCCGCAGCTCTGAGGGCGGCGTCCACACAGCACCCACTCCAATCTGTCCTCCAGAATCTGTCCTCCCCGCACGTGTGTGGATGCACAGATCCGTCACAAATAGTGATGGATCTTCAGGAGGTTGGTTTGCCAAAAAGCTATTTAGATCCACTTTTTGGCGGCAAATGCGGAAAAGGTCCATGTAGTGCACATCTAGGCCTCCAGATCTACGCAATAGTATAGATCCAGAAGCTCCACGCTGAATATTGGTGCAGCTTTAGATGGAGCCTGATCCAGATTAGGGGGCCTTTAACCTTCAACACACCAGAACATGGGATGGAGGTGTGTGGAAGGCATACCCTGTCATGTTCAGGACTACTATGGGGTGGATTTCAAATGTGTGCCACAGCACACTGCCAAAATGCACTCCCCCAGGGGCTAGGAACTAGTCCTTGGGGGCACAGGGGTACAGTTGCGAAATTCCCACAAGATTTGAGACTGTGGCATCGGGCCTATTCGCACTTGGCTTTATTCTGGTCTATATCCTGGAACAGAGGTCTGCTGTCCACATGCTAGAGCAGGCCCCAACAGGCCCCAAGTAAGGCCTGCCAGAGTCTGCATTAGTCTGCAGAGAGACTACAGACCCCTATCCTGAGATCTATTCCAGAACAGCCAAGTGCCAACAGGCCCATGGGTGATCTGGATGAGTGTCACTGATGCAGACGGTGCTGATCCCATCCAGGCCTCCCTGTGGTCAGGATCAGTCAGCCTGGCTATTCCAGATGTGCTGATCCTGACTCCTAGCAGTTAAGTGGAGAGTGGGCTGCAACCACAGAAATTCTGTAGCAATTGTAGTTTCATCAAACTTTTTGCAAAGACGGAGTGACAGGAAAGGCTGTAACTTCCTTTAATCAAGTCACAAACTCTGCATTGACACTCTGTTCTGATGATGTTAATAAAACATAGAAAATTAAATCTATCAAGTTGTTAAAGGACACTGGGATGAAGGAGTTTTTTCTCCCTGTAGTTGTTAACAAAACTAACATAACATGGTGTAGGAGGAAGAGCCGTAGTGAATAGCTAACAGTCTGATATTGGTAAAATTGGGACAAAAGAGGAAACCTTCAATTAACCATTCAAACTGGAAAGAAATGAAAGCAAGGCTGTGCTCATAATCACACTATTGGGAAGCCTGTGCATTTGTGTGGACAGGGAGGGAAAGGGAGCTGGAGTAAGCTGCATTCAGGGAATTTCTCACAATTTAGATTTTCAGGGTGCGTTCCTATAAATGTGAATCCAGTCTGTTTTTGGAATCGTCCGATCCCATTTAATTTTTTATTCCTGGACTTTACAAGGATTATACTGCTAAAATCTGCAGAAAAAAAGTCATTGGAAAAACTGCTCTCAGTCCTGTTTTGGTGGCTAGCCCTCTTTTTTTTCCCCAATGGGAACGCTACCAGACTATTCAGGGAGGAAATCTGGCTTTTGGGCTGTCCCCCCCCCCCCATATCCTTCTGGGCAACACCTGCCACCGCTGTTGGCGCAGCATTATAGGGTGGGATTTCACACCTGGGAAGGTCTGCCCCCTGTCAGTCCCATCCCTGCAATGCTAGAGTCCTGGAGATCAAAAAAAGTCTTGGATCTTTCAACATAGATTTCCCCTTTCTGTGAATGCCACTGTAATTGCAAGAGATACATTACATTGTTACAGCAGTTGGCAGAAGAAATCTTTTTTTAGCCCTACACCATCCTGAGCAGCTCATTCAAAGCAAAGAAGGAAGGGAATCCCCTCATTCTCTCTTTGAACCTGTGCAGGAACCATGATCCTCTGTTCTCCTCCCATGCCTCACTGATTCTGTGCAAAGCTGCTGCCTTCCCGGTAACATAGTGAATGGAAGGAGCATCCGATCTGAAAGGGAGAGCGATCACTTTGCTGTGTCTGTTGTTTCGCTCAGCTGATTATGAGCAGGGCAGGCTTACAGGGTTTGGACAAGGGGTGGAGATGAAAAGGTCCTGGTTCTCCGTGCTGGGGATTTGGGCAGTTTGGATGGGAACTGCAGTATTTGAATTGAGCCTGCATTACCGTCAAGCAAATGGGAATAGCCAGAATGCGTACTCGGTTCTGAATCCGGATTAAAATAGTCCAATCCAGATTACAACCTCAGTGTGTGGATTTATTTTGCCATATGGAATTCAGGATTGCAGAGAGCTGGGCCAATACGGAGATGATACCCAATTGCTGCATCACAAACAATGACAGCCCTTGGATGGAAACCGCAAGTACATGAATCTTCCCTGATGTGTCTGGCCAGGGAGCAAGTGCATGAAGAGTGGCTCACAGATGTACACATGTGTCACTTTCTGAAATAAACACCAAAGTGCTTCGATAGGGAAGCAGTGCAGCTTTAGCAATGGCTAACTTGATCAGGGCTCTAGAGGAAAAGAGTCACAAGAAAACCACAGCCAGACTCTCACCAAAGCATTAAAAAATTGGGTTTGTGCAAACATTTTCTAATTTTTGCTGAGACACAATTTCAAAGAAAAGACAGCAAGGAATATTTCAGACCCTTGGCTAATTATACCCCATATAGTAACAGAAACTCTCCAAGGACCACGCGGGACAGCAGGATATGGAGCCTCAGAGATGCTTGTTCCTCAGTGGTCACTGTGATGCCACCTGTGATGCTCTGAGCCGAGGAAACATGAACCAAGAACAATGGCTTAACTATTTAAGACTTGCAACTCAACATCAAATTGCACAAAGTCAATAATTTATAGTTCTCAAGTTGGTATGAACTATTGTCAATAATGATGAACAAAAGCATATCATCACAAAAGTCTATGCAAGCTGCAAGATAAAAAAAAATGAAGATATTATGGGGAAACTGACTGCAAGAGATGAAAAAGAATTCCCACAAAAATGGATGGAAATATAGAATACTACTGAAAGAAAGAATCCTAGAATCTCTGAAAGGAAGGGTAGAGGGGGAAAGAACAGGAGAGAGGGAGGAAACAAACATCAACAATATGTTGGTCAGTATCAGAGAAGCAGTTGAGTTAGTCTAATTCACAAAGTCCAGCAAGGTAATTAGTAGCACTTGGAGACTAACAAGAGGAGGATTGGTGGCATGACCTTTCGTAGGCACGGCTACTTCTTCAGATGCTAGGGGGCCCGAATGGGCCCCCTAGCATCTGAAGAAGTGGATGTGCCCATTGGGCCCCCTAGCATCTGAAGAAGGAGACTTGCCCATTGTTCCCCCCAACATCTGAAGAAGTAGACGTGCCCATTGGACCTCTAGCATCTGAAGAAGTGGACGTGCCCATTGGGCCCCCTAGCATCTGAAGACGGAGACTTGCCCATTGTTCCCCCCAACATCTGAAGAAGTAGACATGCCCATTGGACCCCTAGCATCTGAAGAAGTGGACGTGCCCATTGTTCCCCCCAACATCTGAAGAAGTAGACGTGCCCATTGGACCTCTAGCATCTGAAGAAGTGGACGTGCCCATTGGGCCCCCTAGCATCTGAAGAAGGAGACTTGCCCATTGTTCCCCCCAACATCTGAAGAAGTGGACGTGCCCATTGGGCCCCCTAGCATCTGAAGGAGACTTGCCCATTGTTCCCCCCAACATCTGAAGAAGTGGACGTGCCCATTGGGCCCCCTAGCATCTGAAGAAATAGACGTGCCCATTGGGCCTCCCAGCATCTGCAGAAGTAGATGTGTCTACAAGAGCTCCTGCCACCAACCCTTCTCTTGTTAGTCTCCAAGGGTGCGTCTTCATGGCATGTGTTATTTCAGTTTAAAGAATTCGAAATAAAAGAAACGGAACAAAGCTGTCCAGACGACTTGCAAGTTGATCCGGTTCCGATGGCAGCCTTAACGCGGGATCAATACTCGGAGTCCACATGGCAGCATTGTCCTCCTGCCCATTGCCCACACTCTCTCCTGTGATTGGTTTTCCCTGCCAGGATCCCACCCTCCCTTCTCTTTGCGTCATGCTCCGCCGGGAATTCCCTGCCCAATCCACCCTCCACCTTCCCAGCAGCAGCAGCAGCAGCAGCAGCAGCAGCAGCAGCAGCATCCATCCATCCATCCATCCACCCATCCACCCACCCATCCATCCATCCATCCATCCATCCATCCATCCAGGCGCTGCGGCATGAGGAAGATGAGGATGGGGGGAGAGGGGGCAGCAGCAGCTGGGTGGGGGTGGGGAGGGGAAGGGAGGCATTGCTAAGGCACCAAGGAAAAGAGTCTTGGGGGGGACTAGCAAAGGGGGGGTGTCGTCCTTGCACAGACGGGATTCTAAAGTGAGAGAAGCCCCCCTTTCCCAAAAAGAGAGAGGGAGGAAGGAAGGAAGGAGGGGTATCTGAGAAGCCCCCCTTTCCCAAAAAGAGAGAGGAGAGAGGGAGGGGTTCCTAAGAAGCCCCCCCTTTCCCAAAGAGACAGAGGAAGGGGGGGTATCTGGGGGGTGGGAGACATTGCATGAGAATCTCACGTCTCCCGCCCTCCCGAAGCTGGTGTATATGGTACACTCCTGATTATCAATGTTGCAAATTTCCGCAATTTCAATACAGCTCTGTATCAAAGGACCGGGGCTTTAAACATTAAAGAGGCATAGGGTGGCTGTGGTGGGGTGTCATTCATATTTTTATCCCACTCTATACACAAGGCTCTCAGTGTGGGTCACAACACATTGGTTTTAATGTGTTCATATTAAACATATTAAAGCCATAACTTTGCCTGAACGTGGGGAGGAAAAAGCTGTTTCTTTAGTCCACCCTCAGAGCGAGAAAACATGAGCAAAGTGACCAGTAATTTTCTTTCCACATTATCTCTCCCAGAGGTGAATTTTACCCTAAAAGAAAACAGCTTGCCACTTTGCTGATATATTCTCTCACTCTGAAAGTGGACTGAAAGTGGATTAAACCTTAGGTATGACCACATATTCTCTCATTCTGAAAGTAACAGAGATCAGAACTTTCCCCATGCACAGAACTTTATTGACCCATGGCCAGGCCTGGTAGTGCGGTGCAGGATTTTGGGACATGATTGATCCTGCCCTATTGGATTTCCTAGTGGTCACCTATCCATGGTCCGCTTTGCCCTAATATCCTGGCAACTGGAATCTTATCTGGGAATTCCAGATTAGATTCCACTTCCCATCCTGAAGCAGGCTGCCCCTGGCCTCCCATTGCATCACCACCCACTCCTCCTGGGCTTGCATGGCACTGCCACCCCCAAACAAAGGATGCCCAATCTGGGGCAGAAGGCAAAAAAAGACACTTCTTTTTTTAACTGTATGAAAATGCTGCCCACATGAGATCTTTAAAACACTCTCATGCTCTGGTGCTTGGCCATTTAGTCAAGCAGAAGTGTTGTTTAGTCTAGTGGTTAGCGAGCCAGGCTCTTATCTGGGAATATCAGGTTTGATTCCACCCTCCTCCATGAACCCAGCTGGGTGACTGTGGGCTAGTCATGGCTCTCTTCTGAGCTCTCACAGGGTGTGGGGAGGAGAACAGAAGGTTTGTCAGCAGCTTTGAGCCTCCTTAAATGGGTGAGAAAAGTGGGGTAAAAAAGCCAACTCTTCTTCCTCCTCCTCCGTGAAGCCAGCTCAGTGGCCTTGGGCTAGTCACAGCTCTTACAGGGCATCTGTTGTGGGGTGAAGAATGGAAGCTTTGTCAGCCTCTTTGAGTCACCTTAAATGGGTGAGAAATGCCAATTCCTTCTCCTTCTGGGAGGTTTGGTATGGGGTAGCATTATTATAAAGAGGTATAGAAATCCAAGTCAAGGTTCCTATCTTTTTTTAACAGTTGTGCAAAGCATGGAACTTCAGCAAGTGCATCCTTCCTTCCTTCCTTCCTTCCTTCCTTCCTTCCTTCCTTCCTTCCTTCCTTCCTTCCTTCCTTCCTTCCTTCCAGCCTCGCGCCGAGGGAAGAGCAGCCGGCGGCGGAGGCGGCAGCGGTGGCATCCATCCATCCATCCATCCATCCATCCATCCATCCATCCATCCATCCATCCATCCATCCATTCATCCAGGCGCTGCGGCGCTGCGGCGCTAGCGGCTTCTCCCTGGGGCTCCGCCGCCGCTTTTCCCCCGCTTTGCTGCCACTTTGCCCCGCAGAGGAGGAGAGCCAAGGGGTGGACAAGAGAGCGAAGGGGGCTCCTCGTTTGCTCTTCCCCCCGTGGCCGGGAGGGAATTCCGCCCCCCCACCTCACAGGGACCGAAGCTGGATTAAAACCTTGGCTTGTGGTCACACCTAAGGTTTAATCTAGCTTCACTCCACCTTCAGAGTGAGAGAACACATCAGCAAAGTGACCAGTAGTTTTCTTTCCACATTATCTAGTCTAAAGGTGGATTTTCTGAGTTATTAACCCTGAAAGAAAACCAGCTTGTCAGTTTGCTGGTGTATTCTCTCACTCTGAAAGTGAACTGAAACTGGATTAAACCTTAGGTGTGACCACAGGCAGAGGCAAAGTAGCCTAGAGGGGGCTCAAAGCGGTTGACATTCTGTTTTCACCCTTCAAGGGACTAAGTGGCTGACAAGCCTTCTCACCCTTAAGGGGGCTGAAAGCGACTGTTCCGAACCTTCAAAGGTCTGAAATTGCGCAAAATTGCAACATTGTTTTAAAGGTGTGAAGTGCTTAGATTGATACAGTGTTTCAGCTTTAAGGACTGGAGGTTTATAGTGGGTGTTTGAGGGTGGATTTTTTCAATGAAGGAAACCCTAAACATGACGTGCTTCTAATACGTTCAGCCATTGGTTACAGTGCGATTGGGGGGGGGCGGGACAGCCTTAACACTGAATCTCATCCCGGAACGATACTGTCCACACAGTTAAAAAGGAAACACGTATCGACGCACGATCCGGAGTGAGACCTGTTGAGATCAGGATTTATTTCTAATCGGGATAACGTCCTTTAACACGGAAATACCGTGTTAATCCGAAGTGCCGTCTGAACTGCGCAAACTCAAAACGTTTTGAATTCGAGATAACTATGCCATGAAGACGCACCCCAAGTGTTACTAACTACCTTGCTGGATTTCATCAATAATATATATATATATATGTAATATAACAGCTGGTGTAATAATTTTTTTAAAAAAATCACTTTGTATGTCAACGGAAGGGCAATTTTATTCAGTCTTCAGAAATCAGCTCAAAGCAATTCAGCCTTGCCAAGCATATAGAGGGGTGGGCACTGGGGATGTGTACAAATATTCATATAACATTTGGAACAGTACAAATTCGGCCAAATTTGGACATTAGAATTCAAATTGAATGATGGCACATTTGAAGATTGGCATTTGAATTTGAATAGAATGTTTTGATACATTCTATGGGATTTAATCAAATTTGAATCCCACTAGATTCAAAGGAATCTATTCAAACGAATATGCATTTTCTTGCATTTGATTCAGTATGAGTCAAGTCCACACAACACCACTACCACCACCCACACACATTTCTAGTTGTTCCTGCAGGGTCTGTATGCAGGTCTCTCTTCTCCTTTGTGAAGTCCAGGGATACTTCAAGGTGGAACATCGGCACTGTGTGGAGCCACTTCTATACCAGAAGCAGCTCTACACATGCCGGAGCGTTACCTAGGCGTAAGGCACTGAAAAGTGCTCTCCTATACTAGCCACCATCTTGTATAGCCAGGCATGCTCCATTCCCACCTATTCCAGGCAGTGGAGCATGATTGTGCACTGTGCCGACTGGTTGCTGTGGCAATGGCACCATGCTTCCCTGTGGCCACGGTGAGGCACTTGCCCAGTACTGAGGTGACCGCACGTCGTCAGCGCTTGGGGAAGCACCGGCTAAGCTTGGGATGGGTTGGTAGTCACAAGGTTCAGACATCTGAACCATTCCATACGTTTGCTGACCGTCACACCTAATGAAGGTGTGAAACGGCCCTCATCAGCTTGTCACTTTGCCAGTGGACTACCTGGCTCTGAACATGGGCTGAAGCTGGATTAAAATGTAGGTGTCCTCATTAGTTTCTGACTCCTTTTTCTCACCTAAGTCATTTGAAATAATTACTGACCTTTATTTTACCTGCCCTTCACACCAGGTTGCCTGAAAGGAATCTCCAATTACGTGAGCAATACGAGAAAGGAGGAGGCGTAGCTTGTTTTTGTATCCCTCTCTTTCTCTCTCCCTGTATGAATAAACCAGGGTGTGGAACTCCAGCGGAGGAAATGCTGGTAGCTGCTACTCTTTCCTCAGTATCACCGCAGCACATAAACAGAGATCAGCCTTCCTCCCTGACGCTCCTCGCCATTCCAAAGACTGTAGCACCCTCAGCATGAAAGGCCTTTTCCTCATCTCGGCTGTTCTCCTTCTGCTCCCTCCCGCCGCTTCAGGTAAGAGGCCAGCCGTTTTAGTGCGCCGTCAGTGCAAAGGGATATTGTAGAGTGCCGGTGCTCAAATGCAAATGATCAAAGTGTTGTTAAAGCTGTGAGGTTTTCCTTTACATTATGTTCGAGTGAGGAGTTGGTTTAGGATGGTAAACTAGAAAGCTGCCGTCGCCTGAAGCTACAACTGGCTTGCTTGCCCAGCTCAGTTTGATTTAGGCTGACGAGAAACTCCTCTTCGGTTTTGCCTTTCCCAGTTCTGCTTCCATAATGCTGGGGCTGATGGTGGGACGTACTGTGCCCCAAACCAATGTTCCATCAATCAGCAGAGGTCTTTTCTTGAAAAGGGAAGGGCACCTGATGAGCAAGGACTCAGTACATTAACACATTTTTTTAAATAAAGTAAAAAGCTCTTTATGAAGGGCAATTGCAGCCAAATGCGGTTTGAATTGAACTAGACACTTTGACCGGTTCAGACAAAAACAAAACTGGTTCAGTCTGAGTTTGAACTTGGCCCTGAAACATGGGGGTGGTTCAGGTCTGAGTGGACCTGTCTGACTGAGCACTCTTTTTTACCTTTGAGGTGGCTTAAGACTGTTTTCAGGTGAGATTGGTCACATGGCAGCCTTCCTCTCCCCCTTTCATCAACATCCCGGACTAGAAAAATGGATCAGAGGCAGAATGAGAACATAAAGGTCACATGCTACTATCACTAAGGTGCTTTTGAGTTGCTTCTTCTTCTGTGTTATGGGTACACTTTCAGTATATTTATATTTATTCATATTTATACTTTATAAGAGTCATTTCAGACAAGCGTGTATTATGAAGATTGGTTTTCCACCCCTTTCTTTTATCTTTGGCTGGGGTCGCACCTGAGGTTTAATCCAGCTTCAGTCCATCTCCAGAGTGAGAGAACAAATCAGCAAAGTGACCAGTAACTTTCCCCCCACATTACCTGTCCCACAGGTGAATTTTCTGAGTTATTTAACAAGCTTGTTACTTTGCTGATGTATTCTCTCACTCTGAAAGTGGACTGAAAGTGTCCCCAGTTTGTGAAAATGTGGCCAAATGGGGAAAGGCATTTTATGTCAGTTTTGGTGGGAAAATTACGATGGTTTGGAGAAGATCCACCAGAGAAACTTTGGCCCTGTCCCCGTGTTGGAAAGGTAGGCTGCTTTTGCACCGAGTGGGCAGAAATTCCGGATTGGAGGACCAAGATTTCCTCAGTTTATGAATCCAGATTCTTAGGCGGCGATGGCTGGATCCACACCATCTGCACAGATGGCACCAATCCAGATCTATTCCCCCATTGCTGTGAAGCTTGAGCAACATGGCTCATCTCATAATGACTGGGAATAACAGTTCCTAGCTTAAGGGCATGGGGGTGCTGACTATGGTGGGCTGTACCGAAATTGCTTCCGTGTTTTCTGGATCATGGAGAGGTGCCATTTGCATGCTTCCATGATCCAGATTGAGGCCCAGGGACCAGATTGTAATACCCATTAATGGGGTCTATAGTAGATCCAGATAAAGAGTCTTTTGGTCCAGATCTACCTCTGTTCTGTCTGGGCAGATCCATCCTTGAGAGGCAGGGCCCCTGTGGTCTCGAATAAGGTACAAATGTGGAGGACCCAGATCCAGACTAGAGGCCCTCTGATCTGGACTTACCATCTTGTGCAGAAACTGCCAGAGTACCATTATGGCTGGGCTATTTGTCCTCTACAAAGCATGATAATCTAAGGCTGGTGGTGGATTTTCCAGCAGTAGCACTTTTACCTAATTTTTCAGAGGGAACCACCATTATTTCTATCCACTGTGCATGTCCATGCATGCAGAAGTGCCACTAAAATGTGCAAAGGTGACACAGATCATGGTGTTGTCTAGCTAGCAAGCAATAATGCTGGAGAAGCAATATGTGGGCTACCTGCTTGCTACCAAGATATCTGGTTGTCAGCTGGATGCAGCTTTTGATCCTTTGGGGTGGGTTTTCCAGTATAGTTTGGGGGAAAGTCATGATTCAGTGACTCCCAAGCTGAAAAGCTAACATGGGAAAAGATATCTTAGAAGTTTGCAACAGGTACTCCGAAATGTGAGATTTAAGGAGATTTACATGAAGAAAACTCCCACTCACTAGCTGTAAATATCAGAGAAATAGCCGTGTTAGTCTAATCCAAAAACCCCAGCAAGGTAGTTAGTAGCACTTGGAGACTAACAGGAGAAGGGTTGGTGGCATGAGCTTTTGTAGACATGTCTCCTTCTTCAGATGCTAGGGGGCCCAATGGGCATGTCTACTTCTTCAGATGCTAGGGGGCCCAATGGGCACGTCTACTTCTTCAGATGCTAGGGGTCCCAATGGGCAGGTCTGCTTCTTCAGAGGCTAGGGGGCTTAATGGGTACATCTGTTTTTTCAGATGCTAGATGGCCCAATGGGCCCCTTAGCATCTGAAGAAGTAGACGTGTCTTCGAAATCTCATTCCACCAACCCTTCTCCTGTTTGTTTCCAAGTGCTACTAACTACCCTGCTGGACTAGTCATTAGCTGTGTTACTAAAAGGATCAAGTGCTCCAAGGACGAAAAGGCAAGAAGTAAAGAATCTCAATGAGATTTTCTTTCTCTCCTCCATTTCCCTTTTTGTTTTCTCCAAAGAGTATGTAGAATCAGACACTGTGAGGTGCAAGACGAATGACAACATATGTGCCACGCTGCTCTGCCCCTTCTGGTACACAACTATTGGAACCTGTTACGAAGGGAAGCAAAAGTGCTGTGCTCCTTGGCGGTGGAAGAAACTGTTCCCATCCTTCCGAAAAGCTGAAAATAAGCAATAGTTTCTGCATTATTTAATGAATGTGTGTGGTTTTTCCCCCCTCAAATAAAGATGCCTATTTAAGCAAAAATGCTCCCACTGGACTTCACTCTTCACTCTTTTGGTTTCATGTGATGCTTTTGCTGTTGTTCCCATTTCCATGTACAGACTGCAGGGATCTGCTCTGAGGCAGACCTTGCTATCCAAACGGGACAGGGGCACTTGGGATAGCAGCATGTACTCCTCCTCTACTGAGGACAGCCATGATGCCACACTGATGCACACACACCTATGCGAGGGGTCTCACGTGTCTCAATGTGCCCCCCACAAGAGTGATGGCTGCCCAAGGCACCTGAGGCAAAAGCACAAACTCACACTTTTCACAGAACTGCCTTTCCTGCTACTTCAACAGGGGCCAATTAGCACTTTGTTCCGTAGTTCACAATTAGGCAACATCTGCACAGGAACATCTGCACCTGAAGGATTGGCCAAGCAATCAAACACAGGTGAGCGATTGATTGCATGGGGGCTGGACTAGTGAGTGCTAGTCTACGTTAGTTCATGGGAAGTATGAAATTGCCCCAGGAGCCTGCAAAGCCAGATGTGGATGCTGCGATGAACCAAGCAGTGTGTGAGTAACTCTATGGAGGTGCCATCCCCCAGGCATCTTCCACCACAGCTGTGGAGCCATGCCCAACAACGTATGTGCTGATCTTATGCCTCTTTCTGTTTGCCTGCCTATATCCATCCATCCATCCACCCACCCATCCATCCATCCACCCACCCATCCATTCTCTTGTCTTGCCTTTCAAAATATCTGGTGTGTAATGAGCCTGGAAACAGTGCCACAAGTACTGCAGTTGGTTATGTTGTAGAGTGGTAAAAGACCAAAGGATTCTGTATTTTCAGTAGGGAAAAATCTCATTTGCGTCCCTTCCAAATGACGTAAGGGTTGAGGGACTGCCTAGACTTTCATTGAAGTTTGAGCCACAATTTCTCATTGGTTGATTGTAAATGCTTGGTATCAAAGCTGGTGGCTGTCCAGAAGTGGCCAGTCCTTGGTTTCCCAGTTTCTCAGGAGTTGGATCATTAGAGGACAATGGGCAGAAAGAAACAATACAAGAGGACATAAGAGAGCAAGAGGGGGAAGGGAGACAACTTTCCACTGAATAGAGAAGACAGAAAAGGATGGGGAAAACCCACAACAAATGCTAGCTTCGCCCTTGTCCCCACTCTCAATGTTCTGGGGCTGGAAATGCTTTATTCTCACACCCATTTGAAAGTGCAGAAGTGCACATCTTTGGAGATCATGAGTTTTAACACACACAAAGCAAGAGAAGGGGAGAGCTAGTTCTACAGCTGCCAATGCACTGGGATAGCTAGATATTCAACCACCGAGCTGAGGCCGTGATTATTTTGCTTCGCAGACGGTGCCATTGGGAAGTGGGAAGAAGGAAGCTGGGATGGAGCAGACGAAGATGTTCGCCCCCACAGGAGATGTGCTTATGCATTCCATTAAGGTTATGAATGTGAGTGTTGCTACACAGATTGAGAAAGAGAGCTAGAAGGGGATTGCGCCAAGTAATAGCTAGCAGGACTCCAGTGCTCTTGGCTCCACAGAAGGTATCTTTGGAGGGTGGGAAGGCTGACCTCACCTGTCAGAAGTGCATCCAGTCACAGATGGTGGCGGGGGGGGGGGGGAGTGGCAGAGAAGGATAGGATAGGATAGGATAATGTATCACTCACCTGAGGATGGGAGACTGACAGGTCTGGACAAAAAGAAAACAAATTGAGCAAGCACTATGCTTCCCAGCTGTGATCAACTTAGAGATGGACTAAGTAGATGAGGCAAGAGAGTTTGCTGGAAGTGCTATGCCCAGAAAGTACCTTATTTCATTGTTAGGCTGCCGGAGTAATCAACGGAGGTATCTGCAGTTTGACGGGGAAACAGCCTTATCAGTCCTGTATCACAACATCCTGAGCGTATTCTGTCCAGCTATGGCAGTAACTGTGATCATGCATTTTGCTGGGCTGTAATAAGCAGCAATGATGGCACAGTGTGCACGCAAGGTGACACTGTCCCAGGGTGTGTCCAGATACATCCTAAACGACAAATTCCACACACAGCCCCAATCATGCATCACACAGCACTCACGGTTCTCTGTCGTCTCTTCGGAGCATTCCAACGTTGCTGCGCATTTCCCCTAATGTGGGAGAAAGCTCTCTCCCTCCGCACTATCAGAGCATCCCTGCGCTGTGCATTGGAAGTCTGCTGTCTGGAGGGCTCAGTTGGTGAGTGAATTTTTAAAAGCATGATCGGAATATATAATTTCTTTGGTTTTAGAGCAATTGACAGATAGGGTCATCTTTCATCCGCACACAACAGAACAAGTACAAATATAAATATAGATTTTAGTTTATTTCTTAGCTGCCCTTCTGCGTAAAAGCAGGGATAGGACCATGAGATGCAAGAGCAGCTTTCATTATAATACTTATATTTATCCAGAAGAGGGCATTACTGCCCAAGGAATGGTCCCTTAAATGCAACATATTTATTGAACTGAATGTAAGGAAATTTGTATTCCTTCAAATAGATCCCGTTCGTACAGTACGAATGTATTTGTACACATTTGTACGAATATCCTATACAAATGCATACATACCCAATACATATCCAATACATAACATATCCACCCTGAAAGCGTCAAATCCACCCTGAATCCACTTTGAATCCGCTTTCAAACCATGTCAAATGCACTCTGGATCCATTGCAGATGTGACTGGCACAGCCGCTTTCCCACCTCCCCATTTCACGAATGTTCCAAACTATTTGTATGAACACAAATGTCAACGTGCGAAAGTCGTAACACTCAGTTCGTATACGGAGTCCAAATTCATATGAATGTGCACGAATATCGAACGTTACATCCCCCGCCAGGAGGACTCTGGATCAGTGCCAACAAACCCTTTCATATTATATACTATACAGTAGGAATGTGCGTGAATTTTTTTTGTATTTGTTTCACATTGAACAGAATGCAAGAGAATTGGTATTCCTTTGAACAGATCCCCTTCGAATGTAGAGGGATTTGAATTCAATATGAATGTTTAATCTCATACAAATCCCATACAAAGCTTCATACAGATGTATCAAAACATTTGATTCAAATTCGAATGTCAGTCTTGGAATGTTCGATTTGAATATGGATGTCTGAATTCGGTCAAATTTGTGCCAATTTCTAATGTTACGAATATCCCTGCTCTACAGAAGCGAAGCACCCGGGCGTTGCCCTTGCACATGAGTACTCAAGTAGAGAGACTGTAAGGGTGCTGCGGCAGCTGTTCCGTTAATCATCTCACATCTGTCACTCCAGAGAGATGGGCTACGGCCTGATCCATCAGGGCTCCTCTTACTTTCTTATCTGTGCAGGGCGAAATATGACTCTTATCTGGATTGCCAGTGCACCTCAATGTTGACATTAATGGCATGCTAGAGGGGCCCAGTCCACAACACAGAGGAGTGCAGTAGGTGCATGTCTTTGTGTTCCAGTTTGCAGGAGCGCCCGTTTTGGTGGGATGCCTCCATGGGCTCTGAGGCCAGGAATTTTTGTTCCTGTCCATTTGAGTTCGTGGAAGCCAACGCCAAAGATCACACGGGGACTCGGCTGGAACAATCATCACCATGCAGACAGCATTGCTCCCACCCAGAGAAATCAACCCCAGTCATGAACTGGAAGTAACTGGAACCAGACCACAAAAGTAAGTGCAGAAAGGACCGTAGTTGAACTAGCTGATTTTGGATCAGAATGCTGCTTGAGAAATGACTAGATTTAAAGAAAAATGCAAGTAGAGGCTAACACTGACTACTTCCTTGTTACTGTACAATTCATTTGTATCATAGGAAGTGCTCCAAGAACATATGCGCACAGCTCTGCAATTCAACTTAAGTCTCAGCGCTATAGGTGTTCAGGGGAAGCAGAGAAGACGACACTGGGAAAGGTAAAGTAGAAACACCTTTTGTTCTGACATTCTCTTAAACATCTCTATTTTCTATTAATATTTAATTCAATTTGTAACAGGACCTTTCTTTTTAGTTGGCATAAAACTGAGCTTCTTTTTCTGCTGGTCCTGCTACAACAATCAGCCATCCTAATAACATGCAGAGAAGGAGAACTTTCACTCCGTATCTTTGCTCGTAGCTCTGAATTTGTTCCTTTAGTCGTCAGAGTGCAGCCAAATAGGTGAATATCCTTATTAAGAAGGCAGAAAGGGGACATAAAAACTGTTACTTGAACAAGAAGGCATATCAAAATACTAGGAAATAGTTACTAGAAAATTAGAAGCCAAAGCCAGCAGGAATTGGGTGTATTATGCAATGTCAGAATTTGAACAGGAACAGTTTCAGCTGAAATGTTTCTTCTTTCAGCTTCTGATACCCCAGGTAATATAGTTTAAGGCTCCACTTGAAAAAGCAGGTGATTTCTTCAAAGGTGCTTTGAGGGAGGCACCATGATAGCTGCTTGAAATTTTTATTTATTTTTATTTCATAACCCTTTAAGGTATATATCAATAACATATACATTATACAATACCACTATGCTAGTTGCTTGAAATGACACCTCCTCAAGTGATTTCTCACTTCCCTTCACATCCACTGGACGGGAAAAGAATGCGATGACCCAACCTTAACTACAGCCCACGCCCCGCACAATCGATCTCACCTGTGATCCATCCCGGGGCCGGTCCTTTTCAGGGTGGTGCCATTTTGCTTGTGGCACCCTCCACGACTGTGCATGCGCCAGCGCCTTCACCATAATGCTGCTGCTGCTCTAAACGTGGCAGTCGCAGCCACGTCTACGATCTTCTCAGGTGCCAGCGCGCTTGCATGATACCTCAGACAACCCCGGAGCACTGGAAGAGGTGCTTCTGGTAAGTCCCTGGGTAAAGTCAGTAAAGGTGCAGAGCACAAATATTTAGGGAACTTCTGGGCAGGCAGGGAGTGCTTGGAGGCTGTAGCAGCCTCCTCCAAGTGCAGACGCCCTTCTTCAGAAGTTCTCTCATTATTCAATACCGGCCTAAGTGCGAATAGGCCTCTTGTGTCCATTCTTGGGTGCAGAGGTATCTAGCAAAGTGGTGATCAGAAGAACCTCAGCGAAGGGCGAAAATCATGCCCCCCACCCACCCCCAAAAAGTCTATCTCAGCTGGCAATTGCACAGAGTAGAGGGTGGCACACCTGCTGTGAGGCATCTCCAATCACCAGAAGTGGATTTATGGCAGTAGAAGATGCATCACGATGCCCTTGGGGGCAAGTGGAGACGCACCAAATAATTTCTCATTAGTGAGCTTCAATGAGCCGCAAGGGCAGATTTTCTGCTACTTTGCCGCTCATTCTTCTCAGACAGAATTAGAAACTACAGTGAAAATGCAAATAAATTTGGGAGTAAAATTCTGCTCAGAGCATTTCAGCACAGAGAGCAAAACATGAAGAGACATGTAGTTAATTAATAAATCTAATCTTTTTGGAAAGTGCGTTTGCAGGGTATGAAGTAAGTTGAATGGAATCACCCAGCATATTTCAGGCCCTTTGAATCCCCAGGTGTTTCCCCATGCATGTTTGGTCCGGTACCAAAATCGGGTTTGGCAAAGGGTGTCCCCATGCATTTTAGATTTGGGACCAAATCGCCCAAACCCGTGCCAAACCAGGGCCAAAATTGGTACCTGGAAAAACCAGTCTGGGCACTGTTTGGGCGATTTAGTCTGAGTCAGGCCTGCATGTGAGGACGGTCCCTTCGGCTGACAGGAAAGAGACTTGAGTTTACTTCAGGAGTAAAGCCAAGCCTCTTTCCTGTCAGCAGATGGTGAAGAGGGGGTGCAGAGGCTTGACTTTTCTCTCTTTTCCAGGGAGGTAACCTTATTGCCCCCCTGGAAAAGAGAGAAATCTCAAGCCTCTGCACCCCCTTACTCCCTTTCTGGCTGACAGGCTTGCTTTTACTACCCTTTCGAGGTGTGAGATTCAATCTAAGTCTGCACCCAGTCCCATTCGAGCCCAGTCGGTGCCCACATGGTGACAAATGGATTGCATGGGCCTGGGGTTTGAAGCACATCCTGAACCTGCATTCCTAGCATGCTTTCCTGTTGCATGGGCTTAGTAGTTCAGCCTATGAAGTCAGTGCTGGAAGCCTTAAAGGCCAGAAGCTTTCTTTTTGACCTTCAGAGTTTCCAGAGGGCCATTTTCAGTGGTGCACTACTTCCGGCATCACCTCTGGCAGTGTTTCCTGGAGCGTCACTGAAAAGAGTCACCCTCTGTATTGTGGCCTTCACATGCCTCCATGGTCCCGGGACTGGTGGTGATTGATATCTATTGGTAGACCAGAGGTGGGGGTGCCATTTGGTGGTACCCTAGCTCTGACTCTGATCTGTGGACAAAACATGCTATGAAACTGACGGGTAGGAGAGTTAGGACTGGCAAGGGGGAATATTATTTTTACCCAAAGGGCCATTTGTGTAATGGAATTTACTGCTAGAGGGGGAAATGATGGCCACTAGACTTGATGGTTTTAGGAAAGAGTAAAACCAATTCATGGAGGCCAGGAGTGTCAGTGGCTACCGGCCTGGGTGCTTCCTCCAGGTTGAAGAGGCAGGCAAGATTCCTCCAAAGACCATTTGCAGGAATTTGAGAGCAGGTGAAGGTTTGGCCTTTGTCTTCTGTTTGAGATGGCCAGAAACAGTTGGTGGCCCAATGTGGAAGTTGGGAAGCTGGACTACATGGGCTGTGGCCTGATCCAGCAGGGCTCCACTTATGTTCTTGTGTTCCTATGGGAGGGAGGCCCCCAGACCCTTTCCTAGCAGGGGAAAATGCCCTGGGTGGAAAGCCCCTGGCGTTATTTGTCTTGAGGGACAGTGTCCACTGAATAGAGAACTGGCCACATACACATTGCATCACTATCCTGTATAGAAAGAAAACTTCATCGTTTTGTTTGCTGAAATATTTGTCTTGTTTTACATCCATTAGGTGAAAAATCAGAGGAACAAGCTAAGTCATTAGTCTTTATCAGTTGGTCAATTTTTAAAAATTCCTCCCTTCTTCTAGAGCTCACTACATCCACATCCCTTGTATTTTTTGCTAGTAGCCAGCACTGAAACCATCTTTTCCTGAGTCCCATATTAAAACAAATCTCCTTTATTTGACCTCTTTTTGCCAACTTATATCGGTAGAGTAGCCGATCCCAGTCAGCAATGTCAAACTCCTGGTTTACAGTTTCAGAAAGGGAGAGAACGTCACTCTAGAGTGAAGGAGAGGGGAACCCTTTCCATCAGTCTGAGGCTTGGAGTCGTGACCGTGCTATTTAGCAAGCATGAGCAGCCTCTGCGTGGGCTGGCTCTTCACTTATGTGTCCAGGAGCCTGTGCAATAGGTAGTGGGTGTCCGATCTCCACTTCCAGGGGTACACTGCTGTCTCCCCCACTGAAGCTCCAGAAGTGTGTGTGGGGGGGGGAGGGTACAAAATTGCATTGCTCAGACTCTGCTTCCACAGGTGCCTGGAGACACGGGTGAGGGGACGCCTTCCCCCACTGCAACCCACTGCAAGACTGTATCTTCAGAAACAGCCTGTAGTCATAAATATTCCAACTGCTTTTGCAAATTGTTTTCGTTTTTCCAGAAATGCTTCTCCAGGCCCTCATGCTGCCCTTGTCTTCTATGCTGCTACAATTTCTGCAACAGGTATGACCTTTAAGTCTTATATCAAAGACAAGGACTGGGGAGCAGGTAGAGGTCTGGGAGGCTGTAACACCGACACCTTCCTGATTAAGGTCATTTTGGGGGCGTCAGGTGGGCTGGGCTAGGGTAGGGCTGGAGAGAAGTTAGCTTCTCCTCTACCCCAGGTGCCTTCAGTCCTTACAGCAAAGAGATGGGAACAGGTGAGTGCCAGTGTGTGCTAGCTGGCAGTTAGCATAGCTTGGGAGTAGGTCTTTGTTCTCCATCACTATAAAGCCAGGGGAAAGTCCAGCATGCACAGAGCTGCTTCTGGAAGAGAGACAGCTCCACACAGTGCACACACCCCGTGCCAGGGTGCACCTGGACTTCCCCACCAGGTGTGCCGAGAAAAGGCCCTTTGTTTTAACTGTGTGTTTTAAGGAAAGCTTTTACTGCTATACATTGGTTTTTGTGCTTGTGTTTTGCTATGAGCCACCTATGGACTATAGGTTGGAATACAGACCAAGTCAAGAAATATATAAAGCTCCACACCCCATGTCTTTGTTTAGAGACTCCCTTCAGGTCCCACATGCACTGGTGATCCATTGGATGAAAAGCAAATGGAATCCACTACTCTTCTCCATCCAAAGAGCCTCTTTAGGATTGGAAGCTTTGTATTGGGAGAGAAAGGCATATAATATCTATCTATAGAAATGAAATCTTAGAGAATATCCTTATTCTTTTGCATCTCTTTTGCTATTAAAATACAATTTTACTGAATGAATGCTAACAAAAATCACTATTACTCAATCCATTCTCAAAACTAGGCTTCATCCACCTATCTCTTGAAAGGGGCAGCTTCTGGGATGGGGGCAGAGGAGTCCAATGAATTGTTGGCAAACAGCATTCTTCTCCCTGTGGCTTCCAGAAGTGGAGGAGATACAACTGTGGGCAGAATTCTGCTCCCAGCAGAGAGATTCTTCCCTGGGGCTTGTTTTGCAGTACTGGTAACAAGGTCAGAAGTTGGTCATTTTCAGTTTTCCAAGCGGAGTGTCCAGGAAGAAATTGCACCCAGTGAGTTGCTTCCTTCCCTTGTGCCCCCACAGGAAAGAGGAGAAGCAAATTCCTGTCCCCAAAGCAGCACTGGGGACACGTTTAAGGGCTTTCCCGAAGGGCAGTTGGTTGGGACACTTTTCAGGGACCAGAATCATTCACTTGCCCTGCCCTTGGTCACCCAGGGGGAACATTAGGTTCCCAGAGAGATGGAGTCTAGAATTAGTTTTACCATAATGCAGGCTTTAAAGCCATTTATAACATTCAAAAGATGCTTAAAACATTTTCTTTGACTCTTTTTCATATATGGTTAATTTAGTTAACATTAAAGACAAAGCTTTGTCCAAATACCTCCATCGCCAATAAAAGCTTTTTGTTACAATTCAGAACTAGTGAATTTTACCAAGCAATAGTATTTTAACAAGTGCTTTAATACATTGTGAAGAGAGAGGAATTGTATTTCCACATGTTGGTTCAGCCTGGGAGAAAGCCTTACGCACAGGTGGCAGCTGTGTTTGTAGTCGTTGCTGTTGCTGTGACATTGCTAGAGCATGATATGAGTGCTCTCCTAAGAAAGTCTCCTTGTGGAAGAAGAAGAGTTGGCTTTTCTACACCGCTTTTCTCACCCATTTAAGGGGACTCAAAGCAGCTGACAAACTTTCTGTTCTTCTCCCCACACCAGACACCCTGTGAGGCAGGTGGGGCTGTGAGAGCTCAGAAGAGAGCTGTGACTCGCCCAAGGTCACTCAGCTGGCTTCATGGGGGAGGGTGGAATCGAACCCAGTTTTCCCAAATAAGAGTCCAGAGGCCTTTTTGCCCAAGGGGTTTTCAAAGGCATGGAGGGCATATTGGGACGCAGCATTCGCTCTTGCGGGCTGCGGGATCCATTCCAGGCCGCCCACAAGCGTCCCGACGTGCCCTCCATGCGTTCGAGTTTCAGAGCACTAAAAAGTGCTCTGAAACCATCTCTGCGCGTTCCGACCTGTCTCAGAGTGGAAGCATTCGCACGCTGTCTCCCAGTGACAGGTCGGCCCCTCCCCCGGGCTGCTCCCATTGGCTCCTATGGACCCTGTGTGGGCAGCCCGGGTGCCTTCTGTCCCTGCGTTCCTGCTCGCTCCCGAACCCCAGATTGGACTCCAGGAACACCAGCCAAAAGGCCCCAACCCATCCCCAGGGTCATGTGCGTGTGTGAATGGGGTTCACCTTCTCCTGCTGGCCTAATTCTGTGTAGACTAGGCTGGGCCATTCTGAGCATGCTTGAGGGGGCGGACCTTCAGTGGCTGGGCACCCACCTGGTCTCAACTGGCCATCTGAGCATGTGTGGGTGCCCAGCCAATGAGGGTACCTGGGCTGCCCACACTAGGTCCATAGGAGCCAATGGGAGCAGCCCAGGGGAGGGTCTCCCCCCCCCCGAACATTTTGAGAATGCTTTCCCGTTCACACTGGCAGGTAAGGGAACTGTGCTCAAAGCGTTCCTTACCTGCCCTCGTGTGAACAGGAAAGTGTTCTCAACCCGTTCGGGGGGAAGCGTTCTGAGGCATCTTCGCCTTGTTGCGAAAGCGCCTCAGCTCCCTAAACACTAGACCAAACTGGAAGTAGCCATTGCCCTCATAACTGTGTGTTGGCTGGTTACACAGATCCATCCGCATGTTCAGAGATGTCTTCCGTGTGGTAGTTGGGTAAGCAGAAGGCAAGCTTACCCAGGAAGAGGCCTGCTCACCAAAGAAGGAGCCTGTGCAATGGGAGGGAGCACACCATGTATGTACACTTTCCATGTACGAACTGTGGATGACAGCAAAACAGAGACAAAGCGCCCTGTAGAATCTTATCAACTCTGCTGTGTAACAGTTGCTGTATTTTATTTTCCTTTAGAGTCTTTCAGATTATGTAGCTAACATTTCTGTAGAGTTGCAGAAGGAAATCCTTGACAAACACAACGCCATCAGGCGGGCAGTGAAGCCAACTGCTAGCAACATGTTGAAAATGGTAAGATGCAAGCAACTTGTGGAAAATCATTTTATTGTGCATTGCAGGCAAATGTTTCCTGCTTATGAGGACACCATTGTTTCTAAAACATTTCACTGAAGATAATGACATGGACTCAGACTGACTCCATTTTTGCCTCTCGTTTCTTTCTTTGTTTCTTTAACTTTCAAGAGGGAGGCTGTCCCAAAGTCTAGGGGCTACCACAGAAAAGGCCCTCTTGTATGTCCCTGTGCCTCATACCTGTGCAAAAGAAGGAACAACAAGAAGGCCCTCTCCTTGAGATCTCAGTGTACTGGCAAGTCAATATGGGAGATTATAGATACCCCTTCAGATACCCAGGGCCCAAGCCATTTAGGGCTTCAAATGTTAGTGTTAACATCTTGAATTGGGCTCGGTAGCAAACAGGTAACCAGTGCAGATCCTTTAAGACCTGCGTGATACGAGTCCAACCGGAGATTCCCGTCAGCAGACGAGCTGCTGCATCCTGCACCAGTACCAGCTGCCGAACCATCTTGCAGTAGTCCAACGCTGTCATCAACATATCAATACTTATGCCCCCCATTTTCTGATTCTCATCTTTTCTTGCCCCTCTAATGCCTTGGTCACACCTTTACTTTAAACCTTCTTCATTCCACCTTCAGCTCTGACTGCTCACACCTTTTCATTTCTACCCATTTTATTGGTGGACTTTCCAGAAACTGTTATTTTTCAAATGTCTTCAGGCAACGTAGTTAATGGTTGATTTCCTTATTATTTGTTGGCTGTTACGTTATTTGTTGGTTGTGGACTGTTATGTTATTTATAATTTCAATTTTTTAAAAAAGGCAATAAAAAAGATTTAGTGAAGCTAATTCCATTCTTCCCGGTGGCAGCTTGATATACAGGTAGATAGCAATAATGTGGGTATTCCTCCTCAGCTATTATAGCTTCTTATCTAGACAACACTGGCCTCTGTGCAGTCTTTGTGGGTTTTGGTGATGTGCAATCCAGGTAATTCGGCTGCCATTAAATTTCTAGATGTGCACAGGACCACCTTCACATGTGTATGGTTGGCTGTTTCAGCCTCCATATATGCGTGCTGGATTGAGCTCCCATCGCTGTCTGTTCAGAAAGTCGATATCAGAGAAATAGCCATTTTAGTCTAATTCGAAAAGTCCAGCAAGCACTTGGAGACTAACAGGAGAAGGGTCGGTGGCATGAGCTTTCGTAGACATGTCTACTTCTTTAGATGCTAAGGGCCCCAATGGGCACATCTGCTTCTTCAGTTGCTAGGGGGCCCAATGGGCATGATTTCTTCTTCAGGCTAGGGGGCCCAGTGGGCATGTTTACTTCTTCAGATGCTAGGGGACCCACTGGGCACGTCTACCTCTTCAGATGCTGGGGGGCCCAGTGGGCACGTCTACCTCTTCAGATGCTAGAGGTCCCAGTGGGCACATTTACTTCTTCAGATGCTAAGGGGCCCAAGCATCTGAAGTAGTAGATGTGTCTACAAAAGCTCATGCCACCAACCCTTCTCCTGTTAGTCTCCAAGTGCTACTAACTACTTTGCTAGACTGTTCAGAGAGGTAAGTCCATCGCTAACAAATACAAATCTGGAAAACCCACTACAAGTTCTGGGTTTTCCAGCAAGAGTTAAAAGTGCTTTTTATCAATGGAAAAGCAGGGCCGTAGTGGGGTTGTCTATGATATGTGAGGCTACCTCACCATAGCAACACCATAATGGCACTATTTTCATCCCATCTAGATGTGCCCAAATTGCATGTCAGAACTCCTCCAATATATTTTATTTGTTTATGTGTTTGTCTTATTAAGATGTGGAGTGAGGCAGTGGCTGAGAGTGCTAAGAAGCACGCCTCAATGTGTTTGCAGAGAACTAGTTCCAGATATAAACTAACTGTGAACGGTAAGCTGAAGACGTAATAGACCAAATGATGTTTCGCGTGTTGCGTGGCAAATAGTGGTTTCTTGCCCGTTAGCCTAGGGCAGTGATGGCCAACCTATGACACGTGTGTCACAGGTGACACGTCAAGCCCTTTTGGGTGACACACATGGTCACCCTGGCACCTGGGCGTGAAGTGCTTGCTTGCTGTTGAAGTGTACGAAATATCAACTTTCAATTAAAGATTTAGCAAACAAAATTCAGCAACAAAAGTCACTAATGTAAAGAATTGTTTTTGCTTTTAATAAAATACATATATCAAAAATATAACTGTTTTAGAGCTACAAATATCACAAAATTATGGATATTTCTAGATGTGACACAGCACCCGAGTTAAGCTAGGTGTTCTTGTGAATTTTGACACACCGAGCTCAAAAGGTGTGCCATCACTGGCCTCGGGGATGTTTGCAGAGCAAAAGCTAGCTATGGAAAAAACAGAGCACCCGTTAAAATTTGGCCAAAGTCCTGCTTTTGTTTGAACAGCAGCTCAAACATTTTCCTGCCGTTTAGACACAAAGTGTATTTTAAAAGTATACAGCAGTCTCCCCTCACTTAGGCTGTGATCAGATGGGCCGCTGGAAGGGCCAGGAGGCCCCTCAGAAGCCCTGCCACACTGGCCCATGGCTGCAGTGTCCCTGGAGTAGCACCACAAGGCATTTTACATATATGCAGAAGGCCTTCTGGCCGGCACAGCAGAGAAAAAGCCCTGTGCAAGCACCGGCCCGCCCTCTCCTGCCTTTTCGGCATCTCTGCAATGGAGCACAGACGAGAGGCGTGTGTCGGGGGGGGGGGGGCGGAATATGTGTTTATTTCTTAAGAATACTTGAACGCAGATTTAGTCAGTTCAAACTCTCACTCCGGCTAGTGCCTCTAGGGATGTGCATGGATATTCCTAACATTCATATTCATATGAATTTGTGTGAATTTGGACATTTGTATACAAGTCAAAGGTTATGACTTTCGTACATTGACATCCATATAAATCTTTTGGAACATTTGTGAACCGGGGAGGTGGGAAAGCGGCTGCGCTAGTCACATCTGTGACAGATCCAGAGTGCATTCGACATGGATTGAGAGCTGATTCAAAGTGGATTCAGGGTGGATTTGACACTTACAGTCTGTGTCTTCACGGCAACCCTTATTTCACTTTCCCTAAACCGAGATAACAGAACCGGATGCAAACGCGAATTTGCCTGTTCCCATTACTTTCAGCTTAATCGCGTTCAATCCGGGTTCTGAGGACGTACGTGAGACTCCAGTGGCTACCTTTTAAAAGCCGGTTTTCGGGGCTGCTCTGTCCTCTTCCTCCTGGCGTGAACGCGCCACCCATAACAGACCCCTTCACAGAGCCTAGCTGGGTGGCTGCCTTGCCTGGATGGAGGAAAATCGGCAGCAGGCAGACAGCGATTTTTTCCCCTCCTCTCCCGATTGCTTAGGGCGCGCAGCAGAAAATAAACATTCACACATCTCTCCAAACGGCAGCTGCTTTTCTTTCTTTCCCTTTTAAGAAGGCCAGCACTTTCAATAGCAAGATGTTATCAGGTGTGAATTGCTTGTTTGCTACAGTGAATTGCTATTCGGGCTTCTGCTGCGTTTACGGCTTGCTTTGGAAGCAAGCTATTGGGGAGGGAAACTCTCGTCCCTTAACACGGAAGAGTTCCCACAGTAAAAAATGTAAAACGTTTCAAGCGCACAAACCGGAGTGAGACCTGTTGAAATGAGGATGAACATTTACAACGCTTTGGGGTGATTTAACACGCGGAAATCGTGTTAAGCCAAACTGCCGTCTGGACTGCGAGGATTCAAAACATTTTGAATTCGAAATAAGGGTGCTGTGAAGACACACTCTCAGAGTGGATATGTTACAGAATACGTATTGGATATGTATGGATATGTATAGGATATTGTATGCATTCATATCGGATACATACACGATCCGAGGAGCAGGATTCCTGTAAGGCCATTGCTGGGATTTGAGAGCAGGAGAACGTTTGTCCTTGTCTCTCTTTGAAATGCCCATGGGCAACTGGTGGGCCACTGTGTGAGGCAGGATGCTGGGCTAGATGGGCTTTGGCCTGATCCAGCAGGGCTCCTCTTAGGTTCTTATCCATACAAATTCATACGAATATATTCATATTGAATAGAATCCTACCACATTTGAAGGGGATCTATTTGAATGAATATGAATTTTCTTACATTTGATTTGATACAAATAGAATAAAAAAACTCCATCTGTGCACTTCCCTAAGTACCACCCCTAAAAATCAATGGCCGGCCAGCCAGCCAACCAGCCAGCCAGCCAGCCAGCCCACCCACCCACCCACCAGCCCGCCCGCCCGCCCGCCCGCCCGCCCGCCCGCCCGCCAGCCAGCCAGCCAGCCAGCCAGCCAGCCAGCCAGCCAGCCCGCCCGCCCGCCAGCTCCTTCTTATTTTTTTCTGCCAGCCATTTCAATGACGCTTTGTACTATTTTCCAGAGGCCAAGTGCATTCACCTGTATTTACTTCTGCCTTGCTTCTTCTTGTAGGCATGACCTGTGCTGAGAACATTTTGTATTCAGACTTTCCACGCTCCTGGTCAGATGTTATTGATGCATGGCAGAACAAGAGTTCTAAGTTCTTGTACAGCACTGAGGAAGTGGATCCAAACAAAGATATTTATAGGTATAACAAGGTATTATTTGAAATGCTATAGGTACTGTGTGTTCAATGAAATAGTTTTGAAGAAATCCTAATAAATCTAAATAACTTGCACACTACATCCCAGGGTGTCTCCCCCCCCCTCTTTCTTTTTGGACTTATTCTGGACTAGAGCACTGGATCTAAAGCAGACTTTTAAAACTCCAGGATTCCCTTCCTAATTACCCCTAGCGTTGAGTTTGCAGGAGTGAAAAAAAAATCAAATTCATCTTTAGGGGTAATTAGGAAGGGAATAGAAAACAAGTCAGCAAGTGTCATTTTGCCTCTTTATACATCTATGGTGAGGCCAAATTTGGAATATTGTGTACAATTCTGGTCACCACACCTCAAAAAGAACATTGTGGAACTAGAGAAGGTGCAGAAAAGGGCAACAAAGAATTGGAGCGCCTTCTTCACAAAACCAGGGGGAAGTTCACACTTCCCATCTCATCTGGGGGACAGGATTGGTGAACTTCCCTTGGCGCGTACTAGCATTTGCACTCATGAATGATACTACAAGCCAACACCTCTACCCACCCCCATGCCTCCAGACATTCACCAGAGTGCAGACATGTGGTAGGGTACCACCATCTTGGGTCCTCATGGTGGTGCCAGTCTGCATGCGCCGTCACCGTCACTGGGATGACAGTGACGCACCACACACTCAGGTTTTGGGCCATCTGACATGCCAGTGCGCTTGCATGGCACCTCAGATGGCCCAAAGAGCACCACTGAGGGGCGACGTTGCTGCGCCAGATCTGGGAAAGGCCATCTCTGGTAAATCTACTTGTGGAGCGTGAAACTGTGCTCCACACGCAGTCAACCTGCAGTGCCCTCCTCCATTTCTGGGTTGCAAATGGCTCCTTGGAGTGCAGATGCTCACTCTGGGAGCACAGTGCACATTGACTGAGGGGCCAAACGCAGAAGGGCCCCGGGATGCAAAGTCTGGGCCTCTTCAGCTTTGAAGGGCAGCATAGAAGAGGTGACCTGATTGAAGCATATTAAATCATGCATTATTTTCTCTCTTGCACAACACTAGATCGGGGGGCAGTCTATGAAGCTGATGGGCAGGAGACAGGCGAGGGGAAGCATTTTTTTTTCACACAGAAGTTCATCTGTCTGTAGAATTTACTACCAAAAGAGGTGGTGGCAGCAACCAGTCTGGATTAGGGATGTGAACAAATGTAATTTTCGGGATTCAATTTGAATATTCAAAAATTTGATTCAGTTCAAATCTTTTCAATTTGAATTTAACCAAAATTGACTCGAATTAAGCAAATTTGAATCTATTCATTTGAATTTTTCATTACAAATGTTGACAACATTTGTAGATGCCTGTACGAATCTTCCTCGGGTCTGTACACATCTGTATGCATCAGTGCACAGCTGTATGCATCCCATAGTTATCCCGTATGCAACCCGTTTTCATCCCGTACAGGTCCGTACAAATGCGTACGGATGCAGGAAAGATGCAGATCTTCAAGTAGGCATTGTGTATGAACCCATACAGGTGCAAATGTCTAAATAATTCAAATCGATCAAAAATTCAAATCAAAAATTCGCATTTCAATGTTGAAATTTGGCCGATTCGATTGAATGTTGAATGCATTCTAATATTCATGCGCATCCCTAGTCTGGATCGCTTTAAGAAAGGATTAGGTAAATTCATGGAGGACAGACATGTCAATGGCTACTAAAATGGATGTCTAGGTACTTCTCTGGGTTGGAGACACAGGCGCAATGCCCGCCAAGGCCATTTGCAGAGAACTAAGAACAAGTGAAGGTTTTGCCTTTGTCTTCTGATTGAGGAAGCCCAAAAGCCATTGGTGGCCCACCATGTAAGACAGGATGGTAGATTAGATGGCCTGGGGCCTGATTCGTGAGGGCTCCCCTTATGTTCTCATCTCATCAGGTTTTCCTAAATACTCTCTTCATATTTCAGGCCCCTTAGAGCATATGGGACATATAATGCAAAATATCAATGTAGTGGATCTGTGTGGTGCTAAATGTTCCTTATATAGGCTATGAAGGGAAGGTCATCAAAATGGCAGGTGAAGACATGTAAGGATTTTGCAAGCTCCTAACTATTGCCATAGCTATTTTGCAAGATCTAAAATAGCAATATAGGTTATGAAAGATACAGTCCACAGTCAATTAAATGCACATCGTTTTGCTTTAATACTTACTGCTCTTTTTAATAGTATAATGAGTCGGACGCAAACTCTGTTAAAATTAAAGTTCTTAAAAATCCTCATGTTCATAGCTCATTGGATATAAAATACACCTGATTGGATGCGCGCAAGCCTACTGCCACAAAATGATGTTCTCTTTCTTCTTTGCCTGCCAGTACTGCTCCAGGTAAGTCTGCAGAAAACCTTCACTTCTTCCATCTCTGATCCCTTTGATTTGGCTTCTGCTTTCTGTAAAGATCTCTGCTCTGCTTTCCTTTTAATCTCAATGTGGGATGCAAACCTCTACGTTATTCTGTACAACGTCTTTTTCTAAAAATCGTGTTGAGATATTAATTGTATTGCTTTGTCCACCATCAAAGAGGAAATATGATAAAACAAATGCAAACGCCCTACAAAGAAGGACCTCCGTGTGCAGACTGTTACGACAGCTGTGAGGATCAGCTCTGCAGTAAGTTATTTATCAAGCAGCTCCTTGAGATGAAAAATATCATTTTCCAAGTATTGGTGTCTGAGGGCGTAAACCCTTTTGAATTCTTTTGTAATGCTGGTTCATCCATGTTATTGGCCGCTTCATAGTGGTCAGTGCTGCCACTAACATGGCATCTTTGGCCTGAGGTTCAGAGCTCAGAGGCACCAAAAGGACTCCCAAATATTTGTAATATTCAAGATTCATACAAATTCGTATATTTGAATTCAAATCAAATGTCGGCACATTCAAAGATTGATATTCAAATGTGAACCAAATGTTAGCTTCGTATGGGATTCGTATGGGATATGTATGCATTCATAGCTTCGTATTGAATTTGAATCCCACTACATTCTAAGGGGATCTATTCGAACAAATATTAATTTTCTTGCATTCAATTTTATACGGATCAAATACAAAGAACACACACACACACAAAAAAAACATTTTTGCACACAGCTCTAACTCTGATGGCATTTTGCCAGATGCTGGAGCAGCTAAAGCTGTTGGGTTGCATGGCCAGCCAGATGAGCGGGGGGCCCTGCTGTGTGGGAAGGGGGGCAGCTAAGACAAAGAGATTCGTGTTCTTATCGAGACCTGGCAGTGTGACTGGTTATGATGAGATATGATATGATAATTATGATTAAGCATGATCATTTGGATGAAATTTTTCAGAGTGTCCATTGTGTCTACTGTTGGGTTCTGAATTAGACACTTATGGTAGAGAATGGCTTTGCAGTTTGCCGAATATTAATCTTACGTTTTCCCTCACCCACATTTTAAATGTAAGTTATCTTGAATGCTTCATTAGCACTCAAGAGGTGGGTATAAATCAATTAAAATCCACTCCCTCTTTCAGCCAAGCGTAGAATCAGAAAGAAAGCTAATTAAGATTGGATTCAAATAATCCACACCTGCCATTTCCTTCCACTTGTAAATGGATTGCAATATTTTGTACCAATGTCAGCATCTGAATATTTCCAATGATACTTCTATTATGCTGCACAATTAAGTCTCAGGTGCTACCAAGAAAGATAAACATGAAGACTTCAAAGTTCATATTATACAAGGCAGACGGCTCAAAATGAGGGCAACAAACATTAGTAAAAAGCCAGAAAAAGCAACAATTTCTCTTTTTTGTATCTAATCTTGTGATTTGATTCCTTTCAGCCAATCCATGTTTGTATATGGATAAGAAGACAAACTGCAGAATCCTTATAGGTTTGTTCTCATGCAGGAATAACTTTTTCGGACGTCAGTGTGAAGCCACCTGCAAATGCAAAACAGAAATCAAGTAACCCACAGGCTTGCATCACAAAACTAATATTAGGAATACTGATTTAAACTAAAAAGAACAATAATCGAACACGATAAGGCACATCCCACTTTTTTCTTGCTGTAATTTGCTATTTGGAAATATTTGTTACAAACAGCATTTCTAAGTATAATTTTGAAAAGATCAAGATATCATTTTCCATCAGGACAAGAGAAACTGATCAAGCACCATGTCTACTTTGTTTTGTCTTTACTTTCTCTGAAGGCTGTGTTGTCATTTAAAACATTTATACTCTGCTTGATTTTGTTCATGGATATGTTAAAGCAGTTTACAAGTATGAATGTCAAAGGATTAAAAACACATTTGGGTGCTCAACCTTGACAAGTGAGGGAAGGAAAACAAGAAATCAAACAGAAGCCAAGCAGGCCTGGAGGGCTTGGGAAAACAGATGTGCCGAATGAGGTTCCTAAAAGAATGTTACTGAAAAATGTGAGTGGAGAGAACATTCCATAAAGTAGGTGTTCTCACCAAGAAGACCCAATTACATGTAGTTGTAAGGTAGTATTCAGTTAGCTTCATATTCTCAAAATGGTCTTTCTGTATGATGCTAGTGATCTTATGGATGAATAGTTCATAAGGAGATCTACAGATCCCAAGTTCTTTAAACCTGAATTGTAAAAACAAAGACCTTGAATCTGGCTCATTAGCTAACTGGTAACGAGAACAATTGCTCAACTACAGGTGCAATATGCATTTGATTAGGTTTCCCTATTTAACAAAGTAGCTGCAGTTTTGTATTAGCTGCATGACTGTATTACAGTAGTCTGATCTGAGTGTATTTTGGACAATAGCAACTGGGCTGCCTCTGTCTAGACAGAAGCACGCTTGTTGGGCTACTCAGGGCTAGTAATAAGTAGTCCAAGCCATAGAAGACGTCTGAGGCTCAATGGACAACAATGAGTCAGGTGGCATCCCAAGCTATGTAAGTGTCTAAGGGAACGTGATCCATCTAAAATAAGCAGAACTGTCAACTCTTGACCTCTGGAACCACTTATCAGAGTCTGTCTCATTGGGACTGTATCTTGGTTCTCATTCAATCCAGCCACTGGTCCAGGTTGTCTCTCCTGATATGAATGTTATGGTGAAATTAGAGAATAATCGCCATATTAATGACATCTCTCTCCAGACTCCTGATGACAGCTCCCATTGGCTTTAAACAGGTCTTGAATGGTATCAGGACAAAACCATGCCCTGCTTCACTCCTCAGCACAGGTGCCAGGATGCTGAGGCACAGTTACACTGTTCATTGGTTTTGTCCCCATAGGTAGAAAGAGGAAATCTGCAACACAGCACCTCACAATCACATTCCATAGACTCGATACATAAAGTCAACAGTATCAAAACAGTTAACAGATTATCCCAAATCAAGAGAGACACCCTCTGTTTCCCACCTCAAGACGATCATAGCTGATTCTGTAACCCAAACTAGGCCTGAGCCAAGGTTGAAGTGGGTCAGGATAGCATGTTTTGTTTCAAAACACCAGCAAGTGTATAACCACCACCTCTCTAACACCTTTCACAAAAAAGTAGGGATGTGCAAGAATGTTTTTTTTGTATTCAATTTGTATTGAATTAAATGCAAGAAAATCCATATTCATTCAAATCGATCCCCTTGGAATGTAGTGGGATTTGAGTTTGATACGAATATTTAATCCCATATGAATCACATACGAATCCCGTATATATCCGATACAAATCACATACAAATCCCATACGAAGCTTCAAATGAATGTATTGAAACATTCTATTTGAATCTGAATGTCAATTTTTGAATGTGCCAACATTCTATTCAAATGCAAATGTCTGAATTTGTCCGAATTTGGCCAAATTTTGAATGTTAAGAGTATTTGTGCACATCTGTATAAAAAGCAGCATTTACCATAGGCATCAAGCCAGCATTTCTTTCAGAGTAGTGTTGCTACTCCCTCATGCAAAGATGCACTCACTACTCCTTAGATCCACCCTGTCAGACCTCCACAGTTAGCTTGAATCAGCCATGATAACTGCGGGTCAAGAGGACATACTATTGGCCACTACAGATCTTGACTAAAAAAGACTATTTTTTAATCTGAAATAGTCTCTGCAGATTAATCCAAATATAGACATTCCCACTCACAAAGAGAAAATCCAAATATAGCCGTTCCCAAGACTTCTAAATCCCCACCCGCACCCAGTGCACTTCTTCTGTTCAAAGCAGTCTTCACCTTAGCTGAAGACCCAGAGAGTTAGAAGGTGGCACTTAAAAAAAAAAAAATTAAAGCCCAATTTCTAAACTCTCTGATTTCTCTCCTTTTCACACCCTCTCCCTGAGCTCAAGCAGACCAGCAAAGGACTTTTAAAATCTATCCCTCCCAGTGGAAAACCTGCCTCCTGTAAAAGGAAAAAAACCAGCCTGCCTGTAAAAATCAGCTGAACAGAGGAAACAGCAGCTTTCTCTTGCCTTTGAAACAGCAGGGGAAATGCCTTGAAACAAATGTGTCATTAGCAGCTCTCTTTAAAAACCCAAGCCAGCAATGGAGGGGAGAGACCGGCTTCCCTTGAAACAAATTTGTCCAATTGTTGGCAGCTCTCTCTCCCTCCCTCCTCGTTGACCTCAGGAGTCCGCATAAATGCATGTGCGCACGAGCAGATCGGGGGGCGGCGGCTTGAATCGTAGTTCTGCTTAAAACTTTTAAAACCTTTTCCACTTATTGCTGTATTCCTCTTGTTGTGCAGCCTTTTCTATTAGCATTGCGGGCATGGCAAGCTGTGAAATCCCTCCCACATGTGGCTGGCTATGGCCAGGAGGCTACAGCTCCACTTTAGATAGCCCGGAAGCATTCCCATATAGGAGAAAAAAGAGGGCTTGACTACAAACTTGTCAGAAAAGTCCTTTTTTCACCAGAGGTCCCCCCCCCCCCGATTTCTGCAAGATAGTGCTCAGAAAATCTGGGGATAAGAAGTGATATGGGAATGGGGCTTGCCGAATTTGGATTACCTGCTGATGTAATGGGAACCCTGGATGCCGAGTTCAAACCCAGTTGGGGTTTTAGTGCCTTTGGGAATGCACCTGAACATGAGCAACATTATCCTGAAAGGATGCATATCCGCACACAACTTATTCATATCTGTATGCATTTGTATGGATACGTATGGGATGAAAATGGGATGCGTATGGATGCATACAGATGTGTACAGACAAATACCCTGTTTTAGGTCGGCAGGGAAGGTGCTGCCATCTGTGCTTCCCTCCTCATCTCCATTTTGGAGTGAGGGGCTGCCATTTTCCATAGCATATATGCAGGTCAGGAAGAAAACAGCCTGCAATGGAGGGCCCCCCACAAGTAATTGTGGCCTCCCTGGAGGCGTGTCCTGCTGCTGAAAATGGAGACAGGTTGTAGCAGATGCCTCCTTCAACCCTCAGACACACCGAATTCAGGCTACTGGAGACAAGGCCTACGTTTCTTCTGAATAGCAGTAGTCAGTGGATGAAAAGCAGGGCAAAATGGCAGTGCCGTGAAGTGGCTGAGTGGAAGTCGATCAGACGTGATTTCTGTGCGTGAGGACTCAATGCCTGCACACAACTGCCCCCTCCTTGCCCAGCCAATGTCAAAGTAAATGGCGCTGCTACGGTGATTCAGCAGCAGAAGTTTCACCACATTCTCCCTTTGCAGTGGTTGTTCTGCTGCCACCGTCGCTGCTCAAAGGGACTTATGAGTCACCCTCAAACACAGTTTTTGCTTTTTATATATATTTTATTTATTGGGGAAAAAAATTTCAAACAACCTAAAAGAAAAATGAACTTTTTACAATCTTTTTCTTATCAAATTGTTACATTGCTTGAAAAATTTCTTCTTGACTCCATCCGTTCTTTGGACTTCTCTTCTACGCATCGTTTGTTTCTTTGCTCCACTTAAATGTCTCTTTGTCATTTTCAGCTTGCTCTTTATTTTAAATCAAAACCATCAGTCAGTACTTCTAATTCTTGAAGATAGCTAATAAATTGTGACCAATCTTCCATAAACTTATCTGTTGTTTTGTCCCTTAATAGGTTTGTTAGCTTGTCCATCTCCGCCAAGTCCATCAACTTAATTAGCCATTCCTCCGCTGTAGGCATCTCCTCTTCCTTCCATTTCTGTGCATATAATAATCTAGCTGCTGTCACCATACACAAAATCAGAGAATTTATACTCCCCAAGCTATTATCCACAATGCCTAATAGAAAAAATTCTGGTTTGAACATGATATTTCTCTTTAAAATATGTTTCATCAGATTGTATATTAATACCCAATACTTCTTTGCCATTTCACAAGTCTACCACATATGACAAAAAGTACCCTCAATTTTTTTTACATTTCCAACATTTGGTAGATGTATTTTGATATATTTTCCCTAATTTATGGGGTGTTAACTACCATCTGTACATCATCTTATACAGATTTTCTTTCAAAAACACGTTTTTTGTATTGGGCCCTACGAGCCATTCTCTGTGTTCAGCCCCATCTCTGCTGTGAGGTGGAATGGAGCACCCTTGCTTCCAATCAGATGGCAGATAGGTAGGTAGGGTTGTTCCCACTCCCGGATCAAGATCAAAACTGGGAATGACCTACCTTTTGTCACGATGGGTGGGGGAGGCAATGTGGTGGGATTCTATTCAATACAAATGTATTCATACAACATATATGAACACAGACATATCCTATATGTATCTGATATGTATCCTGTAACATATTTGCTCTGAAAGTGCCAAATCCACCTTGAATCCACTTGGAATCCGTTCTCAATCCATGCTGAATGAACTCTGGATCCATTGCAGATGTGGATGGTGCAGCCGCTTTCCCTCCACCTTCGAGAGCAGGCAAAGGTTTGTCCTTGTCTCCGCTTGAGATGCCCATGAGCATTTGGTGGCCACTGTGTGCGACGGGATGCTGGACTAGATGGGCTGTGGCCTGATCCAGCGGGGCCCCTCTTATGTTCTTACGTTCGAATGTCTGAATGCATATGAATTCATACAAATCTTTGTGCACATCCATAATCCCACCTGTCGTGATCAAAGAAGATGAGGGTGATGAGAAACTTTTCTCCCCCGGCACTGATTTGGCAGTTGTTGTTTTTTACTTGTCCAAGATCTGGAGAACGTTCATCTTGCCAGCTGGACAGAGAAGGAATTAGCTTGCTCAATCCCTTCATGGTTTATTTTGAGCAACCAAAACCAAAAAAATTTCAAAAAGAAGAAAATAGAAGTCTGTGTTCACTTAGACATCCACTCTTTTGGTGCTGTGCTCCTCTTGCTAGCACCGCTCCCAAAAAGGAATGCCTTCGTACATATGGAGCATAAGATTTAGAGGTATATTAATTTTAATCTGGAACGAAAACAGAATTCATCCACTGCCACCAGTCGTGGCTAGACAAGGGCTTCAGTCCTAGATTTTCTGGGGTGCTGCCAAGTCAAAGGAAGATCTGGACAGGTGCCATCTGAACCTGCCTCTGCACCTTCCCTTACGATGAGGACCTTTTCCATCAGTCCCACTTAACAAAGCAGAAGAAGACCTTCGTTATTCCATCACTGTACATTTGCATCCTTGAATTATGAATGATGATTCCCTGTAATATCAAATTCCTCTATTTGTGCTGGGTAAATGTGATAGTATTTTATGCCTGTATTTTAGAAGAGCTAACGGTGAAAACCTATAGATTACCAAGGGGGAACCAATGGTATTAAAACCAGGTATTTGCTGAGAAATTGCAGCTTGATGCTGGAGCACCCATTTAAAAAGCAGGAAGTGTTCCTGCTATATATAATACTGCACTTCAGTGCAATTTACATCTAAATGCTTCAGGTTTTCAAAAGGCACAAAGAGGATCGCACCGTGAAAGGTAATGCTGAAATGTTTAATTTAGGGGGACGAAAGAAACCTTGCTTTCCCAAGTAATGTGCCATTATTCAAGGAGCATAGTGGCATGTGCAAGTGGTAAAACAGTGGCTTAGAGGTGGGAACACCTGTATTTGAGAATGCAGATGCTATCACCTCTAAGCCCCTCTTAAGCATTTTTTCCTGTCTGACTGCTGTAGTTTAGTCCAAAGTGCATTATCTGGCCTTTAATGGGAATTAGAGGTGGAATGGCAATACTAGTGTCCACATGCTCTTTTAAATGTGGGTAGCTGAAACCTAAGTTCCTCCAAAAGTATTCAAGGTATGTGAATTAACTAATCTCTAGAGCTCCCATCCCACCCCTAAGGCATATTAAAAGCCAGAGAATGCATCTTGGAAGAGCCTTTTCTGGCCTTTAATGTGGATTAAGGCACTAGCGATCTAGACACGGCCACCTCTAAGCCGCTCTAAAGTCACTTTTACTTTTACTGTGTAAATGCAGCTGTGGAGACAAATTCACCCAGACGGTGGCAGCATACCACCAGTATTTTTGAGAAAGTATGGGAATTTCCAGATGTTCTTAAAAATGTGGTTCCTGAAGGAAGGGCCAATCGGTCAGGCCTATCTGTCAGCCCCAACAGGACCGTGGAGGAATGCTACCACAGCATTCAATCCACATCTGGACACAATGAAGTTCAAAAAGACAAGACAAGACCCTTTTCTCTTCTGCTGCTCTCATGCCACAGCCGGTTCCCAGAAGATAGATCCAAGGGACTCACAAACCCTTGGCTCACCTAATGCCAGTCTTGGGGGGGGGGGGGTCCTTTAAAAAGCCAGAGTTTCCCTGTGACATCTGGAGAGTCCCTTAATGCTATAAGACTGGGTACAATGTGTTGGAAGTGAGACAGAACAATTTAAGAACCATTCTTTGTTTCCAAAATTCTGTTAAACCAATTTAATAAATCTTCAAAATTGCTCTGCTGCGTTGCCATTCCACACACCTCATGACTCCATTACGAAGAAAAATAAACGAAACAATTTTACTTCTTACTTACATGTAACATTTTGTTTATTTGATGGAGCTTGTTGCTCACATCTGTTTACAAGACCTGCGCAAAGAATCACTACTGTATATAAAACACCCCTTACATTTTAACTTTTTGGACCTAAACTAGCTGCATGAAGAATAAAGCGCTGAACCCTTCTTACCCTGAATTGCAACCAAAGAAAAATCATTTAAAAGTAGCTGACCCTGATCCCAATCTGAAAGGGGTTGAAAAAACTGAATGGCTTGACACAGTAGTCCTGTTCCTCTTATCTTTCTCAGGATGGCAGTTAACTAGCCACAAGACACAGATATTCCAAGACAAAATTCCTTTATTAAATTGATGTAAAAATTACAAAATGTACACTTTAACCTCCTCTGTTGTACTGTAGCTATACCTCAGGCATGTGAGAAGGGGGGGAGGAAGGAGGGGAATGGGTTATTGGCCGGTCGGAAACGAAGTTCACAGGAACTCTGGGCTCGTCCCCACGGCAAGGATATTGCAAGGCGAAAGTTAGTTCGCCTCGCAAGTGTTGCCATGCAAAGCCCTAATTTGGGCTACATGAGGGACAAAACCCTTTAAATTGAAACGAGGGGTTGCAGGGACTTGACATTTCTCTCTTCCAGGGGGGCAGTAAGGCTACCTCCCTGGAAAAGCAAGAAAACTCAAGCCTCTGCACCCCCTTACTCCCTTGCTTTTACTCTCCTTTTGAGCTAAGCAAGCGGCTTGCCTGGGACAGAGAGCAAAATCACGATCCCGGCAGAGGGTGGTGGTGGAGAAAACCGCGGCACCCCAATGCAGGGATTTGCCATGGTTTTCATAGGGATGGGCAGGTTTGGCTTGAACCCGTCCTGTCCTCATTACCATGGGGACTCCTTAATGGGAATTAAGATCCGCATTAAGGCTGCCCTGCATTCCAGTCAAGTCTCCTGGGATTATATTGGGATTGGCAATATCCCATAATACTGCTACTATAGGCAATCCATTTGTAGCCTTTGCTACCCCGAGGTGGAAGGTAAGGACAGTGTCTCTACCTGGCCTGTGATGGAAAAGCAGAAGAATAACTGAGCTGGTTACTACTTCTCTTACTGAAAAGTTTAATTTTTGTTCTTATTTCTGAATAATCTTATTTACTCTGTACTGGATATAACATAACCAATTGTCAGTCTGCAATGTATATTTGATGTTTCTGTGGACTGAATTGGACTTTGCTGTAATTTTGTGCTGTTGTGAACTATCTTTTTGGAAAAGAGGTATATAGATAGTAAACATAAACCTGGCAACAATACTGGGTTTCCTGTAGTAGGAATTGCTCGGCTTTGTCTGCCATCTCTTCCAACAACTGTCCTCACAAACACCCAGCAATGACCAGCGTCTTTAGAAGGGACTCCAAGGAATATCAATGAGGAGCAATTCCACTGAATTCAGGGGAGTAAACACTTACACATTTTTAGATGTCTAAAACTGAAAGCTTTTGGTACATTTACACGTTATTTTTGCATCCTCAGAAATGTTTCTTCCATTTGTACTTTTGCTGCTGACTGCTGTGCTGCACCAGACTCTAGGACAGGTATGAACAGACAGCCTGAGAACATGTCTTAAGCATGGCCTCTTCAGGAAGCCAGAATTACACTTCTTTGGGTGTTCGTTCCCCGTATTTGATTAAAATAATGTGGATGCCATAGAAACGCATTTGTAAGTACTACCTGCTTTAGTGCACTACAGTTGCACCCCACTTACCTGTTGAGGTGCCTAAAACAAGGGGCATTTCTGTGCTTGCTTCCCCATTAGCTGGATGGGCCACGTGCATTAGGGACTAACATGTACTAGGATTTGCACTAGGGAACGCTACTCCATGGCAGCCTAGCCCTAACATGACCAGAGACTTACCTGTGTCCGGTTGTCCATCTGATCCTCTGCATTTTGGTTGCAACTGCGCATACACTGGGCTGTCATCATGTTGATGCTGCTGCTCTGTGCATGCACGGTCACATCATGGGTTGTCTGAGGTACCAGTGTGCTTGCACAGTACCTCAAATGACCCCTTTCGCTGGAAAAGGTGCAGACAGTCACCTCCTGGATGCGCCGAGTAAGCTTTTGGTCAAGACTGGGTAGGGGTGGGCTGTTTGTGGTCCACAGTTTTGTGCTCCACAGCTAGTATGCAATTAGTCTACCTCTGGGCAGGCAGGGGGCAATTGTAGGCTATAAAGGCCCCCTGCAAATGCAGCTGCAGCTGCCCAGATGTTGAGTAATTGCATACTATGGGACCAAGTCCAGAAACACCTAAGGACTTCTCCTGCTGCATATCTTTGTGTGGTAGTGGCAGAAAGCGGTTCTTCTTAGTGAAGGCACAGGCCCATTTCCAGGTTCAATTACTGTTGGAAGTGCCATTTTTGGAAGTGCTCCTGGGCAGTACACTGCTACAAATGACACCTGTGTGCTAGCAAACAGAGACATGACAGCCTGTTCTTCACTGGTGGATTCCACTAAACTCTCCCCCATGAGCCCATTTTGGACCTTCCTCCATGCATAGGTGGAGACAGAGTCACTGACTTTGTACTTAACGCCTTCAATGAACTGAAGGAAATATGGACCTTCTTATTCTTACGATAATCATCCTTGGAGTTTAGAAGTCTAGTACACAAACAGCACGTCCTATTTCTTCCCTGCATGATCACACAAGAGAAAAGAACAGTTGAACTTTACTTCTATAAATGGAAACCTCTGGGTTTATGGAGACTGCACTTTTGCAGATAAACTCTGAAAGGGATACGTTAGGGATCTGCGTGAATAGCCGTGCTATTCAAAATGTGTACAAATGTGTATGAATTTCAACATTCAAAGGCAAATCAAAAGGGGCCTACATTTGTAGTCTCCCGTTCGCCCTCAAACTGAATGGGTTCACAGCCTCCAGTGCCATTTGCATGCTCCCTGAGGCCCAACTAGGCCTTCCAGAGGCACACGTGCACCTCCCCCATCTGGGAATGACATGAGTGCAGCCATCTTCTGAGTGGGATTCCAAGTAGTGCTCTGGTTCTGCTTGAACTCAACCTAGTTCAAAACGAACTAAGTGGTTTGACTGGTTTGGACTAGAACTGAGCAACTGGCCCAAACTCAAGCAGAAGCAAAGGTTGGATTTGGACCGGTTCAGTTTTGTTAGTATTTTGCCCTTTTGAAGGACGTTTTAATATGTATTTTACTGTATAGTACCAGGTTGAACAGATTCAGACTGAACCACCATTTTCCAAAAGTCCAGCAAGGTAGTTAGTAGCACTTGGAGACTAACAGGAGAAGGGTTGGTGGCATAAGCTTTCGTAGACATGTCTACTTCTTCAATGCTTAACTTAGGTGAACCACTTTGATGAAACTGGATCAGCTGGAGGGATCTACATGGCCCAAAAGAAGGCCACCTGTCTTTGGATGGTCGTTCTAGGATGGCACAAGCTTTGGAGTCAGGCTTTGAAAGCTCTGATGGCCAGGAATAGATGTTCTTGGCCTTGAGTGCCCCAGGGACCCATTTTGGCAGTGTTGCCCTGTTGAAACAAATCCTTTTGATAAACCAGAACACGGAAGTGGGCGCCATCTGCACTGCTCCATAGTCTGATTTATCAACTGCTAAAACACCAGTAGAATTTTTAAAAAGGTCCACCCGGTGGGCATTTTGAGCCATCTTTTCTGATCTATGCTCCATCCAATGTGGATAAAATATACTAGCGAGGGACCCTGGCCTCCCTTATGGCTCTGGACTCCTTGCTATACACAAGCAATGGTAGGTGCAAAAATGCCCCAGGTTTAGGGATGCACACAAATGGTATTTTTGCATTTGATCCATATTGAATTGAATGTAAGAAAATTAATATTTGTTCAAATAGATCTCCTTCGGATGTGGTAGGATTATATTCAATACAAATGCATTTGTATGAATTAGTATGAATATCCAATATGATGCATATCCAATACGTATCCAATATATATGCATACATATCCATATGTATTCAATATATATCCCATAACAAGCCTACTCTGAAAGCATCAAATCTGTCCTGAATCCACTTTGAATCTGCTCTCAAACCATGTCGAAAGCACTCTGGATCCATTGCAGATGTGATTGTTATAGCAGAATACGAATGTCAATGTACGGATGTCGTAACATTTGATTCATATACGAATGCCTGAATTCGGCAAAATTCGTAGGGCTATTGAATGTTATGAATATTCATGTACATCCCTACCCAGGTTTGATTAGATTATCCGGGATAAGGAAAACCAAGGCTGAGAATGACATAAATGACTTAGGCATCCATGCTGGTCCTAATAACAGGCATGATAACTGAACATTAAGCTGAGATACTTTGGGGAGGTAAAGAGTTTCAAATTTATGGTGTACTTTCTTCTTCTTTTTTTAACTTTAGCTTGACAAACCCATTTTGAGCACTGTCACTCCAGAGCAGCAGAAGGAAATTATTGAAAAATTCAACTCTGTCAGGAGAGAGGTGCAGCCACCTGCCAGAAACATGCTGGAAATGGTATGGCACAGTTACTGCTGGAGTCTGTCAAAGGGCTTCATTTTGGGCTTGATAGTTTCCATGTTACTGAATTTGGGGCGTAGTTCAAAAAGTAGAAAACTGTTCATGTGATGTGGAATCATACCCAGAGACAACCTTAACTAAGGCCCTGGTCACACCTTTGGTTTAGGACAACTTCAGGTCATCCTCAGGTTGTGTTACATTCTTTTTATACAAGTCATTTCCCAAGCCAACCTACCCCTGTTAGGCCATTCTAACCAGAATCCTCTTTTCCAGAGGACTCAGCCCATCCTGCCATGCGAGGCCATTTTGTCTTCCTCACCATGAGTGGGGGCTAAAGGAGGCTGAACCATGCTGTGGAGGGTGGGGTCCAGTCTTTCCTTTCAGCCAATGTGCATGTGTGGAGTCTGTGAGGCACCTCCCCTTCTCCCCTCAGTTTATGTGTATGATTCCTCTATCTAGTGTTTTTATCCAAATGTATTGTTACCTTATTATTTTTTAAAAAAATAACTGCACGGAGAAGAAAACCACATAAAAAAGGAAGAGGGGCGTGGAGGTCAGGGAGCAGGCTTAAAACCCCTCCGCGAACATGCACCCTCACCTCCCATGAGTGACACAAGGGCATCCAATCAGAAAGGAGGTAGATTTGATGCAGCAAAAGGGGTGGAGCCAAGAGTCCCATGGAGGAGGCTCAGGTTGATTGCACAGAAAGCTGTGAGAGATGCAGCCCAGAGCAAGGGCAATGTGAACAAAGCTGGTGCGACCTCAGTTCAAATTATTAATAGGGCATCCTGCCTTATATAGGCGCGACCAGGCCCTAAGTGCATATTTTGAGGGGGGGGGGCACAGTTCAAAAAATGATTAGGACACCCCACAGGGAAAAATCCTTGCAAAAATCAAGCCAGCACCATATCTCATTTAGCTGCCGAACTGAATGGAACGGACATAGCTGAGCCAGTTTGGTCTAGTGGTTAGAGAGCTGGGCTCATACCTGGGAATACTGGGTTTGATTCTGCCCTCCTCCACGAAGCCAGCTGGGCGACTTTGGTCTAGTCACAGCTCTCTTCTGAGGTCTCACAGCCCCACCTACCTCACAGATGTTCTGTTGTGGGGAGAAGAACAGGTTTGTCGGCCGCTTTGAGTCCCCTTGAATGAATGAGGAAAGCAGGGTAGAAAAGCCAACTCTTCTCCTCCTCTGTTTATGGTCCATTTAATGCACTACCTGTGCGCTTCTGGACACATTCCAGTAATTAGGCAGGAACTGAATGTGCAATCCGATCTTGTAGGTAGGATTTCCTTCACCAACAGAAGCTATGGCTGTTCAGCCCTGCACCATTTTCCCTCAGAAGTTAAACATTTTGGTAATCAGGTGTTTGGGGAGGGAACTGAATACCAGGAGCCAAGCTCCTTTCATCTCCAAAGATCTTTTGCCTTCCCTGTTCGTTCTTTTGTGCATTCATTCATGCCTGTCTTTTGTGGTTTAGTGAAGATGCAATTCTCTCTTTCTGCTTGATCCCTAAGAAATGGAATGACAAAGCTGCTGCGAATGCTAGAAAGTGGGTAGAAGAATGCACATTTAGAACCAGTCCTTTATCTAACCGAGTTGTGGATGGTAAGTTAATGGCTTGATTTTTACTCACTAAATCATTAAAATGTGAATGATCCAACCAGTATGATAATAATAGGCTTTGCTTAAACACCCATAACAGATCCAAGTTTGTAGCTAATAATAATGACTTTGTACTGAACTGTGAAATATGAAATATAACTTTTTTAAAAAAATGTGTAGGTTTTTACTGTGGTGAGACTCTGTCCCAAGCAATGGTTGCCAATTCCTGGACAGATGTAATTGAACGGTGGACCAGTCAAAAGCCTGAATTTGAGAATGGCAAGAAGTTAACAACTCCAAAGATAAACAAATATACCTATAATCAGGTATGAACAAAACAATAATGTACGAAATATTATTTCGGGAATTAAAAACCACATACAATTCTACTGTTATATTAGAAAGAAGATATCTATTTTCCTATGAACTATCTACTGTTTTTCAGGGGTTGTTACTGGATGCTAAGATAATTCAAAATAAGGCATTGATCATGTGTGAGTTTACTATGAATGAAAGGTCTGACCTGAAATGTATTACTGAGAGATGGATAAATGTACTGAAGCTATGTGCCCACGCTCACTCACTAGGGAACATAGTGCAGCACCGTTCCTGGGACTTTTCTGCTCTGCCCCTGATTCCAGATTACATCCCAGGATAGGGGCCTGCCATCCACATGCTGGTGCATACTATGGCAGGTCTCAGGCAGGGCCTTGCCTTCTGTAATCTGCACCAGTATGCGGATGGGAGGTCCCTATTTTGGGATTCAATCCAAAATGTGGCCCAGTGCAGAAAAGGGCCCAGGCTGAAAGGGCAGGAAGAGTGTTGCATGCTCATTCTGCTTTGGACTGGATTCAAGAGACTGCTTCTAGTGCTGGGGGACACTAAACAGGGATCTTGAAGGTTTACTGCCAACACGCTCTGGTAGTGTCAAGGGATTTCAGTCTCTATGCTAAAATGCTTATTTTGCACACTCACTCAAAATTTCATGAAACACTTGGCAGAACAGTTTTTTCTAACCTTGCCTTAGCATTGGAGGCACAACTGATTGTTGGAATTTGGTGAGGGGGGCAAACCTCTACACATGCCCAGTCTATACTTTTCTGAGAAAATCACGTAGTTATTGGACATTTCCACATTTGATGGAGCTAGGACCACTCCAGCTGCTCTGTTCCTGTTGAAACGGTTCCCAGCTGTCCCAGAACAAGACCATCCACACTTAGAGCAGCTGTTCTGGGTTGGAACTTCACTGTTCCAAAGCTCACATGAGCTTTGGAGCCTGCTATGGAGCTCTGATGATCAGAAAGGAAGGTTCTTGGTCTCAGAACCTCAGAGGGACCCATCTCGGTGGCACAATTTTGTCCGCTTTCAAAATAGGTCCCACAGCTAAACTGTGTTCAAACTACCACATTCCTTCTAAGTTGGTTTACTCATGGGTAGGACAGTGCTAGATCCACTGTCCTGGTTCACCAATCGTTTTGGGCCACCTAGACTAGTCTATGCTTCATGCTGTGTGGAGAGGGGTGCAAGCAGGACACATGACCTTTCTTTTCTGCACAGGAGTGTGGAAGGGAGAGATATAGAAGGGGGCTAAACCTCACATTATATCAAATTACCAGTAAGTGCAGAAAGGCCCATGGGTGCCATGAAGTTCTATGTGGGTGTGTTAGAAACATCTCAGCATAGAGAGCAAAGACCTACAAGATCACTGTTCAGAATATGTGTGACACCACATATGAGAGGATCTTTATCAGCTCAGGCAGGGTAACTTATTAGATGTGGGGTGAGAAGTATGCTAACAGTAACCAAAATAAGTTCTTTAAAAAACATCCAAAATTGGTCCAAAATTAGGAACAGTCTCAGACTCAAAAGAATATTGGGTTTTTGCTGAGATGAATTAAGTGTTTCTGGACCATGGCAATTCTTCCACGCAGTTTCACAAATCTGGACTGGAGTTGGACTTCAGGCTTGTTTGCACTTTCTTTGGGGAGATGGTATAATAATAGCATTCCACTGAGGTGAGCATCAGGCACAGAGAGGGGCATCCACACTTCAAGTGCTGGGCATTCCCCAGCTGGACCATCAGTGTTTGGACGATCTCGTTCGAGCAGGCCAGAGTGCTATGGCAAAGGTCACAACAACATCTGAGGAGCACCAGAATGTTGTCATGGTGACTGGGCCTTGCCCCATGGCACTTGACTGTGCAGCTGCGTATTTATTTATTTATTTATTCACTTATTTATTTTGTGTATTTGTATATCACTCTTCACCCTGAGGTCCCAGAGTGGTTTGCATAGAAAACTAAAGCTATAACACACAAAACATGATCACTCTGCCTGAGGCCCTGGCACCACTGGGAGCAAATGGAGGATCTTCTCTCAGAACATCTGGGCTGCATCCCCATTACAAGCTTATTTTGGTTTCAAACCGTTTTGAATCCTCGCAGACCCCATGTCAGTTTGGCTTAACACGCTTTCCATGTGTTAAATCACCCCAAAGCGTTGTAAATGTTAACCCTCATTTCAACAGGTCTCATTCCAGAGCGTGCGCTTGATATGTGTTACATTTTTTACTGTGGGGACCCTACTGTTTTAAGGGATGAGAATCCATGTTTAGGGTTTCCCTCACCCAATAGCTTGCTTCCAAAGAAAGTGATTTCAGTGTAAAAATCCAACTTTCACAGCAGCCGCTACACTGTAGCAATCTGATAACACTTCATACCTGATAACAATGTTGCAATTTTGCTCAATTCTAGGTCTTTGGAGTTCTGACCTTTAAAGGGGAAAGGAAAGCAGGGCAGGTTTGGGGAGATGTGTGAATGTTTAAAGCACCTTTGCTTGAGTTGGTGCTGCTGCTGTGTGCCCTGGGCAATGGGGAGAATCACTGGCTGCCCGCTGCCAGTTTTCCTCCATCCAGGCAAGTGGCAGCCACCCAGCCAGGCTCGGTGAAGGGGTCCGTTATGGGTGGCGCATTCATGCCAGGAGGAAGAGGGCAGGGCAGCCCCGAAAAGTGGCTTTTAAAAAGTAGCCCTTTGAGTCATGTACACCACGTACAATCCTCAGAATCCAGATCGAACACGATTAAGTTTAAAGTAATAGGAACAGGCAAATTTGTGTTTGCATCCGATTCTATTATTTTAGTTTAGGGAAACCGAATTAAGCTTATAATGGGGATGCGGCCCTGGAGTGGTCCTTCTGCAATCTCTGGGCTCTTTAGGCCCTTCCCCAGAGGATGGTGATGTTGCTGATCTCATGGGCAGGATCTGCATGGTGTGCAAAAGCCCATCCCTGCACCCATTGCACCATCACTTTGCTGGAGAAGGGTGGAAGGCGCAGCTGGAGGTGTCATTTGCACACAGCATGAAAAGCAACTCTGGCGGCCCTTGCTGCCCTTCTTCTAAAATAGGGCACAGCAGGGACTTCAAAGCCAGGCGAATGTTGTTCCTTGTCTTCAATGTTAGTGTGGATGGTGCATGTACACAAATAGCACATCTGCCACCTCCAGGGCCAGCACAAGCGCTCCAGCTCTTCAGGAGCATAATCTATGAATGTGTGGATCCTGTCCTAGACCCACAGGCTTTCTGAGTACAGTTTAGATGTGCTAAATATACTGAGCCTTGTTTCATTGCTGTAAAGCTTCTGACACACCAAGAGAAGAGACACAAATGTATTTCTGAAACTGTAAGGTGGAATAGCTAAGACTGTGGCAGTCAGAATGGTGCCACGGGTGTTTGAAGGGCATGAGGATCACATTTCTCTGCACCCATCTGATGACACTCTTTCCTCACTCTGCTGCCTTGGCACTGCTGTGCTTTTAATGTCCTGTGATTATTTGTTGTGAAATTGAAATTCCAGAATAAGGGGCAGAACCTAACAAGATGATATAAGGAACCAAGGACTGCATCTGACATCATCAAAAAGCAAATCAAAAGGCTGGAGTTCCCATCTCTCCTCTAATCCACATTAAAGGTCACACACATTTGTCTGGCTTTTCATGTGCATTAAAGTACCAGCATGCAGGTGCTACCACCTCTAATTGAACTTTCTATTATTTTGTGTACAGATGTTGCCAAAGTGTGCTGTGGATCAAAGTGAGTTGCAAGAATCCACAGGGCAATAATCCAGAATTTCCGCCTGCAACAAATGTCAAACGATGAAAGCTTTACGTTTTTCGTTTTGTTTACAGATATGATTTAATGTGACTCTACCATTCTCTGGGTATTTTAAACAAGGGGCCTTTCTGCACTTGGGCTTTTTCTCGAATATATCCCAGAATAGGGTCCTGCTATCTGCATCCTAGTGCCGACTATGGAAAGACCCAAGTGAGGCTTTCCTGTGATATGTTCCAGAATAAGGCGCAGTGCAGGAAGACCCAGTGCTACTCAGGTCAGGTGCTTGAACACAGCGCAAGAGTTAATGTTGTTCTCTTTTCCCCATAGGCAATATGGTATAATTCACATGCGGTCGGATGTGCAGTTTCTTACTGTCCACAAAGTACCTTCCCTTACTTTTTTGTCTGCCAATTCTGTCCTGGGTAAATACGAGTTTTGAGTGCTGTGATCATTAATTCTGCTTGCTCAAGACTTTGTTTTCTGTTTATGGTGGGAATTGGCTTAGTTTCATAATGTTGCCCGGGGGGGAATGAAGAGGGAAGGGGATGAAGGGAGATAGACAACAGGAACGGGGTGGCGGAGGAGTTTTTCCTGCGGTTGCCATTAAGGGGGATTTGCATAGGGCTCTGATGTTATCACAAAATGCATCACAAAAGCCATTTGTTCCATGTGAGTGATGCCACCATGTGTTAGTTTCCAAATGCTGCTAACTACCTTGCTGGACTTTTCGAATTAGACTAACACAGCTATTTCTCTGATATTGCTTTTTCTGAGGCAGAGAAGTGTGGTCATTTTTGGGTGGCAGTTTCTGAGATGCCCCTGAAGTACAGCATCCAACTCAGTTTTCAGCTCAGTAGAGCTAAGAAAGTGTCTGACACATACAGGTGATGTCACACAGTGCTAGGTTCTGGGAAGCAAGCATGTGGTCGAGACCAAAATGGACGTTTTCATGACATTTTCCCAGTGAAGAAAGTCTAATGCAACCTTTGGATGCTGATCTTTTGTGCTTCTTGTCTGATTCTTAGGGCATATTCTCACTTACTTTGGCTGCTTTGGTTTAAGCAACCTGTCCCAAGATGGGATAGATTGCTCCAGGCCTGTCTCTACTGAGATGCCCCGTTCTGAACCATTCCCCCTGCCAGCTTTGAAGCTGGGACATGTGTGTGTGGTTCTGAAAGCTCTTATGTCCAGGAGAAAATGGGTCCCCCTTGGTATACTGAACCATAGAGGTCTGTGGTCTGTCTGAATGCCTCCATGGTCTGATATACTACCTCCTAATACCATGATAGTCCTGAAAAGGCTGTTTCTGCAGTTACCAGTAGACCAGACCCTGGTACAATTACTGGGGCTCCTTCAACATGCTACTGCGGTCAATTGGGGTTCCTGCCCTCTCCTAATATGCTTCATCCACAGGGCTAAGATGCTCATAATGGTATCTTGGGACCTTTCCACACTTGGCCCACCGGTCGGCTCCCAGTGTGCTCTGAAACAGAGCATCTGCACTTGAAGAAGCCGTTTCCAACTCAGAAACAGCCCCTTCCATGCAGCACACTGGGAGCCGATTACATGTGGCGCATGATTTAGCCTTTCCCGGCTCCAATGAGGCCCATCTGTACCTCTTCTGGGTGCTAGAACATCACCTGACGCACCATGAGGCATGCCAGTGTTGTCCTGGTGACGACAGCAGCTCATGCGTGCTGGCACCCACATCAGGACTCAAAGTGGCGGTACCTGGGCACACATCCTTACTTAAAGTAAGTCTGCGTATGCGTGTGGGGAGGAATGGCAGGTAGTAATGCTAGCACACAGATGTGGTCAAGTTCACCTTTCCTGTCCCCCGGATGGGAAGGGGAATGTGAATTTGGTGGTTCTGCAAGCAGCATGTTGTATACAATTTGCTCCCTGAGAACTGTTTCCTGCAGCAGGTATGCTACCTTTTAAAAGCCAATGATTAGCCTGCAGCTTGCTTTCTATCTGAACTATCTTCATGGTTTTACTTTTTAAAATGAAGGGGAAACTCCTTTTGGATTATCAAAGTATTCTGTTGCTTTGTGATTTCAGTGGGAACATTTTAGGTGAAGAACCTTACAAAGAAGGCCCTCCCTGCGAGGATTGTCCTGACAGCTGCAACAATAAGCTCTGCAGTAAGTTTCTGATCATATAAGCAGCAGGGGCTCTTTGTTATCTCAACCCTCTTCTAAGCCAAGGGTAGCAACCATTGGAGGTTCTTTTTCTTGCCAGGGAATCAAAGGAGACACAGCTGGCTGCTGGACCTGCTGGACCTGTGCTCCTTGCTCTGCCTGGATTTTACTGGGGATGCATGCTTGGACGTTGCCACGACAGTCTGCATGCTGTTTATGACTGCGTAGTGGAAGTCGCAGTCACACTGCCACACCACACCCAGAAGAGAGTGTGGCATAGCATTCAGGGGCGATCTAGTTGCTTCTGGGACACGGGATTTCCTGGTTCACACCTAGGCCGTCCTTAGGCCGTCCTTGCTCTGGGCTGCATTGCTCACACCTTTTCCGAGATTGACCTGAGCCTCCTTTTGGCTCTCCGCCCCTTCTGCTGTGTCACATCTACCTCCTTTCTTATTGGATGCCGTTGTGTCACTCAAGGGAGGGGAAGGTGTGTGTTTGCGGTTCGTTTTTAAGCCTGCTACCCCACCTCCACACCCCCTTCTTTTTTTATGTGCTCTTCTTCTCTGGGCAATTAATTTTAAAAATAATTATAATAAATTTGTGTAAAGATGCTAGATAGAGGAATCATACACATAAACTGAGGAGAGAAGGGGAGGTGCCTCACAAACTCCTTGTGTGCCACCCTTCCCTAGACACTGGATGAAAGGAAAGACTGGACCCCACCCACTACAGAACAGTTCGGCCTCTTTTAGCCCCCCCCCCCTTATACTGGGGAAGAGAAGTCAACCTGGGATGCCCAGATGGGCTGAGTCCTCTGGAAAAGAGGACTCCAGTTAGAATGATCTGATGGAGATAAGCTGGCTTGGAAAATGCATTGAATAAAAATAATGTGAGTAAAGCGACCAGAAGACAACCTGACATTATCTCAAAGTAAAGGTGTGACCAGGGCCCTGGTTAGTGTGTAGGCTGCTTTTTAGCAGACCACCACGGGATGGCTCCTGGGAAGCCTGTGGCCACTCCTGGTGAGCTACAGCCGTGGTCGGGTATGGATGCACCTGACCGGTGAGCAGAGGGCAGCCCACTCAGTGTTTCGGATGAGTAGCGTAGGAGTGAGGACTTTGGATTCAAATGATACAATTGTTTAGAATCAAAGGAGGAGGAGGAGGAGGAGGGTGCTGTTTTGTTTTAGAGGCAACTTTTGCACATCTAACTTTTAGGTTTTGTTTTTGTTTTATTTCAGCCAACCCCTGCAAGTATGTAAACAAATATCATGACTGTAATGGTGTGGCAAAATTCTTCACATGTAATATGAAATGGATGGCTGTACACTGCAAAGCAACCTGCCAGTGCATGACAGAGATTATATAATAAAACCATGAATATCGGAAGCATCGCTTTGAGGAAACGAGTATTCACTGAAAGGGGTGGAAATCCAATGTTAAATTTATTTTTCTTTAAATATGTTAGCAATTTAGTCCTCACACATTAGTGATTTCCATCCCAAAGGGAAAATCCAAATGTAATTCCCAGAGAGACAGAAAGATTGATCAGATCATCTAAACTGAGATTTGTAAGATCTTACTGTGTTGCCCAAAATATTTTGAAAACCAAAAGAAAATAGTGCTCAAAATCCTTAGATTCTGATCTGAAATAAAACATTATTTAGAGTATTTCACAGCAAACTGGATATTAAATATGTAACTGTTTTAAGTTCAAAGCTGCTGTTGCTTGTTAAGTTGCTGTAATCTGTTGTCTTGGAGAGGCTTATACAGCATGAAGTGCCATGCCAGATTTGGTGTGTGTGTGTGTGTGTGTGTGTGTGTTGTACTAGTGGGCACTTGTGTCTCTTCTCCAGTTTCCCATATTTTAATTAAAGGCATTCAGATGCAACTCCTTCCCTTCAAGAGACCTTTCTGGCTTGTTATGATGCTAACAGTTCCTCTCTAGGTCAGACTCTCTACTGGTAGGTAACGTAGCTGAGATTCTGCATTTCAACTGCAAGCAATGAAAAGTTTAACTGCCAAAAAAATAAAGGTTTGTTATTATAGTTTATTTATAAAGCGCTGTTCATGTACTCAGCACTGAGTTAACAAGTCCTCTGAGCTTAGTGGTCCTGACAAACTCTGGTAGGCAAAGTCGTAAGCATCAATGGCTGCAGCAGCCACTTTCCTTTCAATGTACTTCACAATGACCAATCTTAGCCACTAGAGGTTTCAGGTATGTTGCCTTTTCTGCACCGACGTTCCACCTCCTTCCACAGCAGTCCTCTGAACAGCCGGAGAAGCAGACAGGCACATCCAAACTAGGGATGTGCACAAATATTCATAACATTCGAAATTTGGCCAAATTTGGCCAAATTTGGACATTCGTATTTGAATCGAATGTTGGCACATTCGAAGATTGACATTTGAACTTGAATTGAACGTTTTGATGCATTCCTGTGGGATCCGTATGGGACTGAGCATTCATGTCAAATTCAAATCCCACCACATTCGAAGAGGAGCTAGTCAAATACAAATTTTCTTGCATTTGATTCAATACGAATCAAATACAAAAGGAAACATTTCCGCACATCCCTAATCCCAACCTAAGAGGGTTGGCTGGTGAAAAGCTAAAAAAGGTGGCGTTAGAGGATCAGAGTTCTTCTCCTAGGCCGCATCCCCATTAGAAGCTTAATCCAGTTTCCCTAAACTGAAATAACAGAACCGGATGCAAACGCGAATTTGCCTGATCCCATTACTTTCAGCCAGAATCGTGTTCAGTCTGGATTCTGAGGACGTATGTGACTCAAGGGGGGACTCCAGTGGCTACTTTTTAAAAACTGCTTTTCGGGGCTGCCCTGTCCTCTTCCTCCTGGCGTGAACGCGCCACCCATAACAGATCCCTTCACGGAGCCTAGCTGGGTGTCTGGGTGGCTGCTGCTTGCCTGGATGGAAGAAAAATGGCAGCGGACAGCCAGCAATTCTTTCCCCTCCTCTCCCCATTGCTCAGGACATGCAGCAGCAGCAGCAGCAGCAACTCAAGCCCCCTTTGCCTTAAACATTCACACATCTCCCCAAACCAGCAGCTGCTTTTCTTTCTTTTCTCTTTTTTAAAAGTCAGAACTTTCAATGGCAAGATGGTTATCAGGTGTGAAGTGCTTGATTGCTACAGTGGATTGCTTGGATTGCTACTAGGGCTGCTGCTTTAAGGGGTGGATTTTACAGCTCCTTTGGAAGCAAGCTATTGGGGGAGGGAAACTCTCATCCCTTAACACGGAAGGGTTCCCACAGTAAAAAATGTAAAATGTTTCAAGCTCATGAACCAGAGTGAGACCCGTTGAAATGAGGATTAACATTTACAATGCTTTGGGGTGATTTAACATGCGGAAAGCATGTTAAGCCAAACTGATGTGGGGTCTGCGAGGATTGAAAATGGTTTGAAACTGAAATAAGGTTGTAATGGGGATGCGGCCCCAATAAAGGCACAGCCGAAGCAGTATGTGTGGGAAGCTATATTCCAGGCCATCATATTGGCCCAAAAGAACTGACCTTTGCTCCAAAGGAAACAGAACAGGTGCTGCTATTTTTCTCATCCAAAATGATGCTACTGAACAGAGTTCTTCCTAAAGGTACACTGACTTCACAGGGAGGTCACAAAAACAGCAACAGCTCTGGACAGGAGTGATGGAAGGGAGAATCAGTGTGTCATGTCACCTCCTCTTTTCTCGCTTGCCTTCCCCACACTTCCCCGAGATGCCGATGTGATTGACTTGTAGATTAGCAATGGCCTACAAACATTCTGCAGAAGCGTGCTCCACGCCTAGTGCATAATTAGGGAACTTCTGGGAAGGCAAAGGGTGCCTGGAGGCTGGAAGGGGCAGATGTTCTTCTCCAGAAGTTTCCTAATTATGCGCTACGGGCTTTAGTACAAATAGGCCTCCGGTCCAAATCAGATAACCGGGTCCATCTACTAAGGGCCAACTGCTATTTTGACTTTGTGTCCAGAAGCAGCATACTTGAAGCTTTGCTTCTGAATGCCCAGCAAAATGGCATTGGGTGTTCAGGCTGTGGAATACCAAAACACCTTTTTGTGCTATCCGCACATGTGCTAGTAGTCTGGCACGTAAGACTGCATGGATTCTGCATGGACCACTTATAACAGGCCATGACTCCATTTTCACACCACAGGCCCTTTCTGCACTCATCTATTAAATTAGTTCACCTCATCCAATGGCACTAATGTTAATCTGGATCAGATCTGTGCTAAGGGCTCAGTAATCCAGATCGGGTGTACATCCATGCAATCTACATCCATGCAAGCACAGTTTGATCTGAATTAAGTGGCATCCATAATGTGGAATGGATCCAGAAGAACGTGGGTGTGGTTTCAAGTGGCATGAACAGTTACAATGTAACTGCAAAGACACCTACACAACACCTTCAAAGCAGCAGAGGCTGATTTGGTGGCAATGGAGTCTTTGCAACACCTGTGAAGACACCTTGCATCTGTGGTGAAAGTGACTTCACATTGCCTTCAAAAGCACCTCACCCCTGCTCTTAGGACGCAGCATGTGATTGACAGGGACATGGGTCAATTACCTCAGGTGTTGGAGGTGCCGTGGGCCAACTGCATCGTGATTTGGGCAGTTCTTGTGATGGTAGTTTGCAGGGCTTAGGCATTTGTGTTGTGCTGCTCCTCAACACAGTGTAGATACCTCTCCTTGTGGTTGATCCAGGGGTGTTTTTGCATTTCCCTTCCTGTCTGTTGGACAGGAAAGGAGCGCAGTTAACCAGCATTGACTCGCACTTGCACTTGGACTTACCTTGTTTGGTCCTTGGGCTGGTTCTCTTCTGGGTGCTGCCATTTTGGGTGTGGTGCCCTCTGCCGCTGCACGTGTGTAAGTGACACCTTGCGCATTTTGGTTGCATCTGTGGTCATCCAAGGTGCCAGTGTGCTTAGATGGCACCTCAGACGATCTTGAAGCACCGGAAGAGGGCACTGAGCAAAGGTTTTGGTAAACATTGGTCAAGGTGTGGAGCACAATTTTGTGCTCCGCACTTTGGGCCTGTTCACACTTGGGAGTATTCTGGAACATATCTCAGGAAAGAGGTCTGTTGTCTGCATGCTAATACAGGCTCTGGCAGGACTCACATGGGGCTGCTGTAGCCTGCATTAGTCTGTGGACAGCGGACCCCATTCCAGGTTATATCCCAGAATAAGGCCTATTGCAAACAGGGCCCTAATCAACAAGTAGTGCACTTCTGGAGAGGCAGGACACGCTTGGAAGCTGTAACAGCCTCTTCCACATGCAGATGCTCTTCACCAGAAGTTCACTACTTCTTCACTAGAGGCCGTAGTGTAAATAGACCCCAGATCTAATTAATACAGAATCACTAGTACAGATTAAGCGACGTAACTGCAGAAAGAACATAAGAACATAATCCACTCTGGATTTTAGCCCTTATGGGAATGTGCCCCTGGTCCAGCATCTTATCACACACAGTGGCCCACCAGTTGCCCATGGACATCTCAAGCAGAGACAAGGGCAAACCTTCTCCTGCTCTTGAATCCCAGCAAATGGCCTTAGAGGCCTCCTGCTTGTCCCCTCCAGCCTGCTTGAGACATCTGCCATCCATAAATTTGTCTAACCCTTCCTTAAAACCATCTACGCTCGTAGCTGTCACCACCTCCTGTCTGCTCCAGGAAGTTTGAGGATGAGTAAATTCTTGTCTGGAAATAAACTGAACAGTCTGTTCCATGTTTGATATGTTCGAAGTGAACAGAACATCCCGCCTATTTGAAAAGGAAGTTTGAGGTTGAATTGAACCTAATGGTGTCTTTAAAAACTGTAGAGCTACTAGATTTCTCCTCTTATCCTAAATTTCTATTTTTGCAATCTGCTATTGTAAATGCCATTGCAAGGACATTGCCAGAGCTTATGATGAAAGGATAACTGCTATCTTTTTATTTGAAGCTGTTCTTACTAAAATGTCTCTCTGTGCCTCATTAGCATGTTCCCAGTTTATAGCTTTAGGCCGCATCCCCATTACAAGCTTATTTCGCTTTCCCTAAACCGAAATAATAGAACCGGAAGCAAATGCGAATTTGCCTGTTCCCATTACTTTTAACTTAATCGCATTCGATCCGGATTCTGAGGATCGTAGGTGGCATAGGTGACTCAAGGAGGGACTCAAGTGGCTACTTTTTAAAAGCCGCTTTTTGGGGCTGCCCTGCCCTCTTCCTCCTGGCATGGACGCGCCACCCATAAGGGACCCCTTCACCGAGCCTGGCTGGGTGGCTGTCGCTTCCATGGATGGAGGAAAAATGGCAGCGGGCAGCCAGCCAGTGATTCTTTCCCCTCCTCTCCCCATTGCTCAGGGCACACAGCAGCAGCGGCAACTAAAGCCCCTTTCCTTTAAACATTCACATTCAGCTGCTTTCCTCCCTTTCCCTTTCTAAAGTCAGAACTCCAAAGAGCTAGAACTGTGCAAAATTGCAACATTGTTATTCTAACCATCAAGGTGTGAAGTGGTTCCATTGCTACAGTGTAGCGATTGCTATTAAGTGGATTTTTACACTGAAATCACTGTCTTTGGAAGCAAGCTATTGGGAGAGGGAAACCCTAAACATGGATTCTCATCCCTTAAAACAGTAGGGTCCCCACAGTAAAAAATGTAACACCTATCAAGCGCACGAACCGGAGTGAGACCTCTTGAAATGAGGGTTAACATTTACAACGCTTTGGAGCGATTTAACACGAGGAAAGCGTGTTAAGCCAAACTGATGTGGGGTCTGCGAGGATTGAAACCATATTGAATTTGATATAAGCTTGCAATGGGGATGCGGCCTTAGTCTCGTATAACAGTTGTTGATCTCCTTGGTCCAGTGGTCTGAATGACATCCTCTGTTCACATGCTACTGGGCTTGGCATGCTCGGAAAGCATGAGCAATAAATGCACTGACATTCAGAACTGAACGTTCAACTTGGTATCTATTTGTTAATTCATATCCAAAAAACAAGATATACAAAAATCTTTCAAGATCAGTGATGGCCAGACAGCACAACGCAAAACATTAAGCATGTCATTCAAAGAGCAAAACAAATTCACAAAACTAACCCTCCCCTACCCACCAAAGATTACACAGATCTGCAGAGGAAGGGATAGGTGAATGAATGAATGAATGAATGAATGAATGAATGAACTTTATTGATTAGTTGTATGACCATATCAAGTTTACAAAAGATAAAATCGTATAAAACATACAAGGTTAAAAACAAAAATGAAGGGATATATAAGACTCAGTAAATAGATTTTTCTCCCCTCAAAACCAATCCTATTCATTTTTGCCTTTCTAACTCTGCAAGTTGTTTTGCAACATTATTTATTTATAATAAATAACATCTAAGCAACAACATCTAAAATCTGACATATATTAAAACAACAGTATATTTTAAAATAGTAGCAGTGTCTGTAAAGTGGGAAGAGATAGTATATTCCCATTTAACCAAGGGCCAGAGCAAAGAGTTATTTCTTCACTGCCTTCCTAAATATATACAGTGAAGGAGCCTGATGCACCTCAAGGGGGAGACTATTCCATAGCCTGGGGGCTATAACTGAGAAGGCCCTCTCCCGGGTGCCCACCCCTTTTATTACTGAGGGTGGTGGGACAACCAGGAGGACCTCCCCTCCAGATCTTAAGGCACACGTAGGTTGATATGGAAATAGGTGTTCCTTTAGATATTTGGGGCCCAAGTCATTTAGGGCCTATAAGTTAATGTTAACACCTTGAATTGGGCTCAGTAGTGAATCTGCAGCCTATGCAATTCTTTTAAGACCAGCATGATGTCCATCTGGCCAGATGTTCCAGTCAGCAGTCTAGCAGTTGCATTCTGCACTAGCTGCAGCTTCCAAACCATCTTCAAGGGCAGCCCATACTCTAGTCTGGAGGTTACCAGAGCATGGATAACTGTGGCCAAATCATCTCTGTCCAGAAAAGGCTTCAGCTGGCACACTAGCTTTAGTTGGGAGTAGGCACTCTTGGCCACAATCTTCTTCTGAGCTTCAAGCATCAAAAATATGGCCTCATTGGCCATCTCCACATGTTTCGCATTTGACGTGTGTTAAAAAAAAATCCACGTTGCGATTTGCAGTCGTGTCCCCATGCTGTTTAGGGCAATGCGGAATCAAATCAAATGTACCTGTTCCCATAGTAGCAGTGCCTCACAAACCCACATCTTTTTCTCCCCACCCACTCTCTTGCTGATAGGGGTCCAGGTTGACATTGCCAAGCCTTGTCCCACCCACCGCTGCCATGTCCACAAGTATACTCAATATGGCTGGCGAACCCGTCCACCTCTCCATGCCAAGCGAGGTCAAGGTGGCCAGCCAATGTTCTGTTGTTCTGTGGATGGAGGGAATTGTAGACTTTTCCCACTCTCGCCGCTTCTCCTGGGCGATCGTGGCGGAATTCTGCAGCATCCCCCAAAGGGTCCGCGAGAAGAGAGAACACCTGCAGGAGCACTGTGAACTGGTGCTGCACTCATGTGCACAATGAAAGCAAAAATTTCCCATGTGGCACATGGAGCTTCAGATCAGTGAAGAGGGAGGTTTAATAAATGCAGACGGAAAGACATGTGCAAATATTTTGCCCCCTCATGATTTTTCTCTTTGCACAGAATTTATTTAAAGAAATCCTCAAGCAGCTGCCAGCTGGCAGGAATCGGGTGCAGGGGCAAAACCCGGCCTGCTAATATTGGGCCCGCCAAGCTCCACCCCTAATACTCTGGGAGTGTCAACATGGCACCAGGGCAATACGTGTTAGCTCCTTATTTCGGAAGCAATACAGTTGAAATGTGTGTGGGGGGTGTTAACACGTATTGCCCTCCAAGCAACATGTATTAGAGCTTGCATGAAGACGCTACTGGGGTGGACACGGAATACCTCCAGATTATTTTTTACCATGGGGATGCGGCCATTGTTTATATAGTGAAATTTGTGGAGTCTTTCTGCACAGAATGGGTTTTCACACGCCACATTGTCCTGTAACAAGGGCCTTTTGCACTGTGAACAGCCCTTCTGAGGCCAGCTTTGGAGGCTGAGAAACAGAGGGTTGTCTCAGCTGCCTATCCAGAAGCAGCACTTTCTGTTACTATTTTTGATGTCTGGTAAATCAGCACTGTGCATGGTATACTAGACCACAGCCTGTGTGCTGTCCACAGAAGGACCCCTGGACCAGTATACCAGATAATATACTGCATGAATGCTTGCAGGTAGCCCATGCTTGGAGCAGGCTGTGGCACCATTTTCACACAGTAAAACAGCTCTACTCAGTAGGTTGCTGTGAGTGTGCCAACGAAGCTACCAAAATAACCACATGACAGGTGTGATAATGTGTGGTTAGCAGAGGTGCATGGAACACGCTTGTGAATAATTCAGAACAGCCATGTGCCCTATTAAGAGGAGGCGGCTGTATAGGCACATTAGCAGTCATTTACTAACCCCTATGAATTTAGTGAAGCCCTTGGCTCACCTCAGTTTTTGGCCTCTACATTTCTCAACCTATACTTACTTACATACTTATGTACTTACATACATACTTCCTTCCTTATATACTTGCCCAATACCACAGCTCCATATTTAAAATAAAACAAACAAAACAAGGTAAAATACAAGAGCTAAGCCAAACAAATGATTTCTGAGAAGGCATTGTCACGCTGCATTATCACACTGTGGTGTAGAATGGTGTCATTAAACCACGATGCACATGTGGTGCTCACAGGGGCCATTCCCTGTGGGGCTGGGGAAGGCCCTGCCGGTGAACAGATGTGAACTACTGCTCAATGTACAGAGGTGCTCCTTTCGACTGAGAGAAGGCTGGAGGGGCCAAACACAGCAGGTGAATTTAGATGAGTGTGCACAAGTGTGCTTAAACACTTAAGAAGGTCAATAGGTGAGGCTCACCAAACTAAGGGCTTTTTACACTCAGCATACAGGTGAGGTCAGGAGATGCTCCCACATGGGGCATCAGCAGCATACAGAACCACTTCTGTTCCACAGACAGCTCCCTGTGTGCTGGATTGTCCCCTGTCCAGATAGTTGTGGAGCATTAAAAAGTGCTCTACAATACTAGCCGCATTTTAGACATGGCTAGTACAGCCCAGTGTGCACTCTTTGCACCTCTTGCAGGCAAAGGGTGTATGGGGTGAGGTTGCTGCATCATTCGGTCATTACAATAATGACTGGCGTGCATGGCTATTGCCATGACCAGGCAATTGCTGCTAGTATAGTGGCAATCACACTTACCGGCACTTGGTGAAGTGCCACATGCATGTGGGATAGATCGGGCATCCAGTGCAGACACTTGATCCATCCCAGTTGTTTGCTAGTTTCCATGGCTAAACTAGTGACCAATTCTCACTGATGAGGCATAATGGCTAGGTAACTGCTTGAGTGGTTCAGGGATCCTCATTTTGTGAAGTCTGAGGCATTCTAAACCAGAGCTTCACCAAGTGCCAGTTAAGTGCAAATTGTCTCCATCAAGAAGGTGCCAAAGCACCTGGATGATGCAGCATGCAATCACACCTGCCCCCCCCCCCGCCCCCTGGCAAGCTTGGTTCACCCAGGAGAAGTGAGAATGGAACATCCGTGGCTGTCCCAGCCAGCAGCTTAAAGAAGCTGTAGAGCATGAAAAGGTGTTCCACAGTCATCCTTCCCATGGAAGACCCTGGAACTTTGGGAGCCACTTCTGGTAGAGATGCAGCTCCACTTAATGTATATGTTCTGTCTGGGAGCAAAAAGGCCCATGAGGAAAAGCCCATGGTCTCATTAAAAGAAACAAGAGAAGATAATGACTCTATTCACACACAGGGGGCAAAAAGCTCAAAAGCTATTTGGAGATATTATGTTACACTTGTGTTCACATCTCATCTCTAATCACCATTTTCTAGCCTAAAATGTTTGTGGGAGGGACAGACTTGCACATGAACAATCCCACCTGCAAACCATCCCTAAGGCCAGTTTCCCAATGGGCAATTTAATCCGTTTTAATCTGATTTTTAAAATCAGCAGAGAGGTCTTTTGTTTTGCATTCCCGCTACTATCTTATCATGCTACCTTGAAACCCCCTTCCCTCCCTCCTTCCCTCACCAGAACCCCCTCCCCATGAAGCCAGCAATTGGATACCCTGGCTGCATGGGGTGGGCAGTTAAAACCCCACCCCTTATATAAACCTGCCCCAAGAAATCATGGAACTTTCATTCAGTGCTTCACCCCTCACCGTAGCCCAGCCTCTTCTCATGTTAAAAAGGCAGTAGAAGATCACTGTGAGAACGACAGATCAGGACTTCATGAAATGGCAGGGGGTGAGGCAAAAGGCGGTTATTGAAGAGACAATGCTGGAAAGGAGAGATCAGGAAGGATTTTGAACAGGGACCAACAGCTTTCAATATCTTTCACTGATCTCATTGTAAAATCAGACACTTCCACTTCACCTGATACATCCAATCTCTTAATGCATCACAGCCCTGATACGTGTATCTCTTGTTTTTACATCTCACTCCTTTTACATGTATCTCTGCTGCGGGCTCTTAGTTCTCCACCTCTCCCACCCTTTGCATGTAATGGCAGACAGGTAATGGCTTCTCGTTGGGTCAGGGGAAACTGAGAACACCCCTAAAGCATGGTTCCCCTCCAAAAAAATACTGCTTGCATTCCCAATGCTATATAGTAAGCATTATTTCTAAATCCACCAGCGAGATCTCTTTTGATTCGAATATAGATCATCCATGTTTCGGGACCTTTAGTCCTCAGAAACTGCGGATTCTTTTGAAATTTTGGGAATAGTCAGCTTTCAAAATGATTTCAAAGCTCTTTAAATCTTGAATCGGAAAACACCCTAATTTGCCTCAGAACGGCTTTAAAAAAATTGACCACAGCCAATATCAAAAGGTGGTATTGGCTGTGTAAAGGTCAATATCTGTTTTGGCTGTACTTTCCAGGCAGGAAGCAGGAAGTGTTCCTGATATGTATATATATATATTTCTTCCATATAATCTGGATCTAATTCTTGAGCCCTACACAAAGAAGACACTGAAAAGTTCATCCCAGAAAAGGTAACAGAAATCTGTCTTTTTGGCAAAAATTCTACTTCTTAAAGCAATAGTTTTGATTCCAACCTGTAAATGGCTTTCAAAATTAATATATGGGTATTAAAACAACAGTTCATTCCTGAATATAAGCCTGTTTTGACTGCACTGCCCAAGGAAGAGATTGAGGTAAACAAAGAAAATGAAGTTCAATGGTAAATCTTTTTTTAAAACTGAGGATTTAGTTCTCATGTGTTGTTATAAAAATATGATATGAATGATAGTACCCACAATGTGGCAAAAGGTAATGTTGATTAGATTGCTTTCCAAGTGGCAAAATTCACAGTAGTACTTACTCCCTGGACTAGAGATGTGCAGGAATATTCTCAACTTGGTTATTTTTATTAATTCATACGAATTGAGACATTTGCACACGAACTGAATATTGTGACATTTGTACATTAACATTCATAAAAATCATATATTTGTTAAACTGTGGATCTTATAAGTTGGTATAAGATATGTATCCAATATGTATGTGTTTGTATAGGATCCATATGCAGGATTTGTTTCCAGGATCTGTATCCAGGAACCGTATGCATTCGTATTGGATATTTGTACGAATTTGTACAAATACATTCGTATCGAATCAATCCTACCACATTTGAAGGGGATCTATTTGAGCGAATACAAATTTTCTAGCATTTAATTTGTTACAAATCCAATGCCAAAAAACCCATTTGCAAACATCCTTCCCTGAACATATTACTGTATTTGTGCATCAGTCCAACTGAGATCAGTGGGACCAATTTGCATACCAATTGCTTAATATCAACATGTTGAACTGTTCAAGAATCCACTTTGCAGGATGGTTCCTGGGGATGGGTTTTCCCACACCTCAGTATTTAGATTCACCCTGAGACTCTTAAGAAATGGGAAAGGATTGACCTCCATTGTGGAAAATAAATCCACTTCTGATAGAAACATTTAATTTAGAATGAATGAATGGATCCCATAGCAACTATTTTACTTTTCTCTGGTCTTAAAATTAATGAAGGATATAAAAAACATAACTACCATAAACCAAATAAATAAATTTTAATTATTCAACTGTCTCATATCACAACATTAAAAAAATAAAATAAAGACCAAACTAATCTCCCACTATTTACAGTTTCTAACTTCGTAGAACACCCCCAGATAAAGGGAAAAGCAATAGTTACAGAACGGCTTAGGCCACGGAATACTATCACAGAGCAGTGGGCATCTGTTTTAACAAAGCACCAGCGGGGGCTGGTTGTATAAACATGGGAGACTGTGTACAGACTTGAATTCCCTGGCTGGATGTTTGCCTGGAAGTTTGGCATCTACAGTCTGGATCTCTGGGGGTAATTTTGGGATGCTGGTGAAGTGATAATCAGATATCACAGGCTGACTTTGGAGCCATTTCCCACACTTGTGAGAAGTTGCCCTGATGGCTTATGGGGAGGGGGGCGGGGGGCAATGATTTATTATTTTATTTTACTATTCCTATTTCTTTCCCGCCCTACACCCGGAGGACTCAGGGCAGGTAACAGTGCTTTAAAATTCTGCACATTAAAACAAATGATATATATTAAACCCGTAATATTTACAACAACATTTAAAATCCAGAATGTTAAAACAAACCATATATATATTAAAAACAGTACCACTTAAAAGTGTGGGGGGGGACGTAACCACATTCAAGCCAAAGGCCAGGGCAAAGAGGTGCATCTTTACTGCTTTTAGAACCGGCGTGAAGTGCATCCGGCTAGCTGTTCAGGTCAGCACTCCGGCGGCTGCATTCTGCACTAGCTGCAACTTCCGAACCATCCTCAAGGGCAGCCCCATATAGAGTGCCTTGCAGTCGTCCAGTCTAGCCAAGCTGAGTAGCTGAATGCAGTTAGCCATACACAAGACAGGACATGCATACAAAACTGATGACAGAAGTAGTTCAAATTTCCTGGACTGATTCCAAAACTAAGATCATAATCGAAGGCAGGATATGCATTGGTACACTGTAAAACTGACCAGGTATTGTGGTCCTAATGCATAACAACAGGGCTGCTCAGTCACAGAGGATTCATGGTTCTGAGTCCTGGGAACACTCCCTCTACTGTAAGCGCTCCATACAGCACTCCATTGGAAACTGCTTCCCGTTCTCCACCAAGCAGGGCACAGGAAAGTGGCTGAATTCTGTACAAAGCCCCAGGTTGAAGCATCAAACCAGGGAATCGGAGCGCTTTGGTCTCATGTTCCCATCGCCAGGACACAGCCACTACCAGGATGAACAACACGGCAGTTGTTCATTGCTTACAGTTTGGGCTCCACTGTTGGGCAGAAGCTCTTTCAATCTTGTCAACATCCTTTAAGCTCATTCTGGAGCGCACACTCTCAGAAGGATCCTGATCAAATGTGGGGTGGATTCTAATCAGGATTGCCGATTGCTTTTGTTTTTGCAGAAATGCTCCCGCTTGCTGTCCTCCTGGCCTTGGCTGCTTTCCTGCAACCATCACTTGGACAGGTACGTCTGACAGGAAGATCCAACCAAAACTAGCTATAAATATGGTACAAATCAGTAATAGCCTTTGAGTTCCTATAATACTTTTGAAAAAAATATTCAATAATTACAGAAAACTGAGCCATTGTAGTGTTTGCAGCTGTGGTTAGCTTCAGCCTTTTTATTACTGTTATGGGTTGAACTGAATTCACCCAGCTGGCCCTTTCTGCCCATGAAACTGTGTGTGCTCAGTTGTTCAGATTTTAATATGGAACTTGGCTTAACTCCTTGAAAGAATCAATGTAGCTGCCTTTTTAATTTTAATGGAACAAACAATGTTGTCACTAGGCCCTTTCTGCATGGGTCCTTAATCTGGATTAAGACCCTGTGTAGTTTGGATATGGGCCTCTAAATCTAATCCCGATGAACTCCCAAAAAGGCCAAGAATGGGTAGAAGCAAGGGAACATCAGGGTCTGATACTGCCTGCATGTGGCTTTCAACCAGGGAAGTGTTTGCTTGATTTTTGTGTGTGGAAAGCGAGGCTGGGTGAGCAGGAGAAAGGGTGTTTCCACACTGGCCCTTAAAACCCCATTAAACACACAATAAGGACACATATGGAACACTTGTGCAAGGTACCTTCCGCACAGTGGGACAGATTAGGGCCCTTTCCATCTTAGGGCCTAATATTCCATCTGGAATATTGCCTAGAAAAGTGGAGCCTTACTCCCAGATTGCATGCATGTTTCAGTGCATCTGAATGAAGCCTGATAGTTGCTACTGAGCAGACATGGGCAGAACAGCAGTGGGACTTGCGATGACTAACTCAAGGGCTTCTTAACTGCTTGTTATCACATTCATTGTGGCAGCAGTGGTGATGGAGGCAATGAGGGATCAACTGCTTTCCCATTATATCAAGGATATTCTGTTTTACGCTACTCAAAGCTATTGTGCATTAAGGGGAGTTTTTTTTTCTTCACAAAAATTTATGCCCTTTGGGGGGGATGTCTATGTGTTTTACTCTAGGTCGGTTTTACAATTAAGATATCCAAAGAAGAAAAGAAACTAATTATGGACCTATTTAACAGTATTAGGAGACAGGTGAATCCACCAGCCAGGAATATGCTGAAGATGGTAAGACAAAATTCTCTGAGGTTGCTAAATGCAGTGGAGCCCTTTGTTGGGGTTCACATTTCTTCAGACCCTGGTTCAAATGAATCCGTAGAATACAGATATCCAACACTATCATCTTGGCCCCATTAACTCTGAGCACACATTCTGTAAGCTGCATCTTCAGTGCTTAACCCATCACTCTTCCCTTCCCTTCCCTTCTTTGAAACCAAGAAGTTGTAACAGTGAGTATGGGGCGTGACTTTGTCAAATGGCAAAAGTATCAGTACAAGATTCTAGGTGAATGGTAATCTCTAGGAAGATTTTTAACAACAAACTAACTGTGCAACCTTCCCTCTCTCAGTTGTTTTGCAAGGAAAATTTAGATTTCTTTACAGTCATTATCTCTATGGGGCGTATTCAGGGCAGCCTTAATGTGAATCTTAATTCGCATTAAGGAGTCCCCATGGTAATGGAGGGCAGGGCAGGTTCAAGGCCAACCCGTCCGTCCCCATGAAAACCGTGGTAAATCCCTGCATTGGGATGCCACGGTTTTCTCCACAAACACCCCTTGCCTGAGCGCTTAATCGCCCAGGTAAGGGCTTGATTTGCCCTAAATGATTGCTTGACAGCTGTCCTGCAGTCAGCTGAGCAACTGTTAGGTGGGTAGAGGGGCTATCAAGAGCATGAGGAGACCTCCAAGACCTTTTCGCACAAGGCCATCTGGAACACGCGGAGAACATGCGGAGATGGAGCATCCGCATTGCTGGGATGGCGGTTCTGTCCCAGCCCATCTCCGCATGTTCTCTGCGTGTTCCAGATGTAGAGCAGTAAAAACTGCTCTACACATGGCCCAGTGTGTTCCGGCCATCCCCGGCCATCCAGGGAGGGAAGTGTTCAGGAGTTGTTGAGACACCCAGACCGGCCTCCCCTCACCCCTTTCCGGCTGGCCAGCCAATCAGAGGCCACGCAGCCCTGCCAAGCCGGGTCATTTGTCGGCAGAGCAGCCAGCAGGTAGGTGGGCACACGCGTGTTCCTGAGCCCTGGGGTAGGGGCCCAGGGTGGGTGGGGGGCAGGGGGCAGTTCCTGCCAGACTTCCTGGTAGATTAGACAATATCTACAGTTCCTGTGCTTTATCACACACAGGCAAGGAGGGTATTGATAAAGTTGTTACATGTTGTAACCATTAGGTAACTGATGGCCAAGAGCTTAGGTGCGGGGTTTGGTTTAGTGTGCCTTTAACTCTTGTGGCCCTATGGTTAGAATGTCAGATTCTTATTTGGAAATCTCCTGCTCTGAGTCTGCCCCCCTACACAGGGCCAGCTAGAACCTTGGGCTAGTCACAGCTCTCTTTCTGAGCTTTCACAGCCCTACCTACCTCACAGCGTATCTGCTGTGGGGAGAAGGAAAGGAGGGTGTAAAAAATTACTCCTCTTCTTCTTACAAGTAGAAAAATTTAGTCCCGTGATATAAATTTCTGCTGTTTTGAGTTGGTCTTTGAGTGAAGCCAAGCACAGATTGATATGAATAATGAGCAAAAAAGCCCAGCATGTCTCCAGTAACCAGTGGAGTCAGCTTCTTTGCAGACACTTAAGGGACGATGCCATGATTGCTGCTTGAAAAGACGCCTGCTCATTTTGGAGCATGGAGGCGTTATTTGAAGCAGTTCTCCTGTGTGTCCGTGCTCTGGATGGAAAATCACATCCTGGATAATACATGCCTCTGGGGCAGCGCGGTCACTGCAAAACATCTATTGCCACCACAGGTGGAGAAACTGCAGTAGATGTTTTGCAGTGACCACGCTGCCCAAAATGCCCTCCATCATATTCACCCCCCCCACACACACACACAGATGCTGGCTCAAACTTTCTCTTTCCCTACTTCTTCTCCCACATGCCCTGTTGCATCTGACTTTTTACATGGTACAGATTTACTGAACTTACAAAAATGTATGTAGTCTTTTCTGCTGCTGCTAGATCCTATAGATGCCATCTCTATTTCTAATCAATTGAACAGATTTTGGGATGTTATTGCATGGTAATGTTTTCAGAAGAAATGTTGGGGGTCCAGATTCAGTGTTTTCTTTTTTCCCATCATACACCACTGATGGGATCCTGCTTACTCTGTATTCACTGTATTGTCTGTGTACATAATGAAGCTAAAAATATACTTTCCCCACCCTTTCTTGGCTGCTTTACCAAGGAATGGAGTGACAAAGCTGCTAAGAGTGCCGAAAAATGGGCCGGACAATGTCCAGGAACAGGCAGTCCCCTAAAAAGCCGAATGATGGATGGTAAGTGATACGAAGAACCTCTGTTTAGTGCAGAGGTGTCAAACTCAATCCGGCCAAGGGCCGGATTAAAAAAAAAAAAAAAAAGTGAGGGCCAGGGGGCATGGCGGGGGGCATGGCGGGGGGCGTGGCCGGGATACAGAGGAGGGGCTGGGGGGTGTGGTTGGGGGCGGGGCTAGGGCAACGAGGAGGGTTAGGGGCTGGGCTGGGGCGGGGCTAGGGAGGGGCTGGCTGTTCATGGCACCGCCCACCCGCGCGCTCGCTTGCCTCGCCTCGTTCTGGCCCAAGGAGGGCATCAGCGTGCGTCGGCAGGCGTTGGCGTGCGTTGGCAGGCGGTGCCGCGCGTCGGTCCGGCGCGCGGCGTGCGTCGGTCCGGCGCGCGGCGTGCGTCGGTCCGGCGCGCGGCGTGCGTCAGCGGCGGCGGCAGCAGGCGAGCTGCTTCAGCGGTGGCGACGAGGAGGGTTAGGGGCGTGGCCGGGGCGGGGCTAGGGAGGGGCTGGCTGTTCATGGCGCCGCCCGCCCGCTCGCTCGCCTCGCCTCGCCTCCTTCCGGCCCAAGGAGGGCGTCGGCAGGCGGCGCCGTGCGTCGGCAGGCGGCGCCGTGCGTCGGCCCGGCGCGCGGCGTGCGTCAGCGGTGGGCCGCAGCCGCAGGCGGGCCGCTTCGGCGGCGGTGGCGGCGGCAGGCGAGCTGCTTCGGCGGTGGCGACGAGGAGGGTTAGGGGCGTGCCGGGGCGGGGCTAGGGAGGGGCTGGCTGTTCATGGCGCCGCCCGCCCGCTCGCTCGCCTCGCCTCACCTCCTTCCGGCCCAAGGAGGGCGTCGGCAGGCGGCGCCGCGCGTCGGCCCGGCGCACGCGCGTCGGCCCGGCGCGCGGCGTGCGTTAGCGGTGGGCCGCAGCCGCAGGCGGGCCGCTTCGGTGGCGGTGGCAGCGGCAGCAGGCAAGCTGCTTCGGCGGCGGCGGCGGTGGCGCTGCGCGGTGGCGGGCAGCCGCGGGCCGGATTGGAACGCCTCGCGGGCCGTGTCCGGCCCGTGGGCCGTAAGTTTGACATGCCTGGTTTAGTGCTTTTAACTAAGAAAAAAAGACTGCTGGCCACAAAATCAGGGAAGTACTGAATACCCTAAAATTTTAGGTCAGTTATCTTTGTACTGATTTGCAGTTGTGGATCGCTCACAGCTTTATGGAAGCTACATCCACACTGGGGTGAACAAAGGCACCTTTATTTCATGCAGCCGTACCCATCACACCCTCTATCCATCCCAGAGATCCAAGGAAGTTTCTTTTCCGAAACATGACGTAAGAAAATATGAGTAAGAGTATTCTTGTAACACGAAGTGATGAAATTCCTACTTTCTAAGGAATGTTGCTCCCCAGAGTTTTTGAGCATTGCTTAAAATGTGGCAGGTAGATGGTTCATGATCTCCACTAGGGATGTCCACAAATGGTTTTTTTGGCATTTGATTCATAACTAATCAAATGTTTAAAAATTTGTATTTGCTTGAATAGATCCCCTTCAAATGTGGTAGGATTCTATTAGATATGAATGTATTCATATGAATGCATACAAACATCTAATACTGCCTCCTGGACTGCTGCTGCCTCCTGGACTTACCTGGGCCACGCCTTTTTCCAGCCAGCCATATAACATTTCCGGCTGAGGGAGGAAGGAAGCCTGCTGCCTCATGGACTTACCTGGGCCACGCCTTTTTCCAGCCAGCCATATAACATCTCCGGCTGAGGGAGGAAGGAACCCTGCTGCCTCCTGTGTGTCGTTTTTGGCCCCACCCACCCTCCAGGCTATAACATCAGGTGGCGGGGAGGGAAAAGGAGAAGTGCCAATCTGCTCTCCCTGGGCATCTGCCCTTGCCCCTCCCATGGGTGGGAATTTTAAATTGTGGGCTAGGGTTCAGTTTTTAGAACTGATCTTTTAATTGTTAATAGTTGAATATTGTTTTAGCTTGAGTGTATGTATTATTCATTTTGTGTAAGTTTGTTTTTGTTTTGTTTTGTTTTGTGTGTACTTGTGTGCCTGAGTGCGTGTGTTGTGCTTGGGTAGGGAAACATGTGCCAAGGCCAGGCAGGAGGGGGAGAAGTGTGTCAGGGGACCGCTATCACAGGAGTAATGGGCAGGGAGAGATATGGCATTGGGAAGCAGAAGAGACAGATTAGGAGAAGGGGTGGTAGATGTATTGAAGCTATCACTCCTTCTGTTCTGCTTCCCAGCTGACAGAGTTTGGGGAGGTCTGCCAACCAGCCCTCTGCTCTGGCCATGCTGCTCTTGAATGCCAGATCAGTCCGGAATAAAACATCTGTCATACATGACTTGATTTTGGATGAAGGGGCTGATCTGGCGTGCATTACTGAGACCTGGGTGGATGAATTGGGTGGGCCTAGTCTTGCCCAGCTTTGTCCCCCAGGATACTCAGTGCAGCACTGTTCCAGACCAGAGGGTAGGGGAGGGGGTGTTGCTGTAGTCCATCAGATGTCCATCATCCTCACCGGACAACCAATTCGCAGCCTGTTTATGCTGTTGGGTCAAAGAGCCAGGATAGGGATGCTACTGGTGTACTATTCACCCCACTGCCCAGCATCCTCCCTATCTGAGCTGGCTGAGGTGGTCTCAGACGTGGTGTTGGAAGCCTCTGCCACGGTGGTGTTGGGGGATTTCAACATCCATGCCGGGGCTACGCTCAGTGGACCAGCTCAGTTCTTCATGTCCTACATGACAACCAAGGGGCTGTCTCAATTTGTATCTGACCCAACTCATATAGCAGATCACACCCTTGATTTGGTTTTTGCCTCAGAGCGGATTGGTGAGTATCCGTTGATAGGAGGGCTGACTGTCAACCCGTTGTCATGGATGGATCATTCACTGGTGAGGTCTGAACTTACTATGGCAACTCCCCTCTGTGGGGAAGTGGGACCTATTGAGATGGTCTGCCCCGGAAGACTTATGGAATCCGAGCGATTCCTGAATGCTCTGGGGGATTTTCTGGTTGGTATGTCTGGCGGTCCTGTCGAAACCCTGGTTTCTCTCTGGAATCAAGAGATGACCAGGGCTATTGACACGATCGCTCCCAGGTGCCCTCGGCATGCTTGTGGAGCTCGAAAAGCTCCTTGGTATTCCATGGAAGTACGAGCTATAAAACAGGAAGGCCAACGGCTAGAGTGCAGGTGGTGTAAATCCGGCTGTGAATCTGACCGAACATGGGTTAGAGCACACTATTGTGCCTACCACGTGGCAGTGACGGTGGTGAAAAAGAACTTTTTCTCTGCCACCATTGCGTCCTCGAGTAGCCATCCAGCAGAGCTTTTCAGAATAGTAAATGGCCTCATAAAACCAAGCTCAAAGAAGCGTGAGCCAGGGCCAAGCAATATCTGCTGTGACAATTTTGCAAAGCACTTTGAGGACAAAGTCGCCCAGATTCGTAGGGGATTGTATGTCACAATTGGACAGAGTCCAGATGAGGTGTCCGGAGAACTGTCTGGTCCTGGTTGGTTGGATCAGTTTCAATTGTTGCAGCCTGAGGATGTGGACAAGCTGCTTACAGGGGTGCGGCCGACAACATGCTCTCTGGATCCCTGCCCTTCATGGCTGATAAAGGTATGACCGGGTGGATCCAGGAGGTAGTGAATGCCTCTCTGAGGGATGGGGTGGTCCCATTGGCCCTGAAACAGGCTGTGGTGCGCCCCCTCCTGAAGAGGGCCTCCCTGGATCCGGAAGACCTAAACAACTATCGCCCGGTGGCTAATATACCTTTTCTAGGCAAGGTTCTGGAGAGGGCTGTTGCTGTCCAACTGCAAGCACGCTTGGAAGAAGCTGATTATCTAGACCCATTTCAATCTGGCTTCAGGCCCGTTCATGGGACGGAAACTGCTTTTGTCACCCTGGTTGATGACCTTCTCTGGGAGAGAGACAGGAGGAACGCTACCCTTTTGGTTCTCCTGGACCGCTCAGCGGCTTTTGATACCATTGACCATGGTATCCTTTTGGAGAGACTACGGAGTTTAGGAGTGAGAGGCAATGCTTGGCACTGGTTCTGCTCCTATCTCCAGTATAGATCCCAGATAGTGGCTGTGGGAGATACTGTTTCGACTCCCTGGGAACTCACCTGTGGGGTTCCTCAGGAACTGATCTTATCTCCCATGCTATTTAACGTCTATATGAAGCCGTTGGGAGAGGTCATCGGGAGATTTGGAGTAAGGTGTCATCAGTATGCAGATGATACCCAGCTCTATCTCTCCATACCATCTGAATCAGGAGAGGTGGTTGAAGTCCTTGACAGGTGTCTGGAGGCAGTAATGGGCTGGATGAGGGTGAATAAATTGAAGCTGAATCCAGAAAAGACAGAGGTGCTGTGTGTCACAGGATCTCGGGTCCATGTAGTTGGGAGACATCCTGTCCTTGAAGGGGTTGCAATGCCCGGAAGGGACAGGTGCATAACTTGGGGGTTCTCATTCATTTAGGATGTGTCTGCACTGCAAAAGGGTCCCTAACTGGGCCCTCACCAAGCCCGCCATGATTGGCTCCTCTGAAGCCAAACATGGCAAGCCAGGGGTCTCCTATCTCAGGGCTCTCCTTTGCCCCAGAAGCTGCAAATTGCAGCTTCTGGAGCCAGGGGCAGCTTCACCTAACCCCCCCAGCCCACCCTGGGGAGAGCACGAGTGATCCCCTCCTTACCTTAACACAGCCAGGCCGATTCTGGCTACGGGGTCCAAGTTCCCTTTGTGCCTGCACCCAGCGCGCCTCCCGATTGGCCAGGGCCATGCCTGGTTTCAGGGGGCTCTCTGCGCAGGGATGTATAGGGATGTGCAGATTGGTGGCCCTTGTCTGATGCACATGATGCATTTAGTGTGTTTCTCCCCCCACTTAACATTTTTTCTCTCTTCCTACAGGAGTCATCTGTGGTGAGAGTATTTCTCAATCAAATTTCCCCAGATCTTGGACAGAGGTTATCCAGCACTGGAATAATAGCCAGTCATACTTCCATTACGGGGCTGAAATCACACAAGAGAAAAAATACTTGGGATACTCTCAGGTAAAACAAATAGCAGAGATATCTTTATGTTGAAATAAATTTAAGTCAAACTGAAAATAAAAAAAATAAATGGGAAAAAAACAAGTTTTTCAGAAAATATTGTTAAAGACGTCAGCTATAGTAAATTACTAAACTTATTGGGAGTTCTGACCAACAGTCATTTGGAATAAGGCTTGAGGTCGTTCAGAAAGAGGGGAGGAACTAGCTTTTATGTAATATTACTGTATATTAATGAGATTAATAAAAATGATGTTCAGCATAAATTTCATGTTGATAATGCTTTGTATTCTATTACCTCAAGAATCTGCATTTAAAACAAGTGAGGCACAAAAGAAATCTGCCATCCACAAATTGGATAATTTTCCACCAGTTCTGATGGGCAATTGATGTGCCACTGTGTGAGACAGGATGTTGGACTAGATGAGTTGTGGCCTGATCCAACAGGGCTCATCTTAGGTTCTCTTAGGTTCTTATGATGAGGGTTAAAACTGTTCATTCTTCACATTACGAAATTCACCTTTCTAAGGAGAGCAAAATCGTGAGAGTAGAAATGTTACCTCATAATGCATCCTTGCTTTAATGTCTTTCCCCCCTCTCAACAGATCATCTGGTATGATTCATTTGAAGTTGGCTGTAGCTTCGCACACTGCCCAGAGAAAACTTTTAGTTACTTTTTTGTGTGCCATTTCTGCCCTCTGTAAGTATTAAATCTGAATAAACAGTGTTGCTAATTCTCATCCTATTCATCCTATCCTATCCTTGTGTCCTCTGATGGGGGCACGCGTGGGACATTGGCTTTCTTGTGTGCAAAGGATCGCACACATTCCGAGTACCTCCTGTGGGTCGGTTCCATCTTATCCTTTCAAATCTGAAGTAAGTGAACGCTGCTGATGTTTATTGGGGAGTTGTCAGTCCCCTCAAAGAATTATCTCATTTTAGTGGGAACAAGTTTAAACTTTTTGAGGCATTAACAGACTTGACAGACTTTCTTCTGAGCAGGACTGGCTGCAGGGACTGGGCGGGCATTTTCTTTCCTTCGCAGGAAAGGAACAAAGAACTGGAAGAAAACAGCTACTACCTAACTCCTCCTGCAGCCTGTGTCACTCACACACATAGACAGACGTGTGCATGAGAGCAGCAGTGTTTTCAACAGCATGACTCTGGGTGCGTCCCCATGCACATTTGGTCCAGTACCGAAATCGTGTTCGGCAAGGCCTGTCCCCATGTGTTTTAGATTTGGCCCAATTTCTGCGGACCAAACTGCCAAACCTGGTCAAACCAGATCCAAATTTCGTACCTGGAAAAACAAGTCTGGGCACGGTTTGGGCGATTTGGTCCGAGCCGAGCCTGCACATGGGGACGGTCCTGGACTTCGTGATCTCGCCTGACAGGAAAGAGTCTTGTGTTTTAAAGCCAAGCCTCTTTCCTGTCAGCCAAGATCATGAAGGGGGGAGGGGGGGTCAGAGGCTGCAGTGTGCTCCTTTTTCCAGGAGGTTGTTGCCCTGGCAACGGGAGTAAGAAGGGGGGACTTCATGGGGGGCAGAGAGAGAAAGGCAGGCAGTTTTCCCGTCTCTTCCCAGCCCAGAAGAAATGAAAGAGTGGGGACAAGCAAATTGGTTTTGAATTGTGTGATGTGGGGACGATGCAAGCAAATGCTCAGTCTACTTCCTCCACTCCCCCCTATAATACAGATTTTCAATGACACGTCAGAATTTGGCCATGTTTTTTTTTAAAAAAAATTGTGTGTGTGTATTGTGATCAGCAAAGTGATGAGCTTTTTTCTTCTGAAATGATCTAACTCAGAACATCCATCTTTGTGTTAGATAATCTGGAAAGAAAATGACTAGCCACTTTGCTGATGGACTTTCCCACCTTGAGAAAGGACTGGAGCTGGATAAAAAATTGAGTGTGACTGCAGCCTTATTATCTCTCTGTCTGCTTATTCTATTGAGTTTTATTTATTTATTGGTTTCTCCTGCCAAAGATAAATGGTGGAACAATCCTTACCTCGAAAACATGAATAACTGTCACATAAACTGCCTTTGTCTTTTAAAAACAGCCTCTTGCTGACCAATGCGTTACGCTGCTCTGTAATTTCAGAGGAAACATATTAGAAAAATTATCCAGACCGTATGAAGAAGGACCATCATGTGGCGACTGTCCTGAGCACTGTGAAGATAAACTTTGCAGTGAGTTTCTCTTGGATAATATGAGTCTGTTAATTATCCCAGAATCTATAGTGGAGGTTGTTAATCTTTTGGGAACAGAAACCTTTTACTCAGGGGCAGAATGAAAGCTTTGAAGATTCCTGTCACAAAAATTCTCCTCAGGAGAATGCAATTCATTAGCCATCGCACAAACATAAAAACACTGGTTTAGTTCAAATGAAACCAAACCACACTGAGTTTAGTTTCAACTCGAGCGGGTTGAATGGGCTTGACTCGGTTTGATATCAAACATTGTCCATTTACATTTAAAAGCTCTTTTTCAAGGGTCATTGATTCAAACTTGAACCTGTTTGAATTAAAAGGAATGTTCAGATGGTTTGGTTTAACTGTACTAGCCCCAGTGAGCAGGAGGTTGGCTCCATTGGACTACTACGTTAGCCGTTTTGTTTGATTTGAACGGGTTCACTCTCAGACCAGTTCAACACACCTCTTCCAATCCTTTACAAAAACGACTGCTAGACAAAGTACAAAATCTACTACTACCAATACAAAAACTACTGAGACAGTTTGGTCTAGTGGTTAGGGAGCCAGACTCTTAGCTGAGAATACTGGGTTTGATTCCACCCTCCCCATGAAGCCAGCTGGGTGACCTTGGGCTAGTCACAGCTCTCTTCTGAACTCTCACAGCCCCACCTATGTCACAGGGTGTCTGTTGTGGGGAGAAGAATAGAAAGCTTTGTCAGCCACTTTGAGTCCCCTTAAATGGGTGAGAGAAGCGGAGTAGAAAAGCCAACTCTTCTACTACTACTACCACAAACTGGTGAAGATACCTTGCCCAAGACAGAGGCGACATCAGAATTTGAAGTATATAATCATTCATTTGAAGCCACCATTCTGTTTGAACAGGACATGTATTTCACATAGAGTCAATTGTTGAGGAAAGTGTACACAAGTGCAAGTGCTGGATCTAAAGCATCTAATTATTTATAGGTATCAACAACTAGCACTGAATTAGAAAATGAATGTAGGTAAATGAAGCCTGGAGAAGCGTAGGACTTAATAAATTGGCCAGAGGATTATGCGTCCACTTTAGTTTCTGGGAAAGGAGTATAACAAGTATATTGCTTTTGCATATAACTTTGTTCTGTTTTTATTCGTTTCAGCCAACCCGTGCAGGTATTCTGATACCATAACGTTCTGTAACACTCTGATAAAAAGCTTCCCATGTGATCACGCTTGGGTCCAGAAAAGATGTGCAGCTACCTGTAAATGCGTAACAGATATTAAATAAAGTATACTTTTGTATTATAAGTGTCTGTTTGAAACAACTGTTCTTCCAATAATGGAAATGTGTTGTTAAAATAAAATCCTCTTTTCTCTCTCCAATAATCATTTTCAAATGATTGTGTAAAAAAGAATAAGTAAATTTTTTTGGGGGGGGGGAGTGGAAATCATTACAAAAAAAGAAACAACTATATTTATTTAGGGATTTTTTTGCATTCTAGAACTATGGCCTTTTTGCACTTGACATCCCGCCCATGGGAAGCTTTGGGTGAAATGGCCTGGAATGTACTAAGAAACTGCGCTTGCAGATCCAACCTTCCCCCCAACCGTCCAAACCCTACCTGAAATGCGGATGGCTGTCACCTAGGCCAGCCATCCCCCTCTCCAGTGCCAACCATAACATGCTTGCACACCAGCATCAGCGCACTGGCACAGTGCAGCACATGCCCCTCCGGCATCCGGAAAAGGTGCAAAGGGGCCAGACTGGTTCTGGTGTTTGGTAAAGGTAAGTGAATGCATGGTGCACTCACACCTCTACCAGGCGTAGTCCACGCGAGGAGAGCCCCCACATGGAAGGAGCTGTTTCTTGTTAGGAAATGGTTTCTTCACATGCAGATACTCCATCTGAGAGCTCACCTCATGTGGATGTGAGGGGCAAAGTAAGTCTGTGTCTAGAATTGGAATTAAACATTCAGTCCCCGCGCCTCTTCAATTCAATTCAAATTTGTCTTTACTGACTCCCAGCCCCAGATCTCTGGGCTTGAGCAATCAGGATCCCATAAGGCACCGACAATTGCAAGCCCTTCGTTCCTCAGACCATGTGCTCACCTAGAATTTTCTCAACCCCCTGCCAGAGCAAGTGCCCAAAACCTTATCCAAAATCAGAGGATTTGCCTCACAAATGTTGAACAGCCAAGCAGCAATTTCTCTCATTTCTTTTGCCAAATTCCAGTTCTTTTTGCTTAGTCTCAGGAGAGCAGTCTTCTTCCACATGAGGACACGCACAGCTGTAATGCAGAACATGGAAGAACATGGATCTTGGGTGTTTTTCCACTGTCACTGAAAGTACCCATTAAGAACCCATTAATGGGCACGTAATGGCATTTTTGTACCCATTAATGGATACTTAATGGGTACTTCCAGTGACAGTGGAAAAACACCCTTTGTTATCTGTCCTGATTCTGACCTAAGTATGGAGGCTGGGAAAAAAGAAAGTCTTTGGGCCCTGAAGTTGCTCACTGCACGGACTTTTGTGGTAACCCCAGAAATGGCCCATTTCCAATGCCATTTTTGATGTCTAACCAAATGGCACCAGGCTCCATGCGTTGCTTTGGGTGATCAAAGCTGGAAACACTAGGAGGACATTAGGAAGAGCCATTTTGTGACACTATCACTACCTTCAGAATGTCGCCTATCTGTCTCTGTTGTCATGGGATCTTATAAGAATCAGCTGGTCCCTAAGGACAATTGCCAAATATTGCTTTTGATTTTCTACTGTGCAATTTTTAATAGTTTCTGTTATGCAGAAACTGGTACTCTGTACATGTACAGAGGTGTTAGTTCTTGTAGACGATTTGACATCCCTAGGGAAGAAGGAAATGACTAATGCCATTTTTTGTTGCCTGGCCAAATGGCGCTTGGCATTCACACATGGTCCCCTTTCCTCAACAGTGTTCTGGGTTACCATCCAGTTTGCCATTAATATCACACTGCTTCAATGTGAGACACATACCTGCATGGATTTATTGGTGTGGGCAGGGGAAGTGGAGATGATTTGCCGTCCATAGGCCTCACTACCCATGAATGGTCATTCCCCAAACACATTCCCCCCTTCCCGCACCGCACACTGCTTTGAAATTGGACATTTCTGCAAAACTGCAATTGCAAAGAAAAAGAAATTGAGATCTGGCTTCCTAGGAACTCACAGTGTGGTGGATGTGGAATGGAAGTTGTGCTTGGATGGATACAGGCTGGGGCAGGAGAGGGAACAAATGGCAAATGGCTAGCACTGTTGCTTAGGGAATCCATGTTCTGATGCAGGGGCAGGAAAATAGGGAGGTTGGAGCATGACTTTCCCACCCCAGTGAAGTCATGATTTTAGGGATGTGCACGAAACATTCGGTTTGAACCCAAACATGATCTTTGATCTCCCACAATATGGATTTCCCATGTGGTGTCAGAATATGCCCTTCCTGGCCAACTGGCACTGGGCTCCATGCACTGTTGTGGCTGATCCAAGCTAGAGGACAGTTACCTTCAGAACTGATACCCATCTGTGACTGTTCCCATGGGGTCTTATCAGAGGCACCTGCTCCCTAAGGACAATCGCTAGATATTGCTTCGATTTTCTACTGTGCAATTTTTGATAGTTTCTGTAATGCAAATTGCTCATGCACTCTGTACATGCACAGAGCCGTTCATTCTTTTAGACAATGGGCTTGGTTTGACATAACTGGCAGGTGATTACTAGGGAAGATGGAAATGACCATACAGGCTCCTAAGGATTATTTTCTTGTATTAGAAATAAATTAGTCCACTCAAAACCTGATTCAAATAGTTCTGAATGGTATAAGGAAGCAGTGGGACGTTTCTGTAGGTAAATACCAGTGATGAACTTAACCCCAGAAACAGGAAGGGACTTGGGCATTGCAGACTTTCCCCATTCTACAAAAGCTATTCCTGTTCCCAAGCTGATCATTCTAACTCTAAAGAGTTACATTAACAGAAAACCTTTTAAAAAAGGCATTATGTTTACTGGCCTAAAGATTTCCACTCCAAATCCTTGCCAAAGAAAATAATAGTGGTGGTGGGATTAAGAAAAGGTTAACAAGAAGGTTTATGGCTCATTTTCCAGCCACACAAAGCAGGTTAAAGTACAGTGGTGCTGCTTCACTTTTAAATTTCAGCCAAAAGGAAGTGGAACAGACTACCAAAGATGCTTGAATACGTTCATAAGAAATACTTGAAATAAATGAATAGATTCAAATGTATTTGATTCCATTTGGATTTTGTTGCATACTGATTCTAAACATTCAAATCAAATCAAATGTTTGGATATTCGATTCGATTCAAATTTGAATAAAAAAAATAAAATAAATTGTGCCCATCCCTATTCCTGCCTATGCTTTGGCTCTTGAACTCTGGAGGTTGACCTGAGGCCTTTTCGCATTGGCCTTTCCGGAACGCGTGGAGGACAGCTCCGGACGAGGCATACGCATTGCCCGAGCGGGGCTTGCGCCGCCTCGTGTCCGGAGCTGTCCTCCACGCGTTCCAGATGCAGAGCACTTTAAAGTGCTCTGCATCCGTTCGAACGCGGACGAGCCGCCCCGGCGCGTTCCGGGAGAGAAGCGTTCGCACGCTTCTCTCCCTGACAGCCGTCGGCACGCCCCCTGGGCCCGACTTGCCGGGCCGGCGATTGCCCCGGCGCGGCGAAGCCGGTAGACGGGACCCACCGAATCGGGGTTCCGCTTTCCCGTCTGCCAGGGTCAGTGACCCTGGCAGATGGGACAGGGGAACCCCGATTCGGTGCGTCCCGTCTGTCGCCTCCGACGGCCGCCGGGACGTGGCTCCTTCCCGGGTCCGGCAGCCCCAATGGGGCTGCCAGACCCGGGAAGGAGGCACCAGCATCGGCGTCCTGTCACCCCTTTCTGGGGTGGCAGGAGGTCGATGTTGGGCTCGCTGGGGGCGAGGAGCGCCTTGGGCGGCCGGAGCGCATCGCTCCGGTCCCCCAAGGGTCCCCCCCGCCCCCATCGAGGCCATCTGCGGGCTGCAGGCGCCTGGATCTAGGCGCCTGCAGCCCGCAGATCACCCACCCACCCACCCCAGTCCCCAAAACCCCCACCCCCCCCCACCCTCTGGCCCGGATCGGGCCCATCTTCGCTCTCTGGGTGCCCACAGCGGGGCACCCAGAGAGCGAAGATGTTTCCCCCCCCTCCCCCAGGGCCCTGGGAGGACGCGCGCGCGAGGAATGACTTACCTCGTGGCCGTCCAGCGTCGAACTGAGGGTGGCATTGTGGGAGCGCGCAAGACGCAGCCCACCTAGCCCCCCTATTGGACAAGCAGTGAACTGCTTGTCCAATAGGGGGGCTAGGTGGGCTGCGTCTTGCGCGCTCCCACAATGCCACCCTCAGTTCGACGCTGGACGGCGACGAGGTAAGTCCTCCGTCGCGCGCGCGTCCTCCCAGGGCCCTGGGGGAGGGGGGGAAACATCTTCGCTCTCTGGGTGCCCCGCTGTGGGCACCCAGAGAGCGAAGATGGGCCCGATCCGGGCCGGAGGGTGGGTGGGGGTGGGGGTTTTGGGGACTGGGGGGGGTGGGACTCATCTGCGGGCTGCAGGCGCCTAGATCCAGGCGCCTGCAGCCCGTAGATGGGCGAGTTCGGGGCGCGGGGCGAGCCCTTGGAGATCAGAGCCAGGGGCTCTGATCTTCAAAGGGGTCCGGCCCCATAGGGGCCTTGCCCCGGGCCCCATGATGGGTGCCCGGGTGCCCGGGCATCTTCGTGCCAGCCCGTAGAGCTGGCACGAAGCACGGGGCGGGTGGCTTGACAGCGCTGCCCGCCCCTTGGGTGCTCTCACCCAATGGACGGCAGCGCTGCGGCCGAATCCCCGCCCCTGGCCGGCCTTTGCCGGGCCAAGACAGTTCCGGGCGCTTTTACCTTTCACACACAGACGCGCCGGAACGCATTCCGGCGCGTCTGTGTGTGAAAGGTAAAAGCGCCCGGAAGTGTCTTAAGCTGCCCGCCTGCACGCGTTCCGTTTGGAACGCGTTGCAGTGCGAAAATCCCTCTGGTTGCTGCTACCTCTGTCAGGATATATTTTTGGGTGTAAGTGTTTGGGAATCTCACAGAACGTCTAAACCCAGGTGGCTGCGATTAGTTGTTGAATGTATAGCACCTGAGAAAGATTCACTTGGGATAGGTCAAACCTTATCTCTCTATGTGATGTCTGTATTTTAATTCTGTATAAATGTCCTGGTGTTGGGATGGTCCTTTGGCCCTTTTGATTTCAAGCCTTGCCTTGCTACTTTACGTTATGAGGAAATAAACCTCCTATTATTTGGATGACAACTCCGGTTTGTGACTCCATTAAGCTATGCTGTACCTGCGCATCCACACTATACAAATGTGTGGCCAAAACGGCTTAGCCAGGTGAGCGTTCACGTGTGTGTGATTGCTGAATGCCGCTTGCTTGGCACGCGACAATACTAGTCAATAGTGTTTGCTTTAATTGACTCTAGGAAACCCAAATAAAAGGTGCCAGTTAAAATGAAGCCTTTGCTGCTGTCCAGATGGAATGAAAAAACAGCCACTAACCACTAAATAGTATATTTTGTACATACAGATGTACTGGAAGCTTAAGCTTTAATGGTTAAAAAAAGGATCTCTCTGCTCTCCTTTGTAGCCAGCTAAGCACAAAGCCATGAGGAGGGAGGAGGTGAGCTGAGCAGAGACATTTAATTGCATAAAAAGCTCTTTTGTCTTATGATTTGATCGTGCTTCTGTTGTGATAGCCTAAGTTTTGAGGGTCAAAAAAGAATATCTCTCCCCCTCTCCCCCCAGCCCTGGGCATCTCATCTTTCTTCTGCCTCACCCACTGCCCCTAAACCACAAATGCCAAACAGTTTTTTGCCTGCCACATAGGCAGCAAAAAAGCCAAATTTCTGAGGTGATGTGTCTGCGATGATGTGCCATGAGAACTTAGACATTTCTGAATTATCTCACAACTACCATTTAGTACTAAGGTTTTGCTGAGGGCTGGGTTTTTCTTTCCTTCCTTCCTTCCTTCTTTCTTTTTCTTTCTTTTTGCTTTACTTACCAAGCAGAAAGAAGTAGGAGGTGTTCCTGATATATATACTCATCTGTATAATCTGGATCTAATTCTTGAGCCCTACAGAAAGAAGACACTGAAAATTTCATTTCAGAAAAGGTAATGTAAAACTGTCTTTTTGACAAAAAAACATTACTTCTTAAGCAAAGGTTTTTATTTCTGTCTGCTAATGGTTTCCAAATTAACTCATTAAATTTGGAGTTCAAACTAACTCATTCTTGAACAAAAGTCTGTTTTGATTTTCCTTCCCAAGGAAGAGATTTTGGCAAATACAGAAAGTGAAGTTCAATGATAAATCTTTTTAAAAAATGAGGATTTAGTTCTCACATATTGTGTTATAAAAATAGGATGCAAATGATGATACCACAACAAGCAAATGGGACTTAGTTTGCTTTCCAAGGGGCAAAATTAATCCTTACTACCTGAACATATCAACTCAACTGAGATCAGTGGGGGCAATTTGCAAACCATTTATTATCAACATGTCAAATTGTATATTGTTCAAGAGCCCACTTTAAGATGCTTATAGCTGGAGATTTTAATATGGAATTTGACAAATACTTAGATAAATCCACAGGCAACTTAATATCTAATACAAAATTTCAGCAATTAATTGAAAAATATAATTTAATTGATGCTTTCAGGTACAAAAATGGACAAGAAAGTGACCACTCCTTTTACTCCTGTAGGCATAAAGTGTACATCCACATAGATTACATCTTCATCCCTCTAGGGGTAGCACTGAGAGTAAAAAAGGCAGGAATTTATCCTATAACATTTTCAGACCATGCTCCAGTATACGTTAGCTGGAAATATAAAGGAGATAAAATAGGAGCAAGAATTTGGAGTTTCCCCAACAATATTATGGTAGACAAGAGAGGCAAAGAAAAGAATACAGCAAGAAATAGAAGCCTATTTTCAGACCAATAGTGGCTCCACCTCCCCAGATATAGTTTGGGATGCAGTGAAAGTTGTAATAAGAGGCCAAGCAATCTCACAAGCTTCCTGCTTTAACAGAAATCAAAGGGGAAAAAGTCAGAACCTAGAACCTGAACTAACATCTCTGCAACGGCAACATAATGGCAACATCCCTTCGCCAGCAATAAAGAACCAGACAGACGAAGTAAAAAAAAATAGAATTACTAGACTCACAAGATATTGCTAAGGCACAAATATTTACTAGGCAGAAAAGCTACCAATATGCAAGTGAATGCTCCAAATTCTTAGCAAGACAATTACAGAGAAAAAATGAAAAATCACGTTTCAGGAATAAAGGATGAAAACCAGATTCTCCAGACTTCTAGTCCTATGATACATAAAACTATGATAGATTTTCATTAGAGACTATATGATACACCTCAGCCAACTAACATGGCACTAAACCAAATATAGGGTATAGACTTTTAGGCCTGATTAGGAAAAAACTAACAGTGGAGCAGAAGGAAATTTTAAATGCACAAATAACAATACAGGAGATAACATCTCAAATTAACAAATTAAAGGCAGATAAAGCCCCGGGACTGGATGGCTGCATACCATCCTTCTACAAAACATATAGAGAAATTTTGGGTGCTTCCGCACCTGTCACTGAAAAACGGATCTAAAAAGATAAGTTTTTCGGCCATCCGTTCTTCCGAGGATCTGTCCCTATTTGGTACAGATCCTCGGAGGCCCCGTGCATCCGCACAAGCACAGGGCGGCCGTGGTGAGGCCAGATCAGGTGGCCAAATCACCCAGGTGCTGTGCAGAAGCCACAGCACACAGGACCGAAGGCAGCTGGATTCCCACACCGCCAACGCTGTCCCTGGAGCCGTGGGACTGGAGCATCAGGGGCCGCATCCCCACGACGTCGTTATCTCGAATTCAAAACGTTTTGATTTTGGGCCGTGTACACGTCACTTCGGCTTAATACGGTATTTCCGTGTTAAAGGACGTTATCCCGATTTGAAATAAATCCTGATCTCAACAGGTCTCACTCCGGAACATGCCCTTGACACGTGTTTAATTTTTTACTGTGTGGACAGTATCGTTCCGGGATGAGATTCCGTGTTAAGGCTGTCCCGCCCCTCCAATCGTACTGTAACCAATGGCTGAACGTATTAGAAGCACGTCATGTTTAAGGTTTCCTTCATTGAAAAAATCCACCCTCAAACACCCACTATAAACCTCCAGTCCTTAAAGCTGAAACACTGTATCAATATAAGCACTTCACACCTTAAAAACAATGTTGCAGTTTTGCACAATTTCAGGTCTTTGAAGGTTCGGAACTTTAAAACAGGGAAAGGAAAGCCCTGGAGCCTGTATTTTAAAAGCTGTGGCCCTCCTCCCCCCTTCTTTGCCATTGCTGCTGCTCCTGTGCATCAGCAAAGTGACCATTCATTTTCTTTATCAGCTGCTTTGAGCCCCCTTTAACAGGTGATTACAGAAGGTTTCTCAGCAGCTTTGAGTCCCCTTTAACAGGTGATTACAGAAGGTTTCTCAGCAGCTTTGAGTCCCCTTTAACAGGTGATTACAGAAGGTTTCTCAGCAGCTTTGAGCCCCCTTTAACAGGTGATTACAGAAGGTTTCTCAGCTGCTTTAAGCCCCCTTAAGGGTGAGAACCGGTTTGTCAGTCGCTTTGAGCCCCTTAAGGGTGAGAAGGCTTGTCAGCCGCTTTGAGTCCCCTGAAGGGTGAGAACAGAAGGTTTGTCAGCCGCTTTGAGCCCCCTTCAGAGGCTACTTTGCCTCTGCCTGTGGTTACACCTAAGGTTTAATCCAGTTTCAGTTCACACCGTGGTTTCATTGAAAGAATCCAGCTACGATTCAGTGGCGGCTCCGGAGGACTTCCTCCCGTCCCTTCGCCAGGCGGCGAAGCTGAGCCGGCCGGGGGCCGCTTCCCTCTCCACGCGACCTTTTCCTTCACTGTCACCCCCCCCCCCCCGACGGCCCCGCGCGGCCCCGGCAATTTCTCTCTTCCCGGAGGGAAGAGGTGAGCGAGGAGAGCCCCCTTTGCCCTCTCCCGCGGAGGGCACACTGCGCCCGCCCGCCCGCCCTCTCGCCGCCTCTCGCCGCCTCTCGGCTCTCCTCCTTTTCCAGCGGTGGCCGCTTTTCTCACCCATTCAACGGGACTCAAGGCAGCTGATCAACCTTCTGTTCTTCTCCCACAACAGACACCCCGCGAGGCAGGTGGGGGGGGGAGGAAGGAAGGAAGGAAGGATGCACTTGCTGAAGTTCCATGCTTTGCACAACTGTTAAAAAAAGATAGGAACCTTGACTTGGATTTCTATACCACTTTATAATAATGCTACCCCATACCAAACCTCCCAAAAGAAGGGAGGGAGAAGGAGAAGGAATTGGCATTTCTCACCCATTTAAGGTGACTCAAAGAGGCTGACAAAGCTTCCATTCTTCACCCCACAACAGATGCCCTGTAAGAGCTGTGACTAGCCCAAGGCCACTGAGCTGGCTTCACGGAGGAGGAGGAAGAAGAGTTGGCTTTTTTACCCCACTTTTCTCACCCATTTAAGGAGGCTCAAAGCTGCTGACAAACCTTCTGTTCTCCTCCCCACACCCTGTGAGAGCTCAGAAGAGAGCCATGACTAGCCCACAGTCACCCAGCTGGGTTCATGGAGGAGGGTGGAATTAAACCTGATATTCCCAGATAAGAGCCTGGCTTGCTAACCACTAGACTAAACAACACTTCTGCTTGACTAAATGGCCAAGCACCAGAGCATGAGAGTGTTTTAAAGATCTCATGTGGGCAGCATTTTCATACAGTTAAAAAAAGAAGTGATTGGCTAGTGGCATAGTGGCTAGTGGTGCCTCTAACCTTGAATATGCACTTTTATAGGACTTTAATGTGGATTAGAGGTTTGGGTGCTGCACTGTGACATCAAGGTGCAGGGCCATGGGGCGCAGACGATTTTGATGTTTTGCCCATCCACGCAGCAAGCTTTTCCACCCACCCCTCTGTTCCCTGGATGGGGATTCAACAGTGTCTTTTTTTGCCTTCTGCCCCAGATTGGGCATCCTTTGTTTGGGGGTGGCAGTGCCATGCAAGCCCAGGAGGAGTGGGTGGTGATGCAATGGGAGGCCAGGGGCAGCCTGCTTCAGGATGGGAAGTGGAATCTAATCTGGAATTCCCAGATAAGATTCCAGTTGCCAGGATATTAGGGCAAAGCGGACCATGGATAGGTGACCACTAGGAAATCCAATAGGGCAGGATCAATCATGTCCCAAAATCCTGCACCGCACTACCAGGCCTGGCCATGGGTCAATAAAGTTCTGTGCATGGGGAAAGTTCTGATCTCTGTTACTTTCAGAATGAGAGAATATGTGGTCACACCTAAGGTTTAATCCACTTTCAGTCCACTTTCAGAGTGAGAGAATATATCAGCAAAGTGGCAAGCTGTTTTCTTTTAGGGTAAAATTCACCTCTGGGGGAGATAATGTGGAAAGAAAATTACTGGTCATGTTTTCTCGCTCTGAGGGTGGACTAAAGAAACAGCTTTTTCCTCCCCACGTTCAGGCAAAGTTATGGCTTTAATATGTTTAATATGAACACATTAAAACCAATGTGTTGTGACCCGCACTGAGAGCCTTGTGTATAGAGTGGGATAAAAATATGAATGAATGACACCCCACCACAGCCACCCTATGCCTCTTTAATGTTTAAAGCCCCGGTCCTTTGATACAGAGCTGTATTGAAATTGCGGAAATTTGCAACATTGATAATCAGGAGTGAAGGGGCTCCCTGAAACACTGTAGCCGCTGTGTGAAGGCTGTAGCAAAAGTGGTATAGCGTTCTTCAGCACAGACAAATAAAAATAAAAACTCTTTTAAAGGCGACGGTTTTAAAGTCCTTATGCATTTCTCCTGCCCCACAAACTAAAGGTCCAGAGCCCCTTCAGACGTGTGGGACGGGAACTTGGGAACGTAGCAGAGGTTCTGGGGCTGGCACCTGCGAGAGTACCTCTCTGTGTGTGTGTGTGCGTGTGTGTGCACATGTGCTTATTTTTATAGGAATGCTTGGTTATGATTGCTTCTTTTGGCAGTAAGGCACTCTGCGTATGCTCAGTGCAGCTTTCCTTTTTTGATGTACCATATACACCGGCTTCGGAAGGGCGGGAGACGTGAGATGCTCATGCAATGTCTCCCCCCCCAGGTACCCCTCCTTCCTCTCTCTCTTTGGGAAAGGGGGGGCTTCTTAGGAACCCCTCCCTCTCTCCTCTCTCTTTTTGGGAAAGGGGGGCTTCTCAGATACCCCTCCTTCCTTCCTTCCTCCCTCTCTCTTTTTGGGAAAGGGGGGCTTCTCTCACTTTAGAATCCCGTCTGTGCAAGGACGACACCCCCACTTTGCTAGTCCCCCCCAAGACTCTTTTCCTTGGTGCCTTAGCAATGCCTCCCTTCCCCTCCCCACCCCCACCCAGCTGCTGCTGCCCCCTCTCCCCCCATCCTCATCTTCCTCATGCCCCCCCCCGATTTGGCTTCCTCCGATCCTCCCCGTTCCTGATCGGCGGTGGCTCCGTTCTCCCCCCCTTCTCTTTTTCCTTCCAGCTCCCTCCCAAGCAGCCAGCCAGTCAGTCCCCCACCCCATCCCCAGCTGCCCTCTCCCCCTCCCCTCTCTCTCTTTAGGGACTTATTTTCCCCTCTGCCGTGTGGGGACCACCTAACACACCCACTGCCGCCCGTCTCTCTCGGCTCTCCTCCTCTTCTAGCCTGGCACCGAGGGAAGAGCAGCCAGCATCGGAGCGGGGCAAAGCGGGCAGGGGATCCCCGGTGAAGCATGGATGACGCAAAGGGAATGGAGGGTGGGACCCTCGGATGGAGCACCAATCACAAGAGAGGGGCTGGGCAATGGTGGGAGGACAGGGCTGCAGTCTGGACTCCCAGGATTGATTCCGCGTTAAGGCTGCAGAAGAACGCTCTCGGAACCGGATCAACTTGCAAGTCGTGTGGACAGCTTTGTTCCGTTTCTTTTATTTCGAATTCTTTAAACTGAAATAACACATGCCATGAAGACGCGCCCAGAGTGCTCTGGTCTTATGTTCCCATCACCAGAATCAAAGGTAGGTGTATGAAGAGAACACAGCCACTGCCAGGATGAACAAGACGGCAAGTGAAGGTCACTCTAGGAGCGGTCATTGCTTACAGTCCACTGTTGGGCAGAAGCTCTTTCAATCTTGTCAACATCCTTTAAGCTCATTCTGGAGCGCACACTCTCAGAAGGATCCTGATCAAATGTGGGGTGGATTCTAATCAGGATTGCCGATTGCTTTTGTTTTTGCAGAAATGCTCCCGCTTGCACTCCTCCTGGCCTTGGCTGCTTTCCTGCAACCATCATTTGGACAGGTACGTCTGACAGGAAGATCTAACCAAAACTAGCTATAAATATGGTACAAATCAGTAATAGCCTTTGATTCCCTATAATACCTTGGAACAACCTTTTATTACTGTTATGTGTTGGACTGAATTCACCCAGCTAGTGCTTTCTGCTCATGAATTACAGTTGTGTGTTCCAAATCAGGGTTTGAGTAATTTATTAGAAAGGCGGTATACAAATAAATTGAATGAATGTATGAGGAAATTAAGCGTGCTCAACTGTTCAGATTCTGATATGGAACTGGGCTTAACTGCTTGATGTAATGGATGAGGCTGTTAGTGAATGTCTTTGTAGGGATTTGCCCAAAATTTTCCCCATATGCTTCTCATCAAAACAAATGGGAGGGAACTTTGCATTTGCGTGAATGGAGCCACTTGAAAGACAATAGGCTTTGAATTTTCTTCCAATCCATTTGAATGCAAAGTTTTAAACATTTGCAATTGTGCAAATATGACAAACATTTTCTGCCCCTTCCTAGGCTGCGTTCCCATTACCACTTAAAACTGTTTAAAAACTGTTTAAAAACAAGTTGGATCCTCGTCGTTCCCACCCCCAATCAAGTAAAATGGTTTTAAAATGGTTTGGATCCTTGTCGTTCCCATTCACAATCAGTTTTAGGGCTATCTTGAGGATTATTTGGCTTTAAAATGGAATTAAACACCTGATTTTTCAGGTGTTTTTCCCAGTTTTGCTTTTGAAATGTTTCTTCCCTATTGCTGTGGGAACGCTACAGCATTATCGAGGCAAATACATCATGAAATGGGTAGGATTTCTCCCAGCAGGACAGGACAGGACAGCCCATGGCCAGATTTTTAAAGTCCAGGGCTTCTTCAACAGTTTCCTTCTCAGGCAGCCTCTCCCTGATCACAAAGTAACAGTTCAGGCAATACTCCTTCACACCCAGAGACACGAATAACAATGTTGCCACATTGCCACAGTTTTTGGCTTCCCTGAAAGGGAAGAAAAAGGAGTCGACAGGGTAGCAGCAGCAGCAGCAGCGAGAGAGAGACAGGGAAGGAGATCAGAAGATTCTGCCTTTCAAATTTCTCTTCTGCCTCGGACAAGGGGCTCCCCCCCCTCTCTCTCTGTGCTTGAAGGATCTTACATTGCTATAGCCTTTTTTAAAAAGGAAAGGGGGGTGAGGGGTCCGAGTTGATTGTTTTAAAAAATACTTCTTCCTGCAATAGGCTGCATTGGCTTGGCTTGCCTCGACAAACAAGCTTTCCCCTTTCAAAGGGGCAGCAAAAGCAGGAGGGAGGGGGCTGGGATTCCCCACATCATTGGATCAAAACCAATGGGGAGAGAGGGGTGGGGAAAGGCTCAGAAGGGGAAAGTATGCTTTCCCCAACCTGTTTTTGGAAGCGTTTTAAATGGTAGGAAAGCGGGGACAGAAAATCAGGGTTGAATCCAATTGCCAGATGCTGTTTGCTTCCTTTTAACCCATTTTACATATCGATTTAATTCCCGATGTAAATCCTGATGTATATTGTGTTTTATTCCTTCAATGGGAACTCATCCCTAGTGTCTTTATAAGTTTTATGGAACAGAGAAGGACCTAGGCCCTTTCTGCACTAGCCTTTAATTTGGATTAATGGCCCATGTAAATTGGATGAACTTCTCCAAAGCCCCACAGTAATGGGGAACACAGCTGCTGGCCAGGCTCTGAGTGCATTGGATGGAACCTGATCTGGATTAAGAAGGCCTTTAATCTGGATCTCTGGTAGTACCATATAATTGATACTACCAAAGGGGACACAACCCTGATTTGGAACACACAACTGTTGACTTCCATGTTTGGGATTACCGGGAGAAGATTTTCAGCATCCCTGGGGCCCAAAGCTAGGAACTTCCATTCTTCGCCTTCAGAGGTGTGGGATACAAGCTTCACAGCAGCAGAATGAGCTAATCTAGATAAGTGCAGATGGTGCTGATCTTGCCCACGCCTCCCTACAATCCAGATCAGTGAGCAAGACTATTCCAGGTCTACTGACCTCAGCAGTGAGTCTGTGCTACAGGGTTTGATGATGCCTGCATGTTGGTTTTAGATCTGGGAATTATTGACTTGTTTGGTGTGGGGAAAGTAAGGCTTGGTGAACATGGGAAAATAAACAACCCAGAGAGCCTTTTCACCCCTTTGATAAGAGTAAAGGCCAGCAAACCCCCGGGATGGATTGAGTATCTACAGTTCAGAATGCCTGATCCATCCCAAAGTGTAGCCACCACTTTGTTACATCCAGGATAAATATGAATTTGATTTTGATTTTCCTGGTCCAATAAAGTCATGATTTGAAGGGTGAAAAAGCGTCCAGTCACTGGCTGCCCTGAGAAGGATATTTAGTGATGGGAGAAGTGAAAAAGATGCCATTTCTCCATGCCAGGCACAAGAAAATGAAGAGTGAGGACAAGCAAGTTGTTTTGAGTCCATGTTATAATGCAAAAGTGGCAAAGATGCAAACATGGGCTTCATGCTTGTCCCCTTGTACAGATTTTCTGTGTCACGTTAGAACATGGCCTAAGCTCCGAATGAAGCTGATGAACATGCAGGGGGCTGACAACAAATTTGAATTCTGTGCACTTCAGGTCTTGCCAGCAATTCTAGCTGCATTTTGGGATAGCAGCATTCCCTGTGAGCTCTGCACCCTAATGTGGAAACCAATAGAAACAGACTGGTCATCTCACATATTAGAATTGCCTAATATTCCATCTGGGATATTGCCTAGAAAAGTGGAGCTTACTCCCAGATTTGCAACATCAGTCCCACCAAAGCTTTTGATGACACAGGCCCTCGTGCATGTATGTTTCTGTGCACTTGAATGAAGCCTGATAGTTGCTACTGAGCAGACATGGGCAGAACTGCAATGGGACTTGCGATGACTAACTCAAGGGCTTCTTAACTGCTTGTTATCACATTCATTGTGGCAGCAGTGGTGATGGAGGCAATGAGGGATCAACTGCTTTCCCATTATATCAAGGATATTCTGTGTTACGCTACTCAAAGCTATTGTGCATTAAGGTAGACAAGGGAAGGAGATTTTTTTCTTCACAAAAATTTATGCCCTTTGGGGGGGATGTCTATGTGTTTTACTCTAGGTCGGTTTTACAATTAAGATAACCAAAGAGGAAAAGAAAGCAATTACAGACCAGTTTAACAATATTAGGAGACAGGTGAATCCACCAGCCAGGAATATGCTGAAAATGGTAAGACAAAATTCTCTGAGATTGCTAAATGCAGTGGAGCCCTTTGTGGTTCCTGTTGGGGTCTCTAGAGAAAGGTTTTAAGCTTTTCCAGCCCTGTCCACATTGTGGCATCTCCAGTCACTTTCTGTCCTTTGTTCTTTTCTTTTATCACCTGTTACTGCTCAGGTCACATCTCAGTTTATGTGCTTGCAGAAGATGCTAAAGAACATCATCTAGACAAGGCTGCTCCAAGGAGTGGTTCTCCTGAGTTCATGCTAACCATTGATTCTGGGCCGTGGAAACATCAGTTCCTTGAAATAACTACCCTCCTTTGAACAAAATAGCTCAGCTGATCCTAACCAAAGTTCCCCCCCCCCAGTGCTCATTGTTGCAGGACAGAAACAGATAGAGGCATTAAATGTTAAATGACTCCATTCCCTCCAGCAGTGCTTCCAGGAATTCAACATCTTTGGCGCATTCAATTATGAATTAACTGGTCTCATGGTTAAACTGTAAACCAGCAAGTCAACAAATTTTACTTTGCAGATACATTGACCTGCTGTCCGATTCCTCCATGTATTACCATAAACTGATCCATTATATGCCTAGTTCCATCTTGGAATTCTTCCTGCATTTCTGTTCCATCAGATTCCAAGGTCCTTTCGAGGGACGTGCGCCAATATTCATAGCCGATAGTCATACAAATTTGTGTGAATTCAGACATTCGTATATGAATTGAATGTTACGACATTTGTATATTTTTTTCCATTCTTTTTTATTTATTTTCTATGAGCATTTATAACACAAATCAATACATAAATGTAATTGATTCTAATACAATGCTCTGATGTTTTCCATGTGACTTCCTCCGTTCATCAGATTCATCTTCTGGTAATCTTTTTACTGTCTACTCCGTCTTTATACCTGTTATTCTTTCTTTGAAGGCTACAACCTTCCATCATATTTTCTAATCCCTGAAGAAATTCAATAAAGTATCTCCAAACTTTTATAATCTTACTCACTGTTTTATCTCTTAATAATCTCACCAATTACTTCCTGTTCTTCCCTCATTTCCAGCAACCTTATAAGTTTCACAAAACCAGTTTTAGTTATACTTTCCCATCCTATCTGACTCTTAAAACTAAATCAATCAATCTTCTTTACAATGCCTAGACAATATTATTCATGTACTATTTATCTAATATATCCTTCTTGCTTATAATTTCACTCATTCTATATCTCTACCTAAAATAAACACATAATACACAACACAAATTGCCTTTATAATAATCCTTAGCATCTTTTCTAGCATTTTCAACTCTATGGTCTGACGTTATTTCCTTTTTAATTTTTTTGGAAAATTAATGGTTCTGTTTCATTCCGGCCGATTCTTGGCTGCTAGCCAGCATTCTTAAATAATTCTGTCTTATCTTAATGTTTTTCCAGAGTCAATCTCTTATGTTCAACTCCCGTGCTCATTAAAATTTTTTTTTTAGTCTTCAGGTTGTATAGAAGATGCTTTTTTCTCCTTATTAAGTTCTTGGCAAACTGCCAAGACGTGACGCAGTTTCTTTTGTAAAAAAAATAATATCTCAAATAAATCCTCCAAACGTCTTACTTCTTAGAATTTGCTTAGTATATTAGTTCCCTTTAATCTTCTCCCAGTAAATCAACTTTAATCTTTGTACTTATCTTATATGAAGTTCCGAAACTTTGACTGGCTGTTCAGTTATCAGGATTGTTGTTGAAAATTCCCCTTCGGTTAAAACACCTTAATAAGGGGCGTCCTTCGGTCTTCCATCACTCAGAAGACTTTCACGCCAAAAAAATGCTTGCCCAGTTTGCATTTTTTGGTGATTACAAGCTGAACGCCGGCAGAGCACAATTTCTCTGCCACCAGTTCCGTCTGCTTCTTCCCCGGAAGTCCGACATTTGTATATTGACATTTTATTTGTATGAATGTTTCAGAACATCTGTGAAACAGCGAGGTAGGATAGCGGCTGTGCCAGTCACATCTGCAATGGATCCAGAGTGCATTCGACATGGTTTGAGAGCAGATGCAAAGTGGATTCTGGGTGAATTTGATGCTTTCAGAGGATACAGGATTCATATCAGATATATATCAGATATGTTACAGGATACGTATCAGATACATATGTGTTGGTATTGGATATTGGTATGAATTTGTACGAATACACTCATATCGAATAGAATCTTACCACATTCAAAGGGGATCTATTTGAACGAGTTCAAATCTCCTTACATTCAATTCAATGTGAACCAAATGCCACAAAACCCATCTGTGCATCCCCTAGTCCTTTCATAAAACAATACCAGTATATTGTTATGTGACAAACACCTGGACATACGTTGTGATCCTTCATTTCTTGGGAAGACTTCAGAGATCCTGATTTCTTCTTTCTATAGCCTAGAGGTCCTTTTTGTATGGTTGGTCTTATGGAAAAGGGAATGAAGTCCTTACAAAAGCTCCCGTGCAAGACATTTTGCATGAATATGGTGGGAGGTTGGTTTGTGATGTCAAAACAAACTCCATAGCCTTCTGTTTCACTTCTGCTCTCGCAAGCCTCTCTTTCTCCTTTTGCAAAACCAGGGCAGCCTCTGTACTAGGTTGTTGTTATTTTTAAATACTTTTCTGCGCTCCCTCATATTTTCTGACTATGGCTTGCTTAAACTCCTCTGTGCTTTTCTTTCTCCCAGTTTTCCCTAAGGAATATTAGGTTTGCTAGGCAATGTTTGGCAGTCTTTTTTTAAGCAAATGCTTACTGCTGTGTCATATACCCACCTCCCACACCAGGCTGGAAGGAACTGCACTTTTTTTTGTACAAGAGAAGTTTCCTCCAAGTTATGGTGGGCTCACTGTTAGCCTTGTCATCAGTGGCTAGAAAATCTCTGCTTTTGTTCTCAGGGAAGCAGTGTCAGCATTAGCAAAGCAGGACCTGTTTCCAAGCCTGTTGAAATTATCAAAGGGGACTTGCCTGGAATGGTACTTAAGATGACACACATCCTATGGCCACCCATTAGAGCCTGGGAGCTGCAGGAGCTGCTATGGAGGGGGCTGAGCCCTGTTCTCGGATGGCTCAAGCAGAATACCTATGGGTCATCCTCTTCCTGCTATACCAGAAATGACCCAATCTGTCATCATTAGGAGGCTGATGGCCAAGAACTTAGCTGTATTTGTCCAAATAGATCCCCTCCCCTTTGAATTCATATTTGATACAAACGTTCAATGCCACAGGAATCCCATAGGAATCTCATACGAGTGCATAAGAATAGCATACGAATCCCATGTGAACCCCATACAAATCCCACACAAAGCTTCATATGAAGCTTCATACAAATGTATCAAAATATTAAATTCAAATTCAAATGTCAATCTTCAAACGTGCCAACATTCAATTTGAATTCAAATCTCTGAATTTGGCCAAATTTGTATGAATTTCAAAGGTTACAAACAATTGTGCACTTCCCTATTGCACACTCATACTTGCGTTAAGTTTCCTGTGATATAAATTTCTGCTGAGTTGGTCTTTGAGTGACACAAAGCACAGACTGAATAATTTGAACAAGATGAGTACAACTAATTATAGTCAGATATGGAATAAGATTAATAAACAAGTATCAGAATGGAAGATAAAGGTATATTTGAGCATTATGAGTAAAATTAGGATGGTGAAGATGATGATCATACCAAAAATCATGTATCTGTTTCAGACACTTCCCGAAGTAGTAACAGAGAAAACTTTGAAACTTTGGGATAGAGCAATTAGGAATTTGATTTTAATAGGAAAAGTAGAATAAGGAAGGAAAATGCTGGGTAGGCAGTTCCATCAATGGAAGGGTATTATGAGACATTTCAAAGGGTTAAATTATTAGATTTGAATTATAATAATAAATTGAAGTGGGTAAGACTGGAAAAAAGCAGTTAATGGAATGGAATATAAATCAATAATATTCTTTCATTGGAATAAAAAGAAAATTATAGAGCTAATAAGACCAATGAAAACCACCATTATAGAACAAATGGAAGGAAAAATAATTAGGAGGTATACATCCCAATTAGTCATATAAATGAAAGAGCAAATATATTAAATAATCAGCTTTTGGGAAGGCTAAGAGATAAAGTTATTGACTTTTTTTCTTTAAGTAATGAACTAGTGTCAGATAATCAGCTGATGAAAGTATTTCAGTGGGAGAACTGACTGAAAATGAATGCACTTAAATCCTTTATAAGACAAAATAAAGCCAGGGAGTGGATGAGAGAGCCTCTGAAGAATATGGAAAAAGTTATATAAGGATGGGCAGAAAACAAAAAAGGTTAAATATATCAGATATTGGTGACTGATTAGGGCTCTGAATTAAATGTAATACTAAGTACATGGCAAATGGCACAAGAGAGGATATTAAAAAGAAAATTGATGAAATAAATAAAGTGAAATATATAGGATTGAAAGAGTTGCTAATGAAAATAATGTATAAATGGCATAGAGCACTTGCCCAAATTTTACATATGAGCCCTAACTTGTCATCAGCCTGTTGGAGGGGGGTGTAGTATAAAAGTACATATGTTCACCTTTGGTGGCTATGCCCAAAGATCATACCGTTCTGGAGATAAGATAATGAATATCAATATATTGGTCTACCCAGAATTGTGCTTATTGCAAATGCACACAGGTCAAGATATTATTGAAATAAGAAATATATCTTGAACCAGTTATTAATGGTGTCTCTCTCTACTATTGCAGCATCGTGAAAAACGGCAGAAAAATGTGATACCAAGATACCTGGTATAACTATATTACCAACCAGTACATTTTGGATTCATACATAAACAGATTCAGATGAAGAGTGTAGGAGAACAAAATAGGAATATTCTGGAGGAACAGAGGAGAGGTTTTATATATATTTATCCAATACGTATCCCTTAACATATCTCCTCTGAAAGTGTCAAATCCACCCTGAATCCACTTTGAATCTGCTCTCAATCCATCTCAAATGCACTCTGGATCCATTGCAGATGTGACTGGCACAGCTGGTTTTCCACCTCCCTGGTTCACGCATGTTCCAAAGCATTTGTCCGAATGTTCTGAAATATTCGTACGAATAAGAATGTCAATGTATGAATGTTGTAACATTCGATTCGTATACGAAAGTCTGAATTCATACAAGTACATATAATATATATGTGCTTGTAATTTAAAATGTATAAAAATGAATTAAAAATAAAGATTAAAAAAAGATATGAATAATGAGGAAAAAATGCTCAGCGTGTCTCCGGTAACCAGTGAATTCGGCTTCTTTGCAGACACTTAAGGGGTGATGCCATGATCGCTGCTTGAAAAGATGCCTCTTCATTTTGGAGCATGGAGGCATTATTTGAAGCAGTTCTCCTATGTGTCCGTGCTCTGGGTGGAAAATCATATCCTGGAGAATACATGCCTTTGATGGCAATTTCACCCATGAATGGGGCAGCACGGTCACTGCAAAACATCTATTGCCACCACAGGTAAATACATTGAGGTGAGGACTCTTTTTAGGTGCCCCGTCGAGTAAGTGGAGATGCAATTTTGGTGAGTCTTAACTCAAAGCTAACTGCCAAAGGGACAATAGTGAGTTCCCTTTTAAAAAAGGAAAAAAAGGTGGAGGAGGAGGACAGAATTTGCATCCTGGACTTTCTATCACAGTCCTAAGGTGTAGTCACATCTTAATCTTAAACCTTCCTCAGTCCACATCTTTTCATTTCTATCCATTTTATTGGTGAGCCTTCAGTTCAAATAAATGGATAGAAATGAAAAGGTGTGAGGAGTCAGACTGAAGATGGGCTGAAGAAGGTTTAATGTGAAGTTGTGACTACAATCCTAGTCCCTCACTTAGAAGTGAACTGACTGAAGTTCACCACTGGATCTGTCCCACCAGGAGTATTTAAATATACAAAATGCAATCTTTCATAGTTTCCTTCCCCACAGATGTTGGCCCAAACTCTCTCTTTCTCTTCTCTCACATACCCTGTTGAATCTGCTTTTTACATGATATAGCTTTAACGGCCTGAAGCATATGAATGAAAATGTAGTCTTTCTACTGCTGCTACATCTTATAGATGCCAACTCTTTTTATAATTAAATGAACATATTTTGGGATGTTATTGCTTGGTAATGTTTTCAAAAGAAATGTTGGGGGTCCAGAATTGGTGTTTTCTATTTTCCCATCAGACACCTGACTGATGGGATCCTGCTTACAGTATTGTCTGTGTACATGATGAAGTTAAAATATCCTATTTCCACACTTTCTTGACTGCTTTGACAAGGAATGGAGTGACAAAGCTGCTAAGAGTGCCGAAGAATGGGCTGGACGATGTCAAGGTGCACTTAGTCCCCCAAAGAGAAGAGCTATGGACGGTAAGTGATACAAGGGGCTCTGCTCTGGCCACAAGAGAGAAGTACTGCATCCTCTTAAAAAAAAAATTATTCACATTTTCACATACATTAACACATAAATACAAACCAAGAATACAAACCAGACAATACTATTTACATTAATATACCATTCTTGTGATCAATATATCCTGGTGTTTATTTACACATTATTATATCCACCCACCCTTCCCTCCCCCCCTTGGATAGATGGTACCATTATATCTATTTTCTCATTGTCTTAAGACCAATTTCATAACGTTCAATAATTCATGCCCCCCCACCTGTATTGTTGAATATATATTATCAATTTAAACCATTTGCCCATCCAGATATCCCTATTATCTTTAACTACGCTCTCGTTACTATCTAAATAATCAGTAATCATTTGATCTGATAAATAATGCTGCCAGTTTTCAATCTGCCATTTACTTTTATCTTTCCATCCCAAGACTATAACAGCTTGAACTGCCATAATCATCTGTTGGAATAGATATTTGTCTGTACTTATATTTAATTGTGATTCTATATCTTGGGTTATACATATTTCTTTTGTTTTGCTTACTTTATATCCCAATATTCTTTCTATCCATCCCCAAGCTTCAGTCCAAAATTTTTGTACTTCTGGGCATTCCCACATCATATGCAATAATGTACCCTGTTGTCCACATCCATGCCAACATAGTGATGATACATTGGGGATAAATTTCGCAATAATTTTTGGTGTTCTATACCAACGCATCATTACTTTCATTTGAAGTTCTTTCACCCTTGTATTTTTTTATCTTTGCAATATTTTCCCAGATTTTTTTCATTTTTTGGTTTGTAATATTTATATCTGTTCCCCATTTTATATTATCATATAAAAAATGATTTAAAGCTATATATACCTCCCCTGCTATTCCTTTTATATTTTTTAATTTCTCCTCAAATATCTCTTCCAACTGGAGACGTTTTCGCACGGGGCTGAACGGAACGCGAAAAAGACAGCTGCGGACACGTCATCCGCATTGCCCGAGCGCGGCTTGCGCTCCGACGTGTCCGCAACTGTCTTTTCCGCGTTCGAAATGTAGAGCACTTTAAAGTGCTCTACATGCGTTCCAACGCGGACGAGCCGCCCGCAGGCGTTCGGGAGGAGAAGCGTTCGCGCCTGCTTCTGTCTCCCGAACAGCTGTGGGCTCGCCTCCGACGCCGGCGCGGCATCGACAATCAGCTGTTTGACAATCAGCTGATTGTCGATCTGCCTCCGCGGCTGTCTCCGCGCCCCTGGCCGGCATTTGCCGGCTAAGACAGCTCCCGGCGCTTTGAGCATTCGCACACAGACGCTCCGGAACGCGTTTACACGCGTTCTGGCACGTCTGTGTGTGAACGGGGAAAGCGCCCGGAGCTGTCTTAAGCTTTCCGCCTGAACGCGTTCCGTTTGGAACGCGTTGCAGTGCGGAAATGCCTTGGGTATTGTTGTTTTGGATACATTGGCTATAGTTTCTCTGCAGCATCAAGTTTCTGGCTTGAGTTATTTGCAACCATTTATTATCGCCTAATATTGTTTATTATCGCCTAATATTGCCTCCTTGATAATAACAGTTGCGAATAGTTATTATTCCATTTTCTGCTAATTTGTCTAGATCTGTTTTAGTAACGATTTCAGCTTCATTATTTAGAGATCTTATATGCGTGAATTTAGATAGCCTAGGCATAAGTTTATATTGCCAACATTTCCATACTTTCATTGTTGTTCTAGTTGGTTGCAGACATTGCTCTAAAAATGTTCTATTTATATTAATATTCAACATTGATTTATTCTCCATTTTATTAATATTTCTTTCAATTCTAGTCCGTTTAACATTTGTAAATTCTAATTGAAATATTTTTTTTATTTGGAAAGCTAAATAATAGTTTTCTATATTCGGCAGTCCCCATCCACCCTCTTTAACACTTCCATATAATTTTCTTTTGGATATTCTTGGTCTTTTCTCACCACACATCCAAAACCTTATCTTTTTATCCCAACCCTGAAGTGTTTGTTTTGTTACTTCCTCTGACAAAGTTTGCATCAAAAAGAGCAACTTAGGCAGGATCATCATTTTAAATGCCCTTATCTTACCTAGAAGGCTTTTTTCCCCTTTCATCCCCTCATTTGTTTCAAAATGTTTTTCCATATTTTAAAATAATTGGATTTCATCATGTCTTACATTTTTGCATAAATTCACCCCTAAATATTTTATCCTTTTTAATCCCATTTTCAGTCCAAAGTTTTGTTGAATTGCCCTTTGTTCATTTCTATCTGTATTCTTATATAATATTTCTGATTTAGAGACATTTACTGTCAATCCTGAATTTAACACTTCTTCCACCATTCTATATGGCTGGTTGGTAATTACTACAGAATTGTCGGCAAAAAAGTTAATTTTGACTTCTTCCCTTCCTATTCTATATTCAGTAAAATTATCACTTTCTCTTAATTTGTTTGCCAATTGCTAGGAGGAATAATATTGGAGACATTGGACACCCTTGCCTTGTCCCATTTTTAATTTCTATAGGTCTTGTTAGTCCTGTATTAATTCTAATTCTAACAAAGTTATTCCTATAGATATTTTTTATAATCTCTGTAAATTTTTCTCCCAGTCCATATTTTTGGCATATCTCAATTAAATATTCATGGTTCACCAAATCAAAAGCCTTAAATATATCCAATTTCATTAATGCTAATTTATTTTTATATTTATCAGAATGATATAATAGATTGGATACTATTTTAATAGGATCACCAATATGTCAATTTTTAACAAACCCATATTGGTCTTCATTTATTAATAGTGGTATTTTTTCCATTCTTTTAACTAATATTCGCATAAAAATCTTATAGTCTTCATTTGACAAAGATATGGGCCTATATGATTCTGGTTCTGTGGGGTCCCTGCCCTTTTTGGGAAATATTACCACCTTTGCCTCCCTCCAAGTTGCTGCAACCTCCCCCCTTAGTAATACCCCATTGAATACTTCTAGTACTTGTACTTTTATTTCTTCTTTAAATGCTTTATAAAAGGATGCCGTGAATCCGTCTGGGCCTGGGGCCTTGCCAATTTTCATATCTTTTATTGCCTGCTCTACTTCTCCCACTGTTATTGGGTCATTCAGCCATCTAGTCTGTTCGGCATTTAACCTTTTGTTTATTCTTATATCGTTTCATACTCTAATTTTTTCCCCATATAATTCTCCATAAAAGGATTCAAACACATTTTTAATTTCCTCCCCTTCTCTTATTATCCCTTGTCTATCTTTTACTTTACTTATTACTTTAAGTTCTTGTTTACTCTTAAGGTAACTTGCCAAATTCTTCATTCCTTTTAATCCCCATTTTTTATATAATCCTTTAGCATATATTTGTTTATGTCTAAATTCAATTTTGTCTTTTTTATATTTTTCCATTTTTTTCATATCCAACTGATGTTTAGATTCTTGAGTCTTTAGTTGTTTATGCAGAGTTTGTAAATTCTTAATTTCCTCTGTTAATCTCTTTTGTTCCTCTCTTTCTGTCCTCCTTATTCTTGACATTGCTGAAATACATATTCCTCTAAAATATGCTTTAGCTGTATCCCAAATTGTTGCCATTGTCATCCCATCTGTTCTATTAATTCTAAAAAAATGTTCTATTTCTCTTTTTAATTTTAATTTCTGCTCTTGTTTCTGTATCATAGTATTATCAAATACCCATTTTTTATTTGTTCTATCCTGAGTCAATCTAATTTTTGCCACGATCGGTGCATGGTCTGATAGCCAGATGGGTCCCGTTTCTATCTCTGTAATTAAACTTTGATTATTCATCCCCATTAAAAGGTAGTCAATGCATCTATAACATCTATGCCTATGTGAGTAATATGTCGCTGGGTGGTCCCTTGCATTGGATCTTTCATACATATTTATATAATTCAAACTTTCTAGATCTTGAATTTTAAATTCATTATGTCCATATCCCAATTCAATATTTAGATCTGCTCCTATAAATTTTTCTCCTATAGCAAATCTAGTAAATTTTTTCAGAATCTTTCTCAAGAATCTTTTTTGTCCAGTATTCGAGGAATAAATTGACGCCAGGGATACTTCCTTACCCATCAGTTTTCGTTTAACAAAAATATATCTCCCCTCATTATCTTTTTTTTCTTCCCACAATTCAAATGAGATATATTTTTGCATTACAATTGCCACACCCCTGGCCTTATTTGTTTCACGTGACTCATATATGTTGCTCCAAATTGTCATATTCCATAGAGGTCCCCTATCGTTTTTAGCTTTATGTGTTTCTTGTATTCATAAGACCTGAGATCCAAGCTGTCTTACTAACTTCTGCAACCTAAGTCTTTTTAGGGGGGCTCCTAATCCATTAACATTCATTGTTGTAACCGTTATATCCATTAAGTTTGCACTGCACTCTATTCTTATATTTGGTCTTTACAGTATATGGTACCTGTTCTTCTATCCTTCCCTCCCCACTCCTGCTCACCTTATACTTCTCCCATTGGTGAAGTATCAGCTTTGCCATCTGGTATAGCTGCATAACAGGGCTTGTGACTGCTTCTCACCTGGGTCTCCCTCCTTAATTTTATCTTTCCCATATTTAACTTCTATACATATATTTCTTCTGTGCAACCTACATTTCTATTTTCCTGACCTTTACTATATATTTCTATTTACTTCTATGTTCTAATACCTTAAATTTAACTTCTTACAATTAAAGTCATGTCTATCTCGTACTTCATATAGTTTTATAATTGTATTAAACATACCTTCAATTATCTTAACTGCCTAGAATCATTCATACATGTTTCAACTTAGTATCCATAATATTCTACCAAATTAAATTCTATACAATTACACCCAATAATTAATTTGAGATAAGCATTTTATATATATATTTCTACTTCCCCCCTTTTCCTTCCCTCCCCTGCCTCCCCCCCAACCACCCCTCCTCCTCTCCCTCCCCTCCCTCTTCTCATTTTCCCATATATCTCCAGGTATTCTTTCTTATCTAAAGGGATTATAGCAATATTTTCTATTTTTATTTTATATAAATAATATATATATATTAACCTAAATTCCTAAATTTTATTTAACCCTAAATTTCTTCATAGTTCAAAGTTTTATTAATGCATATTATCCTTACTTCTACACAAATGTAAGGGAAGGAAAGAGGAAAGAAGTGAGATGAAGAGGGGAAAGCAGGGAGGCAGGGTAGCATATGAAGGGAGAATTCACTCCCAATTATTTGTATTTCCCCCTTCTCATAGTTCTCTTTTATAAAGCTTCTTTATTTGTCCTTAGTAGCGCTTCGTGTCTTTCTTTCATATTGTATTTCCCTTCTGAGCCTAGCTTCTAGTGGCTTTTTTTCTGTTTCTTTTTTTCTTCCTCTGCTGCTGCTTCCCTATCAGAGTCATTACTCTCGGCTTCAATATTGGCAGCTTCAGCTTTCAGAGTTTCTATTAAAGCCTCGCCTTCATTTATTGTCCTTGCTTTCAGCATTTTTCCTTGATAATGAACGATGATTACCATTGGTATTGTCCATTTAAATCGGAATCCCAAAGCTTCTATTTTTCGACATATAGGTCTCAATACAAATCTTTCTTTAAGTGTCTGGTTTGCTAAGTCCATATATATTTCCACCTTCCATCCCTTGAAATTTAAATGTTTTTTTGCCCGGAGTATTTTATATACTTTGTCTCTCATTGCTTCTCTCCCGAAGGCTACCACCACATCCAGCGGCTTCGTATTGGCTTCTCGTCTCCTTCCCACTCTGTGTGCTCTGTCTATGTCCGTTGCTTCTATTTCAATATTATTTTCCTTCCACCAGGACACACAGGTGGTTATCAGTTCAGAATTGGGGATTTCTGATGGCAGTAATTTAATTCTTAATTTTTTTCATTTTTGCCGATTAATCAAGTCAGTTACAGCATCTTGTAGCTCCTGCAGTTCTCTTTTATTTGCCACCCCCATTTCCTTAGCATCTTCAGCCATTTGCCATGTTTCCCTATGTTCAGTTGTCAGTTTATCTATTTTAGTCTATAAAGCCTGGAATGATGTTTTAAATGACGTACTAATTTCTTCCAATTTAGTCATTATGTTTTCAATATCCCTGCCAGTGACCGGTTCAGTGTTAATGTCCATTATCTCATCCGACGCCATTACTAGCCTCGTCTTTCTTCCTTCCACGCCTCTTGTAGCTCAGCTTTAAAGTTGTTTTTAAACTTCTAGGCTTTTTTTCTTTCAGCTGCTACAACTATTTTAAGCTTCTCTTTTACTCCCTTCCATTTATCTCTCTAATTGCAAGTCCTGAATATGGTTTTTTCTTACTTTTTAGCCATATGTTGGAGGGAGCTGCCTCGGTCGTGTCTACCTTGTTAGCTGAGACATGTGCAGTCCGTACTGCATCCCTTACAATTTTAGGTCAGTTGTCTTTGTACTGATTTGCAGTTGTGGATTGTTCCCAGCTTTACGGAAGCTACATCCACACTGGCCGTGTCTTCTCGGCAACCTTATCTCGGATTCAAAACGTTTTCAATCCTCGGAGTCTGCACAGCAGTTTGGCTTAACACGCTTTTCCCGTGTTAAGCCACCCCAAAGCGTGGTGAATCTCAATCCTGATTTCAACAGGTCTCACTCCGGATCATGCGCTTGAAACATTTTACACTTTTTACTGTGTGGACAGTACCATTTTAAGATATGAGAATCCATGTTTAGGGTTTACTTCTCCCAATAGCTTGCTTCCAAAGACAGTGATTTCAGTGTAAAAATCCACTTAACAGGGATCGCTACACTGTAGTGATGGACCCACTTCACACCTTGATGGTTGGAATAACAATGTTGCAATTTTGTGCAATTCTAGCTCTTTGGAGTTCTGACTATAGAAAGGGAAAGGGAAGAAAGCATCTGAATGTGAATGCCAGGAGGAAGAGGGTAGGGCAGCCCCGAAAAGCAGCTTTTAAAAGTAGCCACTTGAGTCCCCCCTTGAGTCACGTACGCCACGTACAATCCTCAGAATCCGGATTGAACGTGATTAAGGTAAAAGTAATGGGAACAGCCAAATTCGTGTTTGCATCCGGTTCTATTATTTCGGTTTAGGGAAAGCGAAATAAGCTTGCTGTGGAGATTTGCCCACTGTGGTGAACAAAGACATTTATTTCATGCAGCTGTACTCATCACACCCTCTGTCCATCCCAGATATCCAAGGAAGTTTCCTTTCTGAAACATGATGTAAAAACATATGAGTAAGAGTATTCTTGTAACAGGAAGTGATGAAATCCCTCCTTTCTAAGGAATGTTGCTCACCAGAGTTTTTGGGAACGGCCTTAAAATGTGGCAGGTAGATGGTTCATGGTCTTGGCACAAGTAGTACATATGTACCTTATGAACTATTCCATGAACTGACCTCACCCAAACACCATTTGTAAACAGGAATCTGCATATTGGGGGCCTTTGATCTGAACCTGCACATTATGCATCCTGTCTATATCTCCTCACGTATAACACCCCACCCCCCTTCCTACAGGACTCTACTGTGGTGAGCTTATGGCCCAATCAGATTTTCCCAACTCTTGGGAAGAGATCATCCAAAAATGGAGCAAGGGCTGGTCATACTTCAGTTATGGGACTGAAACTAGAAGAAAAAATATGCATTTGATGTACACTCAGGTAAAACAAATAACAGAAATATTTGTATATTGAAATAAGTTTAAGACAAATTGCAAATAAAAATTTTAAACAGAAAAAGAAAAAAGTTTCTCAGAAAATACTGTTAAAATGTCAACTACTAAAATTATTGGGAGTTCTAACAGTCATTATGAGGACATTCAGAAAGAGAGGAGTATCGTTTATGTAATATTACTGTATATTAATGGCATAAACCAATAAAAATGGCCAGCATGTTCCAATTCAATAATGCTTCATATTCCATTACCTCAAGAATCTGCATTTAAAATGAGTGAGATACAAAAGAAATCTCCATCCAGAAACTGCATAATTTTTCACCAGTTCTGATGAGGGTTAAAACTGCCCGTTTTTTACATCACTAAATTCACCTTTCTAAGGACTGTATGGTCATAAGAATAGAAACTGCATTACAATGTATCCTCACTCTAAAGTTTTTTCTTTCCACCCACAGATGATTTGGTATAATTCCTATCAGGTTGGCTGTAGTTTTACATACTGTGCACATAGAGGTTTTGGTTTCCTTTATGTGTGCCATTTCTGCCCTTTGTAAGTATGAAATCTGAACAAACAACTAGCTCCTTTCTGTTTTATAATTCCTTTGCTTGCTCCTTCATTTGTATCCACACCTTCATTTTTATCTGCTTTCAGACCACTTTCAGAGTGAGCGAACACATCAGCAAAGTGATGAGCTCTTTTCTTTTGACATTACCTCACTCAAAAAATCCACCTTTACATTCAATAATGTGGAAAGAAAATGACTAGTGACTTTGCTGATGGATTCTCACCCCTGAAATGGACTGAAGCTGGACAAAAATTGAAGTGTGACTGCAGCTTTCATTTATTATCTATCTGTCTGCTTATTTTATTGACCTTTTGTTCATTTATTGGTTTCTCCTTCCCTCAAAGGATGAGCCTTACTATAACTGTGACATAAATTGCCTTTGCCTTTTAAGAACAACCGGTTGCTTATCAATGCATTACACTGCTCTATAATTTTAGAGGAAACATTTATAGCAAATTATCAAGACCATATGAAGAAGGCCCATCATGTGGTGACTGTCCGAAGCATTGTGAGGATAAACTTTGCAGTAAGTTTCTGTATTAATTATTCCAAAAGCTATTCTTTTACACTTAGAAAACTACACTGGTAGCGGAGAGCATGTTGAAGAACAGACTTGAAGCATAGAACTTCTTGATTTGTTCCAACATAACTTTACTTATCAAAACTTGTGACTCTTATAACTTATTTGCTGATACATGTCAGTTCTCCCAGGACTGGGGATTCCCCCCCCTTTTTTTTTTTTGCTTGCAACTTTTTGTCTGCAATCCATTGCAAAATGACCAGCCTTTCCACAAATACAGCATTCAACTTTTCAATTAAAGGACTTTTTAGCATCATGTTCAGCCTTCAATACAGGTATTCCTCTAGGCTCTTTTCTCTTTAGTTCACAATCACAAAGGTACTCTAGTACATAATTAAGATCTAATGTCTCTCTCGCTTCCAACACAGCAATTCTATGCTCATATTTTTTAGGTAAACTCCCACACACTTCTTCATCATCCAAATTTTTTCCTGCTTCCTGAATTTCAAATGCATATACTGACCATGACTGTCTAAGTTCCCATCATTTTCTATTTGAGCATTATACAGTTTATGCCTTAAGTATCTCAGCTGATTTACTGTTTTAGCTGAATAGCAATCTTCTAAAGTTTTCCAAAGCTGTTTTGCAACTTAACAGAAGACTGGATTCATGTACCCTTTGCATGATCAACTTCAAATGTACCCTTTGCATGATCAACTTCAAATTTTACTGTTGCATTCTGACCTGTAGTCGGGGGATCCTCTATAAGGACATAGTTAATTATTTGTATTGCTAGGGCATGTTTCATGCAATTTTGCCGGACTGTAAAATTATGCTGCTCCAAAGGTTTTAGTGGGGGAAATGCAGGGCAAATGCTTTGACTTGTGGTTCTGTATTCCAGATACATGTTTCACCTCTTTTTTCAAGTCTACCTTACAAGTTAGATGTGCAGCTTTTCTTCTTGGCCCCTACCAAGCACTCTCTGGGCCCATAACCTATTTGTTGTTTTCTTTTACACTTAGAAAACTATACTAGTAGCAGAGAGCATGTTGAAGAACTGTCTTGAAGCATACAACTTCTTGATTTTTATCAACATAACTTATCTAAACTTGTGACTCTTATAACTTATTTACATCAATATACATGTCTGGAGACTATCTAGAGACTATTTTACTTGAAGAGAGAGAATGGAGAACATGTAGCATTACAAACTGTTACAGCAGAGCCAAACAATCAGCAGCTCCCACACTGAAACTCCAACATATAAACTAACCCCTTTTACACTTGCAATAATATACTATGTCGGTGCTTGTTCCCCTTTCATGGACACAAACCTTTTATTGAGGGGCAGAATGGAAGCTTTGAAGATCTCTGTCACAGGAGAGTGTAATTCACGTGAGTGTAATTCAAGATCGCACGAACATAAAAAACAGTAGTTTGGTTCCAATGAGGCAAAACCACGCTGAGTTTAGTTTAAACTCAAACAGGCTCAAACAGGGTTGACTCAGTTCAGGCTTTAGCATTAACTAGTTCCATGCCTGCTCATTTTTAAAATTTACATTTAAAAGGGATTTAAATGTAAAAATCTACATTTAAAAATCATTTGAACAGGGATGTTCAAATGATTTGTGCAAACACTACCGTGGTTTATTTTAATTTGCACTGTCCCCGTGACTAGGGAGTTGGTTCCATTTCAGTTTGTACTGTTTCAAACGTTAAGCCACGCATAAAACTTTCTACTTCCACATATCTAAGATAAGTTGCCAAAGAAACTGAATTCAAAATATATGATCATTCATCTGAAACCCGTAAGCTGTTTGACCAGGAGACGTATTTAACATATCAACAACTGTTGAGAGACATGTGCACAAGTGCATGGATATGTGCACACACTCTCTTTCTCCCCCCCCTCCCTCCCTCTCTCCCACACATGTGCATGGATCCCCCTTGCTAATTACAGGCAAAGTAGGGATTAAAAACTGACAACTGACGTCCACCCTAATTTCCTAAGAAAGTATCTGGTTCCAAACTGGAAGCGTTCTGCAAAAATAATGATGTGAGTGGAGAAAAAATTTGAGAGTAAGCTGGATCTAGGGCATTTAATTATTTATAGGGAGCAACAGCTAGTACTGAATTAGGAAACTAATATAGGTTAATGAAGACTGGAGAAGTATAAGGCTTAATAAATTGGCCAGAGGATTATACACCAGCTTTAGTTTCTGGAAAAAGAATATTACGGGTGTATTGCTTTTGCATATGACTTTTTTTTTATTCATTTCAGCCAAACTGATATAGCCGTGCAGTGTAACCGTCTCATGTGACAAGTCATCATTCCCGGAAAAATGTCCAGCCACCTGTAAACGCTCAACAACCTATTTTCCTTCTCCAACAGGCATTTTCAAATGATTGTGTAAAAAGGAAGAAATTGTGAAAAAAATGAGAATAATTGATGGAGAAATATATCTATTTACTGGCTATTTTTGCATTCTAGGAACATTTAGAATATTACATTTCTGTTCAGAATTAGAATCAAACTTTCTGTCAGCACTAGGGATATGCACAAATATTAGTAACATTCGTTATTCGTATAAATTTGGACAAATTTGGACATTTGTAAACAAATTGAATGTTCCAATATTTGTATATTGACACTTGTATGAATATGAATGTTTTGGACCTTTGTACAAATATTTCAGACGTTTGTTAAACTAGGATGCAGGAAAGCGGCTGCGCCAGACATCTGCAATGGATCTAGAGTGCATTCAACTTGGATTGAGAGCGTATTAAAAGTGAATCCAGGTCGGATTTGACGCTTTCAGAGTGGATTTGTACAGGATATGTATTGGATATGAGGTGCCTTAGGGCAATCATGGAGAAAGGTGTGAGGGATGCAGCCCAAGGTGGGGATGGCCTGAGGGTGACCTATGTGTGACTAGCACTGGTATGGTCTCAGTTTGAATTAATGAATAGGCTGTCTACTCTTAGACTTGTGTGACCAGGGTCTAAGTTGCCTCAGACCATGAGCAAGCTGGAAAGAAGCAGAAGTATCAAAATATGACTGCTTCATTGAAAGAGGCCCTTAAGGACGAAGGGAGAGGGATGGGCTTTGCATCTTCCCCGTTTTATAAAACTAGGTCTATTCCTACTCCAGATTCTAAATCTAAGAGTTACATTAACAGAAACCTTTTTTTTTAAGGGATTATATTTGCCTGCCTAAAAATTTCTACTCCAAACCCTTGCCAAAGGAAAAAAAAAGGGGGGGTGTTTAGAAAACAGTTAATAAGAAGGTTCATGGCTCATTTTTTGTGTTTTGTTTAATCTCAAAATTCTCCTTCCACCTCTTCATGGTGGGCTGTTGAAGGGTGAGCTTGTTCCACCATTCAGTTCCTACCACACTCAGGTTGTTATCAGCACAATGTGGATTTATTTCTAGAGGAAAGAAGGACCTAATAATTTAACATTAATCATGAGCTTCTATAATTGTATTTTTAACCAACCATATAATCACAACCTGAACAAACAAAGGACAAAACGATAAAGTTGCATAATACCTAAATGGTTCACTATGCCTTACTACCACATACCCATCTGCACCTTTCTGTCATCTCCTATATAAGAGATGTGAATAACCTAAAGGGGAAGAAACAAAATCCTATAAAAGTGTACTGGAAATGTCACCAAATATCGCATAACTTCATAAACTCCTATGTACACAGTGGGTGCTTTTCCACTTAGCACTAAAGGACCCATTAAGGGTCCTTAATGGCTACTCTAGTGCTAGTGGGAAAAACCCCTAGCACTAGAGTACCCATTAATGTCATTCATGCATCTCTTTCAGACTTACCAATGAGAGTCAAAGAAAACAACCACCAAGAATCCACAGCAACTACGGAATGAATTTGTAAGAATTTGAACTTTCGTGAGCAAATTCCCCCTTTCACTCATGGATCAAATGTAGCTGACCTTTTTAGAAGCTTATGCAAAGGCTGGATCTGCCCACCCTCGGCCTCACATGCCCTCTTGCCACTGTCCCCTTGTTGCCGTGGCCTGCATTGCTCCAAGACTCAACTAGGCCTTCTAGAGGTGTGCGTGCAGACTTAGAGGCCGCCCCCATCCGATAACTCCAGGAGATCTCACAAGATTTCCCATAGTTCTGGGATGGGCGTGGCCTCTGAACCTGTGCACGCGACCCCGGAAGGCCAAGCTGAGCCCCAGAAGAGGGTGCGGCAGTAGGGAGGGGGGATGTGTGGGATGAGGGAGGGCATGGGGGTTCCTTTCACATACAAACTTCAATGGATATTTGCGTGCAAAAGCAGTCGCTTCGCATTGGCCTTCATGCATGTCCCTAGGAGCAACTCAGGGGAAGCAAAGATGTTGTGCTTCCGCATTGCTTCTATATAGTTACCGGGCAGTTCTGAATCAAATTTGCTCAAGATGAAATGTATTGATCTGACAGGCTAATAAAATGAAAGGTTAGTTAGCCTTTGTCACCTTTGTGCATTCTCAGTGTGTATGGTCATTCATCTTACAAGATCACGAAAAGCCGATGTAGATCCCTTTCGGGAGAATCTAACAGCCCTCGCTAAGTTCTGCCACTCAGAGACCTCCCAGCTATCTCCAGTGGCAGCCATCGCATGCTACCACCAGCTCCCAGCTGCTGGAGTGGAACCAGGGAACACAGAAGCATCACATTTGGACCACAACAAGCTTCTCACCTACCATTGGCTTTGTCTGGCTATAAGATCTGGTGAACACCAGCTATCGCTAGTATTTTCCAGGTAAAACGGTCTCTGAGAGGAACTAAGGTAGCTTGCGCACTATGGCTGTGCATCAGCTGACGTGGACCGATCCTGCCAGTTGCGTGGCTGTCACAGGGTGATAAAAGCTTCATGCGGCAGTTTGCCCAACAGCTGAGTTTGCTTTTTATTGCTGAACCCCATACATGTCTTTGACCTCAGTCTATATTATTATGGGGAAAGGGCCCCTTGCTTTTCCCCCCCCAGGGGCCGAGGTGACCCTTACAATTCTCCTGGGGTCTACACAACCCCCGGCAATAATGCTTAACTGTAAAACGTCATCTGGAAATTAATCATAGAAGAAGATGATGATGAAGAATAAGAGTTGGCTTTTCTACCCCACCTTTCTCACCCATTTAAGGGGACTCAAAGCAGTTGACAAAGCTTCTGTTCTTCTCCCTTAAGGGACTCAAGGCAGCTGACAAAGCTTCTGTTCTTCTCCCCACAACTGATTCCCTGTGAGGTAGGTGGGGCTGTGAGAACTCAGAGAGCTTTGACTTTCCCAAGGTCACCAGCAGACTTCATAGAGGAAGAAGAGTTGGCTTTTCTATCCCACCTTTATCACCCATTTAAGGGACTCAAGGTGGCTGACAAACCTTCAGTTCTTCTCCTCACAAGAGAATGCCCTGTGAGGTAGGTGGAGCTGTGAGAGCTCAGAAGACAGCTGTGACTAGCCCAAGGTCACCAGCTGGCTTCATGGGGGAGTGTGGAATCAAACCTGGTATTCCCAGATAAGAGTCCAGCTCCTTAACCACTGGACCAAAGTAGAAGTAAGCAGGTCAGCAAGTAATACAAACATACAAACAGCACAGTTGTTATGGTTTCCCCATACCCAAGCAAGAATCCACACAGATGTACCAGGAAACTCTTTATTCTAAGGCCAGAATAGGAACAAAGAACTGCCCTAAAGGAAATGCATCAAACCACACTAGGCCTGGGCTGTCATGGCCACAGCCTCAGAATCCAAATCCTGTAACTGGCTCATGCTGTCTGCACCTTTATCTTCTCTAAAATTGTGAACCAATGGTCCTCACTGGACATCTGTTGAGCTTGAAGGGCGGATAGGGGATGTATAAACATATAGTTGCTGTAAGGCGCCACCACCACCCCTTGACCCAACAGCAAGGCATCCAACTAGGAATGTGCACGGATATACATAACATCTGAAATTTGTATGAATTCATATGAATTCAGATATTCAAATTCAAGTTGAATGTTGGAACATTTGACATTCAGATTCAAATAGAATATTTTGATAGATCCGTATGAAGCTTCATATGGGATTCGTATGGGATTGAACTTTTGTATTCAATATGAATTGAATACAAAGAAAATTTGTGCACATCCCTACATCCAACATCTGCATCCCTTGGGATGATACATTTACCAGTCCTGTCACTATCTGGCTCCTGGGTGCCACCTTACCTGCATGAAGGTTCCTATGACTCTTGGGGTGAATGGCTGCCCCACAGAGGGTTTCTCTCACTCTATGTATAGGGATGAAGAGGGCAGGAAGAGCCTTATAGGACTCATTTCTAGGGTGTGTGTGCACGCACATGCATGCGTGTGCATGTGCATGTGTGCCTGAATCTGTGTGCGCGCACACTTTTCATGTTGAACAAAAAAACGGTTGACTTCTGGCCCACCTTCATTCTGCAGCTGCCATGTGTGGGGCTGTGGACCAGAAGTGGCAAGAATTTGGCAGTTTTCAGTCCCTGAAACTAGGAGGACCAGGAGGCTCAGTGCTTTTGCTTTGCATGAATCTCCCTGTCACCTGGAGGCCTCCTGCTCCCAGGCTATTCACTAATGAGCTGCAGTGGACCAAGGGGACTAACACTCTGCTTATGCTCCGAAGCTATATTCAGAATTTGTGCAAAATTACTGAACTTCTAAAGTGTCCAACTTATTCAAATGGTGAAACATTCCTGGCTTTCAAATGGACAAATGTAAATAACATTTAGTCAGGGGAATAAAGACAGCAAAGGTTTACTATCACACTCCCAAATAGTTCAGCTATTTTAATTTCCTTCTAAATGACTCCATAACAAAGTAAGCGGGGATGGGGACACAGATATTTTTTATGGGGATTCATGAGTCACCAAGGCAGTAACGTAGCTTTCTAAATTAAACAAAGGCGAGCATAAGCTGTAACTGATGCAACCTCCCCATTACGCTGCAACGGTTCCTTAAACCAGGGACTCAGGGAAGGGAAGCCTGACTTCTCTCAAGCCTTGCTAAGGGGCCTTTGTGGTGTAATGGAGACTCAGCCTCAATGCATCATCACTGGCTTGCTGAGGAGAATGCACCTTTCTCACCAAGTATTAAAATGAGCACCAGCAATGTGTGGTTACCCCTGAGTGTTATTATAGCCGTGGCCCTACAAACCACCCAAGTTCCAAAATATATGGTGGGTGAAAACGAAGGCAGCGATTATAGAGATGAGGTGAAGAAAGGATACTAGGTGATTAAGTGAAGATGTTCCTGTTAAACTGTGGACTACAAATGTCAGGGGCTCCTAGGTGGATTAAGGGGTGTTTTTGCATTTCACTTCCTGTCCATTGGACAGGGAAGGCGTGCGATCGCCTAATGTTGACTAGCAATTGCACCTGTGAGTGCTAGTCATTAACAGCCCAGGCCCCCACAATCGGTCACTTGCCTGTGATCGATCCCTGAGCCTGTCCTCTTCAGGATGCCTCCACCTTGTGTGCGGGGACCTCCATGACTGCGCGTGCATGAGCATCTTGGCTAGGATGAGGCTGACGCGCTGCGCAGTCACAGTGGCGTCAGGAGGTCAGCAGAGCTACTGGCATGCTTGCATGGCTGCTCCATTGACCTCCACATCCAGCAGAAGTGTGGGTGGTCACCACTGGACGTTTCAGGTAAGTTTTCAGTAAAGGTCAGTAAGCTTGTTGAGCATGAGTTCATGCTCTACAGTAGGTGATAATTAGTCAACTTCTGGGCAGGCAGATGCTGCCTAATGATCAGCTATGGGCCAAAGTGCGAATTGACCCCAGGTTTGGTACCTAGCTGAGTTATCAAACAATCCTATGTTTGAGATTACTGGGGGCTGATTTTTGGCAGCATGTCATAATATATGACTGAAAAACACTCCCCGGGCTCCAAAGCTAGGATCTTTTGTTCCTGGCCCTCAGAGACACGAGGGCACAGCTGAGGTGAAGCTCCTGGAGCTAATCCAAATCAGTGCCATCAGTGGAGCCAACCCTGACCCCACTCATGCCTCCCTGTGATCCAGATCAGTGGGCCAGGCTAGTATGGACCCACTGATCCAGGATTAATAGGGGTAAGCGCAGAAAGCGACCAGCTTAATGTAGAGTGTGCTGTTCTTGAACTGGGGACACAAATGGCTCAGCATGTTCTGTTGTGCTTGAATAGATTTCAGTTGTTTAGACTCAGTCCTGGATAATTCCGTTTCAGCATTGGTGGATGGACGAGATGCATATGTGGAACCCGTGCGTGTCCCATTCCCCCCACCCTGCCGCTCCACAGTCTTTCTGTGCTTCCTAGCCTAACGATGCTTTGTTGACCATTATTGTCAAGAGAATCACGCTGTCCTAAAGAGCGGTGGCGTCAACCCCCTTCAACGATTCCTCTTCTGATTTCAATCCTCCAGAGCAAGTAGCTGCAGACCCTCGGCCTCTGAAAAGGCTGGGAAAGGGACCTGTCAGCTAAGTGTGTGCCTGTTGGCTCCATCCTCCATCCTTTTAGGGTGCATGGGAAGAGTTATTTTTCTCAGCCCTCAAAGTTTCCCTCTGGTGCAGGTAAGCATTGGATAAGAAATGACTGGGAAAGTCGGCCATTTTCTTTCTGATGTTTAATCACACCAGGGAAAAAGTGAGAGAGATTAATCATCCCAACTTTGGGTTTGCTTGTTGGTTACACTCTGCAAGAAAAGCTTTCTGCCCCTTGAAGGCAGGCTCTGTGCTCCATGATGGCAAAAACATGCAGATATGCATACACCACGGACCCTTACTGGAGCTTTTACCAAAAAAGCAATTAAAAGGCTCTAGAGGCCATAAAATGCTTTTCCAAAGGCAGGATGGGACCTCTAGCTGCCGCCTCAGCTTTCTAAAGTAGTCATGGGAAAGGCTGGGCTGGGGCTCAGCATCGTTTTCCATTTTTATATTTCATTCTTTAAAAATGGCACTTTTCCTTTCAGTTCCCGAATTTTCCAAACTTCTATTTGACAAAGCCATATTGAAAAGATCTAAAAGTTTTTATACAAAATTCTGTATGGTTTGGATTAATTATTTTAACAAGTGTTTGACTTGCTGCCTTACAGGGGATTTCAAAATTGTTTGGAAAATGTTTCTATCCATTTCTGTTTTAATTTTTCAATCACTTCCACAACTGTTTTACTGCCCAAACGCTATTGCATTTTGAAACGCACTCTTATTTCCTCATCTTAAAAGCTTTGTTCTTTTACATTTTGTCACTCGGTGACCCCTTTTCAAAAATGCTTTACTTTTCCCGTCTAATCTTGTAGTTTGACATCTGATTTTGAATTTGGCAGGTTATGTTCACTTGATAACCCTGTTTTACTATTAGAACAGGACTGAACATAAGCCAGTTTGCATCTGCTCCCCAGGCTGGAGCGACCCCATCTTTGGAGGGTCTGTATATTGACTAGTTGGTTCTCCTATGACCTATGGAGCTGCTGCTCCCCTTGAGTTCTCCTGCAGGTCTTCAGAGTTGGGCCGTGGGGCTACTCGTTTGTATTTCAGCTGATGTTACAAGTGTGTCACAAGTACGGCTGATGTCCTCTGTTTTGTTCCTCTGAAGTCATGCTAGGGCGGCTTTCTGGGTCTACACTCCCATATTGGCACCTGCTTGTTGGACTGTAGGTGGGACAGTGTTGTCACGCCTGTTGATGGTCTGGCAGACATTAAGCAGTCTTTCCATAGCTGCCAGGAGTGCAGCTGGTACTTGGCATTTCTACTTGAGTTTTTGCAAGGCTTTTCCACTTGATCCTCTGCTTTCTTTTGGTGAGTAAAAAGTGTGAATCTGTGAAGACATTTTTGGCCTGTCAGTCTAGTGGGACATGGGGCAGTTTCTACTTCATTTAGTGGGATGGTGTTGCCATGTTATCCCAATGAATCTAAGTTGGGGTGAACCAGGATGCTTCCACATTTCAAAGTGTCAGAGCAATCCTGAAACTGACCACCAGTACGTGAAATGTGGATGGTCAGCCTCAGCTAGCCAGATTGCCAAGGGAACAGCCACAACAACTTCCAACATCAGCTGGGCCATTGCCATGCCAGGTTGAGATGCAGCATATATTTGTGCAGCCACAGCCACCCTGCTTATCCACAATGTTGGAGGACTGGGAAAACTCTGGGATGCTCCTGGATGTCCCAAGACGAAGGCAGATGGAGAGGGCTGGGACATCCCAGATCCTCCCTATGCGGTAAGTTTGCACAGGCCCACCGTTGAAGGACAACTTCTTCTTCTTGTGGTTTGCTTATCTTTAAACAGGATGTATGCTGGAAAACCTTCAAATATAGAATGTTTTACAAAAATTCTTCTAATGCTTATCAATCTGGAGCCTTTCTGAACTTACCTGCATTCCAGATTATGGTCTGTGACAGTCATCTTCAGGACCTCTTGTGTCCACATACTGTTGAGGACTAGACAGGCCCTGCCCACAGCTAGTATGTTAAGGCTGCACCAGATGGTGAGTAATCCAGATCAGCAGGCTCCTGATCAGAGGCCTTTTCACACTACAGCTGAACGACTGTAGTGCAGTAAGGCTGGGCCACTTGGGGGTGCTTTCCTCATTCACACCTAGGCAGATAAGGAACTACGTGCGAAAGGGAAATCCGTTCCTGTGTGGCCTAGCCTGAAAAGGCTAACACGGGGACAGGACACCCCTCCCAGGCCTGCCCCCCCATTGGGTCGAATTTAACCCAGGGGCTGGCAGGCCAGTTGTGTACCTTCCCCGGGTTCCTGCGGGTTCTAGAGGACTGGATTGGGTCCTCTAGGGCCCACAGGAACCCCACCCCAGGCACAGGCCTATGTGGGGATGCGGGCGTGAGAGACACTTACCTCGTGCTTGCCAGGTCCTGAAATGGCGAGCCAGGCCAGCGGCACTGTGCGTCTGCATGCGCCAGCCGCTCTGATTGGCTAGCTGTAGCTGAACAGAACCACCTGCCCAGTAGAGCGAATGCTCTGTCCCAGGACATCCTCCACACGTTCCCTTTTCTCTCGTGCGAATAGGCCTCTGAATTACTGATGGGCCTCATTAATATTACATTGGGGGGTGTTTCTGCCTGAGGCTTCTACAACTCAGTGGGACTTCTCCATAAACCTGCTTAGCCTCTTCAAACGTGGCTTATGTTAGTGGAGATTTAAAATCAACTTGATCTTCTGCTTTCATTTCCCAGAAATGCCTCTTCCTTTTGCCCTCTTGCCCTTGGTTGTAATGCTGCATCAGGCTGTAGGAGAGGTAAGCCCTTTCGGAATTGTACTCCTAAAGTTAGAATTCTCAGGAACACTTTCCCACTGATATTTATTCTGAAAGAATAGTCTTCACATCTTCCCTCTTTCAGGCACTTTCCATATCAACTTGTTTACTTGAACATCTGTTGCAAATATTGTAGGCTATATATTCACTTTATCCCAAACAGCATCTTATATGATGTATGTGACATTTCCCTACAAAATATGGTGTAGTGCAAAATATATCCAAAAAAGGAGAGGACGTGTGTGTGTGTATAATATATATTAAAACCATTGCTCATTTACACTACATAGAAATAATTTTGAAATTATATATTTATGAGATGATTATGCATATGTTTTACAAGTGTAAGTAGGTGATTCAATCTTTAGGGACTTCTGTGAATTAGCTAAGAGCTGTTTATGTGTGCTGGCCTGATTGATAACCAAGAAAAGCTAGTATTCCTTTAGGAGTAAAGCTGAATTAGGTTAAGTGGAAACTAAATCTGTGGGAGGAGGTGGGATACAGATGTGGACAAATGAACACAAATGTTCAGTTCACATTGCACCAAACTGCCTCCATGGATGAACTGATTTTTACCGCAACTCGAATGACTGACTCAGTTCTACAGATAGGTTCAGTGGTTTGCAAACCAGTTTGCTGAGCACCCCTATTGCATTCTCAGCCTCCCCTAATGGAAAACAATACTTGTTCAGGAATCAATGGCCTTTGGCCAATAATGAGGTTATGTTATGGAAAATCCCTTGTTAATACACAAAACATGGAAGTGAAAGCGCCACAGTTGATTCTAATGAAGAGCGCCAGGGGCGTTTGTGGAGTCCGGTTCGAATCCTTGTTCATTTAATTCAGTAATGAACCAAAGCCTCAAACTCTTTGAGGGGCTCAGATCAGTCTTGAACCCTACAAGTTCCCTGGTTCAGTACGTCCCTAAAATGGAAGGATCGAGTTGGATTTATTTATTTATTTTGGTAGTATTAAAATGGAAATGGTTGTGTGACGATATTGAACCGGAGGCCCTGTCCCCATGCAAGTTTGGTACGGTTCTGAGCGCGGGATCAGCACTGTCTGTCCCCATGGGTTTTGGATCTGGTCCGCGAAAAGTGTGCCAACCCCTCCCAAACCGTGCCAGAAGGGTGCCAAATTTGATACCTGAAAAAAGAAGGCTTTGCAAGAAGTCATTGCCCATACACATCTGTACACATCCTGTATGCATCTGTAAACATCCGTATTTATCCCATATGCGTCCAGTTTTCATCCTGCACGAATCCATACAAGTGCATACGGCTGTGAGAAAGATGCACATGGGCAAGTATGCATCGTATATGTATCCATATACATACGAATGTCAGAATAATTTGAGAAAATAGATTTGAAAATTTGAAATTCGTTTGAATGTATAAATTCAAATTTATAGACATTCGATTCAAATTTGAATGTCCAAATTCAAATGATTTTGAACTAATTTCAAATGTTTTGAATATTTGCACATCCCTAGTTGTAACGTAATTGTCACAATCCTTTTTTTAATCTTTAGGCTCCTGCAAGTTTTGGTGAAATGTCTGTAGCAAAAAAGAAAGAAATTCTTGACATGCACAATTCCATCAGAAGAGCGGTGAGGCCAACTGCTAGCAACATGGTGAAAATGGTAAGATTCAGCTTACAGATATAGTTGAAAGGCTTTTTGTGGTCCTTCAGGGAAATATTTCCTTATTATGCCTTTCATATTGGTCTGGAGTTGGGGATATATCATACATCTTGACCTTGAATTTAAGGATGTTTCGAAGGGTACAACTGGAATCTGTAACTCAAGAAAAACGAGTTCACCTTTGCTGGAGGTCTTCAAGCAGAGGCTGGACCTACATCTGTCTTGGATGGTTTAGGAGACACACTGAGCCAGGGGTTGGACTGGATGAAACTTTGAGGTCCCTTCCAACTCTATGGCCAAGTTCCAACTGGGCATTTTAATCCGGATGTATATAATCAGCAGCCAGATCAGGGTTTTTTGGCATTCCCACCCCTAGTTTATAATGCAAACTGGCAGGGGAGAAACCCTCACCCTCACCCCCTCCCTCCTCCCCTCTTCCCTGTCATACCCTGACATCGTTGGGGCAGGTGTTCCCTTGCAAAGTGGAGCCCTCCTCCTTTACCCCTTAGCATGGTCTCTCATCTCCCTGATACCATCAATTAATTTTTTATTAACATTTTAATTTGCAAATGGGGGAGCGTGAGGTGGAGGGTGAGACAGTGAAGGAAAGCAAAAAAAGCACCACCTGGCAGCATGGAGTCTTTTGCCTTGTTCAGTGGAGGGAAGAAAGATGGAGGGAAATGGAGGCTTCCGAGCCAACAATTGCGCTGCATCGGAAGATCATGGCAAAATCCCAGGGATGCAGGCGTGAATGAAAAGGCGTGGATGGAAAGAGGGAGGGACGACTGTTACATGGATTGCATTACAAATGTTACAGCTCTCCCAGCCAGGGGAAGAGAGAGGAAATCACACTTATCATTGGCTTAGGGAGAACTGAAGGGAATGCCCCCAAAGCATGGTTCCTCCCCCCCAAACCCGGTTGCGTTCCCATTGCTAAATAAAGAGGATAGGGGTGTGAACGAAGCCCATTTCCTGCATTCGATTTGGTATTCATGCATAATATGAAAGCAACCTGGCCCTATTCAACCTGTCCATGAACTTGCACAAATTCCGGATGCACATGCCTAAAAGAGGATTATTTGTAGATCCAGCAATGAGTCCTGTTATAATCCGAATAAGGATTCTTCACATTTTGGGACCTTTAGTCCGCAGAATCGGGGGATCCCTTGCAAAGTCTCAGAATGGGGAGGGCTCGAGCCAAATTCAAGCCAGACTAAATCTTGTGTAGGAGCACAGTCTGTGATTCTATGAATTCATGTATTCCATCTTTTCTCCCCTGCAGCCCTTGGCAACTGTTCATCACTGCCACTTATCTGCTAAGTTTCCCTTTTCTTCGCTTTGTTCCCCGATTACTCTGAAGACCTGTACGCTGTACTGAGTATTACAATGCCACAGAGTAGAACAAATGGGGAGAGCGAGCCATGGGCAGAGTAGCTCCACAGTGTCTCTCTGCACTTGTCTCCATGCTCCACCGCCCATCAGAGCCTCCATCACCTGGGGCTGCACTATCTTCTGCTTTCCTAGCAGGACTGCCAGGTACTGCAGTCGAGGTGAGCATCTTATTCCTGCAGATAGGTGGATGCCCCAATGGAGTACACACCCAAGGAGCTACAGCCAGAAAATGGCACAACCTAGCTCACTTGGTTACTCAGCATCCTGACCTTTCTCTACCAGCTCCACTAGCAAAGCTGGACCATCCAGATGGGGCAGGTGGGGCAGCCGCATAGAGCTACTGTGCTCCCATCTCACTTTCCTGATTGTTTGCAGAAAGGAAACCCTGTGGCTGCGCCCAGCCCCCAACACCTGGCATGGAGAGGGGAAGGGGAAGGCAGGTGTCCCACTGTCCCACCTGCTGCCCGAGGTTGAGAAACATTACAAAACCCGCCATGTAGAAAGAAGATCTGGTGTGGCTGCCTCTGCTTTATTTTACTTTATAAGCTTCTTTGTTACTGTGTAATATATTATTTGTAAAATGTATCATTAATCATAGCATGAGATGTATCATTTTATACTCTTTTCTGTTTTACCTAAACTGCCTCTGGCAAATTTTCTTTGATTTAATTTCTTGATTATATATTTTTGTTGTTCCACCCTTTGATGGAATAAATGTTGTTAATAATAATAATAATAATAATAATAATAATAATAATAATAATAATAATAATAATAATAATAATAATAATAATAATAATAATAATAATAATAATAATAATAATAATAATAATAATAATAATAATAATAATAATAATAATAATCATCCCCCCGATGGGTGTGGCGGTGGGGTTTGAGTGCTCCAATGAAGCTGAGAGCTGGGCCGGCGGTAGTGCAAACTACTGGCAGGTTCAACCACGCCGGAGTGGTCAAAGCAGAGGAGCCAGACTAAGTGCACCCAACCCATTTATCACGATGGAGACACAAATAAAAAAGAAGTCTATACTGGCTCGGTCATCGCCCAGGATAAAAAGGACCGCGGTGGTTGCTGAGGAACCTGGGCAACCATCGACAAATGGGCTACAGGAACAAAATTCACAAACAAGGAAGCGGCAGAAATTCTCAAGGCCAGAGAATCGTATAGTCATGAAGTGCTACTATAAATCGGAACCTGGAAAACGAGGCTATCAAAAACGGATGCACCAGCTATGGAAACAAGAATTCCCAGACTCGAAGATAACAGAACTGCAGCTGGCTGATCAGAGAAGATTCATAAGCGGGACTAAAGTGTTCAGTGAAACTGAACTTGAAGAAATACGAAAAACTAATGAAACTGAAGCACCGCAGCCTATTGTGGCAGCAACAGAAGCTCCAACAAGACCAGGAGTCACTGATCAGCTAGAACCTGATGAAAATCTGGAAATTCTGCAAGAAGAGGAAGAACAGCAGCATGAAGTCATGGATGAAACACCTGGCACATTGTCTCAAAGACAGCAGGAACTGAAGGACAGAATGGCTCATACAGCATCAAGTACAGAGCAAAAGCGACTGCCAACCCTAAAAACTATAGGCAGAAAACGACTTGTCCCACTGATGAATGACATCAACTCTGCCCTTGTAACTGTTCAGGTAGCAACAATCGAAGAACTGAACCAGCTCGCCTACAGTACAGCTGTGATAGTAACAGAAGAACTAGGGATACTGCAGCCAAAACCAATTAGAAAATCTACTGGAAAACCAAAGTGGAAAGTCCGACTGGAACTAAAAATGAGAAGCCTGAGATCAGATGCCAGCAACCTAAAAAACATGAAGGAGAAGAAACTGAACAACGAGAAGACTAAAGAACATCTGATCAAAAAATACTGGCTGAATACAAGGAAAATTGACGAAGCTTTGGAAATCGTGAAACAGCAGATAACAGCTACAGCCAGGAAAATCGAAAGATATGAAGCAAGAATCAACCAGTACAGGCAGAACCAAATGTTCCAGTCTAATCAGAGGCAGTTCTACCACAGCCTGCATGAGCAAGTAGACAAGAAAATGGAAAAGCCAGAGAAAGAAGCAACAACCAACTTCTGGAAAGATCTCTGGGAGGCTGAAAAAGAATACAACAAAACTGCTGGGTGGATAAAGGATTTCGAGAAGAAGTTCTCCATGAACAAAATGCAGCAGCTGGAAATAACACCTGAAATGGTCATGAAAAGAGTGAAGAAAGTGAAGAACTGGACATCCCCTGGCACTGATCAGTTGCATGGCTTCTGGCTCAAATACCTGACCAGCCTGCATGCAAAAATGGCTGAACTGTTCAATGAAATGCTGCAAACAGGAAACATCAGTGAATGGCTAATAACTGGCAAAACATACTTAATACAGAAAGATGCAGCCAAAGGAGCCATACCAGGAAACTACAGGCCGATAACTTGTCTACCTACTATGCTCAAGCTGCTGACAGGCATAATAGCAGACAGGATTCAAGACTACCTCGAAGACAACAACATCATCCCAGTAGAGCAAAAAGGAAACAAACGGAGAAGCAGGGACACAAAAGACCAGCTACTGATTGACAAAATGATTCTGGAGAACTGCAAAAGCCGAAAAACAAACCTGCATATGACTTGGATCGACTACAAAAAAGCTTTTGATTCACTGCCACATGGTTGGATCACAAAGTGCCTGGAAACCATCGGGATCAGTCAGAACACCACCAAATTTATAGAAAGTGCGATGAAACGCTGGAAGACTGAGCTTTTTGTCGGAAATGAAAGCTATGGACTGATCAACATCAAAAGGGGCATCTTCCAGGGGGATTCATTGTCCCCACTCCTTTTCATCATAGCTATGATCCCACTGTCATTCATCCTAAAGAAAACAAACCTGGGCTATCAAACTGCCAGGAATTCACAGAAAATTTCACATCTACTCTACATGGATGACTTAAAGCTTTATGGAAAATCTGAAATCGAGATCCAGTCACTGACCAACACAGTGCGAATATTCAGCAGTGACATCAGTATGGAGTTTGGCCTGGACAAATGCACCACAGTGGCACTGAAGAAGGGGAAGATTACTGAAAGTAAAGGCATTGAAATGCCAAATGGTCAAGCCATCAGGTCCCACCAGCCAGAAGCCTACAAATACCTTGGCATCTTGCAACTGGATAACATTAAGCATGGCCATGTGAAATCTGTGGTCAGTAAAGAGTACATCCAAAGGACTAGAAAAATCTTAAAAAGTAAATTGAATGGCGGTAACACCATTAAGGCCATAAACACCTGGGCCTTACCAGTCATTAGATACACTGCAGGAATTGTGAACTGGACTCAGCTCGAATTGGACAACTTAGACAGAAAAACCAGAAAACTGATGACGATCCACCATGCACTACATCCTCGGAGTGATGTCGACAGGTTGTACTTGCCCAGGAAAGCAGGCGGTAGAGGACTTTTGCAAGTGAAGCAAACAGTGGAAGAAGAGAAGCATGCATTAGCAGATTACGTGGCAGAAAGCAAAGAATCAGCTTTAATTGAAGTCAACAACCAGAAGCTTCTCAAGGTGCAGCAAACCAAGAACCAGTACCGGAAAACTGCAATTCAATGCCGAACGGACAGCTGGCACAATAAAGCACTGCATGGACAGTTTCTGGAGAAGATCGAAGGCAAAGTGGACATGGAAAAGACCTGGTCTTGGCTTACGAATGGAACATTGAAAAAGGAAACAGAAGGACTGATTCTTGCTGCACAAGAACAAGCAATAAGAACAAATGCCATCAAAGCCAGAATTGAAAAATCAGGAGAAGATCCAAAGTGCCGACTCTGCAAAGAAGTGGATGAAACAATCGACCATATACTCAGCTGCTGCAAGAAGATCGCACAAACTGATTACAAGCAGAGACACAATGCTGTAGCACAAATGATCCACTGGAACTTGTGCCAAAAGTATCATCTGCCAGTGTCAAAGAACTGGTGGGATCACAAGCCAGAAAAAGTTGTTGAAAACGAACAGGCAAAACTACTTTGGGACTTCAGGCTTCAGACTGACAGAAAACTGGAGCATAACACCCCTGACATTACAGTTGTTGAGAAAGAGAAGGTGTGGATCATTGACATTGCTATTCCAGGTGACAGCAGAATTGAGGAGAAACAGTTGGAGAAGCTCACCAGATACGAAGACCTGAGAATTGAACTTCAGCGACTCTGGCAAAAACCAGTGAAAGTGGTCCCAGTCATCCTCGGCACACTGGGCTCGGTGCCAAAAGATCTCAGTGGGCACCTAAAAACCATTGGCATTGACAAAATATCCATCTGCCAACTACAAAAAGCCACTTTACTGGGGTCTGCTCGCATAATTCGCCGATACATCACGCAGTCCTAGGTGCTTGGGAAGTGCCCGACTGGTGATATAATACGAAATCCAGCATAGTCATCTCGTTTGCTGTGTGTAAGTGCTGTTTTACATCATCACAATAATAATAATAGTAATTATTATTATTATTATTATTATTATTATTATTATTATTATTACTACTACTACTACTACTACTTGCACTAGCGTATGGTTGCACAAGAGAAAGGAACAGTTTTGATGTGCCTCTCTGCCACTCCAATTAGTGCTTGTGACGATGCCTACCCCTCTATTAGGGCAGACTGTTCCGTTGTTACACCCGCTGCCACCAATTGCGAGGAAGCTTCTTTTTATGTAGCGATGTGTGTACTTTACTTTTTATTATGAATTAAACTCTGGATCCCCTTTCAAGAGGGTCTCCTCGCCTTTCCTTTCCCCTGCTCCTAAGACTGATATTAATGTAGCCTGCTGCCTCCCAGTTGCATAAGACAGCACCTCCCCCACTGGCTAGCTCCCAATGTGTGTGTCTTAAAGATACAATTGCCTTTCCACTCTCAGGCTTGACTTTGATTGCTTTAAGTCAGAGACAGCCAGACGGTTCTTCTTTATCAAACAAGAAATAAGTTTATTGTTTACAGTTCTTTCAATGTTGAGCAGGTAAGTTCATCAAATCAGACACGAGACAATTTAACTATTCAGAGTGATCCACCCTCAGCCTCTTTCACAAGCACAAGGACTCCAACCCTTCACAGACCAATGCTCACAGCATAAGTATCTTATAACTATTTCAATTCCCTTTGCTTTCCTAGCAATATATAATCAATAATGACTCAGGACTCTTTTCTCAGCTTCCCTCAGGCCAGCTAAGAGCCCGTTTCCCTCCTGCTAACCACCCTCTTGGTCAGTTAACCCAGGCAGAGAACACCAACTGTCAACTCAGTCTGCCTTAAATACCAGCCCACCACACTAACTTCAATCTGATTGGCTGCACCTTCACCAAGGTTCCATCCCCCCTCCCTCCTGGAGAGCTAGGATAGCCCCTCCCTTGCTTAACTTACCATTTTCATTTAACATGGTTTGACAACACTTTTACCATCTAGACAATCCATTCTGACAACACTTTGTATTTAAATATAAAAACTTACTTTTTAGGATTGGGGCATATACGTGGGCATTACAGTGTTCTCTTGTAGTAGCTGGTTTATTTGATTTATAAACATCAATAAACTGCAGGTTTATTTCATTTAGCAGTTGTTTGATTTATAAATAGCAAGCTGTCTGATCAGTGTATTTTCAGGAAGAGGGTAATTCCATAAACACCATCTTTCCTGATGGTCAATCCTGCACAGGTAGACATGGAGGTGGGTGAGACATAGATAAAGAAAATCTCATAGGAAAAAGACTTTCACATGTGAAAACCAACAATATCAATTTAAAGTCAGGGCAGAGTGAGATGTCTAGAGGGCTTTAGTCCTGAGTTTCCAATAAGCATACACTAAGTAAGTGATGTCTGAAGGTAGCTTGAGGTTGCCTTCACACTGAGGTGAAACCTGGCCGGAGCAGGGAGCCAACTCAAGCGCAGTCTGGGCATATTGGGAGACTCTTCAAATGGCCACTGTCTGATGTGTGAACAAGTTACAAAGGTCTCTTTAACTAGCCATGAGGAGCAGCTGTGTCATGCTGGATAACAAAGGATGAGTAGAGCTTCAGTTGGAGCCTTGCCTTTGATATCTACAAACTATGGTTGACTTGCATGTGATTTAAAGAAACCAAAGTGGCAACTTTGTTTGTCTCCTGCCACCCTGCTGGTTCCCACATCACACTCTGCCACTCATAGGAAGACCCTTTGGTAACATGCTTAGATGGCTCACCAACGGAGTGAGGAAAGTCTTAGATGTTTTGAGCTTGTTGAGCGTACTTTCATAAACAGTATAATTCAAGGGACATTGTTGTACTGTTATTTCAGCTGAGTAAGTGAGGGATTGTAAATAAAAATCACAGTAGTAGAATTTTACCTATTGGCTTCATTGAATCTCCTTCCCTTTTTTCCTTTTCCTTTGGTTTGTTTTAGGAATGGAGTGATAAAGCAAGCCAGAATGCTAACAAGTCAGCTGGGAGATGCGAGGAAGCAATCACTCAATCAGAACAAAGAACTATATTTGGTAAATAAAACAGAGGCAGTAAATAAGGCTGTCTCTGCACTGGACCAGCAGACCAGCCAGCAGCCCTGCTGGAACTCCTTGTCTGCATTACAATTGGGTCTACCAATTGTAATGTATCTGGGAAGAGGCATTGCACCAGGCTGCGGTGGCAGGACAGTGGACCTCTTTGAAGTAGCCAGTACAGCTTAGCAGGGTAGCAGGCTGCCCTAGATGCTTCGTTGCTTCATTGGGCATCCAGAAGTGGCCGAGGAAATGCCCCACTTTTGGGTGCCTGACTGAAAATAGCTCAGCTAGCAACTTTGGAGGGTAGAAACCTCTGGCCCACAATCAGCCCAGTAGGCCATAGAATAATGTGGAAATGACCTAATAGCCTTTCTGCTGCTTCTCGGATGTGATCCTCATCAGTGGACTAGCAAAGTCCCATGGTTCAGGCCATGGCAAGACCTGAGGCCAATTTCCATTGGCCTCTTAGTGCCTGATGGGTAAAAAGCATCTGCACCTGCAGAAGGTGTTTCAAACCTAGAAACATCTCATGCCTTCCCAGAAGCTACCCCAGTGTCTGCTAGTGGCGGTGCACGAAAATGTGTACCACACGCATCAGAACCCTTACCTTTTTCAGCCAGAGGATGACCATTCATATCTCTGCCAGTATCACAAGCATGCTGACACCTCAGGTGATCCCAAACATGCCTGCACTTGTGGTGGAGTGGCACCGTCTTCACGGCTTCCTGATCCCTCTTCCGTGTCTCGCCTGTGTTCCATGTCCATCAAGCGAAAGCTCAAGCAGTCCAACGCCAACCAACGACTGAATAGAAGGTGATCTGCAAAAACTGCTTTGGAGCAGCATCTCCCTCAGAGTGGCCTGCATTTGACTTTGCAGTCATGAAGCACCACTAGTATGTGGAGGAGAGACTGGGCAGGGGAAAGCGAAGCACGCATCTCCTCTTTTTCCATTCAGTCAGTTGGGACAAAAGCTTGCAGGTTCTTTGGCAGTTCACAGGTCACCTGCACACTATGGGACACTTTAAGACAGATCATATGCTAGAGCTCTGGGAGATAAGCAATAGCACCAAGAAGCAAGAGATGTTGACTCCAGAGCATCCAAAAAACTGGGATCAGATCAAATGAAAAAGCACCTCCACTTCAAGAACTCTGCACTTCGGGGCAACACAGTGGCAGCTGCCAGGACTGGCAGACAATCCTGGATGCCTTTCACTAGGAGCTGATTGAGGAGGCCTGGGACTCAGGACGTTCTTCAAAATTCATCATTTTTATTTTAACAGTATTAAGATATTTTTGGATGCAAACTAAAAGTGTCCTCCACTTCTAAGTTTTTTGTCAACTTAAGAACCATTGTTGCAAATTTATGCTAAGAAATTTTGAACATAACTTACGTTTGCCTTGACAGTATTTCTTGTCCCTGCAGGAGTTCCCTGTGGGGAGAACTTATTAACATCATCGTTTCCCATGTCTTGGACAAGTGTAATTAATGACTGGAGGAATAAAGCTTCATTTTTCAAATATGGCATTGGACCAACTAGGGGAAGATATGACAGTGATGTCTATACTCAGGTATGAACAAAAGTCCCACAAAGTGTTTTATGTCTTATACGTTATTTGATTAATAAAATAAATCTGTGGAAATACTTTTCCCGGGATGCTATTAGCAATCTGTGTTACCTAATATGTCGATTTCTACACTGGAGTATAATTTTTAATCTTCTTCTTCCTATATTCATAGCTTATTTGGTATAACTCATTCCTGGTGGGATGTGGACTTGCCTTCTGTCCAAAGAACAAAGATCCTTATGTTTATGCCTGTCATTATTGTCCTGCGTAAGTATCAGATTTGCGTACCAGTGGAGATGGAGGGGGGAGGGATGAATCTAATTGAAGTCCTGCTCTTCCTTCTGCTGCCCCACAGATTCTCTAGTGTGACCCACTGCTACACACAATCTTAATTCTCCAAGATTCCCACAGAAGGCTTCCTTCCTTCCTTCCTTCCTTCCTTCCTTCCTTCCTTCCTTCCTTCCTTCCTTCCTTCCTTCCTTCCTTCCTTCCTTCCTTCGCATATTGATCCTGCCCCATAACTGCAGGAGTTAGGGTGAGTAACAGCAATACAAACAAAATGTAAAATGAAAGTATCAAAAGTAATGACAGTGCTTGAAAGTGATGAGAAGAAGCTGCTTTTTTAGCCAAGGTCAAGTAAATAAGCGTATTTCACTGATCTCCTGAAGGGATCCCCTGCCAGGGGTTATTCCATAGTCTTAGGGCTACCATGAGAAGGCCCTATCCTGAGTCCCCACCTCTTTAACTACTGAAAATGGTGCAACAACCAGAAGGTCCTCCCCTGCAGATCTTGAGGCACGGACAGGTGTTCCTTTAGATATTTTGGGCCCAAGTAATTTAGGGCCTTATAGGTTAAGGTTAACTTCTTGAATTGGGTTCGGTAGTAAATTGGCAGCCACCGTAGCTCTTTTAAGATATTATGCATCCAGTCAGCAGTCCGACCACTGCATTCTGCACTAGCTTCAGCTTTTAAAACTTCTTCAGGGCGTCTCCATGTGGAGCGCCATACAATAATCCAACCTGAAAGTTCCAGAGCACACGGTGGCCAGATCATGTGTGTCCAGAAGGGGGAACAGATGATGATCCAGGCATAGCTCTTGGCCACAGCCTTCACTTGAGCTTCAATTGACAGTGCAGACAGGGTGCCTCCCCATTTCATGGACTTGAGACCCTGAACACACAGCACCTGCATCCAGCTTCAATTTATTTGACTCCACCCAGCATATTACTGCCTCCAGGCACCTGTCAAACACTTGAGCCAGCTCCCTTGATTCAGAGGGCACGGAGAGAAAGAGCTGGGTATCACCTGCACATTAGGGATGTGCGCGGGATATTTTCAGGTTCCCAATCCTTGCAAATTCATATGAATTTGAACATTTGCATTCAAATTGAATATTGGCTATATTCAAATGCAAAAGTGAACACTTTTGTGCATTCGTTTGACGGTTCATTATATTCGCGAAGTGGTAAAGCGGTTGGCCAGTCACATCTGCGGCAGAAGCAGAACAGATTCAAAGCAGATTCAGAGGGGATTTGGAAGCGTGACTGGCAGCAGGGATTCAAAGTGGATTGGAACCCTACCTTATTCAGAGTGGCTTTATTTGCATGATGTGAAGCAAATACACAAAAAAAGTTGCCCATATCCCTACTGCATATTGATGATATCTCACTCCAACTCTCCCGCTGACCTCTCTCAGCCACTTCATAAAAATATTAAAGACTAGGGGGGATAAAATCAAGTCCTGAGGAACCCCACAAAAGAGTTCCCACAACCGCTGTCTGGCATTCATCTTAGAGATATGAGAAATCACCGCAACACACTACCTCAGCTCCCAAACTCCAGAGGCTTTATAGAAGGATATCATAGTCAATGAGAAATCCAGGAGAACCAAGGGGATCACAATCCTCCTGTCTCCTGGAGAAACGGCTGTCAAAGCTTAGTAGACTTCTGGCCAACATTCTTTGGAATTAGGCCAGAAATGTTCCTGGGAAGATGTTCAGTAATGGCTTCTCTTGTGAGCCAATTTCGTCTAGTGGTTAGGGAGCTGGACTTTTATCTGGGAATACCAGGTTTGATTCTGCCCTCCTCCATGAAGCCACTCATTTCAACAGGTCTCACTCTACTTCGTGCATTTGAAACGTTTTACATTTCTTACTGTGGGAACCGTACCATTTTAGTGGGATAAGAATGCATGTTAGGGTTTCCCTCCCCCAATAGCTTGCTTCCAAGGATATTTAAGCCTGTGGCTATGGAGGTGAGTGGGTGAAGGGGGCTTGAGTTGCCGCCGCTGCTGTGTGCCCTGGGCAATGGGGAGAGGAGGGGAAAGAATTGCTGGCTGCCCGGTGCCGTTTTTCATCCATCCAGGCAAGCGGCAGCCACCCAGCCACCAGCTAGGCTCCCTTATGGAGGAAGAGGGCAGGGCAGCCCCGAAAAGCAGCTTTTAGAAAGTAGCCACTTGAGTCCCCCCTTGAGTCACGTATGCCACGTATGATCCTCAGAATCCGGATCAAATGCAATTAAGTTGAAAGTAATGGGATCAGGCAAATTCACGTTTGCATCCCGTTCTATTATTTTGGTTTAGGGAAACTGTATTAAGCTTGTAATGGGAATGTGGCCTTTGAGTCCCTTTAAATGGGTGAGAAAAGCAGGATAGAAAAACCAACTCTTCTTCTCCTGGTCCAGGGAGGAGAGAGGCTGCTTCCCCACTCTCTTCCCAGGACAAAACTGTCATTGCTAACTAACTGTGCACAGCCTCCTTCCTTCTGTGTTGTTCAAGCAATCACAGTTTTTCCTGCACACAAAAGGTACCTGGTCATTTGGGATAGGGAGCTCCACCCACTTGCAGGTGAAGGTAGAATGAAGGTGTTCTTTAAGCAGCTGCTTGAACATGTTAAAACTGTAGTGGATTGAACACTTAGTTTATTTTAAATACATCCTTCCTGGAATTGCCTAACTTTGGTAACATGATATTTTTAATTTATCAGCCAAATTAGATATACAGACCTGAAACAGAACCCCCTGGTTATTAAGCAAGTAAAAACAGAATTATTCAAGTAGGAATCAACTGTTTTGGAGATAAAGAAATACAGCGTGGGTGCCACGATCCCCAGCGTTCCTATAAGTGCCTGCCCTCTCTGGGAGTAGCTTGGCCCTGTTAGGATGCTGAGTTCGTGCAATGGCCAAGTGGATACTACAGTATGGACACAAAACACTGGTAGCAAGCATTTCAACAGTAAACTAAAACAAGTTTATTATTATACACAAGCAATACTAGAAAGGAAAATAAGGTTCAGGTATTTGTTGGCTTTAACTCAGTAAGTCTCCTAAGGTTAGGAGCTACCCCTTTCCCTAAAGGAAAATAGTTCCCCTTTTAAAAGACAAACCTCTCCACGTTCCTTCCCGCCCCCTGACTAGCTCTGACTCAGCCTAGCCAGTGTACCAGAATGTGGCTCTAGATGATCACAAGGCCCAGTCTGTCCTTGCTTGACCGATCATCCAGCCTGGTCAGTTGCTAGTGAAGTCTCCTTCAGAGCCACAATCCTCACGATTGTCTCCTTCAGAAATCACTCAGCCAAAAGACCAATGGTCAGCTGCTGGTCCAGCTCCCTCAGGTTCAGCTCTCTTCTGTTCCCTTCAGCTCTTGTCCCAGCACGAAGACCCCTGGTCAACTACTGGTCCGGCTCCTTCAGGATTCAGCTCTTCTGTTCCTTTCAGCTCTTGTCCCAGCATGAAGACATCCTCTGCTGTAATCTGTGTTTCTTTATACCTTTTTCCCTTGGCCCTGATTGGCTGTCACCTCCTGGGGAAAACTGCTGCAATAAAATGCTGCTGGAAACTCCTGTTAGAAACTCCTGTCCCTCACCCCTTATTGGTGGGAACTCCTGCTCTAGCCCCTCCAGCACTCAGATCCCCAGACAGCTTTTCCCTCCAAATAATAGCTGTAACCAATAACTGCAGCAGGGCCCGCACAGGATTTCCCGCCCTTTTTGCAGCCCAAAACCCAGGGTTTGCAAAAGGCTGTTTGCACCAAGGCTGGCTATTGCAGCTAGCTAGAAGCCTGCAAAGCCAGAAAGCAAAGCAGTTTGCAGCCTGTACCCTGAAACTGTCACAGTGGGTGAATTCCCACTCAAGGAATAAAGCACTATATACAAGGCTATTTACATCAGGATTTACATCGACATGTAAAGCGTGTTAAAAGGAAGCAAAGAGCATCTGGCAATCGGATTCAACCCCAATTTTCTGTCCCCACTCCAAACACTTAAAACGCTTCCAAAAACGGATTGGGAAAGGCGATTCTTTCCCCTCCTCTCCCCATTGCCCAGGGCACGTTGCAGCCGTTCGCCCGCTCACCTCCACAGCCACCATCCCCAGCAGGGGTTCCCCCTGAAAAAAGCACCCTGGCTTGTTGGGGGAGAGAGAGGAAGGAGGGAGGGACACCCACTCGCTTCACTGGATCCACTAGCCGGTTAGAAAGACTGAGTCCCCTTGAATGGGTGAGAAAAACAGGGTAGAAAAGCCAACTCTTCTCCTTCTTCTATTATCCACTCATATGTCATAGATCATAACTCTAATTCTATATAATAGAATTCTCTTGCTATTTGATATCAGGGGAAACATAGTGCAAAAACTGAAACATCCATACAAACCAGGTGAACCATGTGAAGAATGTCCAGAGAGATGTGAAAACAAGCTCTGCAGTAAGTTCCCAGTAATTTGGGTTTTTTTCCCTTCATATTTCTATCCTTCTCTAAACCCAGAGGTCTCAAGGTGGGTCACAATGAAGCCAATATGAAACTGTTTTTTCAGCCAAAGGCTAGGGTCAATGATAATGTCTTGAACACAGACCAAATGTATTCAGTGAATGGCCTGAGACATCTCAGGGAGAAGGTTATTCCATCAGCTGAGCTATTAACCAGAAGGGCCCCTTCGTCTCCCCCCACTCCTTTAAATGCTTAAATGCTGAGGGGGGTGGCCCAGCCAAGAAGGCCTCCCCAGCAGATCTTAGGGTATTTTAAAAGTTGGGCCTCCCAGGAGTCAAGGCAGCATTATTTCTGATAGACTAAGGGCCTGTTTGCACTTAGCTTTGTTGGATGGAATTATAATACCATCCCACTGAAGTTAAGTTCAGGTTCAGTGGCCAACGTTCACAATGCGAGTGCTGGTGCCATCCCCAACACACCTAAGAGTGCTTGTGGTGCAGACGGTCCATCCCAATAGCAACAGCCCTGGCAATGTCCATCATGCATCTGGCCATTGCCTTGGTGATCACAATGCAGCACACAACTACACAGCCAACTACTACAGCTGTGCTACCCCATCCCCAGCACAGCATTTGCCCCCAGCCATCGGTGCAGATAGTGCACACTGGAGTGACCGGGAGCATACTTGACAGAGGATCAGCATGCTCTGGTATGCTCCTGCAAACTCCAGAATGGAGACAGCAACCTGGCATGCTAATGAAGCAAACAGGCCCCAAGAGCTCTGTGTAATGATCTGGAACTCTGAATTTGTATGAGCAATACCTTCTGTTATTGGTGCATCACTGCTATGTAAGAAGCAAAGTAGGACATCTTGGAAACCGGGCCCTTCTCACCCTTTGTGAAAAGGGACACTCTGTATATGCTCCCAAACAGAGATACTAGAAGCATCTCCACACATGCTGAACTATCCCAGGGCCAGGATAAGTGTAGAGGACATTTTCCACACCTTACCGTGCCACCAGCTGGGACATCCTTACACATTGCGTTTGCACCTGTTCCAGGTGGACGAAGTTCAAATGAAACATGTGACCAGGTGGCAGAGGCGTGAATACGTGCTGTGTTGCCTGGTTGCCATGGCAATGGCACCACACAGGCACGTTGGCACCATTGCCATGGCTCTGCAATTGCCTCTCTACATCCAAAGATCGACATTCAAATGTGCAGTGAATGCTTTTGTGCGTTTGTTTGAAGCTTCATTACATTCACAAATGGATCTGGCTGGGTGCCGCAAAAGCAGCCGGCCACCAGAGAGCATTCAAATCATGTGACCAGGTGGCAGCACTTCCCGATAAGATTTGAATGTACACATTTGACAATCTGTACATTCAAATCTCCCTGCACAGCTTTCCCTTGTCCTGTCAGTATGACAGGAAGCAGTTATGCAGAGAACTTGGAGCTTTAGTCATGGGCCGATCGCACTTAGGCCTCTGATATGCCATTGGGACAGCTCTGGTACAGATGCAGCTGTCCTAGGGTGTTTCTGCACATGCCGCTGAGAAACGGATTAAAGAAAATCTGTTTCTCGGCAATCTGTCTTCCCGAGGATCCGTCCGAAATAGGGACAGATCCAAGGAGGCCCCTGCGCGTCCGCACACATGCGGGGAGAACAGATCGGGCCGGCTGGATCCCCTGGGTACTGCGTGGAGGACACAGGACCCATTCCGAAGGGGATCTGGCCTCCCACACTGCCGCTTCCAACCCCCAGAGCCGTGGGCCTGGAGCATGCACCTGCCAGTCACCGTGCATTTCTGGTGGCGTGTGGCACACAGAGGAGGGCAGAGGGAGGCAAACCGGCCTGCTTCCGCCCTCTCCAAGATGGCAGCCACAGGGACATCTGTCCCTTTGCCTGTCCTTGTGCGGAAGCGTCCTGCTTCCACATGGATTAAGGTGAAGGGACGGATTGAAAACCTAATTTTTTAGGTCTTCGTTTAGAACCGGTTTTCAGCGAGACCCGATTTAGAGATGGATCTCGCGCGTTGCTGTGCAGAAGTGGCTGCCTCGAAGGGTCTCTATTCTAGTCTGCAATGCGGAAGGTAAGCACCCAAGGGTTTTAAATGTGTCTTAAATGTCTCTTTAAACCAGTTTCCAAGGCCAGTGCGGAAACACCCCTAATTGCATACAGAGGCCTGAGTGTGAATAGGCCCCACGTCTGGTGGCACTCTCAGGCTGCGTTCCCATTATAAGCTTATATCAGTTTCAAAACAGTTTCAATCCTCGCAGTTCCCACGTAAGCTTGGCTTAACACGCTTTCCGTGCGTTAAATCGCCCCAAAGCGTTGAAAATGTTAATCCTCATTTCAACAGGTCTCACTCCAGTTCGTGCGCTTGAAATGTTTTACATTTTTTACTGTGGGAACCCTTCCGTGTTAAGGGATGAGTTTCCCTCCCCCAATAGTTTGCTTCCAAAGGTAGTGATTTTACTGTAAACATCCACCCCTTAAAGCAGCCGCTACACTGTAGCAATCTACCCACTTCACACCTGATAACAATGTTGCAATTCTCTGCAATTTTGAAAGTTCTGACCTTTAAAAAAGGGAAAGGAAAGGAAAGCAGCTGCAGGTTCTGTTTTTAAGGCTGTGACTGTGGAGTGAGCGGGCGAAGGGGGCTTGAATTGCCGCTGCTGCTGTGTGCCCTGGGCAATGGGGAGAGGAGGGGAAAGAATCGCTGGCTGCCCACTGCCGTTCTTTCTCCATCCAGGCAAGTGGTAGCCACCCAGCCACCCAGCTAGGCTCCGTGAAGGGGTCCCTTATGGGTGGTGTGTTCATGCCAGGAGGAAGAGGGCAGGGCAGCCCTGAAAAGTGGCTTTTAGAAAGAAGCCACTTGAGTCCCCCCTTGAGTCACGTATGATCCTCTGAATGGGATCAGGCAAATTCGCGTTTGCATCCAGTTCTATTATTTCGGTTTACGGAAACCGAATTAAGCTTATAATGGGAATGCGGCCTCAGTTGATAAACTCGTATCCGTTCAAATCGATCACTTTTGAATGTGGTAGGATTTTATTCGATACAAATGTATTCATATGAATATCCAATAGGAACAAATACGTATCCAGTACACATCCCATATGTATCCCGTATCATATCCACTGAAGGCATCACATCCGCCCTGAATCCATGTTCAGTCCACTTTGAAGGCATTCTGGATCCATTGCAGATCTGACTGGTGCAGCCACCTTCCCGCCCACTCAGTGTAAACAAGCTAAGAAACAGGGAAGCCTTTTGTCTGTAGGAAGATTAAAATCATGCAGTGCCTGAAAGAGAGATGGAACTAATGAAGATTTATCACCTGAGCCCTTTAAACATCTAACCTCTGGCTTTGTTTTTATTGCTTCCAGCCAACCCATGCAGGTTTGTGGATAAAATTAGGGGCTGTGATATACTGGAAAAAATGGCCGGTTGTAATGAAGAATACTTGCAAAAAAACTGTGAAGCTACTTGCAAGTGTCAGACAGAAATTTAATGATATATTAACAGATGCTGTAAAGAGCAGTCTTGATGTTGCTTAGTTTAAGAAATTAAGTATGAATAGGAAGTTCCCACCCCAAGTTGTTAAACCTTGATTGTTGAGATGATTGGTGTAACAATAAACTGCATTTTCAAGAATATTTGTGTCAAGAGTGAGTTAAGATTTCCAGCTGCTTTATGTAAGTTCTTAAATAAGAAATAGGCCTTTTCTGCACTGGGCCTTATTAAAGATTATGTCCCAGAATAGGGACCTGCCATCTGTATTCTGGTGCAGACTACATCAGACCTCAAACGGGACCTGTCATAATCAATATGAACATGCATATGGCGGGTCCTTATTCTGGGATATAATCCGGAATAAGGTCCAATGGAAAAGAGGTTTGTCTATCAGGTTGTAATTTGACTGTTCAGCTCAGTTCTGTTCAAGACATTAGAACTGCATGGATCTTGCTAGCCCACAAAGACAAAAACCGGACAATGCTGACTGATCCCATCTGAATGCTTCGTGGGGCCTATTCACAGGACTCTGGTGTGCAATGAGGACAACTCAAGCGTATCAGAGGCCATGGTGTGAATGGTTGCACACTGGATGGGACAGGTAAGCTTTAGGTCAAGGTTAGTATGTGTGCTAGTTGATGATAGGCCAACATCTGAGCAGACAGGAGGTATTTCTAGACTGTAAACGCTTTCTGCAAGTACAGATGCACCTGCAAAAGCACCTCAGTAATAGGCAGCCCACTTGGGCCCCGGTCACACCTTTGGTTGAAGACAACTTCAGGTCATCTTCTGGTTGCGTTACTCACATTACTTTTATTCAATTCATTTTCCAAGCCGGTTTATCCCCATCAGATCATTTTAACCAGAGTGTTCTTTTCCAGAGGACTTACCCCATCCTGGCATCCCAGGCTGTCTTCCTCAGTGTGAGTGGGGGAAAGGGATAAAGAAGAAGAAGAGTTGGCTACGCAGGGGAGGTGAGGGTGGTTCTTTTTAAAGGCTGCTGCCCCACCTCCATGACCCTCTTCCTTTTTTATGTGCTTTGTGCAATTAATTTTAAAAATAATAATAAATTTGTGGGGAAATGCTACATAGAAAGAGGAATCATACACATAAGCTGAGGAGAGAAGGGAAGGTGCCTCATGAACCCTCCGTGTTCTGCCCTTCTCTAGATACTGGATGAAAGGAAAGACCGGACCTCACCCACCACACCACCGTTCAGCCTCCTTCACCCTCTCCCCCCCGCCCCTTCACACTGAGGAATTGAAGTCGACCTGAGATGCCAGTACAGGCTGAGTCCTCCGAAAATGAGGAGTCCAGTTAGAACAATCCAACAGGGATAAGCTGACTTGGAAAACAAATTAAACAAAAATAATGTGAGTCATGCAACCAGAAGATGACCTGAAGTTGTCTTGAATTAAAGGTGTGACCAGGGCCACATGGCTCCCAAGCTGGTGTGTACAGAGACTTTTCCTCCTTGGAAAAAAACACACACCAAAATTTCTAAGTCCTGCTGTGCAATCCCAATGCAGCTCTGTGTTTGGAAGCAAGTCTTATCTCCCTGGAAACTAGAATCTGGCTACTTAAAAAGAAATACTGGTGGAGACTCAGGCAGGATGTGCAGAGTGGGGAGACAGAATGCTTTAAATGTTCTGCTCCTCTTTCTGCATTAAGAATGGTGATACTCACAAAGCAGCTCTAGTGTGGCACTGTGCTTCTTCCATCCCACTGCTGCCCTTCCTATGGAGACCAAGGCTGTGGATACCATAACTTTGGCTGTGATCACACCTGGCTGATGTAGGTTGTCCCATTAAGAAACCGAATTGAAGCCGCTTAGTTTATACGCTATATCTGATAATTAGTCCTCAGATTGTCCTCAGTTTGGGTTGCTATGCTTATACCTTTGACATTGGGTGTTTTCCACCGGAGCCCTTAGATCCAGATCTAAGAAGATCCGGATCTAAGGAATGGGTACATTCCTTAATCCAGATCTAGTAGATCCGGATTAAGGGAAGCACCCAATGTGTTTCCACGGGAGGTGTAGCACCCATTAGCAATGGATGCTAAACCCCCTGCCGTGGAAACATCTTTCCAGCCATGTGGGGAATCCAGATGGACCCCCAAAGGGTCAGTTCGTCACCCCAAGTGTCTCTGGGGACAGGGGGGTGCGATCTCCGAAGTCCCACCTTCAGAGTGATTTCGGAGTCATTTCGAAATCATTTCAAAATGACTCCGAAGTCCCTCCGAAGAGATTGCCAAGGACTTCAGAGAGGCTTCGGAGCTGTCAGCGCAGTCCGTGTGCTATTAGCGCAGACCGCACAGACTCCCCTCCGAAGTCCCTCCGAAGAAATCAACAGAGACTTCAAAGCCACTCCAAAGTCCCTTCGGAGCACCTCCGAAGTCTGTGGAGTGGCTTCAAGGTCTCTGCTGATCTCTTCGGAGGGACTTTGGAGTCACTTCGGAATGATTTCGAAATGACTCCGAAATCACTCTGAAGCTGGGACTTCGGGGCTCCCCCCCCCCATGGGTGCATCCCCTTCCCCTAGCCTCCTCTAGACCCCATTGCCTGTTTCCTGTGGAAACAGGCTCCCTTTAATCTGGATGTTCTGGCAGAAGACCCCATTGTAGACCCCATTATTGGGGTCTACAGAAAATCTAGATTAAAGGGCAGAAAGTACCCATTTGATCTGGATTTTTCCCATGGCAGTGGAAACAATTGGGTCCCAAATGGGTGCTGTGGTGGAAATGGGATCATCCAGCTCACACCCAAATGGGTCCTTAATGGGTGCAAAAATGGGTACTTTTTGACAGTGGAAAAACACCCATTATCTCCCCAAGTCTCCTTTACAGGACATCAACACCAATAGGATAAAGTTCTGTTGATCAATGGTGTCAACGTGGTGTTGTTGGAGTTGTGTAATGCTGATGGCAAACTCAATGCTAACACAGGGTATTGTCGGAATGAGGGGACTGTGCCCCCAAACATATCCCAGCACCTCCACCTCTGCAGCCGTTCAGTAGAAAAAGGTGAGGCTGTAAGCTGGTGTTTTCCATCAAGCTGCTGAAGAACTTTCACACTTCCATTGCAAGGAAACTTTAACCCTTTTGACACTATGGCCTCTAGTGTGCAATTAGTGTGCCTCTGGAGAAGAGCATATGCACGCAGAGTAGGCTGTTACAGCCTCTGAGCATGCCCTCCCTCCCCAGAAGTGCAGTTGTAGAGGGCGCCGCAACCAAAATGGCGGTGCCCAGAAGAGGACCGGCATCATGACTGGTCACAGGTGAGTGACTGAGGGCCTTTCTGCACATGCCGCCAAAAACGGATCTAATAGATCCGTTTTCTGGCGAAATGTTTTCAAATGGAAATCCATTCCGAGTAAATGCACCAGCACCCATCCCAAACCGGCCCTGCCGGCGCCTGCCTAGCTGTCAGAGAGGCAGAGCGCATGCTCTGCAACTCTGACAGGTGGGCGAGTCTAGCAGCCAGCTTCCCTGCCTTTCCTCTACCAGAAAGTGACAATCCTCCGTTCTATGGCAAGGGTAAGGCACCCCCTACTCCTACTTTCACCCCCACCCCACCAAGAGTCCCACCGACGTACCTGATCTTGTGCAGCTCAATTCTGAGGCTGGCAGCACCGGCGCCAATCGCACATGTGCGTGCCGTGGCCCTGCCAGTCCCAGCACCCCAGGGATGCTGGGAAATGTAGTCCTGGGCTGCTGGGACCGTCAGCAATTGGCGCCGGCACTTGTAGCCTCAGAATTGAGCTGCACACGATCAGGTACGTCGGAGGGATTCTCGGAGGGGTGGGGGTGAAAGTAGGAGTGGGGGGGTGCCTTACCCTTGGCTGGCAGCGCCGGCGCCCATTGCTGACGGTCCCAGCAGCCCAGGACTACATTTCCCAGCATCCCTGGGGTGCTGGGACCTGCAGGGCCGCGGCGCGCACATGCACGATTGGCGCCGGCGCTGCCAGCCTCACATTTGAGCTGCACACGATCAGGTACGTCGGTGGGACTCTCGGTGGGGTGGGGGTGAAAGTAGGAGTGGGGGGTGCCTTACCTTTGCCAGAGAACCGAGGATTGTCAGTTCTCTGGCAGAGGGAAGGCAGGGAAGCTGGCTGCCAGACTCGCCCACCTGTCAGAGTGGTAGAGCATGTGCTCTGCCTCTCTGACAGCTGGGCATGCGCCGGCAATCCGGCTTTTCCCCCTCCAGTGCGGAAACGTTAGTTTCCAAACCGTTTTCAGGGGAAAGCCAGATGTAAGACCTGATTTTTTCATCTGGGTAGGATTTCAGCGGCAAAAACGGTTTAAACAACCGTTTTTGCCTGCTGATATGCGGACGCGGCTTCCTCACAGGGGTCCTAATTCCGTCCCCTATGCGGAAGCCATGTCTAAGTCCGTTCCACATCTGGCTCTAAATCCATTTTTAGAGCCTGTGCAGAAAGGCCCTGATTGTGCAGGGCTTAGTCTGTAAGTGACTAGCATTTGCAAGTGTGAGGACTAGTCAACATTGGGCAATTCCACTCCTTTCCCATCCAGCGGATGGGTTGGGAAGTGTGAAATCACCCCAGATATCCCAAGTGATGAGCTGATGATGATTACAACAATAGATTGAAATTAAAGGACTGCACAAGCCTTGACTTAAAAGGAGGGCCAAGGACACCTGCCATCCTGGGTCTCACAAGTGGTTGGGGAAGGACAGCAGAAAAGCCTTCAGGTGCCCCTCTGCCTACTGCCTATTCCTCCATTGCCAGAGGCAGCAATGTGGGTACCAAAGTAGACAGCCAAGGGGAAGGTTTAGGGCTGGAGAGGCAGCAGCCGGGGAAAGCTGGGCAAGTTGCAGTGGATTTGGGGGGAATTTTTGGATTTAGCAGATTCTCCATTGAGAAGACAGGGATTTCCTCACAGAGTCAGTTATACAGAGTGTTCACATAAACAAATGACCACAGCCAATGATCCAAATTCTTGTGAAATGTCATACTTCTTACCAGGCATACTTTTTATATTTATTTAGTACTTTTCTGGCCAATGGCACTTGAGGTAACTAAGAAGGCAATTGTAAAATCACTGGGATAATTTTATAAGTCATCCTGAGGGAGCCATGCCAGAACTGTTCTTTGAACTGATTTGTAAGGGAGCAGAACCAAAACTGGCCATGCCAATGAAACATCTAACGGTAGAACATCTCACTTCTCCACATGGGCGGGACAGGGCCTCATCCTGCTCTCTTGTGGGAACACCCTTTGCCTAAATTGTTTCATGGCATGCTACCAGCCTCTAGACGTGGCAAATCAAGTGGGTAAAAAGTAAACCCTCATTGTTCTTTTTGGGTGGGGAAATTATATATATAATGAAAATTAGTTCTTTCTTTGTCTCAAGGGACCCTGCCTGAGTAGCATTAGAATAAAGATTCGCCAGTTTTGCATTGGATAAGAGACTAATTGCAGGTTGTCTGCTTTAGGGTTACACCATTAACTGTCTGGAAGAATTGGTGTGAGCACAGTAGTGATGCTGAGGACTTTTTATGCTGCTCTTCATATTTCTCAGTCCTTACTTTTTCTCATGCAGCAGGAACGTATTTATCCCACCCCCCCACCCCAACAGTTTGAGCTGAAGGAGGAAACTGGGAAGGGTTTCAGTTCTCTGTGATTTTTCAAGGCAGTTGAAAGGAAAACTTCTATCAGAGCCATCTCCTTAGAATCCACATGTACGCCCAGGACTCAGAATACTGCCATCTTCTGATCTGGAGCAAGGGGTCTGTGATGGCAGGGCTATGACCAAGCAAGGCTTCCCCTACCAAAAATCCCTGGTTTCGGGTTGCACATAAAAACAGATGAAGAGTAATTTAGTTTATTAAAATAAAAAGGCAACATTTGGGCAAGTACATAAAATAGCAAAAAAGAAACAGAATCATAATGGTCAAGGTAAATAAAAGTAACACAGCATGCAAAACACGAGGGTTCAGATTTTATGTGCCAGAAGTATTAAGGCACAAAGTAATTCCATTACATAAGTAAAGTAACTCAAGCAATCTATCGGGACTGAAGATTGGAGCTAAAGGTGGAGCTGAGCTTGAGAATGATCGATATTGACACACTAGAGCAAGTTCAAAGGTCACTAAGGTAAAAAAAATCCATAGGTTCAACATATTGGCAGGTGCAATGAAGACAAAATCAGCTGAAAGGTTTCTTTGAAACCATTTCATAGGCTGACTTACACAGGATATTGTCATACCTTGTGCCCTCCCTGACTCCTCAAATGGTGAGGTCCCCCCACCCATACCAGCCAAGATGGGGGACCCGTGCCTAAGGGGCCAAACTTGGAAACTGATTCTGTCCCCCCATAGGGTGACGGTTTGGCTTCAGATGTTGAGCAACACCCAGAGCCAAGTTCTCTCCTGAGAGAATGAGAACACCTGAGACCCTCAGCATGCCTACGTGACAAATAGCTGTGTCGACGGGGACAGACAGTCTGAGCCCAACATAAGAAAGTCACACCCAGCTGCCACTGTTGCAATAAAGGACCTTCTTGGCAACCCCCATTCCTGTATACTCTGGACTCCTGACTCTGATGGACTCCTGACTGATGATGAATCTCTGATAGCATGACTCCCGGCCTGTTGACTCCATGTAACTCCATATGCCGACAGACTCTTGAAACTGACTGGGCTCTGCTCGCCATATACACGCATATGTGTGTGCGTGTGCTTGCTGCTGCTGCTGCTGCTGCTGCTGCCCGCTCCGGACATGACAGATGTGCACGGTGAAAAACCAAGCCACGTTGGAAAAGCCAGGGAGGTGCTGTGACCACATGTCTTCACACTCACCAGACCTGTCCAGGAAGAGGAAAAGTAATACGAGCATAGTGCTTGCTATTTCCCTTCTACATTAAGAGAAACAAGGATTCTTTTCAAATAGTGTGCTCTCTGGAGGCTACCCGATGCCCACACCCATCGAAATCTCAGAGAGGGAATCCCCTGGCATGATTCTGAGGGATGGGTGGGGAGGGACGTCCCATCATGACAATAAAGAAGGAGGGATTCCTCATTTCTGTCTGAGATCAGGTGAGTTGGGCACAGGGGCCAGTAAATCTTCTCCAACAGCAGCAGCAACAGGTCTGCTGCCATGAGGCAAGAGCTATAAACAAGGTCTCAGAGCTCTTCAAACAGCTCTGGTCTACAAGTGCCATAATGGCACAGTGCGGGGAGCTCATAGCATCACTAACACTGCACCCTCATGGCTTATTCAGGGTGCCATAAAAGTGTTCTGTGTGTGTCCAGCCTACAACGATCCTGTTGTTTTAACAGTTTGGGGCACTATAGGTGCCTATATATATAAAACTTCATCTGGTCATTAGAAAATGTTACTAACACCATCCTGCCAGAAAATCCTAGGGATAGTCTTGCCTTCCACACTCTGGTCTTGCTGTTCTGGTACACCCAATCCATCCCAAGATTGCCCATAATGCAGAACAAGGTGACAGCCTCTTCTGCTCCACTACTTGCACCAGCTCCAGAATCGAGGGGGGGGGGGCTGTGGAAGCTGCAAAGGTCAGGAATGCATCTTCCTGTCTTCCAAGCTTCCAAGGGAGCCATTTTGGTGGACGCATTGTTGAGCTACCAAAATGCCCCCCTCCCATGGTATATTGATTCACAGAAGCATGCCTGGTGGTCTGGTGTATCATATCTAGTATGCCAGCAGACCTCGAAAAAGAAGTTTACCAGTAGACCAGATCCAGGGCCAGTTTGCACTTTGGCCCCCTAGTTAATAATTGGGCAACATCTGGGCAAGTGCATCTGCACCTGCTGGTGGCATTTACAGCATAGAAAACCCCCTGCCAGCCCAGAAGTTGCTTAATTATCAACTAGCCATGGAGCCTGAAATCGTACTCCACAAGCTTACCAATCCTTACCCTAACTTACCTCATTGCGCCCAGACAGTGACCATCCACACATCTGCTGAACGGGGAGGTCAATGGAGCTGCCACACAAGCATGCTGCCAGCTCTGCTGACCTCCTGACGCGACCGCATGCTGGCAATGGTGCTGACGCACATGCAGTCACGGAGGGTGCTGCACACAAGATGGTGACACCCAGAAGAGGACCAGCTGGTGATTGAACAGTGGAGAGGTAAGTTAACTTGGGGGCTCTCCTCGACTCTGCGCTACTGCTTGAAGCTCAGGTAGAGGCCGTGGCCAGGAGAGCCTACTCCCAACTACGGCTGGTGCGTCAACTGAAGCCTTTTCTGGATAGAGATGATTTGGCCACAGTTATCCATGCTCTGGTAACCTCTAGGTTGGACTATTGTAATGTGCTCTACATAGGGCTGCCCTTGAAGATGGTTCGGAAGTTGCAGCAGCTGCCAGAGTGCTGACTGGAACATCTAGCCAGAAGCACATCACGCTGGTCTTAAAAGAGTTGCAGTGGCTGCCAATTCACTACCGAGCCCAATTCAAGGTGTTAACTCTGACTTATAAGGCCCTAAATGACTTGGGCCCCAAATATCTAAAGGAGCGCCTTCTCCCATACCGACCTGCCCATGCCTTAAGATCAAGTAGTGAGGCCCTCCTGGTTGTCCCACTACCTTCAGTAGTGAGGCTGGTGGGCACCCAGGTAAGGGCCTTTTCAGCGATAGCCCCCAGATTGTGGAATAGTCTCTCCCTCGAGGTGCGTCATGCCCCTTCCTTACATATATTTAGGAGGGCGGTAAAGACGCACCTCTTTGCCCTGGCCTTTGGCTGAGGTGATTATATTCCCCCCCCTCCCCAGTTACAGTCACTACGAATGTAATATGGAGTGTACTGTCTTGTTGAATTTTTAAAGTGTTTTTAATCTGTATTCTGTTTTTAATGTGTATCTTGTTTTAGTGGTTATCTTGTTTTTAATCTGCTGGTTAATCTGCTGTTACCCGCCCAGAGACCTTCGGGTATGGGGCGGGATAGAAATGTAAATAAATAAATACTAGCATTTGCGAGTGTGAATGGTAGCAAACCTTAGTTGATTGCACTCCTTTCCCATTCAGCAGATGTGAAAAGTCCCCCAGGTGCCATTTTGGGCATCCTTATCTGGTATACACCCTGTCCCATGCGGGTGGAGCATACTCGGAGAGGATGGGCTTTCCACACCAACATCTGGAAGAGAGACCCGTAGCCTTGACCATGGTCTAGTCTGCTGACAAGAGCAGAATTGCCCCTAATCTCTGGATTAAAAGAAAGAAAATTCATCTCCCTTGCCACAGTGTTGTTACACCATCTTCAGAGTTATATTTGACTCTCCAAGCCATACCTGAAAACCTGGGTTTAAAGGAGAACTATGGAATATGGCAAAGTAACCCAAACTGTGACAAGTGAGAGGAACACCAGCCAAGGAAGCCCCCATTCCTCCAAGGTAGTTCACTGCTAATATAAGAAATAAAATTAATTCTGAAAGCAAGATCTATTGAACTGAACATGACCGAACTTATGATATTAATATGAGTGCAATATGGAAGATTTAGTTAAAAGATTTTCGGAATGTCTCATTTAGTCCTCTGCTGATAGAACGTTTTTTTCAAAGCAGCACTCACAGAGCAGGAACTGTGCCTGCTATATATAAGTAAAATCTCTTGTGAGTCATTTAGACATAACTCACCAGATCTTCAGGAGGCACTGAAAAGCGCAGCCTGGGAAAGGTACTATAAAGTCCTCTGTTTGGGGAGGGGAGAATCTGCTTCCACATTTACATTCTTAATCACTGGCTTTCAGTGGCTTATTCATGTTCCTTTTTAAACAAAATATCTATTTCAATTTACTATTGAATGGGAAGTTCCACTGCTTTTAAGCCAATGAAGGTTAGAGGCTTTCCTGGCAAGATCAGTGCAAGACATATATCTGAAGAATCGCCTTCTCCCACACCGACCTGCCCGTGCCTTGAGATCAGTAGTGAGGCAGGGGGGCGGGGGGGCATCCAGGAAAGGGCCCTTTGGTCATGCCTCCCAGGTTATGGAATAGTCTCCCCACCCCGAGGTGCCTCATGCCCCTTCTCCATATACATTCAGGAAGGCAGTGAAGACGCATCTCTTTGCCTGGCCTTTGGCTAATGTGACTGCATTTCCTCCCAAGTGTAGATATAAGTATTTTAATATTTAGTATTATATGCATTTAAATATGTTGGATTTTTTGTTGACATTGTTTTTAATGTATATTGCTTGTAATTTGTTGTTTTAAAACTTGTATAGGTTGGGAAAGCAATGAAATATAATAAACAAACAAACACATCGGAGCTCCAGGAACACAGTGCCAGCATGCCACTTGGGCTGGGAGTGCAGTGACTGTGTGTCACTGCCTGCATCCAGTGCCCAGCCCATTCCGGTGGCAAAGTAGGCGCTTGAGGGGCAGCAGCGGCCAGGCTGGCCTTTCTTTCTCCTGCTGCCCAGCACCATTACGGCGCTTAGCATAAAACCCCAGTTAAAAATCTGAACCCCAGTGAACTTCCGGCCCCAGAGTCCGCAGAGGCCAGGACATGGGGCTGTGCAAATGACCTTCTTTCCTGCTCCTAGACTGCAGAGTTTCTACAGGAGTGGATCCCTTCAATAGCCGTGCAGAAGTTGCCCCGCGAAAGCAGTCAGACCCAAGAATCCACCACCCGCCGCTGCTGCTTTGCGCCTTCTCTCACCTGAGACAGAAGTCGGCATTTTTGTTTTGGTCTGAGTGGGCAAAACTGACTCTCTTTCCCCTTTTTCGCAGCTACTGCATAAACGCCAGAGAGGTGTGCTTTGAAAAGTTGACTCAAGAGTAGGATTGGCACCTCCAAGTCGTTCGTCACTTTGCGACAGTGAGATAACACACTGGCGAAGTGGCAGCCGGAGCTCTGACAGTTGCAGCCACAGCATTAGCAGTGGGGACAGCGAAGCCCGCCCACTAATGCTGCGATCGTAACCTGGGGGTGTCCCCATGCCCCCAGGATAACCGGTTCTTGCCCTGTAATTCAGGGTGAGAACAGTTATAAAGGGGGGGGGCTTTTAAATTCGATTTCTTGCTTTTTGTCCCTCTTGTAGCCCAAATTAGGGCTTTGCATGGGGACTCTCACAAGGTGAACTCACATTCGCCTCAGAGTATCCTTACCATGGAGACGAGCACCAAGTCTATATAACCCACCATGCAACAACAAGGGGCCTGCGTAAAGGTTGCAGAAGAGGAGCACCAGGCTTCACGACTATTCTAAATCATAATGCTTAAAACAAATCCAATATATAGGTGGGATCTTCAGTGTACGGACAGAAATATTTGAAAAACATTTAAAATGTTTTTAAAAGTTGATACATGCTTAGCCATAAGGGAAACCACCTTCTGATAGCTCTTCTAAATGTCCTGAATTTAAGCCCTCACAGGCCGCACTTTTTCCTGCAATGAATAATTATGTTGTTGCCAAGAGCTGCTTCAGGTCCCTCTATATGATGAAAGTGGAAAATCTTAATTTCTATAACGCAAACAATTCTATTTGGAAGTCTGAATCGTTAAAAGACCATTAGATTATGAGCTTACCATTAAGCACGAGGAAGAAAGGGCCTCAGAATGCAAAATGTTTTGCTCTGTGGTGGATAGAAGTTTTCTGAAGCAGAATACCTGGGTGGATTTGGTGGCCAGGGGCACCCAGACGTAAGCCACATAGGGGCCAATGGTTATCCCCATGCTGTCCCAGCCATCAGGAATGATAGGTCACCCTGGCTGGCATATCTGGCATATGACTAGTTGCCCATCCCATCCTCTAGCCAGCCATAGGTCATCTGGAAACGGTTGCTTAGATGGTGCCATATGTGTTCAGCTTCTGCATATGGCACTATCTAAGCAATGGTTTCCAGATGACCTGTGGCTGGCTAGAGGAAGAAGAAGAGTTGGCTTTTCTACCCGACTTTTCTCACCCATTTAAGGGGACTCAAAGCGGCTGACAAAGCTTTCTATTCTTCTCCCCACAACAGACACCCTGTGAGGTGGGTGGGGCTGTGAGGGCTCAGAAGCGAGCTGTGACTAGCCCAAGGTCACCCAGCTGGCTTTGTGGAGGAGAGAGGAATCAAACCCAGCATTCCCAACTAAGAGTCTGGCTCCTTAATGACAAGACCAGGACTAGGACTAGATCCTATTGGCATTGGTAGGATTAAATTCTGAATAAGCGTATTTAGGATTGGGTTGCATGTCCATTATTGACTTAAGGAAACAAAATGCTTTTATTCCCTAGAAATGCTTCTTCCAGTTATCTTCTTGTCCTTGGCTGCTGTGTTACACCAATACGCAGGACAGGTATGAGCTAAATGTCTTAGGTTGGAGATCTCCTTTCCTTTGGAAGGTTCAGAGGCCCCCGTGCCCGTTTTGAGTTGCAGAGCTGGTGTGGGAGAGCCATGGAATACACTGTCGCAGTGTGAAAGGGCTCGTTCTACACTAGGAGGAGCCCATTCCAGCCATCTGATTGATTGATTGATTGATTGATTGATTGATTGATTGATATTTATATTTATATTTATATTTATATCCCACCCTATACCCAAAGGTCTCAGGGCGGGAAAGGCTAGAAAGCGTGCAAAGGGGGTTGGGTAGGAACATTGAACCAGGGAACCAAAATGCAGGCAGCATGCAACCACAGAATGCTTGACAGTGTGGCGACTGGGGATTGCTGAAGCAATGGTTTCCAGTTACTACATTCTCTAACATTGTATGGAGCCTGCCTGAGACAAAACACAAGGGCCCCCAAATGGGCCCCCTAGCACTTGAAGAAGTAGACGTGCCCATTTGGTCCCCCTGCATCTGAAGAAGTAGACGTGCCCATTGGGCCCCCAGCATCTGAAGAAGTAGACGTGCCCATTGGGGCCCCTAGCATCTGAAGAAGTAGACATGCCCATTGGGCTCCCTGGCATCTGAAGAAGTAGACGTGCCCATTTGGCTCCCTGGCATCTGAAGAAGTAGACATGCCCATTGGGCCCCCTAGCACCTGAAGAAGTAGATGTGCCCTTTGGGCCCCCTAGCACCTGAAGAAGTAGACATGCCCATTGGGGCCCCTAGCCTCTGAAGAAGGAGACTTGTCTACGAAAGCTCATGCCACCAACCCTTCTCCTGTTAGTCGCCAAGTGCTACTAACTACCAATATTGACACAGTTTCTCATATCAGAGAATAACCTTTTACAATTTAATTTAATTTCAGGAAGCCCCGGGAATGGTAGCAGATCTCCCTGAAAAGATAAAGGAAGAAATTATTAACCAAATAAACTCCTACAGGAGGGAGGTGCAGCCAACAGCCAGCAATATGTTGAAAGTGGTAAGACCTTGAAGACCTAGCCATTCACTTTGTTCCTTGGCATAGCCATAGGGCGTAGGCCATAATACCCATTTGAAAGCACAAATTAAAAGCAGGAGTACATAGAGGATTTCTAGACAGCCCATCAAGTAAGACGATTAACCTGACAATCACATTCAACATGAATGAGTGAATGAGCTGAATTTGTGTTCCCCAGAGGAAGGAAACATGTTAGTCTTGTATTATATTTTGCATTCTTCCAGAGATGGCAAATTTTATTCACGTTTGCTCCATTTTAGCTTCATCTACACAAGCTGACAATCATGTGGGCCTTCGGGTGCGCCGCCCAATGATGCATCTTGGTGTTAAACTCCCTCCACGCACTTTGAGGGCACATCATTGGGAGAAGTTGTTGCACCTGTCCCTTTGTGGATAAACAGAGAGGGGAGAAGGCAGCTTACCAGACCACTGACTCCCACTTTACTGCAGCACTAAAAAAAGTACATGTTCAGCCATATGTCTGGTGTTCCACGCAATGGCCCAGGTGTGAGTCCGTGCAGCTGTGAAAGGGGCTTCCTCATCACAAGGTTCTCCTGAAGGTTGGGAGCCACCATGAGCCACCCGTGTTTGCCCACCATTTCAGTCACCCCCATGGCCACTATTGGCCTCTAGCCCATTATTCTGGCCCTTCTGTGACCAGTTTGGATGCTGCCCCGGAAGATGGGCCCAAAGTCAGGTAGAAATTTGTTTCCTTTCTAGAGCATTTCTGACCTCATTTGCACTTGTTAATGAGACACTTCCAGGTTTGGACTGTACATCTTGCTGCACTGCTTATAGCTAATTCTTCTAGAAACACCGTAGCCTGAAGGTAGTACACCCATAACATTTGCAGCTTGTTGTAGAATCTGTTTGCTCAGCACCAACACAAGGTCTTTGCTGCAGAAAAGAGGGCTGGACACTTTGAGAAGTTCAGTTTGCTAATGATTGGCTATTATTGCAAAGTTTCCCCTCACTGTGGCATTGCAAACAAACATTGGCACTTTGTAGCCTTTAGGAAGATATAGAGGTCTGGTCTACTTGGATAATGGAAGGGTTCAGATGGTTTTTGTATAGATACATATGGGACAAAAACGGGATGCATACGGGATAAAAACGGGATGCGCGTGGATGCGTACGAGTGCATAGAGATGCATACAGACACATACAAATGTTTTCGACAGGCCATGTGCCACTTCACGTCACTCTGTAGGTTGTACAAACTTCAGAGTCTGCTTGAAGGGTTCTAACAGCCCAGGGGGACCAATTTTGGTGGAGCAGTTTGGGGTGCCACTGAAATGAGTCCTTGCATGCACCTTCCTTCCAGCAGCCCTTGGAATGCTGAAAAATCTGTTAGAATAAGTCTCCTGATACCTTGGTCTAGGTGGCTATTTTGGCCAACATTAGAGCAGCCTAGCAGGGAGTGGAACCTCTTCTGTTCTGCTCCAGAGTGTGGAACAAGAGGACTACAAAGGATCTAGTCCTCACACTGGAGTGATGTACCAACCAGTGCAGAAAGTCCCAAGAAGTTGTGTGGAAGGGTGCAGGGGCTCTTTCAAGTTTAACTGGGGGACCCAATCTGACTGTGGAACTTGGACGCTTCCTCTCCCACGCTTAATTGTGATTGATGGGAAATGGCTAAGTCCCCTTTCTGCTGGTGCTGTCTGTCCAGCCAACAGGAGTGAAAATGCACAAAGGCAAAATCTGCCCCTGGAATTTTTTGACAGGGTTTACTATTAGGACAGTGATGGTGGTGGCCACCTCAGGAGATGGCTGCAAGCCTGATGAAGGAGCCAGGATTCAGCTTTAGTCCCTCAGGAACTTTGTTAGCTATCAGGATGCAGCCTAAAATTGTGGCTGAACATCTTTCGCTGATATTTGGAAGAGAGTCTTGATTCATTTTCCGGCTGCCAAATATCTAACCAGGGGATTGTTCTTCTGGGAAAGTAAAGGCGTATGTAATTTCCCTCCTTTTTTGTTTGTTAAGACATGGAATGAGGAAGCTGCTAGAAGTGCTGGAAATTGGGCTAGAAAATGTCAACCAGGAAACAGTCCCATTGAGGAGCGAATACTGGATGGTATGTGGTTTCTCTATGCATTTTTGGTGATAACTAGATAACTCACCAGGGCCAGGTTCCCACTGGGCAATTTAATCCAGATTTTAACCCAGGTTTTTTTAATCAGCAAGGCCTGATTTTTTACATTCCCACTGTTAAATTATAGTGCAGACTTGCAAGGGAGAAACCCCATCCACTCCCTCCTCCCCTCAGCAGAACCCCCTCCCCATGCAGGACGTTTAGAAGAGCTATCAGAAGGTGGTTTCCCTTATGGCTAAGCATGGTTCCCTCCTTCCAAAAACCAGCGTGTGTTCCCATTGCTAAATAGTGAGGATTAGGGATATGCACAAATGGGGTTTGTTTTGCATTCAATTTGTAACAAATTGAATGTTAGAAAATTTGTATTCATTCCAATAGATTCCTTTTAAACATGGTAGGATGCTATTCGATACGAATGTATTCATATGAATTTGTATGAATGTCTGATACAAATGCATCCGTATCAGATACGTATCCTGAGGCGTTTTTGCACTAAGGTGAAGACGCCTCGGAACGCTTCCCCCCGAACGGGTTGAGAACACTTTCCCGTTTGCACAAGGGCAGGTAAGGAACGCTATGGAGCCAGTGTGGGCAGCCGGGTGCCTTCTGTCCCTGGGTTCCTGTTCACTCCTGGACACCAGATTGAGCTCCGGGGGTGGGCAGGAAGCCCAGCCAAAAGCCCCCAACCCATCCCCAGAGTCGCGCGTGTGTGTGTGTGTGAGGGGTATTACCTTCTCCTGCAGGCCCGATTCTGTGTAGAAAGGACGGGCCATTCTAAGCATGCTCGAGGGGGCGGCCCCTCGTTGTAAGGGCACCCTCCTGGCCTCTATTGCCCATCTGAGCATGTGCGGGTACCCAGCCAATGAGGGGCCACCCCCTCGAGCATGCTCAAAATGGCCCAGCCTTTCTAAACAGAATCGAGCACGCAGGAGAAGTTAAGACCCTGGGGATGGGTTGGGGGCTTTTGGCTGAGGTTCCTGCCCACCCCCGGAGCCCAGGGGAGGGGCCGAGCTGTCCCAGAGAGAGAGCATGTGAATGCTTTCTCTCTGGGACAGGTCAGAATGCGCAGAGACGGTTTCAGAGCACTTTTTAGTGCTCTGAAACTCGAACGCATGGAGGGCACATTGGGACGCTTGTGGAGGGCTTGGAATGGATCCGGCCACCTGCAAGAGCGAATGCTGCGTCCATGCGTTCGAAAAACCCCTGTGCGAAAAGGCTCCTGGATACGTATCCTATACAAAAGCATACATATCAGATAGGTATCCTACATAAACGCATATGTATCCAATACATATCCTATACAAATGCATACATAACGATACGTATCTGATACGTATCCCCAGTTGAACGAATGTCCAAACATTTGTACAAATGCACCAAAACAAGCCAGAAATAACAAACTGATAGAGGATGCTAAGAAATTTCTTATGAGTCTGGGCTGAATCGAATTGTATTAATTTAAGTTCTCTTGGAGGGGAGAAAATGTAAAAAAAAATGTTTTGTATTTCATTTTTTAAGAAAGGATGTTTTGTAAAATATACACTAATTTTAAAAAACATTCATATTCGTATGGATGTTAACGTACAAATGTCGTAACATTCAATTTGTGTATGAATGTCTGAATTTGTACAAATTCGTACGAATAACCAACGTTATAAATATTTGTGCACATGCCTAGTGAGGATTATTTCTAAACCCAGCAGTGAGACCTCTTTGGATTCGAATGTAGACCATCTGCGTCTCAGGACCTTTAATCCTCAGAAAGTGTGGATTCTTTTAAAACTTTGGGAATGGTGAGCACTCAAAGCAATTTCAAAGCTCTTTAAATGCTGAATGGGAACACACCCTGGTGGAAAATCTGTGAGTCCACAATGACTTATTTCATTTCATTGTTGTAAATCACTCTGAGATGTACATCAGCACATCCAAGGGTGCAGCCTCCAGACTAACTTTTCATTTATAACTCCGCACAACGTGCAGGCATCTACGGTCTATTTTGCACTGTGCACCAATGAACTGACTTGATCTTCTGCTGGGTGATTGAGAAAGACCTTGGCCATTTCTCCTTCAGACTTATTAAAGTAAATTTTTAAAATATTTGATCAATATTGTTGGGAGCATGGAGCATACCATTGGTTTAATTCAGACTCTTTCTGCACTTACATGTTAATCTGGATCAAAAGGTGGCTGAGAACACACTGTCTGCATAGCAGTCTGGATCAAGGGGTTGCTTCGTACACATCAACCTTGGACTAGCATAGATCGGGATCAGAATTGCGCTAAGGGCTCACTAATCCAGATTAATGGTAGATCAGATTAATGGTAGATCCATGCTACGATGTGGTCCAAATGAAGGTTGGGTCATCCACATGTAGAATGCATCTAGGAAGAAGGCGTGCGTGGTTCTGAGGGACATGCACAGTTCCAATGCTCCAGCAAAGGAGACACCTTTGCAGCTGCTCCACAACAGCAGCCACAGTGAAGACACCACACACCCCTGCTACCCAGATGTAATGTTTGAGTGACAGGGACATGGCCAATTGCATTGCGTAGTGGAGGTGCTGTGGGCCAATGACATGGCAGTATGGGCGGTTCATACAGCAGTAGTTCACCTCTACTGATGCAGAATGGGGCCGAGGCATCTTCACTGCTCTCTCTGTAGCACACATTTGCTATTCTGAAGGCCACCAAAAAAGACACATGGAGGTAGGAGCCACAACTCTCTTTATTGCTAGCAATGAGGGAAGCGGGAGATCGCTCTCAAAGACTGCTCTCCTTTCATCTATACTGAAAGAAGCACTTATGCACAAGGTTGTAGTCAACAAATCATATGGTTGGTTACGATTGTGTCAATGCAGCTTAATTCTACAATGTGTGTCTGTTGCACTGTGTCATGGCTCATAGCTCAGCTACTTCCTAATTAGCAAGTTGGCTTCCCTCCCATGGGCAGCGCATTTAGCATGTTAATAGGCATTAACTTGATTCTTCTAACATTGCTGGGTCAAACTAAGGATTCAGTTTCCTTCTATGAACTTCATACACCATTCTTGGTAGTGTAGCATCCATTATCTTGGCAGAGATCCATGTGCAGTACAATATGAGGAATTTTATCAATAGTTCCTACAGCAAGACGGAATGAATTCAGGCAACCCTGTTTGGGCAGGGACTCTACTTTGGGGCAGGGGGTCCCTACCACACAGTGCAGATGTCTTCACCTTTGTTTGATCCAGATCTAGCTAACATAGATTAAGCAAGGTGACTCGGTGGCTCATCCCCATAAAGCAACATAAAACAACCTGAAATGTGAACTTCTATCTATAATCAAGTTATTTCTTGCTCCAGGAGTCCCCTGTGGAGAGAGTAAAATGGAAGCGACTTATGCCAGTTCCTGGTCAAATGTACTTGAAAAGTGGTACCATAAAAAGTCTAATTTCAAGTATGGTACTGGGGCAATTAACCCAAGGAAAGGCGTATACAGCTACACTCAGGTATGACGATTGGAAAGGAATATCTTAAGAATTGGTCTTTTGATACAGCTGATGATATCAGCTTTGGGAACAATCAGATGGCTGAGAAAAGGCCCTCTGTGAGGTGAAAGACTTTGGACTTCCGTGAGGCAGGAGATGCACCAGTTACACATGAGGCGCCTGCTGGCCTGTTGGGAATTTCTCATCCACTCTGCTTTAGTGTTGGACCAGAACCAACCTGAAATTGGGAAGTTCTAGGTCCAAACCTAAACTGGGGTGGTCAGAAATCACTCCTGGCAATCATTCCTGCCTCTGCCAACTCTCTATAAGTCAGAAAATGAGACCAATCAGGCTGCATTCTGCTCTCAAGGTAGTTTATCCTGCCCCTGGGGTGGGCCTGAGGGAAGACCCGTAAACTGGCTACAGGTGGGTGCCCGTTGGCCCATGTGGATGCAGTCTTAGATGTGGTTTATGAAAATCAAAACTATTTCAAGAGCCAGACCAAGAAGTTCATGCCACCGACTGTGCCATGCACATAGGCTGGAATCCAAAGCAGCACCTCTGAGCACGTAACAAAGCCCCTCCCTTGCCCTTTTCACAGTTCCTTGAGCTACAAAAGTCATCTTAGTTCAAGATAACAATTTCTTATTGTTGGAAATGAACTAGAAAGTGGCGTTGGTGAACCTGTTCCCTGGCTGTGTTGGCATGCATATATTTCAGTGAAATTGTTGGGGGAGGACTGAATGGCAAGCTTGTCCATGGCTCTGTGAATTCTTCTGCAGTGACAATGGGTGTGTCCTCATGATCAAAAAACTCCAAAGCGAACCTGAGTTTGCCTCGGAGTGTCCACATTGAAAGCCTCTAATCCCAGCTACACGCGGGACAAATGTCACATCTCTTCCACTTGAGAAGCAAAGTGGTAGCTAATGAAGTCAGCGCATGGTAGTATCTTGATGCATCTAGAACAGTATTGTTGACCTCCCATTTTGCAAAGGCCAGTTGTTAACAGTGGAATGCCCCCTTTCTTGTGTTAATAGATTGTTTGGCATAATTCACATGAGATAGGATGTGCACTTTCTTTGTGCCCAGAGAACACCTACCATTTCCTTTACATCTGCCGGTATTGTCCTGCGTAAGTATCTCTTTAGAATCAGTTGTGACCAATTTATCACCCAGAGGGCACCCAACACGTTTGGTGACACATGAGCAAGGCTAATTTGTGCCTGGATTATTCATTTCATTTTAACAGAGGAAGGAGTACTGTGAAGGGCAGCTGTGATGCCCAGGAAGATTAATTTAACTGTGAAAATTGTAACTTTATTGCCCATTCTTTTCTGTGACTCACCGATCTATGATGTCTACCACACAAATATTTGTAAAGCTGATATGGGATGTGGTATTCTGCATACTGAAGATCATAAAAGCCTACTCAAACTTTCCTCTGTGCTGCAAGGGGTGAACACAAATACGTAGGGTCAAGGACTGTGCAACATCCATGGATAACCATGCACACCACCCAGAAAGACAGCACCCAGAGTTCACATTAAGCCAAATATTGCTCGGGTGCCCTGAGTGTCAGGCAAATGACCTTCACATAATTGTATAGTTTAAAGCAGACTCCAGGGCACGTTTTAAAGAAGTTAAACTTTCATTGTTAGTCAGCCAACTATACAATAATAACAATACAGGAAATATGGGAAACTGCAGCTATTTGAAACACTGGGAAATCACACACAATTTCCAGTTATTCCTGGGAAATCTCACATGAATCATGGAAATGGTGCAAGATTCTGTGTGATTTCTGACGGCCGCAGGAAGTGTCCAGGAGGCTTCATGTCACAGGGTGGTGGTGGTGACCATGGCTAAGTGAAACCTTGGTTACCAGATCGGTGGATACAGGGGCACACCTGTATACACAAACTGTACAGCGTTTGGAGAACAGTTCATTATTTAGGTAATTCAGTAGATAGGGTAGAAAAGAGAAAAACTTCTGAGCAGTTCATTGCTTGCACGAAATAATCTCCCTTCCTAAAAGATAGTGATCAATGATCAGTGTATTGCATTGGTTTGTTATTTCAGAGGAAACGTAGATGAAGAGATTCCCACACCCTATAAAGAAGGTCCATCATGTGGAGATTGTCCTGAACACTGTGAAGACAAACTGTGTAGTAAGTTGCTGTTGATACAATGCAGAGCAGTTCATTTGGCTAATAATTCTGACTGCAAAGCAAACTAGAGAGTGAGCGGGAAAAGACTCAGGAAATAAACAGAGGCCTTTTCGCACACGTGGTTTTGGAACGCATGGAAGACAGCCCAGGTGCCTACACCCCGCAGAGGGGCGCAATCAGGGTGGGAAGCCTTTGGAGACCGGAGCCATGCGCTCCGATCTCCGAAGGGGTCCTGCCCCATAGGCAGCTTGCCCCGGGCCCCGCGATGGGTGCCCGGGTGCCCAGGTAGTTTCGTGCCAGCTGCACAGGGCTCGATCGAGCCCCGTACAGCCGGCACGAAGCGGGGCAAGCGGCCTGACAGCGCTGCCCATCCCTTGAGTGCTCGCACCCAATGGGAGGCAGCCTTGTGGGCGGTATCCCCACCCCTGGCCGGCCTTTCCCGGCTAAGTAACTTTGAAACGCTTTCAGCATTCGCACACAGGGGCGCAGGAACGCGTTTATACGCGTTCCTGCCTTCCTGTGTGTGAACTCTGAAAGCGTCCTGAAGTTACTTAGCCCACGTGCACTACATTCGTTTTGGATGTAGTGCGAAAAGGCCTCTGGTCTCTCAATACCCTCTCCTTATTGGCAAATGCAACCTCCACTCCCAAACCAATAGCACAGCTAATTTTTGGAAGAAAGACGCAGCTTTGGCTCTTTCCATGTGGGCCAAACTGTCCGCATTCAGACAGCCCATCACGGCCCAGCTGGCTTTAAACCCGCCATGGAGCCATCAATGTTCCCAGGCAACTCTATTTCTGGTGTCGCTTCCAGAGGTGCTTTCTGGAACGCAACCCAAAATGCCCCTGTTGCATTTGGCCTGTGGGGACATGCATGTCCCCTACCATTTGGCGCCATATCCCAGGTCACCGCTTGATCCAGTGCAAAGTTGTATTCTGCCAATGCTTCCTGGCAACTTTATTGCTGAAAGGGCCTACCTGTCTATACATGGTTCAGACATATGTGGTGACATCTGGCTTGAATGGAGGTTTCACCCTGGAAAAGTTGTCTATATGCCAGTTCTTCCCTCTATGGTCTTGTGTGAATGTTATTGATGGAGGCCTAAAAAGAAGCAGGAAGTATATGTGACCAAGGGTTGTCCTAGTAGACCCTGACAGCAACAAGGAGACTAAACTTCTATGAACAGAGTGTACAAAGATATTTTGAAAGGATCTCAGGGCCTTTCAGCATTTGCTGGGATTCCTTACCAGTAAGTCCACTAGGAGCCTCCCTTCCTCAAGTTTTTGTAGAATACCAGAGGCCCTGCCCACCGCTAGAACACCCCATCTACACAAGATGGATTGTGGTCCAAATCAAGAGCTCAATGGATTACTGGTAGACCTAATTAAAAGGCCTACTAGCATGCCCCTACCTTCCAAACTACAGTAGGATCCAGTTCAGCAGCATATCATAGTCCACCACAAAAAGATGCTCCATAGAGGCTCTGAGTTTAGGGACTTTCATACCTAGCCCTTTGGAGCCCTTGGAATTTGGTCCCAACGCTCATCCAGGCTTCAGGGCTGGTGCTGGGTTGGACCAGCACTGCCGTGCCCTACTGTGGTCCAAACCAGAGGGCCTTGTGGTCCAGACCCAGTGGTTTGGATCACAGCAAAGCAGTGCAGAAAGGCTCTTAAATATCCATTGTAAGAACTGGGTCCTTTGAAGCAAATTGATCTCCTACTCATTATTCTCCGCCCCATTCATGTACTTATTTATTTGTGCTGCTTTTAGCTTGCCAGTGGGCTCTGGAACCAGTCTAAATGAAATGAGGCATTTAGCTATTTTGGGTCCCAGTCATAGAGGCTGTTTCTGCATGAGGGCTTACAGCTGAGTCAGAGGGTGTCCGATCCAATCTGGGCCTCTGCCTCCACACATTGATATGGATTGCAGAGGCCCTGCTCCCATCAATGAGGTCTACTATCTGGCCTAAGGGCCTTATTCTGGATCATGGGAGCATGCAGATGGCACATTTCCATGACCTAGATCTTCTGGAAGTGATTTCTGGTGCAACATGCCATAGTGTAGTGCTAAAAATCACCCCCTATGGCCTGAGGCTAGCAACTGACATTCTGAGCCATCAGGCAGGGGGCAGTTGTAAAGCTCATGTTGGCTGCACAAGCTTTGCAATCACAGTTGCCATCAGTAAAGATGTTACAGATCCAGCCTTCACCTCCCTGGGATCCAGATCCATAGCTCCAGGTGAATCCAGAGGCCACCAGGGCAGATCGATCCCCCCAGATTGGCTGCCTGCCAGACAGTGTGTCACAGAATGTGTGATGCGGGTGGCGGCAGCCAATCACACCAGCCAGGCAGTGGGACTCCCTGCATACAAGGCAGTGGCGCGGGCCGGTACACTCCGGGTACATGACAATTCTTTGCATTTCTGGCTGTTGAGAAGCATATGAGGCGTCCAGAAATGTGCATGTTCCTCCTGTATCCGGAACATACCTGCTTTAGTGCACTACAGCCTAATAGCTGTCGTGCAAAAAGGCCTCGGATCTATGGATCCAGATTGTCTGCTCTGCAGTACAGAAACTGCCTCAGACCTTTAAAAGCACAGTTAGTAAGGAAGGAAATAAATCTGATTATGAAAACATATGTGATGATGGCACAGTCCATCTTTTCCTCCAGGACAGCCTGAGAACAATAGGCCAAAGATTAACTTCAATTATGAAGCACATTAAACAACATGCAGTTGAAACTAAAGGGGAAATCTATACAGGGCCCTTTCTGCACTTGGCCTTATTCTGGAATGTATCTCAGGATAGCCGTCTGCTGGGCACAAGCTAATGCAGACTATGGCAGGCCTCACTTGCGGCCTTCCATAGCCTGCACTAGCCTGCAGATAGCAGGTCCCAGTTCTGAGATATATTCTAGAAGAAGGTCAAGTGCAGAAAGGCCTCTGGTTATTCTAAAGAGTGACTTCCTCCTTTTTGCACCTAATTCTGCTTTGCTTTCCTCACAGCCAATCCTTGTAAATACAAAAATCTTCGTGCCGACTGCCCTGAAATGATGAAGTTGTTTCCCTGTAATGCCAAATTCTTTGAATCTATGTGTGAAGCGTCCTGCAAGTGTCCAGCAGGAACAATATAATTTTTACACAGTTGCCAAAATGGATCTATTTTTAAAAGCTTTTTATTTGAGAAAGACTTGAGTTCATAATTAACTCATTAATATGTCTCTGGTTGCCTTAAATCCTGAAGATTGTTTGCAAATATAACAAGATGCATCTACCGACTAAGTTGTCCAGTTTTTGTTTTTCTCAGTTTTTTTAACCATTTGGAAAACACTTTGCACTTCTCAAACATTTAACCTTTCCTCTGAGGAGTGGCTCTTCCTTCTCTTCCCTCAGCATGGCCATCCCTTCTTGCTCTTCATTCAATGGGCCCTTTCTGGGTTCTTGGGGAAGGGCCTGGCCACAATTAGACAAGCAAGGGCAGGCGTAGGTGCCATCCACATGAGTGCTGAGCTGACTGCTGAGGCAGGAGATGTGGGTTCCATCCCAAACAGTGAGAGCCATAGCAGACTCTGATGGACAAGAAAGGGTTGACTTCCTGCCCTCTTTCCAGTCCACTGGAGTTGTGTCTAGGTGGAGATGGCACCCGATGAGTCACTCAGACACCACGGCCCACCCTGAGACTATGGAGGCTTAAGGGCAGAGAAGGGGATGCCACACTCCCAGAGCTCCCAAAGGATTTAATCTTCCATCCATGTAGGTGTAGCAATTTGTAACCACACTACACGCAAACACAAGAATTATTTCCTCGTGGCTTATTCCCTGTATCTCTCTGCTTATTCCCATGGTGGTGAGAAAAGGAGAGTCCCCAACAGGAAGTTTCATTTTGATCTTCCCACAGCAGGTCAAGCACAGATCTGGGGTGTTTTCATACTTGTCTTCCTGCCCTCTGGACAGGCAAGCAGCGCGATAACCCAGCATTAACTAGTGCTCGCACTTGTGAGCTCTAATCACTAACAGACTAAGCCCCTTGCAATTGGTCACTCACCTATGACCGATCCAGGGTCCTGTCCTCTTCTGGGTGCAGCCATTTTGGTTCTGAAGCCTTCCACGACTGCGTGTACATCAGCACCATCGCCATGACGATACTGATGCTCTGTGTATGCACAGTCATGTCTATGGTTGTCTGAGGTGCCAGGACATTTGCGCGGCCCCTCAGACACAGCACCAGTCGAGGTGCAAATGGCCACTGCCTGGACGCTCCAGGTAAGCTTAGGGTTAATGTTGGTAAAGGTGTGGAGCATGATTTTGTCTTCCACACCTAATCAACCATTAGGGAACTTCTGGGCAGGCAGGGGCACTTGGAGGCTGTTGGAGCCTCACCCAAGTGCGGATGCCCTTGCCCAGACGTTCACTAATCATGCACTACTGGCTGTAGTGTGAACATGTCCCACGTACCTTGGAAGTGAGGATTCTTGACAGAGCCTCCTCTCCACCACTCTCATGTCAACCCAATATACAGACTGACTCTGGTGGCAACGTGGGCCTTTCCACAGAGAAAAAACACCTTGACCGGATCCCTACCATGAGCTTTTACATTAAGAATGGTGCCAATAATTTCTGACATTTTAAAACACAATAGAATAAACCTTTTAACCTTCCTAGACATTGTGTATTATTTTCCAATAGTTTTTCTGATAGCTTTTGATGATTCTAAAGTGAAACTGGCAAAATAAGTAAATGGCTATTCATGATTGTTCTGTCCACCATTAAGAAAAGAAAATTCACTATATTTGAGGCTCTGCAGTTGGTTCAGTGGGAGAGGTCTTGAATTAGTAGCAGAGCACCTACTGTGCATGCAAAACATTCCAGGCTGGAAGAAAGGCAAGATCCACACACAATGGAGAGGAGCGCTATAAGCACAGCACCTGAGGTGTGGGCACCTGAACAAGTATCTGACTTATGCCAGGTCACACATAACTTTTGGTGTGACTGAAGGCTGTGGTGGAGAAATGTGTCCCCTGGAGCTGCAGGTCCCTCTCCAATACAGCAGACAGGGGACCCTGGAGCAATTTCCAGTTGTCAGTGTATCCCATCGCATTGAGGTAACCAGAAGCGTTTCTGCACTTTGTCCCATAGTATGCAATTAGTCAACCTCTGGGCAGGGGCATCTGCGCTTGCAGGAGGCATTTATGGCCTACAGGTGCCCCCTGCCAGCCCAGAGGTTGTCTAATTGCATAGTAGATGTGGTGCATCCGATCATGCGCCGCAAGCATATTACACTTAACCTAACAAGACCGGGAGCCTACCTGGGAGAGTCCAGAAGCGCCTATCTGCACCTTTTCTGGTGCGAGGGGCCATCAAAGCTTCCACGCAAGGACTCTTTCAGCTCAGATGACCCCACTGATGTGATTGCACTTACACAATGGTGTTGGTGCTTACGCAGTTGCGCAGGGCACCAAAGCCAAGATGGCAGCACCCTGTGGAAGATCAGATGCACAGCTGGACCCAGGTAAGTGACCAATCATGTGTGGGCTAAGTTATCATGTACTAGCATTCCCAAGTGCAAGCTGTAGTAAACATTAGCCTATCATGCACCTTTCCTGTCCAATGGACAGGAAAGCAAGTACAGAAACACCCAATGGTTGGCACTTTTACGCATTATCCTCACACCAAATATCATGCCTGGCCCTCCTAAAACGCCACTGTCCTTTGGCCATTAGAACGCAAACATAGGCAGGAGAGAGTGTGCAGGTGAGTCTCCACAGCTCTGGCTTCATTGGGCTTCTCACTAGGCCTTTGCAGCCTTGGAAAGGGGTTTGATGGCTCCACTCCAGGCTGACATTTTGATGCCCTCCTTGCCCTCTGTGTGCAGGGCAATTAAGCCCATGTTGCTGTGGTGAAGGCCCAACTCTATGCCCAAGGTGTCCTGAAGAATTTGCGGCTCAGAGGGAGATCGAAGTCCCTGCCGGCACCCCCACAGCCCTTCAGGGTAGGGAGCTTGGGGACAGGCAGGCTTCAACCTCCCCCAAGGCATTCTGGGCACGAGGCAACGATGCAGCTGCTGCTTCACGCTTCTGCCTCTCCCCCTCATTTGGGAGATTCGTTTAATTTTTAAGGCATCATCATCCAGTTTATCAATGTTTTGTTTTATTTTCCATTTTGTGTAGCGGTCTCCTGTTTTTCAGTCAAAACTATCTACCCCAATAATTTACAGTTTCTTGTTTTTTGTCTTTTTCGGTTTTGTTTTTCCCAATGAAGGCTAGGTATTTGGACTGTGAAATATCCCAGATGGGCATGAAAACAAATAGCTTCAGTTTTTTTGGATATTCAAGCTATGCCCAATTCTTACTCAGGTATCTAATTCCCAGTTCCTATATCTTGCCTGAGGATGATCTACAGTCTAAGGCCCTTTCTGCCCTGGGACTTGATCTGAATCATATCCTGGCCTTCCAAAGGCTAGTGCAGAATTCAGCACATCTTGGGCAAGACATGCCGTAGACTGAAGCAGCGTGCATGTGCTCAACACCTTTACCAAACTTTGCCCAAGGCTTATCTGCAGCGTCCGGCGGTGCGGCCATTCGCACGTCTTCCAGCTCTCTGCATGTGGTGGTTGGGGAGCGCATCATCTGCGCAAGCACGGTCATGTTGCAGGCACTGGTCGATTCCTGGCCAGGGCAAGTCCCCCACGACTGTGCTGCAGTGGCAGGCTGCTCGGGGCCCGATCCAGGAGGTGGTGGGGCACGCTCCCCCAACACGTTGCCAGGATTGGTCCTGCCCCTCTGCGTCGGCCTGCTGGTGTGTCACAGAACATGTGACATGGCTGGCAGTGGCCAATTGAGGCAGTGAGGGGGCAAGACTCCCGGCTTTTGAAGCAGTGGTGTAGGCTGGTCAATGGAGGACCATTCGCATTTCTGGCCGGTAAGGGACGCTTTGGGGAAACATCTCTCCCAGCAAATGTGAATGGTCCTCCTGTCCCTGGAGCATACTGGCCCTAGTTCATGGCAAACTAATGAGGTAAGTGCATAAAGGCCTCAGGAGATAATCCAGAATAAGGCAAGTGCAGAAAGGGTCTAAGTGGCATCAGGCTGGGCATATTCCCTGATACAAGTAAAAATAACCTTTGCTCTGGTTTTGTTTTATTAAGGAAGCAACTCTGGTCTAAGTTCAACTAAAATGGATCAGTGAAGTTTATGTTTCAGTGACTTAATGTTGATTGAGGAGGGCATTTATGCAGCTCTGAGAGAAGTGGAAATCTTCCAGCTTCCTTCTTTCAGCCATATGAAAATGGACCTCTGTGTACCATTGCAATCATAAACTTCAACAAGCAAAGGAATATTGGCTACTACCTTCCTTATGGGTTTCCCAAGATGTCTCTCTGTTACTTATTACTACGTATCCTCTTTATGGCATTATTTCATGTGCACAAAGCATTGTAAGAACATGTTGTCAAGACTTTATTGTAGACATTGGAAAGTTTATTAAGCAGCGCCTTACTTGTGCAATGTATTCCAACCACAAACTGTTCCCAATACTTGATATTCAATGTTCACCCTACATCACTGTTTTAATCCTTCATTGGAAAAGAAGAGACATTTATTTCTTTTTTTAAGCTTCAGCAGTAACCAGTGTAAAATTTGGTAAAATGTCATCAGATGTAGCCTATTTTACAGATAAAGTATGGGCAAAAACCTTTTAAACTAATTTAAAAAGTTAAGAGTCTAGATCACAAAAGGAGATTACTCCTCTTGACTCTACCTTGGTCAGACCTCATCTGGATTCCTGGGTCCAGTTCTGGGCATCCCAATTCAGGAAAGACATTGACAGACTAGAGCAAGTCCAAAGGAGGGCTACCAAAATGGTCAGGGAGACCTGTCCTATGAGGAATGGTTGAAGGATCTAGGAATGTTTATCCTACAGAAGAGAAGTCTGAGAGGAGAGATATCAAAGTACAGAGGGACCCTCCCTATACTCACTTACACAAGATGGGAGAACTAGAAACAGTGGTATGAAATGTCAAGGGACTCAATACAGATTAGACATTCGAAAAAACTTCCTGGCAGTGAGGACAATCAGTAAATGGAATAGGTTGCCACAGGTGAGTAGGATGTACAGGAATGGGGGCTTTGACATTCAGTTCATATTGAAACTAATGTTAGAAAATATGTATTTGTATGAATAGACTCCCTTCTAATGCGATACGATTCAATTCAATAGAAATATATTTTTATAAATTTGTACAAATATCTCATACGAACTAATCCGTATACGACACATATCAGACATGAACATATATACATCCAATACATATCCGATATGCATTCTATAACAAATCTGCTCTGAAAGCATCAAATCTGACCTAAATCCACTTTGAATCCACTCTCAATACATGTCAAATGCACTCTGGATCAGTTGCAGGTGTGACTGGTACAGCCGCTTTCCCATCCCCCTGTCTAACGAATGTTTGAACTATTCGTACAAATATCCAAAACATTCGTATTTGTATGAATATTAATGTACGGATATTGTAACATTTGATTTGTATACGAATGTCTGGATTCATTCAAATTCGTAAGAATAATGAATATTACAAATATTTCATGCACAGCCCTAGTAGTGGGTTCTCCTTCGCTGGAGGTCTTCAAGCAGAGGCTGGACAGACATCTGTTTGGGATGGTTTAGGAAATCCTGCACTGAGCAGGAGGATGGACTGGATGACCCTGGAGGTCCCTTCCAACATTTCCTATGTTTGGGGAAACAGGGCTGTGCAACATGGTCTGAGGAAAGTGGACTCGGTAATGGTGGCACACTGAAAGACTGGAAGTAAGCACTATCACAATCCAGGACCCTTTCTGCACTTGGTCTTATTCTGGAATATATCTTGGGATAACAGTCTGCTAGCCGCAAGCTAAAGCTGACCATTGTAGGCCTCGCTTGGAGCCCATAGTGTCCCTCTCCCCGTAGAGGCCATCCATCAGAACAATCTTGGTTCTCTACCTCCACATAAAGCCAGACTGAAAATGCAAGTATGCGGTGCACCACTGCCATCCTGGTGACAGCGATGGCATCCATACCCAAGATGGTGGTGTCCACATCTGAGAGGATGGTGTCCGGATACATGTCTCCACTTCTGGTAAGTTTCCGGATGTGTGGTAGGTGGGTTGGAGAGTGCAAATGCTAGTGCCCACCAGTGGGAGTGCACTATCCCTGTTGCCTGGACAAAACGGGAAGCGTAGAAAGGCCCCAGGACTGAACGATCTAGGCTCAGACTGGGCTCCTTCACCCTGCATGTGAAACACCAGAGGAAATGAAGGGCAGTATATAAAAAAGGAGGAGAATGAAGGATAGTAGAGGAAAGAACAGGAGAGAGAGAGAACCATAGTATCATCTGAATGGGTCTGAATTTCTATGACTAACAAACATGTTTTAAGATATAGCAATTAGGGATGTGCATGAATTTTTATTTTTATTTTTGGTATTTGATTCATATTGAATTGAATGCAAGAAAATTTGTGTTCATTTGAATAGAACCCATTCAAATGTGGTGGAATTCAAATTCGATACAAATGTTCAATCCCATGTGAATCCCATGCGAAGCTTCATACAAAAGCACCAAAACATTCAATTCAAATTGAAATGTCGATCTCTGAATGTGTCGACATTCAACTCAAACACGAATGTCCGAATTTGGCCGAATTTGTATGAATTTCAATTGTTACAAATATTTGTGCAGATCCCTAATAGCAATCAATTAATCCTTTATCACAATAATGGGTCTTTAAAAAGGGCTAAAGAACTACATAATGTACATACAAACAACAATGATCTTAGGAGCACTTTTAAAGAGGAATAATTTTAGCATTATTATATAGCCTCTCTTTTTGCCCTCTGAGGTTTGGTTGAAGAAACATTACATATTACAAAACAGAATGTAAAGCTTGTGAACGGCTTTCTGTCTTTTGCTCCTAAAATTGTTTCCCATTCATTCTTTTCAGTCAAGCCATGAATGGGGAGAACATCAGAGGCTGCTATGTGCTGAGAAGAGCATTCAAATCGTGTATGACGCAGCTTTTAGAGCAGCAGCATCAGGCGATGTGTAAATGCCCAACAGGGATGGCAAAAGACCACTGTTCATCATAGAGTAACATTTATTACTATTATTGTTTTAATTTGTACCATGTTTTAATACGTTTTTAATCTGTATCTTGATTTTTAATATGTTTTTAATATGTTGTTTGATCTGTTGTCAACCACCCAGAGACCTTTGGGTATGGGGTGGGATAGAAATGGAAATAAATAAATAAATAAATAAATACTACTACTACTACTATTATTAATTATTATTATTCAACATCAGCATTCCACGCTCTACCCAAAGGTCTCAGGGCAGGTAACAACATTTAAAATCAAATATATTAAAACAATAAAAGCATATATTAAAACAGGCTTCAATCTTTGTTAGATCTTTTCTTCTGTTGATTCAGAAGCAAGAAGTTCTGCAGATATATGAACATGTAGAATAGGAAGGGAGAGCATCACCTCAAATTTAAATAGAATTTGCAACCATAAAATAATTTTTTAGTAAGAATAGTTTTCATTTTGGAAAAAGAATAATGACAAACAAAAGAATTCAAGCAGTATTCTAATTACATGGGGAAGCAGCACTAAAAGGAAACCACCATCCCATCTCCACCCCTTAAAAGCTAGTTTCACGTTGACACTTGACAATAAAAATGGTTTGTGCAAAGCACAAGAAATAATTGTCAAATCCTAACCATACCAAGACTTGTGAGAACATCTTTTGATTACTTTGCAGCTGATTATTTAAAGTCCAATAAAGCTCCAGCTAAAAGCATCACCATCTCCTCATCACACACCAGTCTGAGACTGTTCCATGGGAAGGCCTCCGTAAAGTAGCCTCCCAAGTGTTCTCAGATACTGGCTGGTCAACTTGTTGCCCGTGCAAATGGTTGGACAGGCTTAAGGGGCACCTAGAACCTGGCATTATTCCATCAGGCTCCTGGAAATAACCCTGGAAGTGGGTCGTGTCTGCCCTCCAGGCTGGGAATTTTTGTTCCTAATCTTTAAGGTCAGGCCAGGACCAGCGGCCACCATGGGAGTGGCTACTGGTGCAGATTCTATCACCTCATGTCTCCTGATGCCAACAAGAAGGAAGATACATGGGCGGTATATACAAATTGTTATGACACTATGATACTGAAGTTGTATGATAAAATGGATGTGAAATTTTAATGATCAGCTCTTAATGAAAGAAGGGGAAATAACATAAACTGATACAAGACGGATAAAAGATGCTCAGGTAAATGCTGGAAATGAAGCAAGGAAGTTTTTTCATGCATAGTAGATTTGCAACTTGGTGACAAAATCCTGGGTGGCCGTAGATAAAATAGTACAACAGATTCTGGAGGCAGATTTTGAAATGAATCTACAGTTGTACCTGTTGGAAATAATTTTGGATAAACGACCATTAAAGTGTAAGGAAATGTATACAACAGCTAGAACAAAACTGGTACTTGCCAAAGAACTGAAACAGCCGGACATAGTTGGGAACAACAGCTGGCAGAATATGCAATGATGGAAAAGCTAACAGGTGGAGTGAAAAAGAAAAATGAGGAGGAGTTAAAAAAGAATTGGAATCTTTATATAAAGATTTCCATTGAGCAAGGTCAAAAAAGTCTCTTGAATATGGTTTCACAATCTGATATTTGGTACACAGATATAGAATGGGTATTCACTTATCTTATGCTTATGCAAATAGAACCATCTTTGATAGTTTATATGTATCCATTTGTTTACTTATTTCAAATAATTTACATCCCGCTCTTCACAATATGGCCCCAAGGTGGGTTGCAATTAGAAGAAGCATTAAAATACAGTGCAATAAAATGAAACTACAGCAGCCAAGGATATTTGCCTATTTCTTAAGGGTACCCAAACATGGGTAAAAACAATTTTGCCAGGACTAGTTTGGGTTTCCTACACATATGTGGTATTCATGCTCCGCACCTAGTGCATGACTAGGGAACTTCTGGGCAGGCAGAGGGCGCTTGGAGGCTGTAGCAGCTTCCTCCGAGTGCAGATGCCCTTCCTTCCCAGAAGTTCCTTACTTATTTGCTACCGGCCTAAGTGCAAAAAGGCCCCAGGTGGTAGTGGCTGGAGCCAACGGCCTGGTGCACAGAGATCGTGCCATTTTGACAAGATTCAGGGCTGTGTCTGTGGGCATCAATGAATCCTCCAACTTTTGAGTCTGAGGCGAACTGCCAGCTTGCAGATGACCGGTACATGCGCCACTGAATCTCTCCCATTCTGGCCCAAATTACTTGCTTTGGGACAGGACAGGGGACAGTATCTGCAGCCCAGCATGCACCAAAGTGCACTGCATGGAAGCTTCCATAATACTGCTATAATAGCAGAGCATCAGCTGTAACGTCTCTTTCTATGTCTCTTTCCTTCCCACCTCCATTATGCTGAGCAAAACAGTCCTGGATGGAAAAATCAGTGTTTTCGTGGGCTGGTAGGCAACAGGTGTGCACCTGACAGACCGCTGCTACACTGCACATCGTTGTAGCTATGGAAGATTCCTGTAAGAGCAACTTTGCTCAGAGCTGCAACCATTGTCATGCAGACGTTGCCCACTGGCATTCCACAGAAGAAGAAGCTATTCTGATGTAACCAGAAATCACCATCTGTATTGTGAAAGCTACAAATCCCAGCTTCCATTAATACATTAGCATTGCTTGCCTGAAGTTGCTGCTGTGCTAGAAAGTAGAGTAGCATTAGCCTCTGCATGTCTCCTAGCACGTGCACGTGTGGGCAGCTAGTGCAAACATGGGTCAGAATTGCCCTATTTTCTTGCCTTTTCCCACCCTCCTTCTGTAAGTACATAGGCTTAAGTATTTTTTTAAGAGCAGAATGAGATACAGGAAGAACTAGAGCTGGACAATTACATTTTCTTTTAAAACCAATTTTATTGTCTCTAGTCCCCTTTGAGCATCATAATATTTGCATAAAGGTTGTTCAATGACATTAACACCTGATTGCATGCAGATTGCAGTAAGGATCCAGGAGGTGGAGGACATTGCACTACGAGCACCAAGCTCACCCATACCTGGCCAGTAGCATTGAAGTGTGAACGGCCACCCAGAGAGAACCAAGTCAATGTCCCAAGCTGTACAGCTGCAGTCATGCGGGAAAGGCCACTTGCTGCTCCACACCTGGAAAACAGCCTCCCCAAGAGTAACCCAGCTGCTTCCAGGCAGGCCGTGGACTATGTTTAAGCTGTCGACAGCTGGATCACTCCTGGGAGGACTTATGTGAAATAACAATGCAGACATGGCTGATCACTCCAGCTGGTAAGTGCAGAAAGACTCAGGTTGTCAAACTCTGTGCAAACACCATGGCCCTTTCTGCACTTACTCGTGAATCTGCTAAGAACTAGGGATGTGCACAAATGTTCTAAAACAGACTGGCGCCGGGCCCTAGGGAGGTTTTGCTGGTCCATGTCACTGCAACAGAACAACACTAAACAAACTGTCCCACCCTGCCATGGAAAAGGAAGCCGGTCCCCCGTGCAAAAAAGATTGGGGACTCCTGCTCTAAACATTCAAAATTTGAACAAAGTCGATGGAATGTGGGCATTCGAATCTGAACAGAATGTCTTCACATTCAAATTTAAACATTCAAACATATTTTGAATGTTCTAAAACATTCATTTGAATGATTTGAATGTACAGCTATGTATGTATTACGTATGTATCTGTACACATTTGCACTGATAGTACGGGACAAAAATGGGATGCATACAGGATAAAACGGGATGTGTAAGAAATGCATACGGATATGTATAACACTTACAAATGTTATCGACATCTGTTATCTTCAAATTCAAATCTACCATTTGAATTTGAATTGGATTTTGTTGCATTCAAATTCTAAATATTCAAATCAAATTGAATGTTTAGATATTCAATTTGATTGGAATTCGAATGCAAAAAACATTTGTGCACATCCCTACTAAGAACACACGACATTCACATGGGAGTAAAGTAGATCCGGATCAGAGCTGTGCTAAGCGCTCAGTAATACAAATTAGTGGCACACCAGACGAATGTGGTCTGTTTCTGCGCTAACATGCTTTTGCAGGGATGCGTACCAGTGGGGCTTTTGTTGGAATAGATCCTCTTCGAATGTGGTGGGATTCTGCTCAATGCAAGTGGATTCATATGAACTCCTATGAATATCTGATACAAACGCATATGTATGCAATACATATCCATATGTATCCATACGTATCCAATACGTATCCTGGAACATATCCACTCTGAAAGCATCAAATCTGCCCTGAATCCACTTTGAACCCACTCTCAATCCATGTCAAATGTACTCTCGATCCCTTGCAAATGTGACGGGTGCAGCCGCTTTCCCATCTCCTCAGTTCACTAATGTCCCAAAGTATTCGCATGACTGTCCCCAAACATTTGTACAAATACGAATGTCATAACTTTTGCTTTGTATACGGATGTCTGGATTTGCACAAATTTGTTCAAATATTGAATGTTATGGATATTTGTGCACCTTCCTACTCTTTAGCACCCATTTGCTGCTCTAAAGCCCAGTCAGTGCAGATTCCCTCTGCCTGTAGCTGATCTAGCTAATAGAGATCGGAGAGTTGTTTGCATACTTACATGAACCTCTGTTCTGGATGGCTCCAAGCAGAATACCATAATAATATAATATAATATAATATAATATAATATAATATAATATAATATAATATAATATAATATAATATAATATAATATAATATAATAATATAATATAATATAATATAATATAATATAATATAATATAATATAATATAATATAATATAATATAATATAATATAAATAGATGGAATTTATATGGTTGTGTGTAGCTATGTGTTTCTGGTGAAACAATGGTGTACCATATGCCTGCTGATTGTTTATATTTATTTTTCACCCATAGGGGAGTTTATGTACATGGGTGTTGGTCTTCATGTTTTTTGTTACAAGGTTATGTTTGCTAGCTTCTGTCTTGTTAATGATTAAAAATGTTTATTAACATAATATTGTCTTCCATGAGCCTTAGGCATCTTTTTCGATGATTCAAGTCCCAGCGATCCTTCTGGATGCAGCAACTTAGGAACAGTCAACTGGGGCTGGCTGTGGAGGTTCTATTTATACACTTGAAGCTTTGTCCCCTAGCGGCCGTTCCTGGACTTGCACGATGAGGATAACCCAATGTTTTCTGCTTGAGCCATCTGAGAACTAACTGAGGTAAGTACAGAAAGGGCCCATGATGTGTGTGGCCTGCATTACACTTACCAGAAAATGATGCCAAATTCTTCTGTCAAATGAACTTTCATGTCACCAACTTGGGCCGCTCAGGTTGCTTTTGAAATGGAATTCATTTCAGTCACACCCTCTGTGACTGTGCCAAAATTGCCACATGAGAACCTCATGTAGGCAACGGCTGGTTTTCTGTTGGGGGGTTGTAGGTAGTTAAAAGAATATTTCCCACTAAGGGAATAAACGTGGAAGGCAAACTTATAAACGTAACTTTACATCACAGCCCAGAAGATTATATAACTTACACATAATAGATAGAATATAACTGCAACAATAAAAAAGCAGTTTCAACACCTTCAAGCGGTGTGTACATAAGATATGCAAATAAGCAAGGAAAAGTGTTCAGATGAAAAAACAACTCAACTGAGGTTAGTTTTAACCTAAATATAAAATAGCATTAAATGAAATTATGTTGACATTTTTTGAAGTTTATTGATTTTTAAATATACACAGATAAAACAATAACAATTTCACTCCAAACAAAACAACACTCCCTCCCAACCACAGCAGGTATATCAATTATAAAGAATCCAGTTCAACCAAAAATAACTTAAACGCTTCTGCTATTTCAATAGTAGCCAAATCTGCCCATAAAAACTGGTCACGTGCATACCTTTTATCATGTGAAATACTCAGCCCTGAGGTGTTTCTATGGAAAACCACCCCTGCATTATACCATGGCCAACTGTGTATGATTTACCATGGGGCACCCTATGAAGCTGATGGGTAGGAGAGTCGGATCAGACAAGGGGAAGGGTTTCCTCACACAGAGGGTCATCGGTCTATGGAATTTGCTGCCAGAAGAGGTGGTGACAGCAACCAGCCTAGATGGCTTTCAGGAAGGGTTGGACAAATTCATGGATGACAGATGTATCAATGGCTATTAGAATGGATGGGAGACAAGCTTCTAAGGCCATTTGCTGGGATTTGAGAGCAGGAGAAGGTTTGCCCTTGTCTCTGCTTGAGATGCCCATGGGAAATTGGTGGGCCACTGTATGAGACAGGATGCTGGAATAGATGGGCAGTGGCCTGATCCAGCAGAGCTCCTCTTAGGTTCTTAGGTTCTTATTCATTTTTAAAAAATCTAGTGAATTCTAATGAACTGTTATTTTAGGTTTGCCCTGTGTCAGTGGCCACATGTATCTTCATCAACACTTACTGCTCAAATTGCATCCAGTCTACAATTTCTGCAGTATATCTGAGGACCAGATAGTCCAGTTATTGTCAGCTTTGATGATGCTGACACCACTCAGTTTGGAACTATAGAACTTTCCTCAGATGTTTTCGTTTATCATCACCAAGAATCATACAGTTGGAAGGGACCTCTAGGGTCATCCAGTCCAACACCCTGCTCAATGCAGGATTTCCTAAACCATCCCAGACAGATGCAGGTCCAGCCTCTGCTTGAAAACCTCCAGCAAAGGAGAACCCACTACCTGACTGATATTAGTAAGCTTTTCCTAATATCTAATCTGTATTTACTCCCTTGAAGTTTCATCCCATTGTTTCTAGTCCTTCCATCTTGTGCAAGTGAGAATAGGGACGATCCCCTGACAGCCCTTCAGATACTTGAAGATCACAATCATGTCTCCTCTCGGTCTTCTCTTCTGTAGGCTAAACATTCCTAGATCCTTCAACCTTTGCTTGTAGGACATGCTTTCCAGACCACTGACCATTTTGGTAGCCCTCCTTTGGACTTGCTCTACTTTGTCAATGTCTTTTAAAAATTAGGGTGCCCAGAGCTGGACATAGTACTCTAGGTGATGTCTGACCCACGTAAAGAGGAATAATACCTTCTCATGATCTAGACCAGAGGTGTCAAACTCAATTTTGCAGAGGGCCATATATTAAATTTAGAATGTGTAGGCGGGCCGGATTCAAATAAAAAAAATGTACTGAATTATTATAACATTTTATTTATTTAATTATATAGTATAGTATATTATATACTCAAAGCAGCTGACAAAGCTTGTGTTCTCTTCTGAGCTCTCACTGGTCCAACTACCACCCTGTGGGGAGAACAGAAGCTTTGTCAGCTGCCTTGAGTCACCTTTAATGGGTGAGAAAAGCAGGTATAAAAGCCAACACTTCTCTCTCTCTCTCTCTCCCTCTCCTGCCTGCCTGCCTGCCTGCCTGCTTCCTTCCTTCCTTCACGAAGGAAGCAAGGAGGGAGGGAGGGGAGGCAGGCAGGCTTCATTTCTTCTCCGATCGCATGGAGATCAGAGAATTTAATTCGCAGCTGCTGCCTCCGCCCCTTGCAAGCAACGCCAGGCCGAGGGGGGCAGCGGCAGCAGCAGCTTCAGCTCTCCGATCTGCACAGAAGGGATCTGCCCCTGCGGTTGGAGAAAAACTGAAGCTGCCCGAGAAAGAGCAAATTTCTACAGGCACCAGCGCTCGGCTCTGCTGCTGCTGCCGGGAGAACCAACATTAATTCTCTCAGCAGCAGCAGCAGCAGAGCAGAGACGGCGCCTGTAGAAATTCGCTCTTTCTCGGGTCGCTGCCTGCACGCAGTGGCGCCGCTTCCTCCTTGAAGCCGAGGCGAAGCCCGAGCATATTGGGCCTCGCCTTTGCTTCACGAAGGAGGCGGTGCCGCGTGCAGGCAGCGGCCCGAAAAAGAGCGAATTTCTACAGGCGCCGTCTCTGCTCTGCTGCTGCTGCTGCTGCTGAGAGAATTAATGTTGGTTCTCTCGGCAGCAGCAGCAGAGCCGAGCGCCGGTGCCTATAGAAATTTGCTCTCTCTCCGGCAGCAGCATGCGCGCAGTGCCTCCTCCTCCTGTGTAATCGCGGGCCGTATCAAATCGGCCCGCAGGCCGCATCCGGCCCACGGGCCATATGTTTGACATGACTGATCTAGACTCTATACTCTCTTGATGCATCTAGAACCTAAATGTACTCATTCTTCAGCTTTGCTGAAAAGCTTGTGCTTTTCTGCACACTTCCACAGGACAATAGTGCAATGAAATGAATTGTGCTGTCTGATTTATTCATTCATCCTGTCTCCATCGTTTACACAGGCATTTCCTCAGCCTAGAAGAGGTTTTTAAAAAATGTTTTGCCCTCCATAATCAGAGTCACTTATGGTCAGGGCTGTAGCCATGGTGATGAACTTTCCTTCCAGATATAACATTGTGAGAGACCCCTAATATAGGAGTGGTTGAAATAAGAATTTGTCCTCCACCCTTTATGGGACTGTTACCAAAGCACTTCAAATTGCTTCCATGAATACATAGGGGTCCATTATCTGTCTCAAACAGCTTGCTTTTGATCCAATGAATTGTGTGGGAAGGGCTTATCAAATAAGCCTTACATATAGGCTTTGACAGCGTCCAGAAAAGCAGCCAGGAAAACAATTTTGATATTAAAGCTGTTTCATTCTGATACATATTTATTTGAAATGCAGGATAAGCTTTTAGCCCAAGTTTAAGATTAAACATTTCAAAAAACGTTTTAGGCTGCACACAGTGAAGAAGGACTAGTGTTAATGCAACTGGTTGATGAACTGGGGCGATTTTGCACTTCCCACCCTGCCCCATCCCATTGACGCAAAAGGTGTGCGAGAGACCAAGTGCACAATCCATTCCCTGAATTGGGGTGCTGGGAATTTCCCAAGAGGACCAGGGTGCCTCCCTGAGTGCTCTTTAAGCTCTCTGCTGCTAAAGCCCTTTAACAGCCGTAATAGAAGCATGGTGGAGGAAGAGTCTGGCGCCCTTGGAGACACTGCACTCCTCCTCCACACTGAATGTGCAACAAGGGGCATGTCATGCACATATTGCTTCCTTGTTGTCCATTCAAGGCACCATACTGGTGCTGTGCAGGTCTGCTGGATATACTGGATAGGGGTGTGCATGAAGCCCATTCCCCTCACTGGATCCGGTTCAAAACGAACGGGGGAAAATTCAGCATTAGCCAAATCCCACCACACAAATGTGGGGGGCTTTGTATTTGTGCATGGATATTCAGACAAATATTCATGCACAAAACAAAGCAAAGGTCTCCCCTCCCTTCCCTTCCTGCTCCCACCGCCCCCTTATTTGTCCTTGTCGCCACAACTGGTTGATGAACATGCCACACAAACCCAGAAGTGCCTTTTTGGCCTATGGGGAGCACCAAAATAGTCCCAAGGGTGCCATTGCAGCCCCCCTGAAAGGTAAGGGGGTACATCGGGGGGATGGGAGGCCACGGTGGCGTTTTGGGGGCCTATTTCGGTGCTCCCCAGAGGCTGAAGAGGCTTTTCCAGTTCTGTGCACACAACAGGAGCACACCAAACCAGAAGGCCTAGGAAAAAGCATCAGTGGCAGGTAAGTGGGGGTGAAGGGAGGCATGGGGGTCGGTGGGAAGCCCCAGGGCATCCGATATCTGCCAAAGCTTCGACTGAAGTTCAATGAATACCAGATCATTCTATTTGTGGACGAATAGGGTCAGATTTGATTTGGCCGTGAATCTACAAATTTGTACATGCCCCTCCCTAGTATGAGAACCTTGAGCTGATTAGTGTTACTACATACAGTAGAAAAGAGGACTGGGTTCCTGCACCTTCAATAGTTGTACAAAGGAGGGAATTTCAGCAGGTGCAGCTTGTGATTCAGAGACGTTTTCGCACGGGGCTGATTCGAACGCGAAAAAGCCAGCTGTGGACACGTCATCCGCATTGGCCGCGCGCGCCTTGCGTCCCGACGTGTCCGCAGCTGGCTTTTCCGCGTTCGAAATGTAGAGCACTTCGAAGTGCTCTACACGCGTTCCAACGCGGACGAGCCGCACGCAGGCGTTCGGGAGAAGAAGCGTTCGCGCCGCTTCTGTCTCCCGATCGCCTGCCGGCTCGCCTCCGACGCCGCGCGGCTTTGACAATCAGCTGTTTTTCAAACAGCTGATTGTCGATCTGCCTCCGCGGCCGCCGGCGCGCCCCTGGCCGGCGTTTGCCGGCTAAGCCAGCTTCGGGCGCTTTGACCATTCGCACCCAGACGCTCCGGAACGCGTTTACACGCGTTCCGGAGCGTCTGTGTGTGAACGGGGAAAGCGCCCGAAGCTGGCTTAAGCTTTCCGCCTGAACGCGTTCGGTTTCGAACGCGATTCAGTGCGGAAATGCCTTAGGTAACAACAGCTGAGAGTTCATCCTCTGCACAAATCCCCTCCCTGCGTTCAAGTGCTGTTATTGCTTTGAATGAGCTCATTAACGAGCCTGAAACCTTTGATTCTAGGGATGGATGGATGGGATATGGAGAGAGAGCAAGAGAGAGAGAGCAGTTGTGGTACCCTGTCTCTTTTTCATATTATAACCCTGGAACTTTCATATTGGCAGCTCTAGGGCTTGAATTAGATTCCCCCTTATCACAAGAAGAGGCAACTGCCTTCCAGTGATGTTGGTGCCCTCCTTCTCAACTAGCAGCTCCTTTCAAAGCATGAAGACTTGAAGCTCCTGTGGGAATTCTGAGGTTGAGGCAGGATCCACACATTTAGCACTCCTCTTGTAGCAATTTTCTTAATGCAGCAGTGTGCTATCTGCATGCTGTGCAGAAGCAGAAGCAGAAGCAGAAGAGTTGGCTTTTCTGCCCCACTGACAAAGATTCTGTTCTTCTCCCCATAACAGGCAGTAGGTGAGGCTGTGAGAGCTCAGAAGAGAGCTGTGACTAGACCAAGGGCACCCAAATGGCTTCAACCTGGTATTCCCAGATAAGAGTCCGGCTCTCTATCCATTAGACCAAACTGTTACCATTTTGCTGGGCAGCTGTAAGCAACACTGGTAACTACTTATTTGTTTGTTTGTTTACATTTCTGTCCCACCCCATACCCGAAGGTCTCTGGGTGGGTAACAACAGAAAAACTAGCACAGTAAAACCCATCTCTATAAGTTTATCTTTGTATTGCTTCTTTGTTTATATTCTGCCCACTTCTGAAGAGCTACAGGCAGCATATAGTATTCTACTGACCTCCGTTTTGAACTGACAACGGTCCTGCAAGGTGGGTGGTTCAGAGGAAATGGCAGGCCCAATGCCACCGGTGAAGTTTAATGGCTGAGTGAAGACTCAATTCCAGGCGTTACTCCTAACACCATATAGTCCCCTTCAGCCACACTGTATTATATGTATGTGATTGACGCAGTTAGCTGAAAGAGGCTACACTTACTAAAATTGGCATCTTGAACTAAAACCTTACACCACTTACTAGATTCCCATTCTTCTCTCCTTATGGAAAAAAAACAGAATGGCAGGTAGAGTCTGCTTAAGCTTCCAGATGGTTATGGAGTGTTTTTCCACTGCAGTCCTTAGATCTGGATCTAAGAAGATCCGGATCTAAGGACTGGGTACATTCCTTAATCCGGATCTAGTAGATCTGGATTAAGGGAAGCACCCAATGTGTTTCCACAGGAGGTGTAGCACCCATTAGCAATGGGTGCTAACACCCCTGCTGTGGAAACAGCTTTGCACCCATGTGGGGAATCCGGATCGACCCCCAAGGGGTCGGTCCGTTACCCCAGGTGTTTCAGGGGGCAGGGGGGTGCAGTCTTCGAAGCCACTTCAAATTGACTTCAAAGTCATTTTGAAGTCATTTTGAAGTCTGTGCAAAATAGCTCCAGAGTGGCTTTGAAGTCTGCGCTGATCTTCGAAGTGAACTTCAAAATGACATTGGAGTCACTTCGGAGCCACTTTGAAGCCATTTCAAAGTCATTTCAAAGCCACTTCAAATTGACTTTGAAGCACAGACTTCAAAGGCACTCTGGAGCTATTTTGCACAGACTTCGAAGTCAATTTAAAGTGGCTTTGAAATGACTTTGAAATGGCTTCGAAGTGGCTTCAAAGTGGCTTCAGAGCCTAGGTTTAGGAGGACCCCAATGGGTGCATCCCCTCCCCCTAGCCTCCTTTGGATCCCATTGCCTGTTTCCAGTGGAAACAGGCTCCCTTTAATACAGATTTTCTGGCAGAAGACCCCATTGTAGACCCCATTAATGGGGTCTACAGAAAATCCGGATTAAAGGCCAAAATGTACCCATTAGATCCGGATTTCCCCCATGGCAGTGGAAACAATCGGGTCCCAAATGGGTGCCATGGTGGAAATGGGATCATCCGGCTCACACCCAAATGGGTCCTAAATGGGTGCAAAAATGGGTACTATTTGACAGTGGAAAAACACCCATAGACATGAATATTTGAATGCCCATGTTTTATAGTTTGTAAATAAGATGCAGGGAAAGAAATAAAAACAAGTTGTAAAACAATATGAGGATTAGTCACCTTATTTGTTTGATCATTTCCTGACATTGTATCTATACAATATTGCCACCCTGGGAAAGTTTTCAAAGGGTAGGATATAAATCCCTAAAATTAAAGGGAAATAAATGTAAAATTTGCAAGTAAGAATAACTTCATCACGGAGTTCTAGTCCCTCCTTCAGCAAGGCTGACATAGGAACAAGGGTGAGGTTTTTGCCAAGTCATTATGTTGCAACCCACATGGAGATAAACAGCAAGCCACTGTCCCAGTATCACTCCTTTGCAGACAACAGTAGCAGGGATGGCCAACGCAAAGCCTTTGTCCACCAACATGAGGATCAAATTTCCGGCCCTCGCTCTTATTTTGGAAGTGGCCATTATTATTCTGTTTGTTGTATTTGTAAGATATGGCAGAGGTGCTGGTGAATTATTGCTATATCCATGTAAGTGTTGCTTTCCTGTCGGGTACTTACTTAGCTGATCATTCCTCTCCTTTAGCACGACACGCAACTTGCATAGAAGTTCAAGAACTTTATCTTCTGGTGTGTATTTTGTGTGACATAAAATAGAGCGCCAGCTAAGGTTGCTGCTGCTCAAAGTTCTAAATTGCAAGTACAGCAGAGTTTGTAAGATTGGCATGGGGTTTCTGATCATTTGTTTCTTATTCAGAAACTGTTTGAAGTTTGTGAGCTTACTGTTTCTGTGATATATCAGAGAAATAGCCGTCTAAGTCTAATTCGAAAAGTCCAGCAAGGTAGTTAGAAGCAGGAGAAGGGTTGGTGGCATGAGCTTTCATAGATTCGTCTACTTCTTCAGATGCTAGGGGGCCCAATGGGCGCGTTTACTTCTTCAGATGCTAGGGGACCCAATGGGCACGTCTACTTCTTCAGATGCTAGGGGACCCAATAGGCACGTCTACTTCTTCAGATGCTAGGGGACCCAATGGGCACGTCTACTTCTTCAGATGCTGGGGGGGGGGCAATGGGCACATCTACTTCTTCAGATGCTGAGGGGGGGCAATGGGCACATCTACTTCTTCAGATGCTGAGGGGGGGCAATGGGCACATCTACTTCTTCAGATGCTGAGGGGGGGCAATGGGCACATCTACTTCTTCAGATGCTAGGGGGCACATTGGGCACATCTACTTTTTAGATGCTAGGGGATGGCCCCCCTAGCATCTGAAGAAGTAGACGTGTCTACGAAAGCTCATGCCACCAACCCTTCTCCTGTTAGTCTCCAAGTGCTTCTAACTTGCTGGACTGTTTCTGTCATGTTTGCTCTATTTGGGAGTTCAAAGTTCCTTAGACTTTGTTGAATTTGTTTTACTTCAAAGGCAACCCAGAGGATTCTTGTTTGCTGTTTTGAACCCTATCTGGCTTTTGTGCTTTCACACAGGCAGGCAGGAACAATCCTGTCCAATTAGAACAACAACAACAAAAAAAAAAAAACCCTGACAAATGTGTGTCACTTAAGTTACTGAGAATTCAAAGGTCTCTTCCTCCTAGAAGTGCAAAGCCATAATGATGGAGAGTACTGTAATTTATCAATATAAATGATTAATGAAGGAATTATAATGGTTTAGAATGTATATGGGCATGTCTGCATGTCTGTCTGTGTGCGCTCCATAATCTATCAATCTAGTGTGTTCTGTTTCAGAACATCTTCAGACCCAGGCTTTTGTCTAAAAGAATTATGCCAGCGTCACTTTGTTTCACAGCATACAAGGCTCTTACAGCACAGCACTTGTGCTAAAGTAAGATAATGCAGTTACTTCTTCAAGTAGCTTTGCATTACCTCTCACACATCAACCTTTCTGACATGGGGAAGATTCACATGAGGGTGGATTTGGGTGCTTTTAGAAGCAGAAAGTCTGTTGCTTGCATGCCCTCCCCACTTCTAAGTGATCATGGGAAAAGGCAGTCACCTGCTGGGGTAGAATGAGGCAAGCCCCAAATCCTTCAAGCTCCTTCATGGCACCATAAATGTCCTACAGGGCATGGATTGCCGTATATTTCTCCTGTGAATCCTGGAGTTACCCTGTGTGAGAGAGAAAAAATCAGTGCAGTTATAAGTCAGCTGGTTAAGAGTAAACCCAATTCTCTTTGAACCCATTGAACCAACAGCAATCATACCCAAGTAGCAGGATAAATAAGAAATTGACCCTGGGTCAGTCTTACTGGTACAGAGGGATAGCGCATATTTATGCAGCTTCATGCCTTGGAGCACAGTGCTGAGTCTCATCTGGGCCAGGATTGGAGCAACGGCCATGATGCATGCTGGGACCATCCACTCTGCTGAGGCCCCATCTTGGACTAACGTCAGAAGCTGTATTCAATGCGAAGGAAAATTGACACATATTCACAGAAACCATGCTCTTCCATCAGCATGCCACCATTAGCACTGTTAAGATGCTTTAATGGCAGAGTGCTTTATGGAGCTCCCAGAACTCTTCATTGTCAGTTTTGAAAACTGGTCTTTGAAATCATCAGCAAGGCATGACAAACAGTGCTACAACAGGGCCCTTTTTGCACTTTGGCCTGTAGCTGATAATTAGGCATAATTTGGGCAGGAGCATCTGGGCTTAGAGGAGGCTGTTAGAGCCTCCAAGCGCCCCTGCCTTCCCAGAAGTTGCCTAATTATCAACTAGCCATGGAGTATGAACTTGGGCTCCACGAGCTTACTAACCTTCCCCAATTGCTTACCTGAAGCATCCAGCCGGTGACCATCTGCACCTGTGCTGGATAGGGAGGTCAGTGGGGCTGGCAGCTCTGCTAACCTCCTGTGCAAAGCTTCAGCATTGTCATGTCAATGGTGCTGATGCATGTAGAGGGTGCCGCACTCAAGATGGCAGCATCCTGAAGAGACCAACCAGTGATCAAACGGGAGGTAAGTGTTTGATCATTGGGGGTGGGGGTAGGCTAATGTTGACTAGCAGTCCCAAGCGCAAGCACTGGTTAATGTTGATTGCATTCCTTTCCCAGGACGCTGGAAGGGAAGTGAGAAATCGCCCAGGCACGATGCAGCCTGTCAGAATCATCCTTTCTTCTTCTTCTTCCAGATTTTCAGGATGTCCATGTGATGATATTTGTTGGCTTTGGTTTCCTGATGACTTTCCTGAAGAAATATGGCTTCAGCAGTGTCGGGACCAACTTACTCATTGCAGCGTTGGGGCTCCAATGGGGCATCTTGGTGCAAGGATTTTGGCATATGAAGTCAAACAAAATCTACATTGACATTCAAAGGTAAAAGAGATGATCTTAACAAGTTTCACATCTGGACAAATTTCATAGCAGCTCACAGACGTATTCATCCCAGATCCTCCACAAAAAGGTCCAGCAGAATTAAGAAAAGTTCTGGGGAACAAGTACTTTGCCCTTAGCTTTAGAGCTGCATTTCATTGTGGCTCACAATGCAGTTTGTTGACATCAGAGTTCATGCTCCAATCGGCTCCTGTTTCCTCTCCCAGCTGTGCACAAGTGTCATTCGTAACAGGACACTGCAGTGGGAATACATCCTGTGATATTTCCTCAAAGGCTAAAAACAGGCATGTCTTGCAGGCCACCCTGATCACACTGAGGCAGAACACAGGCACAGGACTCCCCTGGCTCCCTCAGTGGTCTTTGCATATTTGAAGACAGCGAAGGGCCCATGGGAAACCCCTGAGTACAGGGGAAGCCTTCCTCTTCACTATCAAATGATGCATCCAGACATCAGTTATTTATTCCGCTATATTCTGCTATACGTTCCAAAATAAAGCAGGATGAATGCAGTCCTTGCTCCCCCTGTCGCAGGATCAGTGCCATGGGAACAGGGGTACAAATATTCAATTTGTATTTGAAGATACAAATATCGACAATATTTGTATGTGTCCATACGCATCCTGTGTTTATCCTGTATGCATCCCATTTTCGCCCCGTACATATGCGTATAAATACGTACGGATATGAATAAGATGTGCATGGACGTGTATGTAATGCGTAGGTATCCGTACACGTACGAATGTCTAAATAATCCACGCCATTGAGGAATACTTTGACAAGGGCATGGGGAGACCTCCAAGGGCCCTCTGAAGGGTTCTTTCCCAGAGGGAGAAACCACCAAGTTGCTTGTGAGTTCCAAAGACCATGAGGAGCAAAGCATAGGGCATGAGACCGATTTTCATGTGAGTCAGCATAATGTGGACACCCCTAACCCTCATATCTCCTTTGACTTTTTTCCTCCAACATCACATCAATAGTATGATCAATGCAGACTTCAGCACAGCTGCTGTCCTAATTTCATTTGGAGCCATTCTAGGGAAAACCAGTCCAGTCCAGATGCTGATCATGGCTATTCTGGAAATCACAGTCTTTGCGTGCAATGAACATCTTGTGGTATCAGTATTGCAGGTAAGAATTTGCAAATACCTCAGGTAAGAAATTGTGGTGACCTGTATATTGGGGAGGGAGGAAGTGTAGTTTATATTCAAGTCCACCATTGTCCCCCCAAAGCCTGTTTACTCTCCTGTTTCCTCTGTATCCCTCTACTATCGTACAAGTCCTTTACATATTTAAACCCTTTATTGTTTAATTAAAGTGTTAAGCTTTCCCCTAAAATCTCTTGACCTTTGTTTATATATTCTGTAACTGCATATTTTGATATCTGTGGTGCTAATTTCCTCATTTCTTTTGTCTTTACATTTCCATTGTCTTATAATTTATTAATTATCATTTTCCTTCTGTTTCTTCATAGTCTTAGACATTTGTTTCATTGCTTGTGTATCCCAGCTTTTATACTCATTTTTAATCATTTCATATAATCAAAACTATATCATAGTTTTGTCTTTTTTATTTTTCCCCATTTCTGTCTATTCACTCTTGTTCTATTTTGCATGTATCTCACTTGTGATTCCTTTATCTTTTAACAACTCTTCTCTGTTTCTCTTCCATATTCTTTTTTGGGTTATCTCTTATGATATACACTGCCCCTTAATTGTTGCCTTAAATAAATCTCCCATAATGTTTCTGAATATCTCAAATTCTATTTTCCAAAAATATATAACAATCTATTTTCCTTTTCAGTAACTTCTTAAAATTCTCATTTTATAAAATAGCTGGATCAAATATCCAGTTTTTATCTTGATTTTCACTAAATTTTGTCTGTATAATTCATGAAGTTGGATCAGACACCCAGATTTGTTCTATATTTATGTTTTCTATTTGAAGGCTAAATGATTAGTTCACCATTATAAAATCTGTATTAGTAAACTTTTTACTAATATAGGGGGTGGTACTCCTGCATTCATTTTATCATAACATTCTATTAAATTCCATCTACTAATGTTCCATTTTTCTTATATCAAAATTGAAATCACCTGCTAAAATCAGACTTCATAAAATCTCATGAATTTAGTCACTGTACTAACAGAAAAAGCTTTTTCGATTTCTATTAGTAGCATAAACGGAAGCTATTGTTACTTTAATGCCTATTCATTAACCCCTTTATAAATACAAATCTATCTTGCTTGTCTTTTTCATTTCTTGTACTTCAAGATTAAGATTAATCCCTACCATGATAGCTATCCCCTTGAACAACCGTTCCCTCCAGATTCATATATCTTTGACCAACAAGCAAAATTAAGCAGTCTTCAGTAACAGTAATTTCAGGAGTGATTATAGTAGCAGCAGCAGCCACAGTTTTCTAAAGCTGTTCTTAAGGACACTGTTCCACTAGCACAGGCAGCCACCACCAGAACTCCATTGGCTGCCATTTTGTGACAGTTTCCATACACCGTGCATCATTCCACACCCTGCAGGTCTGATCTTGGGCCAGGCAGTGGCCCAGCCCAACACTGGAGGCTCGGAAACAGCAGTGAGCAGCCAGAGTTTTTTAGGTAAATGCTAGGAAATGGTTCACTTTTAGGACCATTTCCACAAACTCAGAGAAATGGCGTCAGGTTTCTTCCAGACCGTAGACCAAGACAGCCACTTGGTGCTATCAGCACATGAGCAGCTGGGTTGGTCTACCCCGGTAGGACACCTGGGAGACAACTTCGAAGAAATCTCCCATTGGAGTGGGCTCCAACCCTATTTTCTGGCCAGGTCCTGCTCCAGCACCATATCCCATGCAGCTGCCACATCCTACCAGAAAGCATGACTTTCCAATAAACCAGAACACAGTGCAGATATGGCATTCCCTGAAGGCTGCTGGCCTGGCCCAGAAGCACAGTGCAGGTTTGCTCTCTGTGGCACTAGCCAGGCTTCCTTTGGCCAACCTCCACGAAGCTCATGGAATGGCTCTTCAAAGCAGTGGGGCTTCTGGCTGCTTTTAAATCTCCTTGATTTGAATTTTACTGAGGAACAGGGATGTGCCAAACCGCAGTTCGCCAAAGTACAATTTCTAGTTAGAGGCTCAGGACTGTTGTGTCCAAAAAGTGTGGGGATCTCATCCCTTTTTGGAAGCACAGGCACCACCTTTATAGCCCTCTCCATGTAAGAGAACAAGCTGCCCTTGATGCCTTGCTTGGGAGCTTGGCTGGTCACTTAGGAAACCTAAATGGACCCTGACCAATCTGCTGGGGGGTTTCTTAGTTATAAGCTCTTGTAGTCTCCTAGTACAGCTACAAAATGTTGTTTTCCTTCCAATTCCCACCTAAATACACCCACCCCAGGAGCTAAGTTTCTGTATTCTTGATGCTGAAGAAATGAAAATGAAATGGATTACATTGCAGACTGGAGACAGACAAGCGTCTCAGGAAAATGCAAGAGTTCTCTGTATCTGTGTTAGATCCAGACCTTTAAAAAAATGTACCCATATAAGATGGAGTTCAGTTTTCAGTTCCCCCTTTTGAATATTGTCCTCATATTCCCCCCCCCCCTTATAAGGAAACACTGGATAGAAGGTTATTTTAAGATGGTTATTCAGTGTCCTTGTACTATAGGTAGGCAAAAGTGACAATGGAAACAAATTCTGTCATTCTGCAGGCCACTGATACAGGCGCATCCATGACTATTCATGCTTTTGGGGCCTATTTCGGCCTTGCAGCGGCCTGGATCCTGCATCGCCCTCAGTTGAAAAATGGCCATGCCAATGAAGGCTCTGTTTACCACTCAGACTTATTTGCGATGATAGGTGAGTAAAAGAGGGCGGCGGCGCTGGTGGGGAGCCTTTCTGTGCCTTTGTTTTCTCTTGTGCAATTTGCCCACATCATGAAGGCAGCTTCTCTTAGAGCCGCCTTAAACTCCTTTTGCCACGGGAGTTCTTGTGTCAGGCAAATCAGCTAGTTAAGCTTCTGTCCTGCACCCTGGGTTAGGAGCTTTTATTTAAACAAAACAAAACAGGACTTTTGATTTACAGCAGTGGTTCTCAACCTTCCTAATGCCACAACCCTTTAATACAGTTCCTCATGTTGTGGTGACCCCCAACCTAACCCTAACCCTAACCCTAACCCTAACCCTAACCCTAACCCTAACCCTAACCCTAACCCCAAGCATAAAATTATTTTCGTTGCTACTTCATAACTGTAATTTTGCTACTGTTATGAATCACTATGCAAATATCTGACATGCAGGGTGTATTTTCATTGTTACAAATTGAACATAATTAAAGTATAGTATTCACATTGACCACAGCTGAATATAAAAATGTTGTTTTACCTCCAATACTGCTTCTTTCTACACAGTAGCTGCTCTCTGCTGTATTTGTATGGGGTGCATGTGATGGGGTTGGTGCAATGATGTCATCACGCCAGGTCCTCATATGGGGGCGTATCTGCATGTGGCGGACCCACCTGGAGACGGATAGAGGAGCACAAGGTGTCTCGGTTCCTATGTGTTTTCCAATGGTCTTAGACGACCCCTGTGTAAGAGTAGATCAACTCCAAAGGGGTCGCGACCCACAGGTTGAGAACCACTGGTTTACAGGAACAGCTGACTTTTGCTCTCTCTTTACTAAAGTGTCATTTGTGTTTGCTGTCGTCTGTTCCTGTTGCATCCAGAGGGCACCTTCAGGCCAGTTTGTTAGCAGAGAAAAAAACAGCTTGCCATTCCCTTCTCTTAGGAGGATGTTGGGGATGGACTGTGGGGCATCTGCTTTTCGGGCCTTGCTCTGTGTATGAGCCATGACCATGGTGGATGGGTGGGTGGAAGGAGCCAGTGTGTGTTTCATCGAATACATGCCCTGCTGATCTTTCCCACCCACCAAGCACATAATATTGGAAGGGAAGAAAAGTGATTGACTACTAGAACCAACCTTTGATCATAGAAAGCAGCAGCAGCAGCAATCTCACATTTGGCAGATCTAGCCAAGGCCCACTTGCCCCCGGATTCCACAGCCCTGGCTGCTACTGGATTTACCACCATCCCAGGCACCTATAATCCAGGTCTTTCGCTTGGACCAGTCCCTGGGCAGTTATTTTTTTAGGAGGAGTCAGTAGGCTGTGGCCTACCTGGGAATGGCCTAAAGAGCATTTTATTATATTCTTGTGGCTTTTAAATTGAGAATTGGAAGGTCCATGCCCTGACTTCTTTTTGAACACTCTTTACGCAGGGACTCTTTTTCTTTGGCTGTTTTGGCCCAGTTTTAACTCGGCAATTGCAGTACCAGGAGAGCCCCAGCAAAGAGCGATCATCAACACCTACTTCTCTTTGGCAGCGTGTACACTCACGGCATTTGCTTTCTCTGTCCTCCTTGACCACAGAGGCAAACTGGACATGGTGAGTTTGAACATGAACCCTAATTATTTTATGGTTCTCTGTGGTATTTCTATGAAAAGATCATTAATTGCATGTCCGCAAAACAGAAGCTGCTTCTCCATTAAACAGTCAAGGCACCTTAATCAGGCCCTTCAGGCAACTGAGACCTAGGGTGTTTTTCCACTGTCACTAGAAGTACCCATTAAGTACCCATTAATGGGTACTAAATGGCATTTTTGTACCCATTAATGGGTACTTAATGGGTACTTCTAGTGACAGTGGAAAAACACCCCTATTCGCATAAGGGCTGGAGGAACGCATGTAGGATGCCCTGGGATGGAGCATTCGCTCCACCGGGATGGCGGTATCGTTCGGAATAGCCCCATCCCAGGGCACCCGCACGCATTCCAGGTGTAGAGCACAAAATTGTGCTCTACACTCGGCCCAGGGCGTTCGTGGCCATCCCCGGCTGTCCTGCAGCTGTTCTGGAGGGAGCACGTTCACACACTCCCTCCCTGACAGTTCCGGGCCCTGCCTCCGGCTGCCCCAATTGGGAAGGCTGATCGCGTACCTTCCCTGGGTTTCTGTGGGTTCTAAGGGACTGGATTGGGTCCCCTACAGCCCTCAGGACCACCACCACCCTGGGCACGGGCCTACATAGGGTTGCGTGCACGCGCGAGAGGCACTTACCTCGTGCTTGCCGGGTTCCAAAGTGGCCAGCGGGCCAGCAGTGCTGGCAATCTGCACGTGCTGGCCACACTGATTGGCTAGCTCTGAGTGGCCAGTGTGCACAGACACACAGGCCGCGTTTTCACGGCAACCTTATCTCGGATTCAAAACGTTTTGAATCCTCGGAGTCCAGACGGCAGTTTGGCTTAACACACTTTTTCCGTGTTAAACCAAGCCAAACCATACTGAATCTCAATCCTGATTTCAACAGGTCTCACTCCGGATCTGCACTCGATACGTGTTTAATTTTTTTATTGTGTGGACAGTACCGTTTTCAGGGATGAGATTCCGTGTTCAGGGTGTCTCTCCCCCAATCGCACTGTATCCAATGGCTGTCCATATTCTGGGCACATCATGTTTAGGGTTTCCCTCCCCAATAGCTTGCTTCCAAAGATAGTGATTTCATTGAAAAAATCCACCCTCAAACAGCCACTATAAAACTCCAGTCCTTAAAGCTACACTGTAGCACTCTAGGCACTTCGCACCTTAATAGCAATGTTGCAATTTTGCGCAATTCTAGCTCTTTGAAAGTGCTGACCTTTAAAAAAGGAAAAGGAAAGGAAAGCCCTGGAGGTTGTGGTTTAAAGGCTGTGGCTGTGAAGGGGGTTTGAGTTGCTGCTGCTGCTGCTGTGTGCCCTGGGAAATGTGGAGAGGAGGCATGAGGCGAAGGAAAAGCCCCTTGGTCCCCTCCAGCCCAGCCTCTCAGCGTGAGGGAAGCGCGGGTGGGAAAGGGGGATTCAGATGTCTTCAGAATCGCCTCACCCTTCCACGTGAATGTGGAGAACGTAGAGTCAGGGGCTAGATATATACTAGGAAAGGAAGTGGAGAGCTGCACAGCGATGAGAGCGGGAGGAAGCAGACGGAATTTTACAGAGTTTAGTGCAGGATCGCTAGAGCTGATCAGAACAAAAAGGCAAAAAAAGGCATGGATGAGGCACAGGGAAGGGAGGGTGGGAGCAGGCAGGCTTTCATGACAGCTATAAAATCAGACACTTTTGCTACATCCCCCCCCCCCACACACATCTCTTGTTAAATCTCCCTTCTGATACATCTGGTTCATTTTTCACCTCCTTCCCTGCCCCTTTCAACCAGCCTCATCAGCCGGGGGAAAGGTCTGATCTCTGTTACTTTGAACTATGTGAGAGGGGCTGATCCTGAGAGGGAGGGAGGGAATGCCAATCAGAGAGAGGGGATGGGCACCATGACTGGCAATGGGCGGGGAGGACAGGAATGCCATGCAGACTCCGAGGATTGAATCTGAGATAAGGTTGCAATCGGAATGCCGTCGGGATGCCGCCGAACCAGATCAAGTTGAAAACCATGGAGGCAATTTCAACCCAGTTCAATTATTTCGGTTTTGGGAAATCAATATAAGGCATCCCATGGGGATGCAGCCACAGTGTTCCTGGCCCGGCTCACCACTTTGGAACCCAGCAAACACGAGGTAAGTGCCTCTCTTGCGCACGCACATCTGTCATATTTTCTCTGATGAATTAGATTTATATAGTTATGTCTCATCAATTTATCTATGATTCTTGGAATAATTATACCTAGATATTTACTTTTTTTTAGGCTGAATTTTTATTTCCCTCTTCATAGATATTTTTAAAGATTATTTCTGATTTTTCTATATTTATTTTTAAACCAGAGGCCTGTGAACATAGTGATATTATGGCTTTAAGCTTTGTTCCTGCCTGAAGCGGAGCTGACATAAATAATAGGGTGTCATCTGCAAAGTTCTTGGTTTTCCATCAGTGGTATCTCATGATCTTCATGTATTGTTTTTCCAAATAGAGTTTCCAAAGCTAGATTAAAAAGCAGTGGTGACAAAGGATCCCCTTGCTTTGTACCTTGTTCTAGGCCAAAGCTCACCCAAGGAGCTTTTATTTCTGTGGGGAATCCCACAAGGTCTCACAGCACCTCCCTCCCGTCCAGGTGGTGACTTGTGCATATCTCTCGTGAGTCACTTCAGCTCATAGCTAGGCACCACTGCTGTAGCACTGCAGCCACTATTTTGTCGAGTGAATCTATAGGACTGTGGGGCAACCACATCGAGGTTGTAGAAATCCAGATGGCTACCATATGACAGGAAGGGACATGTATAGATTCCTCACAGTACTTGTTCATGGTGCTTCAGGGGTTCAGAACTTGCAAACAAGCATTTTGTTCATAGTGTAGCTGCACAAACCTCTCAACTGGGGACTTTGATGCTTCCAAACTGGATTGTTTTCACAAACACAGGGGAAAACATGGGGGGAAATAAGTTTGTTACACGTGCTATGAGGAATACAGGGAGGCAAACCTGTGCGTGGCAGCAGAGCAATCAGAGTAAGAGAAAGGGCTATAAGTGCTTTCTCCTGCTATTCTGTTGAAAGTGCTCTTACAGGTACTTATTGCTGTTTCTTAGCCTAGTGACTGTGTGGAGTAAAGTAGGCTCTACAGGCTGAGGTCTCCTACAGCTCTGTCCTATAGATCCTGCCACATACAATTCTAAGTCTTTGTTGCCATCTATAGGGCGTTTGAAATTTTGCAACTCAGATGGTAGCCAGGATTGTTTTTTGGTTAGGGCTGACCACCTTAGGCCGTGTCTTCACGGCAACCTTATCTCGAATTCAAAACGTTTTCAATCCTCAGAGTCCGCACGGCAGTTTGGCTTAACACGATTTCCCAGTGTTAAACCAACCCAAAGCATGATGAATCTCAATCCTGATTTCAACAGGTCTCACTCCGGTTCGTGCGCTTGAAACGTTTTACATTTTTTACTGTGGGAACCCTTCCGTGTTAAGGGATGAGAGTTTTCCAATAGCTTGCTTCCAAAGCAAGCTGTAAAAGCAGCAGCAGCCCTAATAGCAATCAAGCAATCCACTGTAGCAAACAAGCAATTCACACCTGATAACTATCTTGCCATTGAAAGTGCTGACCTTCTAAAAAGGGAAAAGAAACAAAAGCAGCTACCGTTTGGCGAGATGTGTGAATGTTTAGCTGTGACGGTGACGGACAAAAGGGGCTTGACTTGCCACCACTGCTGCATGCCCTGAGCAATGGGGAGAGGAGGGGAAAGAATCGCTGGCTGCCTGCTGCCGTTTTTCCTCCATCCAGGCAAGCGGCAGCCACCCAGCCACCCAGCTAGGCTCCGTGAAGGGGTCTGTTGTGGGTGGCGCGTTCACGCCAGGAAGAAGAGGACAAGGCAGCCCCAAAAAGCCGCTTTTAAAAAGTAGCCACTGGAGTCCCCCCTTGAGTCATGTATGTCCTCAGAATCTGGATTGATCGCAATTAAGCTGAAAGTAATGGGAACAGGCAAATTCGCATTTGCATCCGGTTTTATTATTTCGGTTTAGGGAAAGCGAAATAAGCTTGCTGTGGGAATTTGCCCTTGAACTGGACAAAAGGTCCTGCTGATGGATGATTCCTTGATTAGCCCCCCCCCCCTTTTGTAAATCTTGGCTTAACCTCAGCCATGACTGTTTGAGCAGGATGAAGCCAGTTCTGTACATTCTGTCAGCAGGGTGGTGGGTGTACAATGTAAGGCAGTCAGAGGCAAATAAAGCTTTTAGAAACACCTGACCACGTTTTACCTTTAACCTTTTTGCTCAAGAAAATGGTGCTCCAGGCCTTCCTAGGCTGCTTCAAATAACCTGGGCCCACTTCAGAGTGCTTGCTCTAGTGAACAAAGTCCAAGGTGGCTCTCGATTTGGATCTTTGCAAGGGCCATGTGTAGATCTTGAGCTGCTAGTCTGGACAACATCAATGCTATGAGATGGGGGCCTCCTCCACTGCCAATCTCTCAGCTTCCCAAAGATCCAGAAATTCTCCCTTACAAGCCTTTCTTTAATAGAATCTATTCTTCTTTAGTTTCTGATAGCTAGAAATATTATCAGGCAATTTTTTATCTTACGGCCCCTGTTTTTTTGCTGACTGCCATTTACCTGTTTAACTGACCTATTTATTTTTTAAGCTATGAGTTTTGCATGGAGTTTTAAAACAGAAATGTGGAAACCAGATGGAAAAGACATGTGAATGAAAAACTGGTATGGTTAGAAAGTTCTGACTATGGCAGTCCTCTCCTCTTTTCCCCCTTGCTATTCCTACATGTTAAGAACATGAATGTGTCCAGGTTCAACTTCATTTTGTTGTTGTTGTTAGAATACGTGCTATATGTGTGTGTATGAATACAGAATGTACGGTTTTAGATTGTGGGTCTTTTCGCACTTTGACTTCCTTAGGAGAACATCACAGGGAGGGAAACTTGTGGCTTGGGTGTCCACACTTCAGGACTGTAAAGGCTGCCTCTCGGTTGGGTAGTGATTTTATATATCTTTGGTAGTGTGGTAGCGTTGGTTTTACTTTTTAGATTAAAACTCTGTTATTCCCTTCCAAGAGACACGCCTTTCATTTCCCTTTCCTCGCTATTAAGTTTGATAATAATGTTGCCTCCTTCTTGGTGCTGCAGCAGACAGCCCCTTCCCCCACAGACTGGCTCACAGACTGTGTCTTAAAGATACAGTTTCCTTTTCCTTAAGCAGGCTTGACTTTAAAATACTCTATATGAGAGAAAGCCAAAGTGTTCCACGTTTAACAAACAATAAATAAGTTTATTGGTTACAGCTTTCTTAATAATAAACAGGTAAGTTCACAGGTCAATTCACTCTTCTGACTGAACTGTCCCCAGCTTCCTCACTCAGCCCAAGGACTCCAATCCTATTCAGAGTAATGCCAGCAGCATAAGTAACGTATAACCATTTCAATCCTTTTACTTTCTAAACACCATATATTCACTAATGACTCAGGACTCTATTCCCCAGCTTCCCTCAGGACAGCTTAGAGCCCGTTTCCCTCCTGTTAACCACCTTCTAGTCAGTTAACCCCAGGCAGAGAACACTAACCATTCCCTCAGGCTCCCTTAAATACTAGCCTAAGCGGTCAGCTTCAACCTGATTGGTTGATGCTTCACCAGGATTCTATTCCACCCTCTCTCCTGGAGAGCTGGAATAGTCCCTCCCTTTACCAACTTACCATTTCTAGATAATCCACTTTGATGACACTTCTGGATGTATAGACAACCCGTTTTCACCACACTTTGTAACTTAACCAAAATAACTTAATTTTGAGGTTGAGGGGTCCTAGCGGGCACCACAAGGACACCCAAACCATTCAAGATATAGCTGGTGCTTAGCTAGGTGGGAGCTAAGTGCAAATCACTTCCACTAAGGAAGCAATCACATTGCTGCTGCAATGATGCCAATACACAAGTGTGATGCCATTGCCATGGTGACCAGGTGATGCAGCATGCAGCCACACCTGAGGTGCTGGTCCCACACTGCATGCTAACCTCTTTCACCGAGGAGAGGTGTGCATGGAGTGTGCAGAGCTGTCTCGGCCCTGCCACTGGTCCAGTTGTACAGCAATTAAATCTGCTCTAACACTCTATGTGCAGGGTGGTGGGACTCTGAGATGTGCGGAGATGCTTCTGTCATAGAAGTGGCTCTGTGTAATCTGTATGCTGTATAGGAGCTTACTCTGGGCTCCCCAGGAAGGTAAGTGCAAATTCACCCCAAATTTTAAAGTTATGTTTTAATATTTGATATGTTTTATTCTTATTGTAACCCACCTTGAGACCATTTGGTGAAGAGTAGGATATAAATTCCTTAAATAAATAAATCATAACAAATAAGTATCTCCACTAAATATATTCCAAAAATAGATCTTTTCTTGAACATCTGGAACTGGGTTGATTGTATTGACTCTTAATGTGTTAATTCTCACTGCGTCTATGTTTTCTCAAATGCTACCTTCTCTGTCAATATTGTATGCCCCATACAGGTACATATTCAAAATGCTACCTTGGCAGGAGGAGTTGCTATAGGTTCGTGTGCAGACTTGAACATCTCTCCTTTTGGTGCAATGATCATTGGCGGCGTTGCTGGAATCATTTCAGTAGTTGGATTCAAATATTTGACTGTGAGTACCATCATCATAAACATCATCAATTTAATGGGCCTATCTTTGGTACCACATCATGTAGGCTTTCTTTGTTATCTAAACAAGTAGGTGTAGAGATTTCCATTAGAGCAGATCCATAACCAAGCTAACAGCCGGAGCTGACAGAAAGCATTTCACGACAGTACAGTCATTACAAAAAGACTGTAGCGTGAAATTATCTTTCTGAAATGTATCACAGTAAGATAGGTTTTACTCACTAATATGCCACTTCAGGCATTCAAAATATGCACACAGATTCTAAGTAGCCATGGCCACAGAGGTGACCTCATCAGGCATGGAGCTTTACTCCATTTTCATACATTCACTGCAAAATGTTATTAGGAGAATCTAAATGCATTCAGTTTGGGCTGCCCTGCAGACTTCGCATTAACCATACAAATTACTGTGAAGTGAACTGGGAGTGCCAGTGGACAGGGAAGAAGGCACTGGATACTCCTGGTATCCCCTTTGAGGTTGCATGGTTCTTTTCAGTGATCAGAACTCTTCTCCTACTGATTCCCATGCTTGGAGTAGGGATAAAAATGGCCCCAGATCATTAGCATATTATAGCATACAGAGATATGGGTTGAATTTGTGACCAAAGGCCTTTTCGCACTTGGGTTGGTAGGGCATGATTAGGGAACTTCGGGGAAGGGCATCTGTACTTGGAGGACGCTGCTACAGCCTCCAAGCACTCCCTGCCTTCCCTAATCATGCACCACTTGTGGAGCATGAAATCATGCTCCACATCCTCCCCAACCTTCCCCAATAACTTACCTCTCACATCCAGCCGGGGAACATTTGCAACTCAGCTGGACGAGGTCAACAGGGCTGCCAGGCAAGCACACTGGCAGCCCCACTGCCATCCTGATGTGAGTGCACAGAGCGTCAGCATCAGCGTAGTCACGGCAACAGCGCTGGCGCACACTCAGTGGCACAGGGTATGACAACCAAAATGGCAGCGCCCTGAAGACGACCAGCCCCACAATCCAATCAAGGTAAGTACTTGATCAGGGGGTGGGAACGGCTAACATTGCATAGCGCTCCAAGTGAGAGCGCTAGTAAGCGTTGGTTCATTGCGCTCCTTTCCTGTTGAGTGGATGAGAAGGGAAGTACGAAATCGCCCCAAGATGCTCACAGCCTAGCAAGTAAGTCTGAGTTGAATTCTGCCTCAGCTGTCTTAATGCTTTAAGGAACCGGTTTCTACATTCAACCCGTTCTCACTCAAAATAATAAAGATTATAAATCTAAAATATTTTTAAACACTTTTTAAATTTACTACAAAATGTTGCACATTATGCAGATTCTTTTTTTGTCTCACAAATGACAGAGACTCACAAACTCTCACTTGTGAATACACAGAATTTTCCAGTGTCAAAGGTGTGAATATCCAGGGGCCAGTGTTCAGGGGAAAAACAATGTACAGACATTTTAAAGTGACTAAGGAATGATTTATTTTTTTGTCTCCTTATAGCCATTTTTGGCTTCAAAGCTGAACCTTCAGGACACTTGCGGTGTCCACAACCTCCATGGCTTACCTGGACTTTTGGGGGGCATCGCCAGTATTATTGTAGCTGTTTCACGAGTTGACAATAAGTGAGTTGCAAAAATGTTTTCCTTAGAAATGCTGATTGTCTTCAACTGCTATAGAACAATGCAAATTTGCTTGCTGTTTTCATTGCTTAAAATATGCAATTCTTGCTGAGAAATGTGAGAACTTCCAAGGGGAGATGGGAGGAAGGATGGTTCTAGTCGACTTGAGGGAATTGGATATTGGGGATGTCTGGGCACTGCCTCCCACTTCTTATGTTATGTAACAATTGCCTCTTGCTGAGACTGTGAGTCACTGGAAGAAGTGAAGATGAACACTGCAAGGCTATCGGATGAGCAAAGGTCACTGAGAGGGACATCAAAAAGAAGCTTCGGAAGTTCTAGTTTCAGTTGTGATAGCAGTGAGGTGGTGGAGACAGAAGAGTTCATAGAAGGTTTATTACATGCCTCCAGCCACTGGAATTTAAGAAAGCCTGTCTATGCTCTGGTAGTGAGGGTACCAGATTCTAGAAGCATCCTCTCTGAACTGACTGAGTGATGTGCTAAGATTCCCTCAGCAAGTGGACCAGTAGTTTCCCTATATGGTCGGAGCTTCCAGCGACAGTTTCCTTTGTGGAGAAGGAGAACTATTCTGGTGACCTGCCCTCAAAAAATGCTTGGAGGACAGGCCATTCTCTGGGAGACATGGCCTTCTGATAGACCAGTCTGCTGTATGGAAACTGAGGCTATGCTCACATTTTTTAAAAAAAGAAGGCCTTTGGGGGCACTTTAGAGATGGTTTAGAGATGGTTCACACACCAGTCTGTCCCTCTCCCCTTGAACTTTCTAGTTAGGAAAAGGTGGATTAGAAATGGGATGATAACATGCAGTCTATGAAGAACTTTGGGGTTGCTTCTTTCGCAATATGTGAATTGTTTTCTTTTGCCATTGGAGAAAGGAGGAAAGGAGAAGGCCTGCCGTGGCCTGTCCTAGCTGAACTTTGAAGCCAAGAGCAAATGGGTGCACAGAAGGAGCTGTTTCTGGGAGCTCAGCAAAATGGCGTTTTTCTCTACACATCCCTTAAGCCAGTCCAGGCAACCTGATGGCAGACAGGTGAACTTGCCTACAGCTGGGGGTGCCTGGGAGACCACTTTAGTTTCCTCTTGGATCAGTCTCCAAAGAACTAAAGCCATGTGATCAGCAGATACATCCACTCATGTGCAGAATCAGCTGTTGCCACACCATTCCAATACTGGCACCAATGCTTGTGCATTAAATCTCAACCACAATGCTAAAAGAAAAAGAAGTGGAGAATCGAGATGTCCTTATTTTGTTGTTGGACATTTGACCCTGTAGACGATTGCATGCCAGGCCCCTCTGTCTTCCACTGCTTCCAGTACTCTGCCCAACCTTACATTCATTGTCTCCATAAAGATATTTAGCCATCACATCCTGTGCTGTCCCTTTCTCCTTCCTCCTTTCACATTAAACCCTTCTCAGCATCAAGGTCCTTTCCAATGAGTCCCGTCTTCTCATTATGTGGCCAAAGTATCTGGACTTCTGTTTCAGTATTAGGCCTTCTAGTGAATAGCCAGGGTTCATTTCCTTTAGTATTGACTGATTTGATCTCCTTGCAGTCCAAAGGGCTCTCAAAAGTCTTCTCCAGAACTATAGCTCAAAAGCAAAATTTCTTCAGCACTCATCCTTCTTTATGGTCCACTTCTCACTTCCATACTTACTACTGGGGAAACCATAGCTTTGTCTATATGGACTTTTGTTGGCAAGTAATGTCTCTGCTTTTTAGGATGGCTATGAGAAGTGCTAGGGAACTGCAGGGAGAACCATAGATGTACTTGAAGTGCTTAGGGAAACCAAGGGCTTTTTCGCACTTACCTGATTAGGCTGCCGTGAACAAGGGCTGGTAAACCTGTCATCCATTACCAGCCAGAAGTGCGAATGGTCTTCCCGTTTACCAGCCTGCGCTGCTGCGTCCAAACCCGGAAGTTCCACTCCTTGGTGCCATGACTGGCCATTCTGTGACATGCTCGGACGCCATTGCATAGGGGCATGTTTGAGCAGAGGAACGCACCGTGGCCAATCATGTCAGTGCCCATGATCGAATGCACAATGCCCGTTACTCGGTTGCTGATCGAACACCCCTCTTGCAACTCAAGGACCAGAATCCACTCCCTGGGATCAGAGGTCAGCGATCGATCATGGCTGCTACCGCAACTGTGCCTATGTGGGTCACTTGTTCCCTACCCACCAACTGCAGGGAACCAGACATCGAGCAAACGGTCATGCCGCTGGACGCTTCAGGTAGACTTTTGATCAATGGAAAAGGTGTGGAGCACAATTTAATGTTCCACACCTAATAAACAGTGAACTTCTGGGGAGGCAGACCATGCTCGGAGGCTCTAACAGCCTACTCCATGTGTAGATGCTCTTCACCAGAAGTTCACTAATTGTTGGCTATTGGCGAAAGTGCAAATAGGCCCCAGCATTGCTTTCCTCAAGGAGCTTTGCCCAGGCGGCATCGGTATCCTGTTCTACAAGTGAAAAACTGGAAATTAAGGCACCTCCCTGATGTAGGGATTTCACCTCCTTGCGTGAGATAATAGAAAAAAGGGGCCCATTAACTATGACTGTTTGCCAACAGGCATACGGTAGATGGCTGATTCATTGCATTTTTGGCTGACCGAAATAACCACAAAATGTCAGACACCTTTTTTATGCTGTATATTACAGGCTTAGTTCTTTTTCCCCTGCAAGGCTTTTTATATGAGGCTTGAGGACCTCGTCTCATTTCCTCCTGACCTCCAAGGTACTGCAGTAACAGAGGCAAGAATGCCGGCTTCCTTGTTCCTGCCAAAGTCAGGAGCATCAAAAAAGAACTGATGTAGAACATGGGGAAATCAGGGCTGTCTAGGAAAGGAGGGTTCCCGCTTCTTGCTCATCATCTGCACAGCTCCAAAGCTATAAAGTTTCCATAGACGTTTTCGCACGGGGCTGATTCGAACGCGAAAAAGCCAGCTGTGGACACGTCATCCGCATTGGCCGCGCGCGCCTTGCGTCCCGACGTGTCCGCAGCTGGCTTTTCCGCGTTCGAAATGTAGAGCACTTCGAAGTGCTCTACACGCGTTCCAACGCGGACGAGCCGCACGCAGGCGTTCGGGAGAAGAAGCGTTCGCGCCGCTTCTGTCTCCCGATCGCCTGCCGGCTCGCCTCCGACGCCGCGCGGCTTTGACAATCAGCTGTTTTTCAAACAGCTGATTGTCGATCTGCCTCCGCGGCCGCCGGCGCGCCCCTGGCCGGCGTTTGCCGGCTAAGCCAGCTTCGGGCGCTTTGACCATTCGCACCCAGACGCTCCGGAACGCGTTTACACGCGTTCCGGAGCGTCTGTGTGTGAACGGGGAAAGCGCCCGAAGCTGGCTTAAGCTTTCCGCCTGAACGCGTTCGGTTTCGAACGCGATTCAGTGCGGAAATGCCTCATGTGTCAAAAAAAAAGATGCTTCGTTGAGCAAGGTGATGCCATATCTTTGTTTCTTTGTTTATCCCCCTTCCTCCCTCCCTCCCTCCCTCTCTCCCAAATCTTACAGCATATCAGTTGGGATGCAGGCTGCAGCTTTGGGATGCTCCCTTGCCATTGCTTTGACCGGAGGAGCCATCACAGGTAAGTAAAATAAAGCTCCATACCAACGTAGGCCTGGAAATGTGCCCTGTTCAACTTTCCAGTATTCAGGGCAGCAAGTGGGATGAAATTCCAGCTTAAATAGATATTACACACTTATGAAACAATGTGCTCAGGCATGCTATCAGAAGAATTAAGCTGTTTTGTTGAGGACACATCTTCATGGGATTGGAAAGAGCATTATCTCTATCTTCTCCTCTCTGTTCTGCAATGCCCAACCACTCAGAATTCTTTATGAACCAAAATTTCTTTCTGATATATTGTTTTTCAAGGGATTGGCATTTCTACCCTGCTGCAATAACGTAGAAAATAGCTCCTATACTGAGCCTTTCTAGAAAAAGATGTGAATTAGTAAGGTCCAGCAGGGTAGTTAGTAGCACTTGGAGATTACCAGGAGAAGGGTGGGTGGCATGAGCTTTCATAGACACATCTACTTCTTCAGATGTTAGGGGACCCAATAGGTACATCTACTTCTTCAGATGCTAGAGGGCCCAATGGGTACATCTACTTTTTCAGATGTTAGGGGGCCCATTGGGCACGTCTACTTCTTCAGATGCTAGGGGGCCCAATAGGTACGTCTACTTCTTCAGATGCTAGGGGACCCAATGGGTGCGTCTACTTCTTCAGATACTAGGGGCCCAATAGGCATGTCTACTTATTCAGATGCTAGGGGACCCAATAGACAAGTCTACTTCTTCAAATGCTAGGGGACCCAATAGGCAGGTCTACTTATTCAGATGCTAGGGGACCCAATGGGCACATCTACTTCTTCAGGTGCTAGAGGACCCAATAGGCATGTCTACTTCTTCAGATACTAGGGGCCCAATGGGCACATCTACTTCTTCAGATGCTATATGGACCCCCTAGCATCTGAAGAAGACATGCCTACGAAAGCTCATGCAACCAACCCTTCTCCTGTTAGTCTCCAAGTGCTACTAACTACCTTGCTTGACTTTCGTATTAGAGTAACATGGCTACTGATACTGATATGAATTAGCAAGTTTGCCATAATTCCAGATATGGCTCAAAATGCAATACTGCTACACTCACATGCATGTGAAAAGAAAGCACTCTGAAATAAATGAGAGACGGTTTTCTTTATCTCTTTATAATTTCAATTAGTATACTTTCATCTCAAATTTACATTAGTGCTATCTCTTACATAATATACTTCTTTTACATTTGAGATAGTTGTTTTCCTTCCCTAGCCAGGATGTCGTCCTCAAATCCCACTTCTTTTCCAATTGGAGATTCCCAATTGTGGTTCCCCAACTTTCTCCTTAGAGAGGTTAATACTTTCCTCCAAGTGGCTGTTGCCAATATTGTAGTTTGGTGCCCCATATATCTTAATTGCCTTTCACTTAGGAAACCAAAAAGCACTTGTTCTGCTATATAATTACATCATTCCTTTAATATTTTCTTTCCTTGCATTTTTCCAGTTCTTTACAATAACTGCCTTTGCTCCCATTAATAGTTGATGTATAATATAGTGCAGAGGTTCTCAACCTTCCTAATGCCGCAACCCCTTAATGGAGTTCCTCATGTTTTGGAGACCCCCAACCACAAGGACGGAGCAACTGGGAGGTGGGAGGGAAGGGTGGTGATAGACTTGTCGCGACCCCTCTGAAAGGGTAGTTCGACCCCCAAAGGGGTCCCAACCCCCAGGTTGAGAATCACTGATATAGTGGTTCTCTTTTGTAATCTGTTGGTCAGATTTATACAGTAAATATATTTCTTTTGTCCAAATAATTATTGTATCTAATATTTTATTTCCTTCAATTTGTGGCAATATTTTTGTACTCTTCTACAATCCCTCCATATAGTTTCCTCCACTGCTAGTTACCCTAGCATTCTGAACTCAAATTTGGTATCATATAGGCTAATTGGCTAGGTGTTCTATAAATACATTTTAAGATGCTTCATTCTATTGTTTTGTTTTCCATATCCCCTCAATAAACTTCTTCACATCTTGGCGTGGTTCTCATGCCAGTTTGCCCCTCCTTCATTTATCAAGACTCTAGACTAGAAAAGGAGGGTTGAGGTGGAAGAAGAAAATGAGGCCACATGCTACTGTCTCTATAGTGCACTTGAACTGTCCCCCCCCCTTTTGCTACGTACAAATGCAGCCAGCAAAATTGCCAATACTGTCAAAAATGGTGGGGAAACGGCCATCCCTCACCAATTAATGAAATATTTGATTACTAGGCAACACACAGGTTTTAACTGTCTTTCTTATTTTCACTTTGTTATTGCTGTTTTTCTCACTTATAACCTAGTGTTGTGTTTTCCTCCACAACCCAGGAGTAATTCTGCTTTTGCGTTTCTGGGGACAGCCACCTGATCAGAACTGCTTTGATGACTCAGTATATTGGGAGGTAAGATATAATCGGTGTGATAAAATAGGACAATATTAAAAAATGACTAGATGCTTCTCCAAAGGAAATCTGCTCATGGGCAGGGGTGGGCAAAAATTACCCCTTCAGTTCAATTTGGCCAAGAATCCAAATTACGTCTATAAACTGATGGGGTCTGAGCCTTCTGCAACACACCAGGAAAAGGATCTCAGGGTTCTGGTGGACAGTTCAATGAAGGTGTCAGCCCAGTCTGCAGCAGCAGCAAAAAAAGCTAATTCAAAGCTGGGAATAATTAGGATGGGAATAAAAAACAAGTAAACAAGTGTCATTTTGCCTCTTTGTAAACCTATGGTGAGGCCACATTTGGAATATTGCGTACAATTCTGGTCACCACACCTCAAAAAGGATATTGTGGAATGGGAAAGGGTGCAGAAAAGGGCAACCAGCCTGGAAAGATGGCATTTAAGAAGTATATAAAACATGCACGGTATAGAAAAGATGAATAGAGAAAATTTATTTTCTCTGTTACACAGCACTAGAGCCAATGGGCATTTATGAAGCTGATAAGTAGGAGAGTCGGATCAGACAAGAGGAAGTATTTCTTCACCCAGAGGGTCATCGGTCTATGGAATTTGGTGCCAGAAGAGATGCTAACAGCCTAGATTTATGGATGACAGATGTATCAATGGCTACTAGAATGGATGCCCAAGTACATCTTTCTGGCTGGGGGCAAGGGGACAAGTGGGATGCTTCTAAGGCCATTCGCTGGGATTCGAGAGCAGGAAGAGGTTCGCCCGTGTCTCTGCTTGAGATGCCCATGAGCATTTGGTGGGCCACTGTGTGCAACAGGCTGCTGGACTAGATGGGCTCTAGTCCAGCATCCTGTCCAGCATGGCTCCTCTTAGGTTCTCTTATGTGTCTATCAACAGCTGATAAGAAACGCAGCCCCTATAGGCATGGGTTCATTCAAGTGCAACCAAAGAATAGTTTGTGTGCAAGTGTGAGGCAGCTGTGAGAAGAAAAGAAGTGAGACAGAAGCTCTGTCAGGGCCAAACCAAAAATCAGAGAACCAGATTGATCACTAGAAATGCAGGCAGGGAAACTCAGGCCCCTCTTTCTCTTTTGCTTCCTGTAATAATTCCCAGAGATCTGCAGATATTTATGTCCGAATTCCTCCAAGTCACAAATGTTATGAATTTTCACGCAGATCCCTAGTGGTGACAGCTGAAGGAAGGAGGTACCACAGGGAGCACAATGGTGGAACGCACTCATGTGCCGTCTCCTGTCCTCTCCCCTCCCCTCCAGCAATATTGTGTTACCCCCGTGGTATCAGCTGAGGGAGGGGGAGCCACGACTGGGTTCACGTAAAGCCTCGGCATTTCTGAAGTAATGAGGAACTTCCCCGTACTTCTTGTCACCTTCCAATTCCCTTCTCTGCAAATAGAGTACGTATTGCTGTTCCTGTAGCCCTTTCAAGGCCAAGTCTTTTTTTAACCAGATTTCTCTGCAATTCATTTTATATTTCATCTCAAAACCAAACAACACACCAGCCTGGATAGCCTTAAGAAAGGGCTACACAAATTCATGGGAGATAGGTGTATTAATGGCTGGGGAGACAGGCAGGAGACCTCTGAAGGCCATTCGCAGGGATTCACGATCAGATGAAGCTTTTGCCTTTGTCTTGTTTGAGAATGCCCGAGAGCAATTAGTGAGCTGGTGCGTGAGACAGGATCCTGGGACTAAATGGGTTGTGTTCTGATCCAGCAGGGCGCCTCTTAGATTTTTCTGATCGTGCCTTTAGATTTTTGTAGTTTCTCTCTCATATCAAATTGCAGTTTGGATATGGTGGGATATTAAACTTGGGGAGGAGTTAATCTGGGTAACTTTCTGCTTTTTACATAACCATTATCTAAATCGGTGATGGCCAACCTATGACACGTGTGTCACAAGTGACACGCCAAGCCCTTTTGGGTGACACACATGGCCACCCTGGCACCTGGGCATGTAGTGCTTGCTTGTTCTTGAAGCGTACGAAATACCAACTTTCAGTTGAAGATTTAGCAACAAAAGTCACTAATGTAAAGAATTATTTGTTTTTGCTTTTAATAAAATACATATATCAAAAATATAACTTTTTTACTAGAGCCACAAATATCACAAAATTATGGATATTTCTAGATGTGACACAGCACCCGAGTTAAGCAAGGTTTTCTTGTGAATTTTGAAACACCGAGCTCAAAAGGTTCGCCATCACTGATCTAAATCTTAACTGGGTCCCTGCTCTGCTTAAAATATACGATAGAGGCATTTAATGATCTTCTTGCTCAGATTTTGTAATGATTTATAGAACATCCAATTATTTGATGCCATAGAGGGAGTAATTAAATAAAATGCGAACAAATTATCTAAATAGTTTGCAGGATAACTAACAATACAGTAAAATAATCATAAGGTTTGCATTTTTATTTTATCCTATCATTTAAACATTTAATGTAAGGAAAAAAAGGCTTTTTGTGATATGGTATACATAACCAAACTCAGATGAACTACATATCTGGATTTCATTCTAGGTTCCCATTGATGAGGTACCACAAGTCAACTCTCATTATCCAGAGGATCAGAACAAATTCAGTGTTGAAACATAGAAGAAACTTGTTTCCTTGCGCTGGCTTCTTTTCTTTCTTATGTTTCTAGAGAAATGGGTGGACTATATATTTTTTCTATCTATATTTGCAACAATGTCTTCAGAAGGAAAATCACAACAAATAAAATCATAACAATTGTGCCTGGGTAGGCTTTCAATGTATTCATAAGGAAGCCTTAGTGATAAGACCCCTGCAGAGACAGCTGATGCACAGATGGATTAACTGAGGCTACCTGGTGACCTGAACCTATGAGGGGGAATGGAGATTTTTAGAGAAAGAGAGATGAACAACAGAATACAGATATCAGCACAAATGTCTCTCCTAGAAGGTGGTTTCCAGGAGATGACATCTACAGAATGTTATAGATAGGACAATTTTTATCAAGGAAAACTTGTTAATATATAAGTCATATTCCAGTATCAGAAGTCTTGCTTTCTATATAGGATAAACTAAACCTTAGAGTGAAAGTTGTTACACAGGTGCTACGAAAGCCCTAATCAGCTCCATCCAAGTTGCTGGCACTACCTGGAAAGCAGAGGTGCGTTCTTCCACAAGGGATGGGTGTGTCAGGAAGCATCCACTTTCTGGGATAACATACAGTGAGAAAAGGAACAGATCAATTGTTCCTCCTAACTTTGCCTGTTACATGTACATAAAGTGTTCAGCCATAAAGTGTTGATTTCTTATTTCTGGCTGCTAAGACACAACTAGCAGAGCACTGGGAAGAACCCAAAATGCTAAGCCTTCAGACCTGGAATCAATGCCTAAAGGATAGGATCTCATCAGAAGGTCTCTCCCCCCAAGAGTATTAGCAGGGAAGAACATCTTACTGCCTGGCAGCCGTTGAACATCATGATATCCAAGCAGTCAGACACTGCAATACCTTCATACCATCTCCTAAATGGCTGCCTTCCTTTTTAAGCTGTACCCCTCTTTTATATCATCACTGAGACTAGACCTGACCTCCCCATTTGGGACAAGGCTGGCACACGGAATAAAGGAACTGGTGACTTAAGCACAGGTTGAAAACACTACACTAGTGCAGGATCAAAAAATTAATGTTTTGCAATTGAATCAAACATCCAAAAATGCAAACATTCGCATTCATGGCTGAACATTTTTCATAGAAGAAGCCTATTTTGCAGTAAAATACTGCAAAAGTGCAAAAATTCAATTGAATTGTCATATCTGTGAGCCAGAACCACTGTTAGCTTTGACTGAATGGCCATACATTTGTTTTGATGTTAAAAATGGCCCATTTTTAAATTAAATTTTCGAATGCGATTATGTTCATGCACATCCCTACTTTGGTTTTTGTTGTTTCTGTTTTAATGGTTCTAAAGCTGAAGAGGTTTTTTTATACCCAGCGTTTATTGTTGTAATACAAATAGTGTGCATTAATTAAAAGAAAAAGAAATTACTATCAGTAAAGACACTGCAAGGTGAACATTATCAGATATTGAGAAGCTAGTTCTTTCAGATCCTTCTATGCATGCTCCCAGCTGAGATGAAAGCAGCAAAGAGTAGGTCTAACCGATCTGTTCTTCCACATGTGGCATTCCTAGCAATTCAGTTTCTTTGTTCTATGAAGTCGTGAGCTTTTTCAATAAAGGCTGACATAGCCTTCACTTCTTCTGACTGCTGAAAGGTTTGGAGATAGTTAAGAAGATTTTCTTGGTTTCCAATCTTTAAAATTTCATCCTGTTGAGCATGAAAATGCAGAATGACAGCAAGAAAACTAAAGAACATTTCCATATGAAAAATCATAGTAATCTCTGCCAAGGTGTTATGAAACCCAAGGATACTAAGGAGAGCAGATGACACGTAAGACCAGCAAGCGTACACAGGTTGATGGAAGTAATTGTAGACTGCTTTCCCCAGTCAGAAACTATACAAATGTTGGGTTAATTTCTCATCATTCCTAATGTTGTATGGCACTTTATGGCGATCAGTTGTCCAAAAGCTATGAAATAGTAAGGTGGGGTAGTAATCTGAATTTTTTAAAAAAAATTGCTCCTATTGCAAAATGGCAAAGAAATATTTGCCCTTCATTATACATACCTGAAGAATTGGTGCTTTTTGGCAATAATTTGAGATATCAGGAAGACCAAGTTCATCTCCACTTTTCTCAAATAACTATAAAAAGGCAGAAAAGAGCCAGTAAAAATAACTAAAACTTTTAATTAAAAAATACTGCCCTACTTGCTGACTTTATTCCTATTTTTTAAAATTCTATACTGCTTCCCATACAATTTGTAACAGTTTATAAAAGTAAGCATTAAAAGTAAGAATAAAACACAATGGTATAATTAAAAGATGCTATGAGTTTTGATGGAGTTTGGAAAGAACAATTATTCTGAGGGCAATTTGCATATTCAAGTGCATTCTGGGAAGAAGTGGATAATTACTGTAAAAAAAAAGCTGGATTTTAAGTGATTGGGAGAAACTGGCAGACTGTATAGATACGGGTGCACAAATCTGAGGATATATTCAAGTTGCAGAAGGCTGCTTTCCTAAAACCAAACCAAAGGAAAGCTATCAGGAGTCTGCCAAAGGACACTGGAGGAATAACTTCTGGTTCTCTGGTGGTTGTTTGTTAAGCAAAACAAAAAGTAAAACAATAATTGGTTTTTTAAAAATAAAAGTGAAATAATTTACAGTAAATAGTAACACTAAAATAATAATTAAAGTAAGATAACTGTTATAATTACAAAAAATAATTGGAAAGTCATGAAGCTAGATCAGGGGTCCCGAGCCACCAATCCACGGACCAGGGCTGGGCCATTTGGGGGGTTTTACCGGTCTGTGGTGCCACTGCAGACCAGCACTAAATACTGAAGAGGTGCTCTGCTCTGTGGTGGCTCAGAGCACACTGTGTGGGGTGGATGTAGTCCACTGCCCCACCCCATCACGCCCTGCACAATGTTCTCTGCTGGGAGCCATGACATTTTAAATGTCATAATTAAATGATAATAAGTATGCACTAAATTCCAACCCCGTCCATAACCCCGCCCCCATATGACCAAAGCCCTGCCCCTGCCCCACCCCACCCTGCCAGGCCATGGAAAGATGCCAGTTCATGGTGCAAAAAAGGTTGGGGACTGCTGAGCTAGATAACCATCAGAGGATTGGGGGGGGGTTTCTAGTATCTTGTATCTACCTCCTCGGAAGTCATGGGTGTGTACTCAGTGTAATGAGCTCCAGAAACTCAAGGAACAGGTTTATGATGGTGAATACATGGTGACTTGCCTCTGAGGTGCAAGGGTTGCACACATCACAAAGCACCTAGACAAGTTGGCAGACAGTGCTGGGGAAGACCCAGAGGTCATGGTATATGTCAGTATCAACCATGGCGGGAAGGCCAAGTGGAGGGTCTTGGAAGCCACATTTAGGTTTTTAGGTGGAAGACTGAAGTCCCGGACCTCCAAGGTTGCACTCTCAGAAATCCAGGGCCAGAGCCTCTGGATAAGGGACTGGTGTCAAGATTTGTTAAGAATTGGGGAGCATTTTAGGACAAGCCAAACCTGTACAAAATGCATATATTGTATATGAATCAAGATGGAACCAGACTACTGGTACTTAATATGAAAAAGGTCACAGAGTAGCTTTTAAGCAGTAGCTGACAATTCACATGACCTTACAGGACTGAACTTGCACCAGCTTCCAAGCCAACACAGGGCTTCTGGAATACTTAGCGATTGATCATAAACTGACATTATTGGCATAGCTGAAATCAGGTGGATGTATGAAAAACAATGGGATACAGTTATCCCTCATCAAAGGCTCCTGAATAAACTCTTCAGTCATGGAAGAAGAGGGCAGGTCTGGTTCTGGACTGGTAATGGCTAAAGAACAGAAAGCTGAGTAGTAAATTCTTAGGGCAGAGGAAAATAAAAAGTGTGATCCTCCAAGGTTCAGTTTTAGAACCGGTGCTTAAATGATCTAGAAGTAGGGACAAGCAGTGAGATAGCAAAGTTTGCTGATGACACTAAATTATTCAGAATAGTAGAAAATGAAAGAGATTGTAAAGAGCTAGAGAGTTATCTCTTGACTTTGGGTGAGCAAGCAGTCAAGTGGCAAATATGCTTCAATCTTAGTAAGTGCAAAGTAATGAACACTTGGGCAAAGAACTGAGCTCGGGTTTCCTGGAGAAAGGGATCTTGCGGTTTTAGTGAATAGTTCTATGATGGTACCGACCCAGTGTGCAGCAGCAGTGAAAAAAGCAAATTCAGTGTTGGGGTAATTAGGAAGGAAACTGAAAAGTAGGTCAGCAAATGTTATTGTTCCTCTGTAGAAACCTATTGCGAGGCCATACTTGGATAACCGTGTACAATCCTGGTCACAACACCTCAGAAAAGAACAGTGGGGAATTTGAAAAAGGGCAGAAAAGGGCAGCCAGAATGATCAAGGGGAACACCCCTTGAACAAAATGAGGCTGCAACGTCTAGAATGCTCCAGCAGTTAAAGACGGCATTTAAGAGGTGACCTGACTGAAGTATATAAATTCATGCACAGTGCAGAAAAAGTGGATAGAGAAAAATTCTTTTCTCTGTTGCATAACACTATAGATCCAGGGGGCACTCTAAGAAGCTACTGGGCAGGAGAATTAGTACAAGGAGAAGCTTTTTTTCACCCAGAAGATCATTGGTTTATGGAATTTGTTGCCAGAAGAAGCTGTGAGAGCAACCAGCCTGGATAGTTCTAAAAAAGAGTTAGATAATTTCATAGAAAATGGTTAATTGTATTACCTGAAGTACCATTCTTGAATCCTCTGGACAACTGGGACTGAATGGGTTAACTCCTGCTGCTCCTGCTAAAGCCGAAGGGTGGTGCATGCCACAAGCAATATAAAACTAACAGAAATGAAAGTGATCCCCAGTAATCAATCAAAGCGACTGCTCAACGTGCCGAGGTACCAGGGATCTGAAATAGATAAACCAAGAATTGTAGCACAGACAGGATGTATCTAACCAACTGACTGAAAACAGCCTAACAACCTGAAGGACCCAAAGCTTCTGAACGTCCTCTGCCCAAACGTCTGTGAACTCCAGCAGGTGACCCCCCACGGGAATCTCCGGCTTAGGTACTGGGCGTGACTGGCTTTCCCTGGGGTTGTAAGGGGCGTTTGGGAGGGGGCTGTCTGGACGAGGACTGGCGGGGCCAGCCTCTGCCTCTATAGCCATGAAAGGAGCCCTGAGGTTGGAGCCGAAAGGAAGGGCGCCTGGGTTGGAAGGATGACATTGCCAGCCCTACGATTCCTTCCCCTGTAATTACCCTTTGAGCTAGTGGGAGCCGAAGGCATTACTTTTTTCTTTTCTTTGTTCTCCACTAAGACCTCCTCCAAATTTTTCTGCCCAAACAAACCAGACCCCAAGAAGGGACAGGAAACCAGTTGCAGCTTGGACAAGAATGAACATTCACGTAAGTAACCAATTGTTCATTCTCTGCATTCCCTCAGAAACTGGGTCACGATAGGGACGAACCAAAGCTCCCAAAGTAGGGAGGGTATCAGTGTCCCCAACGCAACCCAGATCCGGAGGAGGCGTCTCCCCCGGTCCAAGGGAATCCGAGAAGGCGGAGGAAAAGCATACTCCTTCCCGCCCGCAACCCAGTTCCTTCCCCCCAGGGAAGGGAACATGTACAGAAAGACAGGGTAGATGTAGATGCCAAGGCCGGTCTCCTACCATTCCTGGGACCACCTGCTGCAGGACTCTGCGACCGAAGGCAGCTTGAGCTGAACGGAATTGGTCCAGGCGATAATGTCGGGTGAACGTCGATGGACATCTCCAGACCGCCACCCGATAAATCTCTTCCACTGAAGCATTCCTCCACATAGCTGCGGACGCTGCTGCGGATCTGGTGGAGCGTGCCTGGACCCTGCCCGGGAGCTCCCTGTTCTTACTCTTATATGCTGTAGCTACGCAGGCCCTGATCCATGAGGCTATGACCCTAGGGGAGGCCTTCTGACCCAGAGTAGGGGGATGGAAGCTGACAAATAGAGCTGAGGTCTGCCTGGTGGAGGCGGTTCTGGTGAGATAAGCCTTAAGGGCCCTGCGAACATCCACCTTAGCTATGATTTCTCCGAAGGGTGTTTAGGTTTGGTACAGAACGTAGGAAGGTGTATCTCCAAGGATCTGTGAAATAGTGAATCTACCTTTGGCTTAAACGAAGGACCTAGTCTGAGAATAACGGAATCCGGTGTGAAGGTGCAAAGGTAATCTTCTGACGAAAGTGCCGCCAGCTCAGACACTCTACGTGCTGAGGTGATGGCAACCAAGAAGGCTACCTTATAAGAGAGTAGTTTCATAGAAATCTCTGCTATAGGTTCAAAGGGAGGGCCCTCTAAGGCCAAGAGAACCAAATGTAGGTCCCAGTCTGGAAGGCGGTGAACCACCTGGGGTAACTTAGCCTTTGCCCCCGCAAGGAACCTCCTAACTAGAGGGTGGGAGTTGAACTTGGGGACTGGGTAAAACTCAAGGGTAGCCGAGATAGCGAAAACCTGTCTCTTCAAGGTGTTGAAGGACAGGCCTTTCACCAAACCCTCCTGAAGAAAGGCGACTACCTCCTCCGGTGATGGGCAGAAGGGGTCCACCTACTGAGATACACTCCACTTAGAGAACACCTGTCAGGTGGTCTCGTAAATCCGTGTGGTGGAGGCCCTGCGTGACGCTAGCATGGTGTCAATTACTCTGCTGTCAAGTCCCATACCCTGCAACCTTCTCTGCTGAGCCTCCAGGCTGCTAGGGTGAGCCACCCCGGGTCTGGTGGTGTGTAACCTCTCTGGGATAGGAGACCCTCCCGAACTGGAAGACGAACTGGAGGCTCTATCAGCATGGATGACAGAGCTGGGAACCAAGGCCTCCTGGGCCAAAATGGGGCCACCAGGATGACTTGTGCCTTTTCCCTGCGAACTCTCCGGAGGAAGCGCCCCAGGAGCAGGAGTGGGGGGAAGGCATATAGTAGTTGGGGAGGCCAGGGGGCTGAAAGAGCATCCGCACCCAGGGCCCCAGGAGAAAGATGTCTGGAGAAGAAAAGCGGGACCTGAGGAAGCAAAGAGGTCCACCTGGGGGACCCCCCAGCGTTGAACTAGGTCCTGGAAAACCTCCGGATCCAATCTCCATTCCGCGAAGGGGAGCCGGACTCTGCTGAGACCATCCGCTAGGGTGTTGTTCGATCCCTGGATGTGAATAGCAGACAGGGAGAGAACATGAAGCTCCGCCCACTCAAAAAGGTCCCTAGGTGATTGATATGTGCCTTGGCAGTTACATTGTCTGTAACTACCGGAACATGTTGGTGGGAGATCAGAGGAAGAAAGGCTTGGAGCAAAAGGAAGATAGCCTTAAGCTCCAGCCAGTTGATGCGGTGCTTCCTATCAGAATCTGACCAAGAACCCTGGGCTGTCCTCCCTTGGCAATGGTTACTGGCATCCATGGTGAGTCTCACACGTGGAGGATCGTTGATGGGGCAACCCCTGACCAGGTTTACCCTCTGCTGCCACCAGGACAGAGATAGGCGAACCTTCTCTGGGATGGTGATTCTGAGGGGGACAGAAAGGGCTATCTGAGAGGTGTAGCAGAGCAGGAACCACTGAAGGTGCCTAGAGTGGAACCTGGACCATGGACACAGGTATATTACTGAAGTCATCTTACCGAGGAGGGAAGCTAACTTCAGTAAATCCGAAGATTGTTCCCTGATGACCTCAGAAGTCAGAGAGATAATGGATTCCACCCGTTCATCTGCAGGCCTCACCAGATCCCTGGTGGTATTGATCAAGGCCCCTAGATGAACTAAAGACTGAGATGGAACTAGAGAACTCTTGGACTCGTTAATGATAAAACCGTGGGAGAAGATCTCCACCGTCTTATCAACTGCTCTCCGCCCCTCCTCTAGGGAGGGGCTTCTCACCAAGACATCGTCTAAATACGCAAAGGTCACCACCCCCTGGAGTCTAAGGGATTGCACCAAAATCGAGACGATTTTGGTGAAAGTACACAGAGCACTGGAGAGCCCAAAAGGCATTGCTCTGAATTGAAAATGTTGTCCCCCCCCCCCGGGCAAAACGAAGAAATTTGCAGCTCTTGGGGTGGATGCCTATATTGAAATAAGCTTCCTTGAGATCCAGACTTGCCAGGTAGTCCCCTGGGGAGATCCCCCCTCTGATGGAGGCCAAAGACTCCATCTTGAAAGAATGAACAAACAAATATTTATTAACAAATTTCAAATCCAGTATAGCCCTTCATGTGTCTCCCTTCTTGGGTACAGCAAACAAAATAGAGTAACCCCCTTGTCCCTGTTCCTGCACAGGGACAGGTTCTATAGCTTTGATGGCCAGGAGGTGAGCAACCTCTCAGAACCGCCTGTCTCTTGGCAGGATTATTTGACAGGAGAGAACCAACCAAACAACCCCTGGGGGTATAAGAAAACTCCAGCTTCAGACCTTCCGAAATAACCTGCCTAGCCCAGGAATCCTGGGTGTGGGCTAACCAGACCGGAGCAAACTCTGTTAGCCTCGCCCCCACTGGGGCGGACGAATCAGGCTGAGGCCCCTGGTTTAGGCTGGGGCTTGAATGGAGGCTTGGGGGGAGGTGGCTTAGAGGAGGGCTGGCGGAACCAGCCTCTGCCTCTGCCGCCATGAAAGGAGCCCTGATATTGTTGCTGCCTGGGGAAGGGTCTCCTGGGAAAGAACTTCTTCCTATCCTTGCCATTGGAGGACGACTGCTGTTGTTGTGCAGGTGGCATCACTTTTTGTCTTTTTTCTCGATAAGAACCAGCCGAAGTGCCTCGTCCCCAAAGAGAAGCTGGCCTTTAAACGGACAAGCGATGAGTTGGGACTTGGAAGAGACATCTGCATTCCAATGCCGAAGCCACAGGGTTCTGCGTGTGGCAACATTGAGGCCAGAGGCCCTCCCAGAGAGCTGAAAAATATCCAGGGTGGTATCTGCGCAGAAGGCGAGAGATCTCCTGATGTTTAACAGCAGGTCTCCGGCTGAGTCTGGAAGGGCTGGATCGAGACTCAGCTCATCTAGCCAACAAAGGCCTGCTCTGGCAAAAAGGGAGGACGAGGACGCCACTCTAGACATAAGAGTCAGGGTCTCAAACTCCTTCTTCAGAAAGCTCTCGAGCTTGTGTTCCAGCGGTTCTTTAAGCTGGGCCTCCTGCTGGACCAAGATATTAGAGGAGATCAGAGCTATGACCGGATCGTCTACCTTAGGGACCGCCCAGATGGAAGAGCTGTCATCTGTGGTAGTGCAAAGTTGTCGAGGAAGGAGGGGCAACCTCTTGGGAGCTGTAGGGGTTTGCCACTCCAAACCCAGAATTTTCTGGAAAGACGCAGGAACTGACAAGATCTTAACAGATGGAGGTTGTGCCAGCATAAGACCCTGCGCCTCCTCTGACAAGGTGGAAGATGTCTGAGGAATTGGAGTGAGATGAAGAAGATCAACCATCCCGTCCACCATCAGGGCCAGCTCCTCCTGAAGAAACAGACTTGTCGTGGAAGAAGAAGCTGTGACTGAAGTATCTGGGCCCTCCTGGTCTGGATCAGCATCAGAGATGTAGGTACCTTCCTCTTGTTCTGATTCCTCCGTGCCTGTGCCCATGGGCAGACTAGCAGGAGAAGTGAGGTTCTGTCAGGGCCGCCTGGCTCATTGAAGCTGTAGCTGCTCCACGTCTGCTATGGCTACGCCCCCTGGAGTGCTTAGAACAGCTAGATTTATGTCTCTTCTTCTTGGAGTGTGAACATGATGAAGAAGATGAGGATGAGGAGGAACGCCTTCTCCTTTTCTTCTTGAGGCTCCTTTCTTCTCTTATAATGGCTCTGATAGCCTCAGAGAAGCCTGGTTGTACAGCCCCCTGGGCTGCAGTGTAGTGGAATGAAGGAGTCATCAGTACAGGCTGGGCTGGACCAGGAATCCCGGGGTTCTGAAGTTGGCTGAGGGAGGAATCCATTTCCCACACTTGCTGGTTGCACAGGGCTAAAAGGTCCGGAGCTAAGGTGACCACAGAAGGAAAAACAACTGAGGGCGCGGCCTTGGTTGGTTGGAGGTAGGTAGGAGAGTCCCGGTCACGAGAATGGGAGGGGGAAGGTTCCAGGGAAGGCTGAAGGGAGGCTACAGACCTGGTCCGACTGGCTGCCCCTGTCTCCTGGGCTGCTTGTGAGACCTCACTGTCCTGGCGTTGGTCCCCCTGTTCGTCCCGGGGCTCCAGCAGCTGCAGCGCGCTCGGCGCAGAGGCCGAGGGCACCTCTGCTCTTGGCGCTTCCCCTCGGGCGTTCTCTTCTGCAGCGTGCTCCTCCGTGGTTGCCCGTGCCAAGACAAGAGTGGTGGGGGTGGATGCTTGGAGCAGCCCTGCCGAGCGTCCCTCCTGCTGCACCGGCGCTTCTGCCAGTGGAGAAGCAGCGGGGAGCTCGAACGCGGGAAGGGATTCCCAGGTCCGCGTGGTCGGCGGCAGCAAAGCGAGCGCTTTGGAGGCCTCCGAGGGGGGAGTCGCTTCGGCGGCTGCCCTCACTCGTGCCGCAAGTACCTGCAGCACTCGAATATGGAGGGGAGAGGGGCAGGCTGTTGTCCAGCGCCCAAGCCTCCTTGGGATCCCCTCCAAGACATAAATCTTCACCTTGGGGAGTCTGGCGGCGGCTCCCCGAGGTCTTCTTTCCATGGGGCAGCGAGCCCCTTCTCTTCAGTGGCCAAAGGCCACCAATAGAAAATAAGCCGCAGTAACTGCTGGTGCGAGGCAGCCAGCAGGAGCTAAAAGCTAATACTGGGGAGCGGAGGAGAGGCACTTTCGATTTTGAGTGGCATGTGCCAAACTTTGGCAGCTCGTAGGAGCAGTAGGCATTAACCCTATCGTGACCCAGTTTCTGAGGGAATGCAGAGAAGGCCCTCCTCTCCTGGTGCCGAGGCCAACTAGCAGAAGCAAAGAGCGATTACTGGGGATCGCTTTCGTTTCTGTTAAGTTTTATATTGTTTGTGTCATGTGCCACCTTTCGGCTTTAGCAGGAGCAGCAGGAGTTAACCCATTCAGTCCCGGTTGGGGGGAGGATTCGGAGAATAGGTTTATCAGTGGCATCTCCTGCTTGAAATTGGTGGGTCACTGTGTGACACAGAATGCTGGACTAGATGGGCTGAGGACCTCTTATTCTTACCAGGAGTGCCAAGGCAAAGAGATGTCTTCATTAGGTGTCTTAAAGCTAAAATTGCAGCTTGAATACTATACCCTTCTCAAATTGGAATGCTAAGATGAAAATGTGCCTCAAACAATCACAACTGCCCTCTTCCTAAATATGAATCAATACAAGCATCGCCCCTGAGTCAAAATCCTTACACCATTTCCAAATACCTCCTTTGCTGCTGTTTCCTCTGCTGCAAGCTCACGTTTTAAGTTCTGTATTTCCTCCTGCAATTGTTCAATATTCTGTTTTCTGACTTCTGCTGCTTGCAACATTTTTCTTTTTTCTCTCTAAATGTAAACAAAAAGTGTAAGATTTAAAACAAGGAAACAGCTGCAGATCCTTAGTTACCTTTACAAATCCATACAATTTCACTGATGTCAAGGCCAGGCATTTTTGGCAACACTGGGGCCTTCTACTCTTCATTAAGATGGTATAGAAGAGGAATACTTTCATCCTTTCTAATACTTTTTTTATTTTTTTATTGTTTTAATAATAAGTCAATACACTTAAAGAGATTATACACTTTCATTTTTCAACCCACCCTTCACCCTCCCCTTTTACCCTCCCCCTTCCTCCTGGGACATGGATGTGTTTGTTACAGTGCAATTTTAGTTTACAATTCTCAAGAAATGAGCTCCATCAGGTATACTAATGTTGTTATTGTTTTGCGCAGCCCTGATAAAAGGAATCCAGACTTTCTTCCACACCTCTTGTCGTCCTTCTCCCAACATCTTATTTTTTAAGATAGTCACAAACTCATTCATTGCAATAACCCAAAGTTGTGCATACCATTCTCTTATATTCAGTGCTTGTGCTTGCTTCCATTGTTTAGCTATTATTATGTTTGTTGCATGAATCATGAAATGCAAGAGAGTTTTAAGATCAGAAGAAGTTTGAATTGTATTGAGATTTTGCAAAAGATAGATCTGTGGATCTAGAGGGAGGGTCATACCAGTTATTGTTGCTATTTCTTGTTGTACTGACCTTCTGAATATCTGCAAGGGTGTGCATTCCCATACCATATGGAAGTATGTAGGAGTGTCGTTACATCCTCTCCAGCACTGTGCTGTGTGAGATCTTGTTATTCTTTCAATATGGACTGGTGTTAAGTACCACCTATAGATTAGTTTTATATGTGTTTCCTTAATCTTTGTTGATTTCATCCATATCTGCTTATTATTTGTTATTCTGTCCCAGTCTTCTTCTGGTATGTTCACTGCCAGGTCCGTTTCCCATAGGGATTTAATATGGTCTAATGAAGTATGTGTGTCTGTTAATAGTTTATAAACTTTTGATGTTAGACCTTTAAATGATTTGTTAGTTTCCTTTATAACTTGTTCTATAGGAATTAAGTGGTTTGCCTATTATCTGAGTAAGTGCAGGAGATGTCAGTGTTTGAATTAAAGTTCTTTTTTCTAACCAATTTAGTTGACGTTGTTCAAAGACTTGATCTATATCCTGACGTTATACCAATTTAGTTTGATCATAAAAGTCTTCTATTGTGATTAGATTTGCTTCTTTCAAATGATCCCAAGTTTGTCCCCTTATTATTTGCTGTATTGGAGGAAAATGTTTTAGTTCTATTAATGGGGAGACTGTTTGCAATAATTTTGTTTGCCATAATTTCCAAGATTGTAACTGTGTTGCTATTATAGGGTTGGGATGCTGGCATTCATGATTTTTAAGATTTTTATATATGGTATTACAGTAATATTAGGTGCTTCTTTTGTTTCCATCTCTCTCCATTTGGGAATATTCTTCCTCCTGCCATGCAATGCCTGAGAAATTCTGAAGGCATGAAAATAATTTTCAATATTTGGTATTTCCCAACCTCCCCTAGCCTGGTGAGTCTGAAAAACTTTTTTAGCTAGCCTAGGTCTAGTGCAGTGATGGCGAACCTTTTGAGCTCGATGTGTCAAATTTTGTAAGAAAACCTAGCTTAACTCAGGTGTTGTGTCATTTCTAGAAATATCCATAATTTTGTGAAATTTGTAGCTCTAGTAAAAAGTTATATTTTTGATATATGTATTTTATTAATTCTTTACATTAGTGACTTTTGTTGCTGAATTTCGTTTGCTAAATCTTCAATTGAAAGTTGGTATTTCGCAACTTTAAGAACAAGCAAGCAGTACAGCCCAGGTGCCAGGGTGATCATGTGTGTCACCCAAAAGGGCTTGGCGTGTCACCTGTGACACGCGTGTCATAGGTTGGCCATCACTGGTCTATTGGTTCCAAAAATGTACTTATTTACTATACTGTTCAGTTCCCTAAATATTGCTTTAGGGGGTTGTATTGGTAAAGTTTGAAATAGAGTATTCTGGGCATGATCTTCATCTTTACAATTGCTACTCTTCCTAGAAGAGAGAAAAATTTTCCCGACCAATATTTTATGTCTTTTTTATTGTGCGTATGACTGGTTTATAGTTTACATATATATTTTTTTATAATTTGCATAGTATATATAATCCAAGATATTTCATTATTTTAGGTTGAATTTTTAATCCTGTTAGTCTTTGAACTTCTAGTTGAATCCCTGGCCTGATGTTTTTAAATAGAATTTCTGATTTTTTTAAATTGATGGCTAGTCCTGACTGTCTTTCAAAGTCCAGATTTAATGTTTTAATAACCTGTGCTGTCCCTATTGGATCAGAAGTTATTATCAGTCATCTGCATAATTCTGCACTTTGATTTTTATTCCTCCTATTTCATAAGGTGTTATATTGTTTTCTTGTCTTATAAAATCTAGTAGGGGTTCTATAGCCAAATTAAAGAGTATTGGTGATAAAGGGCATCCCTGTTTGGTGCATCTTTTTATGTGAAAAAAGTCAGAAAAGGTATTGTTGATTTGAAGGCATGCTTGGTTGTCAGTATACATATTTGTCAGCATTCGAATAAATTTATTGCCAAATTCCATTTTTTTCAAGTATAGTAATTAAATAATTGTGTAAAACTGAGTCAAATGCCTTCTGGACATCTAATGAGAGGATGGCTAATGGTTTCTTTGTATTTTGAGCATGGTACATGACATTCAATAAATATATTGAATATATACTGGAGCATGGTCTGAAAATCTTATGGGATAAATTCCTGCCTCTTTTACTCTCCATGCTACCTCCAAAGAGGTGAAGATGTAGTCTATGCAGGTGTATACTTTATGCCTGCAGGAGTAAAAGGAATAGTCTCTTTCTTGTCCATTTTTATACCTAAAAGTATGTATTAAGCTATTTTTTTTATTATTCACTGAAATTGTGTTCTTTTATTAGCTATTGAGTTACCTGTGGATTTATCTAAGTATTTGTCCAATACCATATTAAAGTCTCCAGCTATAAGCATCTGCTCTGAGGCAAACCTCTCAAGCTTTTTAAGAAGCTCCTTTAAAATTTTTGCCTGTCCCTGATTAGGGAGGTAGACTGATCCAAGAGTTACCTCCTGACCTGACAAAAGTCCTTTAACAAATATGTACCTTCCTTCTGTATCTGTAATTTTAGCTGTACAAATAAAATCTAATTTCTTATCTATCAATATAGCTACACCTCTTGAATGTGAAGTTCCAGGGGATTTAAATTTAATAAATCTGTCTGTGGGCAGTAAATTATTCTTTTGATAAGCTCTAGACTGATGAGTCTCCTGTAGGGCCCATATTAGTGCTTCTGTATGCAGGAGCTGGTGCAAAATTTTCTTACATTTTTTCATAGTATTCAGACCCTTCACATTATATGAAATTACTTTTAAGCTATCTCCCATTCTGATTTTCTGTCTTTATTGGCCTTCTTGCAAGACTTATATTTCTGATAAAGTATTCTTGGTACCCTTTTCTATACATGACCATTCATTCCTCATTTCTGATATATTTTTTTCCTGTTCCACATCCTTCCCAGGATCCCCTCCCTCCCCTTTCTAATACTGAAGGGACAGATATGGTGTACTAGTGTAGTAACCACCTGGCTTCCTCTTTCAGCTCTTCAGTTTAATGTATGAGGACTTTCACTGGAAAAAGCCTAGATAAAGTGCCAGCTATTTTCCTCCATAGACTTATAAGCATAATGGCGTTTCTCGGCCATGTGGAGAAAAAAAGAACAGTTGCCCTTCTCTTCCTGTTGAAGATTTTTCCCGCCACTGACCAGAGAATGTGACTTCACAAGGACATCTGACCTGCCTGACCCCAGCCTTCCTCCAATCACCTCCACAAATGCTGCCTCAAGGTTATTTCCTCCACGCCCTTTTTTTGGCTGTATTTAAACCCCTAGCAAGATTAAAACACTCTCTTTTCCTCCTGAATCCTGCCTCCAGCCTCTTTATTTCCTTCCCCCATTTTCTAGTCTATTCAGCTCAGCCATCATGGCTGGTCTCCAGGATCGAGCCGGTTGAAGCCTGGGTAAATCTATCAGAACAAAGCCGGTTTATCGCAGCAGCTCCCCAGCTGTTGCCAAGAACTTCCCTGAGCCAAGTGGTGGGTCATGTATCCAGAACGTGATATACTAGCTCCTTAAGAACCTCCTTAGAATGGTTATTCTTGACTGAAGAACCCATAGTTGCCAAAAATCTGGAAATTAAATTTTTGCCCATAATTTCTCACCTGGTTCTTCAGCCCACTTCCCCACCTGCCTGGACATGCCCATTCCATAAACTTCCTCCTGGCATACTTCCTCTAATTCTGAAGTCCATAAATCTGCATTCCTTGGAATCTGTTCTTTGACATTTTGAAGACAGCAAGTGATTGGACATACACTTCTTCCTACCAGTGCACTTCCCCTGGTTAATAAGAAATGGCTGCAAGCCCCCAACAGGGTTCACAACTCATGTCCCAGTATGAACAGTTCACTATCAGGTCACATCTTATATAGGTTCTTAGAAGGACTTGACATTTCCTCATCAGAAGACTCACCAGTCAAACTATGAGGTAAAGAAATATTGGGCCCACTCACTTTTGCTAACAGATGGCAGCACTGAACTGTCAGGCTTCTATGATACTTCAATGGGTTGCAAGTCTGCCTTTGACAAGGCAGAGAATAAACTAGCCAAAAACTTAAGGTCCTCCACACTGGGTTCCTTGTTAAAGAAGGACCCTCATGCACTTTCTTAGTCAACCTTGACTTTCTTACATAGCTTTTTGCCAGGATCAAAACAGGCTGAGATTACTTCACAATACCCTTAGCAGTCCCTGTCAATAACCCAGTGACACATTCTGCTAACAGGGAGAGCTAGCGCCAGGCCTAACTTTCAAGTGAGTAGCCCATGCAGACAAGCACCACTGCTAAGCTGACAGACTTCATCTGTCACAAACAGAGCCCTTTCTGCACTGAACTTTATTCCAGATTATATCCTGAAATAGGAGCCTGCCATCCATACTTGTGCAGACTATGGTAGACCCTGGGGAGAGCCTGCCATAGTCTGCACTAGCGTGTGAACTGCAGGCGCCTAATCTGAGATGTAATGTAGAATAAGGCTTAGTGCAGAAAGGACCCAGAAAAGGGGCTATCTTGCTCTAAGATGACAGGAACAAACTACTAATTCTTTGTAAAGAAAAGAGTACCAGAACGAATTGCTGCTAAATAAGCAGACATCAGGCCGTTCCAGAGGTAATCTCTCTTCAAATGCCACTTAATTGGCAAAGACAGCACCTCAGCTGTGTTGAGGAAAGCCAGCTGCCTCCTGATACCTCTGTCAAACTTCAGGGAAATCCCCTAACTGCACCCAAACACTGCATATTTTAATGGCCACCTTTTTTTATCACCTAAATAGCCTCTCTTCCCTTCCAGTTATTCACTGCACATTGAGTCACAGCAAATTAACTGTTACAAAATAAACTCAGACAATATGGTCAGAAGGTCTCTGTTGAGGAAACCTCTAAGGCAGAGGCAAAAAGAAACCAATGGTTTAACAGCTATGCCAGGCTTTTAAAGGTCACAGAAGTTTACTGCCTTGGGAGTTTCACAGAAGTCCCATCCAAGCAGTTGTCTGAGTCCTTGGTTAGTTTCCATTCACCAAGAAATAATTTATCATTTTGCATAATGGGTTCTGCATTCCTCTCAACACAGGGAGGGATGCCGTAATCAGCCACAAATCTGTAATGGTTTCAGGAAGCTGAGATTTACTCTCACCTGCAAATGTTTCAAACGCTTTTCCGTTTTAATACTCCTTTTCCTTTCCTCTGCTAGAAGTTTGTGCACCTTATTCAGGCTATCCAGTTTCTCCACAGGAACTCTCAGAGTCTTCAAACAGGTTTGAAGTCTTGAATAAAGCAATAAACAATATCTTATATAACATAATCAGGTATACATATGAGGCTATGCAAGGGATCATTATCACACTGGACCATTATCAAGGGATCATTATCACACTGGACCATTTGTAAACAAATAATAAATTTCATTTTGCACTGAGGCACTGATGTATTACAATACTTGCTTACGCCAGAATCACTTCACAGGAGAATCTCTTTCCAATTTCAGATTGGGTTCAAAAAATAATCTGCAAAAACCTGTCAGATTAGGGATGCTCAGTTTCTGCTATGTTTGGAAGCTATGATAACTCTCCAAACAGCAGACAAAAGAAATCTTTATTGTACAGACTATTTCTCCTACAAACTGGCCAACTGTTTAAGGAACTTACCACTACCAGATGGAAGAGAAACAACCAATATTTTTGTAGAGTTCCCAAAATGCATAGAAAACAAGAATGGAGTACCGTATTTTCCGGCGTATAACACGCCTGGGCATATAAGACGACCCCCAACTTTTCCAGTTAAAATATAGAGTTTGGTATATACTCGCTGTATAAGACGACCTCTCTTCCAAAACACATCAAATAAAAATTTAAAAAACCTCAGATTTGATTTCAATACAGTAATTTTAATTCAAATGCTTATGGCGTGCAGGTACTTAGCAGGAAAACTCACTTATAAACATAAGGGTGTTTGTCATCAAACATGTAAACATAAAACAGTGCAAGTGGATTAAACTTTTCCTAATTCACTCTAAAGCTGAAAGGAAGGATAAGACAATAAACCCATGGGAGCTGCCATGCTGTTTGTTTTCTAAGCTGTCAACCAAACTCGAACTGATGATGATAGGAGGAAGATAACAAACAGTAGAGAGAGACCAAGTGCCTGGCAAGTCCCTGGAGAGTTAGCAACACCCATCATAACTGCAAGCTACGGTATTTTTACAGGCTTTGCTGGCGTGACAGTTTCCCTTTAAAAGCCTTCAAAATCCTCCTGTTCATCATCTGATATCATAAATATATCAAGGATATCTTGTGCTACATTTGTAAGGCAGTCATCATATGGATTGAATTCCGTATCAGATGGTGTGGTCTCAGCTTCAGCTTCCTCTTCATCTTGCCACAAGTAGTCATCCTCCATACCATCTAATGAATTTGATATGCCACACTTCTTGAAAGACTTGATTACTGTTTGTGGATCAATATCATTCCAGGCTTTTATGACAAAATTGCACAAAACATCCAACTGTGGAGCACGCATGTTTCCTCCTTTTGTGAATGACTTTTCGCCACTAACCATCCATTCATTCCACTGTTCTCGAATGCGATCTTTAAATGGCTTGTTTAGGCACACATCCAGTGGCTGTACCAATGATGTCAATCCTGCAGGAATAACTGCCATATCTGTGTTCAGTCTTGCAAGCCTTTGCTTGGTGCTGGGAGTTAAATGAGCCCTGAACATATCCCACACAAGTAGACTACATTTTTGAATAAGTCCACCTGGTCACCTGCTCCATACGTTATCCAGCCATAGCTTTATCCCTTCTTCATCCATCCAGCCTTTTTCATTCACATGTACAAAACAACCAACAGGGAACTTGAGCTTCGGCATTGTTTTTCTTTTAAAAATAATCATTGGTCTCAGTTTGGCGCCATCAGCTGTGCATCCTAGTACCACTATAAAACTGGATTTTTCATGCCCTGTTGATTTAATCAAAATTGTTTTTTCTCCTTTTTGATGGACAGTTTTATTTCCAAGCATATCAAAATTCATTGGAATTTCATCCATATTTCCAATACTACTTAACGCATAGCCATGTTTAGTGCGCTGTTGTATTATGTATCGATGGAAACTAGTTACTTTGCTATCAAGATCTGCAGGTAATTTGGGGGCAATTTTAGTCTTTTCCCTCAGTACCATATTATGCCTTCCCATGAATCTAGTGCACCAGGATACAGTGGCTTTAAATCCGTTGCTGTAATCTGGATTAGATTTGGCCCACTGAAGTGCAAACAAACATATTTTATTTCGTGTCATGACATAACCATTTTGGCGATGCTCATTCACCATGTCTGCTACATGTTTTTCAAGTTCTGGCCAATGTGGGGTGCCTCTTCTTAATGCACACTTACCCCTTGGCATACTCCTTAATGCTTTTTCATTTGCTTTCCATTCCCGAACCATCCTTTCTGTTACTCCATATTGTCTTGCAGCAGCGCAGTTATTATGTTCCATGGCAAACTTTACAACTTTACGTTTGAAACTGGCTTCATATTTATTTCTTCTAGCTGGTGGGGCCATGATGTGGTTTTCACTGTATACTGTACTGTATGTATTGGTGCTATACTGTATGTGGTACCAAGTATACAACAACCAGCCAATCACGGCAAGCGATGTACAGTACCTTACTGGCAATTGGCTGGTTGTTGTATACAGAGCCTGCCGCCTATGCAAGAACACTTAAAATGGTGGTTACATATGGCACAGGCATCTCAAAGTGGCATCTGGCCCTGTCAGGATTGGGGAGGGGACAAAATCACCATCAAAAATCAGCCAGAAAACAGAGCCTGGAGTCAGCCACCCTTCAGGGAAGGGGGAACTAAAGGGATCAAAAAGGCACCATTAACATTTAAGGCAGGAAAGGACTCCCCCCTCACAATCGGGTCCTGCTTGCTGCAGCTGCTGGCTCCAAAGGAGCCTATCGGTCAGAGAGGTTGGCGGCAGCAGCCTCCTCCGAAAGGAGAGTTTTATTCTAACTTTAGCAGCAACAGAAGGAGGGGCAGCAAGGAGGACAATGAAGGTATGTGCCGGCCACGTGGACCCAGCACAAGGCAGGCATGTGCTGATGGTTTAGACCGCGCCGCTGCAGAGCTAAGCTGGAGGTTTCACGGCCAGATGAGCAGACACACTGGCCGTGCTCTGGTCTCCCTCCCCACCCCGCGCTGGGTCCGCTTCCTTTTCCTCCCCTCGTGGTCGGTACATTCCTTCATTGTATGCCTCAGTCCACTCGCCTCCCCCCCCCCCCCCGCTCGCTTAAGCTGCCGCGTTAAGGTGGACTGATGCGGAGGCGAGTGCTGAGAGCTGGATGCTGGTGCTCATATCAGCGCCGTTGTCGGCGCCTCGCCCCTCTGCTTTGGAGGTTTCACAGCCACATGAGTAGACATATGGGCGTGTGATCTGCTGTGAAATCTCCAAAGTAGCGGGGCGAGGCGCCGGCAATGGCGCTGATATGAGCACCAGCTCTCAGCACTCGCCTCCACCTCAGTCCACTTTAACGCGGCAGCTTAAGCGAGCGGGGGGGGAGGCGAGTGGACTGAGGCGGAGGCGAATGCTAGAAGCTGGATGCTGGCGCTCATATCAGCGCCGCTGCCGGTGCCGCGCCCCGCTACTTTGGAGGTTTCACAGCAGATCACACGCCCGTATGTCTACTCATGTGGCTGTGAAACCTCCAAAGCAGAGGGGCGAGGCGCCGACAACGGCGCTGATATGAGCACCAGCATCCAGCTCTCAGCACTCGCCTCCGCATCAGTCCACCTTAACGCGGCAGCTTAAGCGAGCGGGGGGGGGGGGGGAGGCGAGTGGACGGAGGCGAATGCTAGAAGCTGGATGCTGGTGCTCATATCAGTGCTGCTGCCGGCGCCTCGCCCTGCCACTTTGGAGGTTTCAAGGCCAGATGAGCAGACACACTGGCCGTGCTCCGGTCTCCCTCCCCACCCCGCGCTGGGTCCGCTTCCTTTTCCTCCCCTCCAGGCACCCGCTGCCGCAATGGGGAGAAAGTAGGGAAGGAGGCTCGGTTTGGCTTGGCTCAGCTCGGCGGTGGCGCGGTCTGAATCATCAGCGCCTGCCTGCCTTGTGTTGGTCCACGTGGCCACTCCTGCTGCTGCTGCTGCTGCTATGGCTGCCACCGCAGAATAAAACAACGGAGGCCGCTTAGGTAAGCTTCGCCTTTTGGCGCAGACGAGCAGGACCCGGTTGTGAGGGGGTTATATTTTCCGGCGTATAACACGACCCCCGACTTTTGAAAAGATTTTCCTGGCTTAAAAACCCGTGTTATACGCCGGAAAATACGGTACATAAATCAGCCTTGAGGATAACTTATGATACAAACATATCAGTATGCCTGCATTCATGTATAGCAAAAGCAGCTCCGAAACACATGACAGATCATAGCATGTGGCCCTCATGTTTTCATTCCATCTCTAATCCACCTTTTCTATCTAGCTTAAAATGTTCAGCAAAGGAAGAGAGATAGACTAGCATGTGAGTGATCTCACCTGCAACCCATAACTAAGCTGTCCCTGAGTCAATTCAGAGGGGCTCTTTTTGACTGTAGCTAATAATGCTTCTGTGACTATAACTGACAAATTCATTTAGTTTATTTAATGACAATGAAAAAAATATATGTACTAGCACTTATTGTGATTAGGATGTTTTCCAGTCTTTCAGGTTACCATACAGCCTTGGGATTTCCCTGTAGACTCCAACTGAAATTCTAACCAAGTCTGACCCTCCTTAATGACATTGGGCAGGTATTCTGACCTGCTTGCCAAGTTATTAAAATTGACTGAACCTAATAGCCTTTACACCAATAAAACTTACATGGTACATACAAAACTTCAGCCTTCTTTTATGTTAAATATGTTACCTTTTCTTGAGAAGGTTTAAGTGCTTTTCAGTTTCACTGTAGTGCTGTGTAGTTTCAGCCAGAAGAGACCTGTTAAGAAAAAGAACAACATACAGTGGTACCTTGACATACGAGTTTAATTCGTTCCGTAACCTTGCTCTTATGTCAAATCGCTCGTATCTCAAAGCAATTTTCCCATTAATCCATTCCAGCTCCCAAAACACCACCTCAGTTGTTTTTGTTATGTACTGTACTGTATTTACATACTCGTATCTCAAATCTTGCTCTCATCTCAAAGCAAAATATCACTCGCTCGGCGGCTTGTATCTCAAAACACTTGTATGTCAGGGCACTTGTATGTCGAGGTACCACTGTATTTATCTGGTTTGTATTTAAAAACCTTGTTTAATTGCTGGTGTTGAATATCATGTAAGTATTTACCAGAAAAAATATTTTGTTCATCAACAAAAGTCTACAAAGCAAGAAGCCTATTTCTCTTTGCTTTTACCGTTACTTTAACTTATATTACCTTGAATAGTCCTTTAAATTCCAGGTACTTTTGCTCCAATCCTCATTCCCTAACCCAAAATCATATGGGCAAGATTTGTGGGGACAGTAATTCTACTGCTGCTAGAAGGCAGTGATGTGTAGGAAGTAGGATTGTGCTGAACTAAAAGAACTGGTTCACTGTTAACATATTAAGTTCACATGAGTTGCTATCAAATCAAACCTCACTCGAAGAAGAAGAGTTGGCTTTTCTACCCTGCTTTTCTCACCCAAAGGGGACTCAAAGCAGCTGACAAAGCTTTCTGTTCTCCCCTGTGAGGCCATTGGGACTGTGGGAGCTCAGAAGAGAGCTGTAACTAGCCCAGTGTCGCTCAGCTGGCTTCAGGTAGGAGTGCAGAATCAAACCTGGTATTTCCAGATAAGAGTCCGGCTCCTTAACCACTAGACCAACCTGGCTCACAGGGATATGTCTGTCAACAAGCCAAACTTTGGGGAAGTTCACTATGAACCATTTCTATCAATTTATGATCCCCTCTTCTTCCCTCAGGCCCACCAGCTTCCCCTTGTCCCTGCAGCCTCTTCCCTTCTTCCCCCGTCACATTTATGTGTCGCTCTGGCCTGAGTTCACAGTTAGGTGCCTGTTGAAAGCACTGCTAGGCCAGCTCCTAGTCCTTCTTGCTCATCTATGCCTTCTCAAAGACCTCCAGAAGACTTAGACAAGTACAACGGGGCATGTATGCAGCAAGTGGCTGTTGAATGCAACATCAATATTGGTTTGTGCAGCTTACTTCTTGTTTGAGGCAACTCTTCCTGAACGGCAACTTGAGTATTAAACGCTTTCAGTCCTTTGAATCTTGCTTCCCATGTATGACTTTTTAACACTATTTGTGGATTTGCAGTCTTTCTGCTGAATGATTATATTGGTGTTCTTTGAGTAACTGCTACTAGTAATTAACTGGCAATAAATCTTAGCAGGAATTTTATGGCTCTTTCTCTGGCAATGTTCCAGCCCAACCTGGGCAGACAGATAACTAAAGAAAGGAGAGAAGAGAGGGACGCACGAGGGAATAAGCTAAGTTCTTTGACAAACCCACTTCCACTGCTTCAGCAAAGCTGCTAAGAGCTTCAGGAATGCCATCCAAACCCATTTGTGGTGCGGGGGATTCCAAACTCAGCCCTAGCAGGAAACAAAACTACATGGGAATGCTATCACCTCTTCTCAAGACCTATAGCTGCCTGGAGCTGGAGAAAGACTGACTGGCCACGTGAAACTTGGTCTATACCAGTAAGACCATGTTTATGCTAATTTGGAATACATCCTAATAATTAGACTGTTTGGCTTCCTCCCCACATTCGTGAAGGTAAACAGGTTGTTCTCTAGAGACAGAAATAAACTGTGAAGACATGTAGTTTCTCAAGAATACTGGTGAAGAAGTTTGACACTTACACTATTGACTGATGCATCACAGATTTTAGACGCTCTCTCTCACTCTTTGGAAGGAGCTGCCACTTTGCCCGTTGAGCTGACGTAACTGTTATTATCTTCTGATTCCGAGATGTCTTTGCTGCCACAGAGCAAGATCCATTGACAATATAGGTGTCGGACAGCTTTTCTTCTTCTATAAATAAAATAATTTGAAAGCTGCATTTTGTGTTTACTGAAGTTATTGTTGTTTCACATTAAACTTTATTTGAAGATTTACAACAAATAAGGGCGACAAACACAGAAGAAATCAAGGAGGAGACAAATACGTCATCACAGCATGATATGTATTGTCACTAGAAGCAATGGTATGGAAAACACTAATTGTCCCTGCATCAGTGTACCTTAATAATTGTCCAACCAAACTTGAGCTCTTCTCATGACAGGAAGTTCACAAACCACTGGTTTAAACAAAAACATAGATTACAACATAGAGTGCCCCCGGTTCTAGTATTGTGTGATAAAGCATTTTTTCCTCTATCCACCCTTTCCACCAATGACAAAGCCCACCAATGACAAAGACAACTTCCAGGCTAGAACTAGTTAATATACTGACAGAATATTAATGAATTGTATTAAATTAATGGAATGGGAAATAATAATCAGCATTCTTCAATATGAATCAGGAAAAATGATTAATTATTCTCTTCTCTGAAAAAAATGTAACCAGTTAAATTACCTTTAGAAGACACTCCTTTTTGACGTCTTTTTCTTTTGGGGGCTGTTTGCATATTTTGCTGTAGAAAAAACATACAAGAGAAGCTGCTTAAGGATTTGTGTGATTCTCCACCCCCAGGGCACCGTGTCTAAACCAGAAATCATTTCCTTCAACAAACTTGACAATTTCACAAGATCAACAGAACTTGCATTCAGAGACCTCTAAGAAAGGATTGAAGGATCTCTTTGAATGAAGGGACCTTGCAGTTCTTGGTTTTCATTATCTTTTTCTAAGGTAACTAATTGCTGTGTATGACTTGCAGGGCTCTTCTGCCAATTTATCATAAAGCTAATAGTTTCAGCTCCCTCAGACCTTCCTAGTTATATGAGAAGGTACCACTTTCAGGAGAAATAAACAGTTATGACTACCACCCTGGAAATTTCTCAAAGAGCAACATTCTTATTATTATTTAGAAAATGTATATCCCACTGTGGGAAATACAATAAAGTTTTCTTTTTAATAATTTAAGTGATTAACAGCCATTTTGCTTCTGTACCCTATGCTTGCATACAGAGGAAAGTAACAGAGCTAAAGGGTGTTTTTACACTATTACTAAAAGTACCCATTAAGTACCCATTAATGGGTACGTAATGGCATTTTTGTACCCATTAATGGGTACTTAATGGGTACTTCTAGTGACAGTGGAAAAACACCTAAAATGGAGAAAAAGTGGGCTTCTATACCCTGCAGAGGAGAAAGGAGGGGGAGGCTTTTTGAAGACCATCTATAAAATAGTTAAGTTTAAGTAATTAATTAAGTTGACACCTAATGTTGGCAGTACTGTATGTGCAAAATATTGGCACACATCGAGATGGACCAAAGAGAGATAATGAATATGTTGGCCTCACTTTGCTTGCTACAAGAGATAAGGAAAACATGCTTATAGTGGCAGACGAAACCAGCTGCAAAGTGAGGAAGAGGGTACAACTTAACTTCAAAGTCTGAAATTGGTTTCTAGCCAACTAGTTGACCGTTATTTGAACTATAGCTCTTAATAAGGTACTTACGTATTAGAATCGCCTCCCTACAATGAATATATCAGATGCAAATGAAGTTTGGAGATGAGTTACTTGGCATGGAACCCAAAGTTCCCTCTAAACCAATAAGAGAAACTTTGGGAGGGAACTTTTGGCCAGATAAGCTATAAAGAATCTTGCACTATTGTGTTAGAGTGGGTTGGTTGGGACCTTCGGTCCCTAAAACCAGCCCCTTTCATTCTCATTGCAATGACAAAGGAGAATTAAAGGGAAATACATTCCTACATTTGCCTATGTTGTAACTTCTTGCTTTTCTCAATAAAATTGTATTTATTTATATCTTCAGTCTAACTGAATCTGAGTAAAAATTTTCTAACACCACCCTTCATCAAATGGTCCCAGGGTGGGTTACAATATCAAAATATATCAAATGGTAAAACATAATTAAAAATATAACCCCCTCCCTCCCTAACAGGGCAGCATGCTGAGGAAGCTGTTAGATTCCACATCCAAAGAATACATCATAGGGTGTTTTTCCACTGTCACTAGAAGTACCCATTAAGTACCCATTAATGGGTACAAAAGTGCCATTACATACCCATTTATGGGTACTTAATGGGTACTTTTAGTGACAGTGAAAAAACACCCATAGATTAAGGGTGTTTTTCCACTGTCACTAAGTACCCATTGAACCACCCATTAAGGAGCCATTTGGCTGAGAGCCGGATGACCCCATTTACACCACAGACCCCATTAGAGACACATTTGTCTCTTTCCATGCCTGAAGGTAACAAAAGAGGTGAATATTAATGAGGTTGACTCATCAGTGCTCACAGGAGAGATGCAAGCAAGGAGCTAATCAATATGCACCTCTCTCCTAAGGGGTTTGTCTTCAGAGATTGCATCCCCCTCTCCTAAGGCACATCCGAGACTGCATCCCCTGTCCCCCAAAACACCTGAGGTGACAGGCCAATCTAGATTTGCCACATGGGTGCTCTGGTGTTTCCACAGTAGGCAGGCTAACACCCACTGCTATTGAGTGCTAGACCACCCGTGGAAACACATTGGGTGTTTTTCCACTGTCAGAAAGTACCCATTATTGCACCCATTAAGGACCCATTTGGGTGTGAGCCGGATGATCCCATTTCCACCACGGCACCCATTTGGGACCCGATTGTTTCAACTGCCAGTGAGGAAATCCGGATCAAATGGGTACTTTCTGGCCTTTAATCCGGATTTTCTGTAGACCCCATTAATGGGGTCTACAATGGGGTCTTCAGGCAGAAAATACAGATTAAAGGGAGCCTGTTTCCACGATTGTGTGGCAATGGGGTCTAGAAGAGGCTGGGGGTGGGCACCCATAGGGGGAAGCCCCAAAACCTAAGCTTCGAAGTCATTTTGAAGTCACCTCGAAGTCTGTGCAAAATAGCTCCAGAGTGACTTTGAAGTCTGTGCTGATCTTCAGAGTGAACTTTGAAGTGACTCTGAAGTCACTTCAAAGTTCACTCCGAAGATCAACACAGCCTTCAAAGGAGCTATTTTGCACAGACTTTGAAGTGACTTTGAAATGACTTCGAAGCCACTTCGGAGATTGCACCCCCTGTCACCCCAAACACCTGGGGTGACAGGCAGACCCCTCATGGGTAGATCCAGATTTCCAAATGGGTGCTCTGGTGTTTCCACGGCAGGGAGGCTAGCACCCACTGCTATTGGGTCTTCCCTTAATCTGGATCCACTAGATCCGGATTAAGGAATGTACCCATTCCTTAGATCCAGATCTTCTTAGATCCGGATTAAAGGAGCAAAGTGGAAAAACACCCTAAAATCAGCTCCCAATGGCATCCTCTCCCTAAAGGGATTGAGTTGCCTGCTCCTCCTTGGAATTATCTGAACTTTCTTTAGTTTGCTATAGCATTTCCTAGGTCACTCAGGGCACTAAAATCACCACTCCTACTCTCTCACACACATCACATAAAAGCACCTATCACCAAGAATGTCTCATTAGGCTTGTGCCTTGCTGCTGCAGTCACACCCAGTTTTTCTGAGAAGCCAGGGAAGGAAACCTTCAATAGGGCAGTGGGAGCAACTGCACTTATAGATCTCAAAAGTGTTGGCTGCACCTTCACTATGGTAATTTCTGTGAGATTTCTGCCATGAAGGATCTTTTTAAAGTCCTACCAAGGGCTGAAAGGTTCCTTGGGAAGAAAAAGGTTTTAGATATAGGTCTTGAGAAGCTGATCCAAAGGCAACAACAAAGGAGAAAAGGAAGGGTGTGTATCTTGGCCTGGGCCAGCTTTATCATTGATCCAGAGGCAGATCAGAAGATTCTTCAATTCTCTTTCTGCAAACCTGGCACATTGATGGTGGAACATGATACTTTATTAAGAAAGAGAGCATCTGGCTGCTTCCAAGTTCTCAGGAAACTGTGCTTCTGATCCCATAACTCTTTGATCACCCCTTCATCGGCAGAGGCTGAAACAAAGGCTTGAGAAAGAAACCCTACACACTTCCATGAAGCAACAAAGTCCTCCAATTTTTTGTTTAAAAACCAAACAAGTGAAGGGAGGAATTGGGAATGGATGGAGTCACTGGAATCCTGATTGTCATCCTGGGAAAACCTGGATTACCCTTGCAACAGTAATTTCTCTCCATTCCCCCCTCCCAGACCCCTCTTAAAGAAAATGGTGCTTACTTTTGTTTTCTGATTCATTTCCCGTCTTCTTTCACTTGATACCCTTTTTCTCCTAGCAGGTTCTGGCTGCTCTTTGGGCATCTTTCTCTGACAGCTTTTCTTTTTGCTCCTAGTAAAAAAACAAGGCTAGCATCTGACGACTTCTTAAAAAAAGAGACAACTAGTGTTAACTAAACTCAAAATCCTTGTTTAATTGCAGTGTAGTAATTTCTATGCACTTTCAGTATAATGCATGTTCCCCTTTCCTCATGTGGCTTTATTCTGGAATATAACCTGGAATAGGGCCCAGTTGTCCATACACTAGTACAAACCATTGAAGGCCTCGAGCTAAGGTTAGGCCAAGTACGGAAAGAGCCTATGGCTTGCCATAATGGACAGCATACTGGTACACAGTGCACAGTCTCGTTTTTTCATTTCTTGTCCTGGACTGGAGGAAAAGTGCAGAGGAGTTGACTTAGTATGAACAAGAACAATTTGTTCCTCCCAGACTTGAAGAGGTAAGAACGAGCTTGACTCCCAGTAAAATTCTTCAGTATAACACTGAATCACTGATTATACCCTACATGAACCAGGAGGTTAAGATTTACTTCTTTTCTTGAGTGCCATGCCTGCTACAAGAAATTACAATCCCTAAATACTACACGTACATCTACATGTGGAAGAGTCTGGCAGGGATTGGGTTGTGATGGGGTTGGCGCGATGATGTCATCACGCCAGGTACATGTATGTGGGCGTATCTGCATGTGGACAGACCCGCCTGGAGACAGACAGGAGCACAAGGCGTCTCGGTTCCTATGTGTTTTCCGATGGTCTTAGATGACCCCTGTGAAAGAGCAGATCGACCCACAAAGGGGTCACGACCCACAGGTTGAGAACCACTGGTCTAAAAGAGGGGTTTAAGGACAGATGCAAGCATAACAGAGATTGTATTAATAGCCCACAGCATGCGTGTTGAGTGATATCGTCCTCAAACTCTGTCAGCTGTTTATCATGTTTTCTGTATTTTTGGCAATGTCTTCCACATTTTACAAGCTTGTAATTGTCCAAAAGAAAGTACATTCTGCATATTTGGTGAACTGTATTCTTTGCCTTTTTCCATAACAACTGAAAACATTAATGGCCAGACTGTGAAATCCTCAGTCATGCTTGTTGGTCACTAAAGTGATTTACTTCAGGAGCAGTTCCTCCTTTTCCTCACCAACAGGCAGAGTCCTGCTCTGTCCTTTCTTTCCTATCTCTGCATCCACACTGATCCCCAAACAACCTCATTCACTTTTTGGGGGGACGAGGGTGTGTGTGTGTGTGGGGGGGGTAATTCACCTTAAGGCCCATAAGCCCATTCATGCCGCCTTTTAAAGTTTCCATTATTATAATGCGAATCGACTATTTCTCGGGACTAGGCATCTTAAGCGGGATCGCGATCGTTTTGAAAGGCAATGGGGACTCCGCTCCAGGGAATTCTGCCTGCTGCTGCAGGACGCTTTAGGGACCCGTCTTCGGTCCGCTTTCGGAGCAGAAGAACACAGCAGCAGCACAGAAGCTGCTTTCCGTCAGGGTTAAACAACTCGAAAATGTACATGTACAGCACTTTAGAAATAAACTATAATAATAATAATAATAATAATAATAATAATAATAATAATAATAATAATAATAATAATAATAATAATAATAATAATAATAATAATAATAATAAATTCCCCTTCAGCACGGACGCTGTTGCCATCTAAATAGCAGTCCTGCGAGGGGGGTGATAGTTTTAATTATTATTTGGTATGTGTCACTGTGAGCCGCCCTGGCCCACTTGGTGAAGGGCGGGGTATACATTTATTAAATAAATAACTAAATAACCACGCGGAAGGGGAGCTCCCGGCGCCCTTCGGCGTGTTCTCCGGCCCTGAAGGCGCCTCGCCCTCAGCCCCGACTGCGGCCACAGCGCCAGGCGCGCGCCCCGCCCCCCCAAGCTTTCCAGGGGCCTCGAGGCGTTGGCGCCCCTCAGAGACGAGGCAAACGCGGCCCCAGGGCTGGAGCGTGAGTGCGCCTGCGCTGTGCGGAGCTCGAGGGGGCGCGGGAGTCCCAGCAGCGTCGCGGGGGGGCTCCGAGGGCCGGAGACCCCTAGAACTACAGTTCCCATCGTTCTTTGCCACGGTCCCTATTGAGGCCGCTCACGGGAGCTGTAGTGCACGAGCCGACGTTTCTCCAGCTCTCTCCCTTCTTCCCCCTAGACACGCCGCTCGTCCTTTCTACCTGCGGAAGGGCTGTCGCCGAGTTCCCCTTCCACGGGCCTCGTCCGTTTTCCCTCGCGCGAACAAACGCTGACAGCGAAAGCGGCGCGAACGACGCCTCCCAGGCGTCGGAGGGCGACGGACGGACTGACTGCAAAAAGAAACTCCCGCGCGGAAGAGACACGCTCACTGCGCAAGCGCGCATCCCGGCATCCCCTGCGCGCCTCTGAGGAACGAATGACAGCTAATGCGCCTGCGCGGCCAGGGGAGCGTCCCCACTTCAGAGAGAGAAGGTGGGCGGGGGCGTCGCGGGTGCTGTTCCTGGATGCGCGCTGGGGCGCTCGCTGAGCCCTGACTAGGCGGCCGCCGCCGTTCGCGCAGGATCCTTGCGCGGAGGTATCGTCCTCGTGAGCCAGTTTGGCCTAGTGCTTAGGGAGCCGGAATCTTATCTGGAAATACCGAGTTCGATTCTGCCCTACCTACCCCACGAAGCCAGCTGGGAGACCTTGGGCGAGTCACAGCACTTTTTCTGATTCCTCACAGGGTGTTCTGTTGTGGGGAGAGGAAGAGAAGCTTCGTAAGCCGCTTTGGTCCTCTTCTTCCTCCACAAAGCCAGCTAGGTGACCTTGGGCTAGTCACAGCTCTCTTCTGAGCTATCACAGCCCCACCTACCTCACAGGGTGTTCTGTTGTGGGGAGAAGAACAGAAAATTTGTCAGCCACTTTGAGTCCCCTTAAGTGGGTGAGAAAAGCGGGGTAGAAAATCCAACTCTTCTTCTTCTTCCTTCTTGCCTTACGGGGCGGGCCAGACGGGCTCCTGGGCGCCGAGCCTTCCAAGGGTGGATGGAGGAGGCTCGCAGCTCTCCACAAGGGGAGCACAGGGGCTGGGACGCCTCCCATAGGAAATCAGGCTCTGAGGCCCGAAAGAGCGTTTCAGAGGGACCTGATGGAAGGATATAAAATCTTGCGTGGTATAGAAATGTGGTACACAATCCTAGAACCAGGGGGCACCTATGCAGCTGATGGGCAGGAGAGTCGGATCACACGAGGGGAATAATTTCTTCACCCAGAGGGTCATCGGTCTGTGGAATTTGCTGCTGAAGAGGTGGTGACAGTTACTGGTCTAGATGGCTTTAAGGAAGGGTTAGACAAACTCATGGATGACAGATAAGAACATGAGCAACCAGTGGGCCGCTGTGTGAGACAGGATGCTGGACTTGATGGGCTGTGGCCTGATCCAGCAGAAAGGCTCCTCTGAGGTTCTTAAGTGTAAGCCCTTGGGGCACAACTAGCTGCAACTGCCCCACTTCTCCCCCAGATCGTAAGATGGGAAGCAGCAGGTGCGCACACTGAAGTCATGGTGGCGCTTGTACAAACTGTGGAGAAGCCAGTCTCAGTCATATGAAAGGGCTCAGCTGAAGAATGCCTCTGCCCTATTTTCAAAACAGTAACAATCGCAGAAATGTATGAAGATGTGTCACCGTAAGGGACTGGGAAGTGTTTTAGATGGCCAGGGGGCTATATTTAAACTTTTCTTCACCGGTAACTATTGGAGCAATAGTCTCTTGTGTTGTTGACAGTCTGGAACAAATTCAGAAATTCTCCCCACAGCAAGTGACTTTCTCCTTCACCTCTGATGTAATGCTTCAGCTTTCCTGTAGGATTTTTATATCACTGATTAATCTTCACAGCCTACAAGCCAGTCTGTTCCTCAGCAATAGTTACTATGCCTGAAAGCTTCATAACATCTCAGCTTATTTAACAAGTGGCAGAACGGGGTGGTGGTGGTGCGTATTTATTTGAAAAAGCAAATCCTGCACAAATACGAAAACCGCTGTGATTAGATTCATTAGATCTTGACTGTGCAACCAAGTCTAAAGGTAGATAGCTTACTGCAAGCTTTAGAAAAAGTTTAAGTTTAAATCTGTGCTGCTCCTTAGTTTGACAAATCTTTGCTATGACTGGTTCTTTATGGAAATTGAGCATGAAATCTGTTTGTTCAGCGTCCTCTTTAAAAACCAATAGTCTCCCTGAGTTAATAGTGTACTATATTTTTCAGCTCTCTGTGCAAAGACGACGTACGAACAACATCTACAGTTTAAAAAAATGTTAAGTGCCAAGAATAGACTTCTGTATCTTTGGCCCTTCCTTTACCAAAAAAATGCAGGGCCACGTATCCCCAAAGTTGTTTGTCGCTCTTTGCACGAAAAGTCCCTTCATCCAGAGTGGGCTGCATTGGCCAAAAAGCAGCTAAAGGGCAAGAACCCAGAAGATCTGATATGGCACACTCCAGAGGGGATTCCCATCAAGCCACTGTACTCTACTAGGGACACAAAGGACTTCCCTGAGGAGCTTCCTGGAGTGAAACCCTTCACTCGTGGACCTTATCCTACCATGTATACTTACAGGCCTTGGACCATCCGCCAGTATGCTGGGTTTAGTACTGTTGAAGAAAGCAACAAATTCTACAAGGATAACATCAAGGGTGAGATACAGTACTGGGGAACTGAAATAAAAAAAGCATATTCTTACCATATATAAGGAAGGATTTCATAGACGCGTGCCTGTGTGATTGCATAGCTGAGGAGAAATAAGCTGGGAGTAAGTTGCTTTGGAAACCTCGGAACTCTTCCTTTGTATATGTGGCTAGGAATATGCAGGAGCATGAGGTAAACATGCCTAGGATCACACAGTTACTTCCAGCACAGTAGGTCTTTATACAGATTATTGGCTGTCAGACTCACTGAATTGCTTAGAAATAATTCTGTAGATTTAAGTTTGAAATAATTATCTGTTGGGGAAGCCAGTCTATACGGACAAAGTTGGCAGTGCCCCATTATACCCGATAGCTCAAAGCTTAGCTCCATTCTTTCTTCACGTGCATTTCTTTTCCCAGGAAGGGGCAGGTGCATAATTGTGGGTGCTCTCGGACTCTGCATTGACACTGGAAACCTATTTCCAACTATGGCTGGCTCAGCTGCTATGGTCTTGGACAGAGACAGTCTGGCCGCAATGACTTATGGGGCCTATTGGCAATTGATTTTATCGTGGACTGTATCCAGGAGCAGAGGTCTGCTGTCCGCATGCTACAGCAGGCCCCGAGTGAGGCCTGCCAGAGTCTATTAGCAGGCAGACTGCAGACCCCTATTCTGAGACATATTCCAGATTAAAGCCAAATGCAAAGAGGCCCATGGTCTGGTAACACCAGATTGGACTATTATAATGTGCTCTTCATGGGACTGCCCTTGCATACAGTTCAGAAGCTGCAGCTGGTGCAGAGTGCAGCAGCCGTCCTGCTAACTGGCCCTGCTGGCCTGGTGCATATCACACTGGTCCTAAAAGAACTGCACTGGCTGTCTGTTTGCTACTGCGCCTATTTCAAGGTTCTGATATTAACTTATAAGGCCCTAAACAGCTTTGGGCCCAGATGTCTAAAATGTCTCACCGTCTGCAGTCGTTAGGGGGTTGGGGACGCATGGGAGGGTATTCTCAATTGTAGCCCCCAGGTTGTGAAATAATCTCCCCTCTGCGTTGTGTCAGGCACCCTCATTGTATGTGTTCAGAAGACAGATCTCTGGCTGAGAAAACAATATCCCCTCCCCATACAAGCACTGTCGTTGTTTTAGTCGTATGTTTTTATTGTGATGTTATTGTAACTTGCCCTGAGACCATCAGGTATAGGGTGGAATAGAAATAACCTGTTTGTTAATATGTGACGAACACACCGTGTTCAGCAGGGTTCATGTGGGTGCGTGTAGAGCAGAAGCTGGATCGGCTTTCAGATACCATGAGGTCTACCCGTTTTAACTCCAGTTCCATCTCCTTTTGTTTGCCTGCTTCCTGCCTTGTGGGCTACGTTGGCACCAGCCCTCCCCCTGCTTAGATCCTGCCAGAACATTCATTGACTACTGGCTCCTTGTATATTCCAAAGAAAGGATAACTTAGAGGTAGAAGAATGTTGGGAGGATGAGGGAAAGTAAAGCCCTGTTTCTTTTGATATTTGTTTTTAAAAAAGCCAGGTCGGTTCAGAGGAGAGTATATTGTGCTCCTTCTTTCCTGCATTTCACTGAACATACCCTATTTTGTCAGTCATGTTGCTGGTATATATATTTAATAACAGCAACCTGAGTATTTTTAATGCACCCCTTTCTGTGTTAATCATTCACCAAGTCTTTCTTGCCTATATTTTCCTTGCAAGCAGATATAGAGGTGCTACAGAAATTAATACCTGGCATACACATAGCTCTGACCTGTAATTTTTAAAATCCCGAAGTCTTTATTTTAACCTTTATTGTTCCCTTTTCTTATGGATCTAGCTGGCCAACAGGGCTTATCTGTTGCATTTGATCTGGCAACACACCGGGGCTATGATTCGGACAACCCACGGGTCCGTGGTGATGTTGGAATGGCTGGAGTTGCTATTGATACAGTAGAAGATACCAAAATCCTTTTTGATGGAATTCCTTTGGAGAAGATGTCTGTTTCTATGACAATGAATGGGGCCGTAATTCCTGTCCTAGCTACGTTCATAGTAACTGGACAAGAACAAGGAGTTCCTCAATCTCAGCTGACCGGGACAATACAGAATGATATACTGAAAGAATTTATGGTTCGGAACACGTATATTTTCCCTCCAGAACCATCAATGCGGATAATTGCTGATATCTTCCAGTATACATCAAAGGTATTGTTTGTTTCAATATTTGTCACTATTGTTTGTAGTAAGCACTGTATTCAAGTACTGGAGATTCTTAAAGAACAATTTATCCTCCGTCCTTCCAGCACATGCCCAAATTCAATTCTATTTCCATTAGTGGGTACCACATGCAGGAGGCCGGAGCAGATGCTGTTTTGGAATTAGCTTATACTATAGCTGACGGCTTGGAATACTGCAGGACTGGACTCCGAGCTGGACTCACCATTGATGAATTTGCACCAAGGTACATTAATTTAGCTTCTGGGGTAGGGATATTGACAGTAGTTCATCTCAGGCTGGAGATGATGTAGCAGTTTGATTTGGAAGTAAAAAAAAGTGAGTGTGATCTTTCTACGTATATCAGTAGAAGTAGTTTCCAGGGACTCAGCTACAACAGATTCACAGCTTTGTGCCTTGCAAGACAATCCTGGGAAGTATTTGCCTATGATCAAGAGTGATGCCTAGATCTTTGAATAAGAAAGTGCTCTAAAATCAACCATCTGTGGTGGGAATTTTAGTAAGTGTATTTGGGGGATAGCATGTGAACAGCAACGATAACAAAAACGCAATAGGGAAAAGTGATTGTAAAAAGAAAAACTCTCAAATCATGCTTGTATAGTTGTATCCTAGTCATGGAAGAACTGGGAAAAAACAAATACCTTTTGTGTTATTACATCAGAATAGTCCTGTAAGGAGCACTTTAGCCTTGCTTTTTTATTAAATACGGCAGGATGCATGGTAGATATTCAGCGAGTTGCCCCAGATAGCAGTCACTCTGTTTAGAAGGTCAAGAATGTACTCATTTTACAGAAATTCAGTGCTTTCAATTTTTACAGTTTGGTTCTCAGGATGAGAATAGATATTTGCTACTCTCTTCCTTGTCTTCTACTGTGAAAAATTCCAAATGCCAGGATAGCCTGCTGATTTCTTTACTATAACTTTGCCATACAAGAACCGCATTTCACTCTGCCCAAAAGAAAACCTAACTTTTCCTTCTCAAATTATACTTGCATCTTATATTCCAGTGTTTGAAATATGTTATAGTGTTTTACATTTAGTTTGGCATCACATTTTTAGTGCAGATCCATAGCCAATTTGTCCATCAGTGCATGAAGATAGCAACTGTTTATTGTATCCGGTGTTGGACATCTATAAGTATACATTTATGAATACGTTGCATGTGAACATTTAGTAATAGTGACTGGTGAAAGGGGAGACAGAAGGCAAAGGAAAAAGTCACTTGCAATTTCCCACCCCTAAAAAGAGTAAGAACCACTATATTCTGGAGATGAAGTGTTTCCAGCGTGGCGCATCCTGCATCTTTCCCAGTGTCCTTTTTCTAACCTTTTAAGCAATTGAAAGATGCTCATGTTGTGGAATCACCAAGTATCCACCTCTTAATTGCTTATTTTCAGGCACGTGGAGGCATCCTTTGTTGGACTGGGGCAGAAGGAAAATGCACTTTTACTCTGAACTGCAACTTTCAGGTCCCACGTCACAGAGCTATGACTGTTATTGTCAGTGGTGGCTAAGTCACTTCATTGTTTAAGATTACAAAGTTAACCTGAAGGATGTTAATATTGTGGATCTGAAAACGTTATTGTTTATTTCTGTCATTTGAGGCAGAGGTCTACCCAGTTAAGATCTTCTGTGGTGTTGTTGCAGACTGTCCTTTTTTTGGGGAATTGGTATGAACTTCTACATGGAAATTGCAAAGTTAAGAGCTGGGAGGAGACTTTGGGCTCATCTAGTAGAGAAGATATTTCAGCCCAAGGACACCAAATCACTTCTCCTGAGAGCACACTGTCAGACTTCTGGATGGTCGCTTACTGAGCAGGTTGGAACCTTTTGAGTTCTTTATCATTTATAATATTCAAAGAGATGTAAATATTCACTGACTTGGGCCCTTTCTGCACTGGGCTTTATTCTAGATTAAATCATTGAATAAAAGGCTCTGTTGTCCACATACTACATAGTGCAGGCTATGGCAGGTCCCACTGTGGTGGATCCTTCTGGCTTTATATTGAATAAGAAAAAATAAGGAATATATGGGTCCCGGTCACACCTATATAAGACAGGACGTCCTATTCATAATTCTAAGTTAGGTCATACTAGCTCTGTTTACACGTAGATTGTTATAGGCTGTCCTCGCTCTGGACTGCATCGCTCACACCCTTCTCCGTGATCGACCTGAGTCTCCTCCATGGAATTCTTGGCTCTCCACCCCTTTTGCTGCTTCAGATCTATCTCCTTTCTGATTGGATGATGTTGTGTCACTCAGGGGAGGCGAGGATTTATGTTTGCCTTTTCTTTTTTAAGCCTGCTCCCCCACCTCCACATTCCCCCTCTTTTTTTTAATTTTTTAAAAATAATAACTTTGGGGGGAAATGCTAGATAGAGGAATCATACACATAAACTGAGGAGAGAAGGGGAGGTGCATCGTGAACACTGTGTGTGCACATTGGCTGAAAGGAAAGACTGGCCCCACCCACTATAGCATGGTTCAGCCTTCTTTAGCTGGTCCCCCTGCTCACAACAGAGGAAGCCAAGACAGCCTGGCATGCCAGAATGGGGTGAATCCTCTGAAAAATAGGACTCCAGCTAGAACAGTCTAACGGGGGTAGGCCAGCTTGGATTGTGAATTGAATAAAAAATAATGTGAGTAACGCAACCTGAGGACGACCTGAAGTTGTCCTAAAGTAAAGATGTGACCTGGGCCTTGGTGAAATATCAGAGTGGCTTAAGAAACGGGGATCAGTATTGAGATTTGCCATTATTGAGCTTAGAATCTCTGCAGTTTTACTCAGCTTCTACAACTTGGCATTTTAATTAATTAAACCACATTTCATGCCATATAAGAAACTGTCATATAGGATGCCCTGTTAGTTTTCTAAGGAATATTTAGGAAAGATAAAAAATTAGGTTGCAGAATATAGGAGAAATAGCAGAATAATAGAATAAATTATTTAGGGAAAAAATGTAGGTCTTATATGACAAAAATGATGTAAAACATTGCTTAAATTTTTGGTTTATTAATTCTATGATTTATGTCTCGTTACCAAAACCAAAATACGTGATTAATAGGGATGTAAAAGAATTTAATGGTTGCCTCAGTATGGCCTAAAATGCCAGTACGTGGAAAAGGCTGTATACTGTTCCCTTAGGAAATGGAACCACTGAGAACTTTTTAAATGCTTGTGTTTAAACATAGCGAAAAAGTGCAGGAGGAAAGACTGGAAAGACGTTTTGTTTTCCAGGTGGAAAGGTGGTGCAGGGCTGCTGCGAAATCACAGGGTACGTGACTTTTGCAGCCTCCGTTGTGCCTGACTGTTTTCTGCCTGAAAATCATGGGGAGCCACTGCTGTTCAGAGTAAATCCTGGTTCAGGATTAATTTCACTATAGGAACTTAAGAAACACTTTGCTGGATCAGACCTGTCTATCTAGAGTGTTTTTCCACTTAGCACTAGAGTACCTTTTAAGGAGCCATTAAGGGCCCTTAATGGGTCCTTTTAGGGCTAAGTGGAAAAATACCCCTAGTCCAGCAGCCTGTTCCCTCACTGGCTAACTGGTTATGTATGGAACCCCATGGGCAGAATGATGAGCCTTCCTTACAGTCTCCAAGCAATTGACAAATTCATGCGCTTACCTTCAGTATTGGAGGTGATATCTCAACTATCCTGTGATATCTTTAGCCTCATTAATGGATCTAAAACTTTTTGTAAACTATCGAGGCTAGTGGTCAGCAGAATGCCTCTGCCCTAGATGAAGAAATATTGTATTTTTTGCTACATTTTTAACAAAATATTTTCTCTAAAATCACCCAGCATCCTGCTATTTATTTGTCTTTCCTAAATATTTATTGGCAAATTATTGGAAATGGCTTATATTTCCGTGCATCTTTTTGTTCTTCCTTAATTCTTTCAAGATTCTGGAATGTTTTCATTGGTTAGATTTTGGAGGCTTCAGCTACTGTATTGTACTGTATTCAACTACTTTTTGAAGAATGGACTATAAAATGTGGTCCAAGGAAGCAACTCCATGTGCTCCCAATACATTAAACCTTGCCGTGAATCCTGCCTCCTTGCTCCAACAGAAATTTCAGTCCTTCATAGATGTAATTGCTCTGCAGTTTCTTTAGTAAATGAAAATTTTATGATTTACTTAATTCAGTATGAGTAGAAGAGTTGGCTTTTCTACCCTGCTTTTCTCGCCCATTTAAGGGGACTCAAAGCAGCTGACAAACCTTCTGTTCTTCTCCCCACAATAGACACCCTGTGAGGTAGGAGGGGCTTTGAGAGCTCAGAAGAAAGATGTGGAGTGCATTTTAGAAGTACATTTTCTGTTTCTAGTTTTGTGTGTTCTTTCAGGATATGACTTCCACAGCTGGTACCATCAAAGATGTGCTTGGAACTTTAGCATGTTGCTTTTTTAATTTGCATCTTTTTTTTTAAGGATCCTTATAATAATATCATCCGCACTACAATTGAGGCAATGGCAGCAGTGTTTGGAGGTACTCAGTCCTTGCATACCAATTCATTTGATGAAGCTTTGGGACTACCAACCGTGAAAAGCGCTCGAATTGCCAGGAATACTCAAATTATAATACAGGAAGAGTCTGGTGTTCCTAAAGTTGCAGATCCATGGGGTGGTTCGTTCCTGATGGAGTCTCTCACCAATGATATCTATGAAGCTGCCTTAAAGGTCAGTTGGTCGGCAGAAAGAGGGACAGTCTTAGGCATCTTTGGAAATGATAGGTTACTCATTCCTTGACATTTAGAGTATAAAAGATGAACTGACATAAAAGATGTTTCTATAATTTAGCGAGGAATTAGGAGACACAGATTTTAAGCAACCATCTAGGCCCAACAAAGTGTACCTTAAATTTGGGGCACACTCTGTCTGGCCAGCAGTAAAAAGATATAACACAGAGGACACCAATCTTCCTAGTAATGGGAAAGGTAAAACACACAAAAGAACCTGTTTCAGGCAAAGACCTGCTCTCCCGTCCAACAGGTGAGGGAAACAGTAGCCTCAAATGGAGGTCCTAAACCTCTCACTGCACAGAGCACTCTGCAGTCCCCATCTTGAAAACAGTAAAGAATAAAGGAAGTTAAATACGTATTTATCTTGCTTTATACATACACACGACCATACAAGTTTTGTCAGATAAAAGGCAGTTTTGTCGTGGGGTGGGAGGGTGAGTCATATGGCAAAATGGAAATAGTAAAATGTACAGCAATCTCATTGCTGGAACATGCAGCAGGAAGAATGTAGCCATTGGGTCAGCTCTGTCACTTCACCTCAGGAACAGCAGGGGTGTTTTATTTCTCCTCAGTAAAAAAGCTATTTGAACAGATTTGGATTTTCTTTTTTTAGGAGATTTGGAATTGTACAGAACTGTACAGATGATGACAGGAACAAAAAGAGACTTATAATGTTTTACTTATTTCACTTTCTGTGTGTACATTTAAACATCTGTACGTGCCCTTTTTTTGATTTTTCTGGACTTAGGAAAGGTGGTTTTCCTGCAGTCATTGGTGGTTGGCAAAGCCAAGGTGTTGCGGTGGAGGTTGTGCAGTTGTCCTTGTACATTTGAGTGTCTTGAGTGCCTGAACTCTTATGGAATCAAAGGTTGTTCTGGCATGAAGAAACGCAAATCCCCCTCCTCCCTGTCCCTACTAGCCGTTTGCCACCCATCCCTGCGTCCTGTTAGTACATCAGCTCCCTAAAGCAAGTAAAAATGCCTTCATTGTTTTTTTTTTCTTTTATCAATATTTTATTTATTTTCATTAATACATTTCCATACATAATTATATGCCATTACAATAATTCTGAAAGATTTTTCCATGTGACTTCCTCCGTTCTTCAGACTGTTCTTCCTCTAGTCTTTTACATTTTGTTCCCTTCGTATACTTGTTACTTTTTTCTCCTAAAGGCCGAAGCCTTCCATCAAGATGCCCAGTCCCCAAAGAAATTGTATAAAGAGTCCCCAATCTTCTATAAACTTATTCACTGTTTTGTCTTTTAATAAATTTGTCAATTTATCCATTTCTGCCATCTCTATCAATTTGATTATCCATTCCTCTTCTGTAGGTAATTCTTCTTGCTTCGATTTTTGTGCATATAGCAGTCTGGCAGCTGTTACCATATACAGTATCAAGATCTTTACCCCACTTAAACTTTCATCAACAATGCCCAATAGAAATAATTCTGGTTTAAACTCAAAGTTAATATTCAAAATTTGTCTCATTCTGCGCCCTATTATATTTCATTATTTTTTTGCTTTCTCACATGTCCACCACATAATGATAAAAAGTACCGTCTACCTTTTTACATTTCCAGCATTTTGTTGACATATGATACATTTTTCCAAGCTTATATGGCGTTATAATACCATCTATATATCATCTTGTAAATATTCTCCTTCAATGTCACACAGGCAGTAAATTTTGTCTTTAACTCAAAGTTTTTCCCATTGATCCATTTGAATATTGTACCCAAAGTTCCTTGCCCACAAAATCATACAGTCTTTAACCTGATCATGTTCCATTTCTATTTGCAGTAAGACTTTATACATCATACCTATCGTACCTCTTTCCACCTTACTCAGATTGCTTTCCCACTCTTGTTTTTCCCATTCAAAATTTGTATTTTCTTTATATTTCTAAAAATATCTACGAGGCGTACATATGTAAACCACTGTACATTTTTCCCTTCTAAATTTAATTATTCTCTTGTTTTAATATCATATTCATTAACACCATCTTTTTTATACAACAAATCTTCATATCTCAGCCATGACTTTTTTTCTCCAAATTCTTTTAACAACACTTCTTGTGGTGAAACCCAAAGAGGAATTTTCATATACAATTTATTTTTATAATTCAACCAAGTTTTGTATATTGCATTTCTTATAAAATGTTTTCTGAAGGCCACATTAACTCTTGCCTTATTATACCACAGATATCCATGCCAACCAAATCTTAAATCCTCTCCCTCCAATTGTAATAACGTCTGGTCTTTCAGCCAGACCACTTCACAATCCATCCCATACATGAAGCTGCGTAGTACAGTTTAAAGTTCGGTAAGCCAAAGCCGCCTCTTTCTTTAGAGTCTTGCATTAGTTTAAATCTTATTCCAGGTTTCTTTCCTTGCCATAAAAATTTTGATAAATCTTTCTGCCAGTTCTTAAAATCTTTAGCGTTGTTTATAATTGGTACAACTTGGAATAAAAACATCATTCTCGGTAATATATTCATTTTGATCAACGAAATCCTACCCAACAGCGACAATTGTAAACTTGACCACTTTAACAAATCCTGTTTAATCCCTGCCCATGTTTTCAGATAATTGTTTTTGTACACGCTATGTTTTGATTAGTTAAGAATATTCCTAAATACTTAACCTTTTTTTCTACAACAAACTTTGATTTGGTTTTGAATAACTCCTGTTGTTCTTTCATCATATTTTTCACTAAAACTTTTGTTTTTGTTTCATTCACTTTCAGACCAGCAACTCTCCCATAATTTTGAATTTCTTTTCTGCGTTCTTCTATTGAATTATTTGGATCTGTTAGAATTATTGCTAAGTCATCGGCAAAAGCTCTTAGTTTATATTCTTTTTTTACCTTAAGTCCTTTGATATCCACATTTCTTCTAATGGCTCTGTTCAAAACTTCTAAAGTTAATATGAATAACAACGGTGATAATGGACAGCCTTGTCTAGTCCCTTTTTGTATTTCAAATTTGTACATCAAGTCATCATTAATCACAAGTTGTGCCTGTTTTGTATAAATTGCTTTAATTCCATTACTGAAAGCATCACCAAAGTTCATTTTTTCTAAAAGCTGAAAAAGAAAATTCCAGTTCACATTGTGAAATGCCTTCTCTGCATTCAAGAGTAAAAATGCCTTCATGTGTGTTTTAAATGACTTCTAAGGCAGTGGTCAGCAAACTCATGAGTCAACAGAGCTGAATATCAACAGTACAACGATTGAAATTTCTTTTGAGAGCCAAATTTTTAATTCTTGAACTATACAGGTAGGTACATCTAAAGAAATAGACATCTTCAGATGTACATCTTTGAGCTGTCCAGCAAGGTAGTTAGTAGCACTTGGAGATTAACAGGAGAAGGGTTGGTGGCAGGAGCTTTTTTAGACATGTCCCATTGGGCCCCCTAGCCTCTGAAGAAGTAGACGTGTCTAAGAAAGCTCATGCCACCAACCCTTCTCCGGTTAGTCTCCAAGTAAGCATGTACACTGTCATTAACTTAATTAGGGTACTCCTAAGCTAGAAGAGCTGCACTCAAGGGGCCAAAGAACCACATGTGGCTCCCGAGCCGTGGTTTGCCGACCACTGTTCTAAGGGATGAGAGAAAGTTCATATCTTGAATGGTTGCTTACATGCAGTTTCCCATTTCTTCCTCAAGGCAGATAGCATTCAATTTACCGCATGTTCTAATGCTAAGCAATAACTATTTATAATTGTCAGCAGTTTCCAAAGTTTTTTTTTCTGTTAGCTCATTAATGAGATTGAAGAAATGGGAGGGATGGCTAAAGCTGTAGCTGATGGAATACCAAAACTTCGAATTGAGGAATGTGCTGCTAGAAGGCAAGCCAGGATCGATTCAGGTAAGACAAGTGAAAGCAGATTCTGCTTATTAAAAAGGCACAGCAATCATACACACTCGGGGTGTGCACAGAGCCATTTTCCACATTCTATTTGAGATGAATAGAACAATGAAAAATTCGGCTCCGGCCAAATACCCTCCCCAATGGATGTGGGGGTATTCAGAACTGGGCACAGATATTCGATAGAATATCCATATCCGTAACGAATAAACCCTCCCCCACCCCCCATTCCTACCCCCTCCCCCACTTACCTGAACACCTCACCACTGCCGCCTTCTCCACACCGCCGCCGTCCCTTCTTCTGGTAAGTGGGCCAACTTACCTGGGGGGTGCGCTCCGGTGGGGCATAGGCCTCTTCCAGGGCCCTCTGGAACCGGGAAAGGGTTCCGAGAGCTAAATCCAGGCTTTCTGGTGAAAGGGTTCCGAGGTTTTACTGGGAGGCCTGGATTTAGCTCTCAAAAACCCTTTCACAGTTCCAGAGGGCCCTGGAAGAGGCCCACACTGCCACCAGAGCAGGTAAGGGGGCCCTGGTGAGGTCACAGGGGGCAAGGTGGCCACGGCGTGGCCGGGGGAGGGAGGCCCTGGGGCATCCAGTATCCTTAGAAGCATCTACTGAAGTTTCTATGGATACTGGATTATCTGATTTGTGGACAGATAGGGCCCTTTGAATAGGGCCCTATCCGATCTGCCCACACCTCAGAATCCGGACTTATTCATCCAGATTCCGAATGCACGAATGATTCATGCAGTCCCTAATACGTGCACCAGAAGAAGCTGAGATGAAATGTTAAGATTTCATTGCAAATTATTGTGTGTTTTCACAAGTGAATTTTTTTATATATAATTATATTTCTATAGACTATTAGCGTATAATAAAAAGCCTCATCTTTAATCTAAAAACTATTTCATAAGGAAGCCTTTGCCATCTGAGGTAAATTGTGCTAAATTTGAAATACATCCAGTTTTTTGTAAATGGGGTTGTTCATAAATTAATTCAAATTATTGATGCCTCAGCTTGTCTAACTTTTCTAAAATATATATTTATCAATCTGTTAAACCTGAGTTTTCAAATAGCACAAATTTTAAGTAAAGGAATAAACAAATGTGCCTTTGAGCCCACATTTTCCATGTGTGCCTTGTGGTTTTAAATTTAGGAATCAATAGAGAATCGTGAATGTTTGTAAACCCTTATACAAGCCATGATGTCAGAGGCACAGTTGTAGCTTTCTTGTGTGTGTAACTATTTGAGATCCCAACCACTTTCCAAAAGACTTACGGTATCGTGGGATTCAGTAATGTTAGCTGCCGTGCCCAGAACGGCTGCATGGAGATTCACCCGGCTTGGGTGAAGTCCACCATGTGTGACAAACCTCTTAGCAATCTGGCCCATGCTGCCAGCTGTGTCTGATTGTAGTAACAAACTTGTGAATGAACATCCGGAGAAACACTTTTGGAAAGGTTTTTAGCTTTTGCTTTGAAGGACTTTCCATGCTTAAGTTTCCATACTTTTTGTTTCTTAATCACAGGTATTAATTCAGCTCTTCTAACTTCCTTATTTTACATAAGCCATTAGACCTGCGGAGTAGCTCAGGTTTATTGTGTAAGACATGGAAGAAGCCCTCTGAGGAAAATGTACAGGGGTAAAAACGATTTGGAAAGTGCAAATGTTATGTGCATTATTTCTGAGTGAATGCATTCCTTTCAAGTATTAGACATTCCTCCTGGGCCGTGGTCACATCTTCACTTTAAACCTTTTCCAATCCATCTTCTCATCACAATGTTCATACCTTTTCACTTCTTTCTATTTGTTTGTGGACTTTCCACCCTGGAAGGCAAAATGGAGAGTGGAAAGTCCACAAATAAAACAGATGGAAATTGCGTTCAGAAGGTGGGCTGAAGAAGGTTTAAAGTGCAGGTGTGACCCTGGCTCTGGAGTCATTTAGGCAAGTGCACATAAAGTTAAGGTGTACACTTGTTTAAACCAGAATCGGTTTTTGTAGAATTAGGATGCAATATGTAAATATGTGTGTAAAATCATATTTTGAAAAAGCTGCCTTTACTTGTGACCTCCTAGAAAGAGAATAGTAAATGGCACAGTAAAAAGCTCACAAATGTCTGTGAAATGCAGGTGCTGAAGTAATAGTTGGAGTAAACAAGTACCAACTGGAAAAGGAAGAGGCTGTAGAGGTTTTGGCCATTGATAATACTTCTGTCCGTAATAGACAAATTGAGAAGCTTCAAAAGGTAAGGGTTAGTTTTGTAAGACTTTTAAGAGGCGAAGGAGTATAAACGCAATACAGCTGGGCCCCTGTATCCGCTCATCCCGTAACTGCCATTTCACTGATATGCACTGACCAGACCAGCCTCCACCCATCCTGTCAGTGCTTTTAGGCCTACATGAGGCTTCCCAGAGGCCCGGGGCAGTCAGAAATAGCACAAAATCAGGCAAAATTTCCCACGACTCCTGTGAAATTTCACAGGACTCATGGGAAATTGAGTGCAAATTTCCAGTGTTTCAAATATCCATAGTCTTCAGTAGCTGGGGTAGGACCTGGAACTTATCCCCTGTGGATATGGGGGTCTAACTATATAGGCATTGGGTTAGTTTATCAAATAAAATTGAATAATTTTATTATTAGAAGTTCGTAGAACATCAGGAGTTGACACTTTTTTATTGTAAAACAGGCTGCTTCAAGGGCTTCTTACTTGGGAAAAAATGGGGAACTATAGTATGAAAAACCCAGTGCCTTCCCTCCTCCAGGGTGCAACCCTCCAGACGTTCCTGTTGGCAACTCTCGGGCTGCGGTGTCCCAAAACCAACATATTGGCAGTTCTCCTGCAGCTTCTCTCTCTCTTGCTTAGCTGTCTCTTTTGTTCTTCACTACGTGGGTTTGTGTGTGGCGTGAAAAGACTTAAAATTCCTTTAAAAACCAAGCATTGCTCCCTTCTTTGCTGCCCCATTCAGCTTTTGTGAATGGGCTGGCCCTGCCCTTTGTCCTTCTTTTCTTCTGCCACATTAACCACTCCCATCCCTGCAGATGGTGCCTCTCCAGAGCCAAAAGGAGACAATCTTGATTTGCATTCTTCCCTCCCTTCCACAATTGCCAATAATCTGAACCTCCCAGTCAGTCCTCTCTTCAGGACCACCTCCTCTGAATCCCCAGGGGCTCAATTGACTTCTGTTGACAGCTGGGAATGGTTCCATTCAGATGGGAAGGGGAAGGTGCTGGCCATGCATATGAGAATTGTTACTTTTTTGTGAATGGAGGGGTGGAGAAAGGTATATATCGTATAGGGTTTTGAATGGTTGCACGGTTGACATAGTAAGATATTCTGAGCTCATCACTGAAGAATGAGGTGCTTCACTCAAGGCAGGGTATCGCAACTTGCCAAAAATCCAGTTCCAATTTTCAGACCAGTTTCCAGATGGCTGAAAGAGTGGAGGAGCAGATAGCAGAGGAGGAAGAAATCCTGGAGGAAATATAAGCAGGTGGCAAGATCAGGAGATCTGAGGCTGTCCTGTTTGACAATAGAGATAAAAGGGTCTCCTTCAAACGTTCAAATGGTGGAGTAGTGCTCAATTTCCAGGATGAGAAGCAATGATGAAGCTCTTTTTGAAAGGATGTGAGGCCATCAGACATCAAAAACTGATGCCAGAGTGAATGTATGGTGTTAGGTTTTAAGCACAACTCTGCAGGATCTCTGTAACTGATTCCAGCAGAGGACAGAGTCTTTCAGATTTTGTCCTTGAAGGATTGCCATGTGGAATTGTATATTCAAATAGCAGAATGGCATTTGTCCCTTAGAATGGTATTCTCCATTGCACATCTTCCCATCAGTAAGGCATTCATCACTTCTCAAGCCCACCCAACTCTTACTCCTGATCAAGTAAACATGGTAAACTCAACCTCTACAAGCAGCCTGTCCACAACCTCAGTCTTCTGTAATTAAGAATTAATTCAAAGTAACCTCTTCAGATAATACTATGGATACTTCCATGGGGCTGTCTCTAACCTTGACATCCAATTCTGTGCAAATCTAGAAGATTCTGGCAAATACGTCACCTGTACCTCTAGCTGAATATTGCCACTGCATTGTTCTTCACATTCTGCTGTCCTGAAACTGTTGAATATCTTTTCCCATAATTTCCATAATTAAGATTCCCAAATTCTCTAGCTTAGGAGAACTGTTAGACTCACTTTTCTGAAGGTTGAGGTAGTTTTTTAAAAGCATCCAGCTATTTTAACCATTAGCAGCAGTAATTCTTCTTTTAAAATAAAACCGTTTGTTTGACTCATCACGAGTGTTGATCCTTAGGGAAGGAAAATGCTTTTAGACACATATTCAAAGACTGGAACTAAGTCTATACTTTGGGGGATTTATTGGTGGTGGGTTTTCCCCCCTTCAACTGTTGGATTTCAAGATATGGACAGAAGGGGAATTGTGGGGTTTTGTTTTAGCACTTAACCTGGAACTAGATAGAAAGGAGCCGATATCTGCTTGTTTTTAATGACTTGCTTTGTTACTCTTGATTGTCTTGTTTCTCCCTGCAGGTGAAGGCTTCCAGAGATGAAGCTGCAGCCCAGTCTTGTCTTACTGCCCTAACAGAATGTGCTGCCACAGGCCAGGGCAACCTGCTGGGCCTGGCAGTGGAGGCGGCACGTGCAAGGTGCGCACAAAGTTCGGGACGTTTGTCACAGGAGAACCAGCTTTGAACTACTGTTCTTAAGAAACACAGAAGTCTCTGGTTCTTGGGAAATAACGGCCCATTTTCAAGCACTGTTATTGTTTTAGTGTGTCCATTTTACATCTCGTTTTTAATGCTGTAACCCACCCTGAGACCTTTGGGTATAGGGTGGGATAAAATGCAATTGAATAAAAATAAATAATATGTGACCTGTGGTGGATTTAGAGGAAGCCATGAAGGTATCCCTTCTTTTTCCCGTCTCTGATCTAATTTCATTCTTATAATCCAATATATGAAAGTTTACTGAAATGGACATGTGAACGGATCCGCAAGTGGGGGTAATCATACATTTATTGATTTAGTTTTATTTGGGTTGTACAATGAATCCCAAATTTAATAGACCACTTCATGAGAAACCAATTCCTTTACTCACCATATATGTATTAAAATAGACTGCCCCTCTACATTCATCCAATCTGCCAGGTGCTCTGGGCTCCCCTCCCCTCTTGTCTTTGAGAGGGGAAGAATACCCACACTGGTCTCTAGATGAGGATTACGGGGACAAAAAGCAGTTGGAAGCCTCGCTTGAAACAGGTGGCCTCCTGCCTCCCAAATCCAAGTTTCCGACCTTCTGTCTCCGCTCACCTTAAAGCCTTCCAATCTTGCTATCGGTAATTGGAGAGAAGGGGGCAGGATAAACAAGGAGAAATGGAGGATGCTTAAGGGAAGTTCTCAATCCTTTGGAGAAAATCTAAGAAGTTGAATTGCTAGAAATTTCCTTCCTTCCTTGTTATGTCTTTGATCAACTAGAAGATTGTGGTGAATTGTGGGTTATGAGTAAGTTTTCTTCTTAAGAAACGCTGCAGTGAGTGCTGTATTTGATATGCTGCTTCTGAGGTAGGATAACCAATTTAACTATAAACATTTGTTCAGGTGTACAGTTGGAGAAATAACAGATGCCATGAAAAAGGTATTTGGTGAACATAAGGCCAGCGATCGCATGGTCAGTGGAGCTTACCGTGAGGAATTTGGTGAGAATGATGAAATTGCTCAAGCTATCAGGAGGTAAGTACAGTACTTACCACATGTCTCCCAATTGTCTTATTTGTGATAATTACCTAAAGGCTATTATGGTTTTCTGAAGATTTCTGTATATCTAGTTTAAATTTTAAGTGTTAAGTCAACTTACATTTTTCATTCTATGTATTAGTACATATTTAGAATTCAGTTTCACATTACTTTCATTGCATTCAGTTCTTATAGCGCAATCCAAACCTACTTTATAGGCATAGAATTTGAGCCAGATTCCCATCATTCCCACCACTCTCCTGTTAGTAAAAATTAAAAAAAAAATTCCTTGGGACAACATTGTTCCTGACACAGGTTCTGCTGGTGCCGTAAGTGGGCTTTGAATAGGGCGAGTGCATGTTTGTTCAGATCTACGGACAATTCGCTTTGGGGGATTGGGGGGTGTCGTGTTTGTGAGCCCCAAGCGTACCCTGAGGTAGATGCATGAACCATGCCAATTAATGCTCCCCTACCTGACGATCTGGATGTTTGGGTTACATCATGGGTGTCCACTTATTGTTGTTGCATTAAAAAAAATATTCATTTTGTGCCAAAAGCATTGCATTCAGCTGAACAAGTCATAAGAGGAACAAACATAATTGTATAAATGAGTTTAAAAACAACATTCAGATCAATAAAACATTAAACATTGGGTAAAATAGTACCCATAAAATAAGGACAAATGAAGATAAAATTAAATAATCTTTGATCAGAAATGAGCAATGGTGACTGCATTATCTGTGGCATCGAGCAGTTCCTCCATCATACACGAGACAGGACATTTTGGACAGGAATACAGATGCTGGGTTGTTTGTTCAGCACCACATTCACATAAAATGGAAGAGTCTCCTCAGTAATTCCATTTAGCAAGATTATCTTTTCAACCAACGCCACTTCTAAGCCTATTTAGGGATTTCCATCTTACCCATTCTTGGTTTGCACCAGGGGGAAGAGACTCACGGGGAGTCACCCAATTTGAGCTGTTGGATTTTGCTTCCCACAGAGATGGTCCGGCTATTGCTGGTTGTGTATTAAGGGGCTTGGTAGTTTTCATAAAGCTCTTCCTTGATTTGAGTCTCCTTGGACAAGGCTGACAGCCATATAGTGGATGCCTTTTGTGGTCTTCAGCTTTCATTTCTCTCGTTACTCGCTGCAACTTCTTGCGCAACAGGAGGAGCGGACCAGCTAACTTAGGAAGCCTGTCAGTGGGTGTGGTGTTAAGACATCCTGTAACTATCCTTTAGGTTTCATCTTGCCTTGGGAGAGGAAGAGAGAAGGAAGCTGGGTGAGCACCTTCCATCAAGCTCCCAGCATTGGCCCCTCCCTCCCAACTGCCACCAGACGGGGCATGAAGGAACCATCTTGCCTTGGGAGAGGAAGAGAGAAGGAAGCTGGGTGAGCACCTTCCATCAAGCTCCCAGCATTGGCCCCTCCCTCCCAACTGCCACCAGACGGGGCATGAAGGAACCATCTTGCCTTGGGAGAGGAAGAGAGAAGGAAGCTGGGTGAGCACCTTCCATCAAGCTCCCAGCATTGGCCCCTCCCTCCCAACTGCCTCCAGACGGGCCATGAAGGAACCATCTTGCCTTGGGAGAGGAAGAGAGAAGGAAGCTGGGTGAGCACCTTCCATCAAGCTCCCAGCATTGGCCCCTCCCTCCCAACTGCCACCAGACGGGGCATGAAGGAACCATCTTGCCTTGGGAGAGGAAGAGAGAAGGAAGCTGGGTGAGCACCTTCCATCAAGCTCCCAGCATTGGCCCCTCCCTCCCAACTGCCACCAGACGGGGCATGAAGGAACCATCTTGCCTTGGGAGAGGAAGAGAGAAGGAAGCTGGGTGAGCACCTTCCATCAAGCTCCCAGCATTGGCCCCTCCCTCCCAACTGCCACCAGACGGGGCAGAAGGAACCATCTTGCCTTGGGAGAGGAAGAGAGAAGGAAGCTGGGTGAGCACCTTCCATCAAGCTCCCAGCATTGGCCCCTCCCTCCCAACTGCCACCAGACGGGGCATGAAGGAACCATCTTGCCTTGGGAGAGGAAGAGAGAAGGAAGCTGGGTGAGCACCTTCCATCAAGCTCCCAGCATTGGCCCCTCCCTCCCAACTGCCACCAGACGGGGCATGAAGGAACCATCTTGCCTTGGGAGAGGAAGAGAGAAGGAAGCTGGGTGAGCACCTTCCATCAAGCTCCCAGCATTGGCCCCTCCCTCCCAACTGCCTCCAGACGGGCCATGAAGGAACAATCTTGCCTGTGGGGAATGGAGGAGGAAAATAAAATAAACGTTTTTACTTTTGCAAGGACTCTGCTGCCGCCAAAGCATCCCTGTTCCCTCCCACACCATTTTCCTTTTGTTTCTTGTCTCTTTAGATTGTAAGCCTGAGGGCAGGGACCTGTCTAAGATTAATATAATATTGTAACCCGCCCTGAGACCTTCGGGTATAGGGCGGGATAGAAATACAAATAAATAAAATAAATAAATAAATTTAGTGCCACATCCACTTGTTTTACATGGACAGACTTACACCACACAGGACAAGCGTTTTCAGCAGCTGAGTGAGATAGGGCCAGAACTGCAGTCCTTATTAGTTTTGGATCAGCACCCCATATGCTGCCAGTGAGTTTCTGCAGAATATTATTGCGTGCAACTACCTTGTGTTTGATGTTCATACAATGTTTTCTATATGTTAGAGCTCAGTCTAAAGTAACTCAGACATTTTGGGTGAGAATAGTGCTCAAGCTTTTGACCTTCCCGTATAGCTTTCTGTTTCCTGTTGGCCTCTTTATTATGCAAGTGGAAAGTGCACTCTTGTGTTTTAACAGGATTGGGTTTTAAATTATTATCTCTATAATATCTTGAGAAGTTTTTAATAGCATCAGTGAGTTTTTCAACTGTTTCAAAGTCATTTGCTTCTGTGGCTGAGCCGAGGTCATCAGCATATATAAAACTCTTTGTCTGTGTCGGCTGTTAAACAAAGTCAGGGCAAGAACACCGCCTTGTGGCAGACCCATCTGTATTTAAAATACGGTAGAATGGTGTTTGTGATCTCTGTGTGTTTTTAGCTGAGAATTCAGTAAAGTCATTTGAATTATTTAACTAGGCTGCTATTTGGTCCCTGGTTCATTTTAGTGCATTTAGATGTCAAAAATAGAAGGTGAATGATTATGATAAGGTTAGTTGCTAAAAGTAGGTATGAATGCTGGAGGTATCATTAAAGAAAAACTTTTGTTTTAGAGCTATCACAAATACCATTTTGAACCAGGCATTCAAATTATGTTCTCCTTCTAACATACCTGTTTTTAAACTTAGAGTTGACAAGTTTATGGAACGTGAAGGACGCAGGCCACGGATTCTTGTTGCTAAAATGGGCCAAGACGGCCATGACAGAGGAGCCAAAGTAGTTGCTACTGGATTTGCTGACCTTGGATTTGATGTGGATATTGGCCCACTTTTCCAGGTATTCAGCTACTTCACATAAATGTCCACGGACTTTGACAGGAACATAAATTCACGTATTGGTCATTTCATCTACCTTGAAAATGTTGACTTGATAGAATTTGTTAATGATAGTTTTTTCCTCTTAGTCACAAAACACTGCCTTTGTAAAACGGTTAGTTAAGATTATCTGATGTCTATATTAAAAGTGTGTGAGTAGTGCAGGATTATCAAGAGAATATGAATGGCTAAGTGGGGATTTAAATTTTCATCTCCCTGACCCTAATCTAATACTGTAGCACAGTGGTCGGCAAACTCATGAGTCAACAGAGCCAAATATCAACAGTACAAAAATTGACATTTCTTTTGAGAGTCAAATTTTTAAACCTTGAACAATACAGGTAGGTACATCTAAAGAAGTAGACATCTTCAGATGTACACCTTTGAGCTGTCTAGCAAGGTAGTTAGTAGCACTTAGAGACTAACAGGAGAAGGGTTGCTGCCATGAGCTTTCTTAGACACATCTACTTCTTCAGATGCTAGGGGGCCCAATGTGCCATTGGGCCCCCTAGCATCTGCAGAAGTAGATGTGCCCATTGGGCCCCCCAGCATCTGAAGTAGACATGTCCATTGGGCCCTCTAGCCTCTGAAGAAGTAGACGTGCCCATTGGGTCCCCTAGCATCTGAAGAAGTAGACGTGCCCACTGGGCCCCCTTGCATCTGAAGAAGTAGACACGTCTAAGAAAGCTCATGCCACCAACCCTTCTCTGGTCAGTCTCCAAGTAAGTAGGTACACTGTTATTAACTTAATTAGGGTACTCCTAAGCTGGAAGAACCACACTCAAGGGGCCAAAGAGCCACATGTGGCTCCTGAGCCGTGGTTTGCCTACCACTGCTGTAGCACATTAACTATCAAATAAGGATGTGCATGAATATTTGTAACATTCAAAATTCGTACAACTTTGGCCTAATTGGGACTTTCGTATTTGAATCAAACGTTGGCACATTTGAAGATTGACATTCAAATTTGAATAGAATGTTTCAATGCATTTCTATGAAGCTTCATATGGGATTTGTATGGGATTCATATGAGACTGAAAATTCATATCAAATTCTAATCTCACTGCATTCGAAGGGGATCTATTTGAATGAATACAAATTTTCTTGCATTTGATTCAATACGAATTGAATACAAAAAAGAATTTGTGCGCATTCCTACTATCAAAGCGTATAGATCAGACTTAAGTCATGTTACAAGTACTTAGTGAAAATCTAGAAATATTCTACAGAGTAGAGTACAGCTCTCCTATAGCCCTGGAAGCACTAGGAAGACCCCACCAGTTTTGGCAAAAGTAGTAAAAAGACAATGAAATAGATTTGGTGTTGGTGAAAACACAAATTGCTCACTGCGGTTCATTTCCGGCTCATCAAACCAACAGTTTAATGATCAGGGTGTCATCCTGTACTAACTAATCTGTGTTTGTACTGTTTGTGTGTATTCTGAACATGAGGTTGGGCAAACCGCAGGAGAGCGTAAGGGCCACATACACAACACTCTAATGTGGAGTAGCCATATCCATCGCTGGTATGCAGTCCCTGGAGTATTGGTGCCTCCTCATCTCCTCTTTGTTAAAGACTGTAATCCCGTTTCCCCGAAAATAAGACCGACCCTGAAAATAAGCCCCTAGCATGATTCTTCAGGATGCTCAAAATATAAGCCCTATATGTGTTATATAAAACATCCCCTGAAAATAAGCCCTTTGCTTATGTTTGCATCTTTGGAGCAAAAATTAATATAAGACCCTGTCTTATTTTCGGGGAAACACGGTTTTAATTGCACCAACCCCCATTTACATGTGCGTGTGGTTAGAGGATATAGAAACCTGTACTGTTTCAAGGCTGCACCCGCACCGAATGTTAAAACTGCAGTTTATTCTGTTGAGAGGCCTTCACAGTGCTTGGCACACATCTCATTGAAATGCTACAGTAAGCCATAAGCAGGGCATTTCAAGGGAAATTCTGAACTACTTTGCCATTGTTTTTTCCTCTGAAAAAGAAGGCATTGTTTGCATATAGTCTTTATTTTATTTTTCTGAATTTGTGGCACTTCATGTATTTTCTCTTCATAGACACCCCGTGAAGTAGCTCAGCAAGCTGTGGACGCAGATGTCCACTGTGTAGGTGTGAGCACATTAGCCGCTGGTCACAAAACCCTCGTTCCTGAGCTGATCAAAGAACTGAACGCCCTTGGCCGCCCAGATATCCTCGTCCTCTGCGGAGGTGTCATCCCTCCTCAGGTAACTGGGCCTTATCGATTGCCAGTAGGAGGTGGCTGTATGTAGGTAGTTGAGTTTTTCTCCTGCCTTTAATTTTTGCAAGGCAAATTCTATAAGCGGAGGTTAAGCAGTTAAGCAAAAAGGGCTCACAGAGTATCTTAGCTCCCTACCAAACTATTAGAGAACAAGATACACCTTTGGAGGTCCATGAATTTTTATACTTTTCAGTACCAAATGTTTAAGACCATAAAATTAAAGTTTTGCTTTTATATAAACAGTCAGCCTTTAAAGAAACCGCAAGTAAGCCTGTTGAACCACAAAGCCTTAATGATTTTGGGCTCTGATAACTTCTTTCTGTTAAAATTAGGGGGCAGAGAAACAGGAGGACAGTCTTCCACAGATTTGAGCTGGCAAGATATCCCTGAACTTGTCCACCGTTAGGGTGGGAAGTTGTCTTTCTTTCCACCCTGTCTTTGATTCCACCACCTTTAAATTTTACAACCGTAAGATGCAGATAGATGGATGGTACTTGAAGGTCTGATTTTTTGTGTATGTTTTTTCCCATCCCAAACAGGATTATGACTTTCTGTATAAATCTGGAGTTTCCAGTATATTTGGGCCAGGAACCCGAATCACAAATTCAGCTGTTCAAGTTCTTGCCGATATTGAGAAATCCCTGGTTAAGAGACAGCAGTCACTGTGAAGGTGAAGGTGAATGACAGTGGATTGCATCATTGTGAAGCTTATTCAATTAAGACAGTGTGACGTTTTGCCAAAGAAAATATAATCCATATTGAGTCAAATCCAGTGATGTTGCTACCTTACGCTTTCCGAGAAAGTTGGAAATTTTTAATAGAGTAGATCATTTAAGTAGAGGAGTTATGTTAAGATGGATTTTGTAAAAAATACTGTTTTCAAATACACTTTAACGCTTTAAAAAACTAGTAATATTGTAAAATTCAGAGGTGTATGCTGCTGCCATTTGTTTAGAATTTGAGAGTAAAATCAGCAAAATGCTAGTTTACATTGCTTGCTGAATATTGGGTAGAACCTGATACTTAATAGGGAAGGGCTACAGGAAGCTTCAGTGTACTGGAATACAGTAAAACCTCTACAGGTTGTTCCAAAATGCTGCATTTTATGAAAATGCACAATGAGGTTCCTGTGACTGAGGATTACTAATTGCATTTGGGTTTCTAATGCATTTTTATTGCTTGTTCTTTTTATTACCATTTCTGTTCACTGCCCAGGACTGTATATAAATATCAAATAAAATAAATCAAAGTGTAATAAAATGAGAGCAGCTTAAGTGAATGGGGAATCCAGGGTTTAGGATAACCATCCAGAGGACAGCCAGCTGGAGAAAGGGGTGCAGGCATGGATTTGGGTGTTTTGAAGGTGGGGAGAAACAGGGCGACATTAGCTGGAAGAAGCAGGTGCCCTCTGCACAATCCAAAGAGCTTGGGAAGCAGCAAAGGCATTGGAGACCCATGTGGCAGCAACTACGTCTCCACCTGATCCGCAGCTTCAGCCTTACCTGGACAGGGATAAGTTGGCCACAAAGATCTGTGCTCTGGTGACCTCTAGATTAGACTGCTGTAATGCGCTCTACATTCAGCCACCCTTGAAAATGGTCTGCAAGTTGGATCTGGAACAGAATGCAGCAGCTTGACTGCTTACGGGAGTCTCCGGCTGGACTTGCATCATACTGGTCCTGAAGAATGTGCACCAGTTACCTGTTTGCTACCAAGCCCAGTACAAGGTATGGACACTAACATGTAAAGCCATAAAATGGCTTGGGCCCTCTCCCATATAGACCTGCCTGTGCACCGAGATCTCAAGGAGAAGAGGGCCTTCTTATAGTTCCTTCTTTCAGAGGTGTGAGGCATAGGGACATGCAGGAGGGCCTTTTCTGTAGTGGCCCCCAGGAAGATAGGACATATCAATTCTCTGCCTTTACACAAACCTAAATATTACCGGGTTATGGCCAACAGGCAAAACCTCTAAGTGCTACAATTCAAGCTGCAAATACAGAAACGCCTCATCTGATCTAAGAAGGGGCAGAGAATCTTATCCAGAACCAAACATAATGAAAACCCTTTAAAGAAAAATGCAAAAGTTACATACTAATTATTTGCACATTCCAGGTTTGGATTTTAATTTTTTAATTTTTTTTATTATTGTTACAGAAGAGAAGACAAAAGCCATTACATTTTGAATACATATATTTCATAAAAATAGTTATGCCATAGTTCTCCCTATCCGTTGAAATTCCGAAAATGCCCCATTGCCTGCCTCCCACTATCCGGTGTCCCTCCATCCTCAGAAACTCAAATCTACTTGGAAGATTATGCAGATTGCTTCAGTCACTTCCTTGTTGCCATCTCTTCTCTCTATATATTGTTTCAACTTTAGCTAATTCTTCTTCCACATCTTCCGCACTTTCTGTCCATGATACACCTTTAACCTTTCCGTTATAAAATCAAAACTCATATATTCTGTCAGGTATGATACCATTTTGTAATTTCCCACTTAGATGCACCTTTCCAGTCACTGCTTGGGCCACTCTTATCACTTCTTTGACCAAATATCTTTCCTCCTTTACCAAATCTAAATATGCACACATTTGGGCCAGATGGATTTCCTTTGTCCATATTACTCTCTAATCTGGAATTCTTTTCTTCCTCCATTGGGTGCCAAAAACTTCACACACCCCACATGCGTGCCCCCCCCACATGTGAATATAAATACCTTTAATCCCACAGTCATGTCAGCATGCTGAAGATATTCTTTTATTCATATATGAAATCTGACATGGCGTCCTAAATCATTTCCTCATTAAAGTCAACTCGTGTTCTTTAACTTTTGCATTTTAACCCTCTAACTGATTCATCTACTGTATCATTTGATGTTCATCTACATTAATATTGTGTTTCTACGCTCCAAATTAATCTTCTGCAGTGGTTTTCCGATACCGTTACTAAGGACGTATGAAACCCCATGTAGTAACAACATGTTCACCAGAACTATTGCGTGTCATTTGTCTTCGTTTTGCTATACTAACTTTGTATGTCATGCGAGGACACCTTTTTGTATGGCCCAAGTGTGATTTAAAATCTCGCTCCCTTGACAAAATATCTTTTGCATCCTATGGGAAACTAATTTTGGTTGCTGCGTCTCAAAAAGGACAGATGTGGCAGAATTTGAAAGGGTTCACACGTTCAGATTGTTTTTTCATACAAAGCATTGTCAAACTGTCTAAGTCATTGCTGCAGGAAGTGATGGTTGTGGCTTCAAAGATATTTGGAGAAATCCTGGGAGACAAGGCTATTGGTGGCTGCTAACCTGATGACTGTGTGGCCCTCCCATAGAGGAGGTAGTATGTCCCAAAGGCCAACTGCTGAGAAGAATGTGAGCGAGGCAAAGGGCTGCGCTAATCTCCAGTCGCAACCTGCTGACTACTGTGCAAAGAAGCTGTTGAATTAAATGGGCCATTGGTCCAAATAGTGCATTTCTTATGTTCCTAGGTATTGCTAACAGGTAAGAACAGACTCTACTGGTACTGAAATCCAGCTTCTTAGACAGTCGAAGGGGGATTTGCCTCTACATCTACAATAGCTTAGACAGTACAGATTTGCGTGAGCAACAACTAGGCTAATTTGTCGGATGTCACCCAGATTGGCTGAAACCTTGGAAACAGTGGAAATCATTTTTCTCACTTTGAAATAGTTAGAAGAGATTAATTGTATACAACTTACTCACGTACCTAAAATATTTCTCCAGCTATTTTTGGCTTTTTTTTTTTAACTTGAAAACTGATTTCCTTAACCGTCTGTGTTGAGAGCTAAATTCTCACTCAGTGCTACTTGTGGCAGAAGAAGCCTTCGCTAACAAGGACGTCAGCATATTTCCTAGTTAAAGAAGATATGTTTGTGAATGCACACACAGTTCACCCTTGTGGAAAGAGTTGTATATGATATGGTCTTATCCTTAAAAAGCTGGTAAAATGTAACTTCCTTGTTTAAGAAACCCAGAAACTATCAATAATGGCCTCAGAGGTACTCTGGACTTACTTTGGTACACTTATCCACTCTATGGCATCATCGATTTTAATTTGATAGACTGGGCCTCCATCATACTCTGGATGCCAGGGTGTTCACAGGTAGCTATTATTTGTATAATACAGTTTTGTACAATACAGATGTTTCTAGGAAACAATACATTTATACAATCCAACATTTTTAGGCTTTTCAGTCAGAAAGTACTTCAAAACTTCTTTAATAGGAGTATTGGATGAATGTCAGTTTGTTAAACAAAGTCAATATACATCCTTTAGGATGACCTGGATTCAGTTTTTTATGGAAATCCTGATCAGATAATGCATTAGAAAACTTTGTACACTAACAGTTTTTAAAACTTCATTTCTATATCCTCTGTTAAGAGTTACGTTGCAGATATTAGTGCCTTAAGTCATTTTTTAAAGAGTCTCAGAGATCCTTGCAGGAATCACTGGTAGAGTTTCCCCAAGAGATGTCATGATCTAGGCTCCGACACCATGTTTTCAAGCAAAACTGTTGGTACTTGTTGATTCTGAACTTCTCCCCTGTCTGTCTTTCTATCTGAAGAAACATGTATGTTGTCCTTGCCTGACCACATCACTGATACATGGCTATTGAAGGTATTTTTACTATTAAGAAAATAAACTTTCTGGCCACAAAAACAAAGGAGGTTCTTAACTTCACGTCGGAACGTTTTGCTGAAAGTGTAATAGATGAAAGGGTTGTAAACTGTTGACGATTTTGCAAACAGACATGGCAGTAAAGCAATAAAGGGTGTTATTGACTCACTTGTGTGGAATATTGACCAGAAACTGACCGCAGCATACGGTGTCCATGAACCAATGAATCCCAGACTAATCAGTACAGCCATCTAGAAGAAACAATGTAATTAGTCTTGTCATCCCTGATCAGTGAAGGAAAAATGAATGAATAAATTTTGTGATACCCCCCCAAGCTAGCTTGCAGGGCAGGAAAATGAATGAGAGTGTAGAAGGAAAGCAAGTTAGTTGGCTCCATGCTTCAGCTGAGCACATTATGCACCCCATGTCAAATTAGTAGACAAGCCCTTTCTATATTCCATGCACTGCAAGGTAAAAAACATCCTGGGGAATGCATTGAAAAATATGTGTTAACATTATCATATCTAATACAGGGACCATTTCAAATCAGTGATGATACAATAATGATATTGTCCAACACTAATAAAATGGAGGGCATTGAAATCTTGTGACATTTGGAGCAGAAATTTGCTGAAACTTGCAAGAATTGTAAAATCCTATGAAGGCCTGGTGGCATATGTAATTTAGAAAGATTGAGAAGATTTTTTTTAAAAAATGCATCTAAAATATCATGTTTCGCCACTTGGAAAAATATGATACATTCTAGGGATGTGCACGAATGGGGGGGGGGAGGGTTGCATTTGATTTGTATTGAATCCAATGTAGGAAAATTCGTATTCGTTCCAATAGATCCCCTTCAAATGTGGTGGGATTGTATTTGATACGAATGCATTCATACAAATTCGTACGAAAATCTGATACGAACACATACATATCAGATATGTATCCTGCAACATATCTGCTCTGAAAAGTGTCGAATCTGCTCTCAATCCATGTTGAATGCACTCTGGATCTGTTGCAGATGTGACTGGTGCAGCCACTTTCCCACCTCCCCAGTTCACAAATGTTCCAAAGCATTTGTACGAATGTTCTGAAATACTTGTATCAATATGAAATGTTGTAACATTTGATTCGTATACAGACGTACAAACTTGTATGAATTCATATGAGTATTGAATGTTCTGAATCTCCATGCGCGTCGTTCTCTGGCATCACTTCCTTCCCAATGTTTTCAGACAGACAAGGTTGCCCCTGTGGAGGAGGCCCTGGCTGACACTCTTTTAAGAACATACGTTCTCATGTGCCCAGTACTTTGCTTTTCGGAGGAATAATGCGCCACCTTGACACTTTTGGCTCCTTAAAGATGAAAGCAAAGAAATATATCTTATGGGCATCCACACTTATTCCTTTTAATATACCTGGACCATGAATGCGCCTTCACTTTGGATGTTCTTCAGTCCATCTTCAGGTCTGACTGCTCACATCTTTTCATCCGCTTCATTTGTGACTTTCCATTCAGAAAAGTCCAAATGGAGGGTGGAAAGTCCACAAATAAACCAGACAGAAATGAAGATGTGTGAGCAGTCAGAGCTGAAGATGGATGGAAGGAAGCTTAACGTGAACGTGTGGAACTGGCCTTGCTGTCTTCCCAGGCAGTTTTCTTTTTAATTTGCAAAATTCCTTCAGGCTGAGTGTTCTGTACACAAAAAACAAGTTCCTCTTCCCAAAGTGCTTATTTCGGCCCCTAGCATGACTTTTTGATGGGTGGTAAAAAAAAAGTCCAAAGGCATATTTTCCACAAAATAAAGATCATTTGTAACACACAAAGGCAGTTATGTTTTTGGGAAGAGGGCACCAAGTATGTTCCATCATCATCATCGTTACTGAGCAACCCCCACTGAACATTCAGCATTTTCTTCCAGGTTTGTGACAGGCTGGGGGTGGGTCATATTAAATCGGGTCGTTGTATGCCAACTATGAACTAACCATTTTCCTCAAGATGAAACTGGGGAGCAAACTAGCCTAGAATGCTGAAATTACTTGACTACCATGGAGGATCAACTTGACGAACATAAATGACTGTAACTCCGCATTGGCATGAAACCTAATTGACTAGTATGTTGGCCAAAAGCAGGAAGGTCAGGACAAGGAGAAAACGGGGATGCAGTGAATGCTCTTCATTTCTCGGGCACAGCTTAAAAGAAACAGGGCTTGAAAATGAGGTGTGCTAGAAATGAACAAGGAGCAACATCAGAGTGCCCAAACAAGAAAATCTGAGGGCTTCTTTTTATTATCAAAGCACCCTGCCTGTGTTGTGTTTAGCTTGGCTGTTACAATGTTCTTTAGAGTTTACAAAAACATCATTCTCAAACAAAATAACTTCTGAATTTCCAATCTGAACCAAGAGAACACGTGCAGAAATTGTGTTCCTTTTCCTTCTCCTAAAATGAAAGGGGTAGGTGAGAATCGGCATGCAACAGATACTCACCAGTGTCAGCTTCTTCTCCAGTCTTGCTGCATTTGAATTCCTATTGAAGTTCTGCATCTCTTTGTAAGTTTTATGAACTTTCCAGGCGATGCCCAGGTAACAGATGATGATGGTTAAGGCCGGCAGAATGGTGCACAGAATAAACATGCTCAAAATGAAGGAAAAGCCATTGGAAGAATTGTGGAACTGACTCCACGCGATGGTGCAGGAAATGCCAAACGGTTCAGCGCCGTATTCTCCCCAGCCCAGTAAGGGCAGAACGGCCCAAAGTGCTGCATAGAGCCAGATCAACGTAATAAAAACACAGATGACCTTTTTGTTGATTTTATTGCCTGGAGGAAAGGGGGAAAAGAAACGTACAGAATATGATAGGAAGTTGCTTTACAATGAATCAATATTTTCCGCACAGGTCAACATTTTTTAAAGATATGGGTAGAAGCTTCCAGAATTTCATACTTCCCAACTTTATCTGGAGATGGAAAGAGACTAAATTAATTTCTTATATCCTATCATCTCTCCAGGGTGTTTAATTGCCTCCGTATTTTTCCTCTGCAAAACCTGTGAGTTACGTGGTAAGGCAATGACCGGCAGAGAATGAGGCAATGAATTTCATGCTTGAGTGGACATCTGGACTTTTTCCCATATAGAAGAAGAGTTGCCCTTCCCATCCCACTTTTCTCACCCATTTAAAGGGACTCAAAGTGCCTGACAAACCTTCTGTTCTTCTCCCCACAACAGACACCCTATGAGGTCAGTGGGGCTGTGAGAGCTCAGAAGAGAGCTGTGACCAGCCCAAGGTCACCGAGCTGGCTTTCTGGAGGAGGGCAGGATCAGATAAGAGTCCTGCTCCCTAACCACTAGATCAAACTGGCTTGAACTAGATATTAACTCCTGCAACCCACTGACTTCTGTGTGGCCTGAAACTACCTGCTCATGTCTATCAGTAGTAAAGGGCACAGTGTGAGTATGAAGCAGTAGATCACTCAAGCTGGCTTGGTTGCTCACATCAGTTTTGCTATGTTTTCACAGTGCCAAACTTGCTCAGCTGCTCACCACACAAAGCTGATAAGTAAAATGCCTCAAAATGCCTGATTTCTTCTATTTTTGCATATTTCTCACACTTGTTTCAGATCTTCAAGCAAAATTCAGAATGAGACAAAAACAAATGATCTTTTGATTTATTTTAGCAAAAATGTAATCCAACCAACATCGAGATCATCCATGTGAAAAATGAATCGCTGCTTTAGTTACTCACGAAACCAATGAACTAAATTTAATTGATCATTGGGTCGATTAGCCACAGTCCTGCTGAATCCACAGAGGCACCTCAGAGAAACAGGGTTCCAAGCCGCCTCTAATCTACCTTTCCTAGCGCAGAACCTTCAGGAGAGGGAGAAGAGAGACCGGCGTGTGGACAGGTCCACCTTGGAAGCTTTTCTAAGCAGGGGCTTCTTTTTGTGCCTCTGATCACAGCCCAACTGTCACTTAAACAAAACATTGGCAACAAACAGACTAAGCTAATGTATCTTCTGCCTTTTGTCCTTCCTTCTTCCGTGGTTTCTAGCATATCTTTCTGCTTGCCCTCACTCATTTTGCTTCTCCTGTTTCAGAAACTGCTGCAGTTTCCTTTGGAATCGAGGAGGTTGTACCTCATGGGGTCCTATTTGCCCCTCTGACCTTGGAGAAAAAGATGTGATCGTCCTGTGACTCCCCAGGTGACTGCAGTAAGACTGTAGCCTGAACCTACTGGCCCCTCAAAAGCATCCCTTAATTCCCAGCCTTTCTGTAGAGGTTCATGTACAAAAGGAAACCATGTGAAATGTGCATCACATACAGTGTGATAATAGTCAATGAGGCTCTCTGTAAAATCTATGTCTTCCTACCTAACAAATTTCGAGTTTAGGCTTTGAGAAGTGAGTGTGAAAAATGTTACATTTGCATTCTGCACCACCACCCCACTGTGCCCCCCCAAAAAAATCAGCCCCCCCAAACGTATCCACCCCTTTTGAGAAGCCTGACAAGGTACATGCAGTATCTTTGACAACATTTGATTATTTTCATTTTTAGGCTCGCCATATAATATTTGCAGGGATTTTACAAGATCGGCATTTGAATCCAACAGCAGAGGTGGGTAGCTAATGTAAACTGGAATTCAGAGTGCTGAATTCCTCTACATTTTAAAAAAGTGTATGCCTTCCTTTATGCATTGCTTTAGGAAAATTTCGGTATAAAGTCATGAAAAAGAGCTGAAGATCCTGTCGCATTGTAATCATTTCAGTGCACCAGCCATGAAAATATTTTATTATTCCTATTCCGTATCCATTTCAAAAATAAGACCCTGGTCCCAAAGCGAAAAGCCTTCGTGGTGCTGCACTTGTTTTACTTACTCTTAGATCTTGAGAAGTGGGTTACAATGAAACGGATCACAGCCATTACAGACAGAGTCATCATGCTGGAGACACCAAAAAGGAAACCCATCAGAGCATAGTAGATACAGGTCACATCTCCTCCCAGCCAGGCATGGTTCCAGGCAGAAGCGATAGCCAGGGGATACATGCTGATGGCCATTCCAAGATCTGCCACTGCTAGGTTAACAATAAGAAACTCAGGTGACTGCAGATGGGATGACCGCTTCACAGCTACAGCAAGGACAATGGAATTTCCCAGAATCGACAGGATTGCTAGGAAAACAAAAGCATTATGAATCCCCAGTATTAATAACCTGCGCCAGCCTGGAAGAAACAAATGGCATCATTGTTCACAGCTACAGCCAGTTGATGAAAACCATGCAACCCACTGGCCACACATAGAGACAATCATTGGAATGAATGCTCCCGGGTTTCATTCCCATCATATGATATACAAAGAGCTGCTGTTTCCTAGAGGGTCAAGAATATTATAACAGAGCATCCTCATTGTTAGCTATGAAAAGGAATGTATAACTCTTATTTTTAATGGTCCAGCAAGGTAACTATAGCACTAGGAGACTAACAGGAGAAGGATTGGTGGCATGAGCTTTCATAGACATGTCCACTTCTTCAGGTGCTAAGGGCCCCAATGGGCACGTCTACTTTTTCAGATGCTAGGGGACCCAAAGGTAGGTCTACTTCTTCAGATGCTAGGGGGCCCAATGTCTACTTCTTCAGATGCTAGGGGGCCCAATGGGCACATGTGACGGTTTCAGTGTGCAGGCTGCAAACTGCTTTGCTTTCTGTCTTTGCAGGCTTCTAGCAAGCTGCATTAGACAGCCTCTGTGCAAACAGCCTTTTGCAAGCCCTGGGCAGAGGCTGCAAAAAGGGCGGGAAATCCTGTGCGGGTCCGAGTGCAAAGATTGGCTGCAGCTGTTGTTTGGAGGGGAAAGCTGTCCGGGGATCTGAGAGCTGGAGGGGCTAGAGGAGGAGTTTCCACCAATCAGGCGTGAGGAACAGGAACTTCTAGCAGCAGTCTCTAGCAGCATTTTATTTCAGCAGCTTTCCCCCAGCAGCAGAGAGAAAAGAGAATAAAGGGACTCTGAGCACAGCAGACTAGGTCTTTGTGCTGGGACTGAAGCTGAAAGGAACAGAAGAGAGCTGGACCTGAGAGAGCTGGACCAGTAGCTGACCATTGGTCTTGTGGCTGAGTGATTTCAGAAGGAGACAATCGTGGAGGATTGTGGCTCTGAGGGAGACTTCACTAGCAACTGACCAAACTGGATGATCAGTCAAGCAAGGATGGGCCATACCTTGTGATCATCTAGAGCCACATTCTGGTACACTGGCTTGGCTTGGGCTGAGGCAGAGCTAGCCAGAGGGGGAGGAATGTGGAGAGGTTTGTCTTTAAAAGGGGAACTATTTTCCTTTAGGGAAAGGGGTAGCTCCTAACCTTAAGAGACTTACTGATTTAAGCCAACAACTACCTGAACCTTATTATCTTTCTAGTATTGCTTGTGTGTTATAATAAACTTGTTTTAGTTTACTGTTCAAACCGCTTGCTACCCGTGTTTTGTGTCCACACTGTAGTATTCACTCGGCCATTGCACGAACTCAGCGTCCTAAAAGTGCCCAGCAACTCCTAGAAGGGTGGGCACTGACTGGATCGCTGGGGATCGTGACAGCACGTCTACTTCTTCAGATGCTAGGGGGCCCAACGTCTACTTCTTCAGATGCTAGGGGGCCCAACGTCTACTTCTTCAGATGCTAGGGGGCCCAATGGGCACGTCTACTTCTTCAGTGCTAGGGGGCCCAACGTCTACTTCTTCAGATGCTAGGGGGCCCAATGGGCATGTCTACTTCTTCAGTGCTAGGGGGCCCAATAGACACATCTCTTTGTAAAATCAGACACTTCAATCCTCGATACATTGTTACATCTCACTCTGAATACATGCATCTCTTGTTAGCTACTGCATGCTCTTCATTCTTTACCTCGCTTTCATACTGAGCAATCTCCTTAGCATGTAATGTCAGACATCCTGGGAAGAGGGGGCTCGGGTAGGGGAAATCACCATTTCTCATTGGGTCAGGGGAAACTGAGTAGAATGCCCCTAAAGCATGGTTCCCTCCCCCTCCCCCCAAAACTGCCTGCATTCCCATTTGCTAAATAAAGTGGAATATTCATAAATCCAGCAGCAAGGCCTCTTTTCATCCGAATATTAGTAATCCATGTTTTGGGACCTTTAATTCTCAGAACCTGCAGGTTCTTTTGAAACTTTGGGAATGGTGAGTGCTCAAAACAGTCTCAAAGCTCTTTAAATTTTATATGGGAATGCACCCTGACCTTTCCAGGATTTTCCAGTTTATAGAGAAGTACATCTTTGTGAATGTAGTATCGGTGGTGGTAGGGGAGGGGGTAGTAGAGAAATTTAATTTCAAAATGGAACTTTTCTTTCTGTTGCTTTTTCAAGGTGTTCTCCATAACATGCTGTGGTCAGAACACCCATACAGCATTCCAGTCCATTGTCCAAGGTTGCATGTTCTTGCATGTATGTGACACACAATGTGTGTAACAAGGTATGGATAACTGAGCAATCCTTCCACCATTAACTTACAGGAAAGGTAGGGAGGGAGGGGGCTGCAGGAATTTCCCATCTGTCCTACCATGGTCTCCCTCTCTTTCCCTCCAAATGCCCCTAAAAAGTCTGGGGGCAAAGAATTGTCTGCTACTGCATTGTATTTTGTAAACTGCTTTGGAGGTCTAAAGGTGAGGGTAAGATGTGTTATAATAATGTCTATTATAGGCTTGTGAAATTAGGAATGCATTAGCCATGTGCTCAGGCACTCTCTATGTGCTAAAGGCTCTCATGGAGAAAAATATCCTTGAACTGAAACAGTATTTTAAAACTTTGAGAACAGAGGCAAAATCTAAAAGCCTGGTCAAATATAACAAACATAAATGTAACAAAAGGAATGTTTAACACGGATAGAATAAAAACAGGAGACCGAGGCTATATGTGGAGACAACACTCAACAACAATAAATGCTTGGTGTCACAAACACAATGCACCTGAGACAACCTGTAGCAAAAGTGGGATGACGATCTACCACAAGAAAGAGGATACAGTGTAAATATTATAAATCAAGCATAGGTTAAGTACTTCTGACAAGAATGAGTTGTGTGAGCTTTTTCACAGTTCTGAATAAATCCCTTTTGCTTTGAGCTGTTGCTGAGAGGTTATTTCAGAGTGTGCCTCACAAGTTGTTAAGAATTTCTCTTTCTGCTCTGTTCTATCCTCTGTCCATCCAGGCAGAAGAATTGGCCAGGGAAGTTGTCCAGGGTGGAGCCAAAATGGAGGCCTGCAGCAGAGCAGGTGATCGAGAAGTCACTCAGTTCACATTGGCTACACCCATGTTGGCCTCACTGAGCTGGTCCTGGCTTGGGCCTCAGGAACTGAGAAAAATGCAAAGGAGCTAATATGATCTGCTACTGATGAGGCAGCAGAATTAAGAGCTGAAATCCAGTTCCTCAAAGAGTGTGTAGAAGAGCTATTAATGTTGACCAGATTGGAGGTGCAATGAATGGTTAGTCACCCCCGGCCCAAAATGCTCCCAACCCAGAGGGGGATAACCTCAGTAGCACTGGGGCAAGAGGAACACTACAACCTACTGAAAGCTGAGCTATTCTACTTAGGGAGCTGAAAGTAATCTTTGAAGGCAAACCCCCAAGGCTGATCTGTTTATTAAATCAAGTGGTGAGCTTTATGACCCAAATTGGGAGCACAAGGTCTTAAGTGCTCTATACCTGGAACGTGTGTAGGACATCCTGGGGCAGTTCCTAATGGAACCGCCGGCCCAGAGAAGTGAATGCTCCATCCCAGCGTGTCCTACACGCATTCCAAAAGGCCTAGTGCAAAAAGGCCTGCACTCCCCAACAAGGAAACCAGAGTGTGTTATGTGTCAGGGAAGCCGCCAAGTAGGTTGTTGACTTACACAAGATAGTTGCAGTAGAGCTAGAGTCCTTAGGTTTTTTCACAGTGGGTCTGGGGGGAAGATTTGAGAACTAGTTTAGGTGCAAAGAAACCCTGAGCCTGCTGACCAGTCACCAGTAAACTCCAGAGGCTCATCACTGAGTGGTTGGAGCTGACCCGGGGGCAAAAGTTCTGGGATGGACTTGATCCAGGCATCCTAAAGTGGGCACTCCACCAGGGTTGTTCTCCTAGAATCCCTCTCTCCAAAGTTCTTCCAAACCTAGGCAGGGATCTGCCAGGCACAGATATCCTTCTGACTATGACTGGCATAATATTATTGGCTTACAGGCTGGGCATACAGAACTATAATTATGGAATATCAGAATCTGAACCAGCTCATAATAAAGATATAAAATATACCTCTAAGAGAAAATACACCTTTTTAGAAAGTCAAACCTCTGGTCTGCTTTGCAGAACTGCAGGGCAAGTGACTAGCAGGGCTTCATTTGCATGTGCAAACAATTGGCAAAGACAGAAGTGAAATCCCATCAAGAGGTCTCACTCCTTTACAGGAATTCTTATACCAAAATAAAATGGAAAGAAAAGGAGATACTTGCAATAAAACCAGGAATGCTGAATGGAAATGAGCAAAGTTCCAATCACATATATTCTGATACCTGATTAAGTTATTGTCTGCAGTGAGGTCAGGTCATAAGTTCAGGACACGATATATCCAATATCCCCTTGTGTCACATACATCCTTGGTTTCTTTTGTGCCACTCTCTTAGCTCCTCCTTTCTCCATTCATTTGAATGAAACCTTCAGACTCCACTTCTGGGCTGCAACCTTGGGCCTTTCCGCACACGTTGCCAGAAAATGGATCTATAAGATCCGTTTTCCAGAGAAATGTTTTTAAAAGAGAATCTGCCCCAAATAGGGGCAGATTCTTGGGGTCCCGTGTGTCTGCACATGTGTGGGCAGCGGCAGCCGGGCCGGATTGGAGAGGGTGCTGGTGCGGACCCCAATCTGGCTTCCGGAGGCGCCTGCTTGCCCTGTTTGACAGCTGGCCCTCCCCTCGACCTGCACCATTGGCTCCTTCAGAGCTGCCATGACGAGGCCGACATCTGGCTTCCCCGGGTTCCCCTTCACCCGGGAAGGCGCGATGGCGCCTTCTTGAGCGAGAGGGAAGCTGCAGCCGCCACCCCCCACCCCGTCAGGGGTTGCGCGCTTGCGATCCAGTGCTTACCTGGTCGCTGTGCGGTGGATTCTTGCACGGGGAAGCCAGACATCCATTGCGCGTGCGTGCGCCACGGCCGCTATTGGCCAGCCCCTTCCCATTGTATACCTATACAGTTACTTGTAATTCATGTTGACCTGGACTAACATCTGAATAGATATTTTAGAACTTTGTTCTGGAGAGGAAATTGCATGAGAAGAACAGGAAATAAATAATAAAATCTGCTTATAATTGTCTCTTGGGCAGTAATGTTTTACTTCAAACAGTGTTGCTACACTGAACTGCTACAATAATATCCATTTAAATATAAGAAAGCAGAGTGAAACAAAATGAATACAATTCAAAGTTAATGTAACTTCAGTAAAGTTGTTCTGTTCCTTTTTAAAAAATCAGATTTGTCATTCTAAACCAAAACTTTTAAAAATGAATATTTAAAGAGATACTTAAAGAAAAATAAGCAGATATGCAGTATCAGACCTTCACCCAGATCGCTGTTTCAGTGGCAGCGTTGGGGTGTCAAACAGAATTTTTATTTATATTTTATTTCATTTATGGATTTTAAAAACAACTCCCCCTTCCCCCTGGGTTCATCATCCAGTGACTGCAGAATCTAGGGCTGACTTCTGTGGGCAAAGAAACCATAATGGTGACATATGGCTTTTGCTCTGTCTTTTTAATATACCTACATTAAAAGAATGGCCCTGTGGGAGCTGTATGGGATTTTTCTAACCTGTAACACTCAATTTATTGCAACCAGATGCCTTCATATGAATAAAATATGGGATTCTGTTAGTTGAAAATGATGCTTCTACCTACTGATTCACCACACTTCTCTTATCCTCCCCCTTCTGTTAACTGGGAACTGGCTGAAATTGACATTTGGAACACAGCGAGTGTACTCGGGATGGCAGTTTGTGAAAACTGTATGCAAATTACTGATGATACAGTGATTAAGGTGAACATATTCTTAGAAATTTTGCAACCTCTAGAAGCTTTTTGCCAATGCAAAGCAGTATTGCAATTACAGTGCACAGCTATCCACACGGAACATTCCCTCCCAGCTCTTCTGAATGCAAAGCAAAAACATGACCGCTAACCACATGATTCAGTCAGGAGACAAACATATCAACAGTAGAACAAGTAAGACTTCACAGAAGCTGAAAGTGATGGTCTTCTCTCAATGTTGTCTTTCTTTATCAGCCTTTAAAATTTCACTTCTCCATTTAAAAAGTGAACAATCAATATTAATATATATTAGTATTGAGCAGTAACTTATTCAGGCACAGAGAACTGCAGAGAAAAAACTTACCTATAACCAAAAGAAACACACCTGCCCCATAATCCCCTATTGGGGGAAGTTTGGAGATGTAATGTTCCTCCATGTCCATTTGTGGAAGTGGCAAGAGACTACTAAGCCAAAATCACCACCACAGAGAAGAGAAGAAGCTACTCCGCAGATTCAGCCCAAAGCAAGGTGAAGTACCGGGGAGTCTTCCTGGTTAGGACCATCTAGGACTCCAAGCTTCCCCTCACATTCTGGAGAGTTTAGACCTGAGCGATCCTCTCCAGCTCTCAGAGACACCCAAGGAAATTCATACACGAACTGCTACTGATTCCCTGCCTGACTGCCTTATAAAGTTTCCCTTAAGCCTCCTCCCACACCTCCTCCTTTCTAAGGCTTGTCTCTTCCTAGTGTAAACTTCTTGCTGCATACTCAGTGAAAAAAAGAAAATTATTAGATACTATTCATAACTTCATGTTGGACTAGTGCACAAGTATTTGGAGACACGATTCATTTTGATTTATATTTTGTACTGATTTTATTCATTTTGTCTACGTATAGTAAAGGAGGAGGAAATCTAAATTAAATTGAGAAGATTATAGGCTAGCAGCTGGAATGGAGGGCATCACATGAGTAGTACCAGCACTCAAAACTTACCTAACTATCCACTTTACCACTTCATGGAATCCAGCATGACTAAGCCTAGTATTAGGAAGAGTCTAGTCTCTACTTAGCTGTATAAGAGTACCAAAACCCAGCCCTTTCTGCACTGGGTCTTATTCCTGGATATATATCTTCCAGAACAGCGGCCTGCTATCTGCATGCTAGTACAGAATATGGCATTGCCCAGGCAAAGCTTCCTGTACTCTGCACTACCATGTAGATGGCAGGCCCTCACTCCAATATATATTCCAGATTAAGGTCCAGTGCGGAAAGGGCTTTGGAGGAAGGATGGGATATGAACTACACTTCGGTTAGCATGATTATCTATTAAAAGGTTAAAGTTAAAGTGAGTTTCAAGAATCTGAAAGTCTGGTATAAACCTAGATTATGTTCAAAATGACCTCTGTGGATATCTCCAAGGAAACACACTTTAAAAGAGAAACAATAGAAAAAGAAAGGTATTTGACATATCAAGAGTTGTTGGAGAATGAAGAAGATGATTTGGAAATCAAGGGAACGGCTAAATATAGAAGGATGTAAAATTCAGTGGTTCCCATTCCTACAGCCAATGGAAAGTTCTAAAATGGATAAAAGATCGGGAGGTTTATTTGTTCTGGGCACGGATCCAAATACCCGCACATTCGTGAGGGGGAGTATTTAGCCGGAGCTGAATTTTTCCACATTCTATTCAACTCAAATAGAATGTGGAAAATGGCTCCATGCAACCCCTACAATGTAGCCTCCATTTTCCTTCAGCAATGTACAAGGGAGACAAGGGACATGCTGCACTTAGGCCTCTGGTATGCAATTAGGAAAGCTCTGGTACAGATGCCATGGACCAGAGCTGTCCTAACTGCATACCAGAGGCCTAAGGGTGAATATGTCCAAGGTTTCATTGCAGTAAAAACTTTTACTTAGAAGTGAAAGTTCTTCAGCTGCTTTAGGGAAAAGGGTAGATCACAGCCTCTCCTTTTTCTACTGGAACAGCTGCAGAGTTGGAAGCGCATGCTGGCTGGCTGGGATAGATGCTCGGGGGGCATAGTCTCCTCACCCCAACGGTGCCCTGTGTTAGCACTGAGTTTTCCATCAGCACTAGGCAACTCTCAACACACCCTGTTGCCACTACTGACTGGCAGAACTTTATCCTGTCAGAATGCAGGTGGTGTTGATGTGATCAATAGGGGTGGAGAACTAAAGAGTTGCCTAAAGGAGACCAGATGAGATAAAAGGTGTGAACATAACAGCACAAACTGAGGACTGGTTATCGGAGATTGGTGAACAGGATTAGGATGGCTTCAGTTCAGTTTCTTAACGGGACAACCTAGATCAGCCAAGTCCTCACCTTTATCCCTGTCCCCAGCAGAAAGCCTTTCTCCTTTTCCCTCAGGCTGAGAGATCCAGGGGTACAGCCTGTCCATTCTGCCTTTTACATGTGCGCTCCTTAATATGTCCCTCCGTTCTTTACATACATTGCATGATGACTAATTTCTCCAATATGCCTCCTTTGGGTGTGAAAAATAATATTCACGAACTCATTATCTGGACAGAAGAGAAATGGAAACCTAGGCCATGGCTGTTATCTGGCCTTGAACCCAGGCAGAGCCATCACTCCGCTGGCAAGACAGTTTGCTGCCTCCTTCAATGAGCTGGATCTTACCCTACCAGCTCGAAGCTTGATAAGTAAAACATGCTGGGCCCTCTTTCAGGAACAGAGAAGTGCTAACGACAAACTTATGAGAGAAGCAAACCTTTAATGCATGAAGAAACCTATAGAATATAATCAATTAGGCCTTTTGCAATGACTCTTCACAGCTCATTCTTCCCATGCCTAACCCACTATGTTCAGTGGGATCATTTTCTCTGTGTAGAGAAGCAGAACCTTGCCACCAGATGAACAACTGTCTTTTAGTTGCTTTGTCCAGCCAGTCCTGGTGGGCACCAACCTCTCCTGTGTCATTCACAAGACAGATTTCCCCAACAATTCACACTGCAAGCAGGATGGAAGAGAACAAGCTACTTTTTCTACAGTTGCTAATGCTTTTTATAACACAAGGGATTGTTCTTGGGGAGGGGGGGGAAGGGACAAGAGCACAACTGTCTGTCACACTTGCAAAAAGTGTTATTTGCATCCTCAGAGACTATTTACCTCTCATGGCTCTGTTTGTAGGAAGCCTGGGGAGAGCGTGGAAAGAAGAAGGTCAGTCTAAAAACAGATCAAGACACCAGCGATGGCAAAAAGCAGAGGCAAATCCATTTACACTAACACTCCTGCATTACTTCAGCAATACCCAAAACTGAAAACATCAGGGAATTCTTTACACAGTTGGTAGGCTGGCGAGAACTGCGTCTCATGTCAAAAACAAAAATCCTTTCCTTCTCGTTTTCTTTTGGTTTGTTTTTTCATGATATATACAAAAATGTTATTTGGTTCAGACCACTCAGATTAGTCAGTACTTTGCCTAGGGTTGCAACATTTTACCATAACTTCACACACAACGTTCATTGTATCAAAAGCCATACTGCATTTGTCTGGATAATTAAATCATTCTATCCAAGAACTGACAGATGAAGGTATCATCATATAAGCCACACTACCTCACTATTATATCTTATTAAATACTGAGATTCATTTGTTTACAGTCCATGTCAATATCAAATACTTGAAAGTATGCAATAAACGCTTCTAATTCTGCACTTGGAAGTAAATTCCAAGTAGGGAAGGAATTAAGCCCTAAGTACAAGAAACCTCTAGGAACCAATCACCTCAAATTCTTGTTTCCTCTCCCTTCTGATTCTAGCATCTTCAGTATCAAATGAATTTCAAATAATTGAAAGATAAACCACCTTGTGAAAGGTATGGGGAATTCCTTTTATGGCAAAGCCTCCATCCGCACACTTTTAAAGACACCTCCATGGTCCTTCTGCAGAGGAGTGCCCCATGTTTAGCAGTATCTGCCACCCCTCAGACCATCCCAACATTTTCCCTGAGTCCAAAAAAAAAAAAAAAAAAAAAGAGCACAGAAGCTTGTACTCCCCAAGTGTGTTGCAGCTGTTGAGCCAAACCGAGATGCAAAAGTACCCTGTGCCACTGCAGAGAACAGAGATGGCTACCCCCTCCTGACAGCTCCCAATGCACAAATGGAGATAAGCTCTAATTCATGGAAACCTTGCATTTGTTGGAGGATTGGACATTTAAGATCTAAAACCAGAAGAAGCATCAACAGCAAGCAGCCTGGATAATTTTGAGAAAAGAGTTATGGCAAATTTATGGAGGGCAGGTGTGTCAATGACTACTAGAATGGAAGCCTAGGTACTGTCTTCAGGTTAGGAAGGCAGGCAGACCTGTTTGTATGGATGGTCTCTAAGGGCAATTGGTCAATGGCAGAGTGGTAAACTCTCCCTCAGTAGAGGAGCAGTTGGATAGGCATCTAAGATGGTTTAGTGAATTCTTCATTGAGCAGGGTTTTGGACTCAGTGACCAGGAAGGTCCCCTCCAACTCTATGGGTCTATGATTAAACAGACAACATTGCTCTTCTTTACTATTGGATCCAATGGATCAATTCAGTTTTTAGCATCCGCCTCCATTTTTGAAACATTAGCAAAGTAGTGTAGGGTCATAGATGTCTGAAGAAAGGGGAGGAGACATTTATTTGTTTGCAGGCCAGGCCCCTGCTTTTGTGCTTGGAGGATGAGTGAGAATTATGTTGCTTAAGTGGACAACATGGTTTTTGAGCTGTAGAATAGATGCTGTTTATATTCATTCATTGTCTTTGAGGTGGAAGGGCATTGCTCTGGTACTTATGTATTACTGTTTAAGGAGGGTGTTGCCTTGGGACTTTTCTTTGTGAAAGACGTTCTTGGCAAGGCTTATGAGTAGACCTTTTGTGGGGCAGTATTGGAAGGAGTGGAGGAGAGAATGTTGCTTTGGGGCATTTGTGTAGTTTAGTTTAATTTCTGATTGACGTTGCTGGTAGCATAACTAGCATTAAGCAAACGCCGCTTTTTGTCAGCAACCCAGGAAACAAGTAAACCAATAAAGAAGTATTGTTTGATACAGTTTTAATACGTTTGTTTTTATATGTTGTGAGCTGCCCAGAGACCTTTGGGTATGGGGCAGGATATAAATATAAATAAAATAAATAAAATAAACCTGTTATCTTGTAACCAGGAGGGTTGTGTAAGTCTGTGGTTACATCGGCCAGGGAAGTGGAGGCTGAACTGTTTGTTATTTTAAAAGTCAAGCCTCAGGCGAGAAGGCAAGCCTTGAGAGGAAGGCCAGAGAGAAACGGATGTCCGGCTGGGCCTCGCAATTGGTGGCAGCCGGACGTGGGCACCACAATATGGGAGAAGGCGGTCCTTCAGATATTTGGGGCCCAAGTCATTGAGGGCCTTATAAGAAGAAGGAGTTGGCTTTTCTACCCCGCTTTTTTCACCCATTTAAGTGGCTGACAAAGCTTTCTATTCTTCTCCCCACAGTGGAGGAGGAGAAGGGTTGGCTTTTCCACCCTGTTTTTCTCACCCATCTCAAAGCAGCTGGCAAACCTTCTGTTCTTCTCCCACAAAAGAACACCCTGTGAGGGGACTTCCTGGGAGGCTCCTTCAGCTGACAGCCGACTGTCTCTGTGCTTGGCAAGCACCCAGCTCTTTTTTCCAAAAACTGTGAACTGAGGTAGCATTTTTTGGGGCTTTTTTAATCTCCTGAGGTACAGGAGATCAAGGATTCTCAAAGGGCTATTTTTAATAGCCGAAGAGAAATATTGAGATCTTCCTGCTGGCTGGGAAAAGTGAAAACAAGGCCGAAGAATGTCCTCCAAAACAAACAAAGATAAGTAAAGCAAAGAATTTGTATTTTCAAGGTGGATTGGAAGGAATATACTATACAATTACAGATTCTAAGAAAAGAGTCATTCCAAAGGATTCTTCGGGAGAGTTAGATTGCTCCATTATTTACCGGCAGTTTGCCAAAAACTAATTACTGAGATAAGTGGTGATTATTTACATGCCTGAAGATAAAGAGAGAAGAATAATTTACTTTTGTCTCCAAACGAGCAAGATTTATGTGAATAAATAACTTTTTAGTTTCTAAGGGAAGGGGGAGGAGTCAAAACGGAAGTGGAATTTAAAAGCCTTGTTTTTTCAAGCTGAAATGTTCCTGATGCTATAAAGGAGTTTGACCACCAGATGGCAGCAAAGGATAAATAAATTTCTATGCCTTATAGAGCTGAAAAGGTTTAGAAATTAAGGTTTGACTACATTTATTATAACCTACTTATATTCTATTATAAGTCAAGATGAATACAAGACAAAATCCTAGAAGGACATCACAAGATGAGGGTTCTGCTTTGAGCAGAATGGAAGAAAAACTGAATAATATATCAGAGGGTCTAAATGCCCAATTGGCAAAAACTAACTCTTATTTGAAGGACATGGCGGACGCTATGTCACAATTCAGAAAAGAAGTTGCGCAAACAAACTAGGAAATTGTGCAGCTCAGAGAAGACTTAAAGCAAACAAAAGAGCAGACGCAAAGATGTGAAGATAAGATATCAGATATAGAAAGGCAGTGCTTAATCGAAAAAATGAAGGAGACAGAATATATTTTGCATTTTTGAAATATTCCAGAACAAATTACTCAACTTAGACAATGGGTGACGCAAAATCTGGCACAGTTATTACATATGCAGGAAGATCAAATCAAAATTCAACTGGATCGTATTTACAGAATCAATTCAAGAATTGCCTTTGAAAGGAAAATTCCTCGGGATATGATTGTATTTTTTTCAAGAAAACATCTGAGAGATGTTGTGGTACAGAAACAGTTTGATAACCCTTTGAAGATGGAAGAGGGGCCAGTGATTGTTCTCAAAGAATCACCAAAGGAGATACTACAGAAAAGAAAGGATTATAAGAAATTATCTACGGTCCTGAAAAAGAAAAATATCAATTTTAAATGGGATTGCCCAGAAGGGCTAATTTTTACATTCAAAGACCAGAGATACCGGCTGAATTCACTGGAGAAGATGGAAGACTTCTTGTCTAAGAATAGAAGGGAGTTGGAGGAGATACAAGAAATATCAGAGACTAGAGATCATCAAGAGCAGGTCCCCCCGGATCAGGGAGGGGCTGGAGCATCAATGTAAAGATATACTCAGTTAATATTCATCTTAAACTATGGATCCAGAAACCAAAATATTATCATTGAACGTTAATGGACTAAATGAACCAAGGAAAAAAAAGAGAATTTTTGAGAAATTAAGAAAACAGAACTTGGACATTATTTGTATAGAAGAAACGCACATTTCCTCTAGGGATCAAAAATATTTGCTACAGAAAAAATTAGGGAAATAATTTATCACATCAGGTGAGAAAAAGAAAAATGGAATTGTTATGTATATCAAACAACACATGAGCCCACAACTGATCTTCCAAGATATGAAAGGAAGATGTATTGGAGTTGAAGTTGATTTATATGGTACAAAAACACTGGTGATGGGCATTTATGCACCTCATGCAGGGAAACAATTATTTTTCCAGAAAATTATGAATTTAGTTAAATTACTGGACTATCAAAATTGGTGCCTATTAGGTGACTGGAATGGAGTAATAAATCCACAAATAGACAAAATTTCAACTAGACCCATTACAGCACAGCAAGGCAAGCTACCAAAGAGCTTTTTCAACTTGATCGATCTTTTACAAGTGGTGGATATATGGAGACTACAAAACACTAATGCAAAAGAATTTACGTTTTTTTCACATAGACATTCGTCGTTATCTAGAATTGATATGATTCTTCTCTCTAAAAGCTTTACAGATAAAGTAGTAATAACTGAGATCTCGCCGAAAACATTTTCAGATCACAATCCAGTTAAGGTTGTGATGGGATGGAGAACCAGAACAAGAAGATGGAGGTTGAATGAATATCTTTTGAAGAGAGATGAAGTTATTACAAGTACAAAGAGGAAGATGAGAGAATATTTTGAAAATAACTTGAACAGAGGCACTGATTTAAATACTGTATGGGAAGCAGGTAAAGCATTTATGAGAGGATACTTTATTAAGCTCAATGCTGATTTAAGGAAGAAAAAACAAGAGAGATCTAATAAACTTACAATAGAGATTGAGAAATGGGAGAATGAATTTAAAAAAAACCAGATTCAAAGGTCGCACAAAGGAATATACAAATTTTAAGGAGAGAACTGTCGATGTTGGAAAGTCAAGAGATGGAAACAAAATTAAGGTTTTTAAAACAAAGGAACTTCACTTCAGCAAACAAATCGGGAAGATGGCTAGCATATAAATTAAGGATAGAAAAAACAAGAAATCTAATATATAAAATTAAACAAGGAGATGCAGAAATTACTGATGGTAAAAGGATAAAAGAAATCATGCAGGCGTTTTATCAAGAACTATATACAAAGAATGAAGAAAACGTAAATGACATCCAAGGATATTTAAATGATCAAAATTATCTAGGATCTTGCAGCAACACAGGACCTCGCTAAACGCGAAGAATCTATTAGAAGGGCAAAGACAGGGAAGGCACCAGGACCAGATGGCCTCCCTATGATCTTTTATAAAACGGTTAAAGAAGAGATTCTTAATGTCCTGATGGAACTAATGAATAATATATTACAAAGGGGCTCAGTACCCAAATCCTGGGAAGAGGCAACCATTTCTTTGATATCCAAAGAGGGACAGGATCTTCAGCATCCAAAAAATTACAGGCCTATTTCACTGTTGAATAATGATTATAAAATATTTGCAAGTATAATGGTGAATAGGCTGAAGCAAGTACTAAAGGACATCATACATGAGGACCAAGTGGGATTTTTACCTAACAGGCAAATGAAAGATAACATGAGAATAATACTGGATGTAATTGAATACTTGGAAAAACATAACAAAGTGCAAGCTGCAATCGTTTTACTGGATGCAGAGAAAGCATTCTACAACTTGAATTGGAATTTTATTTTTCAGCTCTTAGAAAAAATGAATTTTGGGGGTTCTTTCAGCAAAGGGATTAAAGCAATTTATACAAAACAACAGGCACAGCTTGTGATCAATGGTGATTTGACGAACAAATTTGAAATACAAAAAGGGACCAGACAAGGATGTCCACTATCACCGTTGTTATTTATTTTAACTTTAGAAGTCTTGAATAGAGCTATCAGAAGAAATGTGGATATCAAAGGACTTAAAGTAAAGAAAGAAGAATATAAATTAAGAGCCTTTGCTGATGATTTAGCAATAATTTTAACAGATCCAAATAATTCAACAGAAGAACTCAGAAAGGAAATTCAAAACTATGGGAAAGTTGCTGGACTGAAAGTGAATGAAACAAAAACTAAAGTCCTAGTGAAAAACATGACGAAAGATCAACAGGAGTTATTTAAAATTAAATCAAAGTTTGTGATAGAAAAAAAGTTAAATACTTAGGGATATTCTTAACTAATCAAAATATAGCATTGTATAAGAACAATTATCTGAAAACATGGGCAGAGATCAAACAAGATTTGTTAGAATGGTCGAATCTACAACTGTCTCTGTTGGGTAGGATTTCGTTGATCAAAATGAACATATTACCGAGAATGATGTTTCTATTTCAAGTCCTATCAATTATAAACAATGCTAAAGACTTTAAGAACTGGCAGAAAGACTTGTCGAAATTCTTATGGCAAGGAAAAAAACCAAGAATAAGATTCAAATTAATGCAAGATTCCAAGGAAAGAGGCAGCCTGGGTGTACCGAATTTTAAACTATACTATGCAGCTTCGTGTATAGGATGGATTGCGAAGTGGTTCTGGCTGAAGGACCAAAGGTTACTACAATTGGAGGGAGAGGATTTAAGATTTGGTTGGCATGGATATTTGTGGTATAACAAGGCAAAAGTTAATGTGGATTTTAGAAAACATTTTATAAGAAATGCATTATATAAAACTTGGTTGAATTATAAAAACAAACTGTATATGAGAATTCCGCTTTGGGTTTCGCCACAAGAAGCGTTGCTAAAAGAGTTTGGGGAAAGAAAGACATGGCTGAAATATGAAGATTTGTTATATAAAAAAGATGATGTGAATATGATATTAAAACAAGTGAACAATTAAATTTAGAAGGGAAAAATGTACAGTGGTTTACATATATACAGCTGGTAGATATCTTTGGAACAGATAAGGAGAATATAAACATTGAATGGGAAAAACAAGAGTGGGAAAATAATTTGAGTAAGGCAGAAAGAGGTACCATTGCTATGAAGTATAAAGTATTATTACAAATACAAATGGAACATGACCAGGTTAAAGAATGTATGATTTTGTGGGCAAGGAATTTCGGGTATAATATCCAAATGGATCAATGGGAAAAACTCTGGGTTAAAGATATCAAATTTACTGCTTGTGCAACATTGAAGGAGAATATCTATAAGATGATGTACAGATGGTATCTAACGCCATATAAGCTTGGAAAAATGTATCATATGCTGGAAATGTAAAAAGGTAGATGGTACTTTTTATCATATGTGGTGGACATGTGAGAAAGAAAAAAAATTGGAAAATAATACGGCACTGGATGAGACAAATTTTGAATATTAATCTTGTGTTTAAACCAGAATTATTTTTATTCGGTATTGTTGATGACAGTTTAAGCAAAGTAAAGACTTTGATTTTGTATATGGTAACAGCTGCCAGATTGCTATATGCACAAAAATGGAAGCAAGAGGAACTGCCTACAGAAGAAGAATGGATAATTAAATTGATGGATATGGCAGAAATGGACAAATTAACGAACTTATTAAAAGATAAAACAGTAAACAAGTTTATAGAGGATTGGGGACCTTTTATACAATTTCTTTGGGGGTTGGGTATTCCGATGGAAGGCATTGGCCTCTAGGAGAAAAAGCAACAAGTAGATGTATGGAGCACAATATAATGGACTAGAAGAAGAAGAATCCGGAGAACGGAGGAAATCACATGGAAATTTATCAAAATTATTGTATTGGTATACAATTATGCATGGAAATGTATTAATGAAAATAAAAAATGGATTGGAAAAAAAAAAGAACACCCTGTGAGGTGGGTGGGGCTGAGAGAGCTCAGAAGAGAGCTGTGACTAGCCCAAGGTCACCCAGCTGGTTTCATGGGGGAGGGTGGAATCGAACCCGGTACTCCCAGATAAGAGTTTGGCTCCCCAACCGCTAGACCAAACTTATAAGTCAGAGTCAGGACCTTGAATTGGGCTCAGTAGTAAATCGGCAGCCAGTGCAACTCTTTTAAGACCGGCATCATGTGCGTCTGTCCAGCTGTCCTGGTTAGCACCCTGGTGGCTGCATTTTGCACTAGCTGCAGCTTCTGAAACATCTTCAAGGGCAGCCCCATGTGGGGTGCATTGCAGTAGTCCAGTCTGGAGGTTACCAGAGCATGGATGACTGTGGCCAAGTCACCTCCTGATCATCTCTCAGTGATTCCATTCCTGAAACTCCGTTCTGATCTGGGCTGCGATCTAGCCCAGGGCTGCTGGTTCCAAACCACAACAAAGATCCTTTCGCGATGCAAACGAGCAGCGACCCTCAAGGTGCCACCAGGGCAGGAATTGGGTCTAGTGGTTAGGGAGCCAGACTCTTATCTGGGAATGCCAAGTTCAATTCCTCATTCCACCATGAAGCCAGCTAGATGGCCTTAGGCTAGTCACAGCTCTCTTCTGAGCCCTCACAGCCTCACAGGCTGTCTGTTGCAGGGAGAAGAACAGAAGGTTTGTCAGCAGCTTTGAGTCCCCTTGAATGGGCGGGTCAGAAAGCCCGCTCTTCTTCTCCTTCTTCTTCTATTAGCTGCCGCTTTTTACTGTCCGCGAGGAAAGGAAAACACCATCGAGCACGGGCGCTCTGAGGGATAGAGCGGACTTCCTCCCCGTCTCCCAATCAGGGGGATGGATCCTGGGAAGCCGTTCCCCGAAAGGCGGCGGAGGAACACCACTGCGCCTGCGCGGCGGCAGTCAAGTCGCTCCGTCAATCAGTCGCTCGCAGCGGTGGCCGTTGGGGCTCCGTCGCTCCGCCGCCGACCCGTCTCCGTGCTCGCGCCCCGTGCGTGTCCGCCGCCAAGATGCCTCGGATTATGATCAAGGGAGGCGTGTGGCGGAACACCGAGGTAGGTGCCGTCGCCCCCCCCCCCCGTCTCCCGGGGCCGCTCCGCCCGCGGCCTCCATCTTCTGCGGGACGCGCACTCTGAGAAGTCCCCCTGCGCCTGCGCGACTGGGTTACGGCGCATGCGCTTAAGGCGCCCCCCCCCCGCGAGCAACTACCTTTTACCTGAGGAAAGAGGAGGCGCGAAGTGCAGCGCGATGGAGCCGGCAGGGACCCCCGGCGGGGCTCGGCTCCGGCTGCGACCGCATCGTGTGGCAAGAGAAGAGCGACAGTTAAAGATTCTGGAAGCAGAGATTTCCCAGCGCCCAAGATTGTAGCCCCACTGCGCGCCTCGCCTGGGCTCCTGCCTTGGCTGAAGGGGGAAACTGCCCCCCTGTGGGAGGCCACGCTCGCTGACCAGCACAGAACGTTGTGGCGGACACTAAATCCCCTCAGTTGAGGCTTGGGGGGGAGGGTTGTGCCCAGGTCAAGATACGTGGTAGTAGTATCTAAGGCTTGGCCACCCAGACCTTAATTCCCTTTTGATAAAAGACTGTCAGGTTCTAAGACCACGAAGCCTAAGGAATAGAGCTTTGGAGATTTAGGGTGTTTTCCACTTAGCACGAAAGGACCCATTAAGGTCCTTAATGGGTCCTTAAAGGGTACTCTAGTGCTAAGTGGAAAAACACCCTTAAGGGACCCGGGTGTATGTGTTTGAGGATCATTATTCTTAACATAAAAACCGAAAGAGATTGCCAAGAGCTCCGAAGGGATCTCTTAGCATTGGGTGAGTGGGCAACCAAGTGGCAAATGTGCTTTAATCTTAACAAGTGCAAAGTGATGCACATCGGGGCCAAGAATCCAAATTATGTCTATAAACTGATGGGGTCTGAGCTTTCTGCAACACACCAGGAAAGGGACCTCGGGGTTTTGGTGGACCAATGAAAGTTGTCAACCCAGTGCGCAGAAGCAGCCAAAAAAGCTTATTCAGTGCTGGAAATAATTAGGTAGACAATAGAAAATAAGTCAGCAAATGTCACTGGGCCTCTTTATAAATCTATGGTGAGGCCACATTTGGAATATTGTGTAGAATTCTGGTCACAACACCTCAAAAAGGATATTGTGGAACTGGAAATGGTGCAGAAAAGGGCAACCAGAATGATTAAGGAGCTGGAACAAAATCCCTTACGAAATCAGGCTGCAACGTCTAGGCCTCTTCAGTCTGGAGAGACGGCATTTAAGAGGGGACCTGGTTGAATGATATAAAATCATTCATGGTATAGAAAAGGTGGATAGAGAACATTTCTCTATCGCACAACACTAGAACCAGGGGGCATCTATGAAGCTGATGGGTAGGAGAGTAAGGTCTGACAGGGGGAAGTATTTCTTCACCCAGAGGGTCATCGTCTTATGGAATGTGCTGCTGGAAGAGGTGGTGACAGCTACCAGTCTAGATGGCTTTAAGGTAGGGTTAGACAAATTTATGGATGACAGATGTATCAATGGCTACTAGAATGAATGCCTAGGTGCATCTTTCAGGCTGGGAGGGTGGAAGTGGGGCGCTTCTAAGGTTATTTGCCGGGATTTGAGAGCAGGCAAAGGTTTGTCCTTGTCTCTGCTTGAGTTGCCCATGAGCATTTGGTGGGGCACTGTGTGCAACAGGATGCTGGACTAGATGGGCTGTGGCCTGATCCAGCAGGGCTTCTCTTATGTTCTTATGTTCTAACATATTAATTGTATTAACTACACATTTTAAATTAACACTTTTTTTTTTAGAAACAAGGGTAAATTACATAAATACTAATGGGAAGCATACAGATGTTTCCCACCAGACCTCTGTGAATAAAGTACTTTTAAACAGCAACACTGTGATGGAAGCAATACAGTATAAATAAATGCCTAGTTTTAACAGGCAGATTTGTAAAAAAAAGGATTAAATTTATTACATTTATAATGGTTTGCTTCAAGTTCTGAAACACAAGAACATGATTACTGTGTACCGATCTACAACCTACTCAAAGAATTGTTGATATGTATAATGATCAGACATTTTAGTCAGTAATCCATTGTGAGAATCAAGACAAGAAAATTGTGGATATTTTGTTACTTGCTGCACCATATATGCTGAATAAACCATGTGTACTTATGAGGAAATTTAGAATCCAAATAGGCAAACACTTGGGCTATGGTTTTGATAGGAGCTAGGACTTAGACTGTAAGTCTGCTCTAAAAATATTCTTTGCCTTTTGCATTTATTAGGGTATTCTTTTTTAAATGTGGTGTTCCAGTATAGCTGTGTTGCATGTTTGTATTCATTGATGCAGGCTACTTTTTTCAAGCCTTTTCCAGCGTATACTAGCATGCAGCTTGAGCTTTTCACAGTTGCCTCTTACAGAATTGTATTCATTAGGTTACCTGTCAGAATTTACAAAATCCCTTTACTTGCAATTTGCAGCTTATTTTAAGCTCCTTCTAATACTGTGAAGTGTTGTGAGAAAGTTCTGTTACACAGTGTACAGTGGTACCTTGACATACGAGTTTAATTCGTTCCGTAACCTTGCTCTTATGTCAAATCGCTCGTATCTCAAAGCAATTTTCCCATTAATCCATTCCAGCTCCCAAAACACCACCTCAGTTGTTTTTGTTATGTACTGTACTGTATTTACATACTCGTATCTCAAATCTTGCTCTCATCTCAAAGCAAAATATCACTCGCTCGGCAGCTTGTATCTCAAAACACTTGTATGTCAGGGCACTTGTATGTCGAGGTACCACTGTATTTGGATTGTGCCTGAAACCAGGTTTGACATCTTTTGGGGGCCCAAGAGCCATATATCAGGTTTTAAGGATATGTTGTGGGTACTCCCCCCCCCATGCCTTTTATCCAAGGACAGGATTTTAATTGCACATAGAAGTCCTCAAGGATGTCATGGTGGCAATGATGTAATTTTGTCTTCGAAAAAATATGTCCAGTGAAGTCTAGGAGAGGTTGATACACCTATGAAAAAGTCATAAGTCTTAGCTAGCAAAAGTGATTGTGTTATCCTGAAACTGATTTTTTTGTTTTGTTTTCCAAATGGTATCTGTTCTGTCATAACTGGGAGGAAGAAAGCTGCCCTGTCTTTTCTGCTTAGGAATCATTAAAACTAACTATGAAACTTTTTTGTTTTAAGGATGAAATTCTTAAAGCAGCTGTAATGAAATATGGCAAAAACCAATGGTCTCGTATTGCTTCTTTGTTACACAGAAAATCAGCAAAGCAGTGCAAAGCCAGATGGTATGTACAGTATACAAGTAGGAAAAGTGTTAAAGGTATAGCTCCAAGACACAAAATTTAGAGAACTGAAACTTTGCAATAATACTGAAGAGTCTATTAGCATAAACCTGTAAGAGTTATGTTTCTTGTGTTACACAGGCACCTCTTCTGCGATGCATTCTTTTTTACATTTATTTCATTTATCTGTCATCAGGCAAACATTTTCCTGCATGTGTACCATCAAAGCACATTATGAAAAACATGTTCTAAAAGTGTTCTTTCCCATTTCTAAGCAATCAGCTTATACATATTAAATGTGAGAAGTTAGCAGAAATAAAACACATTCTTTGAAATAGGGAAGATTCTTTATTTGGACATCTCAGCATGAGAGACTAAAAATTACAAAAGCAAAGACATTTAGCCCCAAAGCATAGCTATATGTTACATTTTCTCACCTAATTCACACTGCTGGGTGAGATGGTACAACCTTGAAGTCTTAACTTTCCCACTCCTTAGCTTTGCCTGTTCCACAGGAGAGAATACACTATGATAAAATTAAGTGTAAAATATGGCTATTTAAAAACAACATTGAGTATGAGCAATAGCAAACTGCTAGAACTCAGGATGAATATATTATGTCATAATATTGCTTATACCGTCATGTTTTTTTTATATGGCTCAGAAAATAAGTCTGCCAAATTTGAAAGTCTGTAAGTTTTGAAAAGATAAATTATAAGTCTTGGTAAAGATGTTCCATGTAAGATAGCATAAAAAAAATCATTGAGAATAATTCTTCCTTTATTTTAATATAAAATGATATGATTGATCCTTAGATATAAATCTTACTCAATTCCTGATCACTAATTGTTCCACCAGCTGTATTATTATGTTTTATAGCTATTGGGTTTTTGTGGTGATACTGGAATAATTATCTGATGCTGATAAACTGTCTTTTCAAACTTTTTGTTTTGTTTCAAACATTTTAATTGCTATTAGTAAATTAAATTTCCATTGTTTTAAATAGGTATGAGTGGTTAGACCCAAGTATTAAGAAGACAGAATGGTCACGAGAAGAAGAAGAGAAGTTGTTGCATTTGGCCAAACTTATGCCAACCCAGTGGAGAACTATTGCACCTATTATTGGGAGAACAGCTGCCCAGTGCTTGGAACATTATGAGTTTCTGTTGTAAGTAATTCTGTTGCACAAATGAAAATAGAGTTTATTTGATGTTAGAGTCACTGCTATGCAGGTAGCTCTAATGAGCACAAGAACAATCTTTTAGTTGAGATTTAAGATAGTAAACCAATATAAATGTTCCCTCCTCCCTTTTTTATCTCAACTCTTAATTTCCAAAAGAACCGCTTCCAAAGGATGCGTTACTGAACTGTCATATAGAGTTTGATTCAGTTGATTAACTGTTGGTAATGTGATTAACTCTTGATGTGTTCGCTATCAAAATGTATGATTTCAGCTGTAAGCAAACTATAGTAATTTAATGAGAATATTAAAAGAAGGAAGGCAAAATTGAATACTACAATGTTCTACTGGATAAGGCGGGACCCGGCTGGTGAAATGTGAGTGATGGGTGGCTCGCTTGTGATCCATTTATCTTCTCAGCTTGGCTCTTACCAGCCTGAAATGGATGGCTGCTGTCACGATCCCCAGCGGTCCAGTCAGTGCCTGCCCTCCTGAGAGTAGCAGGGCCCTAGTAGGATGCTGGGTTCGAGCAACGGCCAAGTGAGCGCTACAGTTTAAACACAAAACACGGGTAGCAAGCGGTATAAATAGTAAACTAAAACAGGTTTATTATTAAACACAAGCAATACTAGAAAGGAAAATAAGGTTCATGTAGTTGTTGGTTTAACTCTATAAGGCTCTTAAGGTTACAAGCTTCCAAGCCTAACAGCTTCCCTTTCTTGAAAGGAAAATAGTTCCCCTTTAAAAGTCAAACCTCTCCATGTTCCTTCCCCTGACTAGCTCTGCCTCAGCCCAAGCCTAGCCAGTGTACTAGAACGTAGCTCTGGATGATCACAAGGCACCGTCTGTCCTTGCTTGTCCGACCACCCAGTCTCGGTCAGTTTCTTGCGAAGTCTTCCTCCGAAATCGCCCAGTCAAAAGACCAGTGGTCAGCTACTGGTCCGGCTCCCTCAGGTTCAGCTCTTCTGTTCCCTTCAGCATCAGTCCCAGCATGAAGACCCAGTCTGCTGTATTCAGAGTCCATTTATGCTCTTTTCCCTCTGGCGCTGATTGGCTGTCACCTCCTGGAGTAAGCTGCTGGAATAAAATGCTGCTGGAGACTCCTGATAGAAGTTCCTGTCCTGCACACCTGATTGGTGGAAACTCCTCCTCTAGTCCTCCCAGCTCCCCAGACAGCTTTTCCCTCCAAATAACAGCTGCAGCCAATCTTTGCACTCGGACCCACACAGGATTTCCCGCCCTTTTTGCAGCCTATAACCTGAGCTTGCAAAATGGCTTGCAAACAGGGTTTGCAAGGGGTTTGCATGGGCAGCAAGCCATGCATCCTGCAAAGAGGCTTGCAAGGGGCAAAAATAGTACTGCCCATTGCAGCCTGACCCCTGAAACCGTCACAACCCCTCCCTTCCCCAAAAACGACAAATGGACTTGGGGCACAACTGTCCCATGGACATTTGTCTCCCAAGGATGAGTGTAATTTCACATCAATCTAACTATCTAATAAACACTCTATAAAAGATTTCCCTTAACTAAATTTCAACTAAGCACAGTGTCCCAAAGTCACTCAAATAGTGCACTGAGTCCAAAATCACAGTCTGGCTCTTAGCTGGTCTCCTTCCTGTGACACTGGTTCGCAAGGTCCTTGGCGCTAGATCACCTGCTTGCTCCACTCCTGCACTGGTCACTTGTGGTGCTGGTGCCCTCTGGCGGTGGTCCTGTTGTGGGATCCAGCTTCTGACTGGCCTTGTTGCCTGGAGACCCCGTCCTGTTGGTCTCCCCGGTCTCAGCGCAGGATGCTGTGGTCCTTGGCCCTTCCAACCCAGCATCAGCTCCCTGGATCCCTTCCAGTGATGACCGCAACTCATCACTCAGCTGGCTCACCCATAGAAGCATCTGGAGTCCTAGGCTCCTAAGGATTCCTTTTGCTACACAAGCAATCGTGGTTAACGGCGTTCCGATTCTTACTAGCTTGTTTGCTTGTAGATGCTGTTTTCCCCTGGCTTTCCCCGGCACCTCCTTTCCGGGAGAGATGCTGCTTGCATTGCCCAGCTCACTCGAACCATGTGAAAGTTCTTGGCCCTCTGCCTTGGTCACTGCTCCTGACCTAGCTGGTTCAGTCCTGGGTTGAGTGAGCTGCTGGCTCAAGCTTTCTTGTTTTAAAAGTGCAATCTCTGTCTGCAAGGATGTTTGTCCTACCCTCAACTCCTCCACTGCCTCCTGCAAAGCTTTTCCACTTGTGCGGGCTGAGGTTGTGGGATACCCACCCATCCTTGGTCTCACACGCCTGGCCAAGTCGTTGCCAACCAGGAGTGGCACCGGGATGCTGCTGGTTACCGCACAGTCATGTTCCATGTACCTTTGCTGGGACTGGAAAGCAGGAGGAGGTTTGCCCTTGCCTCTGCTAGAAATGCCCATGGGCAATTGGTGGGCTTCTGTGTGAGACAGGATGCTGGACTAGATGGGCTGTGGCCTGATCCAGCAGTGCTCCTCTTTTGTACAGTGCCAGGACAATTGCAGGTTTTTCCTTGCACCTGGCTGCAAACATTTCTCTCTTGGATAAGACTTGTTTTGGTCTCATGTAGAAATGACATTAATGAAGAATTGTCCTTTTTCTTTGTGTCAGCTAAGCCTCCATTTAGAGTCATTTTCTACAGTCATCCCAAGTGTATACATTTCAAGGATGGTGCTTAATTACATCCCAACTCAGATCCCTTAAGGAGGGATGTTTTTTCAGACCTTAGTAGCTGAAATAAGTTGTTTGCCTATTCGAAAGCTCAAAGAGACCTAAACAAGCTTCTGGAAAAAGCTGAGCAGGCCTCTTTTCAAATTCTATAATATTCTTGTGAGCTACTGAACTATGAACATTTGGAGATTTTTCTTTTCTTGGAATGGCCAGAAAGGGCGCTGATGACCAGCCGCAGAACAGTCAGAATTTTTGGTCAGTGCATGAGAGCAGAATAGTGATAGATCCACTTCTGTATTTCTGCTCTGGTCATCCTTCTTTTCAGGAAAAGCTGTTTGACACAGAGTTTATTAAGATGAGTCTGTTTTGGTGTCCTTTTCAATGCAGTGAGGGATGCACCTTGACTTCTTGGAATGGTTTTAGTTTACATTTTAAACAGATGTTTCTGGCATCACCTTTTTCAGGGATAAGGCTGCTCAAAGAGATAATGAAGAAGAAACTGCTGATGACCCGCGGAAACTTAAACCTGGAGAAATTGACCCAAATCCAGAGACCAAGCCAGCAAGACCAGATCCTATTGATATGGATGAAGGTATATATCAAATGTATCTTGTGTATTTGCCTCCACCCTGTCTCTTGGCATGTTTACCCTTTCTACAGTATATGCTTATAAGTTACTTTGTTCCTGCTTTCTTAAAACTATCATTTGTTTTGCTGGTAGCATTCTTCAGTTCCAAGTTGAAGAACCCTGTCTCCCTCCCCAGATAGAATTCTTACTGGATGTAGTATTCAGAGCTAACCCTCCAAATGATGGGTCAGATTAATTCTGCAGCAAGAGGATTCCCCATCTCTTTCTTGTAGGCTGCTCATTCACCCTGTTTCATGTTGTACCTGGAAATGAATGACACTCTGAAATACAGTCTAACATAAAAGCTGCTGGATTACCACAGCTTCATGGAGATCACACTAAATTAACAAAATTTAGAAACTAAAAGCATAAGAGGAGCCGACCTAGTCCAGCACCTTGTCTCACATAGTAGCCAACCAATTGCTTCAAGGCAAAACTTATACCTGCTCTCAGGTCTCTGCAAGTGTCCTTTAGAGGCATCCTGGGCATCCATCCTAGTAACTATTAACACACCCATCCTCCATAAATTTATCCTCTTTCTTAAAGTTGTCCGTGCTAGTTGCTGAAAGTAATTCCATAAACTAATGTCCTGCTGACGTACTTTCCCTTGTTGGTCATCAGCTTCGTAGAGTGCTTCCTGGTTCTACTACTGTGTGATAGAGAAAATAGTTTTTTTCTGTTTGCCTTTTCCACACCGTGTGCTGGGGAGGCCTCCACGTTGCAGCCTGCTTTCGTAAAGGATGTGTTCCAGTCTTCTGACACTTAACTTTCCCTTTCAGTTTTCTTTTTCACTCGTTTCCTCACTTTGGGGAAATTTCCGCTATGAAGGTTTAAGGTCTCTGTTACTAGATTTTACAACAACTTAACTATTTAAGTTGAATGTTACTCCATTGTGGTTGCAAATGTCAGAAATCTCTTAAGCCAGTCTTCTGGCGCAAGCTCAGCCCTGTGAATTTTTAAGACTGTGCCTTACCCCCTTCTCCTTGGGTATGATTAACTATTTATTCTTTCAGCTCAATACTATTGGCACAGTTCCGGTCCTTTTCACTCAAAGGAGCAAGGGAGAAGATTTCTGCCTCCCCTGAACTGGATCCTATTGATTTTCCCCTAGAATCAGTTTAAAAACTGCTCTGCAGCCTTGGGCCTGTTTGCACTTGGCTGTGTTCTGGAATATATTTCAGGATAGGGGCGTGTAGTCTGCATGCTAATGCAGATTCTGACAAGCCTTACTTGGGGCTGCTGTAGGCTGCACTAGCCTATGGACAGCAGGCTCCTATTCTGGGATATATTCCAGAATAAACCCAAGTACTAACAGGCCCTTTTTAAAATAATTCTGTCTTGGTTCAAGTGCAACCCATCCCTTTTAAATAGCTTTGGCATATCTCAAAATGTTCACCAGTGCCTAACAAATGGAGACCCTTCCTCTTGACCCCACTGCCTCTTCACACATTAAGGCCCTTGAGCTCCACCTGTCTGTCTGGCCTTGCAGGTGGAACAGGAAGCATTTCTGAGAACGTATCCTTGGAAGTCTTGAACTTAAATCTTCCATCTAACAACCGAAGTTTGACTTCCAGGACCTTTTGCTTAGCCTTCCCAATGTCTTTGGTACCTGCATGTACAGTGATCACAGGTTCTTCCCCAGAAAAACATTAGAGGAGAAAGAATAAAAATAAAGCAGACTTGAAACACGCAAGGTGTACTGAATGTTAATAGTAAATGATACATGTGGTCTAAGGAACCCTGATAGTTAGAAAGGTTTCTTCTTCCTTCCCACTACAAGGCCATCTCCATATAACATGCAAATAAGAAATCAGTCTTAATAAAGACTCTTAGTTCTATCAATGTGAAGCAGACTTGAGACAAGGGTAACAGTTCTTTCACAGTGTGTTTAGAGTTTTGAGGCATCTGAAGATATTTTCATCACTGCTGCTGAAAATATATAACCATAAAAATGACATCTGTGGCACAGACAAAATTCTAAGTTTCTGTCTCTATGTACTGTATTTTGATAGGTTGCTTGGATAAGAATGAACGCTCGTTTCACTTCCCTGTTAATTTCTCATTAAATTCACCTTATCGTGGGAATTTAGTACAGTGCTAAATATAAAGCGGGATGAGAGATGAAGCATCATTATAAGAAACAATTGCAATAGTGGTGGGTCTTGGCTAGCTTTCCTCCCCCAAATGTGTTTCAGGTCTCACAGTTTGGATGTTTCTTTTGCAGATGAACTTGAGATGCTCTCTGAAGCTAGAGCACGTTTAGCCAACACTCAGGGGAAGAAAGCCAAAAGAAAAGCAAGGGAGAAGCAATTGGAAGAAGCTAGGTGGGCCTTACTCGGTCTTAACTCTCAATTCAGCTGAAACTGTTTCTTGGCAGCGTAATTTCCATGCTTTTCAAAGCTGTTTTCTTAACCTGGCACTTTGTAGCTATGGACAACTTTGCAATGGGAAATATTTGTACTGTGATAAATTTTATTTTTTGTTCTGAGTAGAGCCATTCAGAATCTATGCCTCTCTCCAAGCTACTAATGTCAGTCTAGGTAAATGAATTGTTTTCTTTAAAACGGTTGAGGTACTGGGTTTGGAGGTTAATGTTTATTAAGTGACTGAACTTAGAGACGCAATGGTATTGACAGTCATACCCAAAGGGATGTTGGGAATAGTTCACTTTCTGTGAGCTTAATTCAAGAGGGAATTAGCCTTTTTGTGGGGAGGGGGAAGCAGTGAACTAAGCTGGCATCACTGAACTTCCACGTGCTGCTTATTTCCACATTTGGATTTTTGCCTACTGTGACTAATGCTGAGGCATGAGGACACTCACCAATATCTATCCATGCTATTAGAAAAAAATCAAGTATATATCAAATATATCCTTGAAATTTTGTATAAAAGCCTTCCAAGTGCTTTAGTCCTTATAGAAAACAGATGGCTGTTATAACTTGCCTAATAAAAGACAAGTATGGAACTATTACCCGTTCAGTTTGAAATAAACAAACCTTTCAGTTTGTCCACTCCTGATATTTTACACAGTAAGCAACAGTTCTCTAAAATTACTCCGCATTTTGTTTCCAAAGTCTTCATTTCCATCTTGTGCTGTTTTGCTACATGTTTGCAGACGGCTTGCTGCTCTCCAGAAGAGGAGGGAACTCCGTGCTGCAGGGATTGAAATCCAGAAAAAAAGAAAAAAGAAAAGGGGAGTAGACTACAATGCCGAAATCCCATTTGAGAAGAAACCTGCTCCGGGTTTTTATGATACATCTGAAGAGAACTATCAAACACTGGATGCAGATTTTAGAAAGTTAAGGCAGCAAGATTTAGATGGAGAACTTAGATCGTAAGTTGGACCTTTACTAAAGTTGTTTATATGGGGCCCAAGAAATACAGTCTGATGTGGCCAGCTGAGTGCATTATGGCATGATGCCTTTACTGTACGTTACTCCTAATTTAGGAACTGGCTCTTGCTCAGTGCTGGAGCAAACTGCCTGGAGAGTAGAAGGTCAGAGATTCCTTTCCCCAGCCTAGAGGTGGCCTTGCAGTCAACCAGGAGTTGGACAGGGCTTGATGATACCCAATGATATCAAAAGCAACATCTGCTAATTTATCTCAATTTGTGGATTCCTGGAAAAGATAAAATTTTACTATCTTATCTGTTGCACAACTGAAATCAACAAATTGTAAAACACAGGTTTCTAACCATTTTAATATTTTTAATTGAAGGGGAAAGGAAATAATTAAAATAGTTAATATTATTGGATTTTTAAAATACTGTACCGTAATTCACTTTTTAATTTGTTTTTGCAGTGAAACGTTTACCATAAGATCCCATTGTTTTCTGAACTCATTATGGACTTGGGACAATTGGTATTTTAACTGGGCCGCTTCATTCTTTTAAAGGGAAAAGGAGGGACGGGAGCGAAAGAAAGACCGACAGCAGTTGAAACGGAAAAAGGAATCCGATTTGCCTTCAGCCATCCTTCAGACAAGCGGAGTGTCAGAATTCACTAAAAAAAGAAGCAAACTGGTGCTTCCAGCACCTCAGGTAAAATTTTCATTGCTGACTTCTGATTGGTAGTTTGGTGCAGTCAAGTTGTGTTATTTACATCGTTGCAGATTGTGGCGTTAGTCCAGATTCTGAAAGGATCATCACTTTTACGCAATGGATAGTGGCACTGGGACGTGACAGCAAATCTTGTGTTTGAGTGTATCTCCTGAAAGCAGCCAGAAGGTGGCAAGAGAGATGGAAAGGAGAAGCCAGAGTCAGTAGCTTTTGTGCCCTCACAAACAACGTAATTTCTTGTATCATGACTAGGTTCCCTTATGCCACCTATATATTCTATTTAATAACAGTGGTCAGGCAGAAAAGCCAGTCATAGCGGAAATAAATTAAAATTAGGGTTTTTTTTCTGAAGATCCTCTCAAATGGAGGAGTTACCATGTTTGCTTTCCTCGTACGACTCAGGTGCATGAGACCCAAACAGTAGAACCACTTTATGCCAAGTATGCCTTGGATATTTAGCTCTTTCCTATTTTGTTCCTTCGCTAGGATGAATAGGTTATAGGGGTATTTGTTTTGTTGTGTGGCCTTTGAGGCTGGCCTTTCAAAGTTTCCAAGGGCTATGGGGGGAAATTCCTAATCTTGGAGACTCTGGGAGATGCATTTCAGGAGCATGCTACTGAAATACATCCCCCAGAAGTCCCAAAGGGGTGCATGTCTCCCATGTTCTGGATCAGGCCCTCTGGGTCACTGGGAGACATGTCTAATTGTGTCTGTCAGTGATCGTTTTGTCCCAAGAGCAATACTATGAAACTCTGGTGTAGTAAGGCCTCTGGCTCTTGGGAACACAGCCTGAACAAAGGATTTGTCCACAAACTTCTTAAATTTTCAAAGACTTTCCTTCTTGCAAACACAAATAAACAAGAACTTAAACTTATCAATAGTCTTCCTTAAATACTTGCTTTATCTTGTAGCTTGCTTTCTCTTCTTTGTTGATTAACTTTCTGTTGTAGACTATCTCTGTTTTCTGAAGGTTGATTCTTATACTTTTGTGGACTAAGGCCTGTATTTTGTCAAAGGAAACTGCTCTCTCCACGTCTGAGCTGCCTGAAAGCTTACTGCACAACTAACTAGAACTGGCTAGCGAGGCAGCATGTGACCCTAGAATTTCCCCACAATCCTTTTCTTTCTTAAAGCTGTAGATCTCAATTTCCCCTCTTGCACTAATACGTAGAAAAGTCTATAATAACTTTAACTAAATATATGTTTCAGAACATCAAAGATGCTCTGGAGCCATGACAGTGATACTGAACAGGGCCTGCCTAATCTGAAATATGCTCTTTTCTAATGTAGACTACAGTGCCTGACAAAAGTTCTGTCGCTTATCCATGTTGTTGAAACCAAAGCCTATAACCTGACTTAAAATTCATCCATTGATTTTAAAAATGACTCATATGAAAGCTGAAACCCTCCCAAATGAGGTTTTTAAAAAGAAAATAAATTTGCTTCACTGCTGAAATATTGATCATTTAATGAACACAGAAAGGTCAGATTTTGGCGAGACAAAAGTTTTGTCCCCCACAAAAAGTAATGTGAAAATCAAACAGATAATTAACTTCAAATACAAAGATATGTTTCATAACATTGGTGAATGAAGTTGTGGTGCTATTAGAGCCATATTTAATATTTTGTGTGACTTCCATGAGCCTGAAGGACTGCATCCATGCGTTTCGGCAATGATTCATACAATTTATTGATGAAGTCATCAGGAATAGTAAAGAATGCAGTTTTACATGCCTCCCAGAGTTTATCAAGATTCTTTGGTTTTGTGTTCCAAGCTTCCTCTTTCATCCTACCCCAAACATGCTCAATGATGTTCATATCTGGTGACTGGGCTGGCCAGTCCTGGAGCACCTTGATCTTCTTTGCCTTGAGAAACTTTGATGTAGAGATGGATGTATGAGATGGAGCGCCATCCTGCTGCAAAATTTGACCCCTTTTATGATTGGGAATGTAAGAGGTAGCTAATACGTCTTGATATTTTAGGCTATTGATATTGCCTTCCACCTTGCAAATGTTTTGCACACCCCTATACTGAATGTAACCCCAGACCATGATCTTTCCACCACCAAACTTAACTGTTTTCTGGGTATATCTTGGATCCATACGGGCTCCAGTAGGTCTCCTGCAGTATTTGCGGCAGCTGTGGTGTAATTCAACTGAAGATTCATCTGAGAAATCCACCTTCTGCCACTTTTCCAGCGTCCATCCATTTAGTAGGCTGTGGGCCTTGGCAAATGCCACACGGTTTTTTAATAGCGTTTTGTTTAGTGCTGGCTCCTGGGCACTGATTCGACCATGGAGGCCATTTCGAGACAGAATCCTACAAACTGTTCTAGTTGACACAGGGACTTGAGGTGATCAGGCCTATTGGAGCTCTGCTGCAGTGGAAGAAGGGCTGGCTTTTGGTTTTCGAACCAACAAACGTTCCTCCTGAGCAGTCGTCTTGCGGGGTCTGCCGGACCTGGGCTTGTCAAAAACATCTCCAGTCTCTTCAAATCTTTTTGTAATTCTTTGTACTTGACGCTGAGACACATTAAAGGTGCCAGCCACCTCTGCAGTGGATCTGGTCTTCAGCCTCCTGATAATCAAGGCTTTGGTCGCAGAGTGGATTTTTGGCATGTTGTCAGAGGTCAAGTTGCAGTTCAAGTGAAGGTCTGCAATGCTGGAGATCTTTTTATACACACCCACTAATTATCCGATCAATTAGTGGGCACAGGTGAGGCTGTAAACTAGGATTAGGTGCATTATTATATGACAAAGCGACAAAACTTTTGTCTCGCCAAAATCTGACCTTTCTGTGTTCATTAAATGATCAATATTTCAGCAGTGAAGCAAATTTATTTTCTTTTTAAAAACCTCATTTGGGAGGGTTTCAGCTTTCATATGAGTCATTTCTAAAACCAATGGATGAATTTTAAGTCAGGTTATAGGCTTTGGTTTCAACAACATGGATAAGCGACAGAACTTTTGTCAGGCACTGTAAAGTGTTCCAGGGGAGGGTGTGGCCTCACAAATCTGCATTAATGTACAGATCTGTGAGGGTCAGATGTTTACTACGTCTGTTTAAGGTAGGTGCAGAAAGGGGCCCTATCTTAACACTTGGCCCAATTTGACTGAAAAAGAAACAGCATTCTCCTAATCAGCTGGTTACATGTCTTTAAGTACTAATTACTTTTCTTAGAATACTATTGTAATAGTCCATGTGGTTTTATTGTACATTAATTCTTCAAGACCCACGAGGATGACATTCTGCGAAAGCATTGCAGATATAGAATTTTCCAAACAGCAGCAGAAGAAAGGGCGACGTGACATGACCGGTTTTTGGGTGTCCTTACTTGTAAATAGTATGGGGCTGTCACTAAAGCTTTGCAAACAAAATCTCACATGTAAAATTTGTAAATATCAAGGGACTGCTCTAACTTCCTTTGATGTTAAGGTTTGACTATTCATTACTGGGCATTTTTAGTTTCTGAAGAATCCTGATATTCACTGTAATTAATTTCTCACTTCTCTAAGATTTCAGATACAGAACTTGAGGAAGTTGTCAAAGTCGGTCAAGCCAGTGAGATTGCCCGTCAAACAGCAGAAGAATCTGGCATGACAAATTCTGCTTCCAGCACACTTCTTTCAGAGTACAATGTTACCAACAATAGCATTGCTCTTAGGACACCTAAGACGCCCGCAGCACAAGACAGGATCTTACAGGTAAAGTCTGAGTAAAGGTGTTTCATTTTCAAGTACTTCTGCTGTCCTGATCTCATTGTTCCATGAAGCAACCAGCATTCCTGCCGCATGCAGTGCGAGGAATTGTTCTGTGCTGGCTCATTATTGAACAGCTTAAGAACACAAAACTGTTGCTTCCTCTGGGAAACATACTGAAGCATGTTAACTAGCAACATAATCTTGTTTCTGTTTAATGTAAGCACAGAAGTGGAAAGTTGGGTGGCAGAAACAGCCCAGAAATCAAACGAGGGAGATGGTTTCAGTTAGGTTGAGCACTGATCACATCATGCTGCTCCTTCCCTGCTAGGCAGGAAAACTGACCCAAGACAGTGGCTTCCTCTGTTGAGATGGAAGTGTGATACGCTAGGTGAGGACAGTTAATGGTAGAAGTTCAGCCTGCTTGAGTGGATTTGATGTTCCTAACCTTAACAAAACAAAGGGTTGTTATTGGTGGATGGTGATTTTTTACAGGGGAAGTATTTTCCCTCCAGAAGGTCTGGTTTATGGAATTTACTACCAGAAGAGGTGGTGACAGCAACCAGTAGGAATGGCTTTAAGAAAAAATTAGACAAAATTCACGGAGGTCAGGTGTATTAATTTGTATGTAATATTATTATCATTAAAAGCATCCCTGTTTCCCCTCACACCATTTTCCTTTGCATCCTGTCTCTTTAGATTGTAAGCCTGAGGGCAGGGACCTGTCTAAGATTAATATAATATTGTAACCCGCCCTGAGACCTTCGGGTATAGGGCGGGATAGAAATACAAATAAATAAATAAATAAATAAATATCAATGGCTACCAGAATGGATGCCTAGGTCCTGCCTCTGGGTTGGAGAAAGAGTCAAGCTGCCCCTTGTGGCCATTTGCGGGGGACCGAGAACAGGTGCAGGTTTTGCCTTTGTCTTCTGCTTGAAGCCCAAAAGCAGTTGATGATCCAGCAGTTGTGAGGCAGAATGCCGGACTGGATGGGCTCTGACCCCATCCAGCAGGGCCTGACATGTTCTTATGTTCGTATAGAATATCATTCTGTTTTTTTAAAATAGAACTGTAGACTTCAGTGGGATCATGCTTTATATGTTCTATATAGGAAGCTCAGAACCTGATGGCTCTTACCAATGTTGACACTCCTTTGAAAGGTGGCCTTAATACTCCACTTCATGAGAGTGATTTTTCTGGGATAACGCCTCAAAGACAAGTTGTGCAGACACCAAATACTGTACTTTCCACTCCCTTTAGGTAAGTCACCCTGCTTGAACCATCTGACAAATAGGCACTTGGCCTTTTCTTTTCTGTATCTGCTGTGTTTTCAGGATAGTTGTCCAACTGAAAAAATGCTCCTACTTCCCTTATCTAGTTGTCATCTCCTGTGTCTTCCCCTCTATTCTAACATACTTTCATATTTCCTCTCTGTATTTAGCATTCACACATTCCTGATTTTTCTTATTTAAAAAAATATTCAGCTCTCTTTCCTCTCTATCTCTAGACCTCTATCCAATTTTGTTTCTTTTTTCTATACACTTTTACGGTGTGCCATTTCTTCGTGCACCACTGCTTGTAGCATTCACATTGAAATTCTGGCTTCTGCATCCCATGGAAGTTTTCTTCTCAAAAAACACTGATTGCCAGGATCTCACCCAGGATCCCACAATGGAAGGTCTGAACAGCAGCACTTCCTGATCATCTTAGGCAGGGGAAGATTGTAGAAATGGTTGGACGTCAATCGGTTATCGGGAGTTTCATGCCCAAGGGCTGCAAGGCAAGCCCAGAATTTCCTGTTGTGTCATCCCATTGGCACTTTCAGCTTCAGATTCATTTTGGGTCTTTTTTTTTTTTTTTTGCCAGCTGAGAAGCAGCCACTGGCACCTGGGCTGTATGTTGGTCTTGAGGCAGAGTGCCGTGCCTCTGCTTAAGATATGGGGACAGATTCCTTGGAAGATGCACACAAGGCCCCCTTTAGGAATCTGTAATGGAGGTGGCTTTATTGCTAGGCCAACATATGACAAAAGATTATTCTCTTCTTACCTATGCAGATGCTGTTGAAGGATTTCTAGAGAGGGAAATCTCGTTTGAAGCGATCTCTGTTTACTGGCCTGTTTACTGAATCACTAGTTGGGGGCGCCCAGTGTCTTCCCTTGATTAGATTATCATCATTTTTTATAGATGAGAGTGGGATATACAGTGCCTGACAAAAGTTCTGTTGCTTATCCGTGTTGTTGAAACCAAAGCCTATAACCTGACTTAAAATTCATCCATTGGTTTTAAAAATGACTCATATGAAAGCTGAAACCCTCCCAAATGAGGTTTTTAAAAAGAAAATAAATTTGCTTCACTGCTGAAATATTGATCATTTAATGAACACAGAAAGGTCAGATTTTGGCGAGACAAAAGTTTTGTCGCCCACAAAAAGTAATGTGAAAATCAAACAGATAATTAACTTCAAATACAAAGATATGTTTCATAACATTGGTGAATGAAGTTGTGGTGCTATTAGAGCCATATTTAATATTTTGTGTGACTTCCATGAGCCTGAAGGACTGCATCCATGCGTTTCGGCAATGATTCATACAATTTATTGATGAAGTCATCAGGAATAGTAAAGAATGCAGTTTTACATGCCTCCCAGAGTTCATCAAGATTCTTTGGTTTTGTGTTCCAAGCTTCCTCTTTCATCCTACCCCAAACATGCTCAATGATGTTCATATCTGGTGACTGGGCTGGCCAGTCCTGGAGCACCTTGATCTTCTTTGCCTTGAGAAACTTTGATGTAGAGATGGATGTATGAGATGGAGCGCCATCCTGCTGCAAAATTTGACCCCTTTTATGATTGGGAATGTAAAAGGTAGCTAATACGTCTTGATATTTTAGGCTATTGATAGTGCCTTCCACCTAGCAAATGTTTTGCACACCCCTATACTGAATGTAACCCCAGACCATGATCTTTCCACCACCAAACTTAACTGTTTTCTGGGTATATCTTGGATCCATACGGGCTCCAGTAGGTCTCCTGCAGTATTTGCGGCAGCTGTGGTGTAATTCAACTGAAGATTCATCTGAGAAATCCACCTTCTGCCACTTTTCCAGCGTCCATCCGTTTAGTAGGCTGTGGGCCTTGGCAAATACCACACAGTTTTTTAATTGCCTTTTGTTTAGTGCTGGCTCCTGGGCACTGATTCGACCATGGAGGCCATTTCGAGACAGAATCCTACAGACTGTTCTAGTTGACACAGGGACTTGAGGTGATCAGGCCTGTTGGAGCTCTGCTGCAGTGGAAGAAGGGCTGGCTTTTGGTTTTCGAACCAACAAACGTTCCTCCTGAGCAGTCGTCTTGTGGGGTCTGCCAGACCTGGGCTTGTCAAAAACATCTCCAGTCTCTTCAAATCTTTTTTTAATTCTTTGTACTTGATGCTGAGATACATTAAAGGTGCCAGCCACCTCTGCAGAGGATCTGGTCTTCAGTCTCCTGATAATCAAGGCTTTGGTCGCAGGGTGGATTTTTGGCATGTTGTCAGAGGTCAAGTTGCAGTTCAAGTGAAGGTCTGGAGTGCTGGAGATCTTTTTATACACACCCACTAATTATCTGATCAATTAGTGAGCACAGGTGAGGCTGTAAACTAGGATTAGGTGCATTATATGACAAGGCGACAAAACTTTTGTCTAGCCAAAATCTGACCTTTCTGTGTTCATTAAATGATCAATATTTCAGCAGTGAAGCAAATTTATTTTCTTTTTAAAAACCTCATTTGGGAGGGTTTCAGCTTTCATATGAGTCATTTTTAAAACCAATGGATGAATTTTAAGTCAGGTTATAGGCTTTGGTTTCAACAACATGGATAAGCGACAGAACTTTTGTCAGGCACTGTAGCTCCTCACCTCACATTCTTGGAGACCTCTTCAAGCTAGCTGTTCCATGTAGATGTTAAATAATGAGGATTATATTTTGCTTCAGGTAGAGGATTCCATTGCAGAGTATGCTTATTCAATTGCAGTTCTGTGGCAAAATAAATGGAGTGAAGCACTGCATAGTTCTGATTTTTATATATATTTATTAAGGCACAACAGTAAGCAATATGGTAGCTTCTGGTTTTTTCCTTGAGTGTTACTATATTTTTAGTTCTGAAATACAAAGTGAATGAGTGGCTGATGAACAGTGTTTGGTTGAAAACAAGCTTGTATACAGGTTTCCTGACAACTACATATATTAGGTTAAAATAAGAGCTCAGGAATTGTGCTGTCTTGCACCAGTGTGTTGTCTTTGTACAAATCCATTTTTCTAGGACCCCTTCTCATGGAGCTGAAGGCCTCACTCCTCATAGTGGGATGACTCCAAAGCCAGCAGTAGGAGTGACACCTGGTAGAACTCCACTGCGTGATAAATTAAACATTAATCCTGAAGAGGGCCTGGCAGATTATAGTGACCCATCATACACAAAACATATGGTAAGTAGGAATTCAATTTAGCTGTCATAAATATACCAAATATATTGCATAATAGATAGTGCAAAGAGTTCCTTAGGGATCGATCTTATCTCGCATCTATACGAAGCCGCTGGGAGAGGTCATCAGGAGATTTGGATCAGGAGATCAATATGCAGATGACATCCAGCTCTCTCCCTCTGTGCCGTCTGAATCAAGAGAGGTGGTTGAAGTGCTTGGCAGGTGCCTGGAAGCAGTAATGGACTGGATGGGGTCCAATAAATTGAAGCTGAATCCAGACAAGATGGAGGTGCTCTGTGTCACAGGGTCTCGGGTCCATGTAGTTGGGAGAGACCTTGTCCTTGATGGGGTTACAATGCCCTGGAAAGGACAGGTTTGAAGTTTGGGGGTACTGTTGGACTCTGTGCTGACTCTTGAAGCTCAGTTAGAGGCTGTGGCCAAGAGTGTCTATTCCCAGCTACAGCTGGTGCATCAGTTGAAGTCCTTTTTGGACAGAGATTAAGTGGCCACAGTTATCCATACTATGGTAACCTCAAGATTGGACTATTGCACCACTACCACTACTACTACTCTACATGGGGCTGCCCTTGAAAATGGTTCAGAAGCTTCAGCTGGTGCAGAATGCAGCTGCTAGACTGCTGACTGGGACAGCTGGCTGGACACACATCACACTGGTCTTAAAAGAGTTGCATTGGCTGCCGATTCGCTACCAAGCCCAATTCAAGATGTTAACTTTGATTTATAAGGCCCTTAGTTTGGGCCCAAATATCTAAAGGAACACCTTCCCTTTTGACCTGCCTGTGCCTTAAGATCTGGAGGGGAGGCCCTCCTGGTTGTCCTACCACCCTCAGCAGCAAAAGGGATGGGCACCTGGGAGAGGGCCTTCTCAGTGATGGCCCTAAGGCTATGGAATAGTCTCCCCCTTGAGGTGCGGCAATCACCTTCATTGTACACATTTTGGAAGGGAGTGAAGCTGCACCTCTTTGCCCTGGCCTTTGGTTAAATGGGGATGCACTTTCCCTTCCCATTTGCAGATGCTATTATTTTAATACAAACTTATTTTTTGAAAGATGTTTGATTTTAGATGTTATTACCTGCCTGGAGACCTTCAGGTATAAGGTGGGGTGCGTGCGTGCGTGTGTGCGTGCGTGCGTGCGTGCGTGCGTACGTACGTACGTACGTACATACATACATACATACATACATATATACATACATACATACATACATACATACATACATACATACATACATACATACATAAATCAGTACATACACACATTATCTCAAAATCCTCACTGATCATGTATAAAATCCCTTTTAATCTCTTGGTCTAGATTGTAGTAAATTATTTATAATAATTGTTTAATGGTGATATTGCTGTACACGTTTTTGCAAATAGTAAATCTTGATCTTATCAGTGATATGTCGGGCCTCTTTCTAACTATCAGGAACCCTTCTAGTCTGTAAAATATTATTCATTAATTATAGTAAAGAGCTGATAGCTTATTATTATTATAGTTTATTTATAAAGCGCTGTTCATGTACTCAGCGCTGTACACGAAATAACATTAATTAAAAAAAAGTATAAAACCTGCCAGTGGTGTAAATCTAAGGTAAGATAAAATAATTTACACTAAAACCAGAAGCAAAACAATAAGCACATGTAATAGATAAAATATTAAATATTAAAATATGACACAGATCACACCATATCTGGAAACACTTTCCTGAACAAATAATAATAATATCTAGTCCAGGTCCTGTTTTTATCTTCTTAGTAGCATTACAAAGCTCCTGCTGAAAAGTAATCTTTGGTAGCTCCTGTTTAAATAGTCTTACACTTGCTCTGATGCTACTTCTTGTTTTTTATATAAACCAGAATAATACTGTTGAGACACCTGAAATGCATAGTATCTCCATCCTGTCTGGATTAATTTTCAAATTATTGCCCCCCCCCCCATAAAGCCCATTATTGCCTCAGTGCACTTCCACCTTTCCTGATTCAGATGACATATTGATGACATCTCATTCCAAAACACGTTATGACCTCCTCCAGTGGGTTCATATAAATATTAAAAAGCACAGAAGTTCCTTGAGCCCCAAGGAACCCCTCAAGTGAGTTTATAGGATTTCAAGCAAGAATCTGCCACAACCACTCTTTGGTTTTGGCCTTGGAGATAGGAGCAGAGCTACCACAACGCAGTGCCTCCAAATCCCAACATCTATAACCTTTCCAGGATAACATGGTCAGTTGGTATCAAAAGTTGACAGACCCAGGAGAACCAACAGGGTCACCCTCCCCTTGTCCCTGTCCTGGAGAAAGTCATCAACCAGGGTGACCAAGGTGGTTTCCATGCCGTAACTAGGTCTGAAGCCAGATGCCTCTAGATAATCAATGCCTTCCAAGCATGCCTGCAGTTGATAAAAAAGATCCATGGATGGGACTATCCCATCTCTTAAGGGGGCATCCACTACTTCCTGGACCCATCCAGTCATATCCTGCCAGCTAGCTCTTTATCAGCCAAGACGGACAAGGATCCAAACCTAAGCAAGAAGTTTGTCCATATACTCCAGCTGCAGTAATTAATTGGACCAGATGGTTCTCTGGAAACTTTATCCAGCGTATTTCTCATTTGTGACACGCAACTCCTTGTGCATTTGAGCAACATTGCCCTTAAATGGTTCTGCAGATTGATCACCAGTGATGTTAGATGGTGGTTAGCCTTGCTCCCTCTGGCTTGATTTTATGGGGCCATTCATCACTTGGAAGTAAGCTTCTGGATGGCTGCTTAAGAATGCAACGGTGATGTAGAAATAAGTCCTTCTCACTGCAACTACCACATGATAGGCACAATAATGTCCTCTATCCTGTGTTTGACCAGACTCACAGTGGGGTTTATGTCGCCTGCAGTCTACCTGTCAAGCTTCTTGCTTCAACTTCCAAAGCTCTGTGGAATCCCAGGGTACTTTATGGCTCCACATGTATGCTGAAGAGAGAACATGTTGATGGTCCTGCACATTTCCGGATTCCATCCATGTCAGCCTGAAAATTCCCCAGAGTATTGCTTGGATTCCAGAAGTCTCCAGGGGCAGACTGTCTCAATACTTCCTCAGCTCCTATGGAAGGAGTTGCTACTAAAAGTCCAAATCTTACCAGCAAATGTTCTGTCCACTAGCAATTTGCTCTGCGGCAAAGACCAGATTGAGGGTATATCCTATTGTGTGTGTTGGGCCAGTAACATCCTGAGATGCCCATGAGCATTTGGTGGGCCACTGTGTGATGGGATGCTGGACTGGATGGGCTGTGGCCTGATCCAGCAGGGCTTCTCTTATGTTCTTATGAGACAGCCCCATATATGTCAAATATTTTATGACTTTCTTAAGACAAATCACATAATTTGTGGCAAGGGAGGGTTATATTTTTAATTATGTTTCAATATTTCATATGTTTTATTCTTATTGTAACCTACCCTGGGACCCTTTGGTGAAAGGCAGGACTTTTTTTTCTCTTCTGGGGAGCATTGGCCCATGTATATTCCACAAGTAGGCTGAAATTTTGGAAAAGTGTATTGAAGCACCTTGCAGCTTCACTTTGCATATCTTCCAATTCTTTTTCAAATTTATTCAAAAATTCCCTTGCTTTTGGTACCAATTTTAAATATCTTTCTTGTTTAAACATAAAAATCACCCCTTCTAAACTTTCTTGTCTAAACCTGATCTTTTCTCTGTCAGAAAGAAGTATTGTTTCCTCTTACAAAGTATTCTAATGGGAATCTTTTTGAGGATTATAACATCTGTAACCTTCTATCAAAATGCAGTTGTAACACTCTTTAACTCTTGTTTGTGTTCTCACAAAGTGAACAAGCACATCCCATTTTTAGGTTTGCATACTGTGAATTAATCCTGTACACTTTGTCTGTCTACAGCTCCCTACATTTATCCTTATCCAGGAATTCAGCTAGAAGCATAATGATCCTTGCCGTAATGCCTTCTGCAGATTCCTCAAGGATCCCTCTAATTTTCAAATATAATTATTTTCCCCTCAATTCTAAGAGTCCAAATTATATTAATCTCTTTCTGTTTCTTATATCGTCTCAGTCTGTCTCTTAAGTATTTCTGCTTTACTAGAAATTTGTTTAACATCTCAAACTATTTGTCTTACAGTGTCTTTAATTTTCTTTACCTCGTCTTAAAGTTCTCCTTCAAATAAACTTTCAAACATTTCAGTAAGAATTTTCTGGAGAATGATCCAAAGAACCTTTCCTGGTTACTTTCTTTAATGTCATATTGAAATTTCAAAAATGAAGAAAAGACACCCCAAACAACAATAACAAAAAGAGAGAGAAGAGGCCTTCCAAGATTAAAAATGAAAATCCAGTCCTAGAATCAAAGAATCTGTAAAAAAAAGAAGAATCAGTGTGATAAACCAACTAACCACCAGATGGTGCTCCAAGTAACTGCAGCAACAAAGTTAAAGAATTATTATTTATTTGCATTCTTATAAACGTCAGAGGTGGATCTTTTCTGTCCTTCCATACATGCAGTGTTGTCCTGTTATCTGACTTGCTCCAATTGAAAACTTCCTCCAAGAGGAAGAACGTTCACACTGTCTGTGCACTATACAGTTTTTCTTTTTGTTGAGTTTAGAGGAATGATTTTTGATGTATATTTGCTTCATTAAATTGTGTTCACATTTGACAGGAAAGAGAATCGCGTGAAAATTTACGTTTGGGATTGATGAGCCTCCCTGCTCCAAAGAATGACTTTGAAATTGTCCTACCAGAAAATGCAGAAAAGGAGCTTGAGGACCACAATGCGGACGATGCGTACATTGAAGATGCCGCTGACGCAGATGCTCGGAAACAGGTAGGAATCGACACCTGGTTTGTGAAGGAGTTTGGCTTATTGTACCCTTGTGAACTCTAATTCAGAATGATATGCATGGCTGCCAAAACAAAATGCTAAGGCAAAGCAAGGACTTTGCAGACAATATGTGGCAAGTATTTTAACGTAAGGAGTGTGAGGCCTCTTAACAAGTTTACGGCAAAAAATGCCATCAAAATAATGCATTTCTTCATACTGCTTTGTATAGTACTAGTTTCTTATAGCCTTTCTATTCTCAGCATGGCATCCCAAGTTTCTCTCAGAAGTTAGTTGCATGCATATACACGTGCAGACCCACTGGCCCACTCTGGCATCAAGATAGTTAAGCCAGAGATATCAAAAGAAAGAAGACTAGGCAGTAGATCATAGAGCAAGGAGAACACCGGGCACGGTGCACCCTGTCTTTTATTTGTTTAAAAGAACTCATCCCGCCTTCAATAAAACTATCTTAAGGAGACTAAACCCTCACTTAAAACATCAAAGTTAATACAGTGACTAGTAAAACACTAGAGGCAGTTAATAGGAAAATACGACAGCAATAGGTGTGTCTAGTTTGACTAGCATTTGAAAAAGTCAAGAAAAATAGAGAGATTAGTGCTTTTTGAAGAAAAATAAATGAACAAGGCTTAAACTGGTTCTGTGCTAGAGTGTTCCAAGAAGAAGGAAGGAAAGTCGGAAGGAATGCAACAGCTTAGAGGGTTTACCTTCCATTAACCATCTTCTTGAATTGGTAGAGATCCTGGAGAGGACCTCCAGGAGGAAACTTGTATGGAAAAGATGGATCTTCAGGAACTCAAATCATAAAGGTCTCTAAAGGGGTTCTTTTTGGCATTAGTGGCAAAGGCAGTGCAAGCAGTTTTGGAAATGGCATGCTGCTTTGGGCATTGCTAGTGAACAGACTTAACAGTTATATCATGGATTAGGCATGATTCCTGATGATATTCAGCTGTGAGCGGACCATCTCTACCTAGGAAGCACCAATCACATCTGAAGGAGCTATGCATTTATTCACACAATATACTTGGACTACTAGTTTGGTCTAGTAGTCCAAACGTAATAAAGTTATTTTGTGTGACTTTATGTATTCTGTCTGTTGCTTTTTCATGTTTCAAAATTTGGCTGCGGTTTGTTAGTCTCATTCTGTCTTGTTACTGAAGAATTAGCATAGACACGTTTGTCCTGTCCTACTCAAAAGATATGGTTTCACTGCCAGAACCTGGAAAAATATAGTTAACAGGGTTCATCCATAAGTTCTAGTTTTAATTATGTTTTAATATTTGATATGTTTTATTCTTACTGTAACCTGCCCTGGGACTATTTGGTGAAGGGTGGGATATAAAATTTTAAAATAAATAATAAATAAATTGCAATCAATTATTTATCTGTTCATTGTTTCTTGCCTTGGTCCACCTTCTCTCTTAACAAAACTTGAATTAACCAATGTATGCTTAATCGAGTTTCATAGACGGTACAAAGTACGAGAGATGGAGATCAAACAAACCAATGAGCTTTGTTTTCATAGTGGCATTGATGTCTTTATCCTGTCGCTTCTGGTTGGATCTGTTTTTAACTGTGTTCAGTGAGAGCTGGGAAAGTCAGGCTTTCCTTATGTTCCTTTTTTGTTGCTGTTTGTATTTCCGTACTGTGCCAGTAATATAAGTTAAAATTAGCTTCATTGAAACCACAAGTAACAGTGTCTGACTGGTGTTTTGCTCTTGGTAAGGAAGCACTTTGTGAAATGACCAGCAAACTATCCTCTGTTTTGCTGACATCCTTTTGTGTTGTAGAATTATTCTCATCCATGTCTGAAATGCCTTTTTTAGACTCTTCGGGAATTGGAGCGTGTGAAAGCCTTGAAGCGCATGCACAAAGCAGTTCAGAAAGATCTACCAAGACCTTCTGAAGTAAGCTGTTCCTAATTGTAATTAAAAATATTGAAAACAAAGAAATATTACTCCCCTTTCATAAACGTCTAAAAGTATTTAAAAATGAAGGCAAATAGATGTCTGTGACCAGATCTGGTGTGTGAAGGAAGTATCATTTGTGGCAAAAATACTTGGTGGCTGTTAAGATGTGCGTGGCACAATCTTAGCCTTTGTTCTAAGCTTCGAACAAGCTTGGCTGAAAGGTTTCTTTTGTAGGGTTCTGATCATAGAGAATAACAGGGAAGCTCAAACATTCCATTATGCACCATTATCTGTGATTCCCAAAGTGAATTGAATGGTAGCCCATGTTGGATTCAGCAAACCAATGCAGAACTGGTGGGGTAGAATGCACAGAGGGGATCAGGGATGGGTACCTTGACTTTGATCACTCTGAGCCACTTGGAGACAAATCTTCAAGAAGGTATTTGGGAAAAAATGGATTAAGTTTAAAGGCGGGCCCATGTTGCAAGAGCTCTCCTGTTCTGACTACAAAATGGCTTATGCGAGTCCAATTTTTGACTTAGGTTAATGAAACAATCCTCAGGCCTTTAAATGTGGAACCACCTCTGACAGACTTACAGAAGAGTGAAGAGCTAATCAAGAAAGAGATGATCACCATGCTGCATTTTGACCTTGTACATCACCCCTATGGAGAGCTCTCTGGGGGCAAGAAGGGGAAAGTTCCAGGATTTGTTTCCAGTAGCACGGAGCACATGACTTACCTCGAACACAATCCTTATGAGAAGATCTCACAGGAAGAGCTCAAGAAGGTATTCTGTGCATGCTTTGTGTTCTCTCCCCTGTATAACACTGAATTTTGCAAGAAGGTTACACAATACTTAAGCTCTGGCCATTGAGCGCCGATTATGGGTATTTTTCCACTGTCACTAGAAGTACCCATTAATGGGTACAAAAATGCCATTACGTACCCATTAATGGGTACTTAATGGGTACTTCTAGTGACAGTGGAAAAACACCCTATGATAATAACATGATTTAATAAGCCCTTTTTTTCTTAATGGCCAGCTTTTTGTTAGGAAATTCCTGCATGACAATTGAGAACTTCTAAAATAAAAATTGGAAATCATCCTCTAGTTACGCTTGGCAGCCATCCTCTGATCTTTTCAAAATCAGGGTTCATCTTTCCCCATAGGACTGTGTTTTAATGTGTTAACCTTTAAGTCTGGCTCAAAGAACCCTGAAAAAATGGACCACATTTGATTAATGCAGCTGGGGCTCAGAGATCCAGGAATGTTAGGTTCATTCATTAACAGTCCCGGCTGTAGTTGGTTGCACTTGCTCACTTACAAGTAAAACTGCAAAGTGGGCGACTTAAATTACCTGCTTTCTGCTCTCTTTATTGTTGCCAAAGGGCCCTTCGCCTGCATCATGCGTGTTCAGCATATCTAGGGGTTTCGATGGACAGTTTTTAGACTACATATAGAGACTTCTTTGCATAAGTTCACACTCATAAGATCTTATCATAGGTATCATGAATAGAATAGATAGAATAATCTTTATTGATTAGTCATTGTGACCTTATCAAATATTAGATAAAACCCATATATTATGTTAAAAGACATAAAAAGGGAACGGTAAAATAAAATGTAAGAAGAGCGACAACCCGCTTTTCACACTCCTCCTCCAAGATTATGGTACTTGTTTCTAATCTTCATAGCCTTCAGAATGAACAGTGCCCCTCTGAGGGTTGTGTACTTACCTTTCCCCCTGAGCAATAGGTGCAGTTTTGTTTTGTTATCAGAGAGTTGGTTGTTGATTAAGAGGGGAACAAGGTAATAATCCCTGATATTGTTGTATAAACAGCATTCAAAGAAAAAGTGAGTCAGATCTTCTGGGACAATAGAATCATATACGCCGTATCATTGGTTGTAGGGAATGTTCTGGTAGCGGCCCAACTTGCTCATTATGACTGGTTGCTCAAACCTAGCTGTATCATGATATATATATATATATATATATATATATATATATATATATATATATATATATATATACAGCCACTGGTTTTATGTTTAGTTAAGGATTGGACTAAATAGAAGTAAGAGAATAAACTTTATGATACTTCTGATATGATGCATACACGGTATCTGCCAGACTGTACATCAGGTTTGTATTCCAACAGCAATTTTATTTTGAAGAAGAAACTGTAATTTCACAAACAAAGGAGAAAAGTCTGTACACACACATGCAGCGCTTTTTGAATGGGCACAAAACATTTGGAAGAAGGTTGAAAAAGTTATGAAAAATGACTATAAATAAAAGAGATGAATATGGCTTTAGCAGCACAGAATTGGAACTATGCTACGGAATCCTCTCATGGAAATATTGTTATGAATGGAAATCTTCCCAGTTCTGACAAAACTGGTTTAAACTGCTTAGAATATATGGTGATTATAGGACTGTAAGAAATAAGAGCATGGTGTTTTTGTTATAACCAAAGTAGGGCAAGAAATTTTGTTACAAAGGGCGATGAATTTGTGCATGAATGGAAAGATTGTGGGTGTGACTCTGGAACTATAAATAAAGGAATGGCACATGAGGGAAAGGGGACTGGGAGGAAGGGCTGGGTGCAATGGCTTCCTAGAAGGCAGTGAGGGAGGAATCTGATGCGGTGGTAGGGCAGAGGGAAACCCCACCATGCCTTCCTCCTGCAGCCTGATGCTGGAACGGCTCCCTTGGACGGTCAGTGAGAGAGGAATCGGACATTCAAACCTCTTTAGAAAACATCTAGACTGGTGCCTTGGATATTTTGAATTAGACACTTGGTCTGTTTAATAAAATGGGCTTCTTGTTTTGATATTTTCCCGTCAGCCAAAGTGAAGAGGTAGTAGGTGATTTGGAGGTGGTAGGAGCAAGAGATACAGATTTGCCGTTTCTGGCCCAGGCTCCCTCAGGAGCTGTGGCTGGTGGCGAGGAAGAAAAGAATGGCCAAAACAAGAGAAGGGGATGGCTGCGTTCAGACACATGCTGCACATGGGAATGCGCAGTCCCAATTGAGCCATCACGCACAACGATCCATTGTTCGTCATGGTGTTGCACTCTACGGTCGGGGCTTCACACTTACCTTAATGCTGGACCAACAGCACCCACTGCGCAGTATAAGGAAAATCTGGCTCTTCAAGCCAATGCAGGCAGGAGAATGAGAAAAGCAGATGAGATACTGGCTAAGCAGGAAGGGCAGCTCAGAATTTGATTGGCTGCCTTAACTTGCGTGATGCCATGCGCCGACTCGACTCTCACTGCTCCAATAGTGGAAGCTACAGAGCTGCCTTCCTAGTCAGGACTTCCAGTCGCCTCTGCGCAATGAGTTTACTGCACTTTTACATTTAACTGCAGATTTATTCCACTATTCTGGAGGCAGCTGATTTTGCACCTGTCGAAAACCCAAACAGGAACAGTGTGGGGGAGAAAGCAGATCAACCTTGGTCTGCTTGGTCTGCTCAGCCCAGTTTCTTCCTGCTCAGTCTGCTGGCTCAGCCCGGTCCAGCCCTTTTCTCCATTGTGGACCCTTGCAAGTGGAGAACCACAAAACTGTAGACTCAAAGAAGATCGTGGGATATGCATATACCGTAGGCGGGTCTGCTCCGTATAAAACATAAGATAAATAAATAATATTCTGGGTTCTGTAGGAAAAAGCAGGTTTGAGTTTTGTTGACGTCTCTTTCTACTTCCCGTTTAACTGCATCTAATTTAAGATGAGAGAACGTGCGGATGTGCTCTGGGAGTTTTATCGCAAAAAGCTGTCTCCATTTAGAAGGCACATTTAAATTGCTTCACTTTTTAAACATCTTGATAAATTGAATAGGCTTTCTCAACATAGCAGGTGTAGCCAAAGGCAAGTAAATTCTACAGACATTATCCCTAGTGATTACTTAAAGGGGGGGGAATCATCTGCAGAAGATGCCTCATCAATTAGCTATGCATGATTGAGAAATAGTGCAGTTAACAGTATTTTTGTATTTCCAAATAGGCTGAAGAACTGCTGAGCCAAGAAATGGAGGTGGTTAAGCAAGGTATGGGGCATGGAGAGCTTTCCAGCGAGGCTTATAACCAGGTCTGGGAAGAATGCTACAGCCAGGTCTTATTTCTTCCTGGACAGAATCGCTACACAAGAGCCAACTTGGCTAGCAAAAAAGACAGAATCGAGTCCCTTGAAAAGAGACTAGAGGTTAGTATGCTGTGGTTATCATTCATTTTGGGATAGAAATCAACTTTTAAACAAGCAACTTGCACCAGAAAGAACTGTTTCAATTTGAAGGTCTTAAGAGAACCAGCCCTTATGTAACATTGTACTGAATGTCTTCGCATACATTTTGTTCAGGCACTGAAATGTGGATATTGCTGAATGGTATTTCATAACATGGCAGAAAGGTATAAAACTATATTTTAAAAAAACTTTGCAGGTGATAATGGGAGCATTACCTTCTGAACGGTAGATTGTGTTAAATTTAAATCAGTAATAGTGATCAGTGCTGCTTAGGAATGTTTGTGAATATTTTATTTTATAATATTTTATTATGAAGATTTCAGCCAAAGCGATATAAGTGCCTTTATTGAAAGTTAGTTACCTTGATTTCGCTGTTTTCAAAGACCGTCAAACTTCTCGCTGCCCAGCAGAGGGCACTGTTGCTCTGTGGGATGCTTCGTGGTTCCCTCAACTGACAAGGAAAAATGAGCTGCTAATTACTTTCTTACAAACTCTGTAACACAGTATTTTTCTTGTGAATGGAAGTGGTGTGGAATATTCCTTCCGTTGTATTCATTTTAAAAATATATTTGTAATTTCTCTTTTAAATGGTTTATATCAACTGACAGATTTGGGGAAGGCATTTAATGTCGTGGTTTTTTAGTCATTTAATTGGGCCCAACTTTCATAACCCTGTGGGCCCTAAAACCCCAGGCCACTCTGACTTTTGCTGTCTCTCGGTGCTTGGTCCGTAAGCTTACAAGTGTTGCTTCCATCTTATCTTCTGCCGTCCCCTTCTTTTGCCTTCAATCTTTTCCAGCGCCAGGGATTCTCCAGTGAGTCCTGGATTCTCATAATGTGGCCGGAGATGTTCAGCTTCAGTACTGGTCCTTCCAGTGAACAGTCGGGGTTGAGCCAATTAGTTATTCCATGTTCAGTTCTTACTGTTGCTTGTTGATCTGCATATAGGTTTCTCAAGGGGTGGCGTGTTACTTCCATCTCATTAGAAACTTGCCACAATTTGTTGTGACCCACACAGAGGTGAATGTCAGCCCCTCTGTTCTCTATACTGTGGATCTCCAACTCAGCTTATCATCAGACACAATGACATATAACTACACAAGGGACCATCTGAAGCAAACAAAATCTTACAATGATAGTAGAAATGCTGGCAAAAGCAAAAATGGGGGGGGGGGGTTCTTTTCTCACTTGCTTGTTTCCTGTTTCTAAACAACTTTCCACCTTTCTGGCTTTCATTCATGTAACAATTTGACAAGCAAATACTGAAACTATTATCTTAGATGATCAGTTGTTTGTTCCTATGTGTTCATATAAGGGGAAAGTTGCAGTCTCAGAAAAGCAACCACAAGCATGGTTTAAAGTCATTTAATATACTTGAAATATAGATGTGCTAAGATTTAATTTGATTTTTAAAAACACCAAGTGGAGGAGAGAGAAAGAGGGCGATTTGATGCTTAACCCAAAACACTCAGCATCATAATGCTTAAACTACCATTGTTGATCATAATAGAAGAAGAAAGAGCCGGTCACATGCTGCAAGAATGAATATCTTGGTTACTTTCACCTAGGGAAGAGGAGGTATGGTTAAGTTACTTTTGGGAAAAATAATAAGATTGTAACCAAAAAGTGACAGAAGACAAAATGAAGATATACATAGGGTATATTAATGGGTACTTAATGGGTACTTCTAGTGACAGTGGAAAAACACCCATAGTCAATTGAGAACAGAGATTTTCAGTAAGACGATTAAGAGATATATGAAAAGCAATTCAACTAAAGTCAGATGAAATAAAAAAAGTTTAATGTGAAAGGTCTGAATTCTACAAGTAAAAAACAAAAATGCAAAGGTGTTTGACACAGGACTCGAAAGCAATGATAAGCAATTCAAAGCTCCTGCCTCATCCAAATCAAGGGAGCAGCTGTCCTAGTTAATAAGAAACTGTCATTTGAAGTCCAAAAGGAACTAATAGACAAAAATGAGCCATTTATTTTATGACCTTCTAGAAGACATTTTGATAACAGCAACTACATTATATGTCCCAAATCAAAATCAAAAACCGTTTTAAAAGCATATACTTTTAGTTAGAAAAATTCACATTGGGCTGGGATATGCACCTAGTAATAAATGCGCAGCTGGACCAATCATCTGCCACAGCCCTGTCAAGCCGACACAAAAGAGAAGTGGAAAATATACTGCAGAAATATAACTTACTGGTTACTTACAGACTTTAAAAATGCAATTCAGTGAATTATAATTTTTCTCAGAAAGGCATCATACCAACTCTAGAGTTGTTTATGTCCTAATTTCTTTTGGACTTAACAGGTAAAATTTTAGAGTCTGGAATATACCTATTTTGTTTTCTGGTCATGCCACCTATATATGTCACCCTTAAATTGGAATCAGATAAAGAAGTCTCGGCACATGGAAAACTATAGGGCAGACTGTCAGTTGATACTTTGAAACTAATAACGATCCAGGAACCAAAATGGTAACCTTATGGGAAAAAATGAAAAGAGTGGTTAGAGGAAAAGGTATCTCTAAAACTGCTTGGTTGATGAGAAGGAGAACAGCGAGGAGGAAATAGAAAGGTCTCTGAAGGACTTAGAGGCAAAATATCAATCATATTCCTCTAAGAAGTTTTACCAACAAATAGATAAGAATTAGGAGTTTTAGATTTATGAAACATAGCTAAGACTCAGTACTGTATATTCCGGCGTATAAGACGACCCCCAAGTTTTCCAGTTAAAATATAGAGCTTGGGATATACTCGCCGTATAAGAAGATGACACCTGGCGTATAAAATGACCCCCGACTTTTGAGAAGATTTTCCTGAGTTAAAAAGTAGTCTTATACACCAGAATATACAGTAGATAATAAAAATATATTTTCTTAATCTAATATTGGATAGCGTCTGTATGACGTGTGCATTGTCATTCTGCTGACAGATAAACAGAGGGCATATGACTACAGAAGCTAAGAGAGCTGCCAAGATGGAGAAAAAACTGAAGATCTTACTTGGTGGTTACCAGTCGCGCGCCATGGGGCTCATCAAACAGTTAAATGACTTGTGGGACCAGATTGAGCAAGCGCATCTTGAACTGCGCACATTCGAAGAATTAAAGAAACATGAAGATGCAGCTATTCCTAGGAGGCTGGAGGTAAAGGATTGTTGTTCCTGTTATTTTAAAAGGTTTAACAGAAAAAAGTGGTTACATATGTTTGTATGAAAGAGTTATGGTAGCATTGAATTAGCCTCAAGCCAATAAAGGGGAGCGGTGACCATCATGTCTGTTAAATGAGTTTGTCCAGAGTATGTTATTGGTTTTAATGTGTTCATTTTATATGTTGTTACTCCCCCCCACCCCCGAGACCCTTGGGTATAGGGCGAGATAAAAATGAAAATAAATAAATAAATTTTACATTATCATGCATTCAGATAACAAAAGTGTTAGTCCGTTGTGCTGCCTATGAGTACTATAAATCTTTTTGCAACAAGGAGAGTGTAGAGTATCCACTTACATTCATTATTAATCAATTTTCAAGGTATGTGACTATAATGTGCCAAAGTACAAGCACCCCAAAATATAAAGGGTTGGCTACCTTTGTACTTGTCAAATGCTTGTTGATTGACCACTGAGAAACATAATGACAAATGGTGGAAATTATATTTAACTATATGTGTTGTTTCCATAAAATCAGTGTGGAAGCAGAATATTGGCATTTGCAGGGGGATATGTGCCCTTAGTTCATTGTTTTTCTTTTGTTCTGCCCTTCACAGTGCTCTCAGGAACCCTCTATCTTATTTCAGTTCTCTTCTTCTAAAACTAACCACCCCTGTATGGTTGCGTGAGCCTCTGTAATGTTCCTCCGTGATTTGCACTAGGCAAAAGCTCTCACGTGTTTGTTACAGAAAGATATATAATTTGAGAGACCAGACAGATAGAAATGACGCCTTGTGTATTTGTCCCCTGACTATTTTATCTGCTCTTGCAGTGTCTAAAAGAAGATGTTCAGCGGCAGCAAGAAAGAGAGAAGGAGCTTCAGCAGAGATTTGCAGAATTCATGTTAGACAAGGAAACATTTCAGTCAAAATATTAAGCTTTTTTTTCTGAAGTCTTCGATTGTAATATTTTCTCAATTGCAGTAGTTATGTTTACCACCTGTGTCTCAAACCAAATTGGCTACTAAATGCATTCTGTGTTTTAAATACGATTAGTTGTGGCATAGAACATGAGTTGTGTTCTTTGTCATGAAGGACAACTGAATTTGAACATATGCGCCATAATCCAGCAACTTGTTGAGTTATGCCCATACTTGTGTGCTTTAACAAATGATACCTTGATATACATACCTCTCTGCTTCTGTCTCCTACACACACACAAAAAAAATCAGCCCTTATTTTTAGTAATGTGAACTTTATTAAAATTACTGTTTCTGTTGTGTTTCCAGCCTTTTACCATTGCGAAGATTTACAAGAACTGTACACTTAGTCTGTATGCTAGTGAACGCTGTGAATCTGGGATGTAAAGAAATGTAATAAAGTGTATTAAAAACCATTTAAGTGCAATATTTGAAATAAATTTAACTCAGTACTGGAGCAGTTTGTTAGCTACATAAGAATAACATGCCATTTTGTGTGTAAGACACCTAGAAAGAATCAAATACATTCCAAAGGACAAGGGAATAATTCACTGAGAGGTTCTCCTGTCCAAGGCCATCTATCAGGAATGTGGCAAACTGGTTTACAGAAAAAATACTGTGCCTTGAACAATTGTGCTAAAAAGCACCTATAGATATAATGCACATTCAGTTTCTGTTTAAATTGTCTAATCCTTTTGGAAGCTATTAATTTCTTGGACTAGGAGATCCTTTCTTTAACTTGCATAGTTATGGAAGTTATTAAAAGAAGTGTATTTTAGGAATGGAAAGCTTCTCTTAATGAAGAAAAGGCAAAAACCACAAACTTTGCAAAAAAAATGCAAAGAAACAAACCATTATTAGAGAGAAAATTTCCAAACATTTGAAGGCCCAGGCTTGCTGAAAAATATCCAGAGGTGTCCATTGATTATTTGTCTAACCCTTCCTTACAGCCGTTCTGACTGGTTGCTGTCACTACCTCTTCCAGAATTAAATTCCATAGACCAATGACCCTCTGAGTGAAAAAAAAAATACTGCCCCTTGTTGGACCCAACTCTCTTGCCCATCAGCTCCATAGAGTGCTCTCTGATGGACAAAATATTTCTCTCTGTTCACCTTTTCTTCATCATGCATGATTTTATATACTTAATCAGGTCACCTCTTAAATGCCAGTCCCATGGTAATTCTTGTTGCCATTTTCTGGACTTTTTCCAGTTTCACAATAGTCTAAAAAAAGGGGGATCTGGCTCAAGATGGCGAACGGAGTAGCAGCATAATTCCAGAGCTCCGCTTGAGAACTCAAAAACTCCCTGCTACTGATAAAATACCAGTCTATTTACACAACTCAGCAAGTTGAAGGACTTCCACAGTTAGTAAGCAAGACTTTCCTGACGGTTTTACTGCTGTAATAGCCATAAATGAGAAAGAGAAAGAAACAAGAGATGTCCCCTCCCGAACAAGAAAAGGGCCAGAAGGAAACAAACAAAGGAAAACGATATCTAATTGACAGAGGCAATAAATTCACTTGTAGATCTTGCCTCACCAAATAAGTTTGCAGTTTTAAAGAAAGGAGAAGTTTTAGAGGAACGAAGACTGGAAGGAAAAGAAGCAGGCAGTATGCAAAAGGAAAATGACTAGTAAATTAGCGCTGCTAACCCAAGATACTTTAATTGCCCTTGTGAAACAACTAAAGTGTATTGAAAGGGATATGCAAGAAACAAAAGGACTCTTAATAAAACTAACAACCAGTCAGAACGCTCATTCTCAAGAGGAAACTGGGGGGCAGCAGGCATTAGCAAGCAAAGACTTTTCTTGTGTCAAAAGAGCCATCAAAACAACTCCCCTGTTATCTCTGGGACAACTGAAGCCTGGTATGGCCATAGTAAAACGTACCTTACAGTTAGTACCTTCTCAGATAGTACTAAATATCGGAAAGAAGGAAACTAACTATGGAAGATGGAATTCAAAGGAAAGAGTTATGGCCTCTTTAAGACAGTTGCTCCAGAGAACAGATAGGAAGATTAATTTGGATTTTTTCTACTGGCTTCCTAGAGAGGGCTTCTATAAGAGACTGGTTTTCTCTTTTAACAACCCAGAGATACCACATATCCTTCTAAATTGGAAAACATACCTGAAACAAAATTATGATATCCTTCCTCAAAGAGTCTTTAAAGAGACAGGCACATTCCCCACTGGGGTAAACACAGTCTGTATGGAAGCGAATACAGCCAAGACTCCTAGGCAAAAGAAGGCCGATCCATCACCCTCAAAAGTAAAAGCATCCTCCACCCAGCAGAGGACAAAAATAGAGTGGAATTCGAAAGAACTAGCCCTGATCGACACCTTTGGAAACTTGAGAAAGGGGGACAAAAGGGAAATAATAGATAGATTGGAACAGCTTTTAATTATACTGAAACAAAATGAACCAAGTTACCTGGCAGTGAAAACAAATACAAATAAAGAATATCAATCCCCTGCGAAGGAGATGGAGGAAAATAATAAATTAAATTCATCTAAACAGGGCCCAGCAGATCTTAGACCACTCTGGAAAGAGGGGAAATCAGCCAAACAGAAGCTGAACCCACAAAAGAAAATCGATAAATACCTAAAAAGAAACGATCCTCTAGGACCAACAGGAAAGAACACAAGGAACGACACAACAAAGAGCCATCACAACATAGACATCTATGACGCTTCTCCTCAAAGGCCAACTAACTAATCAACCAAACTGGAAAAATGATACAAAGCGGCCCTCTGCAGATCTATCCTATAATACAGATTTTGCCTCCCTGCCAGCAGAACCAGAAAACCACCTAGAAATTGACATGCCAATGCCTCCCAATTTCGGAAACAAGAACTGGTCCAGGAAAGAATTCCTGGATTTTCTGTATTTACATCCAGAGGAATTGGGCATAAACAACATTACAGTTCCTCAACACACAGGAAGTACCTGCCCTTTAAACCCTTCCATCTCAAGTAGAAACGGTTGTATAATTAGAGATAAATGTGATGAGATAGTTTCTCAAGAGTGACTAGTAGGGTCCAAAAAACAGAAGGTCCACTTTCTTACCTGGAACATAGCTGGATGGAAGTGCAAAGGGCATGACCAAAACTTTTTAGAGTTCCTATCCAGACATGCTATAATTGCCCTCCAAGAAACCTGGCTAGTAGCAGAAGACCAGGAAATCTATCTTCCAGGCTTCCTAACTTGGACCAAACCAGCCCAGAAGGTAGCCAAGGAAGGCAGACCCAGGGGAGGCCTGGAAATTTTAATCAAAGGAGAACTAGGATGGGAAGGATCAGAATTGCAGCTGGATGCCCTTGCCTCATGTAATAACATCCAAGTCCTCAAGTTATCTGGCGGCCCAAACACCATCCTCGCTAAGGATCTCACCACTATTCTAATAAACATCTACATGCCTCCTGATACATCAAAATGTGCTTCTCCTGACCAGCGGACAGTCTTGGAAGATGCCCTTGAGGAATTAAGCTACATCTTCCCAACTGCACTCCTGATAGCCATGGGAGACTTTAATGCAAGGCTTGAAGATTCAGTGGAAAAAATCACGCATGCATGCGGCATACAAATGGAGGCACCACCCTTTAAAGACGGCTGGATGTCAAGGGACACTCGGAGAAACAAAGCTGGCATTTCCTTTGTGTCTTTGCTGCATAAGTATAACCTGTTCATTGTCCGCAACCAGAATAAAGATATTCACTATCCCTTCACATTCCACTCAGCAAAGTCCAGCAGTGCACTAGATTACATCTGTGTCACGGAGGAGCATATCCCACTCTACACATCTTAGAGTAACACCAAGAATGGACAGTGACCACCAACCACTTGCAGTGGGCAGCCTGCTATTCTCAGACCTTCGAGAAGCAGCAGAAGCGGACACCAAATCTATACAATCCACAGAGATACACCAAAATAAAAGATTGAGATGGAACACAGTTGATCCGCAGCAAATTGAGACGTTCCTCTGTTCTAAAGAGGCAGAAAAGCTAAAACAAGAAATCCAGACACAAATGACACAACTGTAGTCCTCAGTGCCTTCAACTCACTTTGTACCAGCCTAAAAAGTTTTCTTACTGCAGCACCGAAAAGGAGACCAACACTAGGTTCACAATATACATGGTTCGATCTCGACTGCAGGTCTAAAAGGAGTCAACTGAAAAAGGCTATGTGATTGACCCTTTGGAGCCCTACACAAGAAGTACACAACCGGATGCTTGCATTGAAGCGACAATATAAAAGCCTACTGCGTAGAAAGAAGATGGCTTATAACGAAAAAGTCTGGGCTGACCTAGAACTATCTACAACATCAAACAATTCCATCTTTTTCTGGAAAATAGTTTCAAACAAACAGAGAAGTGAGGTTCTCTATAAACGCCCCTATTTCGGCTGCAAAATGGGGAGACTTCTATAGGGAGCTTTTTAATACATCTGAGCCTGGCCTCCCCAGTTGTAAACCTAAGCAGTTCACAAGCAGGCCCCAAATGCCTGTTTGGTCGTCCGTGTCTCCATCTGAAATTAAAGTGATTATAAACAGTTTAAAATCAAATAAAGCACCCGGTGAAGACTTTCTCCCCCCTGAACTGTTTAAACTGAAAGCTGATTGGTGGGCACAGCTCCTAGCAGGCGTTTTCACTCATATAAACAAGTACCAACAGGCTGGAAGATGAGCATTGTAGTTCCTATTTACAAAAAGGGGGAAAGGACAGTCCCAAAAAATTATCGGCCAATAAGCCTGATTTATATAGGGGCAAAAATATACGCCAGGTATTTAATGGACAAGCTAGAAGCTTGAGCTGATAACAATAACATTCTAAAGGAAGAGCAAGCCGGCTTTAGAAAGGGTCACTCAACAACTGATAACTGCTTCATAATGCAACACTTAATACACAAGTATACTTCTAAGGGCAGGCAACTGTATGGTGCATTTATCGACTTCTCCGCTGCCTTTGATTCTATCAACAGAGAAACTTTATGGGACAAGTTAGCAACCACCAACATTGATCCCAGACTGATGGCTCTTATTATCGCCGTTTATTCTGACACATCATTAAAGGTGCGAATGGGGACCAGTGGTGCTCTAACACAGGTCATTCCCACTACCCCTGGAGTGCGGCAGGGTTGCATCCTGGCCCCCTTCTTATTCTGCTTCTATGTCAATGACATGGTTGAGGCTCTAAATCAAAAGGACCTGCATGCACCCAGAGTCATAAATAGACATCTAAACATCCTGCCGTACGCTGATGATATGGTGTTGATGTCGATGACCCAAATTGGTCTTAGAAAGTCCCTAAACAAATTTGGTGAATACTGTGCAAAAAACGCTCTACACATAAACAAAGATAAATCTAAGGTCATGGTATTTGGAAGATCAAGGAAGCTTCATAGCTGGTACATCAATGGCCTAAAGCTACAGCAAGTCTATAACTACCAGTACCTAGGCCTCATAGTTACCTCCACTGGAACATGGGCGCAACACCTGAAACACTCTATAACAAAAACAGAATGGATTGTGTGTGCCCTGTACAAACTATATCATCATAGGTATCCAGGGACAATAAGACCTCTACTCAAAGTCTACAAGGCCAAGGTACTCCCAATGCTGCTCTATGGTGTTGAGATATGGGGTAAGCAAAATCTGCTCACCCGAGAGAGGTTTCAGATCCGCCAGCTAAGAGCTTGTCTGGGTGTCAGTAAGTCAACTCTGTCTGCAGCCGTTCATGCAGAACTTGGTATGCCACCCCTAAATTGTCAAATTCTAAAAAGACAAGTTAACTACTGGGTGAAGACAACCCAAGCGAACCCAGACAAATTACCTCACCTTTGCTTGCTAGAGCAAACTCAACTAAGGGAGAAGTCCTCCTGGCTTGCATGTTTGGAAAACGAGATTGCCAGGGTTGGCTTTTCTCTCCAAACATTGTGTGTCATTGGCTCTAAAGCCACCACAGTTATTCATCAACGGGCCCTGGACAATTGCAGCACAGACAGACCTTGCTGCCATCGCTCAGGCCACAGCCACACCTTACTTGGCCAGGTACAAAAGCCAGGTTAACAGGGAAGCTTACCATAACTTCCCAATGCAATTTCATCTGCGCAGGCTTTTCACCAGAGCGAGATTTGAACAACTGGATATAATGATCAAACTGGGTCGTTACCGGGGGATTCTGTACAACAGGAGAATTTGTGTTTGTGGAGAGAACACTGTTGAAGATCTAGCACATCTACTTCTAAACTGCAGACTATATGAGAAATAAGGAGCTATTATATAGCCCCCTCTTAGCCAATTATAACCTTCTGGATGATATCGGGAAGCTTCACATATTGCTCGTGCTTGGACAGGCAGTCTGTTTTTATGGTTGCACTTTTTATTTTGAAGGCAATGAAAACGTGCTGATTTTACTAGTTTTTAAATTATGTGCAGTGCACAATGCTGTGTGTTACTATGTTTCTGTATTTTGATATGGTCAAACAGACTAATCAATAAAAGTTATATATATACAATAGTTTTGCAATATAATTTTTGAGGTGCAGTGACCAGAATTGTACACAGTATTCCAAATGTGGCCTCACCATGGATTTATAAAGAGACACAATGACACTTTCCAACTTATTTTCTGTTCCCTTCCTAATCCCCTCTTTTTTCACTGCTGCTGAGCATGGGGTATTTTAAAACGACCATGGCTGAGCATGGATAAAAGTCACAGACTATGACTTCCAATAGTTATTTTTCACAACACTGTAGTTAGGGTTCTGAAAACTGCAGTTGCTAAAAGAGAAAAAATGAAATCCATTATTTTTTCCTGTAAAACTGGTTCTGGTGGAGCATTACCATAATGGCAGAAGTTGCAGAAGTTCCTGTTAGGCGAGTGGTCACCTCCCTTATAAAATGCTCTGAAGAACAGTCAGTGGGGCTGTACCATGTGATACATTAAGTCCAGCAAGGTGGTTAGTAGCATTTGGAGACTAACAGGAGAAGGGTTGGTGGCATGAGCTTTCATAGGGTGTTTTTCCACTGTAGCCCTTAGATTTGGATCTAAGAAGATCTGGATCTAAGGAATGGGTACATTTCTTAATCTGGATCTAGTAGATCCGGATTAAGGGAAGCACCCCATGTGTTTCCATGGGAGGTGTAGCACCCATTAGCCATGGGTGCTAACACCCCTGCCATGGAAACACCTTTGCACCCATCTTGGGAATCCAGATTGACTCCCAAGGGGTTGGTCCCTTACCCCAGGTGCTTTGGGTGCAGAGGGTGCAGTCTTCAAATTGACTTCAAAGGCTCCCTTTAATCTGGATTTTCTGGCTGAAGACCCCATTGTAGACCCCATTAATGGGGTCTACAGAAAATCCGGATTAAAGGCCAAAATGTACCCATTAGATCTGGATTTCCCCCACGGCAGTGGAAACAATCAAGTCCCAAATAGGTGCTGTGGTAGAAATGGGGTCATCCAGCTCACACCCAAATGGGTCCTTAATGGGTGCAAAAATGGGTACTTTTTGACAGTGGAAAAACACCCATAGACACATCTGCTTCAGATGCTAGGGGGCCCAATGGGCACGTCCAGTTCAGATGCTAGGGGGCCCATCTGAAGAATGTAGCATCTGAACAAGTAGACGTGCCCATTGGGCCCCCCAGCATCTGAAGAAGTAGAGGTGTCTACAAAAGCTCAAGCCACCAACCCTTCTCCTGTTAGTCTCCAAGTGCTACTAACTACCTTGCTGTACTTTGCGAATTAGACTAACACGGCTATTTCTCTGATATTGACCAGGTGATACATTGATCCTATGACTACGGGGATGAAGACTGTCTGGCACAATAAATTACACTGCCTGGACTGGTGTTAAATCAAAGCTGTGTCTATTTTCAACAGGAGGTGGAGCATAGTGGTGGTATTTAGGTGTGTCAAAACTTAAAGGAAAAGTTTCATAAAAGCAATTTAATAAATGTTAAGTTCCGTTTTGAAGACAACCAATGAATCTCACTAGTAGACCGATATTGTATCCCAGGCTAACATATATCTTTGGTACAGTTGGCATACTAGGCCCATCCAGATTGGCCAAATATGGTGCCACTCTGCCTGTGCTGTGGTAGGGTTGCTACACCTATTTGTGGCAACCCCACCATAGCTCCACTGTGTCCCCCCCAAAAAAAGCACAATAGCACTGGTGGCGCATTTTACTCACAGAGAGGACTGCCATTGTGCTCTGTCTTCTGTGCATGTGCAGGGGCTGAAGATGGTGTGATGGTGACGTGCACTTCTGGGTATTCCAACTGGCTGAATTCCCCGATATGTGTCAGAGAAACGTGCAGAAACCAGGCTAGCGAAGGCGATCATTTCCTAGATGCACTACTCCAAGCGACTACTTGTTAGACGCAGCCACTGATGACTCAGGAACAAAAAAGGTACAATTTCTTGTGTTTCTCTTGAAACTGTATTGAACTAAATCTTGTATAGTTTGGCAGGAATTTGTTTAAGCTGTGTTCTGCTTTCAGATTTCTTCAGTGAACTGAAGCACTGCAGCAGCCGGGAGTGAGCCACTCTCCACCCCCCACGCACGGGCCAGGGTGCAATCTGGCACGGTCTACACAGGCGTGCACGCTCCCAGTACTATCACATTGCGCGCAACTGTGCAGACCACAGCAGATTGCACTCCGGGCCCGGCAAGGTGAGTGATTTGCACAGGCTTGCCAGCTGTTGGGCAGATTTTGGCCCAATCGTGGGGGGGGGAACGTGTCTCACAGCTGTCAGGGAGGCGTGTGAATGCTTCACTCCCTGAATGGCCGGGAGTGGCCAGAACACGCTGGGCCACATGTAGAGCACAATTAAGTGCACTCCACGCAGAACACGTGGAGGGCGCTCTGGCTGAGACGGTTCCGGACGAATGCTCTGTCCCGGCATGTCCTCCACGCATTCCAAAAGGCCTAGTGCGAAAAGGCCTCTTGTATCCAAATTCATACCAGCCATTATCTGAAAGCTTCCCAAACAGCTACTAAGTAAAGAGCAGTGCTCTAAGAAATTGCATGTGCCGCTGGCAGTTCAAAATTTGGAGTTGGTGAGCTTTGTAGATGAAATTTTAATAGGTGCTTCTCAGCTGATGACAGAGAACCACCTGCATTTGGTTTGTTCAAATGATGAGTACAAGAATATCCGTTCCTTTTCTCTTGCCAAGGCCTCTGCCTTTGTGAGGCTGTAGCTTTGCCTGCCTTGGGCTCTGGGAAAAACTTCTCGGGTTTAAGTCAAAGGTTTTCCGTATATCAGCTTAGACAGGGCCTGCCTTATTAGATCACTTTTAACGGCTGCAGATTAGAACAAAGATTCTGAGATATTTGAATTACTTAAGGATTCCTCAAAGGAAGGAGGAATATTTAAATTCACTTTGTCCACTGCTAGCATTTATGAATTGTGATGCCTGGAAATGGAGACGATATTTCTTATTTATTCGTTTCATATGTTGTTTGGACTCTCTGCCAAATATGTGCTCCAGGTAATTGCCTCTTGAGATCTCATGGAGCATTTCTTTTACTCCTCATCTCTTTCCACTCTCCTCTTCCCATCACTGGCCCTTGAACATGTGGGGAGCATTTTGCATTTCTACTGTTCTGGTAACACTTAAAATAACTCAGGACACAACCCTCTCTGTTCAGTCTCTCTAGCGAAAGACTGTAACCTGAGCTCCATTGTCAAGTATACAGGTTGATTTGTTAGTCATGGGAGCCAACTGAGTGACCTGAAGCGCCCAAGGTTGCTTTGAGCAGGAATAGTAATAATAGTGATGATCATAATGGTAATAATAATAATAATAATGCTATTGAAAAAGTGATAGGCTTTTGAATACAAACTGATAAAGTTTTGCTGATTGAGAAGGAGTGGGTTATTGGCATAGCAATATTTGCTAACAGCAAAGTTGGAGACAAAATCTTCTTGGGATTTGAAGTTCAAAACTGAAAGACTATGGCCCAAAGCTAGCAGTAGTGGCATCACTGCGCCCAGTGGACGCCCAATGCACCACATGCTTACGCACCTAAGGAAGGCGCAAAAAGAGTCAAATTTTAGCTGTAAGTAACTTTCCATAAAAGAGAAGGCAGTTAGAGTGCATGATGATGCCCACTCTCTCCATACGGGCACGACCATCTTCACCTGCCTGCATATGCGTGGTCAGTGTGCTCTTAACAGAGTGCAACTGAATTTGTTAAAAACCACAACGTGATATTTCAGAGTTGAAAAGACGGTGTCCGAGGGCAGAGCAGAAGAAAGGAGCAGCCACAGAGGATGTTCCCTAGAGCTTTCCTCAACTTTCAAAATATGCCTAGAGCAAATGCTGTAAGGAGTTGATTAAAAGCATTGTTTAAATTTTGTTTCATATTTTTTATACATCTGAATTTATAATATTTGCACTTTTGTGATCAATATATGAAGCAAAACTCAAATCTTTTTAGAAATTCACACATCACATTTTGTGATGCAGTTCCCTGAGGAAAGTATATTACAGATTTACATTGTTTAGGTAAAGGCATGTACAAAAATATGTCGCAAGGAATAGTTTTCTTTCCCCCACACAAAAAGAAATGGCAAACTTGTAGAAATTAGGAGAACCGACACATAGAAAAAAGATTCATCTACTCCTGGCTCTGAGCCGGCACAGAGGACCTGGGAGAATTTATGAGCTTGTTAAAGAAGAAATGGAGTTAAAGCATGGACCCAAAAACATTTGTGCTGCATTTGTGCATATGAAAAATAAAAGTGTCTCCAAAGCGCCTTAGGGATGGTAGAATGTGGCTCTTGTGTTCTCGTCCCATCTCTAACCCACGGATTCTAGTCTGGAGTGTTCGGGGGAAGGCTGACCACAAACTCGCATGGGGACGATGCCAGCTGTCTCCAAGCTGCCTTAAAGTCTTTAGAAAAAACGAGTTGTGGATTCAGTCTCACGTATGCTCAGTGCCTAAAAGAATGGAGCTGCGTTAGGGATCATGGTTTGGAAATCAGCCTTTCTTCTTTTCCCTTTCCTGCCTTCTTTTTATTAATTTTATCATGATGAATTAGAATCCTAAAATGCCATTTCAAACAGTAGTAATTAGAGATGTGCGTGAATATTTGAAACATTCAATATTCATACAAATTCCTATAAATTTGGACCTATGAATCTAATGTTGCGACATTCGTACATTGACATTCATATTTGTACAAATGTTTCAGAACGTTCATGAACCAGGGAGGTGAGAAAGCGGCTCCAACAGTCACATCTGCAATGGATCCAGAGTCTATTCGACATGGTTTGAGAGCAGATTCAAAGTGGATTCAGGGCCGATTTGATGCTTTCAGTGTGGATATGTTCTGGGATATGGCAGAAGGTGTGGACACTGCTGTCTGGGAGCTATGAAGCCACTCTCTGTCCAGGTGTGGATTGCATTTTAGCAGGCCACAGCTAGTTAGGACCGTGGAGGGGTTGGTGGACTCCAGTGCGGTGACTGTGTCCAAACACACTTACCCAGTGAATGGACTGGGACCTTCTTTTTCTATCAGGTAATGTACGTTTAACTCAAAGACAATATTTTAAAACTATGTTTTTAGCAGCAGTGTCTTTATGAGTCACATATTCAAGATCTCAAAAAACCATTATTCAGATCGTATGTCTCTTTCTGTTTATTTATATCTGCTGACACATGGATCAAAGTCTTAAGCTTTAAGGAAAGCAAAGAATATTTACAATTGTGTTGGCTGTTTCTTCCCTTTGTTCCTCATTCTCTTTATTGTCTTTAATCTGCAGTTTTGTACCCTTCAGCTAATTTTCTTTTTATGGGAATATGCAAACATTGTTTAGCGGTGGCTCTCTGTGGATCTGTTGTGTTAAATTCTGCCATACAGTGAAGTGGGCTGCATCACTGCCAGCATTTCTTAACCATGCAAACTGCGGCGTCCCTTACTTGGCTGGTTCATAGAATGCTGAAGTTGCCATGAGACTCAACATTCGTTATACGGCATCTTATGGTCTGTAATGAGAAAATTATTCTAAATTGCCCAAGGGAATGGCTTTGATTAAGCTATTTGCCATTACTTCCTTTACTAATTTATGCTCTCCTCTCAAACTCCAGAATATAATTATAATGGACTCCCACATGCTCCAAATGATTAGGAAATGGGGGAGGCATTGAAGATTCCAAAAATATTAGTATTACACTTTTTGGCTGGACAGTGTTCTGCACAGTGATGTGAAGCCAAGTTTGTGATTGGTGTACTATAACAAGAAATAAGCTTGCTATGGAATTCTGTGCAATTAGTCAAACTAGTTTCTTAACAAACTCAAATGCCTGATTTGCTTTAATTGTACATGCGCTGGCAGAAGCATGAAAATCTTTCCCCTTTTCATTGATGAGCTTATATGAGGCGTCAGATGTCTGTCTCTTCTCTTCTAGGGAAAAGCATTTTACAGGCAAAAGCCCAGCAGCTTCTTTCAAACGTTCTCCAAAGTCTTAATCTTTTTGAACTTTGCAGGCATAAATGAGGCCAAGTCATTGAAATACAATCTGTCCTTTCTGTCGAAATGTTCTCCAAAAAGACAAACTAATATGTCATTCATGCTTCTTTTGGAGTAGGATTATTTTAGTGGTACAAAACAGGGGGAACAGTAAAAAATTTGCAAGTTCACATTTCTGAGTGTTACTGTAGCATACTAGCTACTGCATAGACATAATTATCTGTGGCTATGCATTAGAAGTGTGCAAAGCCTCAGATGTGGCATGAATCCAAAATTAATAGATACATTTGGGATAGTCAAACAGCTTCCAAAAATGGATTGAACCGTATGCAGAACATTCTGCTGGTAGTGAGGCTCTGGACTGGTCAAAAAAGCATTTTTAGTTCCCTCTCTCCCTCTCTCTGTATTCAATTCCAATCCCCACAAGCGTTTCCAGGGCTATGTGTAGACACTCATGTTTGTCCACATGTGTGAGAATGAGGGGAGAGCACTGAGGAATGAAGTAGAGTTCTCTGATGCTTTCAAAAAGAAAATGACTTTACCAAATATTTTTATTGCTTCCTGTCACAACGCTTGAATTAATCAGAAGTTGCTTCTATGTTTTTATTTCTTTGGGCTACGGCTGTCTTTCCGACGGCAGCAACGTTGCTGAAGACCTTCAAATGCCAAACTATTTCCAAGTTGCCCAGAACAGTGTGTAGATCCTGCACCTCCTAACTTTCTCATCCAGAAGTCTAACAAGAACAATGTGTAAGTTATTTTGTTTTAGAAAAATCCACAAGCAGAGCTCGCAAGATCATCCTCCTAGGAAAGCAGATGGTATATTTTCTTTGTATTGTTATTACTGTAAACTTCAGTGTTGTAGGCACTGTCTACACGGGGCCTTAAGGGGGAGCCCCACAGGTGACTATGGGGGGCAGGTTAGGAAAATGTCTCTGGCCCATGAGCTGCCTCGACTCCAGACAACATGCCCTTTCCTTAAACCCTTTTAACTGTTCCATGGGCACATCATTGGGGAACTTGCCTTCCTCCAAGCTGGATGCAGCGAGGAGGACATCAGGCCCATCAGGCCTCCCATGGACTCAACCTGACCCCACTTGGCCTGACCGTAAAGTTTTGGAGGTGGAAACCATTGGGTTTTGGTGGGAAACAGCTGTGAGTTGCCAAGACCTTCCACTAACAAACACTGGCTTCTTGATACTTTAGTAGATGTAAAAAATACTAAACTGGCTGGGTCATTCTCAGCAGAAGCAAAATATTAGAGCTGTCCTGAGTATCCTGTTTCCAGAAAAGAGCTATTTCTTCCATGTCCAATCTGTGTATCACAAGGGAGGAAGTAAGGTGAGGCCTGAAATCACAGCTCAAGTAAGCAGGGGAACTGGAACTGCAGTGCCAGACTCCGCCATAGATCTTGAGGGACTTTTCACTACTCGGGGTGATGGTTTGGTCCCCCCTGACAGCAGCTCCTGAACCTTTTAATGCCATTTGCTGGGATTCAAGAGCAGGAGAAGGTTTGTCCTTGTCCCTGTTTGAGATGCCCGTGAGCATTTGGTGGGCCACTGTGTGCGACAGGATGCTGGACTCGATGGGCTGTGGCCTGATCCAGCAGGGTCTCTCTTATGTTCTTCAGCTCCAAGGTGAGTAGAGAATGCAGCCACAGCTTTGATTCTAACCAGTTTAGGTGGGATAAAACTATTCTTATAAATAAAAGTAAAGAAGAGGGACAAGATTTTTAACAATTGTTCTTGTGCCGGCAATTTATGATGTGTCCTATGCGTGGCCAATGCTAGTGAGGAGACAAGCAATCGTGAGCGGGGCAGGGCCTTTAATGAGAAACAGAAGAAAGGACCCTCTGCTCCCATTTCACTTGGCAATGTAAGTTCCCCAGAACAGCCTTTGCCTTTGAAAATGGCATGACTCTGAAGGCCTTGCCAGTACTTGGTTGCTCTGGTTGGTTGGAGCAGAGTGCAATCTTTGGGAGGAGAGGGTTGGTAGTGCATGATCAGGGAACTTCTCGGAAGGGCATCTGCACTTGGAGGAGGCTGCTACAGCCTCCAAGCACCCCCACCCCCACCTGCTCAGAAGTTCCCTAATCATGCACTACCTGTGGAGCATGAAATTGTGCTCTACATCCTCCCCAACCTTCCTCAGTCACTTACCTGTTGCATCCAGCCAGGGAGCATTCGCACCTCTGCTGGATGAGGTGGTCAACAGCGCTGGCAGCCCTGCTGCCCTCCTGACATGAGTGCGACTGTGCAGAGGGTCAGCATTGTTAGTGGTGGCACTGACGCATGCACAGTTGTGCAGGGTGCCACAACCAAAATGGTGGTGCCCTGAAGAGGAACCGGCTGGACAATTGAATCAAGGTAAGTATACAATCATGGGGGGGGGGGGACGGGGGACGGCTAACATTGACTAGTGCTCCAAGTGCAAGCTCTAGTCAACGTTGGTTCATTGTGCTCCTTTCCCACCCAGCGGACGGGAACGGAAGTGCGAAATCACCCAAAATCTGATCAGCAGACAGTCTGGCTTCTGGGTTCCTTTTGCATTGATAGCAGGACACAAGGACAGTATTCGGGCAAGTGTGACACTGTTGGAGCCACATTTTGACACAAGAAACTGAGCTTTACAATGAACATGCCTGAGTTTCATTACAATATTCAACAAAAACCCAAAAATGAAGGCACAAAAATGAAGCATTTCCATAGCATGCACATGTAAAAAATCTTTTTTAAAAACCTCTCTTGTATACATGCATTGTCAAAATATTATTTTAGTAGGTCCTTTAGCAGAGCCATTTTGACCTCTATGACAAGAATACATTTCAAATGGACGCTGCATTTAAGCCTAAGCACATGTTATTTCTTTTTCAACCAACTTGAAGGTTGTGTGATTCTTAGCTTCTCGTAGCATCTGCCAAAAACCTTTCAGGGAATTTCCTCACCATGTTACAAATTTTATGAGTCATACAAAAAACTGGGAAATGATTCAACCAGCTGCCTTGAGTTGACTTGAAGATTTTTACAACACCTTTGTGCCACATGCACGTCAGTAAGCAGAATGGGTTATTGTAATATCTGATGGTCTTGCAAAGATGTTGTTGGATGTAAAACATGCAAAACATAAAGTAAAAAACTATCACTTTTTTTACTATAATTATTGTATGTAGTTTGACATAGAGGGTGGAGTGTAGATCCATTTGTTACATCAATTGGTTGGTGGCAACTTAATTCAGGGCCTTATTGCATGTACCTCTCTTAATCCGGATTAAGAAGATCCAGAACTTTGGTATCCGGTCCTTGTGGAATCCAGTCCAAGTAGTTCCACATCACGGTGAGGACCCTGTGCATCCACATGGGCCATCTAGCACCCAATGGCAATGAGTGCTAAACTGGGCTGCCGTGCGACACTATAGCTCCCATCCTGAGGCTCTGATTAGGCCCAATTAGGCTCGAGCAGGAAGGTCCGCCAGTGGCACAGTGTGATTGGCCCATGTAGCCGTCAGTTAGGGGTCACTTCCTGGTACAGTGGGCGTGGCTGAGAGTCATGGCTTTGTAGCTGCCTATGTAGCCACGATGAACCTTGTGCTCAGCTTTGTAGACCGCTACGAAGGACATGGGGAAGTGCAGCCTCTGATTAAGTCTTCACAGTGCAAGACTGGACTGAAGACACGATTAAAGGGGTCTTGAGTTTATCCAGATTTAAGGGCCCAAAGACTCCATTAAATTTGGAGTACAACAGCGTTCATGTGGACAACCTGTCCAGAATGGGGTCCTAATGGGGTCCTAGTTAGTTGTGTATGGGGAAGGTGCATAACTGATCTGTACCAATTGTGTATCTATTGGGTTCCTAATGTGTTCTTTGTTGCAACTGCAGAAAGGGCCTCAGTGTTTGTGGTGTTATGATCTTTTTTGTATCAGTGAATGGTGGTAGGAGAAAAAGCCTCCTTGATAATATTGGTTTTTATTGATGGAAGCTGTTCTGAAACAATTTTAAAAAGTAAGATGTAGAAAGAAAGAAGGGAGAAACCCAATATTGTCAAAATGCATAGGGCAGCTGCCACTGGACAAAATGAATCCAGATCAGAAGACAACACATTAAAAGAAAAAGAAAGGCATCCAAGCTGTACCCACCATTATGGAAATAATTCCCATGAAACAGAAATGGCAAACAAGGCTTCCAAACCTAAAGGGCAGAAGACGGCTGAGAAGGTAAAAGGTGAGTGGTGGGTCTCCTTCCATGGGCACTTTTATGGTTTTGAGCAAACTTCCTCAGAAGATTAGGCTTTTCTGAAAGGAACTGTAATTTGAAGAAGCAACTTTGTTGTTCAAGATTTTTCTTTGGGGATGGCAGGACAGAAAAATGTTGGCACATGAGAAGCACAGTTTTCCTGCCCCTCCCCAAAAGAGGCCATTTAAATCCCTCTGAGGATTTTTTTTCTTGGTAAATAAGAACCTAAGAGGAGTCCTGCTGGATCAGGCCACAGCCCATCTATTCCAGCATCCTGTCCCACACAGCAGCCCACCAATTGCCCATGGGCATCTCAAGCAGAAGAAGAAGAAGAAGAAGAAGAAGAAGAAGAAGAAGAAGAAGAAGAAGAAGAAGAAAGAGTTGGCTTTTCTACCCCACTTTTCTCACCCATTTAAGGGGACTCAAAGTGGCTGACAAAGCTTGTCTATTCTTCTCCTCACAACAGAACAGCCTGTGAAGTGGCGGGGCTGTGAGAGCTCAGAAGAGAGCTGTGACCAGCCCAAGGTCACCCAACTGGCTCCATGGGGGAGGTGGGAATCGAACCCAGTATTTCCAGATAAGAGTCTGACTCCCTAACCACTAGGCCAAACTGGCTCACAAGGGCAAGCCTTCTCCTGTTCTCGAATCCCAGCAAATGGCCTTTGAGGCATCCTGCTAGCGAAACACACTCTGGATTAGGGATATGCATGAATGCAGTTTTCAAATTCAGTTCATAATGAATTGTAATGAATTGAATATTTGAAAATCCAAATGTACCCAAATAATGAAAAAACAAATGTCTGGACATTTGATTCGATACAAATACATTTGTATGTATTCATATGAATAATTTGGAAATGTATATCTGTACAGGTACATACGCATCTTGTACGCATCCATATGCATCTGTATGTATCTCATATGCATCCCGTTTTCATCCAGTACGCCTACCTACGAGATGCGTATGTACCCATACAGATACAAATGTCCAAGTTATTCATAGAAATAACTCAAGATATCCATATTCACCCAAATTCAGAAATCCTATTCATATATGAATGTCTGAATTCCTATGAATTCCTATGAATAATGAATATTTCGAATATTAATTCACATCCCTACTCTGGATCCACTCTAGATGCTACTGGCACAGCCGCTTTCCCGCCTCCCCTGGTTCACAAATGTCCTGAAGCATTCCTAGGAACATGAACGTCAGTGTACCAATGTCACAACATTTGTTTCATATACAAATTTGTACAAATTTGTATGAATATCGAATGTTACAAATATTTGTGCACATCCCTAGATCAGAAAAATCTGCAAGGATTTGGTAACTGCAGTCTCACCTTAAGATATAAGAAAGCCGTTTTACTGAAATTCATAAGGAGGTTTGCAAACCTTTACTGACTCTACAGGCTGCGGTTAATTTGGCAACCGGAGTTCAAATAATTGAAACTGGCCCAGAATATTGACAGCAGATGCAGATTACAAAGATGTCTTTCAGTGTCTCAGTTTCTCACCACACCATGCTTCCTAAGTCCATACTCACCTCCTGTAATTCATGTCCTTCTGAAACATCCAGCTCACTCAGGGATAAAGTTCAAAAAGAACTTTATTGTGTGCTGAAATGCAGACAATAGTCCGAGTCAAGAAATTTGCAGAGTAGATCAAATCCAATAATCATTGCAGACAAGATGATACAGGGTTTGGCTCCAGCTCCTATGAACAGAGCAGTTGTCAGAGGATATGTCATTTGCCTATTGGGATGGTGGCTAAGCCTGGAGAACAGAACTATTTACTGCAAAATCCCACCTTTCCCCCTGTCAAATGTAGTTATTTCAAGCCCAGTTCCTGCCAAGAGTCAAAGACAAGGGAAGCTTTGTGTGGCATTTAATTCTATATCTATCTATCTATCTATCTATCTATCTATCTATCTATCTATCTATCTATCTATCTATCTATCTATCTATCTATCTATCTATCTACCTACCTACCTACCTACCTACCTACCTACCTACCTACCTACCTACCTACCTACCTACTTGCCTGCCTGCCTGCCTGCCTGCCTGCCTGCCTCCCTGCCCTGCCCTGCCCTGCCCTGCCCTGCCCTGCCCTATACCAAGTAGTCTCAGAATGAGTAATAAAAAACAAACTGAATTACACAGGCACATCCAAAAAAAGAAAGGGGAAAATTGCAAAGGCCAGGGGAAAAAAATACATCTTTAAAAGTGTAAAGTAACGGAGTTGACCCAGCTCAGAGGGGAGGTCTTCCCATACCCTGAGGCTACTATGGGAAAGGGGCTCCCATAGGTTCACACATCTTCAGCTTCACAGGGTAGTCCTTGGAGAATGGACTGAGCAGGCACACCGATTAATATTCTTTCCCTTCATAAACTGCATGTCTATTTCAAATTCTAGTAACCAGGTATTTGCAGTTTCTTCACAGGTTCAGTCTGCTTCACTGTGTTTTCAGGTGTCCATAATATTTCATCAAACCCCACATTGCATGCATCAAGGAGAATTTCAGTTCTGTCATAAGGAATACTTGGTGGAAGCAACAGAGATAGGAGACACCAGTGGGACTACCACAGTACTACCACTTTCAGTAGGTGAAGACACGGGACCTGGAATGGGGCCTTTTCTATGGTAGCCCCCAGATTCTGGAACAGTCTCCCCTCTGAGGTGTAACAGGCACCAGGCAGCAGTGGTGACTTCAAAGCTTCAGGAGCCAGGAGGTGCTAGTCATGTAAAGAGTGCCCTTTCCCACCTCTGGGGCAGGATTTTAGACTTCCCTCCCCAGAAAGACCTTTTCCTGGCCACCTGAAAGCTGCCTGTGGCTGCATTCAGACAGACACTTTAAGATGCTCCCCAGCAGGCCCAGACATCTGGATGCCTCTGGAGCAAAGCATGTTCATGCATCCATCCCATCCTGCTACACCACTTGCCACAGAAGCCATCTTACCTGCATGTCTGCCCACAGGCGCTGCCTCCCGCTCTGTGTAGATAGCAGACAGGGCAGGAGAATGTCACAGGCCTGCTTTCCAGTGGGAACTTTTTGCATTGGGAAATCCTGGGGTCATTTCCAGGCCAACATGAAAGACATTCTCTGAAAAATGTGCAGCTGAGGAACTTTCATTTCACAGCTATGAGGGTTTGGGAGAGGGGGTTGATTATGTATCAGAAATGTCCCAGAAAGTTGGTCACTTCTGGTCCAATGTGACCCCTCCCCCCCCGGTGTATTGTTTCCTGTGACCCTTGCCTGGGGCACTTTGCACACGTTGCCTCATTCCGGAGCTGCATCCAAACCCAAGGCCTGTGGGGTTACTGCTAGACGGCCTGAAAGTTCTTCATGCAACATTTCATGGGGGGAGGAAACAGGATGGGCTAAAACTCTCACAATCACTTCTTCCCAAGGACTGTCCTGTAAACATTTGCAAAATAAAGGAACCTGAAGTGGCTTTCTTGATGTATTTGCCCTTTTGCCTTTTCAGGCTCCTATACAGAAAGTGATTATTGCCTGACCGTTCAGGTCATGCTAAACAAATTATGTCAGTGGTCTGGAAAGGCAAGGCCACTTATGACTGGGGATGCTGCTAATATTAAAGGCATGCCTTATTTCTACAGCATGAGCTCCCACGTGGCACAGAAGACACATTCTTATTTATAGGTGCAAGCATGTGTTTTTGCTTTGCAGAGAACTTTGGTTCCTAGCGACATTTTCCATGATAAGAAAAGAGTATAAGTCTCTTCACTAACCATCACGTATAAAGACGGCAAACAGAGTCTGTTTGTGTGGCATGAAATGTTTTTTATGACTTTGAGTGTGTCCAGACCCGTTAATACTGCAGAGTGGAATGCGCAGTTGCGGCGGGAGCATCGAACACTATGACTGATGGACCGTACTGGTGACATACTATCCCATTGCTACTGCAAATTTACTGTAGTGCAGGATGAAGAACACTCATTGTGCAGTATTAGGTAGCTAAATTCAAATTTCACCACCAATCTGATCAGGAAGGCAAGAAGAGACAACGAGAGCAGGGAGGGCAGCTCAAATCCTATTGGCTGCCTCAACCCATGTGACAGCACATGCCGACTGAGCTCTTCCAGCTTCCTATGGGAAGCTACAGAACTGCGTTTGGGGTCAGGAAGGTGTGTTGTCACTTTGCTGAAGGTTAGCTGTGATTTTCTCCTTAACTGCAGATTTATTCCCAAAGTCTGGAGGGGCCCTAGTGAAAAATTATTCATTCATGCTTTGTGTGTTTTTATGACACTGCTGTACTTACATCTTTACCTATGGAAGAGAACTATTGCAAAAAAATTAAGGGGAAAGGATTTGGCTACCCCAGTGTTTTTAATACTTTCCAATACAAGGTATGTTGCATGGATGTTCATTGTTGATTATCTGAATGTGTGTGTCAAATAATGTATTCTCCCCATTAAGAACAATGCTATTCAATGGAAACAGCATACAATTGATTCTGAGTTATTCTGTATCTCCTCATGAAGAAGAGTTGGCTTTTCTACCCCACTTTTCTCACCCATTTAAGGGGACTCAAAGCAGCTGGCAAAGCTTTCTGTTCTTCTACCCACAACAGACACCCTGTGAGGTGGGTGGGCCTGCGAGAGCTCAGAAGAGAGCTGTGACTAGCCTAAGGTCATCCAACTGGCTTCGTGGAGGGGGGCAGAATCAAACCTGGTATTCTGGCTCCCTAACCACTAGAATAGAATGGCTCACCCACACTCCCCAATGACTCTGGGTAGGAAGCATAGGAGCATCTGTAGGAATGAAGCAAGGGGAACACAGCAATCAGAACCACACCAAAGTTGTGCACAGGGAGCAAGTAGAAGGGCACTGCAATTCTGAAGCAGCTCATGCCATCAACCCTTCTCCTGTTAGTCTCCGAGTGCTACTAACTAGCTTGCTGGACTGACTGAATTATACTGAAAGTTGAGCTGCCACGGGGGAGTGAGGCGACATTCCCTGATGACATTCCCTTGGAGTGGTTCTAAGTCATTAAAGGAAAATGTTTGACCATGAGAAATTGCGACACTCAGGAGCTAGGAGCATTTCCTTGCCCTGCTCCTAGGTACAGGCAGCGCCTTAAGCCTTTCTTTAGGTGAAACCTAGTCTAAGGGTGGGAGGAATGATTGCTATCACATTCTTCTTCAATGCATATCACTTCCTCCTACTCATTTTCAAGCTTAGCTCATCCATTGCCCATCATGATTTTAGAGCCGCGTCTTCACAGCAACCTTATCTCGGATTCAAAACGTTTTGAATCCTTGGAGTCCAGACGGCAGTTTGGCTTAACATGCTTTTTCCGTGTTAAACCATGCCAAACCATTCTGAATCTCAATCCTGATTTCAACAGGTCTCATTCCGGATCCTGTGCTCGATACGTGTTTAATTTTTTACTGTGTGGACAGTACCGTTTTCAAGGATGAGATTCCGTGTTCAGGGTGTCCCTCCTGCAATCACACTGTATCCAATGGCTGTCCGTATTCTGGGCATGTCATGTTTAGGGTTTCCCTCCCACAAAAGCGTGCGATTTCAAAAATCCACCCTTCAGAGCAGCACTACACTGTAGCGAGGGAACCACCCCAAGCCAAGAAAAGGAGGGGAAGCAGCTTGGCTGAGGGTGGGGATAGCGCTGCTCATCAGGCTCCTGCTCCTGCTCCGGGGTGACTCCAGACCGGGGTGAGCAAAGCCAGGCATGGAGGAAATGATGACCCTCCAGTGCCCTGGCTTTTTCCTCCTCCTCCTCCTCCTCTTCCTCTCCCCAGCAGGGCCCTTTCCGAGCAGCTGGGGACGGCAGCGGCAGCGGCGGGGGCAAGAACAGCCTGGTGAAGCCGCCCTACGTCTGGCCCCTCCGCTCCTTTTTCTCCCCTTTCCGTTCACCCGGCGGATCCTCCATGTGCCTTTTCTTTCCCTTTGGCGCATTCAGTGGCTATTTAAAAAATAAAATAAATTCAAGACACGTGGAGAAAAGCTTCCCGAGGGATCCCTCCTCCCTGATCGATGCCTTAAAGGGTCCCCTTTTAGTTAAAAAAGGGGGTGATTGAGGGTCCCTTTGAGAATAAAGAGAAGCCCCTTTAGAGAGAGCATGGGTAAGATTAAACAGAAACCTCTTCTCCCCTTTTGCCTCTCTGCACCCGGATGCAGGCAGAGACGACCAGCCCTGGCCTCTGCACCCAAGGACTGGGCCCCTTTCTTGCCCATACACACACACATGCGCGCCCCCAATCTCCTTCCATTCCTCAGGAGACCAAAGCAAGGACAGGGGATGGATGGCCTCAAGGCTTCGTTCAACACCCCAAGTTTCCACCTTGCAAGCCTGAACTTCTTGGACCAGCCTTCACACAGCAGTGCTACAGTGTAGCAAGGGAACCACTTCACTCCTGATTAACAATGTTGTGATTTTGCGCAATTCTAACAGTTCAGACCTTTAGAAAGTGAAAGGGAGGAAAGCAGCTGAGGTTCTGTATGAATGTTAAAGGAAAGGGGCTTTACTTGCTGCTGCTGCTGTGTGCCCTGAGCAATGGGGAAAAGAGGCGTGAGGCGAAGGAAAAGCCCCTCGGTCCCCTCCAGCCCAGCCTCTCCGCACGAGGGAAGCACGGGTGGGAAAGGGGGATCCAGATATCTTCAGTGGGGGTGATGGTGGGGAGGCTTGGAGGGAAGAGCACAAAGCTGGAAGAAAAGGGGGAGGGAAAGGTAGTGCAGAGGAAAGGAGGTGGAGAGCTGCACAGCAATGAGGGCAGGAGGAAGCAGACAGAATTTTACAGAGTTTAGTGCACGATCGCTACAGCTGATCAGAACAAAGAGGCAAAAAAGGCATGGATGAGGCACAGAGAAGAGAGGGTGGGAGCAGGCAGGCTTTCATGGCAGCTATAAAATCAGACACTTTTGCTACATTCCCCCCCCCCACATCTCTTGTTAAATTTCCTTTCCGATACATCTGGTTCATTTTTCACCTCCTTCCCCGCCCCTTTCAACCATCCCCATCAGCCGGGGGAGAGGTCTGATCTCTGTCACTTTGAACTAAGTGAGAGGGGCTGATCCTGGGAGGGAGGGAGGGAACACCAATCAGAGAGAGGGGGTGGGCACCATGACTGGCAATGGGCGGGGAGGACAGGACTGCCGTGCGGACTCCGAGGATTGAATCCGAGATAAGGTTGCCATCGGGATGCCGTTGGGATGCAGATGAACCGGATCAAGTTGAAAGCCGTGGAGACAGTTTCAACCCAGTTCAATTATTTCAGTTTCGGGAAACTGATATAAGGCATCCCATGAAGACACGGCCTAGGTTGCCTATTTCTACCAACACCACGTGGTGAGAAGGAGCTTAACAATGACCAAAAGAAATGACACCAGCAAAGTGATGAATTAAAGCAGAAAGCATCCTGTTCACACATCCCTCACATGGCACAACAAATTTCAAATCAGGGGGACTTTCATTCCTTGCAGTTGATATTTCCAGCTGGGACCATTTGGGAAGAAATGTTCTGTGCCTTCGAAAACACCATGCTTTCTGGACCTCTGGAAGTTCTTAAAGGCAGGTCTTCACAGTGGCTACGAAGGAGCAGCAAAGTGCTTTTGACTTCTCTCTTCACTTTAGTGTGATTTTAACTTAGTGTGGGGATGTGTGATCTTCTCACCCTTTACACCACGAGGGTTCTGCCATTGTTGTAAGATGAATTCTTGGGAGAAAGAAATATAGGGAAAATAGCAACACCTTTAAGAATATGCCACCTAAAGTTTATGCTATTCAGGGACTTGGGCTGCCTCCAGATGGTAAGAGAAAATACAGAATCTTGTTTAGATCTCACAGTTGCCTCTTGCTATCCCTGCCAGATGGCACAGCAAGATGGCTGGGTAAGTGTGGACACTTACCTGTCTGGGCACTTGCTCTACAATGGCACAAGATGTACTTCTAGGTATTCAAATGACACAGAATACCTGGAAGTGTGTGATCACTGGCCCTCACACATGTGCAGCAGCCATTTTCAGCCCAATTTTGGCTCTGTGCACAGTCGTGGCCATTTCAATATGGTGGCTCCCATGAACGTGCATCAAGGCAGGTAAGCCTATATTGCTATTCCTGGAAAACCGAGGGCTAGGAGTCCCCCCCCCCCCCCAGAATACCAATACTGCAGGATTTCCCCTTTATATCCTGGGGTTTTGATGAGATTGCCATACATGCTTGTAGCAATCCCAATATAGCTCCAAGATAATTCCACATTTTAGGCCTTAGGCACTTAGGCCGGTAGTCAACACATAGTGAACTTCTGGTGAAGAGCATCCACACTCTGAGTAGGCTGTTACAGCCTCCAAGCGTGCCCGCCCTCTCCAGAAGTTCCCTAATCGTTGATTAGGTGTGGAGCACAAAATCATGCTCCACACCTTTACCAATGTTGACCAAAAGCTCACCTGAAGCACCCAGCAGTGCGACCATTCGCTTTTCTTCCAGTTCCCTGCATTGGGTGGGTAGGGGAGGCGGCGTCCATACAGGCGTGGTGGTGGTGGCGGCTGTGGTTGATTGCTTACCAAGAGTGGTGTCCAGTCATAGAGTCACAAGAGGGACGTTCAGTCACGGGTGCTGACGTGATTGGCTGCAATACACCCCTTCCCAAACACGCTCCTTTGCAATAATAATAATAATAATTTTATTTGATCAGTCTTATGACCATTTCAAAATTCAGAAAAAAGAAAATAAAAACACACAATAAAAAAAAAACATTATAAAACAGAATAAAGGAAGGCAGCTGACATTCTATTTGCAGATAGTTTGTTGTTTTCGCAGTTCTTTTTCCAAGAAGCAAGCTCTTTTCTTTGTGGCTTTCAGAATAAAGAGGCTTACTCTGATTATTGTAGATCTTTCTAGACCTTGCAAAAGGAATCTCAAAAGATCTTCTCTATCATGAGAGCTAAAATTAGCTGTAATTGGGTACAGGTATCTGCGACGGAGGTCAGTATAGGCTGAGCATTCGATTAAAAAATGTTCGATGTCTTCGACAATTTGGTCACCCCAAACACAAAGTCTCTCAGATCTTGGAATGTTACAGAAGCGACCAGTTTGCATCCTGATGTCAAGTTGTTCGAACCTGGCTCTGGTGTATATTCTCCTTAAAAGAAGCGGGACTGGGATCGTCAGATAATGTTCTAAATGAATGTTCCGTTTGTGCAAGGCTAAAAACTTTGTAGCAGACGCCCTAGCAATACTTGCTAGGTCCTGTTGCGCATAGATATCACAGGTACGTTGCTTGAGGACTTGTTTTGCCCTGGGACCCAAATCGTTCAGAAATTGTAAGGGGAGGCCGATCTTGGCCAGTTCATTGTTTAAAACCACCACCCAAGATGACCTGTATTGACACTGGTCTTGTTCCTCTAAGCATAACCGTGGGAGTCTGCTGGAGTTCATCTGATTTATTTTTGACCAGTAATTAAATTGTTTCATCAGGATTTGAGCTTTTACTGGTAGCAATGGTGGCCAATGGCAGGGAAAGATGGAACTTCCAGCTTCAGATGCAGCGACACGAACTGGTAAACGGGAGGACCATTCGTGCCGCTGGCCGGTAATGGACGCTTTGGGGAAGCTTCCCTCATGACAAGTGCGAATGGTCCACCTTTACCAGAAGTTTAACAGCCCTGGTGCACAGCAGCCTAACCAGCTAAGTGTGAAAAGACCCCGTCTTATGTTGAATATTTGAGAATCTATGCATTGACCTGTGCTATGAAAGAGCATATATAGAAAAGATATTCTTTATCATTCTATGCATCTTTAACTTCAGAAGCATAACTTGGAAAAACATAACCACTGTGGTGAAGAAAATATCTAGGTAACTTTCCTCTCCTCGTAGTCGTAACTCTGTCTGAATCCCACACTATCTTTTTTTTTTTTTTTGCATCCTCAACTGACAGGTAGGATGCCAAGACTGGCATTGTGCATCTACTTGCCAATTGTCTGTCAGGTGCAAGTTGAGGCACAGATAGGTTTGTCAGCTGACAAGCATCGTCCCCTGAGAGACAGGGCAACCGAGTATGCAAGCGAATGGGCTTGCGGTTCTTTTGAGTGTAGAGCTGAAACAGATGTCTGAGGATGATCTCCTGGCACGGCGGAAGTGTTTGTGAAATGGTTGGTGTGAGCTTTCTTGGCACATTCTTTGCAGGCAGACGGCAGAGTTTCCTAAGGGATTATTTGCTATTAGTTTGCAAAAGCCTAATGGTCATCCCCACAATTTAGGACAGATAGTTGCTTCTTTGTGCTTCAGAGTATTTTCTCCTGCATCTTATGGCCTGTGTGGAATTCATCCTCCTTGGATCTTGAAGTCCTTTCCTTTTAAGAAGCCCTGTTAATAATTTTAAAAACATCAATACCTTAAGGATATTTTGAATGCATTATTCAGCTGCCCTGTCATGAGGCGGGGAGCTGGTCTAATGCCCTTTCAATCATTAAATGACCTTCAGGTACCTGGCACTGTGGTCACACCTCACTTGTAGCCAGGACTGGAGTCATCTTACGTCAACTTTTTTGTATTATATAAATAAAAAGGTATACCTGGATTTTGATAAGTTAAAACTGCTGTGATAAATTTGCAGGGCACCTTGAGGGCTAAGTCTTAGGGGACTCAATCCCACGGTTGAAAATAGTCCCAAGAAGCATCCAAAGAATCGTCTGGTCCAGTTATTTTGCATCAATTCCTGGGCCCCAAAGATGTGGAGAAGGTGCCAGCTGGTGGTTGGCCAACTACATGCTTGGATTGTTGCACTTCTTGGCTGATAAAAGCTAGCTGGCAGGATATGACTGGGTGGGTAATCCTGAGTCAATGAAGCACCCCCTCTGCAAGAGATTCTACTGCTAGTGGCCATTACACCTTTCCTGGTTATGGCTGCCCAACTGCAAGCATGTCCAGAGGAAGCTGATTATAGAGAATCATTCCATTTGGCTTCAGGACAGGTTACGGCACTGAAAAACCATGGCGGTCCTAGTTGATAACCTTCTCCAGGAAAAAGATGGGGAAGTTGGTCCTGCTAGTTCTCCTGGGACTGCAATGCCTGCCTATTTGCTACCAAGCCCAGATGGAGGTATTGACATTAACTTATAAGGCCTTAAATGGCTTGGCTCCCAAATATCTAAAGGAATGCTGCCTCCCATACTGATCTACCTGTGCCCTAAGATGTTCATGTAAGGGCCTCTTGGTGGTGCCACCCCCTTCAGCAGTTACAGAGGTGGGGATGTGTGAGGGGCCTTGTCAGTGGTAGCCTCCAGGCTACGGAATAGTCCCCCTCTGAGATGCATCAGGCACTCTTCATTGTATGCATTCAAGCAACTGGTAAAGACACCTTGGCTGAGGGAACCGCATCCCCTCCCGACCCCCCCCCCATTATTTTATTATGACTTGCCCTGTGACTTTGGGTATAGTGAAGGGTGGGTAGGTAGGTAGGTAGATAGAACGACTTAAGCAGCTAAAAAAGCCAACTGTTGAGGTTCTCTACAGGAGCCAACTTATCTCTGCTTACAGTACAGAGCTTCAGAAACACATGCAAAATTGTAAAGATTGTTATTCCTGATATGCATTTCACTAAAAACATGAGTACCATACATGCCCTGGAATTCCACAGAAGACAGGGGTGTGGCTACCACCTGTGATGGCTGGATGATGCACAACAGCATTGGAAATGGCCTTCTAAAATTATGCTGTTGTTTCCAAAAGGCACGTGTCTTGAGAGTCTTGAGAACATACTCAGCAAGGCTGGATTTTTGCAGGGATGAGATGCATCTAGGTGATGCGGTGACTCCCATAAAGCATGTGCAAGCTGCCCCTAAGGTGAAAGGTAAGACTTCTTGTTGTCCAACCGGTGGTCTTGATAGTTTGGAGGGGGGTGTCTTTGCACACAGGAAGTGGCCCATCGGTCCTTCCCTATGTTTAACAACAGCTGCCCAGCTGGCCTGTGCAATCCAAAGACCACATAGGCTGACATGGCAGTGGTGGCAGGGTTGCTAAAAGCAGCGGTAAGTGCTATGGGATGCTTACGCCCACTCTGGCATGGAAACACTCCAATGAGCATTTATTGAGGCACTGTGGCTGGATGAGTGCAAGTCCAAACAAACGCTGGACTTATTCAGCACACCCAATGCACCATGAGGAGGAAAGTGTTTGGCCATATACCACATATGTTAATCCTGACATTAAACAGATGGCCCATTCACTCATCAGTGAAAGTCTGCCGGGAGCTATAAGAAAGAAAGGAGATTTCCTACACAACATAACAATTTGGACATCATAAGGTATAGGGTTACAAGCTTTTCTTTATCCCCCACCTGAAACTCTTAAAGGGTGACACCAGGGAATTTCATCTGATCTTTCGATACTAATCTTGTTTTATGCCATTTTGATTAGTCTGTTAACAATTGGCAGGCAGTGCGAGGAGGAATTCCTAAGTGCATGGAACACAGCAGATGGGCAATCCTTCTTTGGTGACATCAATTCATTTGGAGCTCACAAATCTGTATTTGGAGAAACCCCTGCATAGGAGGATCACAGGAAACAAGCATACTTTAGTTCTGCTAAAATGTCTATTTATCAAGCTACAGCCTGATGTTCCTAATAACCCGACAAGGTGAATCAAAACCACGCTGCTTTGAACCTCTGAAGGATGTCTGCATTTCAAGATGACTTACTGGTCCCCTCCTTTACATCTGTGGGCTCAGTCCACTGTCCTATTTCAAGGGAGAGGCCCTTTCCACAGGAGGCCTCATTCTGCATTATGTCTTGGAATGGGCATGCTAAGTTAGATAGCTTTACACTTTTTCATTGGTCGCAATCAGTTTCAATGCACCATGGAAAAACCTTCGCATTACTGCAGCTGTTTCTCGAATGTTATTGGCAAGCTGTTACCTAAGCTGGACCGGTTCAGAAAAAGATGTAACACTGTTTGGGCGAATCCCCACAGCAAGCTTATTTCGCTTTCCCTAAACCAAAATAATAGAACCAGATGCAAACGCGAATTTGCCTGTTCCCATTACTTTTAACTTAATCGCATTGGATCTGGATTCTGAGGATCATACGTGGTGTACGTGACTCAAGGGGGGACTCAAGTGGCTACTTTTTAAAAGCCACTTTTGGGGGCTGCCCTGCCCTCTTCCTCTTGGCATGGACGCGCCACCCATAAGGGACCCCTTCACCGAGCCTAACTGGGTGGCTGAGTGGCTGCTGCTTCCATGGATGGAGGAAAAATGGCAGCGGGCAGCCAGCCAGCGATTCTTTCCCCTCCTCTCCCCATTGCTCAGGGCACACAGCAGCAGTGGCAACTAAAGCCCCTTTGCTTTAAACATTCACATTCAGCTGCTTTCTTCCCTTCCTTTCCCTTTCTAAAGTCAGATCTTTTAGAATTGTGCAAAATTGCAACATTGTTATTCCAACCATCAAGGTGTGAAGTGGTTCCATCACTACAGTGTAGCACTGCTGTTAAGGGTGGATTTTTAACACTGAAATCACTGTCTTTGGAAGCAAGCTATTGGGAGAGGGAAACCCTAAACATGGATTCTCATCCCTTAAAACGGTACTGTCCACACAGTAAAAAATGTAAAACGTTTCAAGCGCATGATCCGGAGTGAGACCTGTTGAAATCAGGATTGAGATTCACCACGCTTTGGAGTGGTTTAACACGGGAAAAGCGTGTTAAGCCAAACTGCCGTGCAGACTTCGAGGATTGAAAACGTTTTGAATCTGAGATAAGGTTGCCGTGAAGACACTGCCTTTGTCATTCTGCATCAGGCTCAACAGACAGAAGCGCCTTGTGATTGTGTCTGATGCCACCCAGCCCTGCCCATTCAGGCATCCACCTTCTCAAGGCTGATTTATTTGGTAACCAGGCACTGTAGCCCATCTTCATTAATCACAAGGACAGGTGCCCCTCTATTGAGAAGAGCTCCATGGAGATGTCCGTTCCAAAGGTGTTCTCCAATCTTCTTGTTTTTAGGGAGGGAATATTTATGATTTCCACATCCCCAAGGGTTTATGGAACCATTTCAAATGTAGAGAGATGAGTGTGCCCTACACAGCAAAGGTAAGGTGTATTTCATGAAAGAAAAAATTATGTTCATCCCCTTTTAAAAAAAATATACATACTTTTTGTAAAACAAACTTTTCAAATAGGTTTTGTCTCATTTGATTGATGCATGTATCATATTGATACCATAAAGAATGCTTTTCTTAGAATGCTGCTCACAGAATTGAGAAGAGTAAATTTCTAAAGATTTCCACATTTGGTTTTGCTTTTAAGTGTTAATTTTATACTTATGCATTTATCTTCATAGACGGGTCTGCCTCCTTCCTGCCTCATAAACATTCTGTGCTATAAAAGGTAGATTAGAGAAGGGTTGGAACATAAGTGTGCCTGAATGTGGGGAGGCAAAGTCTGAACACAGCCTAATTCATCCCTTCCCGGAGCAGCATCTTCAATCTAGAAGCACCACGTGTGTTAATATGTCCCTGGAAATTGCTTTCAGGTGGACAGGGAAAGATCCCTCAGCGTGGGGCATTCACACACGCTCTGATGCTCCTCTGACTAGGAACACCCCGTCTCTCTGAGGTACAAAGTAGGGCGCCCTGGTTCTGAGAGGTAGTTCATTTCCAAGAAGTAGAGACAAGGGTCACATCCCCATGCACTCCATTTAGTGCGGATTGGAATATTTTTAATCCAGATGCAGGGCCGAATTCGAACTGAATTGTCCCCATGCGGGCTCAATTTGAATACGGGTGTCCCCTGCAAACCGCGCTAAACCCCTGCAGGGGGGAACAGCATCTTATTCGCTTCGCCCTCACTCTCCTGACAGGAAGCCGGGCTGACATCACCAAGCCCTGTGCTGCCCGCTGTAGTGATATCAGGGAAAAGCCACCCAACACCTCCTTCCCCGATCACGGCACATAGGCTGAAAGGCAATAAAAATATAATTAAAAATGAAAAAGCCAGGTCATTCTGCAAAGCCACTATGGGGTTTGGCAGCAGTTTACCAGAGGTGCGCACCTCCACTACACTCGGTACAGCAGGAGGACAATTTGCTAAGAAGCTTTTGGCCATCTTTCAAAAGCTGAAGAGGCCTGGACAGAGCAGCAGGGGGCAAATGCACACTTCCCGTGCTGTCTGGGGATGCAAAAGGTGAAATGCTAGTACACACCATGTCTCCCCCCATATGATGCACATATGTACGCTTACCTTAAGTGCAGATGTGTGTCTGGGAGTCCAGATGTTGGTGCCAGTGTGCGTGCATGGCTGCCATCACTGGAACAATGGTGACTCACCATGCATGCGCACATGTGCCAGCATGCTTGCACGGAGCTTCACCAGAGCTGGGAAAGGTCAAGGTAAGTGCACATGCAGGGCACTTAATCATTCTCCACATGTAGTTGCCTTGCAGTGCACTTCTGCACGGGAGAAGCCATTTCTGATTCAGAAATGGCTCCTCTGAATGTAGATGCTCCGTTGTGGTGCGTGCTGCAAGGTGACTAAGTGCGGAAATGTTTGGAGATGCTCCAGCCCGTTGATCATTCTGTTTGCCTTTTCTGCACTTTTCCCAGTTCCACAGTATCCTTTCTGAGGTGGATGACCAGAATTGTATAAAGAATTCCAGATGTGGCTTCACCATAGATTTATAAAGAGGCAAAATGATGCTCCTTGGCTTGTTCTCTATTTCATTTCTATTTTTCATTAGTAACGGATTTGTTTATTTCTCTGCTGCTGCACACTGGGTTGACACCTTCATTTAGCTGTGCACCAGAACCCCAAGACCCATCACTTTATAGGGCTAGTTTGGGCTCTTTGCCCCAATGTGCGTCACTTTGCACTTACTAAGATTGAAGCATAGTTGCCACTTTGTTGCCCTCTCGCTGAACCTCAAGAAATCCACCTGGAGCTCTTCACAATCTCTTTCAGCTTTTACTATGATAATAATTTAGTGTCATCAGAAAACTACCTTCTCACTATTTCTATTCATTTATTAATAAATTAAAAGGCAAAAGTCTGAAGACTGAACCGTGGGGAACCCCACTTTTTATGTACCTCCACTCTGAGGATTGGCCATTAATTATGACTGTTTCCTTCAGCCAGTTACTAGGCCAGGCCAGGCCCCATCCTCTTATTCCATAGCTGATGAGTTTATTCAGGACACTTTAGAGACTTGTGAAGGCATCAGAGGCTTGGATAACTTTTCTGATGACAGATAAACCGTTCCTGCAGTCCTAATCCACGCCCTGCCACGGGAATTGAAGGCTGCCTGAGGCAGGCAAGAACTCTGCACTGGAAGCAGAGGCACAACAGGCAGGATCCTGATTTCAGAAGGATGAGATTTCCAGTGTCTCCATATAGTCCCACATCTGCCATTCTATAGTCCCACATCTGCTCAGTATACACATTCAGATTTCTTTCCTTCTTTCTTTTTCTAGATGCCTAAGTACATCTTTCAGGCCATGGGGACAAGCAGGATATTTCTAAGGCCATTTGCTGGGATTGGAGAGCAGGAGAAGATTTGCCCTTGTCTCTGCTTGAGATGCCCATGAGCATTTGGTGGGCCACTGTGTGGGACAGAATGCTGGACTGGTTGGGCTGTGGTCTGATCTAGCAGGGCTCTTCTTAGGTTCTTTCTTTCTTTCTGAATAGGTTACTTTATCTGCAGTTTGTGGATGCAGTAGGCAAGCAAATATTTAATTCATTGTAAGATTGCCTGGTAAAGGATCCCTCGTGTATACAGTCATTTCAGTATTTATAGCTTGAAACAGACTATTTGAACTGCAGTGTAAAGGCAGTGATGGAAGCCAGTGTCAACTGACAGGTTGTGGGTCTGTGTGTGTTTGTACACTCATTCCAGCAGCCTGCACTTGTGTTTTCTACAAATTCCAGCCACTTTACAAATAGTTTTCAAGGCTGCAGTGCAGATAAATCTCTAAGATCCTAAAACAAACAAGATAGTCACTTAATCTGACTCTGGATTTTCACCAAAGGGAATTGCCAGGATGTGTTCTGGCTAGTGCCACCAGATGGAAATCTAATGTATATTGCCAGAGGCAAGTGATGAAACATGTACAAAGAGAAGCCACTAAGCCCATTGTCAGTAATAAGATTTCACCATCAATTATTGACAAAGAAAGCTGAGTCCAACCCAAGTCTGGAAATGAAGAATTCAGAAATGCCCCTTCAGAGCTGAGCCTATCCATTAGGGAAGGAGCTACAATACTTCCAGCGACCCGAGATTATCCTGTGGGTGCTGTAGCTCAGGGACCACAGTTGAATTTGCAAATGAAAAGAGAAAATGTGCAAGTCATAAAGCTGAATGGAGAACCTCTGCAAGCCATTAGATCATTAAGTGGAGTAAAAAATCAGAGTGCCTGGTGGCTGCTTTCAGGCTGACACTGGGCTCACTTTGCTTTGAAAGCCTGATTGGATAAAGTATTTTTATTAACTTCACATTTTGCTGCTCATTTTCTTCCCCCTGCTTTTCGTATCACTGGCTCAGAGCAACTCTGCTCTTGAAATTGATGCTTATTGGCCCTGGCAGGTTGCAACACCCCTGCAGGCTTCCCGCAGACAAATCCTAGAGTGCTGACCACAAAAACCAGAGGAGATACATACGCTGCTCCAGCGTCGTCTCTCTTCTTGTCCTTTTCTCCGAATGATGCGTCCTTTTTCTTTCTTTAGAGAAAAAAAGGCTTGGAGAAATCCTTTACAAAGTGATGGTTAAAGGAAGGATTATGAGGGACCTGCACGTTATTCTAGTTCAGAGTTCAGTACAGGAGTCAACTCTTTAGAATGACTGTGTTTTGCTCTTGGGGTGCCATACCCAGACTCTTACATTTCTACAGAATTACTTTAAATTTTATGGGAATTCCTAGTTGTATAAGTCAAGTTCTGTTTAGATAACAGTTTATCTGCTGACCTTTCAAAACCATGGGACAAGGCAACACTAAAGTGCCCCATGCACACAACGGGGCACAATACTTAAAAATATTGTCTTATCTTTATTCAAACCATGTTCTGTTCAGCCTCCAAAGGTAGAGTGTCCTTAGGTCGTGTCTGCACTGGGCCAGGAGACTGACTTCAAGAACACCCCATCTCATCTCCACAGGAGTCTGCAGGGAGGCCACATCTCCAGGTAGACTGCTGCAGCTGCACAAGATGAAGTACTGGAGCTGGCTATGGTGTAAAAATGGTGTGGTAGCCTACTTCAAACATACACAACTAGCAAGCAATCCATGCAGCATTCCAGGTAGGTACACCGGGCCAGCAGCACATGAGCTGCAGTCTGGTTTGCTATGGCTGAGATGACCAGTGCCATTTCATTAGGCACTTGGAAGTTGTGCCCAGCCAAAACAGCTCCAGCCAGCAACTTCAGAGGGCAGGAACACTCCTAAATCAGGCTGAGATGGACTGCCCAAAATGCCTTTGGCTTGGGTCAGGATCAGCCCAACCCATCTTGGCCAGGTTTGACTGATTCTGGCTAGTGCAGTGAAGGACATGGAAAGATCCTTATAGCCCTCTGAAAGAAAGCTGCCCTTGGCTCCCTACCTGGTGTCTGTCTGCTTCCAGAGTTCAAAATATGAATTAAACACAATTTTAATAATTTGTGGGGTGTTGCTGGCATTTTACCGGCCTTCGTGATGTCAATAGCTTCCTGCTTGGGGAGCTGCGAGGCTTCTGTGTGGCACACGCGATCACATGGGGTGAGGTGCGCATCACATGGGATGGGGCAGCCATCGGGAGCCGAGATGCAGTCTCAGCTCTTGTTGACCGTTCTCGCCGTCCTGTCCGGACTGGCGGGAAGTTTCACATTCACTTAACGCTGCGCAGCGAGTGCTGCTATACCAGCATTAAGTAAATTTGCAGTAGCGTTGCTATAAAGTGATGCCACTGCGAAGTATCGGCCGTCGTGTGTGATGGCTCCATATTGGCTGACGCAAAACATCAACAAGTCTGGGCGCAGCCAAGGCAGCTGATAATGGCCTGAGGTTTTGGTGTCTGCATCTAACCTAGTTCTAATTCACAACTAATGCCAATCATTTGTCTGTTGTATTTTTTCTATGGTTTAACTCTGCTTTAGTTTTTGTTTTATTATGTATTTTTTCCTGAGCTGCCCTATGATGATAAGAAATAGGTACTTTTAAAAATGTCTATTTTGTTTTAGCAAGTACTTCCCCGATGTTTTAAAAATAAAATAAACAATAATACAGTATTTTCCAATTGTGTTGTCCTACTGAGCTTTCTCTTCTTTACTCCACTTTTGCACTGTCTGGTTTTGCATCTGTTTTCCTTTTTCTCCTCTCTCTCCTTTCCTCGACTATTTACTTTTCTTAAGTGAAGTGATGTTTTTGTTCAATGCCCTTGGGTTTTTGCCCAGATTTTCAGTGTTTGTAGAATTTCTTAAACTGTCCCATTCTTCCAGTTACCTTCCATCCCATAGCACTGTCTGGGACCTGTTTCCAATTAGCTATGTTTTGTCTTATTTACTAGATATTTCTTCCTCCACATTCTATTGCCATTGCTTTGTCAGCTGGGGTGGAGCTGACAGAAGGCAGAGAGTGACACACTTTTTCTTTGTTTTATATTTTTCAAGTTGATTGCTTATTTGTCTTTGTCCATGAAATAATGTCAGCAGCTACTTATATCTGTGGAATGTTACACTTGAATGCTCATGATTTGGGGGTATGTAGAATAGTACATTTGATTTTTGAAGCTACTTTTCAGATCGCATCACATGGTATACATTATAGATCTAAGGCAGCAAACACCAGTTTTTCATAGTTCCCACTAAGCTATGTTAAAAATATTTAAAAGACAAAAAAAGACACAAATTGGGTTCTAAATGGCTGAGGGAAGCATTTTTAAGCTTATGTGGCTTGCTGAATCTTTATTTTTGCTTTGGGATCCAAAAGATGCTAGTTTATTAATCTGAGTTCTAGATTGCAACCTGTCAGGACTTAAATATAGTCCTTTGGCACGGTTCCATCTAGGAAAGTAAAGAGGGAAGCTGGATTATACAGCGGGATTCCTTTAATATAACACACTCCTCCGAAAACAGTCTAATGATGGCACTATCTCTCCTCACACATACACTCAGTCGCAACCTACAGAGGTAGCTGATTTAAACCTAATCCAGTGTCCTGTAGGTTGCTGTGCTCTCCCAGATCTTTCACGTAACCTCATTAGAAAAGCAGACAGAGTGGCATCTGCAGGTCTTGGGTCTCCCACACTCGCAGATTTTGAAGGAATAAAAATTTCCTGGCTTTGAAGGTTACAGAAGATGAAGAAATATTGGCTTTTCTACCCCACTTTTCTCACCCATTTAAGGGCACTCAAAGCAGCTGACATACCTCTGTTCTTCTCCCCACAGCAGACACCCTGTGAGGTTGGTGGGGCTGTGAGATCTCAGAAGAGAGCTGTGACTAGCCCAAGGTCACCCAGCCAGCTTCATGGGGGAGGGCGGAATCGAATCCGGTATTCCCAGATATGATTCTGGTTCCTTAACCACTAGACCAAACTGGCTCTTGTTTTGGAATGCACATGAAGTAGCCCCAGAAGTCAGCCATTTTCTGTGCATCATGAAATTGGGCCGTGTGGGGCGAGAGGCAGGTAGCTATATCGTGGCAGTGCTAGGGCCAGAGGACAATTAACACCCTGATCAAAAATCCCACCCCCCACCCCCAAAAACTCTCCTCTGAGCTGTCAAAGAGAGCCCTCAGGAATCTTCCCAGTCACTTTAACAGGAGGCCTCTTTGCACTTAGGCTGGTAGTCCACAATGAGTGGATTTCTGGGAAGGTCATCTGCACTTGGATGAGGCTGCCACAGCCTTCATGCGCCCCCTGCCTTCCCAGAAGTTCACTAATTGTTGATACCAACGTTAACCCTAAGCTTACCTGGAGCATCCAGGCAACGGCCATTTGCACCTGTTCCAGTGCCCCTGGGTCGTCTAAGGTGCCACACAAAGTGCTGCACCTCAGATGATCATAGATGTGACTGCGTGTGTGCACTACATCAGTGTTGTCATGGCGATGGTGCTGACACACACACAGTCATGGAGGGTGCTGCAGCCAAAATGGCAGCAGCTAGAAGAAGACCGGCCGGCCGTGGCATCTGTCTCTGGTGAGTGACCGATCATGCGCAGCTTAGCCTGCCGTACCTAGTGCTCGCAAGTGCCAGCGCTATTTAATGTTGGGTCCCTGCATTCCTTTCCCGTCCAACGGATGGGAAGGGAAATGCGAAAACGCCTGTGATTTCTAACTTTTACTAACAGTGTAGAGCAGTGGTTCTCAACCTGGGGGTCGGGACCCCTTTGGGGGTCGAATTACCCTTTCAGAGGGGTCGTGACGAGTCTCCTTCTGCCCTTCCCTCCCACCTCCCAGCTGCTCCGCCCCCCTGATTGGGGGTCTCCACAACATGGGGAACTCCATTAAGGGGTCACGGCATTAGGAAGGTTGAGAACCGCTGGTGTAGAGCATTTCAAATATTAAAGCTTCCTTGGCTTCTAAAGCTGCCTACTGTATACAAACTGAGAGTCTTCTACAGAGGACTTTGAAAAACATCTCACAAGACGCCATATTTATACAGTACTTCGGCATGAATTGCAGGTGAACCATGTCTGGGCCACAGTCAGAAAGTCCTATTAAGTGGCAGGCGTTCACTCTCATGACACAGACGACATAGGTTTGCCTGTGCTTGCTGTCTGAGCTCTGTCTTGGAGACATGGAAAGGCAGGGGACCCTTAACTCTCTGTGCCAGTTTGGACATCCATGGGCTACCCATTGCTTATTTGTAGCTGCAGCAATGACGGGTGTGACCGATTCTAGGAGGGGCCTGTTACTCTAGAGGGGTGGGGGCATTGCTGCTTCCTCCTTCCCATCTGATTGTGGCCATGACTAGCTTACCAGATGTTTATCAATTCAGGGTGTGGAAAATGTTCTTTCAAGCTGCACATATCAGTCCTTCAGTTTTATCTTGGACTTTGCAGTTTGTATATGCAGAAAATCTGATACAAAAACCATAGTTTGTCATGATCTTGGCAGTCTACTACTTCAACTCTTCCCTGAAGACTGTGGGAATGAAGGGATGCACACAAATGGGTTTTTTTAATTGAATGCAAGAAAATTTGTATGCATTCAAATAGATCCCCTTCGAATGTATGTATGTATGTATGTATGTATGTATGTATGTATGTATGTATGTATGTATGTATGTATGTATGTATGTATGTATGTATGTATGTATGTATGTATGTATGTATGTATGTATGTATGTATGTATGTATGTATGTATGTATGTATGTATGTATGTATGTATGTATGTATGTATGTTTCTACCCTGCCCTACACCCAAAGGTCTCAGCGTGAGTAACAACTTTTAAAATCCAGGATATATATATAAAAAACCATATTAAAATTTTAAAATCAACATGTTAAAAAACAGCACAAGATCAATTAAAACCACAGTGTTTGCAGCGGGGGGCAAACATGACCAACATCTAGCCAAAGGCCTGAGCAAAGAGGTGCATCTTCACCGCCTTCCTGAACCTAATCAGAGAAGGAGCCTGACGTACCTCCAGGGGGAGACTGTTCCATAGCCTGGGGGCCATTACTGAGAAGGCCCTCTCCCGGGTGCCCACCCCCCTCACTGCTGAAGGTGGTGGAATGACCAGGAGGGCCTCCCCCGAGATCTTAAGGCACAGGCAGGTCAATATAGTGGGATGCAAATTTGATACGAATCCCATACGAATGCACACGAATGTATCAAAACATTTGATTTGAATTCGAATGTCAGTCTTCGAATGTGCCAACATTCAATTTGAATACAAATGACCTGATTGTAGCACCTACGGCCCGCAGGAACCGGAGAAGGGACGAGGCGAGCCTGCCCGCCCGTGGGTCAAACCTGACCCAATGGCAGCAGCCCTGGGAGGGGCGTCCCACATCTGCGCCAGCCTTTTTGGGTTAGGCCATGCAGGGACGGGTTCCGCATTCACACCTAGAGAGGTAGAATCTTATGAACTGGAATGTCCAAGTGAGTCTGGCTCTTCCACAGAAGCAGTGTGGATAAAAATACCAAGCCAAAAAGGAAGTCTAACAATAGGGACATGCTACCGTCCTCCCAACCATACGTCCGAAGGAGATGAACAATTGGAGAAGGAGGTAAAGGAGGTAGCCCATAAAGATAGGGTAGTTATAATGGGGGACTTCAATTATCCTCACATAGACTGGGTGAACTCCTGTTCAACTCAGGAAAGAGAGAGAAAATTCCTAGACCTGCTAAATGACTGTTCCATGGAACAAATGGTCATGGAACCAACCAGGGGAAATGCAGTCCTGGACTTGATCCTAAGTAATGCTCAGGACCTGGTAAAGGACGTCACTGTAGCTGATCCAATTGGGAACAGTGACCACAATGCAATAACCTTCAACTTAAATACAGGGAGTAAGTTCTTAAAAAAGTCTAACACAGAGACCTTAAACTTTCACAAAGGAAACTTCCCCAAAATGAGGAAATTAGTGAAAAGGAAATTGAAAGGGAAAGTCAAAAGAGTTAAATCACTTCAAAATGCATGGAGACTGCTTAAAAACACAATAACGGAAGTGCAACTAGAATGCATTCCTAAAAGAAGAAAGGGGACTTCTAGGTCCAAGAAGAAACCAATGTGGCTCACAAATGCAGTAGATGAAGTCATTAAAAACAAGAAGAGTTCATTTAGGAAATGGAAGGCTTGTCCAAATGAGGAGAACAGGAGGGAACATAGACACTGGCAACACGAATGCAAGACGGCCATTAGGAAAGCTAAGAAAGATTTTGAGGAGCACATTGCTAAAAACATCAAAAGAAATAACAAGAACTTCTTTAAGTATATCAGAAGTAGGAATCCAACCAGGAGAGCAGTTGGACCACTAGATAGTAAAGGAGAGAAAGGGGTAATTAAAGAAGACACGGAGATTGCAGAGAGACTAAATGAATTTTTTGCTTCCGTATTCACGGAGGAAGACAGAAGACACATGCCAGTAGCTGAGCCTGTGTTTTCTGAAGAGTTAAACTGTACAGAAATAACCAAGGAAGAGGTCCTGGCATGTCTTAATAAACTAAATGTGAACAAGTCACCGGGACCAGATGGTATTCATCCAAGAGTCCTTAAGGAACTCAAATGCGAAATTGCCGACCTTCTAGCAAAAATATATAATCTTTCCCTAACATCAGGCTCCGTACCTGAGGACTGGAGGGTAGCAAATGTAACACCAATATTCAAAAAAGGATCCAGGGGTGATCCAGGCAACTACAGACCAGTTAGCTTAACGTCAGTTCCGTGTAAGGTGATGGAAACCATTATTAAAGACAAAATTAGTGTGCATATGGAGCAGCAGGCATTGATGAACAAAAGCCAGCATGGCTTCTGCAAAGGTAAATCATGCCTCACAAATTTGTTGGAATTCTTTGAGAGTGTCAATAAACACGTGGATAAAGGTGAACCAGTAGACATTGTCTATCTGGACTTTCAGAAGGCTTTTGACAAAGTCCCACATCAAAGGCTACTGAGTAAACTCACCAGCCATGGAATAAAAGGACAGGTTCTGTCCTGGATTTGTGACTGGCTTAAGGGCAGAAAGCAGAGAGTAGTAGTAAACGGCAATTTCTCAGGGTGGAAAGAAGTAAAAAGTGGGGTCCCTCAAGGCTCAGTACTGGGACCAATGCTTTTTAATTTATTCATCAATGATCTAGAAAAAGGGGTACATAGTAAAATAGCAAAGTTTGCTGATGATACTAAATTATTTAGGGTAGTAAAATCTGAAAGAGATTGCCAAGAGCTCCAGAGGGATCTCTTAGCATTGGGTGAGTGGGCAACCAAGTGGCAAATGTGCTTTAATCTTAACAAGTGTAAAGTAATGCACATTGGGGCCAAGAATCCAAATTACGTCTATAAACTGATGGGGTCTGAGCTTTCTGCAACACACCAGGAAAGGGATCTCGGGGTTTTGGTGGACAGTTCAATGAAGGTGTCAACCCAGTGTGCGGCAGCAGCAAAAAAAGCAAATTCAATGCTGGGAATAATTAGGAAGGGAATAGAAAATAAGTCAGCAAGTGTCATTTTGCCCCTTTATAAATCTATAGTGAGGCCACATTTGGAATACTGTGTACAATTCTGGTCACCACACCTCAAAAAGGATATTGTGGAACTAGAGAAGGTGCAGAGAAGGGCAACCAGAATGATTAAGGGTCTGGAACACCTCCCTTACGAAACCAGGCTGCAACGTCTAGGCCTCTTCAGTCTGGAGAGACGGCGTTTGAGAGGGGACCTGATTGAAGTATATAAAATTATGCACGGCATAGAAAAGGTGGATAGAGAAAATTTCTTTTCTCTATCGCACAACACTAGAACCAGGGGGCACTCTATGAAGCTGATGGGTAGGAGCGTAAGGTCTGACAGGGGGAAGTATTTCTTCACACAGAGGGTCATCGGCCTATGGAATGGGCTGCCAGAAGAGGTGGTGACAGCTACCAGTCTGGATGGCTTTAAGGTAGGGTTAGACAAATTTATGGATGACAGATGTATCAATGGCTACTAGAACGAATGCCTAGGTGCATCTTTCAGGCTGAGGGGGAGGGGAGGAAATGGGGCGCTTCTAGGGCCATCTGCTGGGACTCGAGAGCAGGAGAAGGTTTGTCCTTGTCTCTGCTTGAGATGCCCATGAGCATTTGGTGGGCCACTGTGTGCGACAGGATGCTGGACTAGATGGGCTGTGGCCTGATCCAGCAAGGCTTCTCTTATGTTCTTATGTTCTTATGTTCTTATGTTCTTATTTGCGCAGGTTCCTTAGCTACCTAGGTGTGAATGGGGAATGCGTCCTGCGCGGCCTAGCGTTTGGCTGTAGTGTGAAAAGGCCTAAAGTGAATATGACAGAAAATAAGCAAAGCGTGCATCTGCTCCCCATCACACCCCCTTGCATGCTGTACTGTAATTGCCAGGGGTGCTTTGCTGGGTGTGTGCATGACATCACGCAGGAGATCCCACGATCGCATCAGCTACAACACAGCAACGCAACGACAGAAGAGGCAATGCTAGGGAGTAGGTGTGTACCTTGTTTGATTTCAATTGCAGTCACCTTGGCTTCGAAATTGAAAAGTGCCGATCCTCTTTGGTGGTTTTGAAATTCAGTCCATGCCTAGTTAGTAGCATCCAGTTTGTAAGATTCAAAGGCCCGCTTATCCTTTATTTCAACAAAGTTAAAGTACTGGCAAAGAAGTAAGTGAAGGAGTGATTTACACTTTACCCACCAAAACGGGAGATTGCATTTTCTCTGATGAAACCTCATTTTTCTTAGAGAAAAAAGTTTTCAACTGAAAGAAACAAACAAACCTTCAGTCATATCTGGATTTTTAAAAATAAAATAAAATAAAATAAAAAAGATAAGTTCACATTATTAATCCAGCATGGCATGTATAGCGTGCACCAAAGAACTCCAGTTCAGAGATTTAAACTTCATGCCATGAATCTTTGGCTCCTAGAATATTATCTAAGATAAGAAGATATCCAGTACTGATTTAAAGCATTTTCACATGAAGCATAACCACTTCTGATTTCAAAAAAATGTAAGTAAATGAATCAGCTGCTGTTTTAACTTTTATTGCTTGCACATGGCATACCTTGCTGAGTAAAAACAAGTTTTGTTTTGTTTTTCAAAGAGTCCCTGCCCTGCAGAGCTTACGATATAAATCTGGAGAGGATGTCATAAGAGGAAAGGAAGAAAGGTAAGCCAATCGAATACTCTTCTTTCTTTCTTTTTTTAAAAAGTGGCCTTTGGGGAGCAATTGGCAAGTAAACAATGTAACTGTAGACATTGTACAAGGCAGATACATTGGGACACGAGACAGAATGAAGAGATTTTTAAGGAACCAAGAAGCATTGGAAAGTCATGGATTACAGTAAAATCTTATCTCTGTGGAGGAAATAAAAGGAGATGGAAGGGTGGGGCAAGGCCTTGAAGATTTTTGAAGGCATGGTCTTTTAGGCTAAATATACTCAACCATAAGCCTCAGGAAACAAAAGCAGATTTATTCAGAAGGAAATGGATGTCAGCCTACACAACGCTGAGGTTTTTGTTTGCAAGGGTTCAAAAAGCAGAAATCCCATGTTTCCTTGTGTGTTTATGGAACTTGATCAGGAGTTCAATGCAATCTCATTTGCAAGGCTAGAACAGAAAACCCATCATAACCTTCTTAGTTTTATTTTCATATTTTTTTTAAAAACCCATACATAGTTACAGTTGCTATCAACAACATTCTGTAATTGTTTTCTTGACTAAATATGATAGCTGAAGATTCAGAGGGAAAATTAAACTAAAGCACAAGTATATTTAAGCATAATTACCTTAAAGACCAAATAGGCAGTAACATAATCTGTGTTTTTGTTAGAAATAAAATGCTCCAGAAGGCTGGCTCCAGCAGAGAGACTGCAAAAGAAGAGGCATGTGGACATGATCCAGCCCAAGTGAAGCATTTGTTAGTGGTTCTGAATCCTTGGTTGGTACTACACTGTGACTTATTTGTAAAATACGTTGCAGATTAAATTACTTACATCTGCTTCAACTTGGAAGCCACCTTTGGTGGAGCTGAGCTGCTGAATTTCCTAATAGGGGTGACCAGCCACTGGGCATTTTCAGATGTAGCTAGAAGACATGGGGTTACAAGCTTCATAGTCTTTTTGTAGAGTCCTGGGAAAAAGGAAGACAAAGGCTTTGGTCACACCTAAGGGTGAACCCAGCTTCAGTCCATCTTCAGAGTGAAAGAACACATCAGCAAAGTGGTTAGTAATTGTCTTTCCACGTTATTTATCCCAAAGGTGAATTTTCTGAGTTATTTAACACTGAAAGCAAACAGCTTCTTACTTTGCTGATGTGTTCTTTATCTCACTCTGAAAGTGGACTGAAGATGGATCAAACCACAGCCGAACTCTCTTGTACAGCTGTAAGGGTTCCTAAATGTAATCCCAGTTGAACCCAGTTGAGCAACAGCTAGGAAATAACTATGGCCAGCAATAGGGGTGCTCCAGAGATCCTCCACTTGGAGATGTTCTCGGGCAACTTCAGGCCGCATTCTGTCGCAGCAGTGATGCCTACGGGCTCTGGGGTGTCCTGAACCAATGCGCCTGGAGCAGGACCTCTGCATCTTATCATGGATTTTGCACCTCTCTGATGAGGTCTAAACAGAGATAGCTGATCTTCAGTCTTCAATGTATACTACAGCTAAATGAATGCTGTACATAATGTACAGGTGTACATAATGCAATTTGACAATTTTAGGAGACCTTCCAGAGAAATATAGCTGTGGAAATGAGGTCAATACCATATATGGCTCAGCTGCAGTATTAGGCAAACAGAACACAAGACAATTCCACCGTCCACAAATTGCATAATCTTTCACTAATACTGAGAAGGTTAAGCCATTAAACTGCTGTTGGTATATTGTTTATTATCCTATAAAAAGACAGAGTAATGATTTCTCCTGCACTTACCATATGTATTCATATGCTAGCACCTGAAAGATCTACATGTCTTAAAACAAGACTGGAGATCTCCTTTTGCTGCTAGTTGGGTTGTTAAACTCTTTTGAATGGGCTGCTTGAATACATATCCTATTATACAGCTGCAGCAACATCTAGTGCACAGCCAGTCATTGCCATACAACTTGGAAGTGGTAAATGACTGCGTAGCCACACCTGCACCACCACACTCACTCATAGCATCACACCTGAAGGAGAGTGCAAACACTGCTACCCGGAAGCCACCTAGCTGCTCCAGGTCAAACTGTAGACAGCATTTTAACAGTCCACAGCTATTTAGGCTTCGTGAGCTCCACATTTCAATCTGGCTTCAGGCCCAGTTATGGCACAGAAACTGCCTTGGTTGCCCTGGTTGATGACCTTCTCTGGGAGAGAGACAGAGGCTGCATTCCCATTATCACTTAAAACTGTTTAAAAACTGTTTAAAAACGGTTTGGATCCTCACCGTTCCCACCCCCAATCAAGTAAAATGGTTTAAAATGGTTTGGATCCTCGTCGTCCCCAGTGGCAATCAGTTTCAGGGGTATTTGAGGATTATTTGGCTTTAAAATGGAATAAATAAACACCTGATTTTTCAGGTGTTTTTTTGTGGGTTTAGCTTTTAAAATGCTTCTTCCTTATTGTAGTGGGAACACTAGAGCTGTATTTGGGCAAATACATCATGAAATGGACCGGCCTTTTCAGTTAAAAGGTACAGCAACTGTTTTCACTGTAAAAATCCAGCCTGTACAGCAGCGGTTTCAATGTAGCAATCCACCCACTTCACACCTGATAACAATGTTGCAATTCTGCACAATTCTGGCTCTTTGAAAGTTCTGACCTTTAGAAAGGGAAAGGAAGGAAAGCTGCTGCAGGATCTGGGAGATGTGTGAATGTTTAAGGCTGTGTGTGCAGGCAGGTGGCAGCGGCGGCAGCAGAGCCAGGGTGCTTTTTTTGGAGGGAACCCCTGCTGGGATGGTGGCTGTGGAGGTGAGTGGGTGAACGGGGCTTGAGTTGCTGCTGCTGTCGTGTGCCCTGGGCAATGGGGTGAGGAGGAGAAAGAATCGCTTTCCCCAATCCATTTTTGGAAGTGTTTTAAAGTGTTTAGAGTGGGGACAGAAAATTGGGGTTGAATACAATTGCCAGGTGCTCTTTGCTTCTTTTTAACGCGCTTTATGTATCGATGCAAATCCCAATGTAAATCTTGATGTATATTCCGTTTTATTCCTTAAATGGGAACTTGCCCAGAAGTAATGTAGGTCTGTTGGTTCTCCTGGACTTTTCAGTGGCTTTGATGCCATTGACTATGGTATCCTTCTGGAAAGGTTATGGCGTTTAGGAAATGGAGATAGTGTATGGCACTGGTTCCGCTCCTATCTCTGTGGCCAATCTCAGAGAGTGGTAGTGGGAGGTTCTGACTCAGCACCTTGGTAACTCACTTCCGGGGTTCCTCAGGGATCCATCTTATCTCCATGCTTTTTAATATCTACATGAAGCCGCTGAGAGGGGTCATCAGGAGATTTAGAGTGAGGTGCATCAATATGCAGATGACACCCAGCTCTATCTCTCTGTGCCATCTGAATCAGGAGAGGCAGTGGAAGTGCTGGACAGGTGCTTAGAGGCGGTAATGGGCTGAATGGGGGCCAATAAATTGAAGGTGAATCCAGACAAGACAGAGGTGCTGTGTGTCGCAGGGTCTTGGGTCCATGTAGTTGGGAGACATCCTGTCCTTGATGGGGTTGTAATCCCTTGGAAGGGACAGGTGCAAAATTTAGGGGTGCTCTTGGACTCTGCACTGATGCTTGAAGCTCAGCTGGAGACCATGGCCAGGAGTGCCTATTCTCAACTATGGTTGGTGAGTCAACTGAAGCCTTTTCTGGACAGAGATGACTTGGCCATAGTTATCCATGCTCTGGTAACCTCCAGACTAGACTATTGTAATGCGCTCTACATAGCGCTGCCCTTGAAGACGGTTCAGAAGCTGCAGCTAGTGCAAAATGCAGCAGCTAAATTGCTGATCAGGACATCTGGCTGGATGCACATCACACCATTCTTAAAAGAGTTGCACTGGCAAGCCCAATTCAAGGTGCTAACTTTAACTTACGAGATCCTAAAGGACTTGGGATGCAAATATCTGAAGGAACATCTACTCCCATATCAACCTGCCCGTACCCTAAAATCGGGAGGGGAGGACCTCCTGGTTGTCCCACCACCTTCACCAGCAAAAAGGGTGGGCACCTGGGAAAGGGCCTTCTCAGTGATGGCCCCTAGGCTGTGGAATAGTCTCCCCCTTGAGGTGTCTATCACCTTTATTGTACACGTTTAGGAAGGCAGTGAAAATGCACCTCTTTGCCCTGGCCTCTGGCTAAATGGGGACCCAGTTTTCTCTCCACTGGTAGATGCTGTAATTGTTTTAAATGATGTTTGATTTCAGATGTTACCTGCCTGGAGACTCTCACATTTGTTTCTTGCATCGGCTTATGCAAGAAGACCCTGTGGTTCATTTAAAAGGGGCATCTTGTATTTTTTTTATGCTGTTTCCCTCCATTTCTTTGTAAAGGTATTTTTTTTGCTCATATCTAGATATCACAGGGGCTGTTTGCATGTACCTCTCTTAATCCAGATTAAGAAGATCTGGATCACTGGTATCCAGTCATCGTGGAATCCAGCCCTTGAAGCTCCGCAACATGGTGAGGGCCCCATGCGTCCACATGGACTGTCTAGCGGCCGACGGCAATGGGTGCTAAACAGGTTGACTATGCGGACACCATGGAACCCATCCTGAGGCTCTGATTAGGCTCTATTAGGCCCAAGCAGGAAGGTCCACTGGTGGCACAGCATGATTGGCCCACTTAGCCATCATCAGGGGCCACTTTCGGTTACAGTGGGCATGGTGGTAGCTGTTGTGAAGCTTGTGCTCAGCTTTGTAGACCACTATGAAGAATATGTGTGTGCGTGTTGAGGGGCAGAACCGGAGCCGCCGCCCCCACCCACCCCACACACAAATGCTGCCTCTAAGCCCATCCTGGGACCCCATTGCCCCGGTATAAGTGTGGAAGGAGATTGATGGGTGAACAACAAGAGGAATGGAAATTAGTAGCAGTATATTTTTGGAATGATAAACTTGTTTGATTGATTCATATAATTTGTATATGATGTATGGAGTCTACGTGGGTGGGGGTGAGGTATAGTCGATTTTGTTGTTAGAAAGGTGTGATAAGTAGTGATGCTGTGTATTTTCTTTTTAAACTTCATAATAAAAAAGTTGTATTTTTTGTTATGATGTGTTTTCGACTGGAAAATTGCTGAAAATGGTGTTTTGATAAATGATTTTAAAATGGCTGCTGACTTCGTTAATCGGGAAAAGAAAATAACTGTGAAAATGAAGATGGGTCTGGCCAAGCAGTCTTTGTGCTTATTCAAAACAAAAGGTAATACTCAAAATAGTATTCAGCATTTTCCAACTATGGTTCAGTAATGTTTTTAAGGGGGAGTTTTTTAATGCCTTGTGCCCACAGTGCCTTTTGGACGAGGAGGGCGTCCCCCATGCCAGCCCAAACGAGGGAGTCTCCCCTGCCAGTCTAAGCAAGCCAAAAGGGGAAACTGATTCTGTCCCCCAATTGGGGATAGTTCGAACTCAGATGATATGCAACACCCAGAGCCAAGTTCTTGCCACAGAGAACAACAGCGGTGTCGCTCGGTTCGCCTCCATGCGAAACACCTATGTTGGCAAGGGCATGACTCTTTGAATCTGACTTAAGGAAGGCCCAACTCTGCAACCACCGTTGCAAACAAAGGATCTTCCTAGCAGTCTCTGTTTCAGGTAATCCCTGCTTTCCGGATCCTGACCGACATTCCACCTAATGGAGACTTTCTGGTAAATCTGACCCCAGCTTGTTTTGACAATGTAGAAACTGTTTATCCAAAGAACTCTGCAACCTGAACTGGCTTCATTGTACGCTGCATGTGCTTTATTGTATGCTGTCTGCTCAGGACACGACAGTGGGTCTGAGTACTGTGAGAAAGGATGCATTCTTCCCCCTAGTGTGCAAGGCAGTTCCGAATTGCTATACTAGGGCTGTGGTCACACTTACGGTTCAATCCAGCCTCAGTCCACTTTTCAGAGTGAGAGAATACATCAGCAAAGTGACCAGTTATTTTTTTCAGTCTTAAATAACTCAGAAAATTCCCCTTTGGGATAGATAATGTGGAAAGAAAATTACTGGTCACTTTGCTGATGTGTTTTCTCTCTGAAAGTGGACTGAAGCTGGATTAAACATTAGGTGTGACCACAGGCTAGGCTTCACTCTTTGGAACCCTCTGTCAACTGGGATGGTCCTTGTCCAAACATATTCATTCACTTGTGCATTTGATATTACTCAGTAGGGTGACTGTTATTTAATATGTGGTTTTATTGCTTTATTTTCTTGTAAATTGCTTAGGCTGAGTTCACACTTGAGTTTTAATCCAGTTTGAGACCACTTTCCAAGTGAGAGAATATATCAGCAAAGTGAAATAATCATTTTCTAATCTAAAGATGGCTTTTCCTAGTTAGATAATGCAAAAAGAAAACAGCTTGAGACTCTGCTGATGTATTATCTCACTCTGAAAGTGCACTGAAGCTGTATTAAAACTTAAGTGTGAATGCAGCCTTAGAGTCTTTAGAAATCTGTGGTATATAAGTCCAATAAATAAGCTAATGGCATTACAGGAGGAGGGACAGAGAGAGCAGCCCAAGACAATCCTGTGGGGTAGTCCAGGGTTATTCAATTCCTTAGTATTGGGGATTCTTTAGGAGAAATGTGAGTTGGTGGCCACAACAGAGGTAGCTGGAAAGGCAATCACAGCAGTCTGGGGATGAATAATTACCTTTTCACAACTGTGGAGAAATAGAGGGACAGTTGGAAGTAGGTTGTTGCCATTGGCACGAAAACAAAAATAGTTATATTCATGTAAAAAGTCCAAATACCTTTTGCTCAAAAATTAAAAAGGATGGCTGTTTTGATTGTCGGCAGTGCAGAAGTAACGGTAAAGCAGGACACATGTTCTCAGGAGATGCTGCTTTTCAAAATTAATCTAATCCTCAGATTCCCAAGGATGGAATCTGATGCTTGTTTGTTGTAAATCTTAACTCAGTTTTGACACTGCCTTCCCCACTTCCATCCAACTATTGCTAACCTGTAATTCAGTAATGAAAGACCTCTGGTAATGTAATTATTTTACAATGTATGGATCTTTACGTGGGTTAGGTTTGTGCCTTTAAAAGCACAGCTGCACAGCTAGTAGAAATTCAGTTGGCTCTTTCTCAGAATGACATTTCTTTTCTAGTAAGTACACCTGTTGACATTCTATCCGCCCAGCACAGTACTACTTGTGCGGTAGTGACCGGTTTGAGAACATCACCCCATCTAGATAAGATAGCCAGATGGGAAGAAGGAGTTGTGCAGAAGAAGGAATTTCAGCCAGACCCACAAGAGAGAGAGAGAGAGAGAGAGAGAGAGAGAGAGAGACTGTGAGGCCGCATCCCCATTACAAGCTTAATCCAGTTTCCCTAAACCAAAATAATAGAACCGGATGCAAACGCGAATTTGCCTGTTCCCATTACTTTCAGCTTAATCACGTTCGATCTGGATTCTGAGGATCGTAGGTGGCGTTACGTGATTCAAGGGGGGACTCAAGTGGCTACTTTCTAAAAGCCGCTTTTCGGGGCTGCCCTGCCCTCTTCCTCCTGGCGTGAACGCGCCACCCATAATGGACCCCTTCACCGAGCCTGACTGGGTGGCTGCCACTTGCCTGGATGGGCAAGCCAGCGATTCTCCCCATTGCCCAAGGCACACAGCAGCAGCGGCAACTCAAGCCCCCTTGCTTTAAACATTCACACATCTCCCAGAATCTGCCCCTGCTTTCCTTTCCCCTTTAAAGGTCAGAACTCCAAAGAGCTAGAATTGCGCAAAATTGCAACATTGTTATCAGGTCTGAAGTGCCTGGATTGCTACAGTGTAGTGGCTGCTGTGAAGGTTGGATTTTTACACTGAAATCACTGTCTTTGGAAGCAAGCAATTGGGGGAGGGAAACCCTAAACATGGATTCTCATCCCTTAAAACGGTAGGGTCTCCACAGTAAAAAAATGTAACATGTATCAAGAGCAGGATCTGGAGTGAGACCTGTTGAAATGAGGGTTAACATTTACGCTTTGGGGCGATTTAACACGCAGAAAGCGTGTTAAGCCAAACTGACGTGGGGTCTGTGAGGATTAAAAACGGTTTGAAACCGAAATAAGCTTGTAATGGGGATGCGGCCTGAAACTAAAGAAAATTAATTCCGTTGTTTTCAAGTTGTGAGTCCTTTTTTCAGCTTTTAATGAATCTGCCAGAATATCTCTTGGTTTCTTGTATGATTTCTTATATTGATTTTATTTTATAATCACTGATGGTGAGAGTAAAACAAGCAAGCAATGGCAACCTGGAGTACAGTGCATCATAGGAGCCCAGTTAGGGTCTGTCTGCATGCTAAAAATACTCCGAAAGGATTTCGTGTCCGCCTCGGGAGCGTCCGCATGCAAATCCCTAATACGTGGCACACGGGAGTCAATACGTGTTTAAAAAACCCACTTCATAAATGTTTTGCATGCGAAATAAGGGGCTAACATCTATTGTCCTGGTGCCATGCAGACGCTCCCAGAGGGGATGAATGGGAAAATAACCTCGCTCTTCCGGTATCGTTACCTTCATTTACATTGCTGGGAAGGCAACAAGTTTGCGCTGAAGCAGATGAACTGTCAAGCAAATGTGCGCAGCGCAAACTTATTGCCTTCCCAGCAACGTAAACGGAGGTAATGTTACCGGCAGAGCAAGCAAGCAACGTTATTTTCCCATTCATCCCCTCCTTGTCCATGGCTGGCAAGGGAGGAGGAGATGAATGGGAAAATAACCTCGCTCGCTCGCTCTGCCAGCGGGTGGGTGGGTGAGGGGATACTGCAATGCTCCTCTTGCTGCTGCCGCCGTTCCTGCTGTTCCATGGGGACAGGCAGTTATGGTTTGGATCCGTGTTGCCCGAAATCACATGGGGATGCTTTATTCCGCGTTACAACATGGATTTTTATCACTCGTGTCCAAATCACATCAGCTGGCTTGCATGCGGACACGCCCTAATTCATTGTACCTTGTTGGCAGGCCTAACTAGGGATGTTCCCAAACAAGTCCACTGTGCTGTTCACACCATACAAGCCCGTCAAAAAGGTGCTCTTGAGCAAGGACAGTATCGCAACTTGCAGAACAACCTCTCCCACCTGCAATGGACCCACCTAGAACCCCCCTTGCTTAAAAAATCAAGGTAAGAGGAGCAGAGCACCCAGAGGAGATTTTATTACATCTGTTATAGCACATAAAAACCATGCCTATCTTTGAACATCTTAATATTATAGTAAAGCTCCCATTTCAAGAAAGTGGGTCCAAATGAGTGAAGTCCTTTCGGTGCCACCTTTCACCAATGCTCAAGGAGTTCAGCTGATTAAGTAGCTGCCTCTGCATCCCCAAGTGTGGTTGTTTCAGGCCCACCAACATCTTTAGCAACCAGACACCCTCCAAGGGAAGTAGGACATTATTTGAAATGGGCACCAGTCTCTCACCAGCAGAATCTGATAATAGCTTAATACTTCAGGTTCCAGTGAAGTCCTGTTGAGAAGAGATATGCCACAACCTCCTTAAGAGGTGATGGTACTTATTTCTGTCCGATAAAGAGATATTCCTCACTCCCTGGCCTCCAGGCATTAATGGGCAGGGCTTGAGAAGATGTTAGCTGAACCTTCCTACAAGCACAACAGCAGACCATAAAAATTTCTTAATTATTCCAAAATCTCAGGCAAGGAATCTTAGTGATTTCCACAGAGGGTTTCTTTGAAAACAATGGGATATTCTCTTTGAATACAAAACATTTCTTATGAATTGAGATTTCATTGTCAACATGATAGCTTTGCTAATATTTTTCTATTCAAGGTTTGATATACTTTTGCAGATGGTTTGTCAATTTAAGTGACATAAAATGCTAGCTGGCTTCATAACCGAATAAGCTTTTTAAAATACCTTAGGCTGCGTCCCCAAAAGACTTATTTGCCTCTCTACTGTCCCTCTACTGTCACTCTATTGAAGTGGACTTTAAAAGTTCCATGCAAATCAGGAATAAGCGTCCGCATGAGGCTCAGCAAAATGCTCGTTTTTAATGCACCTTCTGTCCCCATGGGAGCCGTGTTTTCTTTGTGTGTTTTCTTTTTCTCCACGTCCCTGCTCTTGTTGATAGGGTGCCAGTGGGAATGGGGAGGGACTGAGCTCAGTGCGGCCACAACCAGGAAGACAATCCCTGACAAGTCCTAAGGAAAAATGGCCATCGGTTCTCTGTTCATCTCCCAGATCTTCCGCCACCCAAAATGGCTTCTCGTGCCAGCAAACATTCACTCTCACTGTCAAAATCCACCCTGTCCAGCGCACAATCGCTCATTCACTCACCACTATCTGTTATTGCTGTCAAAATCCACCAGCACACAATCACTCATTCACTCACCATTTTCCCTTTTATTGCTGTCAAAAATCCACCCCTAGCAATAATCCACCCATTTCACACCTCATAGCGATTGCAACAATGTTGCAATTCTGTGTGATTCTGGCTCTTTAGTTGTGAGCTTTAGAAAGGGAAGCTGCTTGTGTTACTGCTGTGTGTGCAGGCGGCAATCCCCGCCCCTTTTGCCACGGAGCGTCCCCAAGGTAAATGTTGCGAGGAAAACCTGCAACTTCCAAAAAGAGAGCTGAAAGTCTTATTTAAAGGGCACTTTTTCTGTTGCGCGTTTTCCTCGTTTTGTAGCTCTGAAAGTTCGTTAAAAACCCTGGCATGGGGGCGCTCAGAGGCAAAAGAAGAGTTTTAGCAGACTTTAAATTGCTTGGGGACAGGGCCTTACTGAACTCCCAGTGTATCTTACTGCTTATTTCCTGTGGGAGGGGATCCCTCAGGTTGATGGTAGACTTCAAACAGAAGTCTTTTCCCACTGGTACATATCAGACCATCTTGAGTTTTATTCCTTTGCTACCTGGCTAATTGGAACTAGATAAAAAGGGAACATCTGGCTATTTTTTCAGCAAGTCAGTCTTTTTATTATTTTTTCAGTGTTACTATAGGAAATGAGCCCATAAACAGTAAGGTCTGAGAAGATACCAGGACACTAGGATTCTTTTTAGGAAACAAAGGAAAACGAAGTTTTCTGTGTAACCAACACTGAGGGAAAGCACATAAAAAACAAGCAGCTTTTCTTTTTGTTCGAGTAAATAAGGGTTTGCTAAGCAACATACACTATGAAGGTTTGGGGTTGGAAAAGGAGACTCTTTTGGCAGTGACTGCACTGCTTTTTTCTTTTTTAATGGACTTCAGCTGACCTCTGCCCATGGAGATCACATTAAAATACGGCTTTGGCCCTGGTCACACCTATATGAAACAGGACATCCTATTCATAATTCGAACTGAGGTCGTAGCAGTTCTGTTCACACCTAGATCATGATAGGTCATCCTCAAGCCATCATCGTTTTGGGTTGCATCATTCACACCTTTCTCTGCGATTCACCTGCATCTCTCCCACGGAACGCTTGACTCTCCACCCCTTTTGCCGTGCCAAATCTGCCTCCTTTCTTATTGGTGGTTGTTGTGTCACTCAAGAGAGGTGAGGGTCTGTGTTTGCAGTTCTTTTAAAGCCTGCTCCCCCACATCCACAATCCCCCTTCCTTTTTTATGTGGTTTTCTTCTCCTTGTGATTAATTTTAAAAATAATAATAATACATTTGTGGAAAAACGCCAGGTAGAAAGAGGAGAGAAGGGGAGATGCCTCACAAACTCCATGCATGCTGATTGGCTGAAGGAAAGACTGGACCCCACCCACCACAGCAGGGTTCAGCTTCCTTTAGCCTGCCTCCCCTCCCCACCCCACTCCCGCTCACACTGAGGAAGCCAAGATGGCCTAGCATGCCAGGACAGGCTAAGTTCTCTGAAAAAAAGGACTCCAGTTAGAAGGATCAGACAGGGGTAGGCTGGCTTGGAAAATGAATTGAATAACAATAATGTGACTAATGTGACCAGAAGATGACCCGAAGTCTCCTTAAACCCACCCACCCCATTAGTCCAGATTGCTATTTTGGTGTGAATGCTGCTAAGGGTGTTCTCAGGCAGGGTTTCCCTTTTTTTCTGGAAATGACCAATCACAGCGCTTTCTTCCCAGTGATAGATTCATGCATCCCTATCGCAAAGGGATGTTGATCCTTCAAAGCCTACAGCTCCTCTGGCCCAAATAAGTCAAGGGTCTCCCGTAGTATTTCCTGCTCCTACCACACGGCAGCATCACAGATTCAAGATGGGAGGGCATGAAAATGTATTGCCCTGAGTCCCCCATCCTGTGGCTGAGGACATATGTGGGCATGGCGTATTGTCCTCTGAGTTTCCCATCAAATAAGGTTTAAAAATAAATATTTGGGAACGGTCCAATGATACACATTGTCCACCCAAAGCTAGTGCATGGGGAATAGGGATGTGGATAGATGGTATTTTTAGTCCAAACCATCATCTCTTTCTATTTTTTCCTTTGCCACCTGGGGCGAGTTCCCATTTAAGAAATAAAATGGAATATACATTGAGATTTGCATCGATATGTAAAGCGCGTTAAAAGGAAGCAAAGAGCATCCGGCGATCGGATTCAACCCCGATTTTCTGTCCCCACTCTAAACACTTAAAACACTTCCAAAAATGGATTGGGGAAGGCAATTCTTTCCCCTCCTCTCCCCATTGCCCAGGGCACATGGCAGCAGTGCAACTCAAGCCCCATTCGCCTGCTCACCTCCACAGCCACCCTCCCCAGCAGGGGTTCCGTCCGAAAAAATCACCCTGGCTCTGCTGCTGCCGCCGCCTGCACACACAGCCTTAAACATTCACACATCTCCCAGATCCTGCAGCAGCTTTCCTTCCTTTCCCTTTCTAAAGGTCAGAACTTTTAAAGACTAGATATTTTAACTGTTCTGTGTGGCTGGGAAGAAAGGATTTTAGTTTTAGTTTTTGTATGATTGCTCTAGCAGTCTTCAATCAATTAATCAATCATTTTATTTGTATACAGTACCAACTTTTAAAAAGCTCTTGACAATCCAAATAAAACTTATTCAGTATGAGCTAAATATAGAACTTTGTTGATAAAGGAAATAGAAGAATAGATTGCTTTTTATCTTCTTAAACATGATTATTCATTTCAATAACAGTCTAATATAATTTTTTTTTACTTATTTGAATTTACTTTCATCTAAAAATAACATCAGCTGAGCTGTTGAAAGAATAATAGCCAAGAAAGGATCAGGGTATATATAGAAGAATATGTGAATTGGGTAGCATTGGACTCTGTGTAGATTTTCTGGAATTTCAGTGCTACATATGCTGACCACATGATCAACTTATATATTGACTATAAAGCCAAGAAAAGGTGCTGTGAGGAGGAAATGGCTTTTGGAGAGTCCATTGTTGTTAGCAACTACCCTTAAATACCACTGGTCTATTTAAGTAATCAAGAGTTCTTAGGTGAATGGATATTTCCTATATGGAGTTTATTGAGACAGGGTGAGGGAATTCTAATATAAATAAATAGTTGGGGTTTAAAGAAGATTACATAGGATCATTTACTTTTGAGTTTTGAATATTCACAGATCTTTAATTTTACCGTCATCCTCAATATTCCAGAAATAACCACTATTACTCCTGAGAGTGGGGCAAGAACTACCCTTCACTACAACTGTTCGTTATAAACTTTGAACGAGGTTTTATTGCACTGGTTATATTGCAGTTTAACAGAAGGAGGAGTTGTTGTTAAAGGATCCTTTTCTTACTGAAGTATTTCAGGCAGGGAAATTTCATTAGGCCCAAATTAAGCTTTATCAGAAAGACAGAAATTATTCATCGAATTATTAGCTGTCTGAGGCAAGAAGTGAAACACTTTCTAAGCAAAAAATAGTTCCAGTCCCAAGTTGGGGGTTTCAAAATCTTAATTATACTAGGAAGTCAAAATCAGCTTCTTCTAATCTAGGCTTTTAGTCAGTTTGTATAAACTCCATATTCCTGAGGGCGGGTGAGAGGAAAATGTCATATTTTTAGCCTCATTTGGGTTCTGGTTCAAACAAGAATATCTCAGTCCTGCCAAGACTGGGCTGAAGGATCAGCACTGTGTCATGTGCCCCGTGAGACGGTCAAGCTGCTGGTCGGCCACCATCCCTTTTGATATTTGCCATCATCAAGATATATGTGTTTAATCAAGCTCTTGACAGGTAAAGACCGTGAAAAGAGGACAGTTTGTTCTCCCAAGCTGTTCGGTCTCTAAGCCCCCTGTTTATTTTGGAACTGAATGAATAACATTGTGTTGAGAACGGAAATTAAAAAAGCAGGGCTGTAATTTACAGTAGAGAGGAGAAGAGATTTGGGGCTTCCCGCCTCCCCTCCTTATTTCCCCACCTCTTTTCACGACTTTGATTCCAAACTTCCAAAAGTGCCACTGCTGAAAGAGAGTTCAAACGTTCCTTCACTGCTGGCAACAATGAAGAGGGAATTCGCAATTGCCAGAATCTGAATGGCTGCCAGAGGAATGAACTGCTTCAAGGCAAAAAAATGGGGGGAAAGGGGAAAGAGAAAAAATGAAAAGTATTGGCTTTATCAAAACCAAATGCCATTGGAAATCAGTATGGCTGCAAAACCCCATTCAAGATGTATGCTGAAACCTATCCCTGGTGATGCAAGGAAAGGGAGAGAAATAGATTCTTTAATATCATATTTAAAATAAAACAATTGCTCGGCAGCAAAGAATTCTTGTCTTTCTGGTTTTTATAAAACTCTCTAATTTTTTTCATCCGTAAGAAAACTCCCAGCACTTTTCTTTGAAAACGGACACCAGCCAGGCACCTCTGTGCCAGCAGGCTCCACATTGTTCTAATGAGATGTGATAGGTGGTTTGGACTAGAAGCCGTTCCAAGCAATGGGGTATCACTTTATTGTCCATTTGTTTTTATTTTCCAGTGCCAAGGCTCTTCATTCTGTCTCTCATTTCTTCTTTCTCTTCTTTCGTGTTCCTTCCTTTTCCATATGCAACGTTTCAACAAAGCCCAATACAGTACAGAAAACTGCAGAACATGATTTAACAGCAGTTACTTTCTTCCATTCAGAAGTTATAACACATATTTTCCAAATCCTTTTCCACATCTTTACAAAATGATTACTGCTAACGCCTCAGGAGGGGTGAACAAGGGACATCTATTGTTGCTGGGATGTCCCATTTGGCATGGCCTCTCTTTCTTCGTAACATTTTATTACCCAGCATTTCATGTCCAAATGAGTATTTTTGCTCCGTATTTTTGTCACAGAGTGTAGTTATGTTAAAACAAAGGGAGAGGGAACCAGCTGAAAAGCATCTTATGGATAGTAGCAAGTGACATTTGTGTTCTCCACCTGTAGGTTCCCTTTTCTAGCCTAGAACATTCATGAGTAGGGAAGGCACAGACTGGCATGTGAACAGTCCTATCTGCGCACCAGCTCTAAACCACCTCAGAAATGCTTTAAAACAAAAAATAAGCGAACAAAAACCTTGGATTGTGTCTGAATGCAAAGATTAGGGTGATCTCAGGTGACCCAGAGAAGCCATAGCCAGTTCCTGCTCTAAGGCCTCAGGAAGGGCACATCAACCAAAGGGTGTAAATTTCACCAGACTGAGGAGGGCCCCAAGGGGTTCAGCTGCCCTTTGTGGCCCACAACTATATATATATATAAACAGATTGCATAATCTGGTTGGCCATATAAGGATTATCCACGGTCAAGTCTAGTTTTTCAGGAAAAGTTATTCTTATGGTGTGGCTAGAGGCAGCCTTTTTCTTGTCTGAACAACAGTGCTTTAGTTAATATACTTTGCTCTGTTGCGCGGATGCTACAGCAACTCTTTACTGAAAGGGTGTGATGTTTGACTACTTTCTCTTCTCATCTCTGACCTTTGCCATCTTTCTTACAAACCCTCTTATTTAAGATGAAAAGGATCCCAAGAGCGCTACCCCTGCTTTGTATTGCCAGACATGAAAAGGCAAACCAACCATAACATTGCCAGGTATGTTATTTTATTGTCATTTAAGCCACATTCCCCAGCACAAGGAGCTGGCAACATCACTACAGCAAAGTCCTTTCTTGCCAGAATCTGGGTAATAATAGCATTTCCATCATCCATGCCTCTGAGGCGCAGTGTGGAGGGAAAGCAGCTGTCTGGTGCAACAGGATCAGGATGTTTTGCTCTGGCTGTTCCCTCTCTCATTTCCTCCCCGGTCTGGTGATTCACAAGGCATTGGACTCCATCTATCAGCATCCCCCTTCAGACTTCCAGATTGGCACCCTAGGAAGCATGGTGTGAATGTTTTTCCAGAGTCCTCGTAGCTGGGATGTGGTGAGAAAACTCATTCATCCTTGGAATCCTTACGTCATTGTCGACGAAAAAACATCCACATACTTCTCTGCTTAAGCTGGTAGCAGTTGTGGCTCTTAGAACAGCTTTCTTTTGGCTCACAGTAGCAGTGAGTTCAGAGATCATTTACAAACTGTTTCCCAAAACTTTACAAAAAAAGAATTTCAGTAGCAGAATCCACATCTTCATTTGAACAGGTGTGAATTGCGCCATTATACAGGAACATTGCCTTTTGGTCTTAAGATGTTTCACCTGGGATATGTTGTAACAGGATGTGATTTTAGAAAAAGAATTTAAATGAAAAAATTACTCTAGCTACTGAGGTACTCTCAAGACGTTGGAGAATACTTCAGCATGACTGCCGCATAGTGGAGACCAATCAATTGGTTTACAAAAAGTTCGTCTATAGTCTGTCTTTTCACATTATTTATTATTTTCATTTCTATCCCGCCCCATACCCAAAGATCTCTGGGTGAGTAGCAACAGATAAAGAACAAGAATATACATTAAAAAACCCTTTAAAAATTCAATAAATCTAAAACAATACACAACGTGTTTAAAATGATGGTATCTGTGCTGGGAGGGGAAATATAATAGCCTCAGCCTCATTTGATGTTTCTGCGTGTGCTTTTGTATAGTTAAGCAGATAGAAAATGAAAGTTATGAAATTCTCATTTTCATAACAATGGCTCTGCATTCTACTCAGAAAGAAAGAAAGAAAATGAATTCTTAGAGAAGAATTAATCTATTTTTGTAATCATTTCAGGAGGAAAGATTTATAAGTTTAAATTCTAGGTTTCATCAGAAGGGTGACATACATTTGTACCCAAAGTGTTATAGCTCAGCTGTTTTCTCAATGGCATAATTCATTTTCCCCTCAAATTTCTACTCAGGCAGGCTTTAAACATTTTACCTTTCCTGACTTTCTTATAAAGGGATATTTTGTGTATCAAAGGCTGTACCAAGTCACAAATTTCCATTCATCAGTCTTGAATGCTCTTTCCCTCCCAATATAACAAAATTGAAATGTATGCTCCTGTCACCGTTTCATATTGTGGTTTTGTAACTGTATTTTTAATTCCAGCAGAATTTCCAACAGTGTAAGATCATCTGCCTGTACATCCCTATTCCCTATACAAATCACTCCAATTTAATGTAATCCTGTTGGCATGTACCTCTGTCGGCCATACTACATTGCTTCTTCACTTTCCTCTTGAAGCACAGTCAATGATTCTGAGAGCAGATAAAATCCTAACTTGCAGTTTTATTTTTTGGAAATATGATTAAGATCTGCGTTAATTGTGGAAATTGTTTTGGTACCACAGTAAAGTTTTACCTTTGTCTTCTGTCGGGTTGAAGAAAAAATCAGAAGGAAAAATGACCTTGAAGGTATGGGGTAAGATTGCAACCTGTCCTATTCTATCCCTCATACTCCAATGGCATCCTCAGGCCTCTTTTCACTACAATGAGTAGTATGGCTCCCAAACACTACAGATCCTTTGGAGACATACTATCTCCTGCTGCCATCAGGGTGTAGGCCACAGTAGCCATGTTCTCATTATCCTCTAGTTCTCACCCTCCTCTGAGTTTTATTGAACTGTCTACCATCACTCTTAGTCTTTTGTGATCAATCTGCAGCACAAACCATCTCTTAGGTGCCTCTGAGGTGGGATTGTTCACACACCAGTCTGCCCCCCCCCCATGAACATTCTGACCTAAAAAAGGGGGGGGAGGGTTACAGGAGACTCATGGACATAAGGGCCACACACTACTATCTCTCTGAGATGCTCATTTTGTGATGTCTGAATACAGGCCCAAAGAGCTCTGTACGTGTTCACCAATCTACATTTGTTCACACTGAACAGCATCTGTCATTTGGACTCCCAGATCCAAACCAGCAGAGCTCCTCAGTGTCTTCTTTTGTTTTTATCACTTGGCTATTCCCATGGTCCCACCTGACTTCAGATAGTTTATAAATATATTGAAAAGTACTGGTCCAAGGAAAGAACCCTGAAGGGTATATCTTTCCATTTTCAGGAATGTTCATTTACATCTACCTTCTATTTTCTGTTTCTTAGCTAGTTGTTTATCCATTATAGGTTCTGTCTTTTCATTCCATGGCTGTTACTCTTATGGAGAAATAAGGGATAAGGGACTTTATCAAAAGCTTTTTGAACATCTAAGTATACCATGTCTATGAACTCACACTTATCCGCATGTTTGTTAACAAACTCAGAAAAACCTCTAGAAAATTAGTTAGTGTAATACCGTGAAAAAAAACCCAGACCTTGTAATGGGCAAAGGAAGTGTTTAATTCAGGCTTAAGTGATACAGCTTAAGGTACTTTACCCTCGCCAAGAATACAATGGGTTATTACAATATATACATTCTTTCACCTCTCCTTTTCTTAATGTATCCAACTGACTTTTCTGCTTTTCTGTTTTTACGTTTTAAAAACCCTTTTCAAAGCAAAAGCTCATGCCAGGTATAACATGCCTGACAGCTTGACAGAAGCCATGTTGCCGATAAAGGTCTATACAGTTCAAGGTTTGGAAATGCTATCTTTAATAATAGTTTATACTATCTGTCCCAGAACTGATGTTAAAGCTGATAGCACTATAATTTCTGAGGTCTCTCCTTCAGCCCTTTTTATAAATTGGAGTTTTGTTAGTCACCTTATGGTCCCCAGCTAAAGAAGCTGAGGACAATAGGAAGTTGTTTATTTTGGTTAGGAGATCCTAAATTTCAGCTTTAAGAGCTTTCATAACTCTTTTTAAAAAACATTTCATTCACATTTTCACATACATTAACACATAGATTAACACATAAATACAAACCAAGAATACAAACGGGTTAATACTATTTACATTAATATACCATTCTTGTGATCAATGTATCCTGGTGTTTATTTACACATTATTACATCCCCCCCTTCCCTCCCCCCCCCCCTTGGATAGATGGTACCATTATATCTAGCTTTCATAACTCTTGAGTGAATGCCACCAGGACCTGGTAATTTATCCATAAGACGTAACGCCTCTTCTCTACTCACCATTTCCCTCAGTTCTTCAGACTTCCTGCCTTCACGTTCAACATAGGAATTCATGCGAAGACAAAGAAATCACAGTTCCTTTTCTCCTCTTAGCAGACCCCTTGACTCCTTCATCGTCCTTGCCAACTTCTTGCTTCTAATGTAGTTAAAGAATCTTTTAGCAATTTAGGCTTCTTAAAAGATTTTTTTAAAATGCTTCTCTCGTCTCTTTGCATTTCTTTTGCCAAAGTTTGTGTTCCTTTTTGTTTTCCTCATTAGGAGAAAGTTTCAACTTTTAAAAATCTGCTTTCTTGCCATCATAGCTGCCTTACCCACTTTTAACCATGCAGGCAATTTCTGTGCCTTGGATATTTTTTCCTTGATTTTAGGAACATATTTAACTGAGCCTTTATTACTGTAGTTTAAATGGCAACCCTTCTGGAGACAGTTTGTCCTCTCACTCTACCCTTTGAGTTTCGTTTTATTCTCAATTTTGAGATACTCTCCCTTTTTGAAATTAAGGGTGACTGTATTGGACCTGCTATGTAAGTTTTCATTCCTACAAATATTAAATTTTATTGCATTACAATCACTATTCCCAGTTAACTTATCTCACCAAGTCCTGAACACTGCTTAGGAGTAAGTCCATTACTGCCTCACTCCCCATTGGTTCCTCAGGCACTTGGACCAGCAGACAGTCATTTATGGTGTCTTGAGAATGTGGTTTGAGGGAACAATTTGTAGGTAGCTGAACTCTCTCATTGTTAGAAGAGTTCCTCTTTGAGATACTTTATAATGTCCTCCAATTCCAGGGCTGAATCTGCATGAGAGGAGGAAGTAGCTCTACGGCTCTCCTCACCCATTTGCTGGGTGAGGGAAGTGTGCTTCTCCCTATTGGACTGGATGTCATTTCATAGAATCATAGAATCATAGAATGGTAGAGTTGGAGGGGACCTCCTGGGTCATCGAGTCCAACCCCCTGCTCAAGGCAGGATCTCCTAAACCATCTCAGACAGAGATTTTACATCTGATCCTGTGGGAAGGCGTGGGAAGCCCACCTCCTCACATGTTCATGTACACAAAGCCACCTAATCTAAGCAAACTTCCCTCACACATCCAGTGGTGATGAGGAAAATGCCCACATTTGATGGGTGGGGACAAGGGTTTTTCCCACTCTCCATATTGAAATGGGGTTTGAAGTTCAAAATAGAAGGTGGGGGCTTCAAAGACAGAAAGTGGCGGCGATGGGAGAAGGTGAGATGAAGGGTTCTTGAGGCATAAGGGAGGAAGGATGTAGTGCCTGAGAGGATGTTGCACTTTTCCTTCATTTTGAGAGTGTAGTGAAGGTGTCGTGTCAAGCCCTCAGTGTGCCACAAACATACTGCATGGATTCAACTGAAGTCTCCTTGAGACCACTGGTTAGGAAGTCCATCATTGATGGACCTTGCAGTCAGGGCCTTCAGGAAGGCTATCATGTCAGGATTCTACTGTTATCTGGATCATTGGTTGGTAATTAGATTTTATGTAGAAAATTCATAGACATGTTGGGACTCTGGCTGATGTACAGCACAAGGCAGGACTGCATTATATATGTCTGTTTGTCAACAGGTGGTGCTATTTCCCCATAATATGCACAAGAAGAACTTGATAGGAATTGTTCACTGATTTTCCATGGCTCTGTCTTCACGGCAACCTTATCTCGGATTCAAAAAGTTTTCAATCCTTGGAGTCCGCACGGCAGTTTGGCTTAACACACTTTCTCCATGTTAAACCACCCCAAAGCGTGGTGAATCTCAATCCTGATTTCAACAGGTCTCACTCCGGATCGTGTGCTTGAAACGTTTTACATTTTTACTGTGGGGACTGTACGGTGTTAAGGGATGAGAATCCATGTTTAAGGTTTCCCTCCCCCAATAGCTTGCTTCCAAAGATAGTGATTTCATTGAAAAAATCCACCCTCAAAACAGCCACTATAAAAATCCAGTCCTTAAAGCTACACTGTAGCGATCTAGCCTCTTCACACCTTAATAACAATGTTGCAGTTTTGCGCAATTCTACCTCTTTGAAAGTTCTGACCTTTAAAAAAGGGAAAGGAAAGGAAAGCCCTGGAGGTTCTGTTTTAAAGGCTGTGGCTGTGAAGGGGGTTTGAGTTGCTGCTGCTGCTGCTGCTGCTGTGTGCCCTGGGAAATGGGGAGAGGAGGGCAAAGAATCACTGGCTGCCGGTGCCTGTTTTTCATCCATCCAGGCAAGCGGCAGCCACCCACCCAGCCACCCAGCTAGGCTCCGTGAAGGGGTCTGTTATGGGTGGCACGTCCATGCCAGGAGGAAGAGGGCAGGGCAGCCCTGCAAAGCGGCTTTTAAAAAGTAGCCACTTGAGTCCCCCTTGAGTCACGTACGCCACGTACGATCCTCAGAATCCGGATCCAATGCGATTAAGTTAAAAGTAATGGGAACAGGCAAATTCACGTTTGCATCCGGTTCTATTATTTCGGTTTAGGGAAAGCGAAATAAGCTTGCTGTGGGGACAGCATGGAGGAAACACTTCAAAATGAAGGGATAGAAGAACATCGTTCTGTAGTTGCAGAAACTGAGTTATGGAAGCATGTGACCCAAAGGAGTAGGAAGAACAGGAGACATTCGGAACCCTTGCAATTAAACAACCAGTTCCAGATACTCAGTCAGGAGAACAACACATCTGAAGAGTTGACGACAATGTCCACAAATATTACTCCAATAGGCACTGAGAAACCTCTGGAATGGAGAGGAAGAAATGGTACTGCAAAGAAAAAGAGGAGAGTAGTGGTCATGGGAGATTCACTTTTAAGAGGAACAGAGGCAACTATCTGCAGACCTGACAGAAACTCACGAGAGGTGTGCTGTCTCCCAGGGGCCAGAATCAAAGATGTAACTGATAGCATATTGAGGCTATTCAGACCTACAGACTACTACCCATTATTACTCATACATGTAGGCACAAATGATACGGCAAAAAAGCACTTTGAAAACATCTACAGAGACTTTGAAGACCTTGGCAGAAAAGTAAAGGAACTGGGAGCACAAGTAGTCTTTTCATCTATCCTTCCGGTGGATGGTCACGATAAAAGTAGAAGGGATAGGATTCTTGAGGTGAACAAGTGGCTACATCGGTGGTGCCGGCAGCAAGGATGTGGATTTCTGAACCATGGAGAAAACTACCTATATGACGGACTCCTTGCAAGAGATGGGTTGCACCTTACAGGGACAGGAAAGAATGTATTCGGGAAGCGCCTTGCTTCGGTTATTAGGAGAGCTTTAAACTAAAACAAAAGGGGAAGGGTAACAAAAAGTCAAGCAAAAATACTCAGTCAGTCAAACCAGGCGATATTCTTACTCCCAGAAATAGTACCAATGAATTTTGTAAGGAAAACAGAGGAGGCAAGCTCGCAATAGATATCAATTACAAACTAAAATGCCTCTACACCAATGCCCAAAGCATGAGAAATAAAAAAGGGGAGCTGGAGATCCTGACCCAGGTAGATAAATATGATGTCATAGGTATTACGGAAACCTGGTGGGATAACACACATGAATGGAACACAAACATTGAAGGCTACAACTTGTTTCTGCGAAACAGACTTAACAAAAGAGGAGGGGGTGTTGCGCTGTATGTTAAAAAAGAAATTGTCTCCTCAGAGGTTCAAGTTTCAGAGAGTGGAAGCTCAGTAGAATCGGTATGGGTAAGAATTCAAGGAGAGAGCAACAGAAAGGATACCATTGTAGGAGTCTATTACAGGCCCCCTGGACAAACAGAAGATATGGATGACCTCTTCCTAGACCAGATGGCTAAACTTTCACGAAAGCATGACATAGTGATTATGGGAGACTTTAACTACCCAGACATTTGTTGGGAATCTCGCTCAGGAAAAAGTCACAAGTCTAATAAGTTCTTATCCTCTCTCGCTGACAATTTCATGTACCAAAAGGTGGTGGAGGAAACAAGAGGATTGGCTATCGATCTAATTCTTACCAACAGAGAGGAAATGGTGGAGGATATCAGAGTTTCTGGGGCATTGGGAGGCAGCGATCATGTTATCCTTGAATTCTGGATAATAAGGGAAGGAAAGCATGAGAGGACTCAGACTTCAAAGTTGGACTTCAGAAGGGCAGATTTTGATGGACTCCGGAGGAGGTTAGGAGGGATCAAATGGTTAAATGTACTAAAGGATAGAAATGTCCAAGAAGGATGGGATATTTTGAGAAATGCAATATTAGAAGCGCAATCATTAACAATTCCTCAAAGAAGGAAGAATGGAAAACATCTAAAGAGACCAGGGTGGATAAACCTAGAACTTAAAAACTTGATAAAAAAGAAAAAAGAAATGTTTAAGAAATGGAAGGAGGGATACATATCTAAGGAGGAATATAATGAAATCAGTACAATCTGCAGGGCAAGTATCAGAAAAGCTAAAGCTAAAAATGAACTGAGGCTTGCAAGAGAGACTAAAAACAATAATAAAAAAGGGTTTTGGGGATATGTCAACAGCAAAAGAAAAGTCAAAGAGGTTTTGGGAAGTCTGCAGGGAGAGAATGGAGAAGTGATCGAAAGTGATCTTGAGAAGGCAGAGATTCTGAACTCCTATTTTGCATCTGTTTTTTCCAAGAGGGATAATGTACATGCAACAGTCCTTCACTGTACTGATGAAGGACTAGGAGAATCAAGACACAAAATCAACACTGAGAGAGTAAGGGAACGCTTAGCTAACTTAAACGAATTTAAGTCCCCGGGTCCAGATGGATTACATCCTAGGGTACTGAAGGAATTAGCAGAGGTAATTGCTGAACCACTTGCTGTAATCTTTGAGAAGTCATGGAGAACAGGAGAAGTCCCAGACGATTGGAGAAGGGCAAACGTTGTTCCTATCTTCAAAAAAGGGAAGAAGGTAGACCCAGGGAACTACAGGCCTGTTAGCCTGACTTCAATACCAGGAAAGATTCTCGAACAAATTATTAAACAACACATATGTCAGCATTTGGATAGGAATTCAATAATTAACAGTAGTCAACATGGGTTTGTATCAAACAAGTCGTGTCAGACTAACTTGATTTCATTTTATGACAAAATCACTGAATGGGTTGATCAAGGAAATGCAGTAGACATAGTATTTCTTGATTTCAGCAAAGCATTTGACAAAGTATCTCATGCGATCCTCATTGAAAAATTGATCAAATATGGGTTTGACAAGGCAACTATAAGGTGGGTTCAAAACTGGCTTAGTAATCGTACTCAAAGAGTGGCTTTAAATGGCTGCACATCCAAATGGAAGGAAGTGTCAAGTGGAGTACCACAAGGTTCTGTCCTGGGCCCAGTTATGTTTAATGTTTTTATAAACGATCTGGACGAGGGAGTTGAAGGGAAACTGATCAAATTTGCTGATGACACAAAGCTAGGGGGGATTGCAAACACCAGAGAAGAGAGAGAGAGGATTCAAAAAGATTTAGAGAAACTCGAACAATGGGCTGCAACTAATAAAATGGTATTTAACAAAGAAAAATGCAAGGTTCTGCACCTGGGCAAGAAAAATGAAAAAAGCACATATACAATGGGAGGAATTCGGCTGAGCAGCAGCACATGTGAAAAAGACTTGGGTGTCCTGGTAGATCATCAACTGAACATGAGTCAACAGTGCGAGGCAGCTGCAAAAAAGGCAAACGCAATCCTGGGGTGTATTAGGAGAAGCATAGAGTCCAGATCACGTGAAGTTATTATCCCCCTCTACTCTACCTTGGTCAGACCTCATCTGGAGTACTGTGTCCAGTTCTGGTCACCCCAGTTTAAAAAAGACACTGACAAGCTGGAGCAGGTTCAAAGGAGAGCTACCAAGATGGTGAACGGTCTGCAAACCATGTCCTATGAGGAACGGCTTAAGGAACTAGGAATGTTTAGTCTAACAAAAAGAAGACTGAGACGAGACATGATAGCTGTCTACAAATACCTCAAGGGTTGTCACAAGGCAGAGGGATCAGCTCTGTTCTCACTCTCTCAAGGAAGGACTAGAAACAATGGGGTGAAACTTCAGGGGAAAAGATTTAATTTAGATGTTAGGAAAAAATTTCTAACAGTAAGAGTGATCAACCAGTGGAACAGGCTGCCACGGGAGGTGGTTGGTTCCCCTTCGATGGAGGTCTTCAAGCAGAGACTGGACAGCCATCTGTCTGAGATGGTTTAGGAGATCCTGCCTTGAGCAGGGGGTTGGACTCGATGACCCAGGAGGTCTCCTCCAACTCTACCATTCTATGATTCTATGATTCTATGATTCTATGATTCTATGATTCTATGATTCCCCTCATGTGGGGTTACTTTTTAACTATAAGGAACAGAATACTAATTCTCGTCAGTATTTAAGAGCCCCAAAACTGGTGGTGGGGGCACATTTTATAGTGGCTTGAAGGTAGAGGTGTGCATGATTGGTTTTTTTTTTGTTTGTTTTTTGCATTTGATTCGTATTCTTTGAAACTTAAGAAAATACCAGACCGCAGTTTTTCTTCTGGGCATAAAAATGTAGGGGCTGCTTTTGCGTTCCATGCACAGAACACAAAGCACACTTCCTGGCCTGGATCAGGTGAAGAAAGAAGTGCTGGAGACCCCACTGGGTTTTGCTTTTTTGGTTTGTAGCATACCATAAACACCATTAAGTTATTTCCAGAGCCCAGAAAAATGGTATCTGGCTCCACTTGGGCCAGTCCAGCAGTCATTATGGTGAAGGGTGGATTAGCCTACAGCCAGGAATGCTTAGATGACCACTTTGGCCCTGGTCACACCTATATGAGACCGGACGTCCTCTTCATAATTCAAACTGAGGTTGTACCAGTTCTGTTCACACCTAGATCGTTATAGGTTGTCCTCAGGCTGTCCTTGGTTTGGGCTGCATTGCTCACACTGAGAAGGCCCCCTTCCTTTTACTACTGAGGGTGGTGGGATAACCAGGTGGGCCTCCCCTCCAGATCTTAAGGCAGGGGCTGATCAATATGGGAGAAGGCGTTCCTTCAGATATTTGGGGCCCAAGTCATTTAGGGCCTTATAAGTCAAAGTTAACACTTTGAATTGGGCTCGGTAGCGAACTGGCAGCCAGTGCAACTCTTTTAAGACCGGCATGATGCTTGTCCAGCCAGCTGTCCGGCCAGCTTATAATGATCAGAACGCAATACAAAACCGTATACCGTTCCTTTCCAACAATTACCTTTATTCTGTGGGTTTCTTTATATTTTAGACAGAGCGGGGGGGTTTTCTCTGCACTTACGATCTCCTGATTATAGCATGCATGCTGGATTATGTAACAACTTCTGCATCTGTCTACCTGCCTGGGCATTTGAGGTTAGGGCCACAGTAGATTTGACTTTTATTTCTAAACACATAGTTGCTGGAAGCTGCAAGACCAAACTCAGTTCTTTTGGAACCTGCAGAATGACCACTCCAGATGACCTCAGGGTGCCTTCAGATAGCAAATTAAAGAACAGCTCATCCTTAAGTTCTCCAATACTTCACAGCAGCTGGGATCCACTTTGGCCTAGTGGTTAGGGAGGCAGACTCTTATCTGAGAATACCAGGTTTGATTCTCCCCTCCCCCACGAAGCCAGCTGGATGACCTTGGGCTAGTCACACCTCTCTTCTGAGCTCTCAAAGCCCACCTACCTCAATAGGTATCTGTTGTGGGAAGAATCAAAAGCTTTGTCAGCCGCTTTGAGTCCCCTTAAATGGGTGAGAAAAGCAAGGTATAAAAGCCAACTCTTCTTCTACCTACCCAGAGACCTTCGGGTATGGGGCGGGATAGAAACGTAAATAAATACATAAATATGCACGTGCTCAGTTCCTTCCTCTCTGGTAGGCCTGCTGCTTCTGGGTGAAGGCTCAACCAAACAGCCTTGAAATGCAGAGGAAAGGAATACTCTGCAGCAAACGCTGATGTAAGAATATTTTTCCTACAGAGTATTGGGCTTTAATCTACAGGTACTGCACAGAATCATAAAATGTATCTTTAACAGGTTGACAGTGGCTCTGCAGTACTTGCATATTTTTCATTCTTTCTGGACAGTAATCTTGGAAAGGGGATTTTTTGCCAAATATAAGATCTTGAACCTGTTCTAGCTGTTAACTGACAACCAATGCAAAACACAAGCATGAATATATCCATGAAGAGGGGCTCCATTCAGTAACTTAGCTGTGGCTTCTGGAGCAGATGAGAGGAGGACGAGAGTGCTCAGAATGCGAGAGCACCAGTGTGTGGACAATAATAAATTGGGGCATAGTGGTGCTAGTCACAAGGTCACTGCACTTATATTAATATTAATGATGATGATGGTGATGATGATGATGATAAGAACAACAACATTTATTTTAATGCCCCTTCCACCAAGGGACAGTACAGGATTAAAAATTACAAAAATAAAAGTAACATGCCAATGTAAATCAGCCTAGTAATAATCAGTACACTATTGAAATAACAATAATGGATTTCCCAAGTCACCATTGTGCTAGTCAAAGATGAATAATGTTCACTAAGCCCCCATCTTCATGCAATAAAAAGACCGTCAAAAAGCTTATTTTGCCACGGAGCGTCTGCATGCAGAGCTTTTCTCCGGGCTTCCAGTGCCAAAAGGAGGAAAATGCGCATGAGAAAGACCCCCCTTTAAACAAGACTACCAACGCACTTTTTAGTAGTCACGGGTTTTTCTAGCAACATGGAGCATATAGACGCTCCGTGGCAAAAGAGGTATTGGGGGGCAGGGGAGGGCGGGCACAGCCGGCCAGAGAGATCATCTCTCTCTCTCTCTCTCTTTTTTTTTGCCTCTCATCCACAGCCAGCATTCAAGATCTATGAAAACAGTAGGCAGGCATTCCAATCACATAAGATACATTGTAATGAATTGCTTCGCTGGCTGGGGAGGTGGAGATCTTGTGAATAGAGTAATGAATTGCTTCCACCCGAGCGCTGGCTGCAGCCTGGCTGTGCCTTTGCAGGCAAGGGAGACGGACGGAGAACTTGTGAATACCCATGGCTATTTTTCTTTTGGACTTGTTGGAGGTTTCTTCCTGGTTGTGGCCGCACAGAGCGCAGTCCCTCCCCATTCCTGCCGGCACCCTATCAGCCAGAGAGGGGGCAGGGAGAAAAAGATGCGGGCAAAGAAAACACGCTTCCGTGGGGATAGTAGGTGCATTTTAAATGCGCGTTTTGCTGAGCTTCATGCGGACGCTTATTCCGGAATTGAACAGCATTTTAAAAGTCTGCTGCAATAGAGGGACAATAGAGAAACAAACAAGTACCATGAAGACGGGGCCTAAAATAAGTAAATTAAACTCATTCAGGACTATTAAAAAGAAAGTGGCAATGATAGCTCTCAATAGTTTTCTGAGATTATCACTGTCATGGGTTCATTTTAACCAAACAGTAGATAACACAAAGGCTGCTAATGTTCAAAAATAACTATCAGTTTTATTAGTACATAATTTATAAAACACTATCCTATTTATTGTATCTTATTCCCACTTACATAGCCTCCCATCCATATTCCTCTGTCCACTTAATCTAACTTGATTTTAAGATTATAATAATCCCTCAAAGGGGTCCCAGTGAAGATAGCAGCAGTCGGGGCAGTGACCCTCCCAAGCTGGAGAACCCCTTCAACAGATCCCAAGACAAACATCTGGGACCTCTGTTCAAAAGGGCACCGTCCTAGGAACAGCTAATGTGCAAGACCCTCAAACTCCCAAGAAGCCTATGGGATGAGAAAACAAGTATGGAGCTCACTATGTTTTATTTCACTATGAACAATTGTGCCCAGAACTCAACAAATCTCTTACTAAGGCTCAAAATCTTCCCTTTCTGGGGAAGATTAAATCAGTTTGTTCAGCTGAAATGTGCCAGGACATCACAGAGGCAGTGAGATTAAAATCTTTCCATCATCCCTGTCACATGGTAGTTAGTATTTACACCATATTAAGTCTGATTTATCTTCCATAAACAATAGGGCAATATAACCATTGCTGCACTAAGCGGACGCTCACAAGCTCTCACTCTTTCTTTCTGTGCGTGTTTAAGACATTTTTGTGCCTCGTATAATTTTGTATAACTTTTAAGGTATCACATAGTGTTATGGTCTTGAATGATTAACGGCCCTAAAAGTTTTTTTTCCCCAAAATGTGTATTAAAATGTATTTTTCTTTCATTTTAATTGGGGAAGTGGGGATAATCTTGAAATCCAGGCAGGTTTGGCTCAGTGTGGTACAGCCTACCCGTTCTATCAGGCTTAATGGTGTCAATACTAGTTTTGGGCAAGTTTAAAGGTGGTTAATGGGGAAGAAAGAGATTTATTCCTGAGAATTCAGTTGCAGATTGAGTTGAACTAGAGGCTCTTCTGCTCCCTGCTTCCTTACGCTGCCAAGAATTCAGTGATTATGTATACGGGCTGTAGTTCTCAACTTACTCAAGAATGTTAGATATGAAACCACAATCAAGCTTCAATCTCCTTGACACAGCGTGCTCTGCATTCCAGTCCACATGTTTGTTGAAAAAGAAATGATTCTGGCAAAATAGGTTTCTGTTATAGGACCACAGTGTATACATTTTTCCTAGTTAGTATGTAATCTGCATGGTTGATTCAGGGTCCCTCCCTCCCTCATGGGTTCTAATTTTATACACGCCTATAAATGTGATACCATACTATCCAACATGTTGTAATCAAGAGTTTTTCTTCACTTTGCCTTTTGTGTCATCTTTATCTCTCAATATTACCCAGTTTTCTAATCAAGATCATCTGCAAGCAGCCAGACCAGTTATGAGGATTGAGAAGAGCCACCAAATCCCACAATGACTGGGTGATAATCCTAGCATTTGACTAGGAGTTGCTTCCTATGGTATACTAGAAGGTGAATGATTTGTGGGCCCAGTTCCCATTGGCATTTTAAAACGGTTTAGAAATGGTTTGGATTCTCTGTGTCCCCATTACCAATCTGTTTCAGGGGTATTTTGAGGATTATTTGGATAAAAAATGGAATAAACACCTATTTTTTCAGGTGTTTTTTTCTGTTTTTGCTTTTAAAACACTTCTTCCTTATTGCTGTGGGAACGCTACAGCAGTATTGGGGCAAATATGTCGTGAAATGGGTGGGCTTTCACCCTGTGCAGGGACCAGACCCTTCCCAGATTTGTTAAAGTGCCAGATCCATATTCAACAGAGAAGTAACAATTAAGATGTAGTAATTCACCCACTCCACACTTCACACTGATACAATGACAAAGTTTCATTTTTCACTTCCCCTGCTTTCTCCTTGCCGGGAAGCACACATTGGAGGCGCCTCTTTTGCCTTGCTGAGCCCTGGGAAGGAGAGACGCACCTCCCCCCATGCCCCACCGGTGACTGAGCACGCGCATGTGCAGCCAGCCAGGTGAGCGGGCACGCAGTGCTCCCTCTGCTGCAGTTTTCACTTCTCCTGCATTTGCGGAGAAGCGAAAAAGCACCAGTCCTGAGTTTACAGGTGTGTGTATACCAGCCAGTGCTGCTGGCGATGGGGAGGGGAGGAGAGCAAAGGGGAGGAAGGGGTGTGTGTGCGTGCGTGCGTCTGTGTGCGTAGGACTGGCAGGACGTCTTTTGCAAAAGCATGAGGGGAGGGGAGAGGGGGGAGCTGCAATTCCCCACCCTCCACCACATCTTTGCGGGATCCAATCGGCAGGCAGGAGGTGGGGCCCTGGCTGGCAAGAGGGGTGAAGAAAAGATTCCCTTTCGCTAATGCAATTCTGAGGGTGCATCCCCAAGCAATTTAAAGTCTGCTGGAACTCCTCTTTTGCCTCTGAGCGCCCCCATGCCAGGCTTCTCAAGGTGCTTCCAGTGCTACAAAATGAGGAAAACCCGCGACAAAATACATGCCTTTTAAAGAAAACTTTCAGGGCTCTATTTGGAAGTTGCAGGTTTTCCTCGCAACATTTACCTTGGGGACGCTCCGTGGCAAAAGGGGCGGTGATTGCTTGCCTGCACACACAGGCAAAAAAGCATTCACACATCTCAGAAATGCAGCAGGTTCCCTTCCTTTCCTTTGTAAAAAGAGCCAGAATTGCTCAGAATTGCAACATTGTTATCAGGTGATCTGTGAAAGTGTTAAAAGAGTGAATGAGCGAAGGATCGCGCTGCCGATGGCTGCAGCCGCTGACTTTGCAGGGACAGGAAGCCTTTTCTAACAGAGAACTGAGTGAAAGTAAGTGCTGAAAGTGAATGAGTGAGCGATCACTGCCTTTCCTGGGACGGGAAGCCATTTCAGGGGACGGAGATCTGGCTATTTTTCCTTTTAACAAGAGAGGGGGTGGGGGGGGGGGAAAGATGCGGGGAAAGGAAACAGGCTTCCTTGGGGACGGAAGGTGCGTTAAAAACACGCATTTTGCTGAGCCTCGTGCAGACGCTTATTGCGGAAGTGCATGGCACTTTTAAAGTCCGCTTCATTACAGTGCCTGACAAAAGTTCTGTCACTTATCCATGTTGTTGAAACCAAAGCCTATAACCTGACTTAAAATTCATCCATTGGTTTTAGAAATGACTCATATGAAAGCTGAAACCCTCCCAAATAAGGTTTTTAAAAAGAAAATAAATTTGCTTCACTGCTGAAATATTGATCATTTAATGAACACAGAAAGGTCAGATTTTGGCTAGACAAAAGTTTTGTCGCCTTGTCATATAATGCACCTAATCCTAGTTTACAGCCTCACCTGTGCTCACTAATTGATCAGATAATTAGTGGGTGTGTATAAAAAGAACTCCAGCACTCCAGACCTTCACTTGACCTGCAACTTGACCTCTGACAACATGCCAAAAATCCACCCTGCGACCAAAGCCTTGATTATCAGGAGACTGAAGACCAGATCCTCTGCAGAGGTGGCTGGCACCTTTAATGTGTCTCAGAGTCAAGTACAAAGAATTAAAAAAAGATTTGAAGAGACTGGAGATGTTTTTGACAAGCCCAGGTCTGGCAGACCCCGCAAGACGACTGCTCAGGAGGAACGTTTGTTGGTTCGAAAATCAAAAGCCAGCCCTTCTTCCACTGCAGCAGAGCTCCAACAGGCCTGGTCACCTCAAGTCCCTGTGTCAACTAGAACAGTTTGTAGGATTCTGTCTCGAAATGGTCTCCATGGTCGAATCAGTGCCCAGGAGCCAGCACTAAACAAAAGGCAATTAAAAAAACGTGTGGTATTTGCCAAGGCCCACAGCCTACTAAACGGATGGATGCTGGAAAAGTGGCAGAAGGTGGATTTCTCAGATGAATCTTCAGTTGAATTACACCACAGCTGCCACAAATACTGCAGGAGACCTACTGGAGCCCGTATGGATCCAAGATATACTCAGAAAACAGTTAAGTTTGGTGGTGGAAAGATCATGGTCTGGGGTTACATTCAGTATAGGGGTGTGCGAAATATTTGCAAGGTGGAAGGCAATATCAATAGCCTAAAATATCAAGACGTATTAGCTACCTCTTACATTCCCAATCATAAAAGGGGTCAAATTTTGCAGCAGGATGGCGCTCCATCTCATACATCCATCTCTACATCAAAGTTTCTCAAGGCAAAGAAGATCAAGGTGCTCCAGGACTGGCCAGCCCAGTCACCAGATATGAACATCATTGAGCATGTTTGGGGTAGGATGAAAGAGGAAGCTTGGAACACAAAACCAAAGAATCTTGATGAACTCTGGGAGGCATGTAAAACTGCATTCTTTACTATTCCTGATGACTTCATCAATAAATTGTATGAATCATTGCCGAAACGCATGGATGCAGTCCTTCAGGCTCATGGAAGTCACACAAAATATTAAATATGGCTGTAATAGCACCACAACTTCATTCACCAATGTTATGAAACATATCTTTGTATTTGAAGTGAATTATCTGTTTGATTTTCACATTACCTTTTGTGGGCGACAAAACTTTTGTCTCGCCAAAATCTGACCTTTCTGTGTTCATTAAATGATCAATATTTCAGCAGTGAAGCAAATTTATTTTCTTTTTAAAAACCTCATTTGGGAGGGTTTCAGCTTTCATATGAGTCATTTTTAAAACCAATGGATGAATTTTAAGTCAGGTTATAGGCTTTGGTTTCAACAACATGGATAAGTGACAGAACTTTTGTCAGGCACTGTAGAGTGACAGCAGAGGGAACTCAGAGAGGCAAATAAGTCTTTTGGGGATTCAGCCTGAACCGTTTTGGGTGGGGACAGCAGAGGGGTTGATAGCGATTTAAAGCCACGAAGTGGGGACTGCCAAAATCCGTGTTTGAATTGTTTTTTGTTTGTTTGTTTCATTTTAAAACTATTTTAAGAGGCATGAGTGGGAACAGGGCCATGAAGTCAGATAGCTATTAGGCACATCTAGCTTATTATTAACCACCATTACTTAAAAAAAATCTGGGTGCTAGTAGACCACTTTCAGTCTCATGGCTACTACAGTTAGTAGCATACAAGAAATTAAAATGGGAGTAGAATATCATCTAAAACACTGAGAATTACACTGTAATTCTCTAGGTTGTGCAGAAACTGACCTCAAGGAAGATGGTACCAGTAAATTTATTCAAGTAAATGCTTCATGTCTGGTTTTGTTTTGTTTTGTTTCTTCCCAAAAATATGATAATTGGACTCCAAGAAACCAAGAATGAGAACTTCATTCATTCTATTTTCAATATTCTCTAACCATATAGGCTTTTCATCAAGAATAAAAGCCTTCAAATAAAATAAACTTTCCTGTTTCCTAAACTTATTTCAGTCTGTCCTTATAGGAAAGAATGGATAAAAGGATAAGTGCAAGCAAAGATATTGTGAGGGTTTTTTTTGTTTTGTCTCTACCATATCTTATCCTTACTTGAAGGAACCTGTAGTATCAGCTTAGAAACTCTGACTCTGTGACATCATAATGAAATTGCATATTTTGAATATCTCAGCCAATGGAAGTTGATTTATAGAACAAAGAAGTCTTACATATAGGGTGTTTTTCCACCACGCTCCTTTAATGCGGATCCAAGAAGTTCCGGATCTAAGGAATGGGCACTTCCCTTAATCTGGATCTAGTAGATCCAGATTAAGGGAAGTACCCAATGTGTTTCCATGGGTGGTCTAGCACCCAGTAGCAATGGGTGCTAGCCTCCCTGCTGTGGAAACACCGGAGCACCCATTTGGAAATCCATATCTACCCATGAGGGGTCTGCCTGTTACCCCAGGTGTTTGAGGGGACAGGGGGTGCAAACTCTGAAGCAGCTCTGAAGTCACTTCAAAATTACTTCGAAATGACTTCGAAGCTTAGGTTTTCGGGCTCCTGCCACAAGCGTGCCCCCTCCCCCCAGCCTCCTCTAGACCCCATTGCCAAACTAACGTGGAAACAGGCTCCCTTTAATCTGGATTTTCTGGCTGAAGACCCCATTGTAGAGTCTACAGAAAATCTGGATTAAAGGTCAAAAAGTACCCATATGATCTGGATTTCCCGAGGCACAGTGGAAACAAATGTGTCCCTAATGGGTGCCGTGGTGGAAATGGGTTCATCCAGCTCTCACCCAAATGGGTCCTTAATGGGTGCTAAAATGGGTACTAAGTGACCGTGGAAAAACACCCATAGATATTTCTTCTTAAATATAAAATAATTGAATATTTGTTGCCATTAACAGAGAACGTTTAGAAAAAAAGAGCATTTTAACAACTTCTGTCTTCCCTGAAAAGGAAAGTTGCTATGTTCCTATTTGCTATAGGCAGATGTAGTCAAAGGCTAAATCTGTTGGTAGCTGTCAAGAATAATCTATTTAGATTTGTAGTCATCTGCAAACCTGTGTGCCTAATACATTCCTATTAACTGGGATCCTGAACAATTTGAGTCAAAAGCATCTTTTTCTGAAAGAGAAAGAAATAAAACCAAGTAGTCAGCATATACATTCAACAAACATGCAGATTCTATCTTTAGATCTTGAATATTTATATTCTTTTTTAAAAAAAGACCTATTGCTAAGGATACTAAAGCTAAAAAAAAATAGGACATCCTTGTTTTGTACCAATATAAACAGGAAATTTCTCAGAATTGTAGCTATTTATCCTCATATGCAGTTCCAGGCCTTCTGTGGTTCCAGCGGGCCCCGAAAGAGGCCTGCGCCGCCACTGGATCTCACCCCCCAGGTAAGTGAGCTTTGAAGTTTCTATGGATACTGGATTATCCAATTCGTGGACGGATAGAGCCCTTCGATCCATCCATATAGAATGCACTCCAGTGGTGACACATTTATTTCAGATTCAATCAATTGACCAACAGTTTTGATCACCACATTCCTGGTTTCATACCTAGATAGTGGAGTCTGCCCAACATTTGATATGCTGGCAATGACACCTTTTAACATTTTTTGACATTTTGATAGGAAATCTACTAATTTATTCCAGATCTCAGAGTTTCCATGGTCCAAAAAGGGAACCAGCCTTTTGGCATTATTCTGCTCGATTAACTCATGAAGATGTGCTTGCCTCTGTTTGCAGGCAGATGGGAGGGGGAGTGAGCAAAGGAAAAACTCCACTTTCATAGTTTAAACACAGGCTTGAATTTGCCATTCAACATGGAGTAAGTATGGCATCAGAGGTCCCGGTTGTTCTCATTCTTCTTCATGCTTCCAACTTGTCAGATCCACTTTGTGTGCTTGCGGGTCTTTGGTGAGAGACATCTCCCTGTCTTTTTGCAAGAAAGCACCTTTAATAATTCATATTTTCTGAGAACAATGTCTAACAGTACCGCTTTAGTATAATGCAATGACTAGGTAATCAAACCTCCTGCTTATTAAATCCCCCAAATCAGTCTTCTACATCAATGATGCATTTGTTATTCTTAGAAAAGACCTCTTTGAAGTAAGCAACATAAGCTTCATCCAGACAATGCTTACTTCATCTGCCTTATTTGCATAATCCAGAGTATGTCACATCACATCCAGACACATTTTATTCTGGATTATCTGTGCTTTATTTCAGATTATCCAAATACTGTGGATGAAGTAAGTGCTGCTGGGATGAAGCTATTCAGTGGAATCAAATTCATGAAAGAAGCTATCAAAAAGCTGTTCACATGAACCGAGTCCTCAGCTGTGGCAGCTACAACACCCTTGCACACAAAGAGTTGTCTAAGAAAACTATTCAGGTAAGCAAAAACATGTTGCACCACTTCAGAATTCCAGAAAGCAGAAGCAAATCACACAAATTTTTCCCCTCAACAGATCTTGTCTGGAGCCTGCAGTTGCCTCTTGCCGTCCCTACCAGACAACCGGGGGAAATCATAGGGCAAGTGGAGGCACTTAACCTGTTTGAGTATTTTGAAGACATGAGATACCTGGAAATATGCAGCCACCAGCCCTTGTGCATGTACAGCAAGTGTTTTGGGACCAGGTTGAAAGCACCCATCCAGACAAAGTAAATCATACTGCTATTCTGGACAAATCTAGGTGGAAAGTTGATTCTCCCAGAATAGAGATACTACACAATTTCACCCCTATATACCAGGGTTATATTAGGATCGCCACAAATACATGTGGCAATCCCAACATAGCCCCAGGAGAATCCTACATTGCAAGCCCTGTCTGGATGCAGCCAAAGACTTTATTAACACTAAATGCTGCATCTCCATTCTCGCGGCCAATCCACAGTCCACAGACTTTAGACTAGAGACTGATGGGAGAGAAGTGGGGCTTACATTAGAAGCCTCACTTTCATGCCTCTGAACTGTCTGTACATCTACAAAAACTAAAGAAAAGTTAGGAGAGGTAAGCCTGAAGCCGCAAGTAAATGCCCCATCCCTTTCCTGTCACCTTGAAGTCCTGGGCTGTGGCCCACCAAGAGTTATGGTCTACAAACAGTTACCAAATCACAGGATTAGAAGAGACACCACGCAGTAAACTAGTTCGACCTCAAAGTCATTCCAGAAGAACATAAGAACAAAGGTGAAGACAGCAATGGCAAGTGACTCACGGATGGTTCTTCGGATTTCAGGGTGGAAAATGTGTGTCAGATGTGTTGTAGAGCTACTGGAAACAGCCACTCAGCACCAGAGGAAAGCCTCATGATGCTGCACTCCTAGTTCTAAACTTGAGTTGCTGCTACCCCATGTCTTTCTCCCTTTTCCCCATAATCCCCAAAGGCCTTTGAATTTTCACAAATTAACTGTATGTGTTTTTCTAGCTCTCTTAGAAGACTAGCAGTTAAAAAGCCGGACTCTTACCTGGGAATACTGGTTTGATTCCACTCTCCTCCATGAAGCCAGCTGGGTGACCTTGGACCAGTCACAGCTCTCTTCTGAGCTCTCACAGCCCCACCTACCTCACAGGGTGTTCTGTTGGGGGGAGAAAAATAGAAAGATTTATCAGCCGCTTTAAGTCCCCTTAAATGGGTGAGAAAAGTGGGGTAGAAAAGCCAATTCTTCATCTTAGAAGGGTCCCATGTTCATGGCATCGTTATCTCGAATTCAAAACGATTTGAGTCCTCACAGTTCAGACGGCAGTTCGGCTTAACACGCTTCTTCCGTGTTAAACCACGTTATACCAATTTGAAATAAATCCTGATTTCAACAGGTCTCACTCCGGAACGTGCCCTTGATACGTGTTTCATTTTTTACTGTGTGGACAGTATCGTTTTCCGGGATGAGATTCCGTGTCCAGGCTGTCCCGCCCCCAATCGCACTGTAACCAATGGCTTGTCCGTATTCGAGGCACGTCATGTTTAGGATTCCCTCCCCCAATAGCTCGCTTCCAAAGAGTGATTCCATTGAAAGAATCCAGTCTCGAGCCATTACCTCCAAAGCTACACTGTAGCGATGTAGCTTAATAACAATGTTGCAGTTTTGCGCAGTTCTGAACTTTAAAAAGGAAAGGAAAGGGGAGTCCCCGCGGAACTTTCCCAGCCCACTCTCCCCGCTCTCCGAGTTCCCTCCCGGCCCCCGGGGGAAGAGCGAGTGAGGAGCCCCCTTCGCCCTCCCCCGCGATGGGCACGCTGAGCCCGCCCGCCCTCTCGCCCGCCTCTCGGCTCTCCTCCTTTTCCAGCGGTGGCGGCTGGCACCAAGGAGCCCCAGGGCGAAGCTGCCCGCACCGCAGTGCCAGGATGGGTGGATGGATGGATGGATGGATGGATGGATGGCGCGGCGGGCGCCGGAGCCGCCAGCGGGGGAAGCAGGGGCGGCCCGGGCTGCGAGCATGCTCCGGCCAGCGGGGCGAAAGGCTCCGAGAACATGGCGGTGGCGGTGGCGGCGGCAGCGGTGGAGTGGGGCAAAGTGGCGGCGGGCACCGAGGAGCCCCAGGGCGAAGCTGCCCACGCTGCAGCGCCAGGATGGGTGGATGGATGGATGGATGGATGGATGATGCTGCTGCTGCTGCTGGGAAGGGGGAGGGGAGAGAATGGGAATCCCCGGCGGAGCATGGATGATGCAAAGGGAAGGGAGGGTGGGATCCTGGGATGGAACACCAATGAGAGAGGGGGGGTGGGCAATGGGTGGGAGGACAGGGCTGCCGTCTGGACTCCCAGGATTGATTCCAATTTAAGGCTGAAATCGGAATGCCACTGAACCGGGTTAACTTGCAAGTCGTGTAAACAGGATTAACCCGGTTCACTTTATTTCGGTTTCCTTAAACCGAATTAAGGCATCCCATGTGGATGCAGCCAAGATGTGAATAATGTAATGTTTCAACTGACAGTTGTTACTATTTTCCTTCTTTGATGGTGAGCGGCTGCACTTTTCTCATGAAATCTAATATGCCCTTGTGGTGCCCACACTAAATTTTAGTGCTGGGAAAAGTAATTTTAAAAGTGTAATGAAAGCGTATTCAATGTACTTTGAGGAAGAGTCTAAACTGACAGCTTAAACAGGTAAGGAGGGGGTGAACCCTCCCTAATTAGCATAGTGGGAGGGGGAGGAGTGCACTCCACCAATCAGGCGTCGAGTTTAGACTAGTGAAGGAGTATAAAACCCGCCTGCTAGAAGAAAAAGATTTTTCCTTGCTTTTGGGTTTTGGGAGGAGGGAGACAGGTTAGACTGTCTCTGTACCTCAGGGAAAAAAAACAAGCATTGGTCCCGAACCTCTGAGCTGGAGATAAGGCCAGAAGGGGGTAGAAAGGAAAAGGAACTGTGAAGTTAAGACTTAAGTGTGAAATCTAGGAACTAAGGGGTGTGGCTGTGAATTGACAGACGTGTTTATTCTTCTTCAGATCTTTTATTGTGTTTCCTGTTACAAAGAATAAAAACTATTTATTTATTCCTTTGAGGAGTCTCTGCCAGCTTTCCTTATTCTAACTCAGAAGGGGTTATAGTAGCATAGATCTCTATAGAGAACCAACCAAGGAAGCTGGGAGGAGTTAAAATAAAACAGCAGCCAGAAGTTTATAGAGGCTGGAAAGTGAAGAAACATAGAAAGCATTGTTGGTGTCCGCTTGTGGGGTGCGAGGCTAAAACCAGTATACAGACACTCTACCAGAAACATATATAAAAACACCCTACCAAAATTCTAAAATTATAAAAGCCCCTTTACTGTGTTTAAAGACATGGGTGAAGACTGTAAGCTGGCTCGCACTGGGGGATGGGCGGCGCCACAGCCCTATATTCCAATATAGTAACCAAATGCAATATTAGCTTCGTTATTTCACAAGAACAATGGATTTTTCTTTTTAACTCACCAATAAATTTGCATTGTCTTAGGGCATCACTGTCCACTGAAACTGCAACATTGTCTTTTTGAACTTCAGTAGAAATCCTGTATTTTGTCTTAGATAACCAACACCAGTTGAACAAAAGGAATAGGGAGGAGAGGATATTTGTTTTGGATTTTAAAAAGACGGGGTAAAAAAAAATCATACGATTTAAGGATCTAAGAAAAACTGGAGAGAAGAAAGTGCAGTTGCAAAGATGCTGTTCTCCCATTTCAAATATCCAGAAAGCAGATACCATGTGTTTTTCCACAATGAAGATGATGAAATGCATTGTTCTAATTAGAGAAGGAAAGACTTTTATGAATCCTTAAAAAGTAGAGTGTAATTCCAATCAGGATTTTAATTCTAGTACATTGGGGAAAACAAAAACATCTGTGAAAATAGGCATACTGACAAAACCTTTTGAATTCTTATACAAAAAGTTTGCCGACTTTGAAAAGAATTAGCTGTTTCCAGAATGCTGAAGGTGGAAAATAGTTGCATTTGTTTTGTTGCATCTAACTTGTACTATTAGGTACCCAAAATATCATGCTTCCTCCAGAGGTATGAGTCTTTTTTTTTTTTTTTTTTTTGCTAGTGACAGGTACGCGATCTCTTGTGATGGATACATGGAGTTGGATCCCCAGGTTGCTTTGTGCCAGATCAAATTTCCAGGGATGGCAACAGTGATCTTTCAAAACTAAGGGCCAACCACCTGGATAGTATGTATGTACCAATTGTAAGAGGCGCATCTTTGTAATTGTAGAGAAGCTGGTGCGTGGGAGCAAACAGTCCATCTCTGTAACAAACCATGTTTTAAAGAAGAGTCATAGGGTACACTGCATCCCAAGAAGCACAGTAAACTTTGGGAAGCACTGGAAGCTAAAGCAGAGTGCATAAGACAGAAGCACTAAAAACCAAGAGAAATAGTGTAATCTAGATGTTTTATCTTTGTTCTAAATAAACATGAACCAACCTTTCTTCATTCCCAAATGAGAGATCACATGAGCAACTTGTTTCTTGTTGGCACCAAAACACTTTTTTCATAGGAGAAACTTCTTTTCACCCCAGTTTTTCCAGGGTGCTCCTTCTCTGGATAACTACCGATTCATGTATTTTAGAGAAGGCCACATAACCCCCTAAAGTCCCCAAAGCTTTACCCTTCCATCATAAAGAAGTAACTCCAGCCTTTTTCTTTTCTCTCTCTAATTATGCTAGATCTTATAAGCTTTCAGAGTATTCTAATGGTGTTCATTATCAATTTTATTTAACAGATTTAGACTTGTCAGGTTTATTTTTAATGTGTTGAATTGGCCTTTCTCACCTCAGTTTCCAGTTTCGCTAAACCTTTCGCCATTACATTAAGATCAGTTTGCTAACTGTCACAGCAACTCCAATCCTATCAGTGCAAGATACTTTCCTACAATGTGAATCACTTACACCTGCTCATTCTGAACCTCATTTTGAGTTGCCTCATTTGAAGAGTTCCAAATGGAGCTTGTCGCAACCTCCTTTGATTTTACCACCCTGATCATTAGTGATAAAGTTAGAGCCGATTGTTACACGCCGCCTCATTGTGAGGAATGTCAATTTCCTCTTGCTTGCTATTTTTCATCATCATCATCATCATTATTATTATGTGACTTTACTGAGTCACTTTATTGACAACTCTTGTGAAGTTGGACTAAGCCATGTAATCTACTCACATGACTATAAGCAATGCAAAAATAATTTCCTAGGGGAAAAAACAGATATAGGAGTGAAGGTATTTTAAAGCCTGCACAAATTTCATTAAATAGATTAAAATAAAGCGTGAAAAGGATTATGTCAGTAATGAATACTGTATTACAGTGAACAACACAAGATCAACAAAGGAACTTTTGTAATCACACAAATCCTATTAGTAAATTGCAAAACCTGCCGATACCTCGCTTCATACATGAAGGGAAAAAGGCTAAATTACATGTCATAAATTTAATGTGGGAGAAGACAGAAAGACCAGTACTTTGAACTCTATAAGACATTTCAGGTTTTGTTCAAGATCTGAACAAAAGGTTTTGATCACTTTTTTTTTATTGTTATCCAAACTGGCCTGCCCATCCGTGGCTGCAAAAGAACATCTGGAAATGCTACAGCTAAAACCTTCCCAGCACTCTCATTATATAAACTGTCTATGAAAGCTTTTGCAACTTTTCCTGAAAAATTCAACGGCAAAAGGACTGAAATTTGATATATGGGTTCTTAGCTGGGGAGTAATTTTCTCTGTGTTGAAATATTTGAAGAAAATCAAATCTAACAGTTTTTTAAAAGTTACATGAGAATAAAAACAGTGGACACAACTCAACTGAATACAGTAACTTTTAAATCTCACTGAATTCACCATGCCCTTTCCCTTTGTACTGAAATATTATTTGGAACTATTTAGTTTTTATTTGAATTGCACCTGGTTCATAGAAAGATAGATGTTTTTAAAATTCTTATATATATTCAAATTTTGAAAGAACTTGCCTTAAAAACTGATTCTTCAGGCCGCCAACTACATATAGTAAGGGATAAAAATGTGTGTTCCTTTGGATGCTTTCAAACTAGAGTCACCATTATTCCTTGTCTTCCAGCATGGGTTGTCTCCGGACTTCACATAATTATTTCACTATTTCATTTGGTAATTACTCACTTTCATAACAGTCCCATATTGTTCCCATGCAAGAGAAGAAAGAGTGTTTCAAACCATTATGCTATCATGTTGAGAAACTGCCATCCCCATGATATAGCCCACTCCATTGGTTCTTGCACCTTGCAATGGAAGCTTCATATTGGCTACACAGAGAACCAATGACTTTTGCCACTTCGATGCTCACACTGAAGTTTCACTCAGTTTTTTTTAAAGATCTTGCAGTGGTAGTCTAGACTAGAGTGTGTTACCGTGATAACAAAATCTTTCGCTATGATCGTTCCTCTTCCTGGAACAATGTTATATTGCTTCTAAATTCTGGACTAACTATGTGAGATAGGTAAATATGTCTGACAATTCAATGAGGATTCCATAATTATGATGCAAAATATACCCTGTTTTGATATGGCCATAGGAGGTGTAAGTCAGCAACTCCAGGATAGGCCTCCTTTGTATGTTCAGTGGTACACTCAGTTACACAAAAAAACCTACTCTAAGGGTGTACCCCCACTTAAGATTTAAAGAGCTTGGAATTCATTTTCAAAGCTGGCCGTTTCCAAATGATATGAGAAATCCACAATTTCTGAGGATTAAAGGTCCCAGAACGTGGATTATTTTTATTCAAATCAAAAGAACTCTCGTTGCAGGATTTACAAATAATCCTTGTTATTTGTCAATGGGAACTCAAGCATATTTTGGGAGGTGTGAAAGCATGATTTAGGGGCGTACTCTTCACTTTCCCCTGAGCCAGCACTCCATTCAGCGCTCCATCTCGCCTTTCAGCTATAAGAGAAACTGCAGGAGGGTGGGAGGAATCCTATTGCCTTTTTGCTCCAACCAAAGCTCAAACTGGCAGTTTCCCTCCTGGGTGTTGTGAAACTGTGTTGGCTCTTCAAAGGCTGCATACTTTCAGCTTATCAGATCCAATGATAAGCTGCGATTTCCTCCACTCTCCTCCCTCTCCCCTGCAATGGCCAGCACAATTGATGGGTCCTTGTGTAAAAGCTCTCCTGTTCCCCTCCCTCATCCTTCCTTCCTTCCCCTCTGCCATTTCATGGAGAAAACCAAACAAAAGGGTCTGATTTTACAAAGAGGCAGTGATCCTCCCACTGCTGCTCACTAGGGAGGCAGCTGAGAAGAAAGGCGCACATGCGCAGCAAGGTCAACCTGAGCCCTTCTGTCATGCTGTGCACTCCACTCAACCCATCTTGTGGCCTGAGGTTCCCCTGGTTCTTGTGTTGCAATCCATAGTTGGGTCTGTACTCCTACTAGATGTTGAACAGAATCCTTTCAACTTCTCTGCTGACCACCCATCTACTGCTCTTCCTCCAGCAGCAGCATCTCCTCCACCACCTCTGCCATCAGCTTCTTCACTACCAGGCACATTGCACTGGTCTGGGAAATCGGATTGAGGATTTCAGCCAAGTTGTGATGCCCTACCTTGATCCCCAGTGGAAATCAACTACGTCTGTAAACTAAAGTAAAGCTTTACTCAGAACTGGACAATCAGGACAACTGAATCTTTGCAGGATTTCAAAAGGTCTGCTCTATGAAGGGCAATGGCTGTGTGCAAATCCTAGTGAACTATGTAGGGCCTTTCTGCACTTGTGTTTCTTTCCAACAAGTGCACTTAAGGCCCTTTCTTCTGTAGATAAGTGCAGAATATGGGAAGACCCCACTCAGTCCTGGTACCTCGGTCCAGGCAGTATAGAGCATGATCCAGATCAACGAGTCCTTAACTGGGATCATCAGTAGAGGTCTACTGGTGTACCAGCTTGACCTAACCTGAAACATGGAGGCATGCAGAAGGTGCAAGCTTCTGTCATCTCTTTCCAGGGCATTACTGGGAACAGACTGAGTCAGTCCTTCCCACCCTTTGGGTGGCTCCGAAGTTCACACAGCTTTGGGGTTGGCACAGGGCATTGGAAAACACTTTTGTTCCAGCCAGTATTCCAGATCTAGACCAGATAAGTGCAGAAAGACCCATAATCTCCTTTCTATTAGTACTGCAGTCTGCTATTAATCACTGTATATGTCCTTGATACATTCAAAAGAGGTGTCTTGCTCTATACTTTCCAGACATGCATATGTAAAACATGTATCAGTTAGATTCTTGAATACCTTTGTGGAACCTGAGAAGATTACTCGCAACATGTCACTCTTTTGCTGATTTCCTTCTCTATGTCCTTAGAAATTTTCATCAGATTTGTCAAACAAGCATTTTCCTTCCAGAAACCATGCCAGCTACTTTATTTCAGCTCATATTTTTCCAGATGTTCTGTGATCTCATCCCCTAGTAATGACTCCAAGACTTTGCCTACTGTCAGAAGCAAACATGACTGCAAATCGGCAAGTCCTTGACATCATCTTAGTCCTTGTCTCTGAACTGCATTCACTCTCTTCCAGTCCCCCGATGCTGCTTTTCTTTCACATAAACTATTACGTCTTTTCTGCAGCGCTAGTATAAATTCCATCATCTCTTTTCTGAAACTTGGAACTTTGAGTGTAACTAGCCAAGTTCAAAAAACTGTTCTCAGTCTTCCTTTAAAATGATTTATCCCCAGAACGTTTGACAGTTCAACTTGGTTATTACAAATGGCATTTTTCTAATGCATTATACTTGTGATTTTCTGCGTTCTCGAGCCAGCTACGGTCTGCGGAGATCACATTAAAAATTGACTACATCCCTTTGTGTTCATTCTTTAGTCCACTTTTTGTAGAATGGATTTTATCCACTTGTTCTCTGTCCCGCCCCCCGCCCCCCAATTATTCTAGCTTGCTGTTTTGGTGTGAATGCTGCCCTGGATAATCTGTCTGGAGGATCCATTCCCAGGGAGAGGAAGGAAGTGTTACTCTTCCTCTCTTTTTCTTGAACACCAGATATTGTGCTCTGCAAATCAAACAACAGGGATCTACAACTGGCAATGTGTATGCTTCTGATGTATGCTTCTCATTCATACATGGGAGGGGGGTACTCCAGCTTCTCTTGCACAGACACCAATGTGATACCCCAAGACACACTTAGAAGCTCAAATGATAGAGATTTAAAAGTTCTTTTTTCTGCCTTTCCCCTCCCTTTCCTCATCAAGCTCCCTTCCTGTGTGTAGCGCTGCAAGGACTTCAGCATCAGTGATGAGTGGACAGACACCCCGCCCCCCACTCAGTGTCTGAGGGGCACATGTGCACGACTGGAAGTGGTTTTGGCTAGGTGCTGGCAAGAGGGAGGGAGCCAGTAAGTTACGGATACCCCTTGGGGGGAGCAGGCGGAAATTTGTGTGTGGAGGAAGGAAGAAAAGAGTGTAGGAACTGAGTGAAGAGGGTTTGGTTAAAAAACTAAAACAGAGTGATGGGCTAAGTGACAGATCCTCAAGTGACAGAGGGAGGTGCTAAAGGGGAAGGGTCCTTAGATGAGGTTAAAGAGAGAAGAGCAGAATTGAGCCCACTAGACGAGGACAGAGGAGTCTTGCAACACCCGCCTTGCCTTGGCAGGTAAAAAAAGTCCAGACTGAGATCGACAGACCTCCTTTCCCTTTGGGGTGTTAGACACCTACCAAGTATAAGATTCACATATTCTTATACATTAAAAAATACATTATAAATCTTGATCCAAAAACAATTGAAATGACACACACACACCCCATGAATGCAGTTTTAAAATATGATTTACTACTTGTTTATTTAATAAGAGGAACTCCTTCTGATAAGGCTTGAATCTATATTTACAGATGCATCTTTTTCATCTCCTGACTTTACCCCTAAATGTTTTGCTCATTTGTTATTGCAGGGGTTATCAGATTTATTTTCCTCAAATGCACTAAGGCTGCATCCTCATGGGCACTTTAATCTGAATTCTATTCGAATTTGGGAAGGAATGTCCCCATAGCTACTGTAATCAAATCTGAATTTGGCACCCGGATTTTATGAGGATTATCCTGCCTAAATCCAGAGGAAAAAAAGTCCTGATGAAAACAGGCCTGAGCCTCCTTTTTGTAGCCAAGTTGGCTTATTTTTCCCCACATGGTGATAGTACTGGGCTATTTGGGGTGGAGGTCTAGCATTCTGGATTTTTGCTGGAAACATGTATCTTTTGAAAAGGGCAGAAGCTTAGGAACCTTGAAATACTTTGAAAAGAGAGAGGTGTGAAAAAGAAAGTAGTTCCCTTTGCATTTGTGTGTGCCTTTATTATTGCTAACAGGGTTTGCATGGGGGGGAGGGATTTAAAAGCCATGTTTTTTTATGTTTAAAATTTGTCCCAAAACCAGGACTAAAAAAGCTGCATGGGGACGGCTATATGTGGATTAACTGACAAGAACTCAATCCGGATTAAAAATAGTCCCCCAAAATAGTCCAAACAGTACTGAACTCTGACTAAAATTCCTGCATGGGGACACAGCCTAAGTGGCAGAAATAGCAGTCAGACTTGTCACAGTTGGCTAGGAAAGTGCTAAATGCAGACAGCCTTATGTAGGTTTTAGGAATTGGTTTTATTTTTTATCCTGTTACACGTTCATTTAATACTATAGCCATTTTTAGTATTTAATGGAAAAATAAGGTATAAATAATGGGGGGAAACAGGGTCTGAAGAGCAAAGAAATCCAGCAGGGACAGTGCTCAGTCCTCAAGCTCTTTAGGTCTTTAAGTGCATGTGGGCAAGGAAGATCTCCTCGCACATTCATCCCTAATTTCTATGCTGCCTATCAGAAACTCTGAGCCAGAGCAAACGGCTATGGGTTGTATAAACAGAGGCCAGTCCCTTTCCCTCAGCTATTCATTCCACCCTATCTCCTTGGTATCGGGCTGCTGATGTTGGCTTCAGGGACAGTGCCGCATTCATAACCCATGCTCCCAGGGTTGTGTATTTTGTTAATCTCAGACTCACGGCATAAAGGTTGTACTTTCCACCTGGAATATTTTTAAACCCTTTCTATAGAGCTGCACTGCTTATCAGATAGATTGGGATGGAGAGGTAACAGCTCACACAGTGCCATCCTTTCAAAGCCCTTCCACACGTGTACTGGGTCATTCTGGTATTCCTTAAGTGGAAGCGTCGCCATAGTTTGCAGTGTTTGTCCCATTAGTGGCACGTGAGATTATAGGGGCGAGCTGAATGGGGGCGAGGGGGAATGAGGAGGAAATGCTGACCTCTAAATGCTTGCAGGCGCCTCTCTGGGTGACCATGAGATGTGGCGAACACTTCCTTCCCCTGTTGATCTTGGAGCCCCCGAATGCGACTGAAGCACCCAGGTCAAGCTGTTTCCTAAAAGGAATGTCCACAGAGAGGATTCTGTCCAGAATCACCTTAAAAAGCACCCAAATGTCCTACCATTTCCTGTCCTTCAAAGTGACGGTGAGTCTGGACGAACTCTTGCTATGAGTCGAAGTTCTTTCTGCCCCTCGTGTGCACTATGTTCACACACTGATGGAAGAGGAGCATTTCCTCCAAAACGTTTTGGGCTGCTCTCCAAAGATGACCTCCTCTCATGGCACAGGATGCAAACAAGCAGCACAGCTGCTCTCCTCTGGAATTAACTGGTAGGACTCAAAAACACCCTCCCTATTTAATTCATTCCACTTTGTTTTTAGGGTTGGTTTTTACAGGGACGTTGCCAAGCTGAGGACTTGGTGAGGCAGAGGAGGGGAACTGGTGCTGTGGTGTTGAGATTATGCCATTATGCTGTGCGGTCCCACATATCAAACTTAACGCCCGTACATCTTTGCTATCTTTTTAATGCCGTGGAGGAAATTCACTTTCATCTCTCCGTCCATCTGACCCAGGACAGTCTTTGAAAGTGCTTGACTTGTGCTTGCAGGTGGGAATGATCCAGATAAAGAAAAACTGGTTACAATCCCCATGTCTGTGCAGGGATATCTATGGGACCCTCCCTTGAAAGTCAGTCAGGAAGCTGTGGCTCGATCAGATGCAACAACCGTGTGGACTCAGGAAATGTGCCCATTCATGTACATCTGTCATGGGCAGAAAAGAGAGGGTGTGACGGGAGCATGGCTTTCATGTACCAACATTGTGTTCCAGTGTGGAATAAAGGAGAAATCGGTTCAGGCAGGGGAATGTGCTACTTGCCAGCTGCTACTTTGCTGCGTTTCCCCCACCCTAGATGACTCAATATGTGAGAAGTCCTGCATTCAGCATTGCCCACCAGAGAACTGGGATGATAATATTCTGGGTGCTTTGGGTGCACCAAGCGTCACTGGTCGTTCCAGAATTTAATGTATTCATATTCAAGTACAAAGCTCTAAGTGGGCTTGAAAACAGCACTGTAACCATATCAGCTACGGCAAATTGTTTAAGAACTTGAGGTGAGTACCAGACTAGGGCATCGTCAGACATCATAGGAGGGATCTGTACTGGGGGAACCAGGACCAAGTACACGTTCCAGTCGTTCCCACATTGGGACTCAATTCAAACTTGCTTGTTCTCAGTCCCATACTCAGTATGAGGAACAAAATTCCCTGGTCAGTGATTGGATGTAGTCCCAGCATTCAAATCTTGACTTCACAAGAGCAAGAAAGTCAAATTCCATCTTCTGTGTTTTTCTGTTGCTGCATTAGAACATGGATTCCCTTGGTGGCCTTACTTGTCATTCACCCAAGTGCAACTTCAGTCCCACTTCTACCGCAAAGTAATGCGTTCTGAGGGTCAGCTCAGATTTCTTTTGCTTTGTAATTACAGTTTTGTGCATGTGTGCAATTTCAAAGTAGTGTGCAATAGGGGAGGGCACGGTGAAAAGGGGGGGACATGTGAAGGAATCAATATTTATGACACTGAAAGAAATAGATGCCACCTCATCTCCTCCAGAGACGCTCACTGTGGCATGTGTCCCACAATGACTTAGTGTGGTATGGATGGCAAAACTGATGGTAACTTGGTCCATTGTTGGGGTTAGTGGCGGCATCCCCAAATGGGCACAGTAAAGGCATGTGCCAACCAGCAAGTGCTCCCCACCCCTCCCCCAGCCATTCTTGAGAAGACAGCTGTATTGTGCCGCTTGCCCTATTGCCACCAAAGCACAGTGCCGGTTTTGTGCAAAAGTCTTCTTTTAATGGAAGGAAATGTTGTTCTCCTTGTATATTGCTGAAGGAAAAGAGATGACAGCACTGTGCTCTCCTTGCATGAACAGGGGAGAAAGGAGAAAGAAGGATACATTGTCCTTCTTCATGCAGGAAAAGGAGGGAAAGGAGAAGGCGGGACTTTTCACAGCGGACTGTGATGCGCAGCCAACTATGGGAAAGGGTATTGTCCAAGCCAGACAAAGTGTAACTTCCAGCTGTCCTCTCTTCCATAAACAAAAATCAAACAGTAAAAAAACAGAGTTTTAAGGCATAAAATTGGACATTGGCGCAGAAACAAAGAAACACAGGCTGCATCCGCATGGCATGCCTTAATTCAGTTTAACGAAACCGAAATAACTGAACCGGAACAAAACTGTCTCCACTGGCTTTCAACTTGATCCGTGTCAAGGGCATTCCTCTGGCAACCTTATCTCGGATTCAATCTTGGGAGGCCCCACGGGCAAGTCCTCCCTGCCCATTGCCAGCCCACCCCTTCTCTCTGATTGCTGTTCCCTCCCAGGATCAGCCCCTCTCAGTTCAAAGTAACAGAGATCAGACCTCTCCGTCATGGCTGTGCAGCTCCCCGCCTCCTTTCCTCTGCACCACCCTTCCCTCCCCCTTTTCTTCCAGCTTTGTGCTCTTCCCTCATCACCCCCATCGAAGAAGTCTGGATCCCCCTTTCCCACCCGTGCTTCCCTCGCGCCGAGAGGTTGGGCTGGAGGGGAGTGAGGGGCTTTTTCATTGCTCAGAGCACACAGCAGCAGCAGCAGCAGCAGCAGCAGCAAGTAAAGCCCCATTCCTTTAAACATACAGAATCTCAGCTGCTTCCCCCTCCTTTCACTTTCAAAGGTCTGAACTTCTGAAACTGTGCAAATTTGCAACATTGTTAATCAGGAGTGAAGGGGCTTTCTTGCTACACTGTAGCGCTCCTGTGTGAGGGCGGGGGGGGGTAGCAAAAGTGTCTGATTTTATAGCTGTCATGAAAGCCTGCCTGTGGGACATATGAAAGAAAGGCTTTTCCCCCCCAAATACTACTTTCCCCTCCTCCATTTCACAGTGGCACCTAAGAGAAGTGATTGGAATCACTTCAGAGGCTACTTTGCCTCTGCCTGTGGTCACACCTAAGGTTTAATCCAGTTTCAGTCCACTTTCAGAGTGAGAGAATACACCAGCAAACTGACAAGCTGGTTTTCTTTCAGGGTTAATAACTCAGGAAATCCACCTTTAGACTAGATAATGTGGAAAGAAAACTACTGGTCACTTTGCTGATGTGCTCTCTCACTCTGAAGGTGGAGTGAAGCTGGATTAAACCTTAGGTGTGACCACAGCGTATAATGAATTGAGACCAATAAAAATCAGGACTCAGGAAAGTATGCTTGAAGGGAAGAAAGTCCACAAATGAAACAGATCGGACTAGTGGTTAGGGAGCTGGACTCTCATCTGGGAATACCTGGTAACCTTGATTCCACACTCCTCCACAAAGCCAGCTGGGTGACCTTGGGCTAGTCACAGATCTCTGCTGAGCTCTCACAGCCCCACCCACCTCACAGGGTGTCTGCTGTGGGGAGAAAAACAGAAAGTTTGTCAGCCGCTTTAAGTCCCCTTAAATGGGGGTGAGAAGTGGGGCAGAAAAGCCAACTCTTCTTGTTCCTCCCTGAAGCCAGCTGGGTGACCTTGGGCTAGTGACAGCTCCCTTCTGAGCTCTCACTGGGTGTTCTGTTGCGGGGAGAAGAACAGAAGGTTTGTCAGCTGCTTTGAGTCCCCTACAATAAGTGAGGAAAGCAGGGTAGAAAAGCCAACTCTTCTTCCTCCATGAAACCAGCTGGGTGACCTTGGGCTAATCACAGATCTCTGCTGAGCTCTCACAGCCCCACCCACCTCACAGGGTGTCTGTTGTGGGGAGAAAAACAGAAAGTTTGTCAGCCGCTTTGAGTCTCCTTAAATGGGGGTGAGAAGTGGGGCAGAAAAGCCAACTCTTCTTGTTCCTCCCTGAAGCCAGCTGGGTGACCTTGGGCTAGTGACAGCTCCCTTCTGAGCTCTCACTGGGTGTTCTGTTGCGGGGAGAAGAACAGAAACTTTGTCAGTCGCTTTGGGTTCCCTTGAATGGGAGAGAAAAGTGGGGTAGAAAAGCCAACTCTTCTTCCTCCTGTTCCTCCTCTGCATCGGAGGAAGAAAACTTTGGGGAAGGGGCTGTACCGCTTCGGTGAGCCGCCCTGCCCGCCTCCTCCCTGCTGCTGCTGCTGCTGCTGCTACTGCTACTGGTGGCAGAAGCAGAGCAGGACGGGCGCGCCAGAGCGAGGTGCCACGGTGAGCCACAGTTCCCTGCGCGCCGCGCGATCGCCCCTTCTGCTCCGCATGGGAGGATGGAGTGGGGCAGTATCAGCATGGCCAGTTCCGGGGGGGTCATGGCTCCTTTCCCGCCGGCTGAGTTTCTCCGCTTCCTCGCAGTGAGGGACCAGGCAGGGAAGATGAACTCGTGAGCTTCCCACGCCCCCTCCCCAAAGAAAGACTCCTTCAAAATGCGCCTCCCTCCCCCCCCCCCGCTTTGCTCGTGGCACGAATCGAGGGGTCCCTCTGGAAACTCGACTGTTTCCGATCGCCCGCAGGCAAGACTGGTAGCCATGGGGGCCAACGGCACCCAAGACTTCTCCCCCAACGACACCTGCCCGGCTCCGGAGGGCGATTGGGAGTACAACTTCGTTGCCTTGGTGTTCGGGATCTTCCTCATCCTCTTCATCATCAGCGGGAATTCATCACAGTCCCACCCACCTCACAGTGTCTGTGGTGAGAAGGGCAGAAGGATTGTCAGCCGCTTCTCATCCCCTTAAATGGATGAGAAAAGCAGGATAGAAAAGCCAGCTCAATTGAACAGCAACCTGATTGAGAAGTGGTAATTGAGTGAAATATTGATCCCGCTCGTCCCGCCCGCCTTGGGAATTGTAAAAAGAGAGAGAGAGACGCTTTCCTGCGTGCTTTTCGTTTCCCCAACGGCGCGCCCCCCCCCGGGTCCCTGCCTTTCACTTTCTAAAGGTCTGAAGTTTTGAAATTGCGCAAATTTGCAACATTGTTGAGAGAGTGAGCTGGTTTTCTTGCTACACTGTAGCGCTGATGTGTGAAGGCTGGGGGGGGGGGTAGCAAAAGTGTCTGATTTTATAGCTGTCATGAAAGCCTGCCTGTGTGTGTGTGTGTCTACCGGCTCGCTCCCTCACCAGGAGGGGAAGACTAGCTAGGCTTTCTCCAGCCGGGCTCCCTCAGCCAAATTCTTCTTGCCCGCCCCAGGGGAATCCAAAACGCTGATAGCCTCCTCCTGCCCAATCCCCTCCTCTCTGTCTCTCCCCTCCCCCCAACTCTCCGCATGCACTCCGGAGCTGTAGCGCTGCTGTGTGACGGCTGCTCCAAGAAGTTCAGGCTTGCAAGAGAAGCGATTGGAAAAAAGTTTGCTTCAGATCAGGCAGGGAAACACCCCCCCCCAATGACGTCCCCAGAATACGGACAGCCATTGGATACAGTGCGATTGGGGGAGGTGCACCCTGAAAACGGAATCTCATCCTTGAAAACGGTACTGTCCACACAGTAAAAACTTAAACACGTTTCAAGTGCATGATCCGGAGTGAGACCTGTTGAAATCAGGATTTATTTCAAAACGTTTTAACATGGTTTAACACGGAAATAGCATGTTAAGCCGAACTGCCGTCTGAACTGGGAGAACTCAAAACGTTTTGAATTCAAGATAACGATGCCGTGTGGATGCAGCCACAATGTATGTCAGGTGCTGTGATTTCTTCTTCCCCAAAAGTGATGCTCTTACACCCACAATGACTGGAAGAACTGCGGAAGTCTGTCTCTGCACAGCCAGAGAAGTATGGTTTCCACTCAAAATAGTATATTTGCCCATTCTCACTTGGCAAAATGAAACAGGATAACAATCTGAAATGTGTTCAGAACTAGCTTAATCCAAATGCAAAATAGTGTGGCCAATTTAGTCTAGAAAAAAAAGGCATCATTTTGTCAGGACAGTCAGAGCTGAAAATGGCTGAGAAATTAATTAAATACCATGTCTGACCACTCACAGGGGTTCAACTGAGGATTGGAACTTTCTGGTGACACTCCCATCATTACAGAATTTGCTCTCCTTTCAGCCAGAGTTGTAACTATGGAGCAAGCCTAGCTGTTTGCTGGGGCTTTGGCAGGATGCTCAGCTCAATGCTTGCTATTATACTATGTTCAAACCTAAGTTTTAATCCAGCTTCAGTCCACCTTCTGAGCAGAAGAATACATCAGCAAACTGAACAGTCATTTTCTTACCATATTATCTAACCCAAAGGTGGATTTTATAAGATAGTGCTGAAGGAAATCACTTTGCCACTTTTCTGATGCGCTTTCTCACTCTGAGGCTGCATCCCCATTATAAGCTTAATCCAGTTTCCCTAAACCAAAATAACAGAACTGTATGCTAACACAAATTTGCCTGATCCCATTACTTTCAACTCAATCCGGATTCTGAGGTTCGTAAGTGGCGTACGTGACTCAAGGGGGGACTCAAGTGGCTACTTTTTAAAAGCCGCTTTTCGGGCTGCCCTGTCCTCTTCCTCCTGGCGTGAACACACCACCCATAAGGGACTGCTTCATGGAGCTGAGCTGGGTGGCTGGGTGGCTGCCACTTGCCTGGATGGAGGAAAACTGGCAGCGGGCAGCCAGCACTTCTCCCCCCCCCTCCCCATTGCCCAGGGCACACAGCAGCAGCAGCAACTCAAGCCCCCTTGCTTTAAACATTCACACATCTCCCAGAACCTGCAGCTGCTTTCCTTTCCCTCTCTAAAGGTCAGAACTCCAAAGAGCTAGAATTGTGCAAAATTGCAACATTGTTATCAGATGTAAAGTGTGTGGATTGCTACAGTGTAGTGGCTGTTGTAAAGGGTGGATTTTTACACTGAAATCACTATCTTTGGAAGCAAGCTATTGGGCGAGGGAAATCCTAAACATGGATTCTCATCCCTTAAAATGGTACGGTCCCCACAGTAAAAAATGTAACACATATCAAGTGCACGAACCGGAGTGAGACCTGTTGAAATGAGGGTTAACGTTTACAATGCTTTGGGGCAATTTAAGATTCAGAAAGCGTGTTAAGCCAAACTGATGTGGGGTCTGCGAGGATTGAAACCGTATTGAAACCGAATTAAGCTTGTAATGGGGATGTGGCTTGAAGTTGGGCTGAAGCTGGATTAAAATTTAGGTATGAATGTACGGATGAATCCCCATGGCAAGCTTATTTCGGATTCAATATGGTTTCAATCCTCGCAGACCCCATGTCAGTTTGGCTTAACACGCTTTACACATGTTAAATCGCCCCAAAGCATTGTAAATCTTAACCCTCATTTCAACAGGTCTCACTCCAGAATGTTTAAAGCCCCCTTGCTTGAGTTGCCACTGCTGCTATGTGCCCTGGGCAATGGGGAGAAGAGGGGAAAGAATTGCTGGGTGCCTGCCACTTGCCTGGATGGAGGAAAACTGGCAGCGGGCAGCCAGCGATTCTTTCCCCTTTTCCTGATCAGTTTCTGTGGTCCTTTGCCAACTTTTAAGTTTACGGTACTGCTAAGTATTTTTCTTTGTGCTATCATGTTATAGCTCTATGCGATAAGAGATTAAAATATATAGACTAATTTTGTATCCTGCCCTTATGATTAGGATACAAGTTTGATTAAGAATAATAATTAAGAAGCCTGCGATGCGTAGTCCATAATAAATTTGATTTCACAGAGTCAAAACCCACTGAAAAATCTCCAGCTCTTTTCTTCTCTGACTAGTAGCAAGAAATGGCAACCACAAGAGGCTATTTAATAAGTTACTTCAGAGGTTCAACTTACTGGTTATTAAAGCAGAACATTTTAAACAGATACAAAAATAAAAACAGCACTATCAGGTTTTTAAGATACTTTATTATTTCATTCATTGTTGACAAAATGAATTGATCACAGATAGCTGGGGAAAATCATCAAACCGATGCTTCTGAATTATTTTGAGATCTCTGAAGAAGGTCAGAAAACAGGAAAAATGAACATTTAACTATTGCCATTGAGAAATGCTTTTCCCCTTCCAGTGCACAACAATTTCATTTTGGAAGACGAGAATGTTATAAAATAGAAACCTGTCTTTGTACTGGGAAGGAAGGAATGGGCTTTAGCTATGTTTATTGGCTTAAACTTCGAAACATTCAGAGCCAAATGAAAAAATAAATCTTCTTATTGTACATTTACACCAACTAGGCTTCACAGTTTCCTCTCTATTTCTTTTTCTTTCTTTTTTTTTTAGATTGCTATTTCGATTTTTAAAAAATAAATAGTGGAATATGTCGTTATTTTAACTTTTAAATTTATGTCCTCCTTGACAACAGGTAGTCACAGTCGCATTCTTGGGGGGGGGAATCAAAAGTGTAGATGCAGGAAATAAAATTAATTTTAAAATATATGAAAACATTCATTCTGTACATCAGCCCAAGTGAACAGACCGGCCTCTGACCGATACCCACCACAGACTGCAGTTTCTTGAATTGATTGATTAATAGGACAGAAATGAGGAGGTGTGAATTTATTTTGGACTTCGACGGGGTTGAAAAAGGTTTGGCAAGACTCAGCCAGGCTTAATCTGCATTTTGAAGCCTCTGAACTATGACCACCTACTGGCATCTTCGTCCCACAGAAAGGAAACATTCTGCTCTGGACCTCATTTTGGCTCCAGCCCCTGGATTTGTAAAGGTACTTAAAAGGCAACAGCAAGAACATTTCAAACGAACAAACTATCCTTTTCCCCTGGTGGGACCGGCTGAATGTTTACAGGGGAAAAAACAAAATAGTAAAGAAGAGGAAGAGGAAGGGATCCCAAAAACAATTCTCTGTGGCTGATGCTGGTCTTTTACCACCCTCACCGGTGATGCTCTTTCACACTTGAAAAATAAAAACTGAATCCTACTGGGCTCCATTTGAAATGAAATGCAGCCATTCATTTCACTGTACAGAAGGTAACTGAAGAGTAATAAATAATGTTTCCAACGGAGGGAAGTGCGCGAGTATAAAATGCTGATATGCAGTGAATTTTATCCACGACAAAAGCCATCAGGGATCATTCATTAAAAAAAATATTTTCAATGAGAACCACAACTTTTGTTTTTTCTTCACAAAAGCAAGAAAACACACTCATCTGTAATTTAATTTTAACTTAAAAATGTATCTTACTAACTAAAAAAAATACTCTTACTTTAATATTTTATAAGCATTTTATCAGGACAATGTTCCACGTTTTGACAAATCAGGAATTTGTTTTTCTAAAATGTTCATTTATCTTCTGGCCATTTTTACAAAAACTGCAATTAAATGCAGAATTTTCAGATCCCTGATAGAAGGTGGGTGGGGCACATTTTGTGTCAATATGACAGTTTACAGAAACTTTTGCCCATCAAACCTGAATTATTTGCAGGATTTTTCTTTCACAAATAAGAAGTCAAATGATCTCTTGCTAGATGGTTCCCATTATAGTAGCTCTTCCCTTTATAAAGATAACTTGCAACTCCTTTGCAGAGATGCTGGACAAAATTTTAGAATCTTACACAATAAAAAGAAAAGCAAGGTTATTATTATTATTATTATTATTATTATTATTATTATTATTATTATTATTATTATTATTATTATTATTATTATTATGTAAAACAACAGTTACACACAGCAAACAAGATCACTATGCTGGATTTCGTATTATATCACTAGTCGGGCACTTCCCAAGCACCTAGGACTGCATGATGTATCGGCGAATTATGCGAGCAGACCCCAGTAAAGTGGCTTTTTGTAGTTGGCAGATGGATATCTTGTCAATGCCAATGGATTTTAGGTGCCCGCTGAGATCTTTTGGCACCGCGCCCAGTGTGCCGAGGATGACTGGGACCACTTTCACTGGTTTTCGCCAGAGTCTCTGTAGTTCAATTCTCAGATCTTCATATCTGGTGAGTTTCTCCAACTGTTTCTCCTCAATTCTGCTGTCACCTGGAATAGCAACGTCGATGATCCACACCTTTTCTTTCTCAACAATTGTAATATCAGGAGTGTTATGCTCCAATTTTCGGTCAGTCTGAAGCCTGAAGTCCCAAAGTAGTTTTGCCTGTTCATTTTCAACAACTTTTTCTGGCTTGTGATCCCACCAGTTCTTTGCCACAGGCAGATGATACTTTTGGCACAAGTTCCAGTGGATCATTTGTGCTACAGCATTGTGTCTCTGCTTGTAATCAGGTTGTGCGATCTTCTTGCAGCAGCTGAGTATATGGTCGATTGTTTCATCAAATTATTATTATTATTATTATTATTATTATTATTATTATTATTATTATTATTATTATTATTATTATTATTATTATTATTATTATTATTATTATTATTATTATTATTATTATTATTATTAGTTTATTTCTATAGCGCTGACAGTGTACTCAGCGCTGTACAAATACAAGACAAAAATACAATATAAGTATAAAAACCCGCCAAAGGCGTACAATCTAAACAACAATAGTAATCTCAAGATAGCAATTAAAACACATAAAATAAAATAAAATAAGCTAAAAGCATAAAACAGTAAAAACAGAAGAGGGTATCGCATTGAAACAGTCTGTCTAGAGAGAACCTGGGAAAGCTTCCCTAAAAAGAGTGGTCTTGAGTTTGGATTTAAAAGATGATGAAGAAATGGCGTGCAAGGGAGAGGGCAGATGGTTCCAGAAATAGGGGGAGGCAAAGGAAAAAGGACAAATCCTAGACGGAGCAGAAACTAGTCGAGGCTGAGATAATAGGCCTTGGCTGCTGGAGCGAAGGGTTCGGGAAGGAGTATAGGGGTGGAGAAGGTCAGAAAGGTAAGAAGGGGCCAGTCCATAGAGAGCTTTGAAGGTTAGCAAGAGCAGCTTATAATGAATACGAAGGGGTAAGGGGAGCCAGTGAAGTGATGAGAGTAAAGGAGAGATGTGGTCAAAGCGGTATGCAGGCATGATAATACGAGCAGCAGAGTGTTGGACAGAAATAAGGGGATGAAGGTGGGAAAGGGGAAGTCCCACTAGCAAAAGATTACAGTAGTCCAGCCAAGAAATTACCAGGGCATGGACCAGGATTTTGGCAGTGGATGTAGAAAGGAATGGACGGATTTTGGAAATGTTGTAAAGAGAAAATCTGCACGCCTTGGCCATGGACTGAATATGGGGAATACAGGATAAGGAAGAGTCAAAGATGAAGCCGAGACTGCGGGCCTGCTGAACCGACTGGATAGGGATGTCACCAACAGATACAGAAAAAGAACAGGGAAGAGAGGTTTGGGGAGGAAAAACAAGAAGCTCGGTTTTGGACATGTTGAGCTTCAGTTGCCGATGGCACATCCACTGAGAAATGGCAGTAAGACAGGATTACACTTGCTGCTCAAGGCCCTCAGAAAGATCAGGGGTAGAGAAATATAATTGGGTGTCGTCGGTAAACAAATGATAGGAAAAGCCAAAAGAACCAATAAGGGAACCCAGGGACAGAGTATACAGGGAAAACAAAAGTGGACCCAGAACAGAACCCTGGGGGACCCCAACAGAAAGGGGGATGGAGGGCGAGGTCTGACCATTTATAACCACTGCAAAAGATCTCTCGAAGAGATATGATTTAAACCAGCCGAGAACCGTCTTTAAAAACCCAGTGTCAGAGAGGGTATCAAGCAACAGAGAGTGATCAACAGTGTCAAAAGCCGCCGAAAGATCTAGTAGAATAAGAACAGAATAAAGACCACTAGCCTTGGCCCAAAGAAGGTCATCTGAGATCTTTGTAAGGGCCGTCTCCGTGGAGTGATGGAGGCGAAAGCCAGACTGATAGGAGTCAAAGATGGAATTGGTGTTGAGAAAGTCAAGGCAACGAGTGTAGACAACTCGTTCCAACACGTTCAAGAGAAAAGGAAGGAGAGAAATTGGACGATAGCTAGATAGGGAACAAGGGCCAAGAGAGTGTTTTTTAAGAATAGGAGAAACAAGAGCATGTTTGAGATCAGCGGGGGAAATGCCGGAGGAAAGGGAGAGATTGAAAATCGAGAGGAGAGAAGGGAGGAGGGAAGGAGCAACAGAGACGAGAGACAAGGATACCGTGCTAAGGACTAGGAAAATTAAAGAACATATGTAAAAACAGGGTTTGAGTTAGTTATTATTGTTTGCAACACGAAACCAATTTGTTTCAGTTATAAAACACTCAGGCTGCATCCCCAAACAACTTATTTGCCTCTCTAGTTTGCCTCTACTGTCCCTCTGTTCCAGTGGACTTTAAAAGTGCCATTCAATTCCGGAATAAGCGTCTGCATGAGGCTCGGCAAAATGCGCATTTAAAACACACCTACCGTCCCCACAGAAGCGTGTTTTCCTTGCCCGCATCTTTTTCTCTCCGCTCCCTCCCTGGTTGATAGGGTGCCAGCAGGAATGGGGAGGGACTGTGCTCTGCGCGGCCACAACCAGGACGACAACTCCCGACACGTCCAAAAGAAAAATAGCCATCTGTCCATCTCCCCACTGCTGCAAAGGCAGCCAGGCTGCAGCCAGCACTCAGGTGGAAGCAATTCATTAGGCTATGACTTCCCGTACTGGCAAAGGCAGCGGTTGCAGCCATTGACCACACAATCGTTCGCTCATTCACATTTTCACTCTGATCACTCTGGGCTCTGATTGGGAAGTGAAAAATAGAAAAATAGCCATGGGTTTTTACAACTTCTCTGTTTGTCTCCCCTGCCCTTTGCTTCCAAAGGTAGTGATTTCACTGTCAAAATCCACCCGTACAGCAGTCATTACACTGTAGCAATCCACCCACTTCACACCTGATAACAATGTTGCAATTCTTCACAATTCTGGCTATTTAAAAGTTCTGACCTTTAGAAAGGGAAAAGGAAGGGAAGTGGCTGCAGTTCTGGGAGATGTGTGACTGTGTGCAGGCAGCAATAGAGCCAGGGTGCTTTTTTTTTGAGATCTTGGCCACCAATCCCCGCCCCTTTTGCCACGGAGTGTTCCCATGGTAAATGCTGCCAGGAAAACCCACAGCTTCCAAAAAGTGCTCTGGTAGTCTTCTTTAAAGGGCAGTCTTTTTACCACAGGTTTTCCTCCTTTTATGCCACTGGAAACTCAGAGAAAAGCCAGGCATGGGGTTGCTCAGAAGCAAAAGAACCTTTTTAACAGACTTTTAATTGCTTGGGGACGGAGCCTCATTGTAGTTCGGTAAAGGGACTGAAAGCTCAAATAACTTCATTTTGTTTTTTAAAGGAGCCTCCCTGTAGAATTATCTTCTCTGTAAGCAGAAACTGCAGAATGAGATTTAGTGCCAATCTTGTTTTATACATATTTAAGGACTGCAGAGAAGTTACTGGCCTAAAATTCTTGTCTCATTTGTTAAATATCCATTGCTCAAAAATAAGACATTCTTGTTTTCCTTTATCACCTGTAGAGTATCCCATGCCTCCTTGAATAACCACCATGCCAGAAATAAAGGCAGAAGTATTTCTAGGCATTATGCGATGTTTCCAACAAGACATTAGTTTAACTCTGATATTTCTTATTTTAGAACTTCCAATGGCAGTCTCTGTGAAGAAAATCTGCACTTATGGCATTTACAGATTGAGGATGGGCAGAAATTTGTTTCCTATTCTTGCTTGATATTCTTGATTTTGATTTTCCAAATCAGTGTCCCAACTGAAGTGCAAGTAAAAAATGTGCACAAATATAAAATTAAACAGCTTAAATGAGTGAAGTTGCATTAAAAAAGATATGGGAATATAGGAAACCAGAAATAAATGAAATTTGATATGTTCATCTTTTAAGAGATACAAAAGAAAAACAAAAATATCCATTTTAAAGAAATATTGAAAGAAGTAGTTGGCCATGGGAAAGTGTTCTGTTTCTGTTCTGTTACCCAAAAGATTTGGAGACTCTGCACAGGCAGTAGTTTGAGCAAGCTTGCACTCTAGAAAAAAGAAGAATCCCTACATCTCTACTAAAGTTTTTATTATAAAATGAAAGAAAAGAGAGTCTGAGTAAGCACCATAAAAACAGAAGCATCAGTCTTATCTTCCCGGGTAGATACTGCCAGTCAAGATATTGTGATTCACCTACATTGTGCCAACATGTTTGTCCCACCTGACACCAGTCAATCAATTTAAGTCTCCCTCCATCTTGGCAATGACTGTCAAATGTCACTTTCTTATCAACCGCATCTTTTCCTGATCATCATTCAGGTGACTGGTAGAGCAATCGCAAGTAAACAGTTGGACGTTTGGTCACAGACTGGCTTAAGGGCTACAATTACAAGGAAGCTGCCATGGCTTATCTGCCCATTCTGTCTTTCTTCTCTACCTATTATGGCTGTTTCCTGTAAAGAATGAGAACAATCCATGGGAGCTTCATAACCATGGGAGCATGATACATGGGTAGATGTACCTACGTCTAATCTCATCAGAGTAGCCCACAAGATGGCAACAGAGATCTAGATTTCACCCTCTGCCTGTCGGGAGCCCAACCACTTCACTGTGAACTTGATACTGCTGTGGCCTGCATTATGCACAATAAAAGCCATTCTCTTTCCACCCGGTTTTCTCTAAACTAGGCATTAATGCTGTCTATGCATATTTCAACATCATTGTTATGTATAAAGCACTTTAAGAAAAAAAGGGGGCATTAAACATTATTTTTTCTTGACAAAAATAGTTTTTATAGACCAAGACGAAAGCATTACAAATAATGCTGAGTTTTGTCACTTGATATATGTCCAGGATGCAGCTAAAGGTCAGTCCTGATTGCAGGTAAGTTTTATCAAAGTCAAACTGCATCTTTATTTATAGAGTTTTCCAGCTGTTTGTTCTGGATAGTGAAATGATTGTTAACCCCTGTTTGCTGTAGTAGCACTTTCTCTGTTTCAGTGTAAATCACCAAATAAACCCAGTGGAATTCCCTCAGTCTGGATGTGTGCTCATCAGTAGCTTACTGAGACATAAATCGGAAGCAGATACATACCAGTATTGCCTTTCATAAGGGTCACCGCTGAATAAGCAAGAATGGAAACATATATTTTTTTAAAAAGAAGCCACTGTGGGCACTACATACAGTGCAACAAATGAATGCAAATCTTGATTCTGCAGGATGTGTGTGAATGAAGATGAATCACAGTAAAAGTCCACTAATAACGCCATCCCCTTGTTGAGCAGGACAATTATGCAAGTGCCTATGTTTCTCCCCTACACATGCTTGACCTTATTTTCACAAGCAAAGTGTTTCTGGAGATCCATGGAGTCTGTAGTCTGCTAAGCAAAATGCTCTGCATAATGAATGGAGAACAGAGCATGCGATGACTTCAGTCCTGGGCCTGGTCACTCAAGTAGTTTAGGGCATCCTAAGGTCGTGTTACTCACATTATTTTTATTTAATTCATTTTCCAAGCTGACCTACCCCCATTAGACCATCTTAACCAGGACTGACAAGGACTCAGGCCATCCTGGCATCCCAGGCTATCTTCTCTTCCTCAGTGTGAGTGGAGGGGCGGGCTAAAGGAGGCCGAACCGTGCTGTGGTGGGTGGGTCCAGTCTTTCCTTTGGCCAGTCGGCACGCATGGAGTTTGTGAGGCACCTCCCCTTCTCTCCTCAGTTTATGTGTGTGATTCCTCTTCTATCTACACAAATTTATTATTTTTAAAAAACATCTCTGCCAATGCAGGTACAAGGCTACTGGCAACCAAAAATATTGGTAAGGTGCATCAACAAATAACTGAGCCTGAAAAAGAAATAAATCCTTTCCAAATCAGGTAGAATTGGAAGGATAAAATCCAGAAAACTTCCATAAATGCAGTGCATTGCTTCCTGAATCATCTGCTGCTAACCCTATGTATTATCATTCCAGGATCCAAGCAACTGAGTCAAAGCTATGCTTGTGAATATAGCCCTTTTGCTACTATGTTGTTGGGTAGTCCTATGTTGGAAATGACAACTTTCCCATTGTGCTATAACCATGAGTTCTCAGCTCCAATCCTATCTGAAACATGGCAAGAGTTTCAGGATGTATTTACTGATTTAATTCCCCATAGGATTTTATTCCATGCATTTCTAATCCTACCTGCCATTTACATCCCATGCAACTGCAAGCGTTTGACCAAATAATTCATCCTCCATTGTTTCCTACAGCAGAGTTTGCACTATTTGTACTATTAATGCCCTGACAATAGAACTCTCAACAAAGTTACCATCAAAAATAAATATCCACTTCTATTGGATACCTTACTGACTGGCTGAGAAATACTGAGGACTAAGTTAGAGAAGTTCTTGGTTGCCTATTTAAATGATCTAATGATATTTACACCTGGGATGTGCACATTTTCCCCATTTGCTTTGCATTAAAGCAAATAGAACTTCTGATTTGTGCAAATCGAGTCACCCACCCCTAATTTTCACCTGATTTGGCCACAAGCACAGAAGATTTCCATGCTGTTTTGCAAAAACTCCCAAGACCATCAGCTATGTGTCAAACTCTCTAAATGTGTGATTTCCACCTTAACAAATTGGTCTTGCTATATATCAGACCTGGGTTGGAGATGGATGCCAATAAGACAGTTGACAGTTGAGATTGGGTTGCATCATGGAACCCAAAGCCAGTTTCTTGGGAGTGTGCAAGGCTTCTGTGGCTACTTATCCTAAATGGTGATTATCTGATTGCCTCACAAACCACCTGGTTAAAATGCAGGGGGAAGGAAGGAAGGAAGGAAGGATCCTGGCAAACAACACAAATTGCCTAAGGTTTTTTTTTGCCAGAAAAACACCAGCAAGCCTTTGAACAGTTACACGTGCAACTTCTGAATAATTTGAACGAATAGATCCGAAATTCAAAATTTGAATCAAAACTTTAAATTTGAATTTAAGGACATTTCCAGGGACAAATTCAACTGTGTGCAATTTAACTGCTGGAAAATTACGTAGCATAGTAGAGCCTCCTCTTAGTTGTCGGCAGGAATGCAAGTTTAATCATACAATGACGTTTGAATTTTTCAGCATTTACTGTTTACATTTTCTGCTTTTTAAAAAGAAGGAGGGGCTCAAGCTACTATTTTGTATAATTTTCATTATTTTGATGTGTTCAGAGGCATGTTAGGGTGAATCCCCACAGCAAGCTTATTTCGAATTCAAACCGTTTTCAATCCTCGCAGACCCCACGTTAGTTTGGCTTAACAGGGTTTCCGCGTGTTAAATCGCCCCAAAGCATTGTAAATGTTAATCCTCATTTCAACAGGTCTCACTCTGGTTCATGCACTTGAAACATTTTATATTTTTTACTGTGGGGACCCTTCCGTGTTAAGGGATGAGAGTTTCCCTCCCCCAATAGCTTGCTTCCAAAGCAAGCTGTAAAAGCAGCAGCCCTAGTAGCAATCCAAGCAATCCACTGTAGCAATCAAGCACTTCACACCTGATAACGATCTTGCCATTGAAAGCAGCTGCAGGTTTGGGGAGATGTGTGAATGTTTAAAGCGAAGGGGGCTGCTGCATGCCCTGAGCAATGAGGAGAGGAGGGGAAAGAATTGCTGGCTGCCCGCTGCCGTTTTTCCTCCATCCAGGCAAGCAGCAGCCACCCAGCCACCCAGCTAGGCTCCCTGAAGGGGTCTGTTATGGGTGGTGCATTCACACCAGGAAGAAGAGGACAGGGCAGCCCCGAAAAGTGGTTTTTAAAAAGTAGCCACTGGAGTCCCCCCTTGAGTCACATACATCCTCAGAATCCGGATTGAACACGATTCTGGCTGAAAGTAATGGGATCAGGCAAATTCGCGTTTGCATCCAGTTCTCTTATTTCGGTTTAGGGAAACTGGATTAAGCTTCTAATGGGAATGCGGCCTAAATGTTTTCTTTCAAGTTAATTATTTTAACATTTACAATGACAATCATTCCATGGTTTTTGAAAGGAAGAAAATTCTAATTTCTTAGGTCTAGATGGGACCTTTAATTTCCCATAAATACAATGCTTTAGTATTCATGAATTCAAGATCTGTGAGGCCAAATTACAAAATCCTTAGGCGTCTTATGGCCTAAGCTCTGAAAATCACGCATTCTATTTGTCAGCTTCTCAGTCAAGGCAGTCTCTTACTATTATCCTAGGTTGCCTCGTGAACAAAAATGATGCCTGCTTGAGCATTTGCAAAAGTAAAAGCTTTAATAGATGATGGGGTCAAAAATGTGATTGAATCTATCTTAGCGGACAAGTTTAAGGTCACCATGTTGGAACATCCAGACCTAATTATATTGATCACTTATGAGTTGGCAGGTGGACAGAAACCTTTCATGCACCAAACTATCCCACTAAAGGTGCATATTGAGTACTTCTTATTGCCATTTTGCTCAGAGCAGTATCTGCAGAAAGAGGGTCATTAGATTTGATTCTGATGAACACACATTTCACTGTGATCCTAGAGAGATGACCAGTGATGGCTCATAGCTTTAGGTGCAGGTTTTCACAGGTGCAGGCCAGGCCATCTGTGGTTGCAGGGCATGGACTTGTCTTCAGCATGCCAAAGCAAAACCTGCCCAGGAGGAAGCAGTTTTCATGGCCAGTGATCAGCTGGGCAACACCTGCGAACAGCCACTATGAGCTGCCACTGGAATTCACTGAGAGTTCCTTCCCGTCATGGAACAAGTAACCCCCTGTGACGGCTTGCGGTTCTAAAGAGCCACCGTAGAATTTCCCAAGGAAAACTGGGCGGAGAAAGGGAAAACACAGACGGAGGGTGTTTTTCTTCGTTTTTAATAGTGCCCAGGATGTGCAGTATTTACAGTCCCTGTCTATTTACAGATATATAAAGTTCTTTTTTTCTTCCCACCCCAAAGTCACTCCTTCACTCTTATGAACTTCACCAGCTCCCAGACTCGGTCTTGGGTGATGACTCCAGAGAGGCCTCAGGAATCCTTCATCTCTGGCTCCCTTGTTTGGCCTCCACCTTCTCCAGGTCCATCCTGGGCCAGGGCTTTGCCATCTCTTCTATTCCTGCTCCCAGGCATCCTCGGTCTCCTCTCTGTCCTCCCTTTTCCTTCTCTACTCCTCTCCTTTTTTCTTTGTCCCCCCTGTCTTTAGTTCCATACATTTTTACCCTATACCACATAGTGAGGCCGTTCCCATTACAAGCTTAAAATGGTTTCGAAATGGTTTTGATCCTCACAGTCCCCATGTCAGGTTGGGTTAACACGCATTTCGCGTGATAAATTGCCCCAAATCGTTGTAAATAAAACACTCATTTCAACAGGTCTCGCTCCGGTTATTGCATTTGAAACGGTTTACATTTCTAACTGTGGGAATGGTACTGTTTTAGCGGGATGAGAATGCATGTTTAGGGTTTCCCTCCCCCAATAGCACTCTAGGAACTCCCCACCCTTGTCACGTCAAAAATTTTGCATCAGGAGGAACCCCAATCAGAGAGAGCGGGTGGGCACCATGACTGGCAATGGGCAGGTGCCTCTCCTTGCACAGGTGCGCTCGTCTGTGAGGGAGAGGGGTTGGCAGCGGGCATGCGCCAGAGCGGCAGAGGCAGTGGCAGGAGAACGAGAGACCACATGGCAGCGGCGGCGGCTGACCCACGCTTGTTCCCCATTGCCGCCACTGCCGGAAGGAGGGAAGGAGGGAGGGGGTCGCACGCCACCTTCTCGCCTCGGGTCAGGATGGTCACCTGGGCGGGGGAGAAAAAGATACGCTTTTTCAAATGAAGTTTTCAAGTGCTTTCAGAACCGGGATTAAAGTTGAAAGTAATGGGATCAGGCAAATTCATGTTTGCATCCGGTTCTTTTATTTCAGTTTAGGAAAACCCTTTTAAGCTTGTAATGGGAACGGGGCCTGTGATTCAGCAGTTTTTTCTTTATTATCCACACCTGTGAGGAAGTTAAAGGGAAACCATCACACACCCATTCAGCAAGCCTGTCCCACTTCAGCCTCGAGCAAGCCATTTTTGATGGTGCACCACTTCCGATGACATTTTTGGCGGGCCTTCCTGGATCATTGCCAAAGAGGGTCTCCCAGCCTATGGGGACATGCTATCCTCATACTCTCTCTCGCCCAGAATACGAGGGGTAGCAGGCAGTTGGATCTCTTTAACGAGACCCACAGCAGGACTGCGGCACAGCGTCATTTTGGAATACTGCTCAGTGAAGGAAGGGTCTTACAGCCCAACTTCCGTGGGTCTCTATAAATGTATAGTAGAATTTTCTAAGACTTTCTTATCTGTGCCTTGCACTTAATATGCTACAATAAAGAGAAGGAGGTACATTTGCTTGGAATTTTTGCATCATCAGTGTCATTTGAAACATCTTTTACATCAAATAAGTACAGGAACACTTCTGTTTTAATGGTGCCCAATCCAGGACCATTAAAATCTTAGATTTCTCCATTGATTTCTATGAGTGGTTTGCACTATCATCCCCAGAGACATTTAAAAATAGCTTCTCAGTGTGAATCAGTAAATGCCTATCCGGTCAATAAGTCCATTATTTCTAAAATGGTTACATATATTTATCTCCTCCTTCCTTTTAATTTTCTGATTGTTCAATTCATTTTCCCTTCCTAGTCCTAAATGATTTTTAGTGTGTTTCCATCTGGAGCCATCCCAGTCAATTATGGTGCTGGGCTCAGCCAGGAATGCACTCGCTCTGTTGGAAGGAAAAATGCCTTGAAAACTGACTGGCTTCTGGAAACAACTGTGTATCTGATCCCAGGTAACGTTATGATTGGATGGTGATGCTTCTTAAAAAAAGGTGGCAGCCACATGAAGCCAGTGATTTTTTTTATATCTCATAGATCACCCATCATAGAGCCACAAAGGAAATGTAAATAAGGCTGGAAAAAAACCTCTGAGGCAGGTTGAAGACATGGTTTGCAGGTGGGATAGTTCACACGTTAGTCTGCCCCTCCCCATCTCATGAATATTCTAGGCTAGAAAGGGTGGATTAGAGATGGGATGAGAATGTGAGGGCTACACAATACTTCTCTGAGGCACTTTGAGACACTTTTTTCATGTGTGAATGCACCCATAATGTCTTACTTGGGAATTCTGCCTTTTAGCCTCAAGTTGTTGCTTTTTCATTGCGACAGTAGAGAGTTCACCAGGGGTGACTTTAAGTGCAGGTTTTCACAGATGTAGGCCAGGTAGGGACGTGCATGAATATGGGATTGAACATTCATATTGAATTTGAATCCCACTACATTTGAAGGGGATCCATTCAAACGAATACAAATTTTCTTGCATTTGATTCAATACGCACTGAATACAAAAAAACCATTTGTGCACATCCCTAAGGCCGGGCCATCTGTGGGTTCACGGGCATGGACTTTTCTTTAGCATGCCAGAGCAAAACTTGCCAGGAGGTAGCACATGGTTTCATTGCCCGGGATCGGGTGGAGAATACCAGCAAGCACCCAGACGTCAAGCTGTGAGTTGCCACTGGGTTCACCGAGGGCCCATTCTTGTCATGGAACAAGTAACCAGAAAGCCTGTCCCACTCCAGCCCATGCAGTTGCCTCAGAAGAATTCATCAGAGAGCCATTTTCAGTGGGGCACCACGCCTGGTGTCATTTTTGTTGGCATTTTCTGGATCATTGCCAAAGAGACTCTCCCAGCCTTTGGGGGCTTGCCATCCTCAAAGGCCTTGGAGCCAACAGATTAGTTTATATTTGCTCCTACTGCTAATTTCAGCCCTGAGCTATAAACTTCCTAAATGCCTGGAGGTGTCCAGATGGTGTTAAAGGCTTCAAAGAAATGTCTTTCTTCAATGATCCGCCTTTTTCTGAGGCAACCACTGCAGTCTTGTCCAGCAGTTCAAGCAAGCTGGAATTGTCTGATCTGGCCCTTCCCTCCTTTTCTCTCCCCGCCCTACCCCCGCTTTGTTTTTCCCCCAAAATTAAATTTATTTTTGTTAAATTGTTACAAAATAATAAATCTTTCTTTCATAGAAACATATACAAATAACATAACTACAAAAAACATGAACTATTTACTTAATGGCAGTAATATTTTGTTGTACATCACTTCGGCCACCTAAACTTCATTTGTCTTTATGTCTGAGACAAGACGTAATAGAAAAACCATTATATTACTTTAGTCAAGTAGGAATTTCACGATATGGACTGGAATCTTTTGTTTTAAGCTCCTTAAATCCTAGATAAACTGTGAGACTGATGCCGAATCACAGAAAAGGTTGTTGAGAATATGTCTTCCATTTTGTTTTCTTCAAAAGTTAAAGTATAAATGCTATCTATAGCAGAGCTGCACTGAAAAATTCTAATACTGGCCCTGGCCACACAAATCTAAGACAGGACGGCATATTCATTCATTCAAATTGAGGTTGTACCAGTGCTGGTCACTCATCGGTAGTCCTCAGGCCGTCCACACCTTGGGCTGCATCGCTCACACCTTTCTCCACGATCGACCTGAGCCTCCTCCATGGAACTCTTGGCTCTCCACCCATTTTGCTGCCTCAAATCTTCCTCCTTTCTGATTGGATGCCATTGTGTCGCTCAAGATAGGCGAGGGTGTGTGTTTGTGGTTCTTTTTTAAGCCTGCTCCCCCATCTACATGCCCCCCTTCATTTTATGTGATTTTCTTATTTAAAATAATAATAAATTTACATAGAAACACTAAATAGAGGAATAATACACACAAACTGAGAGAAGGGGAGTTGTCTCATGAACTCTGCACATGATGATTGGCTGAAGGAAAGACTGGGCCCCGCCCACAACAGCACAGCTCAGCCTCCTCTTTGGTCCTGTAAAAATGAGGGCTAAGGTTAAGATGATCTAATGGGGGTAGGCCGCTTGGAAGATGAATAAAATTAAAATAATGTGAGTAACACGATCCGAAGATGACCTGAGTTCATCCTAAACTTCTTTTGTGACCAGAACCACTGTGTCACTAACTGGCAGAGGAAGAGAAGTTTTTTATTTGTATATGTGAAAGAGAGAGATGTAAAGAACAGAGGGTCTTTCAAAGTCTCTGCTCTTCCTACTTTCTTTTGATTCTTTAAAAAGTTCCTAAATATGCCCATAAAAATCATGAAATGGCTAGTGAAAAATAACTGCATAACCAATTAATTGCTTAATTAAAATCAATAATTTGCTTTTTTGTACATTCTCTATCAAGACAATATCTTGGAAAGTGGGATATTTCAAGTCATTGAAAAATAAATGTGATATTTTCTTTAAAAAGAAAAAACCTAAGATGAGGCAATGCAAATATTATGCTTATTTCCCCACATCTTTCCCTTTCATATCATCAGGTAGTGAACTGATTTATAATTTAGAAAGCTTGTTCTAAAAACACAGGCGTAGACCTAATTTTTCCCTTCAATTCATAGGCCACTTTTTAACCAGGGGCTTTTTTGCAACTGAATATATACCTTGAAAAATAAGAGGTTTATATTATTATGATAACATTAAGAGTCCTTCTACCTATCATGGTATGAATGGAAAGGGGTATATAATAATAATGTCCATAGTGTGGAAAGAGGCAGCAGACGTAGCCAAAAAATAAAAAAGTGAAGGAGCCCTTACTCAGCATGAGAAATTTTATATATCTTGGAAGGCTTTCTCCAACCTAAACATTATTGCTAAGAAAGGAATAAACAGTTTAAACTGCTATTGCTATTCATTGAGGGCTCACACACTGAGGATACACAAAGCCGCTCTCTCAAAGTTGCAGTGAAATATTCCAGACATAACTCTTTCTCCTTGGAGCTGGGAAGGCCCTTGAAGAGTAGCTAGAGAAATCCCCCACTCGTCCTTGCTTTGGGGGAAGGAGCAGAGGGATATGATTGGCTACTTTAACACAAGCACACACAGTTCAATTTGTCATTGCTCACTAGTGCAGCAAATATTATCCCAAATGAGAAACATTTTAATGATTTGTTTTTAAAGGCACAAGCAGGAGTCATGTTTTTTTTTAAAAAAATAACATCCAGTTCTTTCAGCTTTATATCTGAAATGAAAGATACGTCTACCATAAGGATGGGCACAAATGGGTTTTTTGGCATTCATAAGAACATAAGAATATAAGTGAAGCCCTGCTGGATCAGGCCACAGCCCATCTAGTCCATAAGAACCTCAGAGGAGCACTGCTGGATCAGGCCACAGCCCATCTAGTCCATAAGAACCTCAGAGGAGCCCTCCTGGATCAGGCCACAGCCCATCTAGTCCATAAGAACCTCAGAAGACCCCTGCTGGATCAGGCCACAGCCCATCTAGTCCATAAGAACCTCAGAGGAGCACTGCTGGATCAGGCCACAGCCCATCTAATCCATAAGAACCTCAGAAGACCCCTGCTGGATCAGGCCACAGCCCATCTAGTCCATAAGAACCTCAGAGGAGCACTGCTGGATCAGGCACAGCCCATCTAGTCCATAAGAACCTCAGAGGAGCACTGCTGGATCAGGCCACAGCCCATCTAGTCCATAAGAACCTCAGAGGAGCCCTCCTGGATCAGGCCACAGCCCATCTAGTCCATAAGAACCTCAGAGGACCCCTGCTGGATCAGGCCACAGCCCTTCTAGTCCATAAGAACCTCAGAGGACCCCTGCTGGATCAGGCCACAGCCCATCTAGTTTAGCATCCCACACACAGTGGCCCACCAAATGCTCATGGGCATCTCAAGTAGAGACAGGGACAAACCTTTGCCTGTTCTTGAATCAAATGTTAAAAAATTCATATTCATTTGAATAGATCTCCTTCAAAGGTGGTAAGATTCTATTCGATACGAATGTATTTGTATGAATTCGTATGAATATCTGGTATGAACGAATACGTAACCAATACAGATCTGACCCAAACACATACTTATCCGATCCGATACATCATAGATCTGTGCCCATTGTTTCTTGCTGATGCATTTTCTATTCCTAATTACGTCTGGTGCCAGTGGTGGCTGGTGGGCATGACAGCTGGGTGTTCACAGGTAAGGTGGTCAAAGAGGCGGAGCCAGAGGATGTCGAGTAGGTGGAGCCAGAGGGGTGAGGTGGGTGGAGCCAGAGGAGTAAAGTGGGTGGAGCCAGAGGGGCGAAGTAGATGGAGGTCAGGCAGGCAGAGCCATATGCCATGCACGTGAATAGGAACCACTGACAATCCCAACAAATGCAAAATAATGCATATTAGGGCAAAGAACCCCCAATTATGTCTATAAACTGACGGGGAATGAGCTTTCTGTTGAAGACAAGGAAAGTGGTCCTAAGGGATAGTTCTATGAAGGCACAAATCCTCTGCACTGCAGCAGTGGAAAAAGCAAATTGAATTGCTCTGAGAGAGCTTTTATCCACTCTGTCACTACAGTGCCACCTAAAATGGCACAGAGGGAGCCTTCTTCCTCTCAGGAGGCTTCATGAGGGCCAGTGACATGTGGATCCTTCCCGGCGTTGCACGTTCTAAGTGCCCCACAGGCAGCCAGTGACAGCAGCAGCAGAACTCAGATCCAGTGATGAACTTTTATGGATCTGTTACCCTTTTTAACACTAATTGTTGATGAATTTATCTAAATCCACAAGTTTAAATGTTGAACAGAAAAATTTTTAATCCATGGAAGGCAATAAACTTATTAACTTCTGCTCTATTTCTCTTTATGATTATTGTAGGGTTTTTTTTAAAAAAATCTGTTATTATCTGATATTAGACCTAATAAACGTCTGATTGATTATCTCATGCTGTATTCCTCCAGCCCTGGATTTTTGTTTTACCTTTCTTAATCCTTTTTCTGGCAGTGCCAAGTCCTGAAAACCAACTAAGCCACTGGCCTGGCTCCAAGCCTCAGCCTCAAAGATTTTCTGGCTGTGAGTTTAGCTTCTTCCCGCCTGACTCTTGACTTTCTGCTGTGACCCTTGGACTGTTCGTTTGCCTTTCCCTTCTGCTTTGCACTTTGGATATCATTTTATTTTTTTAATTAAAAAGTTAAATTACACAAACTGAAATAATATATAATTCCATGAAAAGACTGACCCTAAACATAGCGATATTACAGCAGCTGATGGTTGGTGAGAGTGGACTGACTGGTGATATATGCATCTCCATTAAAGGGCCCCATATTTCTGAGTTCTAGATGGGGGGCACGTCCCATCAATCCGCAAGGTAATCAGTTCATTTATCACCAAGTCCACAAACTAGCATACCATCTAGCTAGCATGAACTCATAGCATTACGTTCTGCATGTTCCTTGTATAGTTTTAGCACAGTGAAATCTGACAGAAAGTTTGGCACATGACTTTAACAAATCTTTTTCAACAATCGTACTTTTGGCACGAGTAATTTGATCTTTAAACTGCTTTCTTTTGACATCAGACGGCCTGTTGCAGGAAATGATCATAAGAACATAAGAAGAGCCTTGCTGGATCAGGCCACAGCCCATCTAGTCCAGGATCCCATCTCACACAGTGGCCCCAGTGGCCCATAGGCATGTACACAGATATTCAAAAATTCAAGTCCAACGAATATCAGAATTTGAATTGGATTTTCAAAAATCCAAATTTCTGAATTTGGATTGAATCCGGATTTTTGAAAATCTGATGTTGACTTTTGAATTATTCATCTGAATTTGGCATCGTATGTCGCATCTGAATATAATGCGGGATGCAAGCGGAACGCAAATGAGAAAAAATGGGATGCGAACAGATTTGAAAATCGGATACGAATGTTCCCAACATTTGTACCATTTGATTCAAATTGGATTTTCGAAAATACAGATCCGGATAACCCAGATCTAAATCAGATTTTTGAAAATCCAGATTTTCAAATTTTGATTTGAATTTTGATTTGAATATTTAGTTTGAATTCGAATGCAGAAAATGTGCTCGTGGACATCCCTAGTTGCCCACGGGAATCTCAAGCAGAGACAAGGGCAAACCTTCTCCTGCTCTTGAATCCCAGCAAATGGCCTTAGAGGCATCCTGCTTGTCCCCCCAGCCTGAAAGATGCACCTAGGCATCCATTCTAGTAGCCACTGATACATCTGTCGACCGTACATTTGTCTAACCCTTGCTTAAAGCCATCTAGGCTGGTTGCTGTCACCACCTCTAACGGCAGCAAATTCCATAGAGTCATTTGGCACAAAGTCCATGAATTGATTCTGTGTGGTGCATTCCTCTGCATAGAAATGCCCCAATTCCATGTTATTGTACTTATCACTTTGACTGCATGTTTATATGGTGAACGTTAGTATACTGGCTCTGTGGGTACAGTAAAGAACTAAGGAGATGGAGAAGTTACATTTCTAATCCCTTCATCGTCTTTTACTGCCCACTTTCACTTGCTCAAATCCTGTATAAGGTGAATCTATATACGGAGATAGAAAGCTTTTACTAGCTATCTGAGAGATCTTCTAAAGATTCTATGGGTGTTTTCCCACTGTCACTAGAGGTACCCATTAAGTATCCATTAATGGGTACAAAAATGCCATTACGTACCCATTAATGGGTACTTTTAGTGACAGTGGAAAAACACCCTATATCTAAGTACAGAAGATTTTAAAACGTAGGACCGTATTACACATAGATTCAACGTGCAGCGGTTGGCTTCCAAAGGATGTGTTATGTCAAATATTTATATAAATATCAAATATTTATGTTCTGCTGGAAAGACAAAACGAAATGGTCTTGTAAGAGGCGGAACAGTGACATTCTTGATATTTCATTTCATTTCATTTCAATTCAATTTTTATTTATATACCACCTTTCCAAAAATAAATTTCTGCCCAAGGCAGAAATGTACAGATGTGATGCCCTTGGACACCAGCGGCTCTTCTAAAATGGCGAACGTCTTCGTCTAGATTTACGAAATGGATGGAGCAAATTATATACAGCGTTTATTAATGACATCTTGCCGATGGAGATGAAAGAAGGATTATCGAAATCATGGACATATTTATCTATGAACTTTGAGGGTTAAAGGATGGAGGGGGATTTACCTATGTTGATAGGAGTTGGGTTAATGTGTTACATTATATGTGGGCAATGTTTGTTTTTATTTTTCTCTGTTCTTTCTTTTATAAAAGCAATGAAATTATTTTTAAAAAAAGATTTATGTACTGCAGATAAAGTGCCATGTTAGAGATGTGTTGAACTGCAGTTCATCAAATTCAAATGGCCCAAAAAAGAGGATTATAAGAATCTCCATGTCTCAAGTTCATCTCTCCATAAAGCATCAAAATGGAGGATACAGGGGAACAGGACCTCTGTCCAGCCTTGCCAGAGCCCTGGAGAATGCTAGGAATACAGCAGTGTCCATGGGCCATGAGATAAAAGCCCTGTCCTTTCTCAGCTACAAGTTCAGCTGGAAGAGAGACTTCGGGGAAGGGCAAAGTCTTGCTTTTAAAGTTGCACGTACGCAGCTGTTACTCACCTGCACCCTCTCACTCCCTTTTGGTTGTAGAGACAGGAACTTGGGGAGTGCCAGAATGCTCCCCTTGTGTAGCTTGAATTGGATGAACTGCAGGCGACAGTTTTCTGATGCAGGCATCATTTTGGACTTTCCCAAATCCTTTTTATTAACACACTTTGTGTGTACGCACTTTAGGAGATCCCCAGATTGTGGATTAGTTTTTCCTCTGATATTGGTCAAGCACTATTGTCAGCCATCTTTTCATGCTTGGTGAAAATGTGCCAAACGCTTCACAGCGAACTGGTTGGTTTGCATACAAAGCAAACCATCCTACAGTTTGAAAAAGCTGGTTCAAAGTGAACTCAAACAAAGGGTTCTAACAAATCAAAAGGTGTTTGCTATGGTTCACTTGTGAACTGAACCAGCCTGTTCTTCAAAAAAGCCAGTTTGAAGCAAACCCTAATATATTTATTTGTTTGTTTGTTTGTTTCTGTTTCTGTTTCTACTTTTATCCCGCCCCATACCCAAGGGTCTCTGGGCGGCTCACAACATTTAAAACACACACATACCAAGACTGTATAAAATAATGCTAAAACCAATACAAAATTTAAAAAACCAGCATAATAATAATATTGAAAAAAAAGAGAGAGAGAGAGATACAAGAACAGTTTAAAAAACAGTAGAGTGTGTAAAGAGGGGAAGCGGAGGGGGCATTTAACCAAAGGCCTGGGTGAAGAGGTACGTCTTCACCGCCTTCCTGAACATAGACAGAGAAGGGGCCTGACGTACCTCCAAGGGGAGACCATCCCACAATCTGGGGGCCACTACCGAGAAGGCCCTCTCCGGGGTGCCCACCCACTTAGCTACTGAAGGCGGAGGGATAACCAGAAGGGCCTCCCCTCCAGATCTTAGAACACGGGCAGGTCGATATGGGAGAAGGCGCTCCTTTAGGTATCTGGGGCCCAAGTCATTTAGGGCCATATAAGTCAGAGTTAGCACCTTGAATTGGGCTCGGTAGTGAATTGGCAGCCAGTGCAGTTCTTTTAGAACCGGCATGATATGTGTCCAGCTACATGTTCCTGTCAGCACTCTGGTGGCTGCATTTTCCACCAGCTGCAATTTTCGAATCGTCTTCAAGGGCAGCCCCATGTAGAGTGCATTAAAATAGTCCAACCTGGAGGTTACTAGAGCGTGGATAACTGGGGCCAGGTCATCTCTGTCCAAAAAAGGTTTCAATTGACGCACTAGCTGTAGTTGGGAGTAGGCACTCCTGGCCACAGCCTCCATCTGAACTTCAAGTGTTAGCACAGAGTCCAGGAGTACCCCCAAATTTTGCACCTGTCCCTTCCTGGATACTGCAACCCCATCAAGGACAGGGTATCTCCCAACTACTTGGACCCGAGAGCCTGTGACACACAGCACCTCTGTCTTGTCTGGATTCAGTTTCAATTTATTGGCCCTCATCCAGCCCATTACCGCCTCCAGGCACCTGTCAAGTACTTCAACCACCTCTCCTGATTCAGATGGCACAGAGAGATAGAGCTGGGTATCATCTGCATATTGATGACACCTCACTCCAAATCTCCTGATGATCTCTCCCAGTGGCTTCATGTAGATATTAAATAACATGGGAGATAAGATTGACCCCTGGGGAACCCCACAAGTGAGTTCCCAGGGTGTCGACTCCTTCTCTCCTATCACCGCTATCTGAGATCGGCTCTGGAGATAGGAGCGGAACCAATGCCAGGCACTGCCTCCAGCTCCTAAACTCCATAGCCTCTCCAGAAGGATACTGTGGTCAATGGTATCCAAAGCCACTGAGAGGTCCAGGAGAACCAGCAGGGTAGCATTCCCCCTGTCTTTCTCCCGGAGGAGATCATCAATCAGGGTGACCAAGGTGGTTTCCGTGCCATGACCGGGCCTGAAGCCAGATTGAAATAGGTCTAGATAATCAGCTTCTTCCAAGCATGCCTGCAGCTGAACAGCAACAACCCTCTCTAGAACCTTGCCTAGGAAAGGTATGTTGGCCACCGGGCGATAGTTGTTGAAGTCTTCTGCATCCAGGGAGGCCCTCTTCAGGAGGGGATGTACCACAGCCTGTTTAAGGGCCAATGGAACCACCCCCTTCCTCAGAGAGGGATTTACCACTTCCTGAATACACCTGGTCATACCTTGCCGGCTAGCTTTAATCAGCCAGGAAGGGCATGTTGTCAGCCGCACCCCTGCAAGCAGCTTGTCCGTGTCCTCAGGCCGCAGCAATTGAAACTGATCCAAAATAATTGGACCAGACAGTGCTCCGGACGCCTCCCCTGGACTAAGTCCAATTGTGACATCGAATCCCCTATGAATCTGAGCAACTTTGTCCTCAAAGTGCTTTGCAAAACTGTCACAGCAGATATTAGATGGCTGAGGCTCACGTTTCATCGAGCCAGGTTTTATAAGGCCATTTACTACTCTAAAGAGCTTTGCTGGACAGCTACTCGAGGATGCGAAGGCGGTGGAGAAAAAACTACTTTTCGCCACCGTCACTGCCACGTGGTAGGCACGATAGTGTGCTCTAACTTGTGTTCAGTCAGATTCTTAGCCAGATTTACGCCACATGCGCTCTAGCCATCGGCCTTCCTGTTTCATGGCCCGTAGCTCCATGGAATACCAAGGAGCTTTCTGGGCTCTACAGGCGGGCCGAGGGCACTTGGGAGTGATCATGTCAATCACCCTGGTCATCTCCCGATTTCATAGAGACCAGAGCCTCGACAGGAGCACCAGACATGCCAACTGGAAAATCCCCCAGGGCATTCAGGAATCGTTGAGATTCCATAAGTCTCCGGGGGGGGGGGGGACCATCTCAATAGGTCTTCTGTCCCCAGAAGAGGGGGATTGCCGTTGTGAGTCCGAACCTCACCAGCGAGTGATCCATCCATGACAACGGGCTGACACTCAACCCTCCTATCAACAGATAATCACCAATTCACTCTGAGGCAAAAACCAAGTCAAGGGTGTGGCCTGCTGTATGACTTGGACTAGATTCAAACTGAGACAGCCCCATGGTTGTCATGGAGGCCATAAAGAACTGAGCTGGTCCACTGAGCGTAGCCTCGGCGTGGACATTGAAATCCCCCAACACCACCGTGGTGGGGGCTTCCAATACTACCTCTGAGACTACCTCAGCCAGCTCAGATAGGGAGGATGCTGGGCAGTGGGGTGAACGGTACACCAGCAGCATCCCTATTCTGTCTCTCTGGCCCAGCAGCAAAAACAGGCCCTCAACCCCGTTAACAGCACGAATTGTCCGCCTGGTGAGGGAGATAGAAGTCTTTCCCCCTACTCTAGAACAGTGTTGCACTGAGTAACCTGGAGGACAAAGTTGGGTGAGGCCAGGCCTGCCCTGTTCATCCATCCAGGTCTCAGTTATACATGCCAGGTCAGTCCTTTCCTCAAGAATTAAATCATGGATAACTGATGTTTTATTCCGGACCAATCTGGCATTTAAAAGCAACACCGCTAGAGTAGTGGTTTTTTGGTTGGCAGGTCTCCCCAAATTCCGCTGGCTGGAAGGCAGAACAAGAAGGGGTGACAGCTTCAAGGTATCTCACACGCCTTCTCCTTATCTGTCTCTTCTGTCTTCCAGTGCCATATCTCCCCCTGCCCGCCTGAACAGGCATAGTGATAGTGGCCTGTAATTCTCCCCCTCTTACTTGGCCTTGGCACATAGTCCCTCCCACAACACAACGACAACCTCCCACAACAAACACACCCACCAAACCAAAAACTAATATAAAACCACCACCCTCATACACAACAGCTGTACACGCACGCACACACATACCAAAAATTTAAACCAAATATTAACAATGAGAAGAATTTTTAAAACAGTTCTATCTAAAATATATACTCTCATGAACAGGGTCTTTCCACACTCAAGGGTGTGACACATTCACTCCTCAGCACACGCCCATACAGCACACGCATACAAGACCCACAAAAGCTGCATAGACACTCACACACAGCATACACAACCCTCTACTATCTCCCTCACAGTTAATTCTTGCAATCAAAGGAGAAGAGTTCAAAGCGCTCAGTTGGAATTAAGCAGGTCTCCTTCTCTTTCTCTCCACCGTTGATTCTTGCAGGCCTAATGAAGGGTTCAATTCAAACCGAACCAATACATTTCAGTTTGTGCACGTCTCCAATGAAAATATACATATTGCTCTGGGTTTTGGTGATTGTAGCCTGGCTGCTTTGCATCACTTTGTTGTTGTCACCTTACTTTGAGTCTTATTAATGTTTTTTTATTCTTAGTTTTTATGTTTTAGTTTGTGCAGTGAAAGACAGTTTTAAAATAAGTCAGTCAATAACTAAGTAAACAAAATTGCATGGAAAGTAGTGCATATCTGCAGAACTAATAAGTTTATACTAGAATTGCATTGTCTAATTAATACTCATACATAGTGAAAAGTATAATCTTTGTTATTGTAACTTTTGTCCTCCTTTCTTTTCCATGATAAGGTTTGGTCATATGCAAAATGAAATGCTTCCTTGTGTGCCCCATTTATTCTGGGCCACTCTATGGAGGTCCATGCTTGGGCGAGCCATTTTGGTACCCTATTCCGGTCTATAGCTTCAGCCATGGGGCATCCAAGGGGCACCTGCTGGTCCACAGTCTTCTGGTCTGGAGAGCAGGGAGGGTGGAACTGCTGCAGAAAGCCCATCCTGCCCTCCATTTTCCGTACTCCCGTTCAGCCCCTAGTATACTGAAATAGAGTTGCCCACAGATATTCATCACATTCAAAATTTGTACAACTTTGTATGAATCCGTACTTTTGCATTTGAATCAAATACCGGCTCTATTCAAAGACTGACATTTGAATGCAAAGCAAATGCTTTTTCTGCTTTTGTTTGGTGCTCTGTCATATTTGTGAAGGTGGCGAAGTGGCTACCCAGTCACGCCTGTGGCAGATTCAGAGTGGATTCAAAGAGTTCAGATCAGATCCAAAGGGGACTCGCAGGGGATTCGGAGGTGCTGCTGGTGGCAGGGATTCAAAGTGGATTCAAACAGCATTCACAGAGCATTCAAATCCCACCATATCCAAAGTGGCTCCATTTGCACAAATGTGAATTTCCTGTGCATTCCCTTCAATGCAAAGCGAATATGACAAAAGATTTGTGCCCATCCCTAGACTGAAAGAATGACTTCCTGCCAGCAGGCAGATGCTTCTTCATGAGGGGCCTGGAGGCCCATTTCTCCTGACCTTGACATCTTTACTTGACGTGACATTTCTTTTTGACTCTCCTGCTTTTCCTTTATCTCATCTTTTCCATGTTTTCTTCCTCTTTTTAAAATGTCTGCAGAAGATATCAGGCAGCAGTTCACTCAGGAGAAGAGAGAGAAAGCAGAGTCTGTACCACAAACTCCTGGAGAATTCAGAAGCTGGGATTCTTGCCTCTTAAAACTAAATAATAAGCAAGAAAGAAAAGGACCTTTTTGTCAGGCTTCTACTTGGACGTAGCCCTTGTCCCCACACAGTTGTCTTCCTTGCAAAACACACAATAGAAATAATGTGACCTCATGGTTCCACATGTGCCAGAGGAGAGTATGAAAGCCATTTGCTCCTGTGCCACAGTGCTTGCCTGGACTCAGGAGCAGAGTGGAGAGATGTCCACTTGGCCTGCATGTCCCAATGTGTGTAAACTTTGAGTGTGTGGAATGAAAATCCCCTGCCTTTGAGGCTTCCAATCCAGGCCGTGGTGTGAAATGCCAGGAATGACCCCAAAAGTCAGGTTTCCTCAACATTTTGCATCATGTGTCCAGGCAGCGGGAGAAGAAGTTGGTTGCTCAAGCAGCTGCCAGCCCTCCAGCAGGTGGCCGCAAGAGCAAGCCAGGCTCACACTCCCTTTTGTAGAGTGGCTTTTATCCCTCTGAACAGGGAGCATCCCTGGAAGTAGATTCCACCCTTAGGAACAGGCCGAGTGCTAAATGGAAGCAGTGACATGGTGGGATGTGGTCCTGCCACTTTTGGTGGAAGCAAGGTGGCTATGCAGAGAGCAAGAACCAAAATCAGTAAGAACATAAGAACATAAGAGAAGCCTTGCTGGATCAGGCCACAGCCCATCTAGTCTAGCATCCTGTCGCACACAGTGGCCCACCAAATGCTCATGGGCATCTCAACCAGAGACAAGGACAAACCTTCTCCTGCTCTCGAGTCCCAGAAGATGGTCTTAGAAGTGCCCCGGTTCCTCCCCCCCCCCAGCCCGGAAGATGCACCTAGGCATTCAATCTAGTAGCCATTGATACATCCGTCATCCATAAATTTGTTGAACCCTACCTTAAAGCCATCTAGACTGGTAGCTGTCACCACCTCTTCCGGCAGCACATTCCATAAGCCGATGACCCTCTGGGTGAAGAAATACTTCCCCCTGTCAGACCTGACTCTCCTACCCATCAGCTTCATAGAGTGCCCCCTGATTCTAGTATTGTGTGATAGAGAAAAGAAATTTTCTCTATCCACCTTTTCTATACCGTGCATAATTTTATATACTTCAATCAGGTCCCCTCTTAAATGCCGTCTCTCCAGACTAAAGAGGCCTAGACGTTGCAGCCTGGTTTCATAAGGGAGGTATTCCAGACCCTTAATCATTCTGGTTGCCCTTCTCTGCACCTTCTCTAGTTCCACAATATCCTTTTTAAGGTGTGGTGACCAGAATTGTACACAATATTCCAAATGTAGCCTCACCATACATTTATAAAGGGGCAAAATGACACTTGCTGATTTATTTTCTATTCCCTTCCTAATTATTCCCAGCACTGAATTAGCTTTTTTCGCTGCTGCTGCACACTGGGTTGACACCTTCATTGAACTGTCCACCAAAACCCTGAGATCCCTTTCCTGGTGTGTTGCAGAAAGCTCAGACCCCATCAGTTTATAGACATAATTTGGATTCTTGTGCATTACTTTCCACTTGTTAAGATTAAAGCACATTTGCCACTTGGTTGCCCACTCACCCAATGCTAAGAGATCCCTCTGGAGCTCTTGGCAATCTCTTTCGGATTTTTCTACCCCAAATAATTTAGTATCATCAGCAAACTTCGCTATTTTACTATGTAACCCTTCTTCTAGATCATTGATGAACAAATTAAAAAGCATTGGTTCCAATACTGAGCCTTGAGGGACCCCACTTTTTACTTCTTTCCACCCTGAGAATTTGGCGTTTATTACTACTCTCTGCTTTCTGCCCTTAAGCCAGTCACAAATCCAGGACAGAACTTGTCCTTTTATTCCATGGCTGATGAGTAGCCTTTGATGTGGGACTTTGTCAAAAGCCTTCTGAAAGTCCAGATAGACAATGTCTACTGGTTCACCTTTATCTGTGTGTTTACTGACACTCTCAGAGAATTCCAACAAGTTTGTGAGGCATGATTTACCTTTGCAGAAGCCATGTTGGTTTTTGTTCAGCAATGCTTGCTCCTCCATGTGCACACTAATTTTGTCTTTAATAATGGTTTCCATCACTTTACACGGAACTGACGTAAAGCTAACTGGTCTGTAATTGCCTGGATCACCCCTGGAACCTTTTTTGAAGATTGGTGTTACATTTGCTACCCTCCAGTCCTCAGGCACAGAGCCTGATGTTAGAGAAAGACTGTATATTTTTGCTAGAAGGTCGGCAATTTCGCATTTGAGTTCCTTAAGAACTCTTGGATGAATACCATCTGGTCCTGGTGACTTGTTAACATTTAGTTTATTAAAACATGCAAGGACCTCTTCCTCGGTTATCTCTGTACAATTTAACTCTTCAGAAAATACGGGCTCAGCTACTGGCATGTGTCTTCTGTCTTCCTCCGTGAATACGGAGGCAAAAAATTCATTTAGTCTCTCTGCAATCTCTGTGTCTTCTTTAATTACCCCTTTCTGTCCTTTACCATCTAGTGGTCCAACTGCTTTCCTGGTTGGATTCCTACTTCTGATATACTTATAGAAGTTCTTGTTATTTCTTTTGATGTTTACCCTCAAGTGAGGAGGGCTGGAAACATGCAGAAAATGCTGAGCTAAGTGCGGGATTAGTTTCACATGTTCCTCGACGGCAGAATTTGGTCAAAAGGAGTGAATATAAATGTATATATGCAAACGCCAGGAGCCTTCGAGCCAAAATAGGGGAGCTAGAAAGCTTAGTTATGGAAAATAGGATTGATATTATTGGCATAACTGAAACCTGGTGGACCAGTGAAAACCAATGGGATACAGTCATCCCAGGATACAAACTGTACAGGAAAGACAGGGAAGGGCGACATGGAGGTGGTGTAGCCTTGTATATTAAAGAAGAGATAGAATCTTATGAACTGGAATGTCCAAGTGAGTCTGGCTCTTCCACAGAAGCAGTGTGGATAAAAATACCAAGCCAAAAAGGAAGTCTAACAATAGGGACATGCTACCGTCCTCCCAACCATACGTCCGAAGGAGATGAACAATTGGAGAAGGAGGTAAAGGAGGTAGCCCATAAAGATAGGGTAGTTATAATGGGGGACTTCAATTATCCTCACATAGACTGGGTGAACTCCTGTTCAACTCAGGAAAGAGAGAGAAAATTCCTAGACCTGATAAATGACTGTTCCATGGAACAAATGGTCATGGAACCAACCAGGGGAAATGCAGTCCTGGACTTGATCCTAAGTAATGCTCAGGACCTGGTAAAGGACGTCACTGTAGCTGATCCAATTGGGAACAGTGACCACAATGCAATAACCTTCAACTTAAATACAGGGAGTAAGTTCTTAATAAAGTCTAACACAGAGACCTTAAACTTTCACAAGGGAAACTTCCCCAAAATGAGGAAATTAGTGAAAAGGAAATTGAAAGGGAAAGTCAAAAGAGTTAAATCACTTCAAAATGCATGGAGACTACTTAAAAACACAATAACGGCAGTGCAACTAGAATGCATTCCTAAAAGAAGAAAGGGGACTTCTAGGTCCAAGAAGAAACCAATGTGGCTCACAAATGCAGTAGATGAAGTCATTAAAAACAAGAAGAGTTCATTTAGGAAATGGAAGGCTTGTCCAAATGAGGAGAACAGGAGGGAACATAGACACTGGCAACACGAATGCAAGACGGCCATTAGGAAAGCTAAGAAAGATTTTGAGGAGCACATTGCTAAAAACATCAAAAGAAATAACAAGAACTTCTTTAAGTATATCAGAAGTAGGAATCCAACCAGGAGAGCAGTTGGACCACTAGATAGTAAAGGAGAGAAAAGGGTAATTAAAGAAGACACGGAGATTGCAGAGAGACTAAATGAATTTTTTGTTTCCGTATTCACGGAGGAAGACAGAAGACACATGCCAGTAGCTGAGCCTGTGTTTTCTGAAGAGTTAAACTGTACAGAAATAACCAAGGAAGAGGTCCTTGCATGTCTTAATAAACTAAATGTTAACAAGTCACCGGGACCAGATGGTATTCATCCAAGAGTCCTTAAGGAACTCAAATGCGAAATTGCCGACCTTCTAGCAAAAATATATAATCTTTCCCTAACATCAGGCTCCGTACCTGAGGACTGGAGGGTAGCAAATGTAACACCAATATTCAAAAAAGGATCCAGGGGTGATCCAGGCAACTACAGACCAGTTAGCTTAACGTCAGTTCCGTGTAAGGTGATGGAAACCATTATTAAAGACAAAATTAGTGTGCATATGGAGCAGCAGGCATTGCTGAACAAAAGCCAGCATGGCTTCTGCAAAGGTAAATCATGCCTCACAAATTTGTTGGAATTCTTTGAGAGTGTCAATAAACACGTGGATAAAGGTGAACCAGTAGACATTGTCTATCTGGACTTTCAGAAGGCTTTTGACAAAGTCCCACATCAAAGGCTACTGAGTAAACTCACCAGCCATGGAATAAAAGGACAGGTTCTGTCCTGGATTTGTGACTGGCTTAAGGGCAGAAAGCAGAGAGTAGTAGTAAACGGCAATTTCTCAGGGTGGAAAGAAGTAAAAAGTGGGGTCCCTCAAGGCTCAGTACTGGGACCAATGCTTTTTAATTTATTCATCAATGATCTAGAAAAAGGGGTACATAGTAAAATAGCAAAGTTTGCTGATGATACTAAATTATTTAGGGTAGTAAAATCTGAAAGAGATTGCCAAGAGCTCCAGAGGGATCTCTTAGCATTGGGTGAGTGGGCAACCAAGTGGCAAATGTGCTTTAATCTTAACAAGTGTAAAGTAATGCACATTGGGGCCAAGAATCCAAATTACGTCTATAAACTGATGGGGTCTGAGCTTTCTGCAACACGCCAGGAAAGGGATCTCGGGGTTTTGGTGGACAGTTCAATGAAGGTGTCAACCCAGTGTGCGGCAGCAGCAAAAAAAGCAAATTCAATGCTGGGAATAATTAGGAAGGGAATAGAAAATAAGTCAGCAAGTGTCATTTTGCCCCTTTATAAATCTATAGTGAGGCCACATTTGGAATACTGTGTACAATTCTGGTCACCACACCTCAAAAAGGATATTGTGGAACTAGAGAAGGTGCAGAGAAGGGCAACCAGAATGATTAAGGGTCTGGAACACCTCCCTTACGAAACCAGGCTGCAACGTCTAGGCCTCTTCAGTCTGGAGAGACGGCGTTTGAGAGGGGACCTGATTGAAGTATATAAAATTATGCACGGCATAGAAAAGGTGGATAGAGAAAATTTCTTTTCTCTATCGCACAACACTAGAACCAGGGGGCACTCTATGAAGCTGATGGGTAGGAGCGTAAGGTCTGACAGGGGGAAGTATTTCTTCACACAGAGGGTCATCGGCCTATGGAATGTGCTGCCAGAAGAGGTGGTGACAGCTACCAGTCTCGATGGCTTTAAGGTAGGGTTAGACAAATTTATGGATGACAGATGTATCAATGGCTACTAGAACGAATGCCTAGGTGCATCTTTCAGGCTGAGGGGGGGGGGGGAGGAAATGGGGCGCTTCTAGGGCCATCTGCTGGGACTCGAGAGCAGGAGAAGGTTTGTCCTTGTCTCTGCTTGAGATGCCCATGAGCATTTGGTGGGCCACTGTGTGCGACAGGATGCTGGACTAGATGGGCTGTGGCCTGATCCAGCAAGGCTTCTCTTATGTTCTTATGTTCTTATGTTCTTATGTTTTTAGCAATGTGCTCCTCAAAATCTTTCTTAGCTTTCCTAATGGCTGTCTTGCATTTGTGTTGCCAGTGTCTATGTTCCCTCCTGTTCTCCTCATTTGGACAAGCCTTCCATTTCCTAAATGAACTCTTCTTGTTTTTAATGACTTCATCTACTTTATTTGTGAGCCACATTGGTTTCTTCTTGGACCTAGAAGTCCCCTTTCTTCTTTTAGGAATGCATTCTAGTTGCACTTCCATTATTGTGTTTTTAAGTTGTCCCCATGCATTTTGAAGTGACTTAACTCTTTTGACTTTCCCTTTCAATTTCCTTTTTACTAATTTCCTCATTTTGGGGAAGTTTCCCTTATGAAAGTTTAAGGTCTCTGTGTTAGACTTTATTAAGAACTTACTCCCTCTATTTAAGTTGAAGGTTATTGCATTGTGGTCACTGTTCCCAATTGGATCAGCTACAGTGATGTCCTTTACCTGAGGCATTTCCGCACTGAATCGCGTTCCAGACGGAACGCGTTCAGGCGGAAAGCTTAAGCCAGCTTCGGGCGCTTTCCCCGTTCACACACAGACGCGCCAGAACGCGTGTAAACGCGTTCCGGAGCGTCTGGGTGCGAATGCTCAAAGCGCCCGAAGCTGCCTTAGCCGGCAAATGCCGGCAAGCGGCGCGCCGGCAGCCGCAGAGGCAGATCGACAATCAGCTGTTTGAGAAACAGCTGATTGTCAAAGCCGCGCGGCGTCGGAGGCGCGCCGGCAGCCGTTCGGGAGACAGAAGCGGCGCGAACGCTTCTTCTCCCGAACGGCTGCGGGCGGCTCGTCCGCGTTGGAACGCGTGTAGAGCACTTCGAAGTGCTCTACATTTCGAACGCGGAAAAGACAGCTGCGGACACGTCGGAACGCAAGCCGCGCGCGGCCAATGCGTATGACGTGTCCTCAGCTGTCTTTTCCGCGTTCCGTTCAGCCCCGTGCGAAAACGTCTCTGGTCCCGAGCATTACTTAGGATCAAGTCCAGGAACGCATTTCCCCTGGTTGGTTCCATGACCATTTGTTCTATGGAACAGTCATCTAGCAGGTCTAGGAATTTTCTCTCTCTTTCCTGAGTTGAACAGGAGTTCACCCAGTCTATGTGAGGATAATTGAAGTCCCCCGTTATAACCACCCTATCTTTATGGGATACCTCCTTTACCTCCTTCTCCAATTGTTGATCTCCTTCGGGCATATGGTTGGGAGGACCGTAGCATGTCCCTATTGTTAGACTTCCTTTTTGGCTTGGTATTTTTACCCACACTGCTTCTGTGGAAGAGTCTGACTCACCTGGTCATTCCAGTTCATAAGATTCTATCTCTTCTTTAATATACAAGGCTACACCACCTCCATGTCGCCCTTCCCTGTCTTTCCTGTACTGTTTGTAACCTGGGATGACTGTATCCCATTGTTTTTCACTGGTCCACCAGGCTTCAGTTATGCCAATAATATCAATCCTATTTTCCATAACTAAGCTTTCTAGCTCCCCTATTTTGGCTCGGAGGCTCCTGGTGTTTGCATATATACATTTATATTCACTCCTCTTGTCCAAATTCCGAATTGAGAATAGTAACATTGAGAATAGTGTGCTGGTAGTTAGAGTCACAGTTTACAACCACAATATTATTCGTTATGGAATCTTTATGTAGTTTTCACGTTGTTTTTATATTAAATTCTAAAGAACTTTGAGATTTTTTTTAAAATGAGAAATGTCATATAATTGCTTTAAATGAGAGATTGCATTTAAGTGCTTTAAAAACCAAAAAATAAACACAGGATGCAATGTTAACATTGAGAAGCCTCTCTAAGTTGCTTCCAACCACCCACTCCAGCTATGAAATGGCCAACCACACACTTCTCAGGGAAAAAAGCACAGGAAGATGTGGGGAGCTGTAAATCTGGGTCAGTGACAAACAAGGAAAAGCAAGAGCTGGCAGGCAGCACTCTAGTTATATTGCGCAACTCATGGGAACCATGCCAGATGCTGCCACATGAACCCTGAGCCTGGGCAGCTCTCAGTTGGGGAAACCCAACCCAGGAGCCCTTTTCCTTTCATTGATCTCCCTCACAGCCCAAGGATAGGTCCTGTTCCTGCCACCACCATGCCTACAACTGGCAGTGACAGGAAGGGTTGCACCACATTGCAGAGGTTGGTGACATCTCACCAGAAACTTCTGGGACCATTTTTGGGAGTGTCACTTAACTTTCCCTGTCCTGTGATTTTGGAGCCAGGGAAATTTTGTTCCCTGACTCTGAAGGAAGGTGGGACAGGGTGCCTGTTGTGCCAAGAGCACACTCCAGGTGCCCCAGCTGACTCCATGCACTAAACTCAGGCTGCATCCCCAAAAGACTTATTTGTCTCTCTGGGTTCCCTCTGCCATCACTCTATTCAAGCAGACTTTAAAAGTGCCGTGCACTTCCGGAATAAGCGTCCACATGAGGCTCAGCAAAATGCGCATTTTAAATGCAACTTCCGTCCCCACGGAAGCATGTTTTCTTTGTGCGCATCTTTTTCTCCCCGACCCCTCCCTGGTTGATAGGCTGCCAGTGGAAATGGGAGGGACTGCGCTCTGCGCTGCCACAACTAGGAAGATAACCCCTGACAAGTCCAATGGAAAAATAGCCATTGGTTCTCTGTTCGTCTCCCAGATCTCCGCCCACCGAAATGGCTTCCCACCCCGGCAAAGGCAGTGGCTGCAGCTATCAGCTCATTCACTCTCAACACTTCAAAATCCACCCCAGCAAAGGTAGCGGCTGCAGCCATCAGCCACGCGATGTCTCTCAAGACTTCACTCTCAATACTTTCACTCTGATTGTCAAATCCACCCCGGTAAAGGCAGCAGCTGCAGCCATCAACCACAATCTTTCTTAAGACTTCACTCCCCACACTTTCCCTCTGACTGTCAAAATCCACTCCATACAGCAGCCGTTACACTGAAGCAATAATCTACCCACTTCATACCTGATAGCAATTGCAACAATGTTGCAATTCTGTGCTATTCTGGCTCTTTGAAAGTTCTGTGCTTTAGAAAGGGAAGGGAAGGGAAGGGAAGCTGCTGCAGTTCTGGGAGAAGTGTGAATGTGTTACTGCTGTGTGTGCAGGCGGCAATCCCCGCCCCTTTTGGCACAGAGAATCCCCAAGGTAAATGCTGCGAGGAAAACTCGCGACTTCCAAAAAGAGCACTGAAACTCTTCTTTAAAAGGCACTTTTTTTGTGGGTTTTCCTCCTTTTGTAGCACTGGAAGCTCGTTGAAAAGCCTGATATGGGGGCGCTCAGAGGCAAAAGAAGATTTTTAGCAGACTTTAAATTGCTTGGGGACAGGGCCTCATGGATGAACAGGTGCTGGAACAAGGTGAGTCTGAGACAGACTTTTGACCACAGTGACCTTTAAAGAAACTGTTATTATTGTTTGTCCTCTGCACAATCCTTCTAAAACTGTCATTTAATTGTTCAGTAGGGATTTTTACACATGGATCCTTTTGCCTGCTTGTTTGATACCTAACTGTTATGTATAGTGGCTGGAGATTGCAACTTCTAAATTTAACAGGGAGAAGTGCATCTAGGTAAGAAAAATGAAAGGAACAAATCCTGGACGAGAGAAATATGGCTTAGCAGCAGCACTTGTAAAAAGGGTCTGGGAGGACTAGTAGAACCAGCCGTGTGATGCAGCCCTGAAGACGCCAAATGCCATCATAGGATGTATTAAGAGGAGCATAGGTTCTAGATCATGAGAGGTTATTATCCCTCCCTGCTCTGTCAGGCTTCATTCGGAGTCCTGTGTCCTCTCTTGGGCGTCCCCCATTTTTAAAAGGACGTTGGCAGACTGGGGAAGTTTCATCGTCTACCCCAGCTAGAAACTTACAATGTGCTGGCAAAGTGCTCTTTGTTCCTCAAACCCACATTGCAACTTCTGAGACTTAGTTCCTCACCTTTGGATTAATCTCCCACAAGTCCTTAGATCAGAAGAAGATAGGCTTCAATTTTGAAAGGGTCTGAAGAACTTTATTTTTTATACCCCTGAATGAATTTAAGTTGACTTTACTGTTATTAGATTGATTTTAATATTCTTCTGATTATTATTAGACTGTTTTACTGCTATGTTATTATTATTTCTGTAATTTTAACCCTGTATTGTCCCTTGGTGGAAGGGGCATTATAAATAAATGTTGTTGTTGTTGTTAACTTCTAAGATGTTGATAGAGTGCTGGAAACTAGAGATCTGCAAATTCACTTTGTGTTTGGCCAGTTTGAATTGAACCAAATGGTTCTGCCTAATTACGCCCCTGTCCATTAGGGTCTGGTCTGATCCAAATTGCTGTGACCCTTGTGGGTTGGGGGAGGACCAGGGCACTTCTAAGGCCATTTGCTGGGATTCTAGAGCAGGAATAAGTTTGTCTTTGTCTCTGCTTGAGATGCCCATGGGCATTTGGTGGGCCACTGTGTGCGACAGGATGCTGGACGACATGGGCTGTGGCCTGATCCAGCAGGGCTTCTCTTATGTTCTTATGTTCAAACCAAATCAGTAAGATCACTTGGACTGGGCTGAATCAAATAGTTCAGTTTGAACCATTTGAAATCTACCCCATGTGGTCCCCTAGTAGAGCTTTTAGTTTATTTGAATGTACCTGAACATATTTTTCTTTTTAACGTTTAATAAGTTTGCAAACTGTTTAAGGTCCAATCTAGAACCTACAAATCTGACTTGTGCATATCTCCAATAGAAACTTGCACCTCTGCATAGGATACTTAAGGACCCTTGGGAAATATGTTTACTCAGAATATGGGGAAATGGTTTAGAAGTAAATTGGTCAATAATTCAAGAACAGGGGAGCTGAGCAAAACCAAGAATACTGGAATTAAAAACAAAAATAATTAGTAGATGGTAAAGAACCTCCTGCCAACTTCCCCATATGATTAAAGCAATAAATCCAAAATGGAATAAAAAAGGACAAATGGGAGCATCAAATCACTCAAAAATTTTGGGGTTGGGTGTGAAATTATATGGATAGTGAAATTTCTTTGCTGAAAGGCATTTATTACAAAATTTAAAAGTACAAAAATTAGGATGGAGTATAAATATGCAATTAAGCAACTCATTATGGCTGTCTTAATAAGGGGTTGGAAGGATCCCAATGAATGCATTAGAGATAAGTGGTATGGAATATATAGGAGAACAAATAATATTTGATTTTTGTCAGAAAAAAAGAGTGATATACATTGGCCAAAAGGTAATGGAAATGATGCAAACACAACAAAGAAATGAAGTGTGTAATATTAAATAGAGGAACCAAGGATTAAAAGATTCCATAAAAGCTATCTCCAGTTTTTTAATTGAACCCCAAAGATGGGGACAAGGGGGAAGTTAAATATTAACAACACTCCATAAGTTGCTTTAGATTGAGAAAAGTTTATTTTTTATTTATATATGTTTAAATCTCATTGTACAAGCAGCAGCATGAATCCATTTATGTTTTTAAAAAGAATGCAGACCTAAGAATCAGAAAATGTGCTGAAAAGAAGGAAATGAAATAAAATTTAAATGCAAATTTGAATGGGAAGAATAAATATATATTTTACATTTTCAGAAAAAACTGCATTTTCATTTTAAGGAAGTGGAAATAATCAGTTCTTTAATGGTGACAAAATTAAGTTAATGTTTGTCTATGCCTTCTTGCTTTGGATATTTCCTTTCCGTTTCTAGCACTGCAGGCTTGATTCAATATTAAATCTATAATAATGTGGATATGTTGCATCCTCCCAAACCCTATTTAATACAATTATAAGAAAAAGCGGAATTGTTGCCAATTACGTGCAAATAGATACATATATCTTAATGTAAATTCAAGAGCTTGGAATAATCATCTAAAGCCTCAAAATGACTGAGGATTAGTTGTAGGCGAATATAGCTCTAAATGTCCCTTCCACTTCCTGAATTCAACACGCTGATATATGAGCAGAGATCAAAGAAAAGTTATGGAATAGATGATTAGGTATTGGGCTTGATAATTATAGGATTTTCAGATCCAGGAGTATGATATCATACAAAATTAGAAAAGACTTCTACAGAGAAAAGAAAGGAAAAACTTGTAAGTTGTGTTTCTGAAAAGCTTTGAATTCTATTTAAGGATGGCTGAATCTGTTAGTTACTCTCAGTTTCTCAGCTTTCAAAAAAATCTCAAGTTAGTTCCTGACTTGCACATCAGTTTCATTTGGAAAAGGGAGAAAGCCGCCTGCTAGTGAATTTGGCTGAGCAATTCTCATGGTGTCTGCTTCGAGGCAAGTCCCATTGACTCTCGAGTGCTTACCCTGAAAAAAGCATAAGCTGTATGTATTTGCATGGTCACTTTTAATACAGCTGACACATAACTGAATATATATTTACCTACGCAAGTGGGTGTTTAGCGCATGTATCTTTAATTGGAAAATTGCACTAAATCAGTTTGGGAAATTGAGTTTGCATAATGGTTTAGAAGCACAGATCTGATTGTTCACCTTGACTTTCTTAAATAGGCTATCAGTATTTCTCTTTGCTGTGTCATTCCATTTTAGAGCGCACTTGCTTCTCGGAGTGGTTGGTATAATATTATAATCTTTCCTCTAATACTGAAAAAGCAAGTTTTCTAAATGCCTGTGATTATGTAGCCAAAACCTCACCGTCCACAGACAGGAGGGGACGCTGTCTCTTTGGGCTCAGGGTAGCCCTGAGGTTTGGAGAAGGAAAAAATTCTTCAGAAAACCGCTCCTGCGCTTGTGAGTGGAAACCTTGCTAAATCAAGATTTTCATTCACGGTGATGTCTCTAAGCTGGTTCAATCAGTAGAAATAAGTGAGTTATTAAAAAACATTTTCATACCGATTGTAAGAGTTTTCATATTTGGTTCTGTTACTGAACTGGCTTTTATTTTCTGCATATCTTTCCATGAATTCCTATGAGCACATTTCCAAAAGTTTATACCTTACCCAAATAAATATATATACATCCATCCAAAGCATACATTGAATTAGATGCAAAACCTTAGAAATGCATGCATTTCAGAGTCAGCCTGAATCTCCCTCCCATCATTCTTTGCCTATACTAAAAAATGTTTAAGACCATAAGAACATAAGAGATGCCCTGCTGGATCAGGCCACAACCCATCTAGTCCAGTATCCTGGCTCAGATGCTGGTCAGAGCATTATCAAGCAGAAGACAAGTGTGGATCCCTCACCTAGGGCCTGTCCCCAAGCAGTTTAAAGTCTGCTAAAAATCTTCCTTTGCCTCTGAGCACCCCCACGCCAGGGTTTTTAATGAGCTTCCAGCACTACAAAAGCAGGAAAACCCGCGACAAAATACGTGCCCTTTAAATAAGAGTTTCAGCGCTTTTTCTGGAAGTCGCGGGCTTTCCTCACAACATTTACCTTGGGGACACTCCGTGGCAAAAGGGGCGGGGATTGCTGCCTGCACACACAGCCATAAAGACACATTTCCCAAAAATGCTGCAGCTTCCCTTCCTTTCCTTTGTAAAGGTCAGAACTTTCAAAGAGCCAGAATTGCTCAGAATTGCAACATTGTTATCAGGTGTGAAGTGGGTGATCTGTGAAAGTGTTAAGAGTAAATGAGCGCACGATCGCGCGGCCGATGGCTGCAGCCAAGCCATTTCGAACAGAGAACAGAGTGAAAGTAAGTGCTGAGAGTGAATGAGCAAGTGATCACTCCCTTTGCTGGCACAGGAAGCCATTTTGGGGGACGGAGATCTGGCTATTTTCCCTTTGAACAAGAGAGGGGGCAGGGAGAAAAAGATGCGGGGAAAGAAAACACGCTTCCTTGGGGACGGAAGGTGCGTTAAAAACACGCGTTTTGCTGAGCCTCATGTGGATGCTTATTCTGGAAGTGCAGGGCACTTTTGAAGTCTGCTTGAATACAGTGACAGTAGAGGGAGGCTAGAGAGGCAAATAAGTCTTTTGGGGATTCAGCCCTATTGTCAACTCCCTGCATCTTCCCTGTGTCTTCAATCTGGAGGCAATAACCTGAGGCCTATTTGCAATTAGGGCAGCTCTGATAGAGGCCATATGCATTTTGAGAAGGCCATTCCTGCCCAGAAGTGTCCCAGCCTGTCCCAGAACTGTCCTAATTGCATTTGAGGTGAAGAGCCAGGGGAAGAGGGGACTACAAATCATGCCTTCTCATTGAGTCAGAGGAAAGTGAGAATGCGCCTAAAGCATGGTTCCCCCCCCAAAAAAATCCCTTGCTTTCCCACTGCTAAATAGTGTGGAATATTTTTAAATTCAGTAGCAAGCCTCTTTTTATCCAAATATAGATAATCCATATTTTGGGATCTTTAATCCTCAGAAACTGTGGATCCTTTTAAAACTTTGGGAATGGTGAGGTGAGGGCTCAAAACAATTTGAAAGCTCTTTAAATCCTGAATGGTTCCCACAGTGCATAATCAAGAAGTGTTTAAATTAGTTAAGTTGAGCACGCTCGAGGGGGCGGCCCCTCATTGCCTGGGCACCCACACATGCTCAGATGGGCAATAGAAGCCAGCCAATGAGGGGCCGCCCCCTCGAGCGTGCTCAGAACGGCCCGGCCTTTCTACACAGAATGGAGCCTTCAGGAAAAGGTAAGACCCTTGGGATGGGTAGGGGGCTTTTGGCTGGGGTTCCTGCCCACCCCCGGAGCCCGATCTGGGGTTCGGGAGCGAGCAGGAACCCAGGAAGGCACCTGGGCTGTCCACACTGGGTCCATAGGAGCCAATGGGAGCAGCCTGGGGGAGGGTCTTCCCCCCGAACGGGTTGAGAACACTTTCCCGTTCACACTGGCAGGTAAGGAAACTGCTCTCAAAGCGTTCCTTACCTGCCCTTGTGCGAACGGGAAAGTGTTCTCAACCCGTTTGGGGGGGAGCGTTCCGAGGCATCTTCACCTTAGTGCGAAAACGCCTCAGACAATGAAAAACAGGTAGTAGGATAGGATTTCTGAGCACATCAGATGATCCCTCTGGATCTTGGCAATCAAGTGATGTACAGAAACTCACAGTCATCTTTTTTGCCTAGAAAATGACGATATGGCTCAAAATAAGAACCCTCATGAGAGTTTTCCCTGTGCCCAACCTGAAAAGCAAACATCAAAATAACCCTATACTAAAGATGACCAGCTTAAAAATGAAACCCTTATTTCAAGCATTCCATAGACACAAATAGAGAATTGATGGAACAAATTTGTTCAAATAAATTATTAACTAACCATCAAAATCCATTATAACCTTAAATATACAGGAAAGAAGAAAATCCAAAAAGCAAGAGATCTGGCCACTGCCCAACACACAATTTTGCTTATAAAATATTTTGAAAACGTAGCAAATACGAGTCTCATGTTTCACCTAAAGGCTGCAGATTTCACTTGCTACTACTTTCATAATATGCTGGACCTTAAGCTTTCAGGAGTAATTAGCTATGACTCCAAAGTAACCTGCAGAAGCCAGTAGTGAACAGGGCACCAGGGCACGGGAAAAGGCTATTGATACGATATGTTTTGCTTAACACATCCATGGCTAAGACAGAACAGCCTATTCATTACTTTGAACTGAGGTTGTAGCAGTGCTGGTCACACATTGGTCACCCACAGGCCTTGGGCTGCGTTGCTCATACCTTTCTTCACGATTTGCCTGAGCCTCACGCACAGAACACTTGGTTCTCCACCCCATTTGCTGCGTCAAATCTACCTCATTCTCACTGCAGGGAGGTGAGGGTGTGTGTTTGCGGTTCTTTTTTTAGCCTGCTCCCCCACCTCCACACCCCCTGGACATCTGCTTTCCTTCTCTGTGTAGTTAATTTTAAATAGTAATAATAAATTTGCGCAAAAACGCTAGATAGAGGATTCATACACATAAACTTAGGAGGGAGAGGTGCATCACAAACTCCACACATGCTGATTGGCTGAAGGAAAGTCTGGACCCCACCCACCACAGGACAATTCAGCCTCCTTTAGCCTGTCCCCCTACTCACACTTGAGGGAGTGAAGATGGCCTGAGATGCCAGGACAGGCTGAGTCCTTGTCAGTCCTCCGAAAACAGGACTCCAGTTAAGACGGTCTAATGGGAATAAGCCAGCATGGAAAACAACCTAAATAAAAATAATGTAACACAACCTGAAGATGACCTTAGGTTGTTTTAATCTACTTGTGTGATTGCCCGTTTTGCAATCTGTCTCTCCAAAGGGATATTTTTCCTCTTAAAGCAGTCAATATTATATATATATCCATATCTTTTACAGACCTAGCACATAATATAGCAATAACTGTGTATGCCCAACCTATGTCCAACAGTAAAATGCCAAATATAATTTTTGTATTCACAGTCCAAAAGTAGCTATGCCTGGCATAACCTCTTGCTTAGGCTTGATATGACTGAGGAATGAGGGATTCCGGGAACCCACAAGGCTACATTGTGTACCAGTTACCACTGGTAAATCACTTATTGAAATGAAGGGCAGAGAACAGTGCTGCTCAGGAGACAAAGCTCCTTCCGGGCAAATGCATCCTGCATCCACAGGGGCAGAATTAGTTATCCAGGCTGCAGCCGATCTCTGAGGGCCAGAAAATGCCCTTTCCTCAGTGCAGGGGAAATGGCTCTATTTCCCCATTGCTGTGTAGATGGATGGCAACAGCAGAGGCAATTTACTTTGTTGCTTTTCAGCTGGCCCTGTGACAGGACTCACAGAAAAGGGTCAACTTCTGGGGGCATTTTTGGAGGTTTCCCCTAGATCTCAAAGCCTGGAAGGGTGGGCGGCATGTGGATGTAAAGAGGCCGTACAGAACTAGCCACTCAGTGACCCTTTCCCCCCTGTAGCCGGGATGAGCCCTATTATCTGTGGGCCTGTTGCTAACTGAATGAGTTCCTGAAACCTCTCTACTAAATGAAAACATTCTTGATCACAACAGCAGAAATCGCCCACCTGAAAAGTCACATTGAAATTATGTTAACTAACTAAAAATTAACAACATTTGCGAACTAAAAGCAAATCTTGGCTTAGGACCATGAATTATTTGGAGATAAAAGCCAACAACAACACAATATCCTTTCCCCAAGTAAGATTCCAGCATGTTAATGAGATTAGACACTCAAGATTATCTAGACCCATTTCAATCTGGCTTTAGACCCGGTCATGGCACGGAAACCACCTTGGTTGCCCTGGTCGATGATCTTCTCCGGGAGAAAGACAGAGGGAATGCCACCCTGCTGGTTCTTCTGGACCTCTCAGTGGCTTTTGATACCATTGACCACGGTATCCTCCTGGAGAGGCTACGGAGTTTAGGAGTTGGAGGCAGTGCTTGGCGTTGGTTCCGCTCTTATCTCCAGAGCCCATCTCAGATAGTGGTGATGGGAGAGAATGAGTCGACACCCTGGGAACTCACTTGTGGGGTTCCCCAGGGGTCAATCTTATCTCCCATGTTATTTAATATCTACATGAAGCCGCTGGGAGAGATCATCAGGAGTTTTGGAGTGAGGTGTCATCAATACGCAGATGATACCCAGCTCTATCTCTCTGTGCCATCTGAATCAGGAGAGGTGGTAGAAGTGCTTGACAGGTGCCTGGAGGCGGTAATGGGCTGGATGAGGGCCAATAAATTGAAACTGAATCCAGACAAGACAGAGGTGCTGTGTGCTACAGGCTCTCGGGTCCAAGTAGTTGGGAGATACCCTGTCCTTGATGGGGTTGCAGTATCCAGGAAGGGACAGGTGCAAAATTTGGGGGTACTCCTGGACTCTGCGCTAACACTTGAAGCTCAGGTGGAGGCCGTGGCCAGGAGTGCCTACTCCCAACTACGTTTGGTACGTCAACTGAAACCTTTTTTGGATAGAGATGACCTGGCCACAGTTATCCACGCTCTGGTAACCTCCAGGTTGGACTATTGTAATGCGCTCTACATTGGGCTGCCCTTGAAGACGGTTTGGAAGTTGCAGCTAGTGCAAAATGCAGCTGCCCGAGTGCTGACCGGTACAGCTAACCGGACGCATATCACACCGGTTCTAAAAGAACTGCACTGGCTGCCAATTCATTTCCGAGCCCAATTCAAGGTGCTAACTCTGACTTATAAGGCCCTAAATGACTTGGGCCCCAGATATCTAAAGGAGCGCCTTCTCCCCTATCAACCTGCCCATGTCTTAAGATCTGCAGGAGAGGCCCTCCTGGTTGTCCCACCGCCTTCAGCGGTTAGACGGGTGGGCACCCGGGAGAGGGCCTTCTCAGTAGTGGCCCCCAAGCTATGGAATGGTCTCCCCTTGGAGGTGCGTCAGGGCCCTTCTTTGTTTACATTCAGAAAGGCGGTAAAGATGCACCTCTTCACTCAGGCCTTTGGCTAAATGCTCTTTATTCTTCCCTCCTTCCAAACACCACTGTTTTAAACTGTTTTTTTTATTGTTTTATTCTTATTCTTATTATCATGTTGGTTCCTAAATATTACGCTGATTTTATTATTGTGTGGTACAATTTCAGTGTGCTTGTTCTTAAATGTTGTAAGCCGCCCAGAGACCCTCGGGTATGGGGCGGGATATAAATATAAATAAATAAATAAATAAATAAATAAATAAATAAATAAATAAATAAATAAATAAATAAATAAATAAATAAATAAATAAATAAATAAATAAATAAATAAATAAATAAATAAGATCAGGACCCAAAGAGGTTTTTAGACATCCATGTGTCTTAAAATATTATAAAATACATTTATATACTTGATGACATCAGCAACAATAACTGTGAAGTATGTTATTTAACATTTAAATAACATGTAACATTTTAACACCTTGGACATTCTTTCATGGACTCACTATCCATCAATTACAGAAGACAGGACTATTAAAAAAACATTTTTTTTCACTGATACCTCTGATTATCCCAGGCCCTTGAGAAGGAGCTCATGGTCAGGAATACCATCAGATTAGTCATAAACATTTACTATACCTTGTGTAAATTATACTACTAGTTGTTGTTGTTCACCCATTCAAGAGTGATGGTAGTGGATAAAATAACTAGGGGTGACTTTCTACAACCCAGGATTGAACCTTCAACTCAGCCTTCACATAATTTGGTTTATCTTCCAAGACTAGCACCTCCATGAAACTAATAGCCATTCCTCACGTCAGTACTTCGTACCATAATTGGAGACCAAATAAAGAAATTGACAAAAGCATGAAATGTTGAAAAAATTGACAACAGAACAGTTTTAGAATGGCTAAAACAACCAAGAAAAAAAGGCCTGATTGTCGTAGTCCCTTTCAAAATGTAGGTCTCCATTAAAAAGTTAATTCTACCAGCGTGTGAGAGAACAGCCATTCTGTCCGATGAAAAAGTGTTGAGACTGACGGTGGACGGTCTTGTCTGCGGAGAATGTCCCAGAGCTACGGATCCAGAACAGAAGAGGCAACCTGGTGTGTGTGTGTGTGTCTGGGGAGAATGTTCCAGAGAATGTTTAATTACTTTTGTTACACTTCTGGTTCCATTAGGAACGCAGACCTTATTTCCATACTGGCCACAAGCAAAAGTGCCTTTCTGAGTTGCCGCTTCATCCTTTCCCCTCTCCCCTGTGTGAGCCACCCTCACCCAGGCCTTCCTGCTCTGGAGGGAAGAGATTAGCTGAAGATAAGAGGGAGTTTTGTCTTGATAATTTATTTTTGTAGGAGTACGTTGTCGTGCATGCATCACAGACTATATACATTTGCTTGGGAAAAAGCATTGCAGTTTTATGTAGGAATTCTAACAGGAATTCATTGCATTTTGAACAGCAACCTCTGCTCATTGGGAAAGGCATTAGATTTCTTTATGGTCCCATCCCAGCATAAAGATGAAATAGGGCTTGGCCTTTAGGCACAAGGAATATATGGTGAATGACTTGGAAATGGCCTCATGAAGTTCTGATCTGTAAACTGTTTTGGAAAGAAGGAACTGTTAAATACAGAGTGAAATCCTGTGTTTGTTACCATTTCTCGTTTATTTACCTAGTTCCCTAAATAACAGATGGCAACTCCACTAGAGGTTTAGAATCTCATCCGTCAGTGTTTGATGTGGAACTAGTGTGGAAACCGGCTTTTCCTCCAGACTTTTGAAGGAAGGAAAAGTAGATGCTTTAGGGGAAGAACTGATTTGTTCTTAGCCACATTATTTGAAACAAAAAGTCCACTGATGTTGTTGGAGAAAAAGTTACCCTGAATGAGCAGTTGAGCACCAACCTAACAGAGTTTTAAAATTATACTTCCTTTTTTCCTTCCCATTTTTCAACATCCTGTACACACATACACACATTTACACAAGTAAGACCAAGACCCTCAGAGCGAACCTTCAGTTATTCTTTACAGATGTGACCAGAGATTATACTGAAAGAGGCTAACTGTAAATTAATGTTCCTTGTGCTGGACCTTTTTAAGCTGTGATGTGAAAATCTAACAATTTATACAGTCAACGTGAAAGCTGAAAGTGGGCTGAATCGAAGCCAGGAAATTTCCCAGCCCTTTTCTTGTTCATTCCATAATTCATATTCTTGCACATTTCTCAAATGTGAGCTGAGTTTTGGGGGATGATGCATTGAATCCCCTCCGAAGTGACTTAAAAACTGACTTCTGAAGGTTACGTGATTTTATAGGATGGTGTTGAAAACCAGCTCATAGCCTGACCTTGGAAAACGCACATTGCGAAGGCAGAAAAGAGACTCACACAGACTCATAACATGCAAGCTGTTTTATCCCCTACTATTCCACAGGGAACTACTGATTGCTTTTGGAAGCTTTCATTTTTAATTGCGAGAAGCTTCTTAATTCATTCTGGCTTGAGCAAACCAGTTGCAGATGTCTGCTCTGCTCTGCAAAGCCAAGTCCTTTTCTAAAATGCTGTGTGCGTGGAGGGGGTCATCTGCCTACTGAAGTGTTCTTCAGTCTTGCAAGACACCTGCTTTTAAAGGAACAGTACTTGGCTTTATTATATTTTCCTTTGTATGATTTCCATGCAGGGGACTAGAGGGCAGAGGGTGGGGTAGGCGAAGAGAGTTCTTATTTGTACAGAAGGGGGTCTGGTTCTTGTCGGCGCTGGAGACACCCAGGTGTTTTCAAAGCAGTCCCAGTACTGGGCCTTTTGGAGTTGATCTCAATGTCTGTTTGCCAAACTATACTTTCAAGAGGTGTCAGGTATCATGAACCTTTTCCAAATGCCAAATCAAGCACTGGAGGTGGGGAAAGGGGGGGGGGAGTGGAAAAGAGCAGAGAAAAGTTCCTTCTGGAAGAAAAAGGCAGTTGTTCCAACTTGGCTGTTTCTTTTTAAAATAATTAGTTAAACAGTGTATAAAAACAGGTAAGTCCGCTCAGGGACTTGGCAAGCCTCCCTCCCTCCCTCCCTTCCTTGTGTTAGTAAAATTTTTGTGAACCACTAGTTCACAGGACAAGGGGAAGGAATTGTATCACCATGACCTAAGGCAACCTAGCTTGTAAGGTAAACCATAATTTTTTAAACCAACATGACCTCTCTGTTAACCCTTTCACTCTGACCTTTTGAAAAAGAGAGAGAAAGCAAGAGAGGCATGTTTACAAAACCACTGTGAAAAGGAAAAAGAAACTTGGCAAGTAAGTTCTTCAACATACTTTTTCTCTTTTTTGTTTTTCTCCACAACTATACTGACATCTTGATGTAGCATTTATTTAGTGTCTTGCATTTTGGAATAATGAAATAATGGGCAATGATGAAATTAAGCTGCTCTTCCGAGCAAAAGGGCCTACTGAGATTATATGTTTGCAAGCAAATGGGTATTATAGAAACTTCTTAGAACTTGGCCCCATCTAAATATGTGGGAAATACTTTTGTTATAGCTTCCACACTTGCAGTTTACATAATGTTCACTATAATCAGTCTTCAAGCCATCCGAGTGGCCGTTTAAGGCATGGTTTTTTCAAAGTACTTTAAAGTGATCTGAAACCCCTTCTGCAAAATATTCGTTTTTGGTTGCTGTATGTCACTGAACACTCCAGTGGATAACCATGACTATGTAGGAGTCTACACACACTCTTCTTTAAAAAGGGGAAGAAATTATTTGCTCAACTATACAAAGATCTGAGTATGTGTACCTCCTTGTCCAATATCCTGTTAGGTGCGCCATTGTTATGGCTTTCCCCATGTTCTCTAGAATTTCTGTTTTCTGGGCTTTGGAGGATGGCTGAAAGCATTACACCATGTAGCATACCAGGAGAAGAGGCATACCATGGTACCAAAGAAAACAAACAAGAGGGAAAACAGGTACTTTGCTCGTTGATGAGCATGCATAGAAAACCAATGTTTGAAAACTAAAGAAAAGACATTATGCACTTGCCGTAAAATAAGAAACCTTGAGATGACAGTAGGAAAAGGAGGAGAGAGATATGCCCTTAAACAACCCTTAGAAGTTTCATTGCTGATGGCACATAAAGGGAAATAGCACTCATGGAGGAACTAAAATGAAAATACACATACTGGACCTGGAGATGGTGAAGGGAGAGGCAGGATGAAGAGCCTTCAGAGATGATGCACACATATCCTCTGTGCAAAATACCAAAGTAACCTGCTAGAAGCAATGCATACTGGAAGTATGCCTTAACTAAAAAGGAGGACTTTGACATCCTCTCCACCTACCACAGGCAATGTCAGTCCAAAATGTGGACCTCAGGAGCAGACTGGCTGTGCCTAGGCTTCTCCTTTTCATATCTCATTTCTGTTCGGGAGATTACTCTCCAGTGCAAATTGTTGTTGACACATTTTAGGAACACAAGCAGAGCCAAGGATTAAAGAACTAAGGCTTCATCCTGTGACAGGAAAAGGTCTGGAGGAATCCTTCCACACACTGGTGCGCTTTAAGGAAGTCCTCACCCCAGTAGGAGCATTCAGCACAGGACAGAGTCCTAGGACCTGGTCACACAAGTAGTTTAGGTCCACCTCAGATCATGTTACTCAGATTATTTTTATTCCATTCATTTTCTAAGCCAGCCTACCCCCATTAGATTGTCTTAACTGTAGTCCTCAGTTTTAAGGACTGAGGAAGACTCAGCCCATCCTGGCATCTCAGGACATCTTCACCTCCTCAGTGTGAGTGGTGGTGGGGTGAGCTAAAGGAGGCTGAACTGTGCTGTGTTGGGTGGGGTCCAGCTTTTCCTTTGTCCAATCGGCACGTGTGGAGTTTGTGAGGCCCTCCCCTTCTCTCCTCAGTTTATGTGTATGATTCCTCTTTCTATCTAGCGTTTTTCCACAAATCACTGGGAGAAGAAAGGCACACAAAAAAGGAAGGGGGCAAGGAGGTGGGGGAGCAGGCTTAAAAAAGAACTGCAAACACACACCCTCACTGGCATCTAATCAGAAAAGAGGTAGTTTTGATGCAGGAAAAGTGATGGAGAGCCAAGAGGAGGCTCAGACCAATCTCGGAGAAAAGTGTGACCAATGTGGCCCAAGGCAGGGGTGGCCTGAGGACAACCAATAACCAGCACTGGTGCAACCTCAATTTGAACTAACGAATAGGCTGTTCTGTTTTATACTTGTGTGACCAGGGCCCTAGTCCTATTCACTGCTACCCTTCAGTTTTGGATGTCTACCAGTGTACTAGGAGTAGCATACTGGGCCGTGAAGCATGTGGATAGCATGCCTCTGTGGACCCATATTACAGGGAACCCATTTTGGTAGTGCAACAAAATGCCCTCCCAGAGCTCTGAAAGACGGGAACTCTTGTTCCTTACTTTTGGAGCATTTTGAGGCATCCCATGCCAGCTCTGAAGCTGGCAAGAGCTTTTTTGCTGGTGCAGAGTGGGCTGTGTCAATCCAGCACAGCCTGGGACAGATTTCATATCCTGGCCAGAATAGCAGCACAAAGTGCAGAAATGGTAAATCTTCGAGGTGGAGCTAATGTGCCTCCATCTTCCTGTTGTCCACCACTGTGACAATTTAGCTCTACTGATACCTCTGTACATAACATGCTGACAGATATATCTTTGGGATTGGGGGAAGGTTGTATTTATTACTGCAAACAATAAGGGGGGAAAGCATCTTTTTTTGCAAATTTACTTTTAAACTTTCATGGAATGTGACAAAACAAAGTCTCCTTTGTCCTCTTCCAGTCTACACTATGAAAGCTTACAACAAATCCATCAACTTTTTTTTCCCTTCTAAAATATGTTTCAGGCAGACATTTCTTTTTGGAATGTGCACTTCTGAAAATAAATATTTTCCCAAATAGAAATATAAGTCTTGTTTCTCTAATTAGACAATGAGGAACAGAAATTGCTGATGAGAACATCATCCTGTTTGGTCAGACGGGTACTTTATTTCCCCTAATTGCACACCGCTGGTAGGGGAGTTTCTGTGACCACGACATTTTTCATTTTGTAATGAGAAAACACCCTTATGGAGTTGTCAGCTGAGGCAGAAGGAGTAGGGTGCGCAATCCGCAGAAATTCTTAGCTAGCTGCGTAATTTTGTAACAGAAAGTAAACGTATATATTTCACCAAGCCCTATTTGGTTGAGGAAAAATAGAGCCTCCATGCCTCTAGGATTGGGGGATCTGGCTGGAGGTCCCTGGTGATACCCTGATATACTGACCTCAGAGCAGCGTTTCCCACTTTGACGCTGCCCTCTCCGTTGAGTTGGCTTACAGGAGCTCTCTGTACCTGCTGGCAGGCATGGTGGCTGAAAAACCGGCCTATGCATGTGTTGTTCCCAGCTCAACTTGGGTGTTCTTTGCCCGTTTCACTTAGCCAAAGGGAGAATGCACCAATCTTTAATTTTGTTACTGGCAAGAAATAGATAAAAGGAGAATAATGGTAGAATATAGACTTTCATGGGCAGTTGCAGTCTCACTTATTGCAGGGTTTGGGTCGTTATTTATTTTATTTATTTATTGTTTATATTTATATCCCACCCTATAGCCAAAGGTCTCAGGGCAGGTAACAACCTTTAAAACAGCAAATTACAAGTCAGTATTAAAAACAATAAAATACATAATGCCATTTCCATAGTTCTTCTGTGGACCTGAGCTTTTGGATACAGCTACAATACTCATCTTCAGAAGATCCTGCCCCAAGTGAGACCCAGAGGCCTTTCACAGTACAGCCCCTAGTGCATTATTAGTGCACCTCTGGGCAAGAGCCTACGCACGGTGCATAGAAGTGCACTAATTGTTGATTAGGTGTGCTCCACACCTTAACCAACATTATCTAATTACTTACCTGAAGCGTCTAGCGCCACAACCATTTGGTCAGAGTTGTTTGAGGTGCTGTGCAAGCACACTGGCACCTTGGATGACCATAGATGCGCAAAGCATCAGCATCATCAAGGCGATCATCAAGACCCACCCAGAGTCGCGGAGGCACTCTGCCAAAATGGTGACACCCAGAGGAGGACCGAGCCCCGGAATGGAATAAGGTGAGTATCCGATCCTGGGGGGAGGGAGCGGGTAAAGTTGACTAGCGCTCAAGTGCAAGCACTAGTCAACGTTGGGCCATTGTGCTCCAACCGGAAGGGTAGTGTGAAAACGGGGGATTAGTTTCTCAAAGCAGGCGCCTTTTCCTTTTCCTTATCAGCAAGCACAAGTAATACAAGCCAATACGCATGCATGGTACGTCTCATAATTTTAGCTTTCCTCCTCCAGGTTTTTACTTTTCCCTTCAAGAACTTGTCTAAATTCACTTGTGCATAGCTGGTGCAATTGATCACAACTCACACACCTGGACCTCCGTCTGATTGTTGCAGGCCTCTCACAGGCATTGCGATGCTTGCAAGGCAACCCACACAGCAGCCACATCAGTGGCCTCTGAGGGCAGCCAGGCCTGCATTGGCTCCGGCCCAACTGCCATCCATCTGCCCATGAGCACATTTCCCATCAAGTGTTTAAAAGCCTCCTTTACATTCTCCACTTGAGTATTAAGGTGTTATTTGCACTCGGTCGCAGCTTTCCTTGGTTCTAATACATAATCAATGTGTAAAACCAACAACGTTTTTCTCCCCCCCTCCTCCTCCCCCCCCATCTGTGTGTCTTCTGTAGGTGCCCACAGGTGGTCATTGTATGGACCTCATAGATATCAGGGGAAGGTACTGACATCGGCCGTGATACAGCTGAGGAATGCCACTGCTTGACACCTGCAAATAAAGAATCTTGAACATACAGTACAGCCTGATTGCTGTCAAACTGTCCCCCACAAAAGCTGTTGGCTACACTATGGAGCCTTTTGGAACGGAGCAAAAGTGAAATCATATCGTGGTCTTTAAGATAAGTCACCTGCCTAAAGCCACTTCACATTTTTTTGCTGCTACGGTAACTAAAACACCCTTAGTCACGAAGGGAAAGGGCTCTGCTTTGTGTTATTAGGACTACTTATGTCTCAGGAGGGAGAGCGGGAAGCAATAAGGAAGGCTTTGGAGTCTGTGCCCTTTCTCCCTTCAGCGTTTCTAAGATTTGAACCAAAATGCTGAGCGTTTAAGCGGAAATTCTCAGTCTCTTCATGCAAGTTAAAAAGTAGAGGGAGAAAAAAATGACAACTGAAGATCAACTGTTGTTTTCCAGTTACACTTACCCAGAATATCTACTGTGGAGATTACTTTTTATGTGTGCGAAAGCAATAAGGGCCGATGGACAAGGCAGCGAAAAGGAAGTGGTTCCAGGATTCAGAATGGGTAATGCTAAGAGTAAGTGAGGTGATGTGATGGCTTTGATTCTACATAAATCTACCTGAAATCAACTCTACAGAAAATAATAGATTATGCTCACATTGGCCAAGTGCATAATGAAGCATGCACAAAGGAGAAAAGAGGCATGGGCTCAGGCTCTGAGCCACCGGGTATGGTGGGATACTGTCCACTTTGCCTTGAGACTTTTAAAGGGTGAAGTCCTGGATACTGCCAAAAAAGAAGTAAAGGACTGTCAGGTACAACGTCAAAGGAGGCCACAGGCTTACATAACATTTGCATTTGCTGATAATACTTATATTCATTTGTACATTTAGATATAACAGTTACTGAAGGAAGGTCCACTGATGTCTTAAATGAATACGCAAGCCAATACATTTATACTTTTATGTGCTTTTGGCCAGATTCATATGTTCCTCGGGGCAATGTGGATTGCAGGAAGAGTGAGACATTTATACATCTCCCATTCCTGAAGCCCTTTGTGCCACTGAGTCTGATGAAGGGTGTGCTTCCCACCGTCACACTGCCCTCGTATAGCCGTATGTTTCCCAGAAGCCCCAGCTTTGAGAGTAGTGTGCCAAGAAAGGCAAGGCACTTCTGCACTGTATGACTGGCATTCTGCTGGCATACTGGCTGGAAACTTCGGGGAAGACCAGAAAACCTGAAATTCTCTGTTTTAGACGATTGTTTTAACTTGATTTGGGCCCTGGTCACACAGGTAGTTTAGGTAGACTGCAGATTGTCTTCAAGTCTTGTTACTCACATTATTTTTATTTAAGTCATTTTCCAAGCCAGTTAACCCCTGTTAGATGGTCCTAACTGTAGTCTTCATTTTACAAGACTCAGCTCGTCCTGGCATCTCAGGATGTCTTTACTTCCTCAGTTGTGAGCAAGGGGATGGGCTAAAGGAGGCTGAACTGTGCTGTGGTGGGCGGGGTTCAGTCTTTCCTTCGGGCAGTTGACACATGCAGAGTTCATGAAGTACCTCCCCCTCTTCTCAGTTTGTGCATGATTCCTCTATCTAGCATTAGACTCTATCTGTTGAACATGAGTCAACAGTGCGAGGCAGCTGCAAAAAAGGCAAACGCAATCCTGGGGTGTATTAGGAGAAGCATAGAGTCCAGATCACATGAAGTTATTATCCCCCTCTACTCTACCTTGGTCAGACCTCATCTGGAGTACTGTGTCCAGTTCTGGTCACCCCAGTTTAAAAAAGACACTGACAAGCTGGAGCAGGTTCAAAGGAGAGCTACCAAGATGGTGAACGGTCTGCAAACCATGTCCTATGAGGAACGGCTTAAGGAACTAGGAATGTTTAGTCTAACAAAAAGAAGACTGAGAGGAGACATGATAGCTGTCTACAAATACCTCAAGGGTTGTCACAAGGCAGAGGGATCAGCCCTGTTCTCACTCTCTCAAGGAAGGACTAGAAACAATGGGGTGAAACTGCAGGGGAAAAGATTTAGTTTAGATGTTAGGAAAAAATTTCTAACAGTAAGAGTGATCAACAGTGGAACAGGCTGCCACGGGAGGTGGTTGGTTCCCCTTCGTTGGAGGTCTTCAAGCAGAGACTGGACGGCCATCTGTCTGAGATGGTTTAGGAGATCCTGCCTTGAGCAGGGGGTTGGACTCGATGACCCAGGAGGTCCCCTCCAACTCTACCATTCTATGATTCTATGATTCTATGATTATTATGCAAATTTATTTTTTTAAAAAATTAATTGCATGGAGAAGAAAAGCACATAAAAAAGGAAGGGGTCGTGGAGGTGGGGGAGCGGGCTTTAAAAAGAACCATAAACACACCCCCTCACCTCCCTTGAGTGACAGGCTCAGGTCAATTGTGCAGAAAGGTGTGAGCAATGCAGCCCAAGGGGGGATGGCCTGAGCACTGGTACAGCCTCAAATCGAATTAATGAATAGGGCATCCTGTCTTAAGACTTGTGTGACCAGCGCCTTGGTTGTTATCTGGATTGTACCCTTAGGCCTATGTCCTACTAGAGCTTTGCAGTCACAATCACATCAACAACATTCCAGGAGTGCAGAGTTCAAGTCATGTGTTTTCAAAAGGAAGAAAAAAACCATACTTGGAAAACAGTCTGCACTGCCCCTCATCTCTCTAGGAGGAGGTTCAATCACTTTAAATGCTTGGAGCGCATCCCCACGACGTCGTTATCTCTAATTCAAAACGTTTTGAGTTCGCGCAGTTTAGACGGCAGTTCGGCTTAATACGGTACTTCCGTGTTAAACGACGTTAAAACGTTTTAAAATAAATCCTGATTTCAAGAGGTCTCACTACGGATCGTGCGCTTGATACGTGTTTCATTTTTTACTGTGTGGACAGTATCGTTTTCCGGGATGAGATTCCGTGTTAAGGCTGTCCCGCCCCCAATCGCACTGTAATCAATGGCTGTAAGTATTAGAAGCACGTCATGTTTAGGGTTTCCTTCATTGAAAAAATCCACCCTCAAACACCCACTATAAACCTCCAGTCCTTAAAGCTACACTGTATCAATGTAGGTACTTCACACCTTAAAAACAATGTTGCAGTTTTGCGCAATTTCAGCTCTTTGAAGGTTCTGAACTTTAAAAAAGGAAAAGGAAAGCCCTGGAGCCTGTATTTTAAAAGCTGTGGCCCTCCTCCCCCCTTCTTTGCCATTGCTGCTGCTCCTGTGCATAATTGATCGGCCTCCTCCAGCCGAAGGAAGATGCTCCACTGCAGCTGCCTGCGTTGCAGGAGCAGGAGCAGCGGGATTGATTCAGCGCAGGGCTTATCCAGCAGTACGAGGGGTGAACGGCAGGCGCCCCCCGCCCGCCATCCATCTGACACCTCTCTCCTCCTTCCCCACCAGACCGCCACCCCGCCTCGGTAGGGGATGTGCGGCCGGTGCCTTGCCTCAGCCGCCGCTCTACCGGAGCCCGATGTCAGCACCGGCGAAATGGCTGCTCCTTTCTCCGCCACCGCCTCCGTCTCCTACCGCTGCTGGGGAAATGAAGCGACACCCCCCATCCTGCTGCGGGTGGGGGGTGCCTGCCATTCACCCCTCGTAGTGCTGGATAAGCCCCGTGCTGAATCAATCCCGCCTGCTCCTGCTCCTGCTCCTGCAATGGCGGCAGCGGCAGCGGAGCATCTTCCTTCAGCTGGAGGAGGCCGATCAATCATGCACAGGAGCAGCAGCAAAGGCAAAGGGGGGAGGAGGGCAGTGAGAGGGAGGAGTGGCAGGCGGCATCGGCAGTGGAGCCCCTTCTCTGAAGGGGTGTTCTGTTGTGAGGAGAAGAATGGGAGGTTTGTCAGCCGCTTTGAGCCCCCTTAAAGGTGAGAAGGCTTATCAGCCACTTTGAGTCCCCTGAAGGGTGAGAACAGAAGGTTTGTCAGCCGCTTTGAGGCTACTTTGCCTCTGCCTGTGGTCACACCTAAGGTTTAATCCAGTTTCAGTCCACTTTCAGAGAGAGAATTTATAGGCTGTGGTCACACCTAAGGTTTAATCCACTTTCAGTCAACTTTCAGAGTGAGAGAATATATCAGCAAAGTGGCAAGCTGTTTTCTTTTAGGGTAAAATTCACCTCTGGGAGAGATAACGTGGAAAGAAAATTACTGGTCACTTTGCTCATGTTTTCTCGCTCTGAGGGTGGACTAAAGAAACAGCTTTTTCCTCCCCACGTTCAGGCAAAGTTATGGCTTTAATATGTTTAATATGAAAACATTAAAACCAATGTGTTGTGACCTGCACTGAGACCCTTGTGTATAGAGTGGGATAAAAATATGAATGAATGACACCCCACCACAGCCACCCTATGCCTCTTTAATGTTTAAAGCCCCGGTCCTTTGATACAGAATCTCAGCTATATTACTTCCTTTCACTTTCTAAAGTTCTGAAGTTTTGAAATTGCGGAAATTTGCAACATTGTTAAGAGTGAGCTGGAATGCTGCGGTGGAAGGATGAGAACGGAGGGGCGCGTCCGAGAAGCGGACGGCTTGGAGGCGAGACGGGCGCATGGTGCCGCGCCAGGTGGGCTGGCCTGTCTGCCGGGCGGAGGGGAAGGGAAGGGAAGGGCGGTGGAGGGGCCGCTTGCCGATGCGCGACTGCAGGAGGAGGAGGAGAGACGGCATCGGACAAGCCCTTCTCGGGGCACCTCCAGGGCACCACTGTGCACTGCTGAGAAGGGGAAGGGAGGGGAGAGAAGGTGCCGGATCGGGCAGGGGGTCCCCGGCGGAGCTGAGTGCGCCGGAGGGACTTGGGCAGGGGGCATCCCAATGACAGCTGATCAGAACAAAGAAGCAAAAAAGGCTTGCATGACGCACAGGGAAGGGAGGGTGGGATCCTGGCAGGGAAAACCAATCACAGAGAAAGGGTGGGCAATGGGCGGGAGGACAGTGCTGCCATGTGGACTCCGAGTATTGATCCCGCGTTAAGGCTGCAATCGGAACCGGATCAACTTGCAAGTCGTGTGGACAGCTTTGTTCCGTTTCTTTTATTTCGAATTCTTTAAACCGAAATAATGCATGCCGTGAAGACACAGCCTTGGAGTTCAATGGGACCAATAAAAAGTGAGCATTTCAACCCATCTTTTACCCAGTGAAATAGCTTTGTTTCTTTTCCACTTGGGGAAAGAGTATAAAAAGTCCATTCCCCCACCTATATTTATGAAAGTTTTCTTCACACCTCATCACTGCTAGAAGCAATGCAACTTACTGAAAAAACAAGCAACATCTGAAGAACATCCATCCCACCCCATATTTCTTGCTGCTGCTGAACTGAAGAGAACTCTGCTTCTCAAAGAAGATGACGTTTTTGGGTCTTTTTTGCCTTTTCCTTCTTTCCTTTTGGAAAGAAGAGTCTGCTTGTCTCCCTTGTTTTTGGCCTTGGTTCCAACCGTAGCCTGAACCTCCGAGCCCCGCCATTTGGCAAAGAGTGGGGGGCATTCCACTTTCTCATTACTCTTACCCTCTCCTCCATATTTTCCCTCTTCAGCTGATGGTGATTAGCTTGGAGAGACCCGTTGTGGTGAGATTAATAACTTGTTTTTGTTTTACATTCTCTTTAGTGTCAGGATTTACTGTGGAGAGAAAGCTTTTCCCGAGACACTCTCACACACACTAACTGGGTACCTTTATTTTGGAAGGGAAGCCCTTTTGTTGGGTTGGTTGGTTTCCTCTGCTTTTGTCAATCATTGGTGATTGTCACTAATTCTGACTGGCCACTCCCACTTTTCCTGCTTTCTAAGCTTTTTGATGAGTAATAAAGCTTTTTATTTTATGTTGAAGAAACTGACTTGAAAAGTTTTTTTTTATTTGTTTTGCTGCCTGCTTGCAGAGTACTTGCTGAATTATCATTATCAAAGCCTAAGCATTTCAGTTCCTCTGGGCCAGTGGTTAGACAAGATAATTTCCCCATATAATACATGTGTCTAGAGTACAACCCATAACACTGTAACATTGCTTTGACCTACAACAGCTATGGAACTGCTAAAGCCAAAATGAACAGGGCCACCTGGACCTTGGTGGTGCAGCCAGCTGATAGATATGGTGACAAAATCAGCCATAAAGGGCCGTTGCTGGGAGCCTTCTTCTTGCCCAAGTGTAAACAGCCTGCCAGGACAGGGGACTCTTTCCTCAAATTGCCTAGAAACAAGGTACATAAGCCCATAATGTTTCTTTCAGCTGGGCTGTCTTCTACTATTGGAGCTCAGCTAGAACAATATCAAGGGAGTACTTGGGAGAAGGTTATAGATTTCCCCCATATGGTCTTATAGCACTTTAGACCTTTTCCACACTTACTTGTGGTGTTCCAGGATAGGGCATCCCCATGCCAGAAAAAGCAACCTGTCTAGGGATGTGCATGAATATTTGTAACATTAAATATTTGTATGAGTTTGGACGAATTTGGACATTAGTATATGACATTCATACATTGACATTTGTATTTGTACAAATGCCTAGGAACATTCGCGAACTAAGGAAGTGGGAAAGCAGCTGCACCAGTCATTTCTACAACGGCTCCAGAATGCATTTGACATGGATTCAGAGTGGATTCAAAGTGGATTCAGGGTGGATTTCACACTTCCAGAGTGGATATGTTACGGGATAAGTCTCAGATACATATCGGATACATATGCTTTTGTATCGAATGTTTGTATGAATTTCTACAGATACATTCGTATCGAATGGAATCCTGCCACATTTGAAGGGGGTCTGTTCGAACAAATAAGAATTTTCTTACATTCAATTTGATATGAACTGAATCAAATCACCCCATTCATGCACTTCCCTAAACCTGTCCCCAGTTGGAATGGGTTGCCAGTGGAATGGAACAGGGCTGTCCACATTCAGGCAGCCCATTCTGCTCCAGCCCTCATCAGTGCCTCCAGAAAGCCCCTGGAGGCCGAAGACAGTAGCAAGGCTCAAACTTGAGGAACAAAAGTGTTCAGCCTGGCTGGTTTTGCAGATCCACCCCCCGGAGTTGCTTCCTGGTATTACACATAGGCATCCTGGCTAGGCAAGGGCCCATTTTCAGCAGCTACATCAGGCCCATGCCTCATCCAACCATACTAAGCATGACAGGGAGTGAGGCTTGACCTAGTCCACACTAACATGCGGACTCCAGAATTTGTTCTGAAATAACAGTCAGTGCGGAAAGGGCCTTATTATGTACTGCAGTTTATCTAAGAGTTCCATCATTCTGCCAGTCGAGAGCCTAACCCAGTTGATAGCGGTGGACCTGTACCCAGCATGCTCTGCTTGAACATGAACAGAGTCACAGATGTGTTACCATGCTGACTGTGCTCTCAGTGGGAAACTCAAGCTTACTGCTGTGTACTCTGTGAAATAGTTCTTTGTGTCAAGAATTGCATATGCATGCATTTTAACAGTCCTTTGGCTGCAAAAGACAATTTTATAATGCTATGAAATAAAAGAGAAATGTTGATATTTATTTTAATGGACTTATCATGAAATCTGCATTTTCTTGCCAGGCTTTCTGAATAAGCAGCCAGAGTTCCTGTTATGCAGGTACTTTCAGCAGTCCCACCATCCTGACGGAAAGGAGGTCTTTTTTTCGTAGCTGAATGCTGCCCTTCTCCTCTCAGCAGTTTTCTTGTATGCAACAGAATTAAATCTATCATAATAAATCAAACTGCAAGATAGCTTCCAGCCTTGAAACCAATCCAAAGTAAACCCACTGACTTCATTGGGACTTTTTGGTAGAGGAGAAAGAAGAGGCTCTTGTTTATATGTTTATATGGAGTCCAGCACAATGATATCCATGTCTTGGTTGGTATTACAAAATTGTTGCTCTAGAGAAGACACTCCTTGTTAATCACGGATTCTCTGAGACTGAAGGAGAGTTTGCTTCTAATTTCAAAACCAGGCCTGGACATTAATAAAAATCATTGACTGCTGTTGTTTAAAAAAGCTATTTTTTCTGTTATTTTAAAACAGCCAGCAATAGGAGCTGACACAGCTGTAGCAACCCAGACAGTCCTTTTCTGCTGAGGAACAAGAATCTGCTTAGCAGCCAAAGAGATTTCTCTGGATGAACTGGAGCCCAACAGTAGCAGAGAATGGAAAGCCTAGAAACAAAAATAGATTATTCTTGGAATCCCCCACTCATCTGGACAGGATTAAACTCCTGCTTTGGAACTTGCGAGTGACAGAGTGGAAAAGAACAAAGCTGCTAACAACAGCAGAGGAAACTCTTGTGCTTAGGATAAGCCTGAAAGCGATAGTCAGAGGGTAGCAGTGAGGCAGCCTCCGCAATATCCCTTCTGCACGGACCCTCCAGGCGCCTCCCTTTCGTGTGATGGAGCCAGCGTAAGAAAGGCCACACCCACCACTGGTATTCTGCATCCACTTTGGATGGCCTGCAGGCAGAAGTCCTACAGACAGTCAAAGGGCCACAGAAGGGTGTATGACTTCTGGTTCTGACTTGGTGGGGGACACATTTCAGCAGCACCCCAAACTGCACTGTCAGAATGAGTCCCACAGGGCTCGGAAGCCAAGTATTTTAGTTCCTGGGTGTCAAAGCCCTCACAGGAAGCTCTGAAGCTCACATGAGCTTTAGGGTGGCACAGAGGTCATCCCAGTAAGCCCTCCCAAGTGCAGATAGCCTTGTTCTGCACTAGAAGGACCACTCCAACAGGGAACTGTTCCAGCCGGAGCAGTCCTGGCCTCCTAAATGCAGAAATGCTTTGCGTTTAAAGTAACCTTTAAGCCAATGGAAATTCATTACAGTCAGCGTTCCATTTCCACAGAAAGTAGCCATTAAAAATACAGTTCTATAATTATAGAAGTGTACTGAGGCCCAGGCCTTTTTCGCACTTAACCTGGAATCCCTGATCACTGACGTGCAAAAAAGCCCCCCCCCCAATTCTAACAGCTATGTTAAGGAATGGGAAGATACCGAACCCTAGGATCCCAGTGGTCTCTGCATTTTATTGCCCACATCGTAGGTGTTGGGAGTATGGAAGGGAAAAGGAAGAGGAAAGGGAGAAGCAGCATGCCTTCATTTCGGACACCAGAGGCCTTTTCGCACGAGGGGTTTTCAAACGTATGGAGAACACGTGGGGACGCAGCATTCGCACCTCAGGGGCAGCCAGATCCATTCCGGACCGCCCTGAGCATCCCAATGCGCTCTCCACGCGTTCCATTTTCAGAGCAGAAAAAACTGCTCTGAAAGTGTCCCTGCATGTTCAGCGCATTCCCAGCTGTTCCAGAGGGAAACTGTTCGTGCACCAAGTGAGACGATCGGGCCAGGTGTGCTCTGCGTGTGCATGTGGGGTGCTCCCTGATTGGTCAGGCACCTGCACATGCGCAGATGGCCAGTTGATGCCAGGCGGGTGCCTGATTGTCTCAGTTGCTGCGCGGCGCCGAACAGGTAAGCTCCGTTTGCGCGCGCGCACCCCTGGGGTGGGGTGGGAGTGTAGGGTGCGGGTCCTGCTGGCCCTAGGAGCCATGATCTTGGCTCCTGGAGACAGCAGGAGCCGAGGAAAAGGAGGCCCCTGGGCTGCCCACCCCTGGTTCCAGAGGAGCCAATCGGAGTGGCCCGGGGGAGGGTCTTCGGCCCGAATGGGCTGAGAACAGTTTCCCATTCGCACGAGAGAAGGTAAAGGATGTGTTTGAAATGCATCTTTTACCTGCCAGCACGAAGGGGAAACTGCTCTCAACGCGTTTGGGCTGAAGCGTTCCGATGCGTCTTCACTGTAATGTGAAAACGCCTCTGAACTAGGGTGGTAAGATTGAAGAAATTAATATTATCAATAGTTGTCTGACAGTTGGAGTGCCTATTTGGGGGTGGGATGGCTTCTCTCTCAAGGGGTTTATGCTGTGGTTGGAAAAGCCCACTGCTGTGAAAGGAACATGTTGTCCTGGTAGCTCAGAATGACAACAGAACCTCTTCCCTAATATAACTAGTAGAGGTTGGAACGCATTTGGTCCTAACTGAGGTCATCACCACCACCACTAAAGCCAAGGCTTCCTAATTCTCTAACGGGTATAGACCTTCACCTCCAACCCCTCCAGATCCAGAGTGGCCTCCATCCAAAGAGAAAGTAAAGCGTGATCACGTCCATTCTTCTTTGCAGTAGGAGCTCTCTCTACAGCAGGACCAGGGTGTGGACTAAGAGCTGCTGCTGACTGATGCAAAGGAAGAGAGAAGGGAAAGAGCCCTCATTCCAGGGGAGCTCCTGGAGCTGGAGAGAGGAAATTTCTGAAGAGCAAAGCAGCTGCACTCCTACTCTCCATCCTGCCACTCCAAGTAATAGTTGTCCCTTGAGATGGATTTGAAGACGCTAATCACCACCAGCGGCATAATTCAGCGCTTGTAGTTCCCACTTTTCGCTACTGCTGTGTTGCAAGCAGACTTTACATCAGCCGTAACTCAAAATTGTGAACAGATGACTAGATTACTCACTTGAACTGCATTCAATCATGACATCACACTTTTACTGAAAACTTAATGCTTGGCTCTTGCTTTATGCTTCTGCGTCTGCTTTAAGGTTTGGCTCAAGTGCTACTGGACTTACTCACTTGCTCCATCTTACCTAAAGCAGCGAGTGGCTTTTTACCAACATCCCCAGACTCTGAGATCAGCCAGAGCCAATATATTGATCGTTCCAGCACAGTGATTGAAAATCCAAACACTAAGGAGTTTTGCCATCATTCACCCTATTTTATGAAAATCTCTACAAATCTTCATCTAAAAATAATGGGTGGAAATAATGTTGTCCTTTTCAAGCTGCACAGAAAAGTCTTCTCTGAACTGATGCTGAGTTGGACTGAATGATGAAGACCTCCATTTTTTATAACTGCTGGTGAAGTTTCCCCCTGTAATTTATTTATGGGACTAGACTGGCTTGCAGACAGATAATTCAGAGATTGTGACAGATGCTCTTTATTCAATATATTTAGTATCCCACCCTATCTAGTCCAGGAAGACACCCAAGGCTGCTTCCAGAGTCCAAGGCAAACAAATACAAAAGGAATGCAGTAGATGCTTTTAGATCCTACTTTTCCCCAAAGGACCTCCAAGGGGCAGTTACAAGTCTTCACCTCCCTATATAAACCTCCAAATATTGCTGCAAGTTTAGGGCAGGCAGGTCTCCCCTAGGACAATATTCAATAGGCCTGGCACCACCAGTGAAAGGGACCTCCCAATAAACCTCCCATCTCAGTTTTGAAAGCAGGAAAAAGATCAGACAGGGCACAAAAACAGGCAAAGGTATACAAGGAGGAAGGTCTATAGAGTAACATTTTGGTGGAAGATCTTGGGGTGCGTCTTCATGGCATAGTTATCTCGAATTCAAAACGTTTTGAGTTTGCGCAGTTCAGACGGCACTTCGGATTAACACGGTATTTCCGTGTTAAAGGACGTTATCCCGATTAGAAATAAATCCTGATCTCAACAGGTCTCACTCCGGATCGGGCGTCGATACGTGTTTCCTTTTTAACTGTGTGGACAGTATCGTTCCGGGATGAGATTCAGTGTTAAGGCTGTCCCGCCCCCCCAATCGCACTGTAACCAATGGCTGAACGTATTAGAAGCACGTCATGTTTAGGGTTTCCTTCATTGAAAAAATCCACCCTCAAACACCCACTATAAACCTCCAGTCCTTAAAGCTGAAACACTGTATCAATCTAAGCACTTCACACCTTTAAAACAATGTTGCAATTTTGCGCAATTTCAGACCTTTGAAGGTTCGGAACAGTCACTTTCAGCCCCCTTAATGGTGAGAAGGCTTGTCAGCCACTTAGTCCCTTGAAGGGTGAAAACAGAATGTCAACCGCTTTGAGCCCCCTCTAGGCTACTTTGCCTGTGGTCACACCTAAGGTTTAATCCAGTTTCAGTTCACTTTCAGAGTGAGAGAATACACCAGCAAACTGACAAGCTGGTTTTCTTTCAGGGTTAATAACTCAGAAAATCCACCTTTAGACTAGATAATGTGGAAAGAAAACTACTGGTCACTTTGCTGATGTGTTCTCTCACTCTGAAGGTGGAGTGAAGCTAGATTAAACCTTAGGTGTGACCACAAGCCAAGGTTTTAATCCAGCTTCGGTCCCTGTGAGGTGGGGGGGCGGAGTTCCCTCCCGGCCACGGGGGGGGGGGAAGAGCAAGCGAGGAGCCCCCTTCGCCCTCTTGTCCACCCCTTGGCTCTCCTCCTCTGCGGGGCAAAGTGGCGGCAAAGCGGGGGAAAAGCGGCAGCGGAGCCCCAGGGAGAAGCCGCTAGCGCCGCAGCCCCGCAGCGCCTGGATGAATGGATGGATGGATGGATGGATGGATGGATGGATGGATGGATGGATGGATGGATGCTGCTGCTGCTGCTGCTGCTGCTGCTGCTGGGAAGGGGGAGGGTGGACTGGGCAGGGAATTCCCGGCGGAGCATGACGCAAAGAGAAGGGAGGGTGGGATCCTGGCAGGGAAAACCAATCACAGGAGAGAGTGTGGGCAATGGGCAGGAGGACAGTGCTGCCATGTGGACTCCGAGTATTGATCCCGCGTTAAGGCTGCCATCGGAACCGGATCAACTTGCAAGTCGTCTGGACAGCTTTGTTCCATTTCTTTTATTTCGAATTCTTTAAACTGAAATAACACATGCCATGAAGACGCGCCCTTGGAGTCTTTGGCAAGACCAACGCATGCTAATTGGAGTGAGGGTGATTGCAGTACTTATTTGCAGGAGGCACCATTTATTTTCTTCTCTTTCTTTTATAACAAAAGGGTGACTCTGCAGTAGAGTATGTGACAGCAATGCCTGGGAATTCAGCTTCTCATCCTCATTTCTGTATCTGATAACGTTGGGAAAAGACTATGATACAGTCTAAGTAAGGCTTGGTGTCTACCTCGGTGGGTGGTGAAAAAGTGGTGGTAGTACATATATCTCCTGAATCCTCCCAGTATGCTCAGCTGAGCAGCCAAAGATCTCTGTGATCAGACCTGCTAAAAGAAGCCGGATGCTGGAACAAGGGTGAAGTCTCATTTTCCCCGATAATAATGAGACGTGATTTGGTGGTAGATGGTCAAACCTCACATCACTATGAAAGCCAGCTCATGGGAACAGATGCACAAAGGTGGGTACACCGTGTCTCCACTTCCATGCCCACATTTTCTTTAGGCAGGATCAGCACAGTGTCTTAATAGCACTAGAAATACATCATGCAGGGACAGGGTCCACATAATCCTGGCTCTTCATGAGCAGTGCATCATCTGCATGGACAGCACACTCTTCTCCCTGCCATTCCAGTACAGTGCTTGAACAGAAAAGGTGGAGAAATATCTTTCAGATCTTGCTGCCAATGTACTGACCACTGCCCAGGGAGAGCCATCAGTCTCCTCAGTATACAGCTCATCAGGTAATGAGTCCCCCACCACCAAGAGCAGCTGTAATTTTGATTTGGGGGAGGCACACTGCTTCGCCCACATGTCAGGATCACAGCCAATCCTGAGAGAGGCAGCCCCTTCTCCCTTGCCTGGCAATATCAACACTGGGCAGACGGGCCACCCTCACCTATCAAGATCATAGCAATCTTGGCTTTGGTCTTGACAGGTGGGGAGGGATGCTCCCGTCCATCACAATCACCATCAGTGATTCTCAAGTGGTGATCTTGATGGTGGAGGGCAGCCCCTCACACATTCTGATCACTGGCTAGGAATATCCATGAGCAACTTTGATGGATAGTATAGTGTGTGATGTCATTGGCGCAATGCTGCAGCAAGAAAAGTGCTACAAACATAGTGCTTTTCAAGGAGTAGGAAGAAAAGATGCTACGCTTGTAGTGCTTCTTCACCTGCCATGCAGATATTACCTCAGGTTAGGCATGCGGAAATGGCTTAAACAATCTTTTAAGGAGAAGCACCAGTGTCTTATCCAAGAAATAAACTGCTTTCTAAAAAAGCTGAAATAATGCAATGATAGTCTATACAGCTACTAGGTTTTTATTAGGTTTAGCTGCATTATTCCAAATGACTTATCACCTCTGAGCACGTTTTCAGTCAGTCATATATAGCATGTTACACTTGCCTCTGTGAAATGTTTGTGATGGTTCTGTTTTCTCTGGGGAAGGCTATGACTAGTCAGCAAACAGGCTGAGCGGTCAGTGTAGAAGCATGGCTGAGAGTCTCACTTTGACTTCTAGGCTATACAAGGTACCTGACGTAGTCTGCACCAGCCTGTAGATGGTAGGTCCTGTTCCAAGATATAACCCAGAACAAAGCCCAGTGCAGAAAGGGCCCTAATGAGTTTTGCCTTAGAAAATATACCTCCAGATTTGCAAAGCATGTCATCACGTTTTCCAAATCTGTGTTATAAACTACACACAAATACTCCAGGTCTGAACAAACCCATGATGGAAACACAACAGCCAATAGTCTGAACTTTGAACCTTGTTTGCAGATATTATTGTTTTAATATAGATTGTTTACTGTTTTAATGTATTGGATATTAAATGCTGTTGATAGATAGATAGATAGATAGATAGATAGATAGATAGATAGATAGATAGATAGATAGATAGATAGATAGATAGATAGATAGATAAACCTTATTGATTAGTCATATGACCATATCAAGTTTACAAAATATAAAATTATATAAAATATAAAAGGATAAAATTGAGAATAAAAATAACATCATTATTTGCCCGCATCACCCTTACATTATTCAACTCAGTGAATAATTTCCTGAACTGGACAGTCTCGAGAAAGTAATGAAGTATTGTTCTAAGGCAGCTTTCCCCCTAGATTTCTTTCTATCTTGTGTAATGATGGAATGTTATCCCAAATTACCAAATGCTTTTAAGCAAAATATCCATAAAAATGTTTTATTTAAACTCCTTCATCCATAGGGTAGTTATACCAAAAACATTAAAATGGAGGGAACAAATTGCTTAGAGCACACTATCAATACATAAAACATGAGATAGTATACAATTCTAAGCCATATATCTGTAGGATAATAAATCAACTTATATAGTGATGTGGCTCAATTTACCACTCATTGCAGAAATACTCGCAGATACTTTCTTCATCAAGATGTTGACCTTGTTTGGCTCTTGCTAAGGGCAGGGGGAGTTTGCTGTATTCTAGAATCCTTCATCCTCTCCCCCCCTGAAGCATTTTGCTCCTTAGGTTAGTCATATGATACATATTCTAGTTTTTAAAATACAGATTTCAGAAATTATTTGATGTGGTTTGGGAAAGAGACGTACTTACACATTTATAAGAAATCCATTTAAAGAGAGGAGGAAGGGAAAGGGAGAAGAATCCACACTCACCCCTCCCACTTTCTCTCTCTCTTCATTTCCAGCATATGAAATCATTTACGGGTCATTTTGGAACCCACAATGTCAAACTGTGGTTGTCCCAGAGGGAGGAAAAAAGACAGTTCAACTTTGCATTTTCTAAGTCAACTATTCTGAAGCTGCATTGGCAAAGCTGATTTCCTCAAAAAAATGACGAGGCCTGAGCTTTGTTCAAGTAATGATAGACAAAAGTGTCAAGAGCTTCATTCAATATTCCTAAAAACTCCTCATCTGCTAGCCAAGAATTCAGCCATCACAATTCTTGACTCAGTTGAACAAAGTCCTGCTTCCTTTTTTAGAACCTGCAATTAGCTCAGCCCAGAGTTTCTTTGGCAAGAATATCAGCACGAATGCCAGAAATTGCACTAAGGCTCCTAATTTATTGCACATGAACTTCTCTCAGGAGCTTTTAGGACTGAAACCGGGAAGCTTTGAATGTAAGCCCAGCTCTCTTTGAGGCATTTGCACTTACCTTCCAGAGGATCTCTGGGGATACTCCCACATGATGCGTTTGCACTGTGCAGAGACGCTTCTATACCAGAAGCAGTTTCACACATGACGGAGTATCCAGCAGCCAGGACATGTGCTCCACAACTGTGGAACGTTCTCCATAACCATCCTAGCGGCCAGGCTGGGACAGCCCGGTGTTCTCCATTCGCACATCTTCCAGCATGTGACTGGGTTGCACAGACACAGACACACTTGTGCGCTGCATTGCTCAGTCGCCATGGTAGTGATGCTGCGCTATCACTGTTGCCAGGGCATGGCAATTGCCTCTGTAATTATGGTGATTGGCACTTAGCCAGCATGCAATTAAGTGCCAGCCATGTTAGATATGGTTTGGGTTTCCCAAACTGCAGAAACCCAAACCGTTCCACAACTGGAGTGTTTTCCTAAGGAAGGTGAAGGGCAAAAAGATCCTTGTTGCAAACTGTTGCTGCAGACCAAAGAGCTTCTTTCTTCCAAACTTTACAAGGCCTATAGCAGCTCCTAGGTTGAACCCTTGATAATGGCAGGGAAAACAACTGGCCTACATCTTACTCCATGGTCAGCCTCCTGCTTAATTCTCCCTGTGTTTTCCATATACTCAGTGGCCGCCTGGGCAGCCAATATATGGCCAATTGGTCCTGCAGTCCCAGGCTCTTCATCTCTTTCTTCTTTCATTGTTTTTTTATATGTATTTTGCCAAAACTTGTGTTCCTTTTTGTTTTCTTCAGTAAGACAACCCTTCTACTAAGCTCTGCACATGTATGATTCTAATATAGACATTTATAACAGCCTTTGCCTAAGAATCGAAGCTGTCTCTCCTGTGGGTAATTATTTCCAGACTTTCCATTTGGGATGCCTCTCTGACTGCCTTCTCATCTCCAGGTCTCTCTAAGCATCTTAGTTTGCAGGGTAATAGTATACCTGCAGTTATCAGCTACTGTTATGACCTGCTATCTCTACTCATAACAGTTCTGTGAAGCTCAGGGAAGTTAAGGTAACTTGATTTACATACCTCCTTTTTGGAAAAAAAAATATACCAGCAAATCTGGATATTTGAAATCTTGTATACCATTATGTATTTTATAAAGATCCATATGTACAGAAATCTGGATCGCTCCAGAGGGGACAACACAGAGACATAGGAAATGCAAAGATCCACTTATCTGGATATCTAAATCATACTATAGAGGGGGATAAATCACACTTGGTCATCCAAAGATCTGAAGATTGAGATATCTGGATATTTCTAAAGAAAAAAGGCTCACATATACATGAATATTTGTAACAGTCAAAATTTTATGAATTTGGCCAAATTTGGACATTTGTATATGAACTGAATGTTGGCACATTTGAAGATTGACATTTGAATTTGAATTGAATGTTTTGGTACATTCGTATGAGGCTTTGTATGGGATTTGTATGAATTTGTATGGTATTCCTATATGATTGAACATTTGAACTAAATTCGAAGGGGCTCTATTCAAATGAATACAAATTTTCTTGTATTTGATTCAGTATGAATTGAATACAAAACAACAACATTCGTGCACTTCCCTAGCAAAGATCCACTTATTTGGATATCCAGATTTTTCTAATGAAAATGTTAAATTATTTTGTTCATTCGTTTATTTTTTTGCCAACTGAAGTGTAAACAATAAAAACAGTTTTCTTGTTCTGAAGGAGCTTGTTAAGCAGTATTTATTTCAAGCGGCTACAGAAGGGGAACGTTAGGGAAAAGGTTCCCGTAGCTTTAAGTGAGAGAAAGTGAGGAGTGCAGCGCCATGTTTGGCCGGAAGAGGCGCCTCTTCACGGCTTGTTAAAAGAGGAAGGAGATAAAGTGGCATGCTTCACAGCACAGGGCTGGGAAGGGGCTCGGCAGAAACGGCTTATTTAATGCTACTTAATAAAAATAAAACTACAAGGACTGGAGGTCTGAAAGTTAAAATCCACCCTGGCTGGGGAGAGGGCACCACAAGCCACCTCTGTCACCCCTAAGATGTTTTCCAGCAGAGTTCCTACTTTATTTTAAAATTATCTCAGAAAACAAAAGTACAGTACTCAAATAATTGGATGGTAGTTCTAGCCACACATTTACTCTTTGGGGAAGGCTTAATTCCAAGTTCAGAGACCTATTTGCACAAGGGCCTCTCGAACACATGTAGGATGCCCTGGGGCAGAGAATTTGCTCTGCTGGGCTGGCTGTTCTGTGTGGAACCGCCCCAGCCCATCCAAGGCGTCCTATATGCGTTCCGGGTGTAGAGCATGAAATTGTGCTTTACACCTGTTCCTGGACATCCTGGGACATCCCACAGCTGTTCAGGACAGAGAGCATTCACATACTCTGTCCCAAACAGCTGTGGGCCCCACCCCCGGCTGCCACCATTGGGTCACGTTAGATCCAGAGGCAGGCCAGCCTGTCCTGTCCCTTCCCCGGGCTTCTGCATGCTCTAGGTGACATTATGATCTGCCTTTGAGACGTCTACGGCTAGATTTCTCCAAGGAGCTCACTCTGGAGTGGTGGTGGCAGCAGTGGAATGAAGACACATTTACCTAGTGAGCAGACATGGGCTTTCTTGCACTTCCCTTCCCATCCTGTGGATAGGAACGGTGTGTGATAAACTAGTGACTAGTGCTCGCGCTAACAGCCCACCCCACACACAATCAAACAGTCACCTGTGTTGGATCGCTGGACTGCTCCTTTTCTGGGCACCGCCACCTTGAATGCGGCACCCACCCTGCCCTTTTGCGGCAGCTCTGATGACCTCCCCAGTCAGCAGAGGTGTGAATGGTCACCACTGGAGGCGTCAGGTAAGTCCTTGGTAAAGGTTAGTATGCTTGTGGTTAGTAGGTTAGTATTTCATGCTCCACAGCTAGCACGCAATTAGCCAACCTCTGGGCAGGCAGGGGCATTTCTCTGTAAACAGTGCAGATGCACCTGCCCAGAGGTTGCCTGAGTGCAAATTCAGCCCGTCTCTCACTGAGAAGTAAGTGGGACCAGGCCAGGATTTGCAGAAACACGTTTCTTCCTCCTCAGCTGAAAGTTCTGATCAGTAATTGAACGGTAAGTTACAACAAGGACCTGGAAAAACATCACTGGGATTTCATAACCTAAAAACATTTAGCAAGAATGAAAAGGGATGCACGTTACAAAACTAACAGAGAGCTTATGTCCCCACCATTTCATCATGTAGTGGTCAAATACTAACCATTTACAAAACGTCTTACTGCCCCCTTGCTAAGCCGTGGTCTCTTGAAGCAGCCTGGCATGCGTCAAACAAATGCCCCCATTCATTAGGTCCCCATAGGATGCAAACAAGTTCACGACTTGATAATCCTCTTCAGCCCCTACTAAATCAGCGACACACAGCAGGTGGGAAGGCAGACTAGTAAGATGAAATACCTCCTTACATAGTGAGCAAAAAAGGGGGGGAAATCGTTCACCAAAAAGTGTCTAAGATTTCACAAACTGACTGCCAGCTCTTGCAAGATGGATGCCCCATATTCTTATGCTGCTTCAGCAGACTATGAGGCTATTGTGTCTGCACGATGGGACAACGTTCTCGCTGCTATTCTTCACAGGGAGACATTTTTCAGTGCTGCTATGCCAGATAGGCCCGTTAGAATGAGCATGTCACCCACTTTCACTTTGTTGTCTACCTGGAAGGCCCACATGAGGGGAAGGGAAGTGCAAAATCACTCCTGGATAAAGTTCACTATCAAAAAAGCATGGCTTATTTCTGCCTAGCTTCAGGCAGGGTACCACACAGTCTTAGCTTCCATGGATATAGGTAAGTGCACTCAATACGCCTTGGAGCTCAGTGGCCTGAAGGGGCCTCCAAGGAATTGCTTCTCACACGCTGAACTGGGCAAAAGTAGAGGCAGTTTTCTGAGGGCCTGTTGAGGGAGGGTATGGAGGCCATGTGTGCCTAGGCAAGGCAACTTGGACAGTGCGGTGACAAAGCAGAGTCATCACACTCCTTGAGGCAACTCCTGCTGATGGAAGGGAGATTCACCTTAGAATGATTTATTTGCACAACCTGTATTTCATTTCTGCACTGTCTGGAATTCTGAAAAAAGAGCACAGCTGTTAGAAGGCTACAGGATACCGTGGGCCCAACTTGTTACATTTAATGAGAAGCAAATGATGGGATACAGTTTGGGAGTGATAGTGGAGACTCACAAAACCATGGAAAGACCTCTACATATTAGGGAGAATTAACAAAACAAAAAGCAAAAATATATTCTATTGTTATTATGCACACATTTTTATTTTTAAAATTCCACTCCAACAGGGATCGGCAGCCCTCTCTTTCACTGGCTTTGCAAAGCCTTAACTAAGAATGAAAATGTAATGTGGATCTGGGTGAGGTTGGCACCAGCTGACGCTCACAATGCGAATATCGGCCACTGCCCGGATCCCACGGCAGTTAAGTGCAAAAAGGCGCAATGATAACACGTTTCTCAAACCTCAGAGCCCTTCCCTGGCAGTGCTATGGAGGCAAGCGGGGCTCGCATTTCAAACGCCGCCTCATCCCAGAGTTTGCCAAACCTCACTAAGTGCTGTATTGGCAGCGACTGACTTCCCACAGCCAGGGCCATGTGCGCTGGCCGTTGCCGTGCTGATCGCATGACACAATGCACGACTGAGGCTATAGCACCCCGCCACTACACTCCCATCACGTGGAAGAAGTGCGAAGGATGTCCGCCGTGTATAGCTAAGCAGGACTTTTTAGTATTCCACAGCTGGGCTGGGGGATGGTCTGGCAGTTCCAGAGCATTGTTGGACCTCCCCTTTCCCCTAAGTGCAAAAAGGCCCTAAGCCCATCTTCTGAAGCTCTGAAATGGACCATCTGAACTTTAGCAGAATTTGGCACTAATATAAATGTGAAAAAGAAAACCAAGCAGTTGGCTTCAGCTCTAATCATGGCATCTGCTGCCACGGTCATGTGGCTCTAAACTTTGACTCAAGGTGGATTATTTGTCAATATACTTTGTGCATGTGATGTCATCATATCTTGCGACACCCAGATCCCACAAGCATTAATAAACCACTGTGGGAAACTTGTAGGCCTAAAAACTGCTATTGGTATTGAAATAGTTAATTGAAAAATGGAATACAGAATATAAATAAGAAGCCATTCACACATAGCCATTTGCACCGCCCAAGGGCAATGGGCAGAGCAGAGGCCCTGCTTTACCTGCATCTTGTTCATTATCCAATGTTGGTGCCACCACACACAACACATTCCCAAGGAGTTGCTGTTTTCAGCCAGCAGGATGCATGAGTTAGTGAGGCCTTTTTGCACTTCTCCCTCTAGTGAACAACTAGTGAACTTCTGGTGAAGAGCATCTGCACTTCGAAGAGGCTGCTACAGCTGCCAAGCGTGTCCTGCCTCCCCAGAAGTCCACTAATTGTTTTGTGCTCTACACCTTAACCAACCTTTACCAGAAACTTACCTGGAACATCCAACGGTGTGACCATCTGCACTTCTTCCGGTACTCCAGGGTCATCTGAGGTCCCGTGCAAGCACGCTGGCACCTTGGACAACCATAGATGTGACGGTGTGTATGCAGAGCATCAGTGTCATCATGAAGACGGTGCTGACGCATGTGCAGTTGTGGAGGGCGCCACAGCCAAAATGGCGGCATCCAGAGGAGGACCGGCCCCACAATTGAATCGGGCAAGTATTCAATCACGGGCGGGAGGGGGGGGATGGCCAAAGTCGACTAGCACTCCAAGTGCGAGCACTAGCCAACCTTGGTTAATTGCGCTCCTTTCCTGTCCAGTGGATGGGACAGTAAGTGTGAAATCGCTCCTGGCCAGACAGCCCCCTCAAGCAATTTCATTTCTTGTCCTCGGGATTCCTCTTGCCACCTGACAAAGCACCTGGGTGGGGCTGATACCACAGGTCTTAGGCAACACATGAGAGGGCAGGGAACCAAAGGGACAAATGAGTGTCATCTACAAGGTATCTGGTAGTAGCAGATGCTCCAAGTGGAGTAGAGTTCAGAGGGGAGGCCCATTGGGCTTGGAGGGGGTAGGGAGACAGTGGGTGTGAGCCCTGAATGAACGGGGCAGAGGAGAGTTTGCAGGTTGTAAAGGAAGGTAACATATTGACTAACACATTTTGGGGAACTGCAGGAAGCAGCAAGGCCTATTCTGAAGAACACAACTTAGGATTGTGCTGCATTTTAAAAGATTTTTTGTGGGCAAAACTAAGCAACTCATGCTTAGGGCTTGAAGGTGTGTCTGCGTGCATATGCACTCGTGTGTGTGTGTGTTTACAAAGACATTCTGCCAGACATCCTTATTTTAACAACATGTTCATAGCTTTGGGAAAGGATTTTCCATCGTCTCGGAAGTGGGTGGATAATTGTCCTGTGATTGCTTTGAAGCACATGGGAGAAGAAGGTTCCAGACTGAACAACTGTGGAATCAAAATAGCAGCAGCGGATGAGAAGGCAGGACACAAAAACGAGACACTCATTGCTACGGCAGCCAAAGAAATCAAACACAGAAAAAGATTTGATTGAAACGGCCTGGGTTGGCCTGGGACAGAGAGGCAGGTTTGCAGCGTGGATTGAAAGGGTGGCAAAAACTGCTTCCTCATCCAGGCTTTGCCCACAAGAAAAGGTGTTAAGCAACTTCAGAAGGAGATTCCAGAACTGACATGAGGCTGTGATCCCGTTAATATCTTTCCCGCTAGATCTTTCCTGACCATACCATTCCAATCTATGCTGGACCAGAACATGAATTTCTGAACACACCTCCATACAGCATTAAAAATACCTTAAAAGGGTGCCTGGCTCCATGCCACCCTCCACTAAAGGGGCGTGAGGGCACATGGAGGAACTTCAACTCCTCTTGAAATCACTGAGACTCAACATCTCAGTGCCCAAAATGTGCCCCAGAAGCTGCTTCTGGCACCACTGCCCAAGGCCCTCACTGTAATGAAATCTGCCCCCGCACACAACGGCCTCCAAGGAGACCCAAGCACGGGCACAGCCTTTGAAATGGCACCACCAGGGATGACAGTGGAACCAAAAGACTCCTTTCCAAGCCTCCCTGAAGCTGGGAGAGGCCTATGGGAAAGCCCAATCCAGCACTGAAGTTGCTGCTGTGGAGACACGCCCTCTGTTGAGACATTCACAAACCTGGCTGTGCATGGAATAACGTAGACCCATTTTCACCTTGTTCAGAGCTAACTTGGAGATTAAGAGAGCAGTGTCACTTTTGTACATTACCAAGGTAGGAAATTCAAGTAATAGAACCCTCTGTATTCTGGATCAGTGGGTCCAGAATAGACCCACCCACTGATCTAGATCATGCAAAAGCATGGGCTGGATCGGCACCATCTTCACTGAAACAGTCTTGGGGCCTCTGGGGGTGCTGCCCTCTTGGTAGTCCCAAACATGGAACACATGCCTCCCACCTGCCTCTCATGTTCCAGATCAGGAGTGGGCTAATCTACAGATAGACTCAATTAAATGGGTCTACCAATGATCTGGATTAAGACGTCCCTTAATCCAGATCGTGCAGATGCAATGGAGGGTATAGCCTCAGAAACCTGCATAAACCTGCAGATCTGTGAGGTCCAAAAGTAAACTATGAAGACCCTTAGTCCATTTTAAAGTTTCATATAAAAAGACCCTTAGTTCAGCAACATAGCTTAGACTATAGCAACGTTCTGATAGATCCACGCTGGGGTGACTGCAGCTTCTCTGTGGTAGGCAGAGGCTGATTTGCAGGTCCTTGACATGGAATATCCCAAAGGATTCTTTCTCTCCTTTTAGGAGCTGTGCGCTGGGATTTACACAGACTCACAGACAGGATCTTTCAGGCTAATGGGTCACAAAGTCTCAGGCAGGCAGCAAGAAAAACTTTGAACAAAAAGATTCTTCAATCAAAATGAGAAACTTTATTAAAACCTGTCAAAAAGGCTTAAAACCCAGGAGAAATGGATTTGTCAGAATTAGCTGACAGCACAGATGATGGTGATTGACTGTCAAGAGCAAGGAAAGAGAAAAAGGGTTCAAACCCAAGTAAGGAGTTTGTGAAAGTGTCTGGGAAGAAACTAGACTTGTTCCTAATATGTATTCCTACCACTAAAAGAGAAAATAACACACAGAGGCAACAAGAAAGGGGGCCCCATTAACTGAAGTCTTCTCCAGGCTAAAAGAGAAAATACGGAGGAGAGGAGGAGAGTTTGATGTACAGAAAGTATGAGCAAAGTGTCTTCTGTTCAGGATGCATCAGTGCCTGACTGCTACTTCTGGTCTGAACATGTTGCTTCTGAACCCACCTTTCCCTCCATGGGGTTAAAGACATTGTGACTGTACACTACATGGGACAGTACTCCCTTGGTCTGTCTTCAGCTTCTCGGCATTCAGCTTCATTGTACAACGCTGGTTTCTAATGTTTAATGGAAAGGAGAAAGTAGACATCTACAAAGACCAATAGAGCCTGCATCTCCACTTACATGGTGTGGTGCCCTATGGTGCATCTTCTGCCTCTGCAGCACCACTTGTGGGGATGCTGCCGCCCCTTTTCTGGACACAGTCACCAAAAGAGGCATCGGTGGATGAGGACACAAGTTCACTGGCCTCAGCGCCACTCTGAAGCCTGCCTCTTTGGTCCAAAATGGAAATGAGGATGCATCCTGTCAAGTGACAATCGTGGTGCCCCCTCTACGCTCCTCCAAAGAAGGTGTCTCAGCAGGTAAGCAGAGGTGAAGCCAGAGAAGGCTTCTTATAACATGCAGGTAAGCTTAGAGAGATGGAAGAGGAAATGGATGATTCAGACATGAATAAGGCTTAAAAGTGTACACCTCTCTTATCCAACATTATTCACGTGGAAACATAAAATATAGGACAGTGTTCTCCCATCAAGATGCTCCTATGGAATATCAAGAATGTCTCTAAAATCACACAAGGTCCACAGGGACTTCAAACTTTTCCTTGAAATACCTGCACCAGTCAGCTGTTATTGCTTCCATTGCCTTTATAGAGAGATGAATTTCACAAAGAGCACAACTGCAGCCTCACTTATCTACAAATGTATTTGATCTTGAAATTGTTTTATCCATTTGTTCTTTGGCTTTATTGGCTGCAATGAGTAATGTCTGTTGAGTCTTGCCCAAAGCTCTTTAGCTGTCCATCCCATCACAAAGAAAGGTCCCTAGATGAAAAGCAATGACACTGCAACTTAACGCTCACTTCCATGTGCAGCAATTTATCAATAGCCTTTCTTCTTAGAAGTCAGTGTACAGATCAGTTACAAGTGCAGGGCCAGTAATATGACCTGCCAGTCAGATAGACGGAGATCCCCATGGAGATTAAACAGCCTGCACTGGGGAGAATACAAACTTCTATAATGTTGCTGTGGAAAGGACAGGCCGAGCCGTTCTATTTTCAATGTGAAGTTGTGCAAACACTTGTTTTCCTACACCTGAAATATACATGAAATGCTTTTGAAGAAGTTACCCATCCTCAGACAATGACTGCAGTGAAAGATTCCAGTACATTACAGCATGTTCTTTTCTCTGCTTAGTCAATTAGGATGGTAAAAGCCCGACAATTTATTAGTACCTCCCATGTGTATAAGCAAAATATCTGCACAGGGGCTCTGGAAAATAAGTAGCCAAGATCTGTCCTCGATTGTGGTCTGTGTGAAGCTCAGCCATACAGCTGAGGAAGTACACCTGTTCAGCTGATGGTGCCAAAATACATAGCATGTCATTCCTCCTCAAAGGCCAGTTGCACTCAAGGGTGTAATATGTTCTTTATCACTGGCAATGTTTCCTTTAAAATGTGTTTAGATTCTGTGGTAATGCTTGGGTTTCTAAACCCTCAACCCCATAATTTCTGTAAGGTGAAATGATGACATGACTCACAATAGCATCATGTACGTGACAAGGCAGGCTAACATTTCTCTAAAGCTGGGAATTGATTTCAGACTCAAATAATTATTTAAATCAGTACTTCTCTCATTGATCTGAATAGTTTCCTATATTCTGAGAAACTGAATATAACATTTGGAACAGGCAGGCAGACAGACAGGCCATGCAAGCCGTTTGGGTCTGATTAGGCACACATTGGACCAGGTGCGGGACCGAGATTGAATGTGGCCCGTCCCCATGCCATTCCTGGTAATGCAGGCTGGGTGTGGTTTCAGCATGGGGGAGCAGCGCCATCTCCTCTCCACCCCTTCTCTCCTCATTGGAAGCCAGACTGATGTTACCCCACCCCTGTGCCACCTGCTGCAAATGATGCATTCCCCCCCACCTTAGTGGGACCGCACGGAAAAAGTAATTTTTAAAAACCAAAGCTGCTACGAGGCTCGGCAGCAGCTGAATGGTTGAGCAGTTTCGTGCACCTCTGCTCCACCTGGGAACCACGAGAACACCAAGCAAGCTTAAAACAGAGAAAAATCAAGCCATTATCATGCCTGCCTTGGTGATTGGGAAATGAGGGAGGGGGTGGAATACCTGTATAAAAGTGTCTCATGGGGCAGTAAAGGCCAATGACCCTCTCATCATTTCAGCTTTAACACCAAAAGTACACATTTACTCCCCAAAAATCTCAGCGGTTGAGATCTCCAATGCACAGGGCAGGAGCGGTAAGTACAGGACATGAAACCCCACCTCCCACTGAGGCATGCACCAATCTCCTCCCCAAATAGCCTGGGACCATCCCCATGCACAGGCTCAGTTTGTAAAGCAATGTGTGCCGAACCCCCAAACCATGCCCAGACCTGTTTTTTCCAGTACCAAATTTGGTCCTGGTTTGGGCGATTTAGTCTGCAGAAATCGGACCAAATCTAAAATGCATGGGGACACCCCTTGCCAAACCCGATTTTGATTTGGACCAAAACGTGCATGGGGACACTCCCACTGTGACACATTTACCCTTTGATCCACCCTGCCCTCTAGCCCACCTGCCACCACCTTTGTTCTGAACACCAAGATGCATCATCGTGAGATGTAACTGAGGCTTGTGGAGTGGGGTGGGATAATGCCACCAAGGTTGGGGTAGGGACTGAACATTGGCCACACGAGAATCTACAGTGGCAGCATTTTCTGGATCCCGCTAAGATTTCAGCCTCAGAGTCACTCCCTTGCCCCTCCACACACTCACATGGAAAGGGGGAGTTCACCTTGCTAGTGAGAAAAAAAAGCTGGATAAAGAATAAGAAGAGCTGGCTTTTCTAACCCAGTTTTCTCACCCTTAAGGGGACTCAAAGTGTCTGTGAGGCAGGTGGGGCTGAGGGGTGTATATCCAAAGGAGAGTATAATGCAATCTGCAGGGTAAATATCAGAAAGGCTAAAGTCCAAAATGAATTGAAGATTGCAAGAGAGGCCAAAAGCAATAAAAAAAGGTTTTGGGGGTATGTCAGCAGCAAAAGAAAAGTCAAAGAAACTATAGGACCACTACAGGATGAAAATGGTGAGCTGGTCAAAAGTGACATAGAAAAGGCAGAACTTCTGAACTCCTATTTTGCATCTGTTTTCTCTCAGAAAGGAAATGAAAAACTAAGTGGCCCTCATAGTGATGTTGATGAAACAAGAGAATCAAGGTTCTGTGTGGACAAAGAAAAGGTGAGGGAACACTTAGCTAACATAAACAAATTTAAGTCTCCAGGCCCAGATGAATTACATCCTAAGGTACTGAAGGAAGGAGCAGTTATAATTGCTGAAGTACTCTCTGTAATCTTCAAAAATTCCTGGAGAGCACGGGAAGTTCCAGAAGATTAGAGAAGGGCAAATGTTGTCCCCATCTTCAAGAAAGGGAAGAATTTGACCCAGAAAACTAAAGGTCTGTAAGCCTGACCTCAATACCAGGCAAGATCCTCAAACAAATTATTAAACAACGTGTGTGCAAACACTTAGATGGAAATGCAGTAATTAACCAGAGCCAACACGAATTTGTAACAAACATTTCATGCCAGACTAATCTAATATCCTTTTATGACAGTATCACTAGATCGACTGATCAGAGAAATACTGTAGACATAGTGTATCTTGACTTCAGTGAAGCATTTGACAAAGTGTCTGAAACCATACTTATTGAAAAATTGATCAAATGTGGGATAGACAGGGCAACTGTTACGTGGATTCATAACTGGCCTAGTGATCACTCTCAAAGAGTGGTAATAAATGGCTTCATTCCAATTGAGGAAGGTTTCAAGTGGAGTTCTACAGGGGTCTGTCCTGGGTCCAGTACTATTCAACATTTTAATAAATGATCTGGATGAGGGAGCTGAAGGGATGCTGATCAAATTTGCGGATGACACAAAGCTAGGAGGGGTTGATAAAGCTAGGGAGGAGAAGGAGGGGATTCAAAAAGATCTAGAGAAGCTAGAACAGGGGGCTAAAACTAATAGGATGATATTTAATAGGCACAAATGCAAAATCCTACATCTTGGTAAGAAAAATGATAAAAATGAATACAGAATGGGAGGAATCCAGCTGACTAGTAGCATCTGGGTGTACTGGTTGATCACAGGATGAACATGAGTCAACAATGTGATGCAGTTGGAAAAAAAGGCAAACACCATCCTAGGATGCATCAAGAGGAGTACTGAGTCTAGATCACAAGAAGTAGTAAACATTTTATTGATTAGTCCATGTGACCATATCAAAAAACAGAAATATAATACAATAGATAAAAACTTAAAATCTAATAAAATCTGCATGGATCTTCATTGCCCGCAGGGTAAAAAGTGCAACCTTTATAACGCACTGCCTGTCCGAGCCCCTGAGCAGAATGTGGAGTTTCCCAGTATCATCCATTGGGCTATAGTTGTAAAAAAGAGGGTCTATATAGTAGCCCCTTATTTTCTCATAAAGCCGGCAATTCAGAAATAGATGTACTAGGTCCTCAACAGTGTTTTTGCCACAAACACAGATCCTCCTGTTGTAAGGTAAACCCTGATAGCGGCCAAGTTGATCACAAGAAGTAATTATTCCTCTTTACTCTACCTTGGTCAGACCTTATCTAGAGTACTGCATCCAATTCTGGGCACCCCAGTTCAAGAAAGACCTCAACAAACTAAAGCAAGTCCAAAGGAAGGCTATCAAAATGATTAGTGATCTGAAAACCATGTTCTACGAAGAAAGCCCACAGAAAAAAAGACTGAGAGGAGACATGAGTCTTCAAGTATCTGAAAGGCTGCCACAGTGGCGAGGGATCGTCCCTATTCTCACTTGCACAAGATGGGAGGACTAGAAACAACGGGATGAAACTGCATCTGCAAAGGAGTCAATTCAGATTAGATATTAGGAAAAACTTCCTGACAGTGAGGGCAATCAGTCAGTGGAATAGGTTGCCAAGGGAGGTGGTGGGTTCTCCTTCACAGGAGGTCTTCAAGCAGAGGCTGGACCTACACCTGTCTCAGATGGTTTAGGAAATCCTCCATTGAGCAAGAAGTTGGACCTGATGGCCCTAGAGGTCCCTTCTAACTCCAGGATTCTATGATTTCTATACATTTCGAATGTTTCTAATATTTGTGCACATCCCTATCCTGCAAACTCTGTCCCCACAAGACTATTTTCCCAAACTGACTTTTCCATCTTGTTTTTTGAAGCAAGACGGTTCTTGTGCTCCTTTTTTTTTTCGCATGTTTTTTTAAATTTTCATTAGTACATTTCCATACATAATTATATACCAATACAATAATTCTGATGAGTTTACATGTGACTTCCTCCGTTCTCCAGATTCTTCTTCTCCTAATCCATTATATTACGCTCCATACTTCTACTTGTTGCTTTTTCTCCTAAAGGCCAATGCCTTCCATCGGAATGCCCAACCCCCGAAGAAATTGTATAAAAAGTCCCCAATCCTCTATAAACTTGTTCACTGTTTTATCTTTTAATAAATTCATTAATTTGTCCATTTCTGCCATATCCATCAGTTTAATTATCCATTCTTCTTCTGTAGGTAGTTCCTCTTGCTTCCATTTTTGTGCATATAGTAATCTGGCAGCTGTTACCATATACAGAATCAAAGTCTTTACTTCCCTTAGATTATCATCAACCATACCCAATAAAAAAAGTTCTGGTTTAAAGTCAAGATTAATATCCAGAATTTGCCTCATCCGGCACCAAATTATTTTCCAATATTTTTTTGCTTTCTCACATGTCCACCACATATGATAAAAAGTACCATCCACCTTTTTACATTTCCAACATTTTGTTGACATATGATAGATTTTTCCAAGCTTATAAGGTGTTAGATACCATCTATACATCATCTTGTAAATATTCTCCTTCAATGTTGCACAAGCAGTAAATTTAATATCTTTAACCCAGAGTTTTTCCCATTGATCCATTTGAATATTATATCCAAAGTTCCTTGCCCACAAAATCATACAATCTTTAACCTGGTCATGTTCCATTTCTATTTGTAATAGTACTTTGTACATCATACCAATGGTACCTCTTTCCGCCTTACTCAAGTTATTTTCCCACTCTTGTTTTTCCCATTCAAAATTTAAATTCTCCTTATCAGTTCTAAAGATATCTACCAGCTGTATATATGTAAACCACTGTACATTTTTCCCTTCTGAAATTAATTGTTCTCTTGTTTTGAAATCATATTCATTCACATCATCTTTTTTACATAACAAGTCTTCATACCTCAACCATGTCTTTCTTTCCCCAAACTCTTTTAGCAATGCTTCTTGTGGCGAAACCCAAAGTGGAATTTTCATATACAATTTGTTTTTATAGTTCAACCAAGTTTTATATAACGCATTTCTTATATAATGTTTTCTAAAATCCACATTAACTCTTGCCTTATTATACCACAAATATCCATGCCAACCAAATCTCAAATCTTCTCCCTCCAATTGTAGTAACCGTTGGTCCTTCAACCAAAACCACTTCGCAATCCATCCCATACACGAAGCTGCATAATACAGCTTCAAATTCGGTACACCCAGGCCGCCTCTTTCGCTGGAATCTTGCATTAATTTGAATCTTATTCTTGGTTTTTTTCCTTGCCATAAGAATTTCGATACATCTTTCTGCCAATTCTTAAAGTCTTTAGCATTGTTTATAATTGGCAGGACTTGAAATAGAAACATCATTCTTGGTAAAATATTCATCTTGACCAACGAAATCCTACCCAACAAAGACAGTTGTAAATTCGACCATTTTAACAAGTCTTGTTTAATCTCTGCCCATGTTTTCAGGTAATTGTTCTTATACAATGCTATATTTTGATTAGTCAGAAATATCCCTAAATATTTAACTTTTTTTTCTATCACAAAGGTTCTTGTGCTCCTGATGGTTTCTTCGTGCTTCCTCTCCTCTGAGATGCCACAAGTTCATCAGTCACCAGAACAAGGCATCTGGGAAGGGCGCATAACACCCTAGTTGTGCATGGTGCCTTCTGAGGCCTCTTTAGACCTCTTTATTCAATTCTGCAGAACACAGATTTAAACTTCAGCATGTGCAACTGCCTCTGAGTTGCCCCGTTTCTCTGTGTAGATATGGTTTTAATGGCTACAGAGATCTTGGAACTCACACCCAAAAAAGCCAACTTGATTTCAGTCTATACCCTCCAAATGCCCAATCAAAACCTGTCTCCTTCCAGTCCTGCAAGTCAACTAAAACTAAGTTTTTGAAGACACATAAAGAAGTCTAGGCTGAGCTGCATAAGACAGCATTGCTCTTTCTGGTATTGATTTTACTTGTTTTGAAGTTAAGCAATCCATAAAAGCATTCCATTTTGCCTTGAGGTAAATTTCATAAGGTATATTAAGAAAGAAAATAAAGGATTCTTTGGCAGCAATTACCATCTCAAATAACCTGCCTTGGGTTGAGAAAGCATGCCAATGCCATCTGCAAAAATAGCTTTCATTTGGGCTGTTTATTTTCATATGCATTGTGCAACACTTTCCTGCGTGCCTGGGTATTTAGCTGTCAGCTTCCATTAACAGCTCTGTCAGTTGTCCCCGTTCTAGGTAAGAAACTCCAATAATTCTTCATGTCCTTCTTTTAATTTAGGTTACTCCCACCGTCAGGAAGTAAAGACAACAAAGGAAATAATCCATAGCCCGTGTAATGACTTTCACCTTCCACAAATGTTCACAGAGAGTGAGCTTTCCAGGCTGATACGCTACATTTATAGCCAACTGATTTCAGCTGTGATTCCATGGGGTTTGGGGACTGCCTCTTCACAGCACTGTAGGGACATGAGGTGCTTGGAGTCCGTGCTTGGAGACTGACTCCAAGCTTGCTCCTCTCTGATCCAGGCCCTCACTGTGGCAAAATGTGCCATGTTTGCACAGAGGATGAGGAGGCATTTCATGAACAGGCCTAGTGACCTGAACAACTACAGCCGTCAAGGTCCTTGCTGAGGCCACCTGAAGCGCCAGAGGCGGCCCACTCCAGCAAGGGGGCCTCCACGACGAGTCTTATGCTGGCAAATGCCGTAGATTACTCACAGCATGACCACATATCCAAAATGATTTGAGGAAGTTATGTGTTTCTTAGTCATGGTCTTTCCAAACCAAACTTTGTACTAACCTTTATTTGAAATTGCAATGGGAACAATACTTCAAGGCTTCAGATATAAAGTACGCATAAACTATTATTTAGAGTTGTTTCATTATTGATTTCTACTAGGGATGTGCACATTTATTTATTTATTTGGTGTTTGATTTGTATCTAATTGAATGCAAGAAAAATTGTATTCATTCAAATAGATCCCCTTCAAATGTGGTAGGATTCATATTCAATAGGAATGTTCAATCCCATACGAATCCCATATGAAGCTTCATATGAATGTATCAAAACATTTGATTCAAATTCGAATGTTAATCTTTGAATGTGCCAACATTCTATTCAAATACGAATGTCTGAATTTGGCCAAATTCATACGAATTTTGGATGTACGAATATTTATGCACATCCCTAGTTTCTCCATGCCCTGAGGAAAAAGCCCTCAAGGCACCTCACCGAGACAGGCTGAAGCACTCTACACACTAAATGCACACAGCAAGAGTGATAACCCAGGAGGGAGGGAGGTAGAGTCAAGGGGTTTATGTTGTCTTATCATTTATTTATTATTTATTTATTTGTATTTCTATCCCACCCTATACCCGAAGGTCTCAGGGCGGGTTACAATATTGTATTAATCTTTGACAGGTCCTTGTCCTCAGGCTTACAATCTAAGTTAGTGGAAGGGACAAGCTGAAGGGGGCATGGCCTTCACAATCCCAGGAACGAGAGGTCAGCTAGCCCAGGGGCCAGCCAATCAGGGAGCGTTGAGAGAGGAATGGGCCCTTTTGAAAAGCTTGTGCCGTTAGAGCGTAACTGTTCTGGATCTTATGTCTCACTGGGGAGGGAATAGGAGAAGGATCGGGCCTGAAGTTTGCCTATGAAAAAGGATAGGAAGGGACCCGGAATAGCTCTGTTGACTGAAATGCTCAGAGTTCTGAGACTGTTAGATTAACCAAAGTGTAACAATAAAGCAAACTTCATATTTTGTTCCTGTTGAGGCCTGGGTGCGTGTGTGTGCGTGTTGTGGAGGGGGTGGAGGCTGCTGGGTCAATTTTAAAAGTCAAAGTCGAGAAATAAAAGGGACTGAGGCGCCTGGCCAGGAGTGAGGCTAGCCCCAGCCATGACATCACAGCAAGCTTTGGAGATTTCACTGTGCTCTCCTTTCTTCCTTCCCTTACTTTTTCATATGAAAGAGGAGATGGGGGACACAGTTTTATCTGCATTGCATTCTGTAAATAGCTATTACCCAGTATCCTGAGTTTCGAGAGTGCTGTACCACTAAAGGCATGACTCTGCCAAGGTACAGACTACAGAATTGGACTTTACAATTGGCATATAGGTGGAAAATACAGGGAAAGCGACCAGCAGTAGCTTGGGCCCCTGTATCAAACCAGAATCCATCTTTGACTGTTTTCGCACTGCCGCTAAGAGCCCATTTAAGACTCCATTAGGAACCTGATTGGAACCCAATTGATACAAACCAGGAAGGCCCTGTCCCCGTGCAGAATCCATTGAAGACCCCATCTAGCAGGCCCTGTCCTGAGGGCAGGAGAAATCCAGATTTAATGGATCCTTCAGGCCCTTAAATCCAGATTTCGTGTGGATCATTTAAAGGTTTCCCCAATCCGGTCGTCAGTATTGAAGACTGGATTAGTGGATGCACATCTGCACCACTTACCTGCTGATGGGGTCCAGAGGCGGGCCTAGCAGGAGTGGAGCTGAGCGCACAGGTGGCGCCAGCTCTGCCTTGCCACTTGCAGCTATGGAGGCTTGCACAGGCTCCATAGGTGTGAGTGGCATTCCCGCCTGGGTGGTGGTGGTGAACTGTGGCTGTCCACTTTGGCTGGTAGGCACGATCATTGCCCAAAGGTGATGATCATGCCTGCCAGCCAAAGCAGCCACGAAACCACAGGACTCCCTCCTGGGCCTGATCTGGCCCTCAGGAGGCATCCTGCGGCATCCACACAGTGTCCTGATTAGTACCCATTCCAATCAGGTTCTGGCAGGTTCATGCAGATGTATGGGGTCCTCCTGGAGATCCTGATCTTCAAGGTCTGGATCCCAGGGAGGACCCCATCTCAAAGATCCGGATCTTCTAGATCTGGATCTTTGAGGCTCCATGCAAAAATGAGGCTTGTTACTAGCATATTGGTAAAATCAGGCCTTGAAACAAAGAAGTTTTGCCAAATATTTTGTTTGTGCCCAAAGCAAGGGTTTGAAGAATGACAAAAAACATCTGCATAAGAGCAGAACAAATTCAGAAGAGACAATACCTTCCAGATGGCTTGATAGCACTTGATATATTCTCTGACCAGCACCTAAAAACATATATTATTAAAAGCTTGTTAAAGGAGGAACATCGGGAAGAACCCTATCAGCAGATTAGTGGGGGTTGGGGGGAGATGCCCTCATAGATTTGTGCTAATACAGAGATCAATGAGGCTTAGAAGTGTACTGCATGTACCAGTAATCCATATTCAGGGTCCAAAGTCTTAGAAGAGCTGTTTTCTAGTGTCACTTGGGTCAAAACACTCCGTCTCCACAGTCCTCTTTCTGACTCCAATATGTCCATGGAGAGAAGATGTGGGCTAAGTGTAGCTTCTCAGAGCCAGTTCATACTATAGTCTATCCATATCATTTCTGGCTTTCGAGGAGAAACAATAGCTTTGGAATGGGCCCAAAATTCAACAGAAGTTTCAATCTAGCCAAAGTTTCTGAAGTAAAAAATAAATAAATAAAATCAGATTTGGAGAACTCTTAAATGTTTGGCTTTTGCCCTTTCTGGGAATCTTGTGGTTTCCTTGGGGAGGAAAAGGGAACATACAGAGGGTGAGTGCTACATCCAAAAATGGTCATGGTTTTCTAGACTTACAGTTCCATTAAAAAACTGTGACAGAATTTAGCTTCCCCCCCTTCAGAATTTTCCCACACACAAATACAAACAAAATTCTACCAACAGGCTGCTGTGCAACACAGAGAACTATAGTCCAACCCCCCAAAATGTATAATTTGCAGCAACTGCAATGGAAGTCTTTGGGGAGAAAGTAAAGAGCTGGCCTGCTGTGTAACAAGATCGATTGCTCGATCATTTCACTGTTTTCTTTCTTTCTTTCTTTCAAAAACCACAGCCTTACTATATTTGCACTCATTCCCTGAATAGTTGCTTTTCGTTTGATTCAAGTTTGCTTTCGCTCACTCAGATTTTGGGAAGTGGAATGATTAACTGATTTCCATCGTCATTCTGCCCTATAAGTCGCAGCCCGAGATGCTATTTCAAGTTCTCGTCAACAAAGATTTCATTATATAAGGCCATAATTTTTAGCCTGAGTTTTAGCAAAAGGGGTTTAGTCTCCAACTTGAATGGGGCCCATATGTTTTAGTACAGAGAGAAAATGCACGCTGGGGAAGGGATTCGAGGAGCATAACAGGTCTATTTCAGTGGCTGGATAAACTTCCTGCCACATCACAGCACAAAGACACTCTGAGGCAGCCTCTTTAACCCCTTGCATAAACAAAATAAATCAGGAATACAGTTTTCTGATTGATGCTGAAGGCTTTGCTTTCTCAGCCCCAGAGCAATTTAGAACTCGCACCAGGTAAGAGTTGCCCTAAGGGGGAGCTGTTTCTACAGTCCGTGGGTGTAAGCTGCTGCACAGCCACCAAGTGCGAGAAGGCACTGGGCGCAACATCGTTGCCAGGCTGTGCTCTCAGCAGGTAAAATCAAATGCAACGCAAGATGCACCAGGCGTAAGGCCACAAAAGCAAAAGAGGAAGCTGCCACCGGTTCTGCGGTAATAAATTGACAATCCAAAACGAAACGGCAAACCCCAGTTCCTATCTCTTTCCCCTTCCCGTATTGTGGGGCCTGTCCTGGAACAGGCTGTCCAAGTGCAGGTGGCCTTTTCCCAGGACAGTGGAACCAGTCCAACTGGGAGCAGTTCCTGTTGGAGCCATCCCAGCTGAACTGCTCCAAGTGAGGAAAACGTCCATAGTTGCGCTCTGTGTCTTTTCAAGGCAATAAAGCATCAGTTATTGACTGTTTAGTTACTTTTACAGGTTCTCATTTGTAGCAGTTTGGGGGCTGTTATGCCGTGTTCCAGGTTTCTTCTTCTGTGAACCTAAACTTTCAGATATAGCCGCGATATCCCTCTTCAGAGGATTTTGTGCTGCACCTGTGACACTGGCACCCTCGCCATAGACTCCCCCAGGATGGACATAAAAACTGTAGCTGCAATTGTGAGGTTGGAGCCTTTGCCACGGCCTCCTCTAGGTGCAAGTTCCAGCTGAAGATTAGCAAAAGTTCTGATTTAACAATGAATTATAATAAATCTGACATTCTCTTTGTAAAGGTATCACCTTCAATCCTGGATAGAATTCAGAAACCCCATGGCTTTTCTGTGGCCCATAAGCAAATAAAGTATTTGGAGGTCTGGATCAACAAAAATTTAAATAATAGTTGCCAGTTACCATCCACTCTGGAAATCAGCAGCCATAAGATTCAAATGTGAAAACCCTTTGCTTAGCAATGTGCATTGCAGCTGGCAAAATGAAAATCCTACCTACATTTTTTATTTCTTTCGTATACTTCCTATCTTTATTCATGAAAAAACTAGAACACTGTGGACCCAAAAAAATCAAATAAATTTATTTTAGAGGGCAAAAAACCTATGATTTCAAAATCCATCTTGATGTGACCACTAGAAAGAGGGGGCTGGGGTTACCCATCATTGTAACGTTACATCAGTTCTTGTCAACTTCATAGCTTGCTTGCTTTACTTGCATCGTCACCTCCATTATGGGCACAGTGCGAATGATCAGAATTCTTTATTCTATTTCTTACTATTTAGCTACCAAATGTAACACCCTTGGGCCAATGTACACTGCTTACATGGGAAAAGTGTCAGTCTAAGTTAGCACCTTATCCCTCACCACTGCCCCCTAGTATATTGTTCCATTCCACTCCAGATGCCATTCCAAGAACATTCTAGGGGATTTGCGAGATCTAAGATGGAGTGTGCTTGGTGATTTCCTGACCATAGTGCCAATCTTTCTTCTTTTGTTGCCTTTAGAGAAGCCCTAAGTGGTGTCAGACTGAACTGGCTGGAATGCTATGGGCTTTATAACTTTCTAACTCAGATGAAAATTCGGGGTGAGAGCTTAACCCCTTTTGAACATATTATAAAAGATGACAGACCTAACGAGAAAAGATTGCTTTCCAGAATTGATGGGATATTACTTGATTTTCAGTTATCCACCCTACAGGATATTAAACCTATATAGGAAATAGATTGTCAAATGAGTATTGAGGAAGAAATTTGGTCTAGGGTTCCCTCAAAGCTTTATGAGTCATCAAATTGCCAAAAACACCACCTGGAACTTAATCTTAAGATAGTTTATAGATGGTATCTCACACCATTAAGACTCCATCAAATCACAAAAAACCCTCTCGCCTCTATGCTGGAGAGGATGTAAAGAAATTGGCGCTTATAAGCACATGTGATGGGAGTGTCAGGTAGTGTCAGAATTATGGAGCAAGGTTCAAAGAAGTATTCTGACTTATCATTGGTCAGGCACTTATCTTAAATCCAGTGTGGATTTTTCTCTATATATTTTGCAAAGAACACTCACACTGTAAACATGGAAATCTTATAAAAGTTTTATTAATGGCTGCTAAAGCAGTAATAGCTCAGTTTTGGAAGGGCTCCCAACCACTCTCAGAGGAATTATAGTTGCAAAGGATCTGGACCAACATTCTTAATGATTTGATAACAGCACAGTAGAACAGGATGCAGGATGCATCCAAGCAGTCTTGGTTCTTGGATAAATCCGCTCCTCCTCGTAAGTGCAAACAGCCTTTTCCCACCATCTTGCTCTTGCTGCCCCATACCACATGCAGGGGTGGAAGTTGAAGGCTGACAAAGAGGGAGGGAACATCAATAAGGCAGTGGACAGTGAGAAGAAAAGCCTGAAAGGAAAGAGGGCCCCTACTCTAAACACAGGGCATTTTCTAAGGGGAGGGCTAGATAGAATATTGGAAATGGAGGCCAGGGAACACAGACTGGTGTGTAGGGGTGGGCATAACTGCAGGTTACAGGCAAGATGTTTAGTTGCAGCTCACCAAGGTTAAAATCCAAACACACGTGTCAGAATGTGAATGCTGTTGTTCAGTTTTGTCACCAGAGATAGCAGGAACCTCTTGGCAGAAATGTTTTATTAACATCTTCCTTTCCCACTAAGAAGGACACAACTTTCCAGATCTAGTCTATGTGGGCAGAATAAGGCTCTTGCTTCCTTTTATCAGAAAGCTGGTAAATGAGCCAAAGGCACATTGTCATCGTAATCAATCGCAGAAAGTGATCCCACCTCAGAAACCTTTACAATCTAAAGAAGATTTGAACTGCAGCTCTAGATGTGAGATTCAGATTATTATTATTATTTTTTTTTAAAGAAAATCCATCAGGCTGTTCCTTAATATTTCCAGATTTAGTCCCTTGGCTATATGATCAATGTGTAACCTTGCTGGTATTTTTTTCCACAGTTCAGGAAAAGCAAGTTCAATCTTTCCTGCTCCCACTGGCTATGCAGGACTCTGAAACCACATGTTTATTTTCCTCAGCTATAAAAAGTTTATAAGTGTAGCTGGTGTTCTTATGGGCCACTGTGCAGTGATTTGCTACTGCATTTACAGAAAGGGTACTGTGTGTTTCATACCAGAGGGAAATCCTTGTGATAGGGTTGTCCAGCAGCCAGCAAGGGCACAGACACCTTCTAAAACAAATCACTTATTTTTCTTTTTACCACTCTGATCTGTGGTATGGGGTCTGATATGTGGGGAATGATTCTAAATGGGGGGGGGGGTTTGTCTGAAGAATATTTCTGGGCAGATGATGATAACATCATGGAAGCTAAGCACTGAGATACATGGGAAACCCCAAGAGACAGATTGCAAACAGGTTCAGAAAACCAGAATGAGGATGGAAGATTTTGGCAATGGAAAAAGCACATTCATGACAACATATACCTTGCTTTAAGTAAGCAACTGCTGTAGAGTTCAGGTGTTACTGGGAGGTGATATTGGTCTTGGGAACCTTGTTCTGAGGAAGATTTACAATTCTTTTTCACAAGGCAAGTCTAGAGGCACAGGGAAGCCTACATATTAGGTTAATATGGAACTGGTATAGCATTATCAGAAGATTAAATATCAGATCAACTACAGTTAACAACAGTTTCATCCAGACAGCACTTAATCCACAATATTTGGATAATCTGGAATAAAGCATGCCTTTATTTATTTCATGTCAAAAGTATTGCATTGGGCCAAACAAGCCATAAAGGAACAAAGAAACATAATGTATAAATGCGTTTAAAAACAACATTCAGATCAATAAAACATTAAAAACTGGATAAAATAGTACTGATAAGAAGAGTGAATAAAGATAAAATTCAATAATTTTTGGGCAGAAATGAGCAATGGCGACTGCATCTTCTGTGGCATTGAGCAATTCCTCCATCGTACACGAGACAGGGCATTTTGGGTTGTTTGTTCATAAAGCATGGATAATCCAGGAGTGGAGAAGATGTTTAATCTTCTGGACAGCCTAGGCAACACCTGATCTTACCAGTCTGCCTCTCTGTGCCTCGTGGGGATGGCTGATGCTATTCCAGCAGGTCCCTCCAGGACAAAGGAAGAGGCAACATTCACACAGGGCCTTTATGATACTATGGGACTGTGCTGAAGCCACAAGGATTGCACTGTGAGAATGCTCAAAGTTCATAGGGATCACTTGCCCCCACTCCCTTGAGCATTCGCTCTAAACTTGGAAAGCTCTTCCTACCTCTCTCTCTGCTATGCAGATATACCTAATAGTACTGTTATTGTTAGGAGAAAATAATGGCTGATCTCCATGACACCGATGTAAAGAACCATAAGGAGAAACGGTAAAGCCTGTCCTGGGAATGTAAATGCCTTAGCTAGGACATTTTCACAGCACACCACAGCCACAATGCTTGTAGAAGCTCTCTTTGTTTGCCACACTGCAACAGTGAGCCCCTGCCTTCAAGTAAATGTTACCACAGTGACTCAGCAAATCCAAAGGTGTATATGTTTCAGACAGTCTTGGCCCTGTCAAAGAGCTTTTTACTAATAAATTGTCAGATCCTGAATGAATCTGCCACATATATTCACTGAGACCAGGAGAAGTTCCAGAAGATTGGAGAAGGGCAAATGTTGTCCCCATCTTCAAATAAGGGAAGAAAGACAACCCAGGTAACTACAGGCCTGTGAGCCTGACCTCAATACCAGGCAAGATCCTCGAACAAATGATTAAACAACATGTGTGCAAGCACTTAGATGGGAATGCAATAATTAACCAGAGCCAACATGGATTTGTACAAAACAGGCCATGACTAATCTAATATCCTTTTATAACAAAATCACTGGATGGGTTGATCAGGGAAATGCTGTAGACATAGTGTATCTTGTGGATGTTCCTAGGATGGGCAGTTGCTTGTACTTTCGCTATGCTTAGAGATAAGAAGCTTCCACACTAGCAGGATGAAAGGGGGGGGTATTTATGTGAGCTGATAAAGGTTGGAATCACTTTCTACAATTTTCAGTTTCCTTGTAACTGTATATAAAATAAAGGCTGTTTCTTTACTTTGAACAATTGCTTGATTTCTGGTCAGGATCAAACTGGGTTTCATAGCAATAATAATTACAATAGTTGTTTGATTCTCATGTTTTTTCTTTGTATGTCAAACTGTATTTTATGTTAAGTTGTATTGTCTGTTTTGACTTTGTTTCTCTAGAACATTGTTTAGTCTGAATCTGTTGTGATAATTCTAAGATGGGAAATGCCTTTCTGCACTTTAGAGATGGGGACACCCAAAACAGCTCCCAGTGTGCACGGCCGTCGCCATCTTCATTTGCTGTGGAGCAGTAAACCTGTTGTGCTCCTAGTAAAGTCCCACGTGTCGCCTTCACCCTAGTTCCATGCAAAGGCTGTGTGGAGGTGGGGTGGGTGGCCCAGTCACAGCTGTGTGCCGCCCACGTTGCACATTGCTCCACAACTAGCAATGATCAGGGTGGCTCTAGGCCATTCTGGGATGGAGGTGGCACCAGCATGTGCATATGCTCTTTCCCACAGCATGCCAGGCCATCCAGATCGCCAAAGTTTTGACAGGCCCACTGTGTACAGAGAGACCAAGAGCGTCTTGGTCCACTCCCCAGCATCTTCTCAGAAGATTGCAATGGCAAATCATGTCCCTATTGGCATATTGGTACAAGTTGTGCCTCCACTTACCTTCATAGGGTGCTTTTGAGGGTCAAGATGGGCCAGCTGTCACCCCTTTTCCAGGTGTTTTGAAGCATTTGTACAGTCTATTTTTCAGCCCAATTGCTCATGGAGGCCCCTGCATTATAGGGGAATTTCTTCCTGCCCTAAATGGAGGTGCTGCACAAAATGGCACCTTTTCACTCTGAATTGAAGAAGGGGGGCACTGTGGATGGGGGAAGTGGAGATGTGGTTGTAGCTACCTAGATGGAGGTCACCTTGGAGGCCTCTTGGCATTCATCCTTACTTTTGAAATCCTAGCTCAAGTGCTAGGAAAGAGAGCAAGTGCTCTCTAAAGTCTGCTTCAGATTGGAATTATGAAGGGGTTGAGAAGGAAGTAAACTAGCCATACCAAAATAGCCAGTGATAGAATACTGAAAAATAAACAAAACTGTACTTAAAATAACTGCTGTAAACCTGTTAATTAGTGGTATGGTGAATAAATGACTATTTTTTTAAACAAAAAATGCTTTTCAGATTATTTTTGTTTTTTCTCTCACCAGTAGAAAAAGATAATAATTGCCTCCGTTATCTCCACTATTTGATTCATATTTGTTCCTTGAACCACAAGTATCAGAACTAAATAGACCTAAAAATGACTATAATGTGTGTGTGACCCTAAGTCAGCATCACTCATAATGAATTTCCAGTTGTTTTGTGTCCCACTGAGGCCTCCGTTCATTCGTTTGCTCTTGCTTATCTTGCCCCACAACTGACAGGAGATGAAGGCTGCTGTGAGGGGCAGAACTTCAGGAGGGTCATAAGGCTCCGTCGTGATGCCTTATGGTATCTTAGAGCTCTTGTCGGCTGTTGAAAAGGAAATGAGAAAAGACAGCAGTTTAAAAAGAAAGAAAAGGAGATTCACAGTTTTGCCCAATATTTTCATGGCAGAAAGTGTGAAAATGTAAAAGGAATTGGAGCTTTTATAGATCATGTTGTTTTTTACAGTCATGAGTGAAGTACTTTTAAAAGCAATGTTAAAATCATGTTGATCTGGATCATTTCCCTGCTGTGAATAAATGCAGTTGTCCCTGAAGATCTACTATTTCGGCTAATTTCCGGCTGAGTCCCATAGGTTCCTAAAAGGCAGCAATCCCCTTCCAAGAGGACCATGTATTTTGCCATGAGTTTACAACCTGATCCCTGTGAGGAGAGCAGGGAACTGGGGCCAGCGAGGAGGGCACCACTGGGAGACAGCAGCTGTGGGCCACCAGCGGGGCAGTGAGAAACAAGCCGGGGAGCCCACTTGGGGAGACACCCGGGAGTGACCTGCAGGAGCTTCAGAGTGATTTGCCTGCACTTCAAGATACAGTGGAGTTCATATGTGCCAGATGATCCTGATTCAGGAGCAGCAGAGAGGAGGAGGAAGAGGCATCAGGCAGGCAACCAGAATGCCAACACGCTGGGCACGAGACCAACCAATGGCCAGGGAGCTGGTATGGGTGGCTGGAACTGGGTGGGCTTGCCAGTTCAAAAACATGACCCCGAAAAGGAACGACCTGCGTGTGGGTATGGGGGAGGCATGTGGCCCTGGGTGGGTGGGGCCCAGGGGGCCTCTGCAGAGACTGAAGACTGTCCAGACCCTAGCTGCCTGCCCGTGGGTCAACTGTGACCCAATAGCAGCTGCGGAAAGTGGGGCCTCCAGCCCATGTGTTGGCCTTTTCAGGCTAGGACGTGCAGGGATGGCGTCTCCATTCACACCTAGGCAGGTAAGGGAAGCATGTCTCCCGGCCTAATTGCACTAGAGACGTTCAGCTGTAGTGGGAAAAGGCCCTGTGTTTCAGTCAAAGTGACATTCTCTCTATAATGCCACATGTTTGTTTCTGAAAAAATCTTAAACATGTGGGTCTCTATCACCATCCTCTCCAGCCTGCCATCTGTTAGTGTCTCTTTAAAATATATCAACTGTGAAATTCTGTGTCTGCTAAATACAACATGAATTGTGAACTTGTTAGTCTATGTGGGGAGCTCTAGCCCCCTGTTACTGCGTGTGCAAAATATACCCACATCAGATTGTTTGACTTGAAGCATAAACATGTGCTTAAGGACGACAAGTTTGACAGCTCAGGGACCTCATCTTTTCATTAGCAGCCTTCGGTGTCTATCAGCCTGTCTCCCTGGATTTCCTTTTGTGCCACAGCTAGAAACAACTTTGCAAGAGAACAAACAAACGTGTGCTAAAATGTGCATGCTGTACATTAAAAGTGCTTCAAGATGTAGCCAGCACAGGAACTGCCGCTTCTTCCCTGCTCAGAGCCAGTTGCTGAGCGACTTCTTCCTCAGTTTGCCCAGTTCATAGGACAATTCACATGGCAAGAGCAATTGTGCTTTGCAAAGAAGTAGGAGAGCTGTCACAGGTGAGGGGAAGCAAGGAAAATGTGATGACGAAGCAGCCTTTTTCTTCCTTGGAACTGAAATTTCTGCACAATCCCTTTTTATCTGTAAACCTTCAATACTTTATGAAAGTTTTTCAGTTTTCCTTGTCACCTGCATTGTGATCTACCGTGGCCGTGTCTCCCTTTTAGAATGAAACAGCATCACTGGAAGCACTGTGGCCCCCCACATAGTTCAAAGTGCCTCCAGTGAGCCAGTTTGGTTGAGTGGATAAGGAGCCGGCCCCTGATCTGGGAATACTGGGTTTGATTCCGCCCTCCCCCATGTAGCCAGCTGGGTGACCTTGGGCTAGTCACAGCTCTCTTCTGAGCTCTCACAGCCCCACCCACCTCACAGGGTGTCTAGTGTGGGGAGAAAAACAGAAAGCTTTGTCAGTTGCTTTGAGTGCCCTTAAATGGGCGAGAAAAGCAAGGTAGAAAAGCCAGATCTTCTTCTTCTTCTTCTTCTTCCACTGAGGGCACCTTCAGAAGATGGTGCCTTGCATGGAATTCATGCCAAGTAACAGGGTGATGCAATTACTATGGAGTGCCTCTTGTTCCTTCTTCTTCATCATACATTGTATGGATCATAGACATTATCTGTCTGTGGACTCAGTCTGGATGCTAGAGAACAGTGGGAGTCTGTGCCTTTGAAACTTACTCAGCGTTAAGAGACAGAATGTATATATCTTTAAGGACCTATACGACTGCAGAAATGAACTAATTTTGGAGTACAGTTGAGGGAACTGGTGGGACAAGAGAATTGGTTACAAATGTATTCAGTTGAGCATTTTCTAAGGGCAAAAACAAGTAATGACAAGGCCATTAATAGACATGGAAGAGATAATAAAATGGAGAGTGGGAAGCCAAAAAGGGAATAAGTAGGAAAATATATAGGCTATCGAGAGATAGCAAAGATGTTACATTGAGAGTGATCACAAATTTAAGGCAAATAGATGTTAACATTACAGAGGAAGAAATGAGGAAGAAAATTAACAAAATACATTAGATTAAGAGGAACTTAATATGAAATTGTTCCATCAGTGGTACCAAACTTAAGCTTATCTTTTGCACATGGTTGGCATCTGTGTTGAAAGGGATGTACATCCATACATAGCGTCTGTGTCCTGAGATTATAAAAGTTTAGAAAGTACTAGTAAGGGCGATACAAGAAATGTTGAATGTCAGTATATTTAACTATCCAGAATTATATGTTCTGCAAGTGTACAAAGGCCCAAACACCCCAGAAAACTGTAGATATGTCTGCAACCCACTTTTGAGGGTGGGATTAGGAACTATTGCACAGGGAATAAAACACAACGGAATATAGAACAATGCTGCAAAAATGTGGCTGTTTGAAAATGTGTCAGTGACAGAAAATACTTCCATCACAGAAAGTGTTTGTGAGATTCATTTGGGGGAGATTCCTGTGGTCTCACTTCCAAGAAAGAGGGATTTTTCAGTGATTGCCCCCATCGGACAAACTCACTTGGCACCAGCCGTGACATGTTCTTTCGTCCCAAAGACACTCCAGGACCCATGAGCCTTTAAGGATTATAGGATGGATGCTCTATTGGTTGTGTGTGTGTGTGTGTGTGTGTTTTAAAGGGTGGTGCCATTTTTAAAATATGTTGTGTATATTTACCTTTTTGTAAAACAACAACAACAACACCCTGGTATCTTCTTAATAACTTCTTAAGAAAGGAAGAGTTTTAGAGCAACACCCTGGAGCATCCTGGAGCACAGAGTGAAGTGGGTTTCAGCGTGGCCAAAGGGCAAAACGTTCACGGGAGGATAATAATGCTTCCTCCTGTGCTCGGGATGATTGGGTCTGTCACACTGGAAATGGACTTCAGGGGTAGCCTACTCCACATAGGGGGAAATTAGGCTCATCTTACTAGTGAGAGCTGCAATTGGCTTGATCAGCTTTTAGAAAATTCTCCACGATGTGCTAGTCTACAGATCTGTTTCCCATTTTCCTGAAACCAGTGGCAGTGCTAGCTCATTTAATATAAGCAACCTACCCAGTGTGACTCACAGGACATCCGTATTAGATTTTCTATAGCATTTAATTTTCCACTAAGGCAGCTGTCACTAAAGCTACATTAAATATAGGCTTGGTAATACTTCTGGCATTCGTAGGCTGTCATGAAATATTAATGGGAAACTTGAGGGGAGGGGGAACCACATGAGTGAAGAAGCTGACTTTCTGAGATGGCGCTTTAAAGGCCTTGCGGTTTGTGTCCCAGAGGGTCTGAAAGAGCATTTTAAAGTCATATTGCCATTATCAGTTTGGGGGCTTCAGAGGTGCCCTCAAAATTCAATTCCAGCCATACTCTGGCAACACTCACAAAGTGCAGTGAAGACTCTACCCTGCAAGAGTAACAGATGCAGCGCAGCAGAGAGAGCTTCCTGGTTGCAATAGTATTTCCTCCTGATTTCAGTGATATTTTTCCTGCACGGTTATTATTACTGTCAGAGGTACAAGCTGGATGCTTTTAAGTTCCTGTGATTCCTGTGGGAAAAGCTAGCACATATTTGAACCTCCTTCTTTCTTTTAAAAATAATAATAATAATCAAAACTATGGCTCACACAATAATGGCTGACCTTATAATTCTTGTCAAGGTTATTTCCACTATTTGTATCCTCATTTTAAATGAGTGATCATATTGCATGATGCTCTCCAACCCACAAACTTCCCAGTGAAATCTCTTGTACAAAATTTCTGCATTAAAATATTTTGAACTCCTGTAAGGCAGCTCTCCTTAAAGGCTGTTGGAAGACTGCTTCTAGTTTTAGACTTTGCACGTGCATGAGAATCTGAGGCAAGAGAATGATGAGAGAAGGAAAAACAAAGAGTCCGGAAATGTTTTCCATGAACTTGCTGCATTGGCCTAATGTGTGAAATGCACTTGTGGCTTTATTTGTTCATTTGAAGCAAACTCACCATCAAGGTTTTTAAAAAGGAGTTGTGCTGGAAACATCAGATTGGATCCCATCCATGCCCATTATCCATGAACGTGCCTCCAGCCAGCGGGTCAGGCTTTGGCAGGATCACCTCCACCCCCCACCCCCCAGTGCTCATTTACCCACTACATAATCCGTCAATCGCAAACCGTTTGTGGTTCTACGCTGCACCACCTCAGCGTTGGCACATTCCCAGCTGTTTTCCTGCTTCGGAAGCAAGCCAAGACACTCTGGACAGCACAGATCACGCCGCGAATGACGACAACCATATTGTGATATTGTTGCTTTTGTTAATATTGTTACTGACAAAGTTACACTGCAAGATCTGAATGTTTCCTTCGCTCATTACAGCTTCACTGCCGGAATGATCACCAGGGCCTCTAATGGGGTTTTCGGGAGAGGGGAGAGCAGCGCCTCACTTCCTAATTCAAAAGGGCCACAAATTCCACAGGCGTTTCCAAATGGGTTTTAAAAGTATAAAATACAATCTTGCCTCTTAAACCTAAATGCCTCTTTTATTTACCACAAGCAATCATTCTTCAGTTTAAAACATTTTAATTTTATTTGGGTCAAGGTCACTCTGCATTCTCTTCAGAAATGATTTTGTTCTTACTGCTAATAAAAAAGCATAACAAACTATGACAAATTGTTCTGCTGTCAAAAGTTTGATTCACAAGTGATGAACAGTGTTCATCTTCTTTAGGATGGGCGACACGAACTTTGGAATTCTGGCAAATTCCTGAGTCCTGCCAGAACACTAATACTGCATCCTGTTTCTGTCTATGACTCCAGGGTTATTTACTGCTTCTGCTTTTGTTTCCCACTATGGGCTATGCCATACCGCTTTATGAAGAACTTAATTTGCTGTTTTTCATTTCTGTTTATTTAGGGAGCCAGACGCTCATCTTGGAATACCGGATTTGGTCACTCTAGCATGCATGGAGACACTTCTAAGATAGAAGCAGCTCTGTGCAGAGCAGATGTTCCACACTGGCTGCATCCCCAAAAGACTTATTTGCCTCTCTAGTGTCCCTCTACTGTCACTCTATTCAAGCGGACTTTAAAAGTGCCATGCACTTCCAGAATAAGCATCTGTGTGAGGCTCAGCAAAATGCGCGTTTAAAATGCACCTTCCGTCCGCATGGAAGTGTGTTTTCTTTCCCTGCATCTTTTTCTCCCCGCCCCCTCTCTTGTTCAAAGGAAAAATAGCCATTGGTTCTCTGTTCATCTCCCAGATCTCCATCCCCTGAAATGGCTTCCCATGCCTGCTGCAGCCATCGGCCAGGCAATCGTTTGTTCATTTACTCTTAGCACTTTCACAGAACACTGTCAAAATCCACCTGGTAGAGCAGCGGTGACTTTAAATACACCCACTTCACGCCTGATAACAATGTTGCAATCCATCCACTTCACACCTGATAACATTTCACACCTGATAACAATGTTGCAATTCTCCGCAATTCTGGCTCTTTGAAAGTTCTGTGCTTTAGAAAGGGAAGGAAGGGAAACTGCAGCATTTCTGGGAGATGTGTGAATGCTTTATGACTTTATGGCTATGTGTGCAGGCAGCAATCCCCGCCCCTTTTGCCACGGAGTGTCCCCAAGGTAAATGCTGTGAAGAAAACCCGCGACTTCCAAAAAGAGCGATGAAACTCTTCTTTAAAGGGCAGGTATTTTGTCACGGGTTTTCCTGCTTTTGTAGCGCTGGAAGCTCGTTCAAAACCCTGGCATGGGGGCGCTCAGAGGCAAAAGAAGATTTTTAGCACACTTTAAATTGCTTGGGGATGCACCCGCTGAGTCATTTCTGGAGGTCACCAGGAAGGGGTGAATAGGCCCTAAAATGGATTCTGCTTTCCAATGGTCACCTTCACCTTTTAATGCAGATTCCTATATGCTTGCTTCACATGTCTGTTGTGAAAAAGATATACCATAATACCATAATGACTACTGTATGTTGTCTGTCCACATACTTGGCAACTCCATGCAATGATCAGATGTCAGTAGACCCACAGTTTTCCTGAATTAACCTTGAAATCTCATAGCACATACTTGCATACATTAGAAGAAAGTCCATTATCTTCAAGGAAACAGATTTCCCACATAAATGGCTATTGTGACTACAGTCAAAGGCGTTTTCTTGCCATCACTGGGGAACTCTGGTTTTTTGAAAGTGAAATTTTCTCTATCACAGCACAAAAGAGGCTGCCCAATCTCCCTTGGTCCATATTTACTCAGCATTGGTAATCTGGGAACTTGCTGCTTCTTTTGTTTTTTTCAAACATGCAGCAGGTTCTCAGGTATCCATCCCAATGCTGAATTAGCACAGACTATGCCAGATAGTGGTGATGGCTTGGCACAGACTCTTTTAAGGAAGCATGAGAATTCCCAGATGTTCTTAAAAACACAAAGTCCAGGGAATGCCCAGGAAGAGTAGTAGTAGTAGTAGTAGTAGTAGTAGTAGTAGTAGAAGAAGAAGAAGAAGAAGAAGAAGAAGAAGAAGAAGAAGAAGAAGAAGAAGAAGAAGAAGAAGAAGAAGAAGAAGAAGAAGAAGAAGAAGAAGAAAAAGAGTTGGCTTTTCTACCCCAAAGTGGCTGACAAATCTTTCTATTCTTCTCCTCACATCAGAACACCTCGTGAGGTGGGTGGGGCTGTGACAGCTCAGAGCTGTGACCAGCCCATGGTCACCCAGCTGGCTTCATGGAGGAGTGCTGAATCAAACCTTCAATTCCCAGATAAGAGTCCAGCTCCCTAACCACTAGACCAAACTGGACCTGTCTATACTTCCACTGAGATCCTGGAGCAATACTGCCTCCAAAATTGGTCCAAAATTAGCCAGTGTCAACTGCTGTCCAATCTAAAGCAAGCTGTACTATAAAGTTAAATATTCCCCGCCTGTTGAATGACTAAGTTTCTTTTGCAGGGTCTAGACCTCAAGTGGCCAGGATCATGAGTTACTAAAGAATATGAGACCTGTCCAAAAAGCATGTAAAACATTGCTGAAAGCCATATTGCCCAAACATACATTCAAAAGATTTTTTAAAAGTAGAAGACACCAGGACATATTTATAAAAAATAACCAACAAACTGTTAAAGTGGAATGGCTAGAACTTAAAACTACTTAAATTCTCTTGAACTACTGTATGTATTATTTAAATCTTTTATCCATAATCTATAAGCTAATGTTGTACTCATACCTGGCTTCTTGGGGCAATTTAACATCCAGCGTTCCAGGGCGCATACATTTAGGGGCATAACCTGGTGTATAATGTTGCATAGTGAAACCCAGAGGGGATGGAGGACAGGACAGAAATAACTTACCCATATGAAAAGAATAATCATGTAATATTTATGGCCTGGGATTGAAATGTTTCAAATATTCAAAGTAATAAAATGTCAGGAAAAGCTAGACTTCCTGATATAAAGAAGGCTATAAATTTCTTTGTTTAAGCACAAGGTAGAAAAACACAGTGATATTTTATGATAAGCATTTGTGTGTGTGTGTGTGTGTGTGTGTGTACATTGACTGCAAGCAGTCAAGAACCCCCAGAGGGCACAATAGACCTACCTTTGGGAGTCTGAAGGAAGCCAAAGGAAGCCAAGTGCACAATCCATATGTAATAAAATTCAAGGAAGTTTCAAATATAATTTCAGCAAGCAGTGAGGTATTTTTACCATACAGCTCTAACATGAGTACCATAAAATACTGTTGCCCTCAGTGCCTGAACAGGGTTATTCCGAGTTGAAATTTTTGCTTCCTAGGCAACATAGGCAACATACTAGGCAATGAGCATTTTTAAACACACAGCACTGTGGCAGCCACTTGCTCTCCCTTATTTTCAAACTCAAAACCCAATTATTTGTCCCTCCTTGAGCAACTGTTTGTATCTATAAATAGATTTAAAATTCTGACGGTAGTGAAGTAAAAGGAAATTCTGGATAGTTTGCCAAAACCACAGGATCATTTTGCCTTTGAAAGTCAGGATTGATATGTTTTACCTGCAGGTACTTCTGTCGCCTGTTTACTGTCTTCATCCACTTTAGTGCAATGTCCTTCCTTATCCTTCGGCTACAGAGTTGTCAGCCTGCACCAGGCCGCACGCCCTCTTTCCCCTTTAGTTCAGAAACACAAATATCTCAGAAACACCTGACTGGAAAGCTTTTCTGATGCAGTTCCAGCATTTCTCATTTGCGGAATCATCAAGAGAGGAAGACTTCACGCCACTTGTTTCTGAGACACAGATGACAGAGGCAAAGATCAAGACAACATCCCCATGGGGGCAGGATGAAGCCAGAAGCCAAGATGAGTTGTAACAGGCTTGTGTAAGTTGACACGGGATGGGGGCATGGTGTAAAAATGGAGTGTTGTTATCTCACTTAAGTGAGCGCCCATTCTCTTAGGGCTCAGGTGAACTACTGTAGGGTTATTGTCTGTCCTGCCTGTTGGCCAAATGAGAACAATTTTTCCTTTGTCTACCTGGTGGCGCAGCTCCTTATATCCCCTCTCAGGACTAGCAACCTCCAGTCAGTCGAGAACCGCCTCCTGGTCATGCTGTACCTCCTCCGAATCCTTGGACATCTCCCGAGGAATTAAAAAGTATAAAGGCAGTTAAGGGAGAGAGAGATTTAAAACCCCTACATTACCCGGGTGGGCCGTAGTTCGCCTGAGCCCTAAGAGAATGGGTGCTCACGTAAGTGAGATAACAACGCTCCATTCTCCTTCTGGCTCAGGCTTACTACTGTAGGGACGTACCAGATACTACCCACCACAGGGAGGGAAAAATAACACATACTGCTACCAGACCATGTCCTACCGTAACCTGGACCACTTGCTGAAGCACCCTGCGACCAAAGGCCGCCTCTGCCGATCTGTACTGGTCCAACCGATAGTGCCTCGTGAAAGAGAATGGACTCGCCCAAGCCGCCGCCTTGCAGATCTCCGATATCGGTGCGTTGGTCCCAAGCACTGCTGATGTGGACGCCAACCTGGTAGAGTGTGCCTGAATCCCCTGTGGGGGTGTCTTGTTCTTAACACGATAAGCTAAGGCGATACTGGCCTTAATCCACCTAGCTATGACCCTCGCACTGGCCTTAGATCCCAGAGATGAGGGATGAAAACCCACAAACATCGAAGATGACTTCCTGTTTTCCTTTGTGCTACCCAGGTAAAAGGAGAGTGCCCTCCTAACGTCCAGAGTATGCCAACTCCTGTCCAGGTCCTTCTTAGGGTCTGCACAGAACATTGGCAAATGAATCTCCAAGGCCCTATGAAAAACCGTATCCACCTTAGGACAAAATTTTGGGTCAACCCTTAGCACCACTGAATCAGGCAAAAACTGACAATAAGGTTCCTCAGTTCTTAGTGCTGAAAGGTCCGAGACCCTTCTGGCTGAAGTTATCGCCACCAAGAACGCTACCTTATATGACAGTAACCTTAACAAAGTCGTAGCCAGTGGTTCAAAGGGTTTACCCATTAATGCCGTCAACAGTAGCTTCAGGTCCCAAGATGGGAACCTATGCACAACTGGAGGGCTTTTAGCCTTCAAACCTGAAAGAAACAATTTAACTAAGTTTAACTCGGGCAACCTGAACTCTGTTGAAAGGTCAAGAACCGACGCCAAGGCATACACCTGCTTTCTGATAGTGTTAAACTGCAGGCCCTTCCTCACCCCCTCTTCCAGAAAGGAAAAAACCTGAGACACTGATGGGGATTTGGGATCTACCCCTCTGTGCCCACACCAAGTAACAAAGACCTTCCATGTTGTGTTATATATCCTCTTGGTTGAATCCCTTCTGGCCTCTAACATAATATCTATCACCCCTTCCTCCAGCCCCACCAGCCTCAAGCATTCCCTTTGAGCTTGAATGCTGTCAAGGCCAGCCATGCTGGGTCCTGATGGAACACTCCCTGCTGGCCCAGCAATGTTGGAACCAGGGGTAGCCGGAAGGGGGGCTGAATCAGCATGCTGTTCAGGAGTGGGAACCAGCTTCTTCTCGGCCAGAACAGGGCGATAAGTATTACTGAGGCTCCCTCTCTGTACACCCTTTGCAGGAATTGTGTCAAAAGAGGAAAAGGGGGAAAGGCGTACAGAAGCCCTTCCAGCCACTCTGCCGACAGGGTGCCTATTGCACAAGCCCCCTTCTCTCTGAACCTTGACATGAAAAGAGGTAGTTGGGTGTTGGAGGACGTGGCGAACAGGTCGATGACTGGCCTGCCCCATCTTCGAGCTACTTCCTCAAACACCTGGGGATCCAGACTCCACTCCGCTTGCGGAAGGTCCCTCCGACTCAAGGAATCCGCCCAGGAGTTCTGAGAGCCCTGCACATAAACTGCAGATATAGAGAGAATGTGAGATTCTGCCCACGAGAAAATGTCTCTTGATAAGCTCATGAGGGCCTTAGACCTTGACCCCCCTTGTCTGGATATATGGGCCTTCGCTGTTACATTGTCTGATAACACCAGAACGTGTTTATTCTTAACCAGAGGGAGAAAAGCCTGTAGGGCTAGAAAAATTGCTTTTAATTCCAACCAGTTTATCTGATGCTTCAAATGCTCCTCAGACCAGGGCCCCTGGGCTGTTCTGCCAAGACAATGTGCTCCCCAGCCTCTATTGCTTGCATCAGATGTCACTCTAATGCACTCCACAGCAGCAATAGGGCAGCCCTTCAATAAATTATGCTTATTTAACCACCATTTGAAAGAAAGCCTAACTTTACTGGGCAGAAATAAGGTAATGTCCCTCTTGGCAGCGATCAAGTGCGCGAAAGGCAAGGTCAGCCACTGCAACTCTCTTAAATGGAAATTAGCCCAGGGAACCAGATCAATCATAGAAACCATCTTACCCAGTTCTGAGGTTAGGGAGCTCAGACATGCTCTAGATCTGGCTAAAACTGATTGGATATTCTTTATCAGTGTCCCCACTCTGTCCAGACTTGGAGAGATGAGGAAATCTGAGGTATTGAATAAAGCTCCCAAATGAACCAGAGACTGTGAAGGCGTCAAGGAACTTTTCTCCCAATTGATTAGGAAACCATGTTCCTGCAAAAAGGAGACTGTTCTGTCCACATTTATCCTTGCCGACTGGAATGACGGACCCTTACAGAGCACATCGTCCAAATAGGCAAAAACCTCTACTCCTTGCAACCTGAGAGAGGCCACTAGGGGAGCCAGTACCTTGGTAAAGTACCTGGGAGCTGCATTTAGCCCAAAAGCCATTGCCCTGTATTGATAATGCTTCCCCTGCACACAGAAACAGAGGTATTTCCTCGCCCCAGGTGCTACCAAAATATGGAAATACGCATGGCGTAAATCCAAAGACGCCAAGAAATCCCCTTTTCTTATAGTGCCCCGAACAGAAGCCAGACTTTCCATTTTAAAACTCTTTTTAACCAGAAATTTATTCAAAAACTTGAGATCCAGAATGCCATGCCATTCATCATTCTTCTTAGGAACAAGGAATAACAGTGAATAAATCCCTTGTCCTTTCTCTGAGGAAGGAAACGGTTCTATGGCCCCCAACTCCAACAGTTCCCTAACATGGCTCTCCATTTAACAGGGTTGGCAGAAACCGGGGAGGTTACAAACCTGGACTGAGGTTGGGATTTAAACTCGAGGGACCAACCATTCTTAACAACATCTAAAACCCAGGGATCATCACAAAATTCCTGCCAGGCATGGGCAAAAAGAGATAACCTGCCTCCCACCTGGTCCTGAAGGGTATTAACGGGTTGAAGCTCCGAACTTAGCTCCCCTGTTGAAGCCCCTCCCGAGGGGTTCTCTATTAGCACTATACTGGTGCCCCCAGCTACCCCGGCCTCTGGGGGGCCTAGACCGAAAGGGTTGTCTAGCCTGCTCCCTCGTCTGACCCCTAAAGAATGGGAATTTGAACCTGCCCCTCAAGCCCAAGGGGGGGGTGGAGGAGGGGGCAGAGGCCATAATTTTTTTCTTGTCTTTCGATTCGACGAGCATGTCTTTTAAACAGTCCTCACCAAACAGCTGTTTTCCTTTAAAGGGGGCAGCGATGACTTGGTTCTTTGAAGCCATGTCCACTTTCCATGCCTTCAGCCACAAGGCTCTCCTTGCCCCTGTACTCGCTGCTGAGGACCTAGCCGCTAGGAGCATGGAGTCAATGGCTAAATCAGCGACCAATGTCAAATTCCTGCGAATGCTGGACACCAGCTGTCTCGCCTCCCTGGAAAGGGAAGGGTTGGCCAGAAGGTCCTCCGACCACTTTAAGGCTGCTCTAGCCACAAGGGAGCCAGCAGAGAATGATCTAAGAATTAAGACATCGGCCTCAAAGGACTTCTTCAAAAGCGACTTCATCTTGCTCTCCAGTCCTTCTTTCAAATTGGTCTCTGGTTCCCTTGGCACCACCTGCTTGGTGACCAGTTGGGACACAGGAGAATCCACAGTAGGTATGATCCATAAGCTCTCTGCATGGTCACTGGGTAACAGAATACGGCGGGGAACCAGTGGAAGTTTTTGGTAGAGGCTGGATCCTTCCAGACCTCCAAAATCAATTTCTGGAAGACTGAGGGCAGTGGGAAAATCTTCTCTTCAGTGGGAGGAGCCCACAGGATGTCTGCTGCTTCAGCAGACTCCTCCTCAGGGGCAGTGACCGGCAACTTCAGATTCAGCACTCCAAAGGTCTCCTCTATCACTACCGGAAACTGATCCTGCGGTAACAGCCTAGGAGTCTGTGTCTTAGAGGCTGTAGGTTCAATGAGGAGATCTTCCTCCTCTTCATCAAGGATCGGCGTGTCTGGGACCCACTCATCCTCATTGGTGTCATCAGGCTCCTGCCCCTCCAAACCTATGGGCAGAGCGGGCCTTGGCTTCTCTGGGCCCATAGGCACTTCCTTAGTTGTGACCTTCTTGGGCTTAGGGATCTTGGCCTGATCGCTCTTAGACTGCCCCTTCAGCTTGTCTGCCTTGGGCTTAACAGGAAGCTTGCCCTTGTCTTTCTTGGCCCTCTTCTTCCTCTTAGCTGGGGTATCAGGTTCTTCAGAGGAAGAAGAAGAGGAGGTAGATGATGAGGGAGATGGTTGTCTTTTGTGCTTTCTCTTCATCTTCTTAGCAGGGCCCAAGAACATTCCAGAAGACTTGAAGGATGACATCAGATCCGTCACAATAGCCTCCCTGAAGGAGGATAGTAAGGCCGAGGCATCAGTGGCCTGGATGGTGGGCAAACTCAGTAAAGGCCCGGAAATATCCCTTGGGCAGGGATCCACCAGTGCTTGGGGTGCCGGCTGTGGTGTTAAGAATGGGCTGGGCATCGTGATGGCCGAGGATGGCACTGGATTAGCCTCAGGCCTATTTTTGGTTTGCGAATGCTTGATCTGTGGAGGCTTAAGAGGCTTGGGTGGCTTATCCGCCTTATCAGCACAATCCATCTCTGTTGATAGAGAAAAGGGAGAAGGGCAGGCCATCAAACCATTGGTTCATATATTAGGGAACAGCTCCTACCACTAACAAGGGCTTCCCCCCAGCTGTAGGCCTCTAATTTAGCCCGCCATGTGCTCAAAATGGTGCCCAAGATGGCTTCCCATCAAGAGCCTGCAGGCCTCGCCCAGGCCTGCTCTCCTAGGCCTTCACTAAGGCTCAGCCCCAGTGGCGCTACTGCCATCCGAATATCACTTTGGTATGCCCTTAGTTTAGTCCATGGAGAAAACACGGGTCTGCGCGACCACGGAGGTCCACCTAGGAGCGTAATCAGGGCCAAGAGAGGCACCCTAGGCCAAGCTATTCCCCGTGACCCACGCTGGTCCGCACGGCCATGGGATACGGACCTAAGGCTTTGCCGCGAACAAGCTTCCTCGGCTCTGTAGCCCAGCGCGGCCGTCAAGAAAAAAATGCAGTCACAGGACGCGGCCTAAATCCTCGTCCAGTGACCCGGCCAAGTCCGCGTTGGGGCTCGCTTTTCCCAATGCCGTGGCTTCGCGCTGGTGGCCGCTAATGGCTCCAGCTGGTCCCTGGGCTTCCAAGCAGCCAAGCGGGATGCCGTTCGGAGCGCTGCTGCTAGAATCCAACCCTTAAACAGCCGCGCTAAGTGGCTAGCCGCCCGATCGGGTTTTTTTCCATGGCGGGGAGAAGCAAGGGCCCAGTGAACAAACACCCCGAGCGAGTCCGCTACGAGGGCAGCCTCCCCTGCTCTGGGAACCCGCTCCAAAACCCCTCCAGGAGTCCCCTGAGGCCACAGGTTCCAACGTTGTCTACTCACCAACAAGCTGTGAAGAAAAAGAAGAAATAAGTTTTTCTCTCTCAACAACAGCAACCTCGCTCGGCCAAAGGCAAACGAGACTGACTGGGGGTTGCTAGTCCTGAGAGGGGATATAAGGAGCTGTGCCACCTGGTAGACAAAGTAAAAATTGTTCTCGTTTGTCCAACAGGCAGGACAGACAATAACCCTACAGTAGTAAGCCTGAGCCAGAAGGAGAATACTCCTGTTCTCCTTTTGTTTTTTTTCATTGTTGAATATAACCAGGCCGCGGAACAGGACTGTGACTCTTAGACTGCAAATACCCAAACACCTTGGATTCATTCACTAGTGGTACCATGAGATCACTCTTAAATTGCATGTTCTCTCAGTACTTCAGGATGCAAATTGCCTGAGGCCGATTTGCGCTTGGCTCACAGTTCACGACAGGTCAGCATCTGGACAGGTGCATCTTCCAACGTAAAACATGTTAAAATAAAAACAATGCTTATGGAGAAAGGTCTTTTGCTTTCTGATCTGTGGGCTGTTTCAAAATTTTGACAAAAGTGTTAATTCTTTTCATTCCGTTCCATTCTATGGATTACATTGCATTTTCATAGTTTTTTGCAACTGTGGGCCACACTGAAGGGCCGCAAATCCCAGGTGTCCTTCTGAAACAGAGAACTTGGGGGGGAATTCATAATAGTTCTGAAGCTGGCCAAAAATAAAGAAAAAATCCAATATACTTTTCATTAAACTTTGCATATTGTGCTCTAATACTCATTTAAAATTTGTATACACCTCTTCCCTTTTAAAATATAATTTTAAAGAAGTTTGCAAAATATTGTCCATAAAAATGGCTATTATATAAAAATATTTCATGCACAGTTGAGCTCAAGTGCACTATGAGCCTTTTTGCATGTATCTCTCTTAATCCAGATAAAGAAGATCCAGATCTTTGGTATCCAGTCCTCATAGCATCCAGTCCTTGAAGTTCCACATCATGGTGAAGGCCCAATGTGTCTGCATGGGTTGTCTAGCTCCTGATGGCAATGGGTGCTCAAGAGCGCTGCCGTGTGGATGCTGTAGCACCCATCCTGAAGCTCCAATTAGGCCTGTGCAGGAAGGTCCACTGGTGGCGCACTGCAGCTGGCCTGCATAGCCATCAACCAGGGGTCACTTCTGGTTGCAGTGGCCATGGAAGAGAGACATGTCTTCATGGCTGCCTATGAAGCCGCTACAAAGCTTGTGCTCAGCTTCACGGGGCACTATGGAGGAAGTGCAGTCCTCCATAGAACTACGTAGCATGTGTGTTGAGGGGTAGAACTGGAGCTGCCCTGCTGCACATGGACACCATTGGCCTGGTATACATGTGGAAACATGCTCTATGATCCGGTCTTCACAGCAGAAGACCAGACTGATGACACCATTAAAGGGGCCTTATGTTATTCCGGACTTCAACAGCGCTCATGCAGACAACGCATCCAGAATGGGGCCCTAATGGGGTCCTTAAGGGTTTGTCTGTGCGGAAAGTACGTAACTGATCTGTACCAACTGCGTACCTATTGGGTTCCTAATGGGATCTTTGTTGCCTGTGCAGAAAGGACCTGTATGAAGAAAAGCACCGAGGGTGTTTCGTGAACATTGACAAGGCCCAGATACCCTAATGTAGCTCAGTGGAAATGGTCTGCCACAACTCAGAAGCAACCGTGCCTGCACACAGAGGGTGATACTGACCTCCATGTGCAAGTGCAAATACTCTTCAGGGTGGACCTATGCTGCTAAAATTGGCCTGGGGAAGCAGACCTCACATGGCCAAAAAGATGCTCCGGCAGAGGTGGTGGCCCTACATGCCTCCACCAGGTAAAATGAAGACATGCGTTTGTTGAAAGGGATGGATAAACTTCTGCTAAGTCTTATTAATTTAGCAATGGAAAAGTTATACAGATTTGCCATGTATGAATATAGTATAGATCAGCGATGGCAAACCGTTTGAGCTCGGTGTGCCAAAATTTGCAAGAAAACCTAGCTGTGTCACATCTAGAAATATCCATAATTTTGTTATATTTGTAGCTCTAGTAAAGAAGTTATATTTTTGATATACGTATTTTATTAAAAGCAAAAACAAATAATTCTTTACATTAGTGACTTTTGTTGCTGAATTTCGTTTGCTAAATCTTCAATTGAAAGTTGGTATTTCGCACACTTCAAGAACAAGCAAGTGCTACATGCCCAGTGCCAGGGTGACCAGGTGTGTCACCCAAAAGGGCTTGGCATGTCGCCTGTGACACGCGTGTCATAGGTTGGCCATCACTGGTATAGATCAAACGTGAATGAAGAGGTGCCACACGCACAACTCAAGAGATCCTTAGACTCTATTAGGGCACTGTTTTTAAGTAGCAAAAGAAGAAAAAAGAGGCTGAAATGTACTTCAGGGGTGGTAGTATTTGGGAACCAATGTTCCTCCCATCCCACCTCTGTTCCACATTGAAAGCATTTCTGCTCTTTAATATGAATGAGGAATGGAATGGGTGCACTTGCGTATTGCAGCAAGGTAGAGAAGAAGGTGATGTCCCTGCCAGCCACTCGCTCCTTCCCTCCACGGATTGCCCACTGCACATGCAAGGCCGCGGGAAGGTGCCATTTTCTGCACACCCGATGGATGTTGGCATGCTGTTTTCAGAATCCTCTCTCAAGGAAACAAGGAAGACACTGCTTTAGAAAATGCCTTGACTCTATCAGTTGAAGGCTCAAGGGAGGGGGCATAAAGGGAGCGGTAGCTTGTCTGGGTCTTGACAACTGGCTGCAACATGCCCTGTGTCTCCCTAAGAGATTTTGTTTCTCTTACCTGATATCAACTGATTAATTTAATGCTAAGTCCAATCTGTGTGCTTTTTCTGCTCTTAGGCTGAATCCCCAAAATACTTATTTGCCTCTCTGAGTTCCCTCTGCTGTCACTCGAATGAAGTGGACTTTAAAAGTGCCATGCACTTCCGCAATAAGCGTCCGCACGAGGCTCAGCAAAACGCGTGTTTTTAACGCACCTTCCGTCCCCAAGGAAGCCTGTTTCCTTTCCCCGCATCTTTTCCCCCCCGCCCCCTCTCTTGTTAAAAGGAAAAATAGCCAGATCTCCATCCCCTGAAATGGCTTCCCATCCCTGCAAAGGCAGATGAGCGCTCACTCATTCACTTTCAGCACTTACTTTCACTCAGTTCTCTGTTAGAAAAGGCTTCCCGTCCCTGCAAAGTCAGCGGCTGCAGGCATCGGCAGCGCGATCCTTCGCTCATTCACACTTTTAACACTTTCACAGATCACCTGATAACAATGTTGCAATTCTGAGCAATTCTGGCTCTTTTTACAAAGGAAAGGAAGGGAACCTGCTGCATTTCTGAGATGTGTGAATGCTTTTTTGGCTGTGTGTGCAGGCAAGCAATCACCGCCCCTTTTGCCACGGAGCGTCCCCAAGGTAAATGTTGCAAGGAAAACCCGCCACTTCCAAATAGAGCCCTGAAAGTCTTCTTTAAAGGGCATGTATTTTGTCGCGGGTTTTCCTCATTTTGTAGAGCTGGAAGCACCTTGAGAAGCCTGGCATGGGAGCACTCAGAGGCAAAAGAGGAGTTCCAGCAGACTTTAAATTGCTTGGGGATGCACCCTTACTGTTAAAACTTCTTCACTTGGTACAAGTTATCATTTGGGGTAACGTTTTCTTTACTTGGACTTCCTCTTGCTTTGAGTCTCTGCTACTATCCCAGTTTTGATATTGTTCCTGCTGGATAATTAAATGCCCAAAGAAGTGATCTCCATTGCTGTCTCCTCCACTATCATGAAATCAATGACACCCACCCCCCCGCAATTGCTCCCCCACTGAGCTTTCAGTGTTTTGAGGGAAATGTGTGCTTGGTGACTTTTTGATGAACTTAGAACAGACTTGGAAGAAATTAGATACTCTCCCATTTAAACCAATAGAACAAAAGTTTTCATTTTTCAAATTTTCACTGTAAGATTTTCAAGCCCTAATTAGGTACGGATAGATTACACTGTATGTTGTGGTGTATCTTCTGGATGTACAATCGTTGGGTTTTTGCTCTAACTGTTTTAATATTAGTTCTACTTGTTCCTTGTGAAAAATAATGAAGTTTGTGGAGTGTGGAGAAGTTTTGTATTCCATTTGTTTTTAATTCCTGCAGCTATTTCCCACAAAATACATCTACACTTCCACTTACCTGTCGTACAAAGCAGACCTAATTAAAAGGTTGTGTGTCAAGTCAGTGGAATACTGTAGTAAAACAAATCGCACAAGTGAAAGCATCTCCAAAGTTGTCCTGCCTGCTTCTTCAGGAAACTCAAAATAATAATGTAGTCCCTCGAAGTATGCGAATTAACCAGACTTTCAAACTACGAGATCTACGTTGACTTTGGATGCAAGATGTATATTTCAGGACACACTAGGAAGAGCAATTGAAGGGTACTATCGTTCAAGTTATTTCTTTTTGATGCTTCGATTGATGCACAGTGCAACTTATTTTTACCTTTTAAGCATATTTTCTTGCGACATCTCACTTCTGTCTTTAGTCTTTATTTTCATATTCCGAGGGAAAAAAATAAGTCACTGTACCATTTACCCATGATCAGAGAATGGGTATTGTAACATCTTGGACAGGCAGAGAGGCTTCATCATCTGAATACCTAGCCCTCAGCCTTTTAAGGGGTGCTATACAAGGATTTATGTAAGTTCGAGTAACTGATTCTTGTCCTCCCGTGATATATGGGAGTTTTTAAAAGTGTCATTATCTTAAGGGACCATAAAAAGTTATATTAGAATATCTACCCTTTCACTGGCTTGAAAGGCCATCTGGCCTTACTTAAGCCACCAAATGTACACTCAGTTCCTTCAGGGATAGTTTTGTTGTATGATGTTGGCTTGCTGCCCTTTGAAAAGGATTTAATGCACGCCACCGAGTTTCTTTAGCTGTTCTATGCAGATATAGAGTTGGGAGTTTTAAAAGCCTAACATAGTCCCTAGACTTAAAAAAAACGAAGAAGATTCACTTAGCCAATAAACTGTAATAGAATAGTCTTCAACTTGGGGCTAGACCTGTGACAAATGTCACTATCTATTTATCCTTAAATTATCTGTGGAAGTGTTTATGTACTATGAAACATTCCGCATGAGCTAGACAGGAAGCTATAAAATATTTTACGAGAACTGCACATGGCTGACAGCAGAACTTTAAGGCAAACGTCGTCTCATCTAAATCTGAAAAATGCCAGGAAAGAATTCTTTCCACAACAATCCTGCCTTGACCCAAGCCCGGCTAAGCCGCTTCCGGGACTCACATGTTTGGCTGCTGCCTAAGGAGCATGAAGCAGGAACCCCTTTGGCTGATTAAAACTGTAGAGAGAAAGGATCAGGAGGATTCCTAGGAGCGTTCCTTTGTTCAGACTTTTGGAGCTAATGTTTTAAATACACACACACACATGCAAACACCAGGAGCCTTCGAGCCAAAATAGGGGAGCTAGAAAGCTTAGTTATGGAAAATAGGATTGATATTATTGGCATAACTGAAACCTGGTGGACCAGTGAAAACCAATGGGATACGGTCATCCCAGGTTACAAACTGTACAGGAAAGACAGGGAAGGGTGACATGGAGGTGGTGTAGCTTTGTATATTAAAGAAGAGATAGAATCTTAGGAACTGGAATATCCAGGTGAGTCTGACTCTTCCACAGAAGCAGTGTGGGTAAAAATACCAAGCCAAAAAGGAAGTCTAACAATAGGGACATGCTACCGTCCTCCCAACCATACGCCCAAAGGAGATGAACAATTGGAGAAGGAGGTAAAGGAGGTATCCCATAAAGATAGGCTAGTTATAATGGGGGACTTCAATTATCCTCACATAGACTGGGTGAACTCCTGTTCAACTCAGGAAACAGAGAGAAAATTCCTAGACCTGCTAAATGACTGTTCTGTGGAACAAATGGTCATGGAACCAACCAGAGGAAAGGCAGTCCTGGACTTGATCCTAAGTAATGCTCGGGACCTGGTAAAGGATGTCACTGTAGCTGATCCAATTGGGAACAGTGACCACAATGCAATAACCTTCAATTTAAATACAGGGAATAAATTATTAATAAAGTCTAACACAGAGACCTTAAACTTTCATAAGGGAAACTTCCCCAAAATTAGGAAATTAGTAAAAAGGAAATTGAAAAGGAAAGTCAAAAGAGTTAAGTCACTTCAAAATGCATGGAGACTACTTAAAAACACAATAATGGAAGTGCAACTAGAATGCATTCCTAAAAGAAGAAAGGGGACTTCTAGGTCCAAGAAGAAACCAATGTGGCTCACAAATAAAGTAAATGAAGTCATTAAAAACAAGAAGAGTTCATTTAGGAAATGGAAGGCTTGTCCAAATGAGGAGAACAGGAGAGAACATAGACACTGGCAACACAAATGCAAGACAGCCATTAGGAAAGCTAAGAAAGATTTTGAGGAGCACATTGCTAAAAACATCAAAAGAAATAACAAGAACTTCTATAAGTATATCAGAAGTAGGAATCCAACCAGGAAAGCAGTTGGACCACTAGATGGTAAAGGACAGAAAGGGGTAATTAAAGACGACACGGAGATTGCAGAGAGACTAAACAAATTTCTTGCTTCCGTATTCACGGAGGAAGACAGAAGACACATGCCAGTAGCTGAACCAGTATTTTCTGAAGAGTTAAAATGTACAGAAATAACCAAGGGAGAGGTCCTTGCATGTCTTAATAAACTAATTGTTAACCAGTCACCGGGACCAGATGGTATTCATCCAAGAGTCCTTAAGGAACTCAAATGCGAAATTGTCAACCTTCTAGCAAAAATATATAATCTTTCCCTAACATCAGGCTTCGTACCTGAGGACTGGAGGGTAGCAAATGTAACACCAATCTTCAAAAAAGGATCCGGGGTGATCCAGGCAATTACAGACCAGTTAGCTTAACGTCAGTTCCATGTAAGGTGATGGAAACTATTATTAGCGACAAAATTAGTGTGCATATGGAGGAGCAAGCATTGCTGAACAAAAGCCAGCATGGCTTCTGCAAAGGTAAATCATGCTTCACAAATTTGTTGGAATTCTTTCAGAGTGTCAATAAACACATGGATAAAGGTAAACCAGTAGACACTGTCTACCTGGACTTTCAGAAGGTTTTTGACAATGTCCCACATCAAAGGCTACTGAGGAAACTCATCAGCCATGGAATAAAAGGACAAGTTCTGTCCTGGATTTGTGACTGGCTTAAGGGCAGAAAGCAGAGAGTAGTAATAAACAGCAAATTCTCAGGGTGGAAAGAAGTAAAAAGGGGGGTCCCTCAAGGCTCAGTACTGGGACCAATGCTTTTTAATTTATTCATCAATGATCTAGAAGAAGGGGGTACATAGTAAAATAGCGAAGTTTGCTGATGATACTAAATTATTTGGGGTAGAAAAATCCGAAAGAGATTGCCAAGAGCTCCAGAGGGATCTCTTAGCATTGGGTGAGTGGGCAACCAAGTGGCAAATGTGCTTTAATCTTAACAAGTGGAAAGTAATGCACAAGAATCCAAATTATGTCTATAAACTGATGAGGTCTGAGCTTTCTGCAACACACCAGGAAAGGGATCTCGGGGTTTTGGTGGACAGTTCAATGAAGGTGTCAACCCAGTGCACGGCAGCAGTGAAAAAAGCTAATTCAATGCTGGGAATAATTAGGAAGGGAATAGAAAATAAGTCAGCAAATGTCATTTTGCCCCTTTATAAATCTATGGTGAGGCCACATTTGGAATATTGTGTACAATTCTGGTCACCACACCTCAAAATGGATATTGTGGAACTAGAGAAGGTGCAGAGAAGGGCAACCAGAATGATTAAGGGTCTGGAACACCTCCCTTACGAAACCAGGGGCGCGTCTTCATGGCATGTGTTATTTCAGTTTAAAGAATTCGAAATAAAAGAAACGGAACAAAGCTGTCCAGGCGACTTGCAAGTTGATCCGGTTCCGATGGCAGCCTTAACGCGGGATCAATACTCGGAGTCCACATGGCAGCATTGTCCTCCTGCCCATTGCCCACACTCTCTCCTGTGATTGGTTTTCCCTGCCAGGATCCCACCCTCCCTTCTCTTTGCGTCATGCTCCACCGGGAATTCCCTGCCCAGTCCACCCTCCCCCTTCCCAGCAGCAGCAGCAGCAGCAGCAGCAGCAGCATCCATCCATCCACCCACCCATCCATCCATCCATCCATCCATCCATCCATCCATCCATCCATCCATCCATCCATCCATCCATCCATCCATCCAGGCGCTGCGGCGCTAGCGGCTTCTCCCTGGGGCTCCGCCGCCGCTTTCCCCCCGCTTTGCCGCCACTTTGCCCCGCAGAGGAGGAGAGCCAAGGGGTGGACAAGAGGGCGAAGGGGGCTCCTCGCTTGCTCTTCCCCCGTGGTCGGGAGGGAACTCCGCCCCCCCACCTCACAGGGACCGAAGCTGGATTAAAACCTTGGCTTGTGGTCACACCTAAGGTTTAATCTAGCTTCACTCCACCTTCAGAGTGAGAGAACACATCAGCAAAGTGACCAGTAGTTTTCTTTCCACATTATCTAGTCTAAAGGTGGATTTTCTGAGTTATTAACCCTGAAAGAAAATCAGCTTGTCAGTTTGCTGGTGTATTCTCTCACTCTGAAAGTGAACTGAAACTGGATTAAACCTTAGGTGTGACCACAGGCAGAGGCAAAGTAGCCTAGAGGGGGCTCAAAGCGGTTGACATTCTGTTTTCACCCTTCAAGGGACTAAGTGGCTGACAAGCCTTCTCACCCTTAAGGGGGCTGAAAGCGACTGTTCCGAACCTTCAAAGGTCTGAAATTGCGCAAAATTGCAACATTGTTTTTAAGGTGTGAAGCGCTTAGATTGATACAGTGTTTCAGCTTTAAGGACTGGAGGTTTATAGTGGGTGTTTGAGGGTGGATTTTTTCAATGAAGGAAACCCTAAACATGACGTGCTTCTAATACGTTCAGCCATTGGTTACAGTGCGATTGGGGGGGCGGGACAGCCTTAACACTGAATCTCATCCCGGAACGATACTGTCCACACAGTTAAAAAGGAAACACGTATCGACGCACAATCCGGAGTGAGACCTGTTGAGATCAGGATTTATTTCTAATCGGGATAACGTCCTTTAACACGGAAATACCATGTTAATCCGAAGTGCCATCTGAACTGCGCAAACTCAAAACGTTTTGAATTCGAGATAACTATGCCATGAAGACGCACCCCAGGCTGCAACATCTAGGCCTCTTCAGTCTGGAGAGACGGAGTTTAAGAGGGGACCTGATTGAAGTATATAAAATTATGCACAGTATAGAAAAGGTGGATAGAGAAAATTTCTTTTCTCTATCGCCCCACACTAGAACCAGGGGGCATCTATGAAGCTGATGGGTAGGAGAGTCAGGTCTGACAGGGGGAAGTATTTCTTCACCCAGAGGGTCATCGGCTTATGGAATGTGCTGCCAGAAGAGGTGGTGACAGTTACCAGTCTAGATGGCTTTAAGTTAGGGTTAGACAAATTTATGGATGACAGATGTATCAATGGCTACTATAACGAATGCCTAGATGCATTTTTCAGGCTGGGCGGGGGGAGGAACTGGGGCACTTCTAAGGCCATCTGCTGGGACTTGAGAGCAGGAGAAGGTTTGTCCTTGTCTCTGCTTGAGATGCCCATGAGCATTTGGTGGGCCACTGTGTGTGACAGGATGCTGGACTTGATGGGCTGTGGCCTGATCCAGCAAGGCTTCTCTTATGTTCTTATGTTCTTACATACATGGATTCCATATGCTTTAAACATGTTTTCAAATGTGTAGAGAGCAGGTTTCCTACCCTCCACAGTGAATTACAGGAAAACTAGCAGAGAACTGGGGCCTGCTCACACTTGGCTTTATTCTGCAGTATATCCTGCAATAGGGTCCTGTTGTCTTTATGCTGGTGCAGCTACAGCAGGAACCAAAGGAGGCCTGCTAGAGTCTGCATTAGCATGTGGACAACAGACTCTTACCCTAAGATACATTCCAGAATTTGACCAAGTCTCCTTAAGTGAAAGCCTGATCTTTAGAATGAGAAATAATGACAGCTTGAATCCAGTGGAAGAGTTGCTAGAGAAGCATACAGTTCTTGCACTTCTCTTGTGAAGCTGCTTTAACAATGTCAGATGGACATGTCTTGTCCTCTCCTTGACCAAGAAAGCAACTGACTTGGGCTTTCCATATGGAGGACTTAAAAAAAAAAGTCAAAGTCAACCTATAAATTGTGTCCGCGAGGCAGCAGGCAGTGGGTGGTTTGAGGTGCATTTCAGGGTGATCAAAGAGAGACTTCCAGGCAAACTTGTCATTCTGTGGTCCCACAGACCACTTTTTTTGTCTTCTGGCACATTAAGGACTGAGAAACCAATGGCAGCATCATGTGGAACTAGAGGGAGGAAGTGAGCTCAGAAGAAAGTGAAATGTAAACAAACAGAGTGGATGATAATCACATAATCAACAATGCCAAATCGCAGTTGGAAAAAGCACAACCATGTATCGTATCCAGTCATACCACTGAACTTCTTGATGAACCACCAAATATCTCAGTGCTTTCGGAGGGTCTTCCTTGGATGCTCCTTTGGACCAAGGCAGCCACTTCAAGGGCAGGCCAAAATGCCCAAGGAAACTGAACCTGGCAACATGACATTGCTATTTCACTTAACAATTTTGCATCAATGTATTCTTTGGCCTGTATGGACTAAAGAGCAGTAGATGATCAATCCATCTTTATTATGGGTCTAAACCACAAATAATTCAGAGGTAGATACCAGTTTTAATAAAACAGAATGAGGCAATGAAACAAACAAACAAAACAATTCAAACGCGTACACTAACATTAGAAAGGAAGATATTACCAGCTCTGGAGTCTGACAACTTGATGAGCAAAGAAAACAGATATACAATGAACTAATAACACTGTGGTTATTAATCATGAAATTCAAGGTTGCTGGACAGGATTCATGGCAATAGAAGAGACTAAAAAGCACAACAAAACATTTTCTGTCCTCACCCCCTATTCTTGCGAGGAAACATCCTCTGTTCTGGGGGCTTCATCTGTTGCTTCTTATGGCAGCATTTTTAACAGCCTGTGAATTATTACACATTAAGGAAATCTAAGAAGTCTAGGTAATGGGCTCTGCAATGTTGTACATACTTATACTCAGAGTGGATGGCTTCTGAAGCAGTGGATTAATTTTAGTGATTTGTTATAATATTTGCTGCAAAAAGAAATAAATGTATCCTCCAGTGCTGTGCATTAATGTTGAATGGGCAATTACTCTTTGTTATTGTAATGTCAGATAAAAGATAATAATAATCTGTTCCCATCATCATCACCATCTTAGTGATGGCCTTGCTGGCTAAGAAGCATGTCTCTCTCTCTCTCTCTGTAGGACCTGCTGGTGTGGCAGCCCAAGAGGAACTCCAAGCTTGAGATCTGGCAGGCCAGCCAGTGCCCCAAGGAGGTGCCCGTCTCAATCTGTGCCATGTCCCTGTCGATCCTGAGCAGGAGGTGTTAACACTGCTGAGATAGCCTTCAACGAATATTCACCAGGAAGCCACAGTGACTTCCAGCTGTACATAATGGCCTAGGGTGAGAAGGGAGAGCTGCACACTTTCTGTGGACCGTTGTGGTGGGGCACTATCACCATTGTAAAAACTATTTTATCTTTTTATTCATTTTATACTGATTTTATTGTGACCTGCCCTGAGACCTTCATGCATAGGGTGGGATAGAAGTAGGAAGGAAGGAAGGAAGGAAGGAAGGAAGGAAGGAAGGAAGGAAGGAAGGAAGGAAGGAAGGAAGGAAGGAAGGAAGGAAGGAAGGAAGGAAGGAAGGAAGGAAAGGAGCTTCAAGTGAGGGAGAGAGAAAAGGACTGTGGCATCTGTCTTCTTTTTCTCTTTCCCTTCTAACATTGTTTTCCTCACGTGTGGTATTTTTTTAGGTTATAGGCATGACAACAGGGAGCCATTTGGCAGTATATTTCATAAGCTGCCTTGGAAGCCTTTTTTAGGTATAAGTGAGAAATACTACAAATAAATAGAAAAATATTATTTATCAAAAATAGTGCTCAATTTTATTTGAAACCATGCTGCTTTTGCTTGTTGAAAATAAAGCTTTAGCATAGCTAAATATGTTGGACTCTTTCTGCTGAAGGATTACCTACTATTCAAGCTGGGTGAGCTGAGGAGCATGAACCTAGAACTTCCCTCATTACTGTAAATACCATCTCAGTGCATTTGCCCTACGTTCAAAAATTAAGAATAAGAAAATAAGATTGTGAAGTGATACAGTTAAAAGGAAAACTTCGGAGAATACTTGCATTCACCCGTTAACATGAATAAATGCTGGTTACACCAAGAGAGGGAGACAAAATGTAGTTTGTTTTCCTTATAATTTTGCTTCTTGGAGAAAAGGTTATTATATGGGTTTCTTGAAGAAACCTAGATTTTATAAATAATTGCCTGTCAGAGTGTTCAAGACAGACAAATATACAGCAGACCAACAAAAACATCATCTGTCATATTTCTAAGAGAAATATATGTTGATTTTTCATTCTCTGGGGTTGTAAGTGTACCAGTAAGAAAGAAATGCCAGTGCTTTTTTGCTTATGCATTTTTTTTCAAACAAATGTAAAATCTGGGAAAGATATAGCTAGAGAAGGATTTTTGGTTCCAGTATCCTTGGCCCAAAATGTTTTCATTTGCTTATATGCCTGCAGATCGAAACCAAATACAATAAATGCTGGTGTTCTTTTAAAAAGTCTGCATGTTTACAGCAAGCATATAATTTTCCATCATTATGGACGCCAAGAAAAATAAGAAATCATGATATAAAGAAAAGTTTAATCATACATTTCAGCAAGAACAGACAGAACATCAGAAATGTTTTTTTCCCCTTCTTTATTTTATACATTATTTTTAGTTCTTTATCATGTAGATTAGTTCCAGGAAAAGGACAAAAGTTTTTTAAAAGCACAACTTTGCCACTATGCACAGTATAAAACCAAGGCGAGTAGATGTAAATAATCAATACTTTTTTTTAGCTTATGGTGAAGATCCTCTTTTGGAAGCTTTCTTGATCTTTGTGATTAATTCTACTACATCAGCATCTGCTGCTGGACTGATAAAAGAAAACCAAAGCACCATATTCAAATTCCTAGCCAAAACAGAACAGTTTCCATTGTTCAGGCCACAGTATATAGCACTATAATGTCCTCAAAGAAGACAAAAACTGCATGAAGCGTGTAACACACCAGTCGACAGTGAACAGAGGCCTACTTGCACTACAGCTTGTGGTGCATAATTAGGGAACACCTGGGGAAGAGCAGCAGCCTCCAGGTGCCCCCTGCCCTCCCAGAAATTGCCTAATCATGCATTAGGTATGGAGCACAAAATTGTGCTTCATACTTTCATCAACCTAAACCAAAAGCTTAGCCGGCGAGTCCAGGTGACAGTCATTTGCACCTCTCCGGTGTTCTGGGGTCATCTGAGCTGCCACACAAGTGCGCTGGCACCAGGGTCAACCATAGATGTGACTGTGACTGCACCTGCGTGCGTGCAGAGTGTGAGCGTCGTCATAGGGTGCTGCAACCAAAATGGTGGTGCTCAGAAGAGGATTTGTCACAGGCGGTGACTGATTGCGCAGGCTTAGACTATAAGTGGAAATGTCGGGCAATTACACTCCTTCCCCATCCAGCAGATGGGAAGTGCGAAATTGCCCCACGGCTCCTTTCACCGACTGCATCCGAAAGAACAGAAAGATGTGGTGATAAAAGAGAATTCTGAGAAGGTGTTCCACTAGTCAGTGGCCACAGGGTGAAAATCATATACTATGACTATTATTATTCAACAGAATATCAAAGAGAAATAAAAGAGATGCGTAAACCAAAGTAAGCCTTTCCGTCGGCACCAACAACATTCTGATATTCCGCAAGAAATGTTAGGCTTTAATTCCATCTTTTTAAAGCCATTATCCCTGGGCCCCTTTATCAAAAACTGAAAGGGCATGAGACCTTGACAGCGTCTGTGTGTGCGCAGAGGTCAGGAAGGCGTCCAGCTTCCAATACACAGAGGCCAGCTCTCTTAGGAGGAAAGGGGCAACAGCCACCGGCAGAGAAATACAAGGTTATGACTAGTAATTTGGCAATACATGGCTTTTCCTTCTAACATCAGCGCTGCCCAAAACAATTTTATTCCCTGTTCAAAGTGTATTTGTAAAAGTTTTCTAACAGTGAGAAAGAGCATCTGCCTTCCTGATTGAAGGAGCATCAATAAATCATTAAGAGAACAAATAATTACTCAATGTTTGCTGGGAATGATATACTAAATTCTCCCATTGCACATGACTGCCAGAGGTCAGCCAGGCTTCTTGTGCATGTTCTTTGGGCCATAGGAATAAACAAATTTTTGTTCAGTAATTTTTTTCAGAACAATGGTGTTTTTTAAACAGTTTTAAATTAGCAACTTTTCACAAATCACATGATGGAGACATGATATCCATATCTTAGGCAAACACTGAGACTGACAGGGGTTTTGCGTAGTTTACATAGAAATGCACGAGATCAAATCCTGAACCAATGGTGATCAGAGGCAGAGCTTAGGATTTCAAAGGGCAACAGAACCCCATTCCCAGGCAGTGTCTCCTGTGGAGTTTGTGCTACAGCTGTGGAATGGCATGGATTTGTCCGCCGACACCTCACAGTTTGTCCAGGCAAAGTCTCCCATGGATTTCCCTACCAAGTGACTCTAGGAAACACTGTAAGCCACTCCCACTCACCAAATCGTGCAAAACCTTCTGCAGACTGTGGGTTCTCCAAGTTTCTTTCCAACTTGCAAAAGGCCTTGTCTACCATACAGAACTTCCTGGGGTGGAGGGAGGCTCTCAGGAGGTCTTGGGGTTTCCCTCTGACCCAAATCCTTTGACATCAGACACTGGACAAGTGAAAATCTACAACTGCGTGTGAGTGAAAATGCGTGCAAAGAAACCGTACATCACAAAGATGGTTTATTAACCTACTTTTTAGAAATACAGGATTGGAATATGTTTGAAAAATATTGGCCTCCGGGAGGAAAAACAAACTCGAGTGCAATGTAACGGAAATAAAATAATTCATAAGTGGGCTTTTTTGGGGGGTTCTATTAGCTTCTATAGTAATGAACTAAAGTTAACAATAACAATAGGAATAAGAAGAACAAAATTTAGAATTCAAGTATGTGAATTGCCCCTGACATAAAATACTGTGAAAATGTCAGAATGGTGTGAAATGCTTCGCCCACCTCCACCATCGGCCGAACATCCTGCCATTAATTAGCCAAATGTTCCCTTGAGAAGCAAAAGCAAAAGACCTGTGGGGGCAGAAGGACACGGAAAGAGGAGACCGTCGGCCAGCTGATCGTCACAAGGCAGCCCACTCACAGCTTCCCATAGAAATGCTGAGGTGTCGTTCATTCATTTTTGCTCTCCGCAAAGGGTGCAGGGGAAGGGATGCCTTCGTGGGACGCTCCTTCCTCCTGCTGCGGCCACATCCATGTCAGCAAGCTAGAAAAGTCATCCCGTTTCTGCGGTAGGCACTCTGTCAAAGGCAGAAAGTCTGTCATGAATTATCACACCAACTTGAGCAAGGGGAAAGGCAGAGAGCAAAGCAAGGCCGCCTTCCTCTTTTGTAGCCCACTCTGGGTACAACTAGCAGCAAACTTAATCTTAACATTTCTGGTGGGGAGGCGAGAAGCAGCCGCTCTGCCTATTAAAAGCTCAGTGTGGTTAGCAAGTGGTTAGTCATTCTTTTCCGAGACCTGCATGAAAATAAAACATTTTCTTAATTACCTAATGCATAAATAAGCAGGGGTTAAAACTACTACTATGATTCCCCCCCCACTTCATAAGCTCAGGGCATCTCTGAAGTGAATTTGTCTTAATAATAATAAGTTGCTAAGTGTCCAACCCTTTTGCTGCTTTTGGTGGTGGGACAACCAGGAGGGCCTCCTCTCCAGATCTCAAAGTATGGGCAGGTTGATATGGGAGTAGCTGTTCCTTCAGATATTTGGGGCCCAAGTCATTAAAGGCCTTAAAAGTTAAACACCTAGAATTGGGCTTGGTAGCAAACCGGCAGCCAGTGCAACTCTTTTAAGACCAGTGTGATGTGCGGACACCAAATGTCCTGGTCAGCAATCTAGCTGCTGCATTCTGCACTAGCTGCAGCTTCCAAATCCATAGAGCACATTACAATAGTTTAGACTGGAGGTTACCAGAGCATGGATAACTGTGGCCAAGTCATCTCTGTCCAGAAAAGGATTCAACTGGCACACCAACCATAGTTGAGAATAGGCATTCTTGGCCGTGGTCTCCACCTGAGCTTCAAGCATCAGTGCAGAGTCCAGGAGCACCCCCAGATTTTGCAATTGTCTCTTCCAGGGCATTACAACCCCATCAAGGACAGGGTGTCTCCCAACTACCTGGACCTGAGACCCTGTGACACACAGCACCTCCGTCTTGTCTGGATTCAGCTTCGATTTATTGCCCCCCCATCCGGCCCATTACTGCCTCCAGGCAGAAGTAGCACAGTTAAAAGATATTAAACAACTATATCTCTATATACTGTAAACTACCGCTGTGCCAAACAAGGAAAAAAATCTGGATATAAAAGTAGACAATTCAATGAAAGTATCGATACAACGTACAAGTGCAAAAAAGAAAGCCAGTAACATGTTAGAAATGATAAACAATGGTATTAACAACCAAGATGCCAATATCATAATGCCCTTATTAAATCAACAGTACAACCGCATTTGGAATACTCTATGCAGTTTTTGGCACCGCATCTCAGAAAGGATTAAGTAGGGTTGGAAGAGCTTCAGAGGAGGGCAAGCAAAATGATCTGACAAGGAAAGTTTGCAACTTCTGGGGTTTTAGTCTAGAAAAGAGGAGACATAACAGACGTGTATAAAATTATGCATAGTGTGGACAATGTAGTAGCACAAGTGAGAAGGATCTGGGCATACTGGTTGAATATGAGTCAGGGTGCATCAAGAGGAGCAGAGTCTAGATCATGAGAAGTAATTATTCCTCTTTACCCTGGTAAGTCACGTGTGGGGGGGATGGCGGTGCTCCAAGGGGTCGCTGCAGGATCCTGCCGGAGTGACTGGACCGGCGAGAGTCTGCGAAACACCGAGACAGCACTGCCCCGGTCTTGCCCCTCCCCCAAAAGGGTCTGCCAGCGGGCAGGCCCAAAGGACCCAATGGCAGCGCCCCTGGGTGGGGCTCCAGAGCTGTCCGGCAGGGAGAGTGCGAATGCTCTTCCTGCCAGATAGCTGTGGGATGGCCGGGGGTGGCTTGGGCTGGCTATGGAGCACCATTTCGTGCTCCACACTCTGGCCGCAATTAGGCCGCCCTTGGATGGGAAATGCCCGGCCTGCAGAGTGAAAACTCTGTCCCAGGGCTGGCCTAATTGTTCGCTAGAGGCCCTAGTGCAAATAGGCCTCTGGTTTGTAGAACAGGCCTAGTGGTTCAAGGTTCATAATGAACCAGTTCATTTGCAGATGCGGATCAAACCAAATGGCAAAGAAAAGTTCTTGCACATCCTCATTAGGGAGACTTCAGAGCACAGACAAAATATTTGGATGGCATTGCATGTTAGTGATACTTTGTCATAAATTATAAATTCTAGTTAGGGTTGTATATACTGTGTGAAATGTGTGGGGTGATCGTGGCCTCAGGAAATAAGGACTAGGGACTGCTGGTCAGTTTTGTAGATCCATAACTCCAGAGGGTCATTATAGACTATAAAATGAATATGAATATTCGGACAATGAAATGAAGCAAAAAGGCTGCTAGGACGTTCCCTTGGTGAAGATCTTAGGAAAAGAGGAGCTCTAATGGCCAAAGACAGAGTATTGGCCAATGATAAGTGGAGACCCATTTGGAAGCAGGAAATCTCTGGATTCACATGGAAACCGGTGCTCCCAGATAAGAGTCCGGCTCCCTAACCACTAGATCAAACTGGTCCTCAGAGAAGAACTTGAAATGTGGATTTACCTGCCCCCGCCCCCACTCTGTCTTCTCTGCCAGTTTGTTCTAGTGGTTATCTGGGTCTAGGGAATAAGTGGTCTAGGGAATCTGGGAATACCAGGTTTGATTCTGCCCTTCTCCATGAAGCCAGCTAGGTGACCTTGGGCTAGTCACAGCTCTCTTCTGAGCTCTCACAGCCACACCTACCTCACAAGGTGTTCTGTTGTGGGGAGAAGAATAGAAAAGCCTTGTCAGCCGCTTTGAGTCCCCTTAAATGGGTGAGAAAAGCAGGGCAGAAAAGCCAACCCTTCTTCCTCGTTCATATCAGCATTTAGGTGACATTTACCTCTCGTGTTGATATAGAACATTAAGCCCCAACACACATATTAATGAGCACCTATAGAATATGCACCGATATTCCCTATGCTATTTACAGAGGCGGCCATTAAAACAAGCATATTCACTGCGATGCTCTTATTCTGATTCCCAAAGGAAGGCTTTCTGATATTGTTCCTGAGAAAAGCATGTTGTCCTTCTGTGTTAAGCATTTTTTTCTTCTAATTTCCAAGGCTAAGCAGTAAACATATAAACCAGGATCCAAAATCTACCATCTAAGGCAGCAGCCTGATGCTCAGATACCTGGGGGGAAACCCTCTGAACATATTACGGTTTGCTTCCATCTAAACATGCATAAAATTCACCACTGCATGACCAGGATTTTTTTTTAAATAGAATGAAATATTTACACTTAAACTGGACATTAACCGAATAAAAAAGATGCCACATACCACAAAAACCACAAGTTCAAAAATGTCATAGTTTTGCAGCCTGCTCAGGCTATTAGAGTTCACATGTTGAATTTCATGCAAAAATAATGCATTTACCTTCTTGACCTTGAAACTTAAACAGTCCTATAACCACAGCAACAGCATTTAACAGATAAATACATCTCTTAAAACTACTGTACAGACTATATTGAGATAAATGAACCTGAGAATAAACTTGGATTCAGATTAAAGTTAAATGCTTTGGGGGATGGGAGTCTGGCAGCCAGGCGCACTTGAGTTTGATTCAGGTCATCCAGGGAAAACTCTAGTTTACTCCCCCTTCCTATGGCGATTTGAAACGCACTTCCTTGCCTTGCTGTACTTGTACTCTCGGAAGAGGATTTCAAGACCACCCTACTTTATGATATCCACGTATCATGTATTTAACGGTCATCCAGTTTCCCTCTTGGAATAAAGAAGAAAGCAGACATTTCCAAAGCAATTGTCTCCACATGATCTTGGGAACAGGCAGTGACTATTATGGAAACAGATAACTTTTTCACACTGAAGGCAAGCAGAGATCACAGGCAGCACCCCAGGAGGGGGAAAAAGGGTCTTATACTTTCTAATACATTTCCTGCTTAAAATAAACCCAATTAAAGCTCACCTGAATCCTGACTGTAAGGAGTAGACGGAGGCAAAGCACTCAATGGCTCCCAGGGATGTGCAAGAGTATTTGTAACATTTGTAGAAATTTGGACGTTCGCACACAAATTGAATGTTGCAATAATTGTACATTAACATACGTACGGATTCAAATGTTTCAGACATTTGTAGAAAGAGTTTGGGCATTCATTAAATGGGGAGGTGGGAAAGCGGCTGCACCTGTCACATGTGCCATGGGTCCAGAGTGCAACTGACATGCATCGAGAGCAGATTAAAAGTGGGTTCAGGTCAGATTTGACCCTTTCAGAGTGGATTTGTTACGGGATACTTATTGGATATGTATCGGATATGTATATGTTCATGATGGGGCCTTTCTCAAAGATCCATTTTCAGGCAGAACGTTTTAAAAAAGAATCTGACCCATAGAGGGTCAGATTCTCGGAGGCAGGGCCGGATGGGGAAACGGATTGGGGTGGGTGCTGTGCAGATGCACCAGCACCCATCCCAAACTGGCCCTGATGGCGCATGCTCAGCTGTCAGAGAGGCAGAGCGCATGCTCTGCCTCTCTGACAGGTGGGCGAGTGTGGCGGCCGGCTTCCCTGCCTTCCCTCTGGCAAGAGAACCGGCGATCGGCCGTTCTTTGGCCAGGGAAAGGCGAGTCCTACTCCCACCCCCACCCCACCGAGAGGGCTGCTGGGAACTGTAGTCCGTGGTGTGCGCATGCACGATTGGCGCCGACCCTGCCGGCCCCAGAATCCCGTCGGCGATGACGAGGTAAGGCGGACGGTGTGGGCATGGGACTCTCGGCGGGGTGGGGGTGGGAGTAGGACTCGCCTTCCCCTGGCCAGAGAATGGCCGATCGCCGGTTCTCTCGCCAGAGGGAGGGCAGGGAAGCCGGCTGCCACACTCGCCCACCTGTCAAAGAGGCAGAGCATGCGCTCTGCCTCTCTGACAGCTGAGCATGCGCCGGCAATCCGGCTTTTCCCCCTCCGGTGCGGAAGCGTTCGCTTCCAAACTGGGTTAGGGGGAAAAGCCAAAGGTAATACCTGATTTTTACAGGTCTGAGATCTGGGTAGGATTTGGCGGCAAAACTGGTTTTGCGTGCTGACGTGCGGACGTGGAGTCTCAAAGGGATCCTAATTGGGTTCCCTGTGTGGATGCCACGTCCAAATCCTTCCCGCATCTGGCTCTAAAACCGTTTTTAGAGCCTGTGCGGAAAGGCCCTTGGAGTCGTATGTATCAGATATTTGTACAAATTCATAAGATTCAATTCATGACAAATCGAATGTCAGGAAACCCATTCATGGGCATCCCTACTCCAAGGACATCGTTTCCTCTTCAGATTTCTTTCAGTATTGATCTCAGCGCAATTTCAAGACCTGTCATGAAGGCTTCCTCTCATTGGAGAGCTTCTTCATAATAACTCTAGCTAAGAAAGTCACCTATGTCCATTGTGGAGCCACTGAAGGTGGGAAGGCATGAGCAGCCAGTTCAGTTCTTGCACAGTGAGCCAATCAGCCGATTACAATTCATTTCATATAGGAGCAATGTGGTGTGGGAAGATCTTGTGTATCTATTCCAATGATGTATTAGTACACATTGTTGCCATCAGATGAGCCAGAAGAACAATACAATGATAATAATTAACCCTAAATAATCTTAGCCAAACTGCCAGGCATCCCCAGTACTTGAATGATAGTTCCTATAAGCTTTAACCACCATAGGTGGTAAAGGCTGATTTATGTCCCTGGCAGAAGTTTGAACTGGGCCCAGAAACTTCCCACTGAACCTCTGGGAGCTGCATTTCACGCCAATTAAGTTTCTGGTGTATCATCATTACAGCCACATGTAGTGTATTTGAATAGTCCTAGATGATTGAGGACATATATGGTACGTCAGCCAGGGTTGTGGCTGGTAGGAAAACTGGTACCATCCATGCTTAGCTACTGCTGCTCTAGGTGGTGGTGAGAACAAGAGCTTTTCCCAGATGTAAAACAAGAACCAGTATAATTCCTCAGGCCAGACTGGCAGAACTGCACAAGACCATCTCAGGATTATGCTGTAATTTGATCTTGCAGACGGAAGATTAGGAATGCCCAGACAGTCAGTACCATGTCACCAAATTTATTAACAAATTTTACCCCACAATTAAGGCTCACTTGGAAGGGGGGGGGCATTAATGTATCTCAGTATCTTTGCACCCAAACTTTCCTTCCTATCCAGCTTTGTATCTTAGGGCCTTGTGAATAACTTCCTTAGCACTTTGATTCATGCACAGTTTGTTTTGTCTGTTAAAAGAAGAATCCTGAGAAACTGGGTCAGATAGTTCTTAAAAATGGCACCTACTGGGCCCTAGGGCCCACTTTTGACAAAACCCTGTATTCTGAGTCTACCCTGTATCTTTGGTTCTGATGGAAGCAAACAAATGCAGATTTGGGGAAATGTTTTTTCCAAAATGGATTTAACCTATGAGAAACTATAAGAACTGGGAATTAAGCTCAGGAAAGTTAATGTATGCTTACTGTCCAGAAATTAGACTCTCTTGCTTTAAACCTATTTCTTTTCCTTAGATTATTATTAATGCAATCACGAGTTAACGGTGGTCCTGCAATCTTTGATCTAAGCTGTCCTACAGCCGATGCAGCTTGATTTTGCTTTCTTTGGTTCTTTCAGCTGGCAGGGCATCAAAAGTTCTAACAAACGAAATTCTTGGTTCCCAGGCCTTGACTGATATCATACTGAAGAAAGAAAGGAAAGGAAAGGATGTTGATGGCATTTGCTCCAGTAAAGGCTGGAGGTACGGGAACAGAGTACGAACGTCTGCCAGAAGGCAAAAGAAGAAATCGGGTATAGTATAAACTATCATTTTAGGTTTCTCAGCAGCTACTGTAAACAATGGTGAAAGAAGATTAAAAATGAAACTATAAAACAATGCTGAGCAGTAGCTCTTGCAAAATAAACATACTTATGCAAAACTCTTCCCATCACCGCCACAAACTTAAATAGCCTTATTTTTCTGAGCAAGAGAATGTCTGGAAATAAAGCTAAGTTGGAAGCCTTAAGGGAGAAACGCAGAGAAAAAACCCAAGTGTAAGGTTGGAAAGAATCAGGGGTGAGCATGAAAACATGTCCACTGCCACCACGAGACCTCCCACAGAGCATAGCTGGGGATTATTGGCACAGTGTGGAGTGGCCTGACGAGGCCTTCATGAAATAGGCCTCCATACAGCAGCATCTCAAATTTTCATTTAGCTTACCAACATTTATTTGGGCCAGACAAATGAGTCTGTGTCCTAGATATTGTTATTCCTGACAAATTCTGTTGAGTATTTTAAGGCAATTTGCTTGGAAGAGGAACAGTGTGGTTCAGAGAGCCAAGCTGGCGGAGGAGGAGGGAGACAGGCTGCAGGAGCCAGAAGATGCTGGAATTTAATATTAACTGCACCACTTGACTTGCTGTGTGGCCTCTGAAAGACCATTCGCCCTTTATGGCGTTTCAGTTTCCCTGTCTTTAATGCAAGGATCCTGTTACTTCCCAAGAGTGTTCTAGTGGATTACAAGGCGAATGTTTGTTTAATGCTTTCAAAATATAGCATGTCGTATAATTATTATTTGCATTAGGCCATTTTCCTCCCATTGTTTCTTATGGCTAGATACCAGGGTTACTAAAGTAGATGGCGAAATCGGCAGCTACTGGGCTACAGGAGTGGAATTTTCATGTAAGCGATTGAAAAGGCTCAAGGAAAAATAGATGTTTTCTGTTAAATGATTTCACTACCAGCTACTTGGGTAAAGGATTTTTTAAAAATATTATCACAGGATAAACACCTATCTTAGAGCAAACACATGCCATTTCCTGGCTAGCACATAGTCAATGAAACACTTGCTCTCTTTTTTTGTGCATGTATTTTTATTTTCTCTTAAAGATTATATGGAGCAGAGAGAGAGAGACTTCTGCTGCAAACAAGTGATTTCCGCAGTTTCTATGGCTTTTTGCTGGCATGGGTTTTGGGTGTGGCCACTTCTGCTGCTGCTCGAGCTGCTTGCTACCTTGTCCACTCAGTTTCTACTGCGTCTTTTGTTCAGCAAAGCAGTGGGAGGTAAGAGGAGTCAAGGTAATGCATCAGTGGTTGCCAGTAGCGGAGATGGGAAGAAATAAAAAGCAAAAGAAATATACTATTTCAATCAAAGTCTGAAATTTGTAGAAGTGGTTTTGGTCTCAATATAGAAAAAATATTTATTCAAGAAACTCCTACCCGGGTGCGAACATCCTACTTCTAGTGGGGTTTTGTTTGGCAAAGTCTTGGGCGAGAGTGGAAGTTAATACAGAACATGTCTATAAACAAATATATTTATTTAGCGCAGATTGACACATTCACTAGAGTATTTCTGTGATTATAAAGTGTAAAACTATTTCCTCAAGTGGTTTCCTTTTGTGATTCTGCTAATTTATTCAATCCACTCCATTCTTCATGCAAAGAGTGTTAGCAGTTATTTTAGCCCACTCGATTAAATTGTATATTCAGAAACACATATGTATCTGCTATCCTTCAATCCCTCCAGCTGAAATGGAGTATTTCTTCTTAAATAGCTTCCTCAATGGTCAAATAAAGGGAAGGGCCTTGCCTTTTCCCCCCTCCATGCCCCATTGCTAAGTGGTAAAATGCAGGCAACATATAATGGGGTGTAAGAATAGACTATAATCAAGCTACTATCAGTTAATGAGCTTCTCTGTACCATAACATGGGTGTTCAGTGTAATGAAAACTGGACAGCCTGGGCACACTTATAATGTCACCCTCAAGGCTCTTAATTAAAATATGAGATCTTGCCTTGCTACTGCAACTGCACAGATTTCTTCCAAACTGCTCCTCAGCTTTTGCTTGTTGGCCTTTGATCGCAAGGCAGTTTGTGGTAACTCTTGTATGTCAAACTCATATTTTTAGCCCTACAGTAGCTCAGAATTACCTTCGGTTTGTGGGTTTTAAAACAGAGTCTTTAGCATGACTGATGTGGCATTTTGTTTTCAGTAATTGATATTAATTTTCAGGTTGCACTTCTGGTTTCAATCTGAGAAGCTCTCAAAGGACTGCAGCTGAAAAGTTCACAATAAAATGGCAAAGGGGTTATTTTGTTTCCTTTTAGCTTTTCAAAAAATTTAACTGCCACAAACTCTCACAGTTTTGCTTGTGGTGAATTCTGCTCTTGCACAGTACCAAACATTTATGTCTGGATGGCTGAAACAATTATTTTGGCATTTCTGTGAGTCTTGTGTCTGGAACTTGGCAATAATCAACTTTTCTACAAACTAAAGTTGATATACTGGACCTGTATTACACACTTTAAAGTGACTATGAAAACAGCAGCCATTTATTTATGGGGAGATGCTGTGCCAACAACAGATGCTTTCCATATGTATGGCAGAACACCAATCTCGCATTCTCCATTGTTCTTGTATTACAGACCACGTCCACTACTGGCCGAGACACAGGGGGCTCCTTGTGCCACTGAGAGCAAGCTCCTTCTTCTGGGTTGCTCTAGGTGTAAAAATGCGGAATACGGCCTGCTCATTAGTGCTGAATTTTTTTATTTAAAAAGTCACAAACTAGAAAACATGTTGGAATGGTGTAAATTCAGACAATTAATGTAGGCTTAAATTTTGAGTCAAAGCATGTTAACAGTTCTGGCATAATCTTAGAATCAGAATGAGTAAGCATTATTGTAGTTGCACAAATACTGTGAATTACAAAAGGCAAAGAGAGAGCAGTAGGAGCCTTGTCTGGCAAATGTAATTCTGTTCATGATAGCTCAGAATTTATATTCATAACTGAGAAAGTGGCCATCCTGGAAGGAAGGGAGGGAAGAATATTAATTATTAGGCTGATAACGTTATTAGACATGGGAAACCAAAACAGGATGGATACCGAGCCAGCTGAAGTCCACTTAAGGCTAAGATGCTGCTCTTGACCAAGAAAGGAGGCAGTTCAGAATCTCCCTGCTTTTGACATTCAGGAAACAGTGTTGCTAAAACCGATCTCCATATCTGGCTTAAACATACACAAGCCCAATAGAATTTCTTACTTAAATTGCACATCAAGGAAAACTATCTGAAATAGGAAAGACAACAGATCGAATAAATGAATAAGAAAGGCAAGAGAAGATAATGTTTTAACAAAATGGGAGAAATCACAGGGAAATATAAAGCTCAGGTAGGAGTAAACGCAGAAGAGACCCGATAGAGGCAAATGAGATAAAACAGAACGTCAGTAATCTTTGCAGAGGCAGTGTATATTCCAGACTGAACCCATTGGGAGCTGTAAGGCAGGAACAGACGTAAATGAAATACTCACTGAACTCTTTGGGCTCCCAAGCATATTGATGTGTGCAAAATGGCAGAGAACTAAGGAGGAGAATAATTCTGGGAAAGAAGGTAATGATAAGTTACAACAAAGTTACGAGGGGCAAGGATATTCCCCCAAGAATTGTGAAAACAGTGGCCCTTTCCCGATGTGATGCATGATTTTCAAAGCTGATATTAACAAAGAATGGAAGAAAGAAGATACAGGTGCATGAATTTTATATCTGGAGACAGTAAATAAGAATACTATGGGCTGCAAGAAGTCTTGGCTTTATTGTTCCCTTGAGGAAATTACCATCAAACAAAAACTCACATACGAGCAAGTGGAGAGCTAGAAAAAGCCCTATGCTCCACAAGGTTAGAGAAGCAGAAGAATAGGAAGCCAACAGAAATAATAATGTCACACTCAGAAATAGATTCTGCCATGGAGAGAACACAGATAAAGGTGGGCATGCACAGTATTTCACTTCGGGTTCATGTTAGCTGCAAAGTATTATTTTCAAGTGAAAGAGCCTTGATTTTTCCCCAGTGCATTTTTTTTCAGGGGTGCACATATCTCACCATTTGTAGTGATAAAATTTTGGCATTACAGGGGTGTGCGAAAGGGAGTAGTTTCCATGACTGAGGCAACCAACCAACTTGTTTCAAGCTACACTCTTTAATATATTTTGGTATGAGACACTTTGGATTCTATTTTATCTAGACAAAAACATAAAGCTAATGAATACAGATGTGGATCTGGCTATCGAAAGTAAAGGGGAAGAAAAAAGACACAAAGCAAGGAAAGAAACTAGAGGAGTCAAGCCTGTAAGAGACATATTACACAAACTAAAATGCTTCTATACCAATGCACAGAGCATGGGAAACAAGCAAGGAAAACTTGAAATACTAGCACAGGAAAAGAAATATATCATTGGCATCACTGAAACATGGTGGGATGATACTCATGATTGGAACACTAAGCTTGACGGCTACAACTTATTTAAAAGAAATAGGCTTAACAAAAGGGGAGGAGGTGTTGCACTGTATATAAGGAAAGCATTTACCTCCACAGAAATTCATCTTTCAGATAACAGTAGCCTTGTATAAACTGTGTGGATAAGAATACAAGGAGAGAGCAATACAAAGGATACTACTGCTGGTGTTTACTATAGGGCCCCTAGAGAAAAAGAAGATATGGATGAACTCTTTCTACTATGGGGGATTTTAACTATCCAGACATTTGTTGGAATCTCTCTCAGACAAACGTCACTGGTCCAATAAATTCTTATCCACTCTTGCAGATAATTTCATCTGCCAAAAGAACGAGGAAAATTCAAGAGGATCTACTATCTTGGATCTAACTTTTATCAACAGGGAAGAAATGGTGGAGGAAGTAAGGGCGACTGGGACGCTGGGAGGCAGTGACCATGCCATCATTGAATTTTAGTTAACAAAGGGAGGGAAACCTATGTTCTCAAATGTCAAGGTTGGACTTCAGAAGGGCAGATTTTGATGGACTCAGAAGGAGGGTACAAAGGATAAATTGGCTAAATGTCCTAAAAGGCAAAAATGTCCAAGATGGATGGGAAATTTTGCAAAAGGCAATTTTAGAAGCAGAATCCTTAACGATTCCCAAAAGAATTAAGAGCGGAAAACAACTGAGGAGACCAGGATGAATGAACCCAGAACTCAATAATGTTAAAAAGAAAGAAAGTAATGTTCAAGAAATTAAAAGAGGGGGGCATACAGTATCTAAAGAAAAATATAATGCAATCTGCCAAAACTGCAGGATAAATATCAGAAAGGCTGAAGCTCAAAATGAATTGAGGATTGCAAGAAAAGTCAAAAGCAATAAAAGGGATTTTAGGGTATGTCAGGAGCAAAAGAAAAGTAAAAGAATCTAAAGGACAGTTACAGGATGAAAATGTGCTATTGAAGGAACAAGAGAATCAAGGCTCTGTGTGGACAAAGAAAAGGTGAGGGAACACTTAGCTAATAAATGAATTCAAGTCTCCAGGCCCAGATGAATTACATCCTAGAATACTGAAGAAATTAGCAGATATAATTGCTGAACCAATTTCTGTGATCTTTGAAAATTCCTGGAGAAGAGGGGAAGTTCCAGAAGATTGGAGAAGTGCAAATATTGTCCCCTTCTTCAAAAAAGGGAAGAAAGTTGACCCAGGTAACTACAGGCCTGTGAGCATGACCTCAATACCAGGCAAGATCCTCAAACAAATTATTAAACAACAAGTGTGCAAACTCTTTGATGAGAATGGACTAATTAACCAGGACCAACACACACTGGTAACAAATGGGTCATGCCAGATTAATCTAATCTCATTTTATGACAAAATTGCTGGATGGGTTGATCAGGGAAATGCTGTAGACATAGTGTATCTTGACTTCAGCAAAGCATTTGACAAAGTGTCTCATACCATACTTATTGAAAAATTGATCAAATGTGGGATAGGCAGGACAACTTTTAGGTGGATTCATAACTGGCTTAGTGATCGCACTCAAAGGGTGGCATTAAATGGCTTCACATCCAATTGGAAGAATGTTTCAAGTGGAGTTCCACAGGAGTCTGTCCTGGGTCCAGTGCTACTCAACATCTTTATAAATGATCTGAATGAGGGGAGTCAAAGAGATGCTGATCAGATTTGCAGATGACACAAAGCTAGGAGGGGTTGCTAGGAAGGAGAAGGAGAGGATTCAAAAAGATCTAGATAAGCTTGAATAGCGGGGCTGAAACTAACAGGATATTTAATAGGGATGAATGCAAAGTCCTACATCTTGGTAAGAAAAATGGTAAAAGTGAATAAAGAACAGGAGTCAGGCTGAATGCAAAAGTGAAAAGGATCTGGGTGTACTGGTTGATCACAGGATGAACATGAGCCAACAATGTGATGCAGCTACAAAAAAAGCAGATGTCATCCAAGGATGGATCAAGAGAAGCATAGAGTCTAGATCACAAGAAGTAATTATTCCTCTTTACTCTACCTTGGTCAGACCTCATCTAGAATACTGTGACCAGTTCTGGGCACCCCAATTTAAAAAAGACATTAAAACTACAGCAAATCCAAAGGAGGGCTACCAAAATGGTTAGTGGTCTGGAGAGCACGTCCTGTGGCTGGAATCTTTCAGTGGAAGTGAAACTGGCACCAACGATCAAAGGGTGGAGCTGGAACTCCCTACCCTCGGCCACATCATGAATTTTGTGGCAGCAGGAACCCCAGTCAGAGAGAGGGGGTGGGCACCACGAGTGGCAATGGGCAGGAAGGAAAAGATGTGCTTTCCCCAAGGCATTTTTGAAGCGCTTTCTGTTGGAACCTCAGAATCGGGATTGACTGCATTTTAAAGCCAGAGTGCGCATTTGCATCAGGTTTTGTTGTTTCATTTTTAAAAGCGTTTTTAAAAGCGTTTTATAATGTAAGTGGGAACTCAGCCGAAGGGGATAATAAAATCTAAATCATAAAATCTACTGCTTTCTGTTCAGAGTTAGATATTTGCCAATCTACAAAGGTATTTTAAGGTAGCGTTCTCCAACCTAAGTTTGACTTCCTTTGGAAACTTAAAATTATTTATAATAATAGAATTTTAACAGGTCAACACCATCATCTCAGTATTTTAAGGAAAAGCTTTATAAAGCACATTTTAAGCCACGAGTCCAAATAATTCCTTAGCCTTTAAGTTATGTAAAAACTGTGCTGTGAGAAGCGGGTGACAATCAGGATTCTTGACCTGATGATTACAATGTGCCAAACACCTTCCTGTGTGCTGAACAGCCGCCACCGCATTGGAAGGGTCTGCCGCGCATCAGGTAAAGAGTACCTGGCAGGTACATCACCGTACCTGGCCGGTTGCTTTTCATCATGAGGTACTGCCTTTGCTACTGTGAATAATTTTGTATCTACACCTACATATGGTCTTCTAATTTCACTCCATGGGCATCTTCTCTCTTACACAGTCCGGGATGCCCTAGCACTTTTAGAATGAGAAAATATCCACACCTGATCATTTCAAGTCACTGCTGGAAAGCAAGTGTCAATGATATGTCTTTGAAATCTTAAAATATATAAGGTTTAAGTGCACCAATACTTTCTGACTCTGTGGTAACCTTTATTTCCTTTTCTTGTCTTAATGAAGAGTTCATTTGGTTTCTCAAATGCTCTAACACACTTCTGCCAATTTCTATTTTCTTGTAGTAACAGCACCACAAAACCTGAGGCCTGACGCTTTGCCAGCCACCACCCAGTCCTTGGTTGTCACCTGCTAACAGCTACAATAAGAGCCACGGGAACCAGTGCATACCACAGTTGGACTGTCGAGGACAGATTACAGACAACCACTAAGAAAAATGGCCTATAGAGGCATCTGCTGCTTTATGACTTTTTTAAAAAGGCGTTTAAAAAATATTGTCCTCTTTATTTTTGAAAAACTGCCCCAAAAGTTTCAAGTTCAAATGAAGCTATTTATCTCACAAGGGAGGAATAATATCTTTGGCTGTGCGTTGGTTCTGTAGCACAAATTAGAGTCACATTAATATGGAGAAGAGAAAGAACGACATGAAAAAGGAGAATTTAGGAAGAAAAATGAAATCACAATAGAATATAAGTGAAAAGGGGCAGCATTTTTCTTTCTTTTAAATAAAATCACAGTGTTCTTGTGAGCAAGACTAACCGCTATATCTTGAAGACAGATAGTCTCCTTTCAGGAAGACAAGCTAATTACAGTGTTCCTGCCAGAGGGAACTCACACATGCAAACCATTATGTAAAATATAAGGGTTTTCTTTTCTTCCAGAATGCTCAAGATCATTAGACATGGTTTTCTCAATGCTAGAAAATCAAGTCAAATATGAAAATAAACAGTTTCAAGTATATGGAACATAATTCCTTCAGCATTTATGGAAACACAGTAAAAAGAGTCCTACAAAAATGCGGCTTGACATTTCATGATGTTGTGCTGTTTTCACCTCCATTCTCAACATTTGCTGTCTTGTATCATCTCATTTTCAATTTAATTACCATTTGGAGAAGAAGGGTGACTGCAGCCACGGCCACTCGCTGGAGAACATTTCAGCTTAATTCCTGCTAACAAGCTGCACCAGAAAACACTGGAGGAGATTAGGCTTATTATAAATTTTATTTGGGAAGATTCTGGAACTATGGCAAACACAGAAGAAATCTTTAATACAATGATTAATATACAGTGCTGTTTTCCTTTATTATCTGCCAAAGTGACTTAACAGCAATCATGAAAACTCTTATAAATTTGATGTAAGTAATGGGAGACCTAGCAGCAAGCTGTTCATATAAATTGAAATAGAAAAAAAGAGATTTCAGTTCAAAACATTCTTACAAAGTCAGGGGAAAATATTTTAACTGGAAGCACAGAAGGATTTTAGTAAGTACAAACACGACTCTTCTTTCACTCGGAATTAACCAAAACACACCAGGATGCAGATCTGAAAATGGCTATTTTGTCTGCTTTTTACACTGCATCTAATCTTTCTTGACGTCCTATCATCTTCCTTTGCTGTTCTACCCACAAGGATGGACTATAACGAGTAAGCAGACCCTTGAGTTATCACTGCCAAACCATTATTCATCGCCCTGCAGTAATAGCATGCTTGCTGCTCAGGATGCCTTTGGTGAGAGAATCTAATCCAAAAGGAAATAACAGTCATCTAACTGAATTTATTTTCAGCTTCAGCTGGGAAAGGATTCAATATAACATTACTGAAAATATTACTTTAATCCTAATGTGGAAAAAGCTTGTAAACTATTTGAAGTGCAAGAGCTATGCTATAGAGGAGATTACTTAAACTTTGTCACTGTGTCAATGTGGGTGATGTTTTTATGTGACACATAAGAGTGCTGTACAAACCTCCCCATCCTGATGATTTGAGGAAGGCTCAGAACGGTTTAGAGTATTATCTCTCCGTTGGTAGAGAGAAGCATTGCTGGGAAAAGAGGCTGCTTGGATTGTACGTATACAGGACCATGTATGTGGTTATGGGCATGCATGTGTAGGAATGAGGTTTTGCTATACTCTCCTGAAGGATCCACCTATCACTAGAGCAAAATCTCCTGCTTCTGTTTTAAATTCCGATTGAATATAAGAATATAATGTTACTCCTCGCTTTGTGTAAGCATTTCACTGCTTAACAGTGCTACAGAAGCTCATTCCATTCACGGTGGTTGGCTTCAAACTGCTTTTCAAACCTACTTAATTTTGCTTTGCATTTCAAGGATGGAGCTGTACAGCTCTGTGTACATACAACTGTTTAATAAACGTATTTGTTAAGCTAAAAACTCTGATCAGACAAGGCACCAAGGCAGCACCAGCCTCTTCATCTCTTGCAATGTGGTATGCCTTGTGGCTGTCGGTATGGCACATCACTCCAACGCTATGCTGCCAGAGGGCATCAGATGGACATTTGAGCCGGCAGAGGAAGGAGGGAGTGCTGCCAAAGTGCCTGGAGAGTGCCGACTCCTGCAGCTTCTGCTACCATCTCTTCTTGAATATTCAAGGTGGAACATTGACCCTTTGGCTTGAATGAGGCTGTCTGATCACAGCCATAGTAGTTTGGGTGGGTTGCAAAGAGGGGGGCATTGGTTAGTGCATTTATTTTTTAAAAAGAGAAAAAATACTATAGGTATTTCTTTTACAGATTCATTGAACACAAATATTTACATGACTAGATGATATTATAATCTTATTGGGTCTGAGGAGACCTTACTGGAGTGAACTTCTGGGACTATGTCCTGCTTTGGTTATGTTCAGGATCATATTTTATAGGCTTTGTTTTTATATCTGTATTTGTATCAGTTCATATCAGCTTTAGAGGTTAGAATGTTCCTCCATGAATACACTTGGGGAATCAGATGGTCGTAACAGCCATTCAGGGTTGACCAGGATCTAAGGGTAGTGTAGGTACACTGAAGCAAGGGCTCACCGACTTTTCTGGCTCCAAGGAAATTGCAGTCCAGGCTGCAGTCACCACTCCCTCTACCTGCGTCTTTCCCAGGAGTGGGGTGGACCTGGGAGTTTTGCTGCACCAGAAAAGACCTCAGAGGCAGTGATTAAGCCCTATCTGATTCTAAGAGCTGTGATGTGATCTCACTTATTCTGCCCCAATATATTAATTATACAGGTGGTTTCATGAAAATTAAAAAAATGCACTCTATTCTCCACTATATCACAAGGCAGAAATAAGTTACAAGTTAAGTATCTTTTTTGTGGGTTTTAACTCACCCGTGATGACATAAAGCTAAGGAAAGAAACACAGTTTGGAGTTGAAAACGAAAATGATTTAAATTTGCCAACCCCAAACTCTCCCAGGACCTTGCCAGACTTAATTTGGATGTTGGCATTTCAAAGTTTGCACAACTCTAACTTTATCCTGCAGCAGCCTAAAAGAGAATACTTGGTAATATATGTGAGGATATTCTACATTAATTTGGCACAATTGACCGTCTGTTCCCAAGATAGCCAGAGACAAGATCTGAAAGCCTGCTTGTCTTTCAGCAGAAATGGTTGGTGCCAGAAACCAAACAAAATAACTTCACGTACAAAACACACAGCCACATATATACCTGACACTTATCTTTCACTGTGTAAGGCAGCAGTTCTCAACCTTCCTAATGCCGCAACCCCTTAATGGAGTTCCTCATGTTGTGGGGACCCCCATGGTTGGGGGTGGAGCAGCTGGGAGGTGGGAGGGAAGGGTGGCAGGAGGCTCGTCGCGACCCCTCTGAAAGGGTAATTCGACCCCCAAAGGGGTCCTGACCTGCAGGTTGAGAACCACTGGAGTAAGGGGATGGCACATATGTGATGGTACAGTTTCTTTCTTTCTTTGCCCCCTCCTTGCAGTTCACTAATATTCCACAGAGCTGACATCTCTCTCATGTCTCATTTTAGATTAATGCAGAGATTGTGGCCACTTTAACCCAAGTCAAGAGCCACGAGATAATATCCTCAACTCTACAGAGCTACTGTACCAATGACCAAAGACAGTACCCTTTCTACACTCAGTGGTAGCCCTGACCACAGTCCAGTCTAGGGCACTGCCATTCACATATTAGTGCAGACCAGCAGTCCCCTCCCCCACAGCCCAGGCCAGCTTGTCCACATCAGACATGGTTGTGGACTAGAATATATCCCTGTCCTTCACAGCTAATAAAGGAGGCAGTAGTGGGCTGGATGTGAGCCAATAAATTAAAACAATCCAGACAAGATGGAGGTCAGTGCTGTGTGTCATGAAAACCTGAGTCCAGGAACTTAAGGGCTACCTGATTCTGGATGAAGTGGTTTTGCCCCAGAAATAACAGGTGATCTGGCTTCATGGCTGTCATTTGAGACTCATGTTACAGCAGGAGACAGGAGTGCCTACCTACATCTCCAACTTGTTTGCTGGCCCAATTCAAGGTGTTGATGGTAACATATAAAGCCCCAGTTATCTAAAGGAGTAGCTTCTCCCATGCAGATCCACCCAGGCACTGAGGTCTCAAAAAACCAATGATAAAATCAGTGATCTGTCCGCCCATCCGTCAGTCCATCCGTCATCATCTTGCTCATCCTTCTTGATGGCCTTAAGGATAAAGAGTGCCACTCTTGGGGTAATATGTTTATCCAGTCCCCTAAGTAATGTATACAGTTTTGCCTTGTTGTCAGATAATTGATGGTTCATTGCTAAATGCAATGAATCCATTGAAAAATCAAGGTTTTTGATCCTTCTCAAGAATGGTCAGTCTTAAAAGATCAGCTTCAGGAACGGTGGTGGTGGTGAATGAGGACAGAATAACATAGAACAGAGGGTGATACTGAATTGTAACATACTGATGTAAAATATGCCCAGCTGTGACACAGCGAGACTGAGAAAAGTTGAGGCACATGATGAAGAAGAAATAGACCGATCCAGTTGGACAGGGAAGAAAAGCTCAGTTAAAAAAAGAGAAGAACAGCAAGGAATCTGGAAACTCAGAAAGCGTAGAGAAAAAGTCCCTGGACTGCTGTGGAGAAATTTTCCATCTCTGAGGTGCTACTGGGACGATGTACCTTGGTTGGACGTGATCGTCCATTCTGTCCGGCTCTGAAGTCGGAAAAGACTGGGCTGTCGCTACTGCTCCTTCCTGCATCGACCACTAGGTGGCAGAGTCTTTAGAAAGTATAAATAGCAGTCTCTGCAATGTGGTCACCCAGTTTTTCGCGGGAATCCCTGTATGCTGTCAGGAAAAGATCTCTGGAAAACAAATCAGACACATTAATTTTTCCCGGGTGGGTCCGACTTCAGAGCCGGACAGAATGGACGATCACATCCAACCAAGGTACATCGTCCCATTCTCCTCCGGCTCTTCAGTCGGAAAAGACTGGGACGTACCCAAGCTTACAGGAAGAAGGGAGGGAAGGAAAAATTCCTATCCACTATAATTTCCCTCGTCCTGGTGCGGAACCGCTTACCGCTATGGCACCACATGCTGGAGTACCTGGCAACCAAAGGCTGCCTCGGCTGACCGGTATTTGTCTAGCTTGTAGTGCCTGGTAAACGTGGATGGTGTCTTCCACGTGGCTGCTCAACATATCTCCTCGATGGATGCTTCACGTCCGAAAGCTGCTGTGGTAGCCTGGGAACGTGTCGAATGAGCCAAAATGGGACCTGGAAGACCCACTTTCTTAATCTTGTAAGCCAACAAGATGCATGCTCTGAGCCGGGAGGAGATAACCTTTGCTGATGCTTTCGTCCTGAGGTGAGCCCGATGAAAGCAGACGAACAGGCTGGAAGTCTTTCTGAGGTTAGCTGTGCGGTTCAAATAAACTTTAACTGCTCTACGTGTGTCAAGTTGTGCTATTCCACCTCTCTTGAGGATGATTGAGTCTGGTGTGACTTGGCATAGGTGGTCCTCAATGGACATGGCAGTGAGCTCGGAAACCCGTCTGGCCGAGGTGAGAGCAACTAGGAAAACCACTTGTAAGTGAGACGACATAGGGAAATGTCCCCTACGGGCTCAAAGGGTGGTCCATTAATTACAGAAAGGACTAAATGTAAATCCCAGCAAGGGTAACAGTGAGACACAGGTGGTGTTAAGGCCTTAGCCCCAGAAAGGAAGTGCTTGATCAGGGGATCCTGGTAAAGGTTGGGAATCCCTGCGAACTTCAGCATGCCAGAGATCACAGAAATTTGCTTGCGAAGGGTGTTCAGCGCCAGCCTTTGCGCAATCCAGCCTGTAAAAAAGGCGACCACCTGAGCTGGGGAAGGACAATCTGGAGGGACCTGGTGAGCCTAGCACCAGGACCAAAAAGCTTTCCAAGCAACGTATACAGCAGATTAGTGGAGGGACACCTAGAAGGTAAGATAGTGTGGATGGCATCCCCTTGAAGTCCCATCGCTTGGAGAAATGCTCACTGATTCTCCAGGCCATCAGGACCAACTAGGAAAGATCCGGATGTAATGTTCCTTTGTGGTGAGAAGGTCCTGTGTCACTGGAAGACGAAGGGGAGTTTCCAGTCACATCGACAAGAGGAGTGGGAACCATGGGCGTCTCGGCCAGAAGGGGGTGACCAGGATCATTTGCGCCCCCTCCAGCCGCACCCCGTAGACCAGACAGGCCAGAATGGATAGAGGGGGGAAAGCATACAGCAACCTCCCTGGCCAGGGGGCCGATAGGGCGTCTGTAGCAAAAGCCCCGGGCCCCCTGTGCTGGGACATGAACTGCTAGATTTGCTTGTTGTCCTGGGAGGCAAATAGATCTATCTCTGGCAACCCCCAACAAGGAACCCTGAGGTGGAAAACATCTGGGTTGGGGTGCCACTCTGAGTGTAGTAGCAGGACCCTCGAAAGACTGTCCGCCACAGAATTTTCAATCCCCTGAATATGGATAGAGGAGATAGATAACAGGTTACTCTCTGCCCAGGCGAAAAGGTGAGATGTGAGGAACATCAAACTGTTTGACCTAGTATACCCCTGGCGATTAATGTGCCTTGGCAGTGACATTATCCATGGCAACTAGCACATGTTTGGCATGAACTAACTGTGAAAAGGCTTGGAGTGCTAGGAAAATAGCCTTGAGTTCCAGGAAATTAATAGACGTGGACGCCTCCTCTGCCAACTGAATGCCCCCCACCCACTAAGGCTGGAGTCCGTGGTGATGAACAACCTGGGTGGGGAACCAATAGGAACCCTGACTGTCAAGTTGTCTCTGTTTAACCACCAATTTAGGGAATCCGTCACTGCAGGGATCAAGCAAACGAGGAGACCCCTGGAGGTAGCAATACAAGGGCTATAAGGCAACAGGAACCATTGTAAATCACGAGTGTGGATGCGTGCCCATGAAGAGATGTCTATCATGGAAATCATCTTCCCTAGGAGAGAAGTCAGAGAGAGAACATTCACTCTGGGCAACCGCTGGATAGATCTAGCTAAGGCTATGAAGGAATCCACCCTATCTGGGCTAGGCTGAATAAGATCAGCCTGGGAATCAATCAGGGCTCCCAAGTGTATTAAGGAAGTTGAGGGCACCACAGAACTTTTCTCCCAATTAATGAGAAAACCAAATTCCTCAATAATGGAACTGGCATGCACAACTGAAGCCTGTACGGTTCGAGAGGATCGATTAATGAGGACAATGTTATCAAGGTAGGCATAAGCCTGAATGCCTTCAAGCCGAACTCTATCCAGGGCCATCGAAAAAACTTTTGAGAAGACTCTCGGAACTGATGTTAGGCCAAAAGCCAACAAGTGGTACTGATAGTCCCTGTCACCAATTCGAAAACGCAGGAACCTCCTGTGTTCTGGGTGAATCAATATGTGGTGGTAAGTGGAATGTAAATCACTTGAAAAAAGTAAGTCCCCTTGAAAAATATGGCTGAGGATGTTCGAAAGGCTTTTGAATTTGAAGTGCCTCTTTCTTAGAAACTTATTAAGAAATTTTAGGTCCAAAATCGCTCAGAGGGAACGATCTTTTTTATTAACAAAAAACAATATAGAATAAACACCCTGCCCCATTTCAGAAACAGGGACTAGCTCAATAGCCTTGTCCTCCAGTAGTTTGAGAATGGCAGCAAGAACTGCCTGTCTCCTAACAGGGTCGGAAGAAAGAGAAGAGGAAACCAACCTTCCTCTGGGAAACTTAACAACTCTAACCTATATTCATTAGAAAAAATAGAATTAACCCAACCATCAGTAAAGTGGTGCATCCAGTAATCATGAAAAGGTTGCAACCTGCCCCCTACTGGGGTTTGCATGGTGCTAGAACAATTTGCCCCTGGGCTTGGCGGAAAGAGAGGAACCCTTGCTGCCGCTAGGCTTCTGTGGCTTAGAGGACCTGCCCCACTGTGGCTTAGGCACGTCTCCCCTGTGGTCAGCTGCTCGAGGAGGTGGCCTGAAAAAGGACCTCCTGGGCGGGTAAAACTTTCAGTCCTGGCCCTTGAAGGCTTCCTGTGGGGCAGAGGAAGCCATGACCTTACGTTTGTCTCGGTTCTCGATCAAAAGGTCTTTCAAACCTCGTCGGTGAACCGTTTTCAACCTTTATAAGGAACCGAAAGGAGTTTGATCTTAGAATTTTGGTCAACCTTCCAGTGCTTGAGCCAAAGTGACCTTCTGGAGACCACATTTCCCCCTATTGCTCTTCCCAAGAGCTGGAGTTTGTCGAAAGAAGCATCAGCAGCAAAGGCAAGGATCGAACGGATGTTAGGAAGAATGGCTTTGTCGGCCTCTGGAATGGCAGGGTTAGCCATCAGCTCATCAGTCCAGCAGAAGCCTGCACAAACAAACCTGGAAGTCATTGCAGTTCCACGAGCCGAAAGAGATTGTCTACTTCCAGCACCGCTCACATTGGATCAACCGCATCTGCATCATCGAAGAACTTGCGTGGCAGCATGTGTTTGTTTGTTTGTTTGTTTTGGAAGAAGCAGGAGAAGGCTACTCCTCAAGGACCACGGCCTGGAACACCAAAGGAATAGGAAGGAGGGAGCTAGTCGAGGGCGGAACCATCAGAAACCTCTGTGCCTCGGCTCTGTGTTCAAGAACAATTGGAACATCAGGTTGGAGTTCATAAAAGTTCATAAGAATGTCCACTAGGGGGCCAAATTCTTCCCCAGAAAACAAACACTGACCTTGCTGGGAGAAGAACTCCTCTCCAGGTTCAAACCCATCTGCCCCAGTCTCCTGATTAGAGGCAGAATCAACCAATTCCCCTTCTTCTGGAACAGTGGGAAGGGCTGGTTGAAAATCCTGTTCCTGCCTAGGCTGAAGGTGGGGGAACAGGAGGAGGGCATTGGGGAAGAACAACAGGCACTGGCTCCAAATGCTTTCTCTTTCTCTTTCTCTTTCTAGGCCTCTCCTCCTCTGAGGATGAAGAAGAGAGATTCAGAAGAGGGTGGTGATCTAGCCCTTTTCTTCTTCTTTTCCTTTCATTTCCTGTCTCTCTCATCAAGCAGAGCAGGAAAAAAAAATGTCCACCACGTCCTCCTGAGTCAAGGGAACTGGAGGGGGGGGGAGGATGACGGGCCCGCCATATCATCCAACAGAGTTGGGGAGCAGGGATGGAACCAGGTGCTCCTAGGAAATGAGCCTGGGCATGAGCTGGGGGGAGAGCAGATTCCAACCCCCGCCAGGGGCAGCCGTACTTACAGAAGCCTTTGCGCTGCTGCTGGCACCTTTGCGCTTGTTTGAAGAGAAGCGCGAGGAAGATGAGCTGTGGGAGCGTCCAGAAGGCTTTTTGTCTTTGTCTGTGCCAACAGCTCTTCTCGGCAAGGCCGCCTCAGCGGGTGCCGCTGTGTTGGATGCTGGCTGGGGGGCAGCGGAGGGAACGGTGCATCCTAGCCGCTCAGCCATCGGGGGGCGCGGAGGGGAGCTCCGGTTCCCGATCTGCAGCTCGGCGCTGGTGCCTCTGTCCTCCGAAGAGGCAGTAAATAAAGCCGCTAAGGGCTGCTGCAGGCAGGCAACAAAGCTGAGAAACTCCTTCTTCCGAAGAGGAGTGGGGGGTGCTAGCAAGAGCTCCAAAATGCCAGTCGGCAGATTGGAAACCCCCAATGAGTTCTGCAGGCAGCTGGAAAAGGTAGTTTGAGTCCCAAAGGTCTCGCAGTCCATAAGGCCCACTGTATTTCTTTAGAGAAGTTTTGCTGTTGCAGGAAGGAGTGACCAGCGAAAAACTGGGTGACCACATGGCAGAGACTGCTATTTATACTTTCTAAAGACTCTGCCACCTAGTGGTCGATGCAGGAAGGAGCAGTAGCGACAGCCCAGTCTTTTCCGACTGAAGAGCCGGAGGAGAATAGGAATTGTCCTCTGGAATATGGAGAAGGCTTTGAACCACTCAGAATTCCCAAGACACTGTTGCAACTGGTAAAAAGTAACTGGAATAAGCAAGTAAATGCAATGCATACCTAATGGTAATGTAGGATAGACAGTCCTTTTCTTCAGAAAAATGTGGAGGAAGATTTACATAGTTGAATGTAGTTGAAAAACTTTGTGTAAATTTAAAATCATGCCACATTTAAATAATGTAGTGGGACAGACGTGTAGTAGGATCTCACCACAGTGGCCTCTCTAACAGAAACCATCTAGTTAAAGATGATTCAGTTGAGCATTTGGGGTTCCATCAGATACTGTCAGCCAGGATAATCTTGCATATTGCCAACAACAAATCAGTCAGTGTATACGACTAGCATCACAAAACTGGCTGACATCAATCAGAATAATTTAAAATAGAAATATATATCACTACTAGTGGGGTACATTGTGATTTGGCAGATCTGTGAATTTTCTATGTTAGGTGCAGTTGTTGGTAAACATCAAGATGTCTTTTTACTCTCCCATATTAGGGTTCTTTAGCTTGACCGCTCCTCAAAATTATGATCCAATTTCTAAAGAAGAGGACATATGCCCACTCTGCAATGAAAGGAGGGAATTCCCATCAAAGTGGAAGACAGTTTCTTTATAAAAAAAAAACACTTAAAACCACCGTTAGGTGTGTGCATAAAATATTATGCATCACATTAAGCCCATATTAACCACACTGCCTTCTTTTGGCATGACGATATGGCAACCTATGTTTGGTCTAGAAATGGCTTAAGGTAATGAAATGGTACTCAAAACAATCCTACATGCGAAGGTATCTGTAAGGTAACTTCAGCAACCTTAACCGTATGATACAGAAGCAACAAAAATATCCACAGCTATTTAGTCAGCTATTAAAGTTGTTCAAAGAAAAGCATTTCCCAACACTTCAAAAATATTTTACGCTCTATTGCTCTTTCCATATCTATAACGAGTGTTTATTTCATTCTCCTTTTTATCCACATTTAGGCTGCAGTTGGTATCATTCCTTGTTAGTTTGCAAAAAATGGCAGGCTACTCTGGCACATGATATTCAAAACATTGCTTCTGACACTGCCACACACACAAAAAAAATGGGCTATTGGCACAGCACATACCCACCAAGCCAGATAAATATCATAATAAAGTATACTTTATATATTTTTCTAGAAGAAGAAAAAAGCAGCAGCTAAGTCAGATGAACATTTCCCAAGAGAGTGAACAAAATAGGAATGTAAAAGCAAAATAAAACTGGGGTGCTGCTTTAAACTAGAGCAAACATCTATTATCTCCAGTTTTCAAACCAACCGGAAATCTATACAGGCTGCTCCTGGACTGGCCTGGGTGGACCAGCTGACTTTACCTGTCCTTGTAATTTCTCCCATGTTACTCAGTATAACTAACATCAGATAGTCTAGAGTGTTGAGTAGGCAAAGCCACAATCACCCCAAGCATCACCCCCCTAACTAGGAGCCACTATTTCTGGAAGTGAATATGTTAACATGGAAGTCCCGTACAGATCCTACCGGTCCAAAGCTTCCTTGCTTGAGCTAAAAGGGCAGTCTTTAAGAGAAGTACTAGACTACATAAAAAGTATGTTATAATGTCTGGGAAATTGGCCACTGATTAAAAAAGAGATCTATATCTCTGAATTATGATTTTGAAAACCATTACAAGGGCTACCATGGACTGCAAGAGAGAGTAGCTAACCTGTCCTGGATCAAATAAAATCCAGTTCTTGCTTTAAATCAACTGCCCTTAAACAGAAACTCGCATACTTTGGATATGTGATGGAAGCAATTGAAGAACTATGATTTTTAAAAAAGGTTTTGCAAAGTTGAGGGAAAGACAATGAGCAAAATGGTTGGATGGACTCTGTAAAATCTTGAGAGACCTTCTAGAGACAGGTGAAAATAGTGAATGAATAAATAATAAACAAAAAGAAGTTTTATTGTAGATCATTTTAAAATTCTTAAAGGCAATCAATAGCAGCAACAAATTACCTAGAAGCCTTTGCACTGCAAGTCATTTTTTCAGATCAAGGTAGCTGGAGGATCTACAGTTTCTCTTTAAGTCAAACATCTGGCCCAATCTTCCCTTCAAGGAGCTCTCCATGGTCCTAATTCCCTGGCTCTCAGCTACCTGGCTCTCTCGTAACCTAACAGAATAATGAAACCTCACAGTTCTAGCCTCAAATGGGAAATGATGCAATCAGGTATTGATGGGGGTCATTTCTTTCTTGCTCCTTGCATTTCTAACTGCTTCCAATTGGAGCCTGAGTGACTTACAGAAGACGAAAAACAGGAAAGCACTGTTCAGACTGTAATAGGGCCTCCCCCTTTAGTTGCTAGGTACTTGGTTTTAATTGTTTTATTTGGCTTATTGCTTATTATGGTTTTATTTTATCTACCCCAGGAGACTGTAGTGAAGGACAATGTTAAAATCAAGTAAGTAAGTAAGTAAGTAAGTAAGTAAGCAAGCAAGCAGGCAAGCAAGCAAGCAAGCAAGCAAGCAAGCAAGCAAGCAAGCAAGCAAGTACTAATTTTAGTCAAACATGAAACAGAAAAGGAGGGTCTTCATATCCTTACAAAGCATAATCATAAAGAGATACTCTCTGGTTGAATACTATGGCTTTCTGCAATTGCAGTGTTACTGAACAAAAATGTCTCACAACAACTCTTAGGCAATCCATCTCTTTTAGATCCTTAGTGTTTTGTATATGGCCAGTATTGCATAATCACATCTTATTCCACATAACAATTTGGCAGCTGCAGTTAACGTCAGTTGTAACTCCTGGTTTATATTCAAGGGGAACCCCACACAAAGGGTATTACTACCATTTGGTTGTTATCACTGTTTTCACATGCATGACATTTAAAATTGGAAACTTGCTCTGTGTGTGTTTTAAATAATAAGGGAACCACACATTCTCAAAATTTAAAGGAAAGAAAAAGGAATGAAAAAACAGCAACCCAAATTTGTGTTATAATCTAATAAATAAGACTGTGTGTTCCTAAGTGTTCCTGTGTTACAGCATTCAGCTCTACAATAGAAGCATCACTGCATGATGGATCTTGGTATTTCAGAACAAATATTCTGGTTTTACTAGTTTCTTGGTGAAGCTGCTGATAAGGGCACACGTGAATATACTTTACCTGCCTAAATGAAGACACCCACAGAGATATGGGGACACTAAGAAGTCTTATAATGCACATGTTTCCAATACACTGGACCCAGACTTCCCTACAGCTACATGTTTAATACACACATAATTTCATAAATGAGTAGTAATAAACTGTATTAGCTTTCCAAATTTTACATTTATAACCTAATTTTGAAGAATATTATGTCTTTATTAGTTTTAATAAGGCTATTTTGATAAAACTTCTTTATAAATAAATGAATGAAACAGAGTAACAGGCACTGTTGGTACATTTTAAAAAGGGGTAATAAAAGAGCACATTCTATAAAAATTCTAAACAAAGTAAAGAATTAAAATCTTACATTAAAACGTTACCTGGGTTCTTTTGCAATGTATTTTTCCATCATGCCGAGTTTTCATAATTAATGGTCAGTATTAATTCCACTTAATTACAGTGACATTTGGCCAATGACATTTCTCCTCTTTCAGTTCAGGTAGATTCCATTCACAACATATAAGGAATAGTGTGAAACCCTCTACACTAATGGTTACAAGCTGTACTCTATGACGCTTCCAACACCTTCTAATGAACTGACTCCAACAGACGACATAAATTATGAACTGACAATGAAAGCAAAAGTAGCCACTGTGAGCCTCAGAGTTTATGTAAATCTTCAACAGTTTACTTTCCCCATTACTATACAGACACTATATTATATATATCACAGTCGCTGTTGCTCATTTCTGGTAAAAAATTATTTAATTTTCTCTTTATTTGTCCTTATTTTATTGGTACTATTTTATCCAATTTTTAATGCTTTATTGATCTGAATGTTATTTTTAAACTCATTTATACATTATGTTTGTTCCTTTTACAGCTTGTTTGGTTGAATGCAATGCTTTTGACATGAAATAATCAATGCTAGGGATCCCCCCCCCCCCAGTTATCTGCCTTTAGTACAATACAGGCAACTATTGAAGTTTTTTGTATTGCAACTCTGTTCAGAATATTTAATACATGATTAGAAATCATTTAGTCTGAATATAAGGGAAGCTAAAATTGAAATTAGTCTACTTTGAGTCACATAAGATCCTATAGCGTACCGTTAGGAATGTGTAAGCTTTTATTGGAGCAAAAGGCTTCCGCCAATGGAGGTAGGAGACAGGTGCTTTCCCTATTTGTCCTCTATGTATTTTTCCTGAACTGCCGTCACTGCTATTCTGGAGAGTCACCCAACCTTCTAGAACAGCCCAGTCATCAAAATGGCTTCCATTTTTTCCTAGCAGCATCCAAAGCACCTTCTAGTGCAGTGGTGAGTAAATCTGCCTTTGCCTATTTTACAAAATCAGGACTTCTTTTGGAGCAGGGATATCACTGAAGCTTGAAGCTCAACATTGTGTCTCTTCAGGTATATGCACCTTGCATTTTCTTAGCTATCTGTCACTGACTTAGCTGTAATGATTGCACAAAGAGATTCCAAAATGTAGGAAGGCCAAGAGGGACTTGAGCCTAGACATCTAGTGTCAAACTCCAGATATTGTTTAGCCTTAGCAGGTGAACCAGGCCTTTCACTGTGACTCAGTACAGAGTTTTGATTCACTATAATCACTTCCATAGAGCGGCAATTTAAATAAGTGCTCAGCATCAGTTCTGACAGGGTGCCCGCTGCACCACACGTGGACACAGACAATGTGTCTGCTGCAGGCCATCCATTACTAGCCTCCTATCTGCACTGCAGTAACACGTTCCATACAGAGCCAACCTTTCGCTTACTCTGGAAGTGCAACTGGTACAAAGTGCAGCAACTGGGCTGCTGAACAGGAGGCCTGCTTGTTCATGGATTAACACCTGTGCTTAAGTAACTGCATTGGCCACCAATTAGTAAACAGACTACATTCATAGTCCAGGTTTCATACATATGGACCTAAACAATACAGTTTGAACCTCGTATCTACTGATCTGGTCACTGTGGTTTCAGTTTCCCACGGTGACCAGATCAGCCCCACATCTCGACTTGGGCACCTCAAGGTCTTATGAGGCCTGGCACAGGCAGGAAGTGGCCCAAAATGGTGTACAATTTCCCACAGGATTTCACAGGAATTATGGGAAATGGAGCTTATTTCCTAGCATTTACTATCATCCACGGTGGGACCTGGAATGTATCCCTCGCAGATATGGAGGTCTGACTATACTGACATTCATGAAAGATCAGGTGGATAAATTACATTCTGGGCAGATCCATTGTATTTTCTCATGTTCATACTTGATTGAGTTACATTCCTATGCCTTGGAAACTCACTATAAACTGTACTGCATAAAGAGATACTCTTCGCTTTTGTTGCAGAACAGATTTTATTTGAATGGGATCTATTCATATCATAATTGGAATAGTCTTACATAGAAACAATATTGGTCACTTTCCCTAGCTGTACACGTGTGGAATTGTTTCTTCTTGCCTTTGTTACTGTGCAATGCTAATTGAACCATAATACTAACCCTCTCTCTCTTTTTCACGCACACAGACACATAATCACCTGGAAATCCTGATGAGAGTTTCTTGAAATTACATGCATCCTGGCAACATCTACTTTACTGGCTGCTCTACCTGCTGATATTTGGAGATTCCTAGTATCATCTCAAAGATCATCTTCTCACTTGCTGTTAAAATGTGAAAATGTTCTGTTATCCCATGCACTGTCCTAACACTGCTTTCAACTTGTTTTTACATTAATCTGTGAACTGTTTTTGAAACAGTATGAGAATACAAAGGTAGGTAGGTAGGTAGGTTCTGGAGGGAAAGTTAGCCCAAAATGAAGAATTATTCAAGTACTGCAAGAATGTAATGCAATCTTAAACCATGAGCTTTTTGAAGATGTTTGCATGGATCACTTTTCATTTTGTTTTGATTCAGAACAAAACTCAGTACATGAGTGTCCTTTCAGAACAGCATGTTGTTAAGACCAACCAATCTGAAGTTCTAAGTGTTCTTGCCCTAGAGCAGTGATGGCCAACCTATGACATGCGTGTCACAGGTGACACGTCAACCCCTTTGGGTGACACACCTGGTCACCCTGGCACCTGGGCGTGTAGTGTTTGCTTGTTCTTGAAGTGTACAAATACCAACCTTCAGTTGAAGATTTAGCAAACGAAATTCAGCAACAAAAGTCACTAACGTAAAGAATTATTTGTTTTTGCTTTTAATTAAATACATATATCAAAAATATAACCTTTTTACTAGAGCTACAAATATCACAAAATTATGGATATTTCTAGATGTGACACAGCACCCGAGTTAAGCGAGGTTTTCTTGCGAATTTTGACACACCGAGCTCAAAAGGTTCTCATCACTGCCCTAGAGAATAATGGGCTTGAGTTTCCTGTTCCCCATTCTATACTTGCTGCTTCAAGGGGGGGGGGTACAGACAGCAGGGATTAGACAAACTGCTGATCGTTGGCTTATTTCTTCTTCCTCTGCAGCAGCTGCTTCTGCTGAAAGAGGGGAGTGGGAGAGAAAAAATGTTCAAAGATGCCAAAGATCGATTATTGAGCCCTAATATTGATTGCTGCTGAAAATGGAGAAAAAATACTTGTCCTTAGAAGGCATGAGGAAATGGCTCCTTCTTGGAGGCTGAACATCCTGTTCCGGGGAATTTGAAACATCCAGGAAAACAGGACCTGGTTTTGTTTTCAACTTGGAAAAACATCATTCTTGAAAGGCTGATTTATTCCAAGTTCAGAAAACTGGTATGAGCTTGTTTTAAGTTCAAAACACTTCACTATGAAACATTTTGCACATCCTTAGCTATTTTAATCTATCAGATGGTTAGGCATCACCTATTACTTTGCATTTTAAAATTACTGATAAGCCGTGCAGTTTTTTATGACACTCTAAATAATTATTTTAATGCAAACTTGCAAACTTTAGTTTTCTGGAGAGTAGTTAATTGATTTTAAATTAAAATATTTTAAAATACCTTTTGTAAAACACTAGGTATATTACTACTTAGAGTGCAATTCTGGACAGACTTCTCAGGGAGTGGAAGATTCCACTGATGTAAACTGGCTTAATTCAGAGTAGACCTACATAAACAATAGGACTGCATCATAAATCTGTTTCAAAATAATTTCTGTATATCAGGTTAATTATACTATGAAAATATTCCTTTTTAATACCAGTATTTTTTGAATTTAATTGTGCAACTGCTCAGAACGGGTTCTTAGAGAGAAATAATGCTAAAATTAAAATATATATTTTACATCATTCCTCAACAAACCTATTTATATGTTTTGCATCCCCACTGGATTTCGTATTGTGCTTGAAATAAACAGGTAAACAACCTGATATTTCTCATCCAACAAGACTGCTTCCCCCGTAGTTCAATGCTAACTTGGTGAAGACCAACAGCAGGAAATGTGTCTTTATCCACAGGCAGTCAAAAATGTACCATCTCATCTTGGAATAATTTAGCCAATAAGATGATTTAGGGGACAGTTCAATGGCACCAGTTTTGGAAGGCAAAAGCATAGGGGAAGGAATATAAATCAAAGGTGACTGGCAGGTAAGGATATATGTAGCAATCAGCCAAGCCCTGTGCACACTGGCACAAATTCAACAAGATCATTTATAAAAAATCTCAGTCAGGAATACACAAAAGGGGGTCTGGTGCTAACTAAATCCACAGATAGATTACACACTACTGAAATAAACACTTCCAGATGCTGGTGTACAAAAACCTTTCACAGAAAGAAATGTTTTCTTTCATAAATTTTGAGGGAGGACCTTGAGTGAAGGGGAGAGTGAAACAAAGGCTCCATACTGCTTTTACAAAACTGGCCTTCCCTCTTCTCCCACTAAATAAGACGCACAGCCTACAAGAAAACAATATCCTGAAATGTTTAGACTCATTTCAGTGGCTAAAAAAAAAAAAAAGGCAACGGGGTACTACATGAAGTACTTAAAATCCATGTTGCACCAATTTTGCTCTCAAAGAAAATATCGTTTTTCTGAGAGTTTTCCTCCAGGAGTTTATATAAAACTTGCATTTGCTGAGTGAACCATTCATAAATTATGCAAAAATGATATGTAAAGAATATTGTGTTCTCCAGAATTTGACCCCCAACTACTGAACAAGAGAAGTTGTTGAGGCAGAACTCATCCCATATGAGACAATATTTGCAATTCATGTTTCCTAATTTGAAATGAATAAAACTGATCTTGAACAGAGCTTTTTCTACTCAGATTTAAAAACAAAACACACACACACCTTATATTGTTCAGTACCGTCTAGGTAAGTTTGATCACCGGCAACTATATGGATAAGCATTTGCCATTTTGATCAGTCACTCCAGGAGCCTCTTTCATGCCATCCACCTGACCCATCCAGCATCTTTATCGGCTTCCTTTAACCTTGCCAAGAATAAAGGTTTTTCTTGCACGCCAATGAAGGTGCAAGAATGAATGTGAGGTCCAATGAATGTGAGTTTCTCCCTGATAACCGTTGCTTCCAGGTAGCAGTGGGTTTTATTTGATCCAGAACTGCTACTGTTAGTACCTGCATCAAGCTCCATCATTGAGAGGCTTCTAGTGTCCCTTTCTTAGTGTCCCTTTCACAGCCACATATTAAAGGGGAAGAACCACTGCTTTCATTGTTTTGGTTTTCACTGTCAGGGAAATTTGTGAAAGGGAAGCGTGCAAAAGCTCACCTGCAGCTCAACATTAAAAACAACAACAAAAATAAAGATCATGGCATCTGGTCCCATCACTTCCTGGAAAATTGGTGGGGAAAGAAATGGAAGCAGGGCCAAATATTTGCTTTCTTGGGCTCAAAGATCACTGCAAACAGTGACTGTAGGCTTGGAATTAAAAGATGTTGCTGCTTGGGAGAGAAGCTATGGCAAACCTGGAATGCATTTTAAAAATGCAGAGGCATCACCTTGCAAACAAAGGTCTGTACGGTCCAAGCTAAGGCTTTCCCAGCAGTCATATATGGCTGTGAGAAATCGACCATAAGCAAGGCTGAGTGCTGGAGAAAACATTTGAGGGTTGCTTGGACTGCAAGGTCAAAACAGTCAATACTAAAGGAAATCAGTGCTAACTAACACTGAAACTGACCTTCAAATCCTTTGGCTGCATAATGAGAAGACGGGACTCAGTCGAAAATACCCTGATGGTGGAAAGACCAACAGCAAAAGAAGTGGATAGTATCATGGAAGCAATGAATATAGGTTAGGGCAAAGCCCAGCAGACAGCAGAGTACAGAAGGGCCTGGCTTGCTATGGCCTGTGGAGTCAGGAAGAGTTAAGCTGCACACAGATATTGGCTATTCCACTCTATTTGGATACAGTGGAATAAAACATGGATGCCTTGGCCATGATGAGATGACTAAACAACCATGAAGGGACGAAAAGGCTTTGTAACATTGAAAAAAACCCTGATGCTGGGAAAGATTGAAGACAAAAGGAGAAGTGGATAATGAGACGGATAGTGTCATGGAGGCAACAAACAAAAGCTTGGGCAAACTTTGGAAGACAGTAAAGGACAGAAGAGCATGGCCTACTAGGGTCCATCGAGTCATGAAGAGCTAGATTTAACAACTCAGTGACTGATGATTTTGTTGAAACCCATCATTGCCTTATTCCCCAGAATTATCCTCCTCCGTCACAATCCACTGTAGGGACTGTAGGGACTCTCCAGCTGCCCTACTAGTGACCAGAAACATCAGAATCTTCCCTCAGCCTGCCTTTCAGAGGCAGCCAATTCCCTCGATTCTTCCCTCCCCAACCCCTTTCCTTGTCTGTTCTGCTTTCAGTCTCCCGATGGCTGGCCTTTAGAGGCCTACTCCATCCTACTGCCACTGGGCTTAATAGTCATTGACAGCTGTAAGTTCCATCAGTTGGTCCAACTCCAACTGTAAGCCTGACAGGAAGGCCTTGCATTACCCCAGGCACTGACAGCTGCTCTGAAAACCTTCTTCGGCTGGAGAGTAGCGCGCATGCCCACCCGCGTATAGATGAGTATGCAATACTCCACCCCCCTCTTTACATCATTGGTCACATATGCTAATCATAACCCTTATAGTATTACTTCACACATGTTCTCTAAAAATGCCCTTTGAGTGCCAGTTCACATATTTTGCTGGGAAAGCTCTCTAAACTTCACAACACCTTTGAATTGGTTCAAACTGTGACAACAATCTTAAGGGCAGCAATGATTCCTTTATTCAGCTGGCATTTCCTCTGCAGCCTCCTTTCAAATCACATCCCTCCCTTGGGACTTGTAGGTTCCTTTCCTCCTTTTATTTTCCTGATTTCCTTATAGCCACATCAAAACCTACATGGATTCTTGGGGCAAGGCCTCGGTGGCCAAGAGGGGACCTGGGAAGAGAAGGACAAGCTGATGCCTGCAGGGCCTCCTAGACACTTTGCATACTGTACATTCTAGGAAAGTTAATGACGTCCAAGTGTGACAGAGAAATAAATGGAGGAAGCAGCTCTCAGCCAATGGGAAGTCCTGGCTGCAACTTGTAAAAAGGACATCTGTTAAAAATGGCTTTGAGTAGAATTAACGCTGGTAGCCGCTTCATGTGCAGTAGTGGATTATTTTGCCAAAAGTGAAGGGGGAGAGGGGGAAGGAGAAACCAGAGGAAATTTTTACTTTGTTTCTCAACATCCATGGGGAGGCGGAATATCCATTTCCATGATTCCAATGGAAATATTTAATTCAGTGTTTAGGTCAAAATAATGGCTGTGCCAGGTTATATTAGAGGGCCTTACGATAGCAATTTATACTTTCAATTTAAATGGCAAAAGAGAATAAAAATTCACTGGGGCTCTTCTGGATCCTAATGTTTATGATTCTATATACACCTTTTATCTTTTTAATTGCAAAGTTGAGCACAAAAATGACCAAACCTGAGCTACAATGTTTCAAGAATCCAACCCAATACCCAAAGGTCTTGAGGCAGGGTACAACACTAAGAATTGGATATAAAAATGAGCATACAAAATAACACAATGCCTGAAAGTGGGGATGATAAGCTGTTTCCTTATTTAGCTAAAAGCTCTGTCTTCACTGCTTTCCTGAACAGGTAAAGAGAAGGTGCCTGATGTACCTTGCAAGGAGCGAACTATTCCATCTAATAATGAATGTGTTCCAGAAAACACATGCAAAAGCACTCACAGCAAGATCTACTCTTTATTTCAGTTGCATTGGGTGGGGTGCTTCGTAAGGACAGATGAGAGAAATGTGGTAAATCTTAGGGAGGTTTACTTGTTAAGTGTTTGAACTTTTTTTTACAGAAGGGAAACATTTTCTAAAAAAAGCAACACAAAAAATCCCCATCTGATTGCACCCTTAGGTATGAAGCAGAACATTCCTATATCATTCTAACTGGCAAGGTCTATGCACACAATTTAATGGTTTTTAGCCAAAGATCAGAGTAAAAGTGCTGATTGACAGTTGTTGCTGACAGTGGGGAAGAGTCCTCTGGTTCATTTTGAATTTGTTATAAGATCCTTCTTGATCCATGTAAGATTCATAGGGCTCAGTCATACTTACCACAATTTGAACATTTCTTTACTAAATTCTGAATAACGTCAACATGACACAAGGGGCAGCTTCTACAACTCTATTGTGCTTTTCAGATTTCTCACAAAACAGTTCTGAAAAGTAGTCTGTATTATAAAGTAACTGTTAGCATGCATGAAAGAGACTTTTCTGACGTGTTTTGAGATTAATGTGAACAGAGACTAATTTTTCCCCTTAGCATCAGACCATGAGGAAGGACTACCTGCCTCATTCAGCTTTATTGCCCACAGAAAATCATTAAGAAACTCACAACAGCTTTAACATATTTGCTGAATTGCAACTATGAGTGTTTTTCCACTGTCACTAGAAGTACCCATTAAGTACCCATTAATGGGTACAAAAATGCCATTACGTACCCATTAATGGGTATTTTTAGTGACAGTGGAAAACCACCCTATGTAAACATTTCAGTTATCACAAATAATAGCAAACTACTAATTCTGTGGTAGGACACCCTGGTTTGATCCAGAGCATCTCTCTGAAAGAAGAAAATAGCAAAGTACAAGAACATCTGCCAAGAAAACTGCTTGGATGAGTCCAACGGTCTATAGAGATATCAGTATCCGCTCCAACTCAATACTATCCAACGACTGGACAAACTGCATGTGGCTGAATCTGTTTGCATAGGGAACAGGTTAACTGAGTTGCAACGCAATACCATACAGTTTGCAATAACCCTGAGATTTTACATTCTATGTTACTTCCGTATTAAATTGATATGAAATTAAACTTAGGCAAATGGCCAAAAAGAAAACACTTTTTAAGTACAGAAGTCTGTATTTCTTTTAAAACCATTTCCATCCCTAGCATCAAGTTATTCCCAACAGAGAATGCCAACTTATTTTTCATTTAGTAGATTATTTTTCACTTGGTTACAGACATTTTTTGGCATAATGCCACTGCAGCTCCGGTTTAGGTGCTCAATAATCTTTCAGAAACTCACAGCCTGTCATATTTTAATGTTTCAGCATAAAACAACACTGTCTTTTGAATGACTAGACTGTCAGCACAAGTGGATTAATCTTAAATCAGCAACATATATGGGAGGCAGGGGGAAAATGAATGAAAAATCATGGTGCTGCAAATTATTAGATCATACAATCCACTTTAGTAAAAAGACTGAGAAAGTACAGTAGGAAACAAGAAGAAGTGAAGTGAAGAGCTGGGTTAGGATCAGGAATACAGAGATAACCAATTAAGTCATTTGATTTTGGACACAATTCTTATCAGTGGCAGCACTCTTTTTGTGTGATGGAAACCCCTGTTTGGCTGGGATTTCTGCAGTTGAGCATTAAAATATGCTGCTTCTGCCTGCTGTTTAGCAGACACAGTGTACACCAGTGACAGTCAGGTATGTGCTGAACATGGTCGGTTTGGGAGGCTTCCTATCAAATGGAGCCATGTGCTCCTGTGAGCTCCTGTGCTGGACTCTCCCCTGCATGCCTACTGGAGCTCCGGGATACGTGGCGAAGCTCTGAGAAGCCCTAAAATGAATGTCACGTTGCAATAAAGGCATCGCACAATGTGAAACCAGAGAGCAAGGAGGGTCCTGTACACACGGCACACAGCAGGGCTCCTCCCAGCAGAGGAACTCACTAAAGGCACATCGGTGCTCCTAAACGCCAATCTCTGAGTGGCTTTTTTAAAACAGCCATTTGCAGACGCTAACAAAAGACTTCTGACAAATGTATCACTGGCTGCGACTGGCATTTTCTAAGGATCAACCTGGCCTTCTCTGCCCAACCAGAGCTTACAGTACAATGAGTGAAAAGCTAACATCAAGCATTGCCTCACACGAGCGCCAAGGAGAAAGAGGCAGCTGGCATTTGCACCTTCTGCCCAGCACTCGGATCCTTCCCAGGTTGCAGTGGATCAACTAACTTCCTCACTGAAGGATGTTGGCACATGGGAGGAAGGGAGCTCCAAATTTCACCCCACATGCCTGTGGAGGCCCGGGACTCTCTCTCTTGCCTTGCTTGAAAGACGAAGGAAAGACCTGGTCCTGCCAGACCCTGCAAGCTTGGAATGGAACAGCTTTCCACTTTAACAAATGGCAGCCACTGGGGTTTGGCCAGTCACAAAATGGTTTCATTGTCTGGTGGGAGCCTGGACAATTAAAAAAGAAGTACATGTGTTGGAGGGCTCACCTAACCTGATTACTTGGATTAGATCGAGAGAAAGAATTCATACAAAGAACAATTTTAAAAGTTCAACTGTGTGATCCTACAAAACTCTGCTTGAAGGAAGCCAGGTTGCTTTTCACAGAGCTCAATTCCAGATATGCATTTTTAGCACTGGAGACTAAATAGAAGTGGCATGAGTAAATTAAGGTAGCTGACAGAATGATCACTTAATTGTTGCAACAGGGAACAAGGCTTTGCAGAGAACTCTTGTGATGCTCAGCAGGATCTTGTTTAGAGTCTTGCTCTTAGGGAAATGATGTGCAGCCTGTTACTCATCCTGCCTGCAGGGGCACGAAGCTCACGGGCCTCTTCTTCAACGGAAGGTGCTTATTTCAACTCCAACACAAACTACGTATTTAACAACAAGACCTCTTTTGAACTTCTTGAATATATATTGTGTTTTAATCTGTATCCCTGTTGGGTATTTCAATTATCACCTTTTTACATTCATGTAGCAATAATTTGGTGCTTCCTTCCCTTTTTCCTTTTTTTTCATTCTCTTTACGTATATATAGGGAATGATAAGTAACTATTATGCTGGCAACAACTCATGAGAAGACACTGAAGACCCCAGAGGTCGAAACACACATCCAGCTTCAGGTTTTGATACATCTGTCTGTCATGGACCTTTGGTCTATACAGAAATTAGTGCTACATTCTTATTGAAGGTATCAGGCCTCTTGTTTCACTCTTCCTTTTTTTTATGTCACTTTTTTCAGTGGAGATACTGTTACATTATTTTTGTGCCCAGATTATAAACTTGTTTATTTGTGTAAATTCCCTTTTTAGACCATATGTAGTTAACTTGGTACAGATTTTTTTATGTATGTAAGTAAAAATATTAGCACACACTCTTTTCAGGTCTTATTTTTCAGGTGCTATTCTATGATTTAGTTATCCTTTGATATAGGCATTTCTGTCATCATATACATTGTGAGTCCACACCTTTGTTTGTGTTGGAGTTGAGATAAACATCTTCCGTTGGTTGTTCCTTGTTGCTTGTTTATCTCTTTGGGACTCTTCGGTGTGTTCCTCTTCTACATCTGCCCACGGAGGAGTGCCCCGCCATCTCTCTGGGGGTGACCTGTCGCTGGCAGCCTAGACCGCTCTCCGGCTGACTCTCCAGCTTGGCTGGGCACGGACGTCTTAGAGGAGATGATCCTTTGTGGGACTGGAGCCTGTGATCTGCTGTTCAGGGCTCCACTTGGCCTCAGCTGCCTCAATTTGTGTGTTTTGGCTTATTTTGCAAGTTTTGCATGATGGGAAAAGCTTCTTTTGGAAAGGCGGTATACAAATAAAATGGAAATGAAATATTACTCTGTGCATGTTCTTGGCCATAGTCCTTTGTTTTGCTTCCTTACAGGTCTTGAGATTTATTCACTATGGATTCCTGTGCATGCTTGTGGCCTCAGTCCGCATGCTCTGCTAGGGCCCATCTGTCCAAAGTGCATTCCACGTTAGGAAGAATCTCTGTCAAAATACTCCATAGCCATTAATCAACTGCTCTCTGTATCTCTTTTGGAGCGGATTGTGGTTCCAAGGAGAGACACTTGTCCCTCCCTCTTAAGCCACCACCATTAAGCCCCTGCTCCACAGGCACTGCATTTAGCATTCCGTTGCAGCACGAGAAGATGCAGAAACGGCAAACCCATCATGGTGTCACTTAAATGACTTTAACAAGAAGGAAAATATTTAACTGGCACTGATGTCTCTGAAAAGCTAAACATGCAATATCGGGGGGGAAAGCTATGGATTAAAATATTCACTCGTACTAAAAATGACACACCTAAACTTTGTAGGAACTAAGATGATTAAAAGTGAAAAGGAATAACTGTAATTAAAAGGAAATAATATTTAAATGAAAAAACTGTCCTTCTCAAGAGACAGAAAGTACTGCTATAATCCCCAAAAGAATTATGTCATCCTTATATATGTGTAGATAGAATTACAAGTGCCACAAATTGCTCTCAGTACTTCCAAAGCTTCTTCAGTTGACCACGTGAAAATCAAAGTTCTTTAACATTATAAATATGAGTTCTCATCACCCTGTTATTACGTACCGTGTAAGGCGAAAGGGGTCCAATCTTGTGGCCATAGCGACGGATGGCTTCTCTGATGTGGGCAGGCTGGAGGGCATTATTTGGAGCCTCTGTGCCACAAGCCGCCATGCTCTGCATCACAAAAACACACCGGCTGTGACTAAATCAAAAACACACTACAGGCACACACAGTGCATTAATTAAAATATTAAACCTTTACAAAATTGTACTTTTTCTTTTTTTTAAAGGGACAACCTTTGTCACATTTTTCAAACCAAGTCACCAGTTAACAAATCAAAGGGAACTTTTACATCGTTTCCTCCAAGAACAGAGTGCTTACATATGGCTGCTCTGTTGTGTCAGGAGCCAAGGATGATGGGAATTGTAGGTGAAAACATGAAAACATGTTTCTTTAATTTTCTACCTAGATTTTTAGTTTGGTAAATTAAATGCCCACACATCGGGACAATACACAATGCTTCTTGGAAAAGTGAAAGAACAACATGAGAATGTTCTACCGGCTATTGCTGAATGGGGCAAAGGACTGGAAAAGCTCCTAAGTGAGGGCAAAGGGCCAGCAGGAGAAGCTTGAACACTGAATCCACCGGACAGTCTTTTTTCTAATGCCTGGTATTGATCCCTATCTTCATGATGGTTAAAAAAAAAGAAGGAATTTAGACGTTCCTTGTTTGCTGACACTTACCCAAGGAAAAGTCTTCCAAATTTTCTTTTGAACTTTTTGATCCTTATTAAGATTTCCAAATTTGCTTCATTTTAAACTCCTAAATGAAATTTCCTCAGAAATTTTAACTTCTCTCTCTCTCTTTTTTTTTTTTTTTGCTAGCACATCAAAATAATCAGTAGGGCCCATTCTGCATTTATCTCTATTAATCCTGGATCAGGGTGTCTGGAACAGCCCAGCTTACTGATCTGGATTGTGAGGAGGTGTAGACGGAATCAGCTTCAAAGTCTGCACAGACGTCACAGTCAACCCCAGCTAGAAATAAAAGCCTCGTGGACTAAGGGGGGAGCTTTTCTGCAAGCACCTCTGGTAATCCCAAACATAGGAGGTGGCCATGCTCCAGACCAGGGCCCTGGTCCCTCTGGGAGTATCAATACAGAGGCTTATATCTGAACTATATTTGTATTTCTATCCCGCCCTATATCCGAAGGTCTCAGGGCAGGTTACAATATTATATTAATCTTAGACGGGTCCCTGCCCTCAGGCGTACAATCTAAAGAGACAACATACAGAAGGAAAATGGTGTGGGAGGGAAGAGGGACACTCTGGCAGTAGCAGTGTCTTTTCTCCACCGTTCCCCACAGGCAAGATGGTTCCTTCATAGCCTTTATGGTGATAGTTGAGAGGAAGGGGTCAATGCTGTGGTCAATACATGGGCCCATAATCTGGATTATGGAAGGACCTAGAACTAGTGATACCCAAGTGCTTCAAATTATGCATGACAAAGTTGCACATGGCAGATCCCAAGTCCTGCTTAACTGGTACATGATACTTTTTGTGATGACACCCATGCAAAGGTATTTTTTCTTGATTTTCCAGCAGTGATCATTGGTTAATTGAGATCTTAACTTACACTCTCTGTGGTCAGGTATGTTTGCTTGCAAATATGCCCAATGCCAAAAAAAGTACTAGCTGGTATTATGTACTTGTTGTCCCAAGCTTACGTATATTTATCCTTCCCAAAAGCAGGTAAAATTCTGCCAGAAGCAGCCCCTAATATTTGTTTAGTAATGTTTACTCTTCTACCTCGACCACTTATCTTTAATTCTATGAATTATATAGCATTTCATTTTCAAGCAGCATTTCTCATTTGACTGGAATATAACAAAATATGTCTTAGAGCCAACCATGATGATTAAGAGCCAAGAAACAAAAATGTTGAAACACTTTAAAAGTTCTTACACAATCCTCTTTTTTATTTTTAAATTGCTTAAATGTTTTTCTGTTGGAATGGTAGGCAAAAGTTTGGTAACTCTGGGATATTTTAAAGTTGGTTTGGGGTGTGGCATTATGAACTCAGTTATTTCAGTTGCTGTTGTGTGATCCTCTCGTTAGAGCGATTTATTTAGTTTCCATGCATGATAGTTGGATGCTGCTTGAGCGCTGATAAGCTGGTTGGGACTAAGGTAAATTGTAGTAACTTTACCTGGAGCATGCTGCATTTCATATGCCAAGTTTAGTGCTCCAGAGAGTTTGGAACTTAGGAAAGTTCCCTGTTTTCATCCACAGCTCCCATTATTATTACTCCCCAGTAAAAACTAAAAAGGAGGATGAATTTCACATTCAGATAGTTCAGCACCAACACAGACTATAATAGCCTGTTCTTATATGAACATAACAGATATCATTCAACAAAAGAATAATACCTGACAAGATTATTACTGTGTATTTAAAGCTTTGAGCGTTTACCTGCTCTAAATAAATCAATTTTTTTCATCAGAACAACACAGATGATTCTGGGCACCTTTCTTTAGAACTGGTATGATAAAGGCCACGGTCAGAAACGTCCCGGGCAGATAGAGGGGTGTCTTAATCTGCCACAGAAAAGCAGAAGCATCATTTGCAGTAGCATCTGTGGCCAGGACACAGGAAATGGAGATGCAGCAGCAGCAGCAAACCCTTTATTCTGAAGACGTGGGCACCTTGGACAGGTAGGTGGAGACATGGCCAAAGTCACAGCTTTATTTATTTAAGACTTTATATCCCGCTTTTCACCTAAGCGTCTCAGGATGGGTTACAGTAAGAAAAAGATAAAATATCAATGCATATTTATTTTATTGTGTGCTGAATTTAAGCCATAATACCACATGAATTATTTGATTAACTTTTGGGTTGGAATCAGCATGAGATTTTTTTTACCACAGTTTTTCTAAATTATTGTAATATTGGGACTGAGTAGTTGTAGGAATGAATAAGAGAAGGCAGAACATTTCCCCCACCCACCCACCCGGCAAGCACCAGTTTGTGGGTTTCATCTGAAACTCACGTGGCGTTGGCAAGTGTGACCCGTCCCACCACAGAAGCCAGGGCAGAGCTGTCAGCACCAAGAGCACTTCACAGTTACTGCTGGGAACGCATCACAAACCACAACCAAGTCACCACTGAGTACAGTACATGGGACCCTCCAAAAAGACCACAATTTTCGGAGGATTTTGCTTTCTGTTTGAAATCACACTATTCAATAAGAGGAGGAGCACACACTGCAGACACTTTTGCAAGGGGCTATATTATTTATTCTTCTGACTTTTTAAATGCTGCTTTTCACTAAGATCACAAAGTGGTGAACGACAGAAGAAGGGTTGGCTTTTCTACCTCGCTTTTCTCACCCATTTGAGGGGACTCAAGACTGCTGACAAACCTTCTGTTCTTGTCTCCACAACAGAAAACCTGTGAGGTAGGTGGGATTGTGAGAGCTCAGAAGAGAGCTGTGACTAGCCCAAGGTCACCCAGCTTGCTCCATGGAGGAGGGCTGAATCAAACCCAGTATTCCCAGGTAAGAGTCTGGCTCCCTAACCATAACATAAGCAATAACATAAAAACTAGGTGTGTAGAGCAGGTGAGTTCTTTCCCCACCCCCAAATTGCCACCTCTTTTTCCTCCTCAGCCTTGCCCATCAAGGGGGGGGGGGGAGACAAAGGTCGGACAGATGTGTACTTTCACACTGCATCAAGTTGCTGTCTTCCCAGCTCAGTGGTTTGGACCAGACAAAACAAACAAGCAAGCAACCCATTTGGATTGCACATGACTAATAAAAAAGAATAAAGAATAAAATAATTCATCAAAAATAACAAGTAAACATCAGACTGAGTAAGAGGATAAAAATGGAAGGAATACGATTAGCTGGCTTACAAAACACGATGGAAACAACTTGAGTTGTCAAAGTATTTTGAGAAAGGCTGTAGATACACAATATGGTTTTGCCTGTAGCAAAAGGCCTTTGCACTGGCACTTCAAACATACTTTTTTCCTCTTCCGCTGCTTGACTTTGGAGGGGTCCTGCGCAATGCTGCCATTCCCCACGGTTCCACTCTGCGTTTTCCCAGGGTGCTGTGGGGCTGTTGCTGGAGGAGTGGGTGTGGGCGGTGGTGTGTTTTCAGGAGAGTCAGAACTAGTCTTCATATTTGATGGCTGTCCTAAAATATGCATCTAAAAAGGCCAGAAGAGAACAGACTATTACTGTTGCTCTCTGAAGGAATGCAGCTAGATATCCAATAAAGCTTGAGGAGCAGCGAAGCAATTGTAGCCTGGACCCTTCATGATCTCCTTCATCTTTACTTTTTAAAAAATTACCTGTTAATATGAAGGTGTGCCTACTCTGCTCCAATTCTCTCCTGCCCTTAATTGGTCAGGGGGCTGAGACTGAATCTCAATCTTCAGAAAATGTGTGTGCGCGTCTATGCACTTCCTTGTAAAACAAGCACTGCTGGCTACGTGCAGGGCTGGAGAAGCGCAGTAGTTTGACATTAAAAAGCAGAACCGCCGCCTGCACGACCGCCCATCTCCCCCTAGAGTACACAGAGGAGGCTGAAGAATGTCTCCTTGCTTGCTCTGGCCCTCAACAGCTTCCCAGCAAGGATTTACAGTAAATTTAAACACGAAAACTACTACTTGAGATTCTTGAATTTATATAGTCATATCTATTTGACATCATAGTAGCCAGTTTGACTTTGTCGAGATAGCATTAAAGAAATAGAAGCATTGCTGTATGAATGTGTATTTAACAAGCCCCGGGAAACGCATCTCCATCTTTGGTGGAGTCACCCCAGCATTAGACTCTTCTGGACCACACTGCATAAAGAGACGCAAATAATTATTATTCCTGAAAGAATGCAGTTTGCAACAGATTTGTGCATCCTCCTGCTGTTTAGAGTCTGGAATAAACTACTGAAATGTAAAACACTCCGAAGACTATATGCAGCCAAATTCGTAGTTTCCCAAAAGTTAACCACAAACCTCAGTAAAACTGGGGATGCTGGGGATACCCGTTAATGAATTTTTTGTGATTATGTGGAGCCCACAGACAGAAGCCATACAAATATGAACCAATGGCTTGTGACCCTCAAAACATGTTTTACAGTCCTTACCCTTAGCCTCTTGACACGAATTCCATTAGCGGTGAGGAAAGCTGTGAATTCCCTTTGCAGCTGTTGCCCATTGGGCATCTGGGATGCTAGGAAGCTGTGGAGGGAATTCACAGCTGCTTCCTGTTGATCAGACAGGAAACTGATTGCCCACAGGAGCCCTGGAATCTCTGCATTTAAAAGCTGCTGTTTAATTGGCAGCTTTTTATGTTCCGCCGTGGCTTGCGTGGCCCCATTTTGGACGACATCCCAGAGGTCTTCTCTAATTAAGAGAGCTTCACAATAACTTTGCCAGGCTGCATAGTTTGTATTATCTAATTTCGGAAATCTAGCCTGCTCTAGGAGAGGGGTGAAACAGGGCAAGGGTGGTGAGACAAAGGTGTCCTCCGAATCCGAGGTAGAGGTCCTACCTATCTCTTGCACCACAGGCCCTTTTTCTCCTTACTCTTCCCCAGGCTAACATTTTACTCCGGGAGGCAGACGCTGAAGGAGAGACTGTGGGGATTCAAAGCTGCAAAGCCCTTTGCTGCGTTTGCCCACGTCTAGAGGTAGCCTTAGCCATCTGCCTACGATTCAATGGTACTTTGACATATATTTCATGGATTATTGCTCTATATAGAGTAGTTGTATAAAATACGTTTCTTGGAAGTTGCATCATTTACATACTTAATAATGACAATGACACAAATAATGTACAAACACCTTTAAGCAACAACTTACCTCAGTAGAATTGTGATACTGAATGAAGGTTGCAGATATTGCATGGCTGAATGGATCGCAAGCTTTGGGAGTCATGTCCTGCTTGACCAAAAGGGCCAGATCCACCAGCTAGGACAATAATGGCAACAAATAAGTAAACTAATATATGCACACAAACCTTTAATCAAGTTTTTTAAAGTAAAGAATATTAGTTAACTAACAACATTCTGCACTGCAGGGGTAATTATCTCTAAAACTTCACATTTCATTTTGTTCTTGAACATGTTCAGTCTCCAGGCCACATATACGGCACTTTCCTATTTGTCTCCTTGTATCAAAGCAAATCATGAGGCTCGCAGGAGCAATTACTGCTGTCATATCCTAAGCAACACGAGAAACGGAGCAGCTGCAGCTGACAAACACCACGCCGACTGATGTATCTAAATCGTTTCTGCTAGATTTCTTTTTTTCTGGGGTAATTTTATCTGATGGCATTTCCATTGCTCTCCAGAAATGGAAATGAGATGGAAGGCTCTTTCCATGTTACCCATCCCTTTACATGGGGCATAGATGTCGCCTTGTTTCCACGATAACCACAGCAGAAATTGCTGCCAGTAGTTACAAGCGAATGGAATTGCGCAGGGGGGAACCAGGGCTTCCATACAGAGCGTGTGGGCCCAGAGTTACACCGCAGGCACTCATTGTAGGACACAGGAAAACTGATTTCTGCTCGGCGATAACATGATTGAATACTTCATAGTGCAGCAGGGAATGAGTGAGAACCCAGGGATCCTGCTTCTTTAATCATTACACAGAAGAGGTAATTTGGCAAACGATAGCATCCGGAATTCCTTCTTCTACGCAGTGAGTAAAAGAAAGCGGGAACCCAGAGTCTTTCTCTGCATCATACCTCTACCAGAAAGAATTAAAATACACGGCACACAAGAAGAACACAAACTGAGTAGCCTGAAAAAACGATCTTTTAAAAAACATCACATCTACATAGCATACTCCGCATACCTGCGCAACGGTCTCATAGGCTAAGTAGGCAAGAATTTCCACAGCAACAGCATTTGGTTTGATTTCCATGCTGCCGCAGTCCAGCCAGTCTCGAAATTTGGAAGTTTTCTTGGCTATGCATATAAAAACACAAACGAAGGGTAATTTTGTTTTACTTTAATTCTATTTGTAAACTTGACAATCTTTCATAACCAAACTATACAAAAATAAAACTCTTTGCATTTCCTTGCATATCAGATTCCATCAATAGGGTTACATGCAGGTTTGCCAAGGAAACAATGGAGTCTGCAATGAGTTCCATATTCCTGTGTGCTGCAAAGAGACAGATAGGCCGTACGCTTCAGAGCAGACAAATTAAATAAGTTCTGCGCTGCCCCTCAGGTCTTTTGGTTTTGCTTGTTCCTGCAGGACCCTCGTGTTAGGAGATATCTTTTCCACAAGAACAATGTACCAAACTTTATCACACCATAGATGTAAGTTAGCTCTCTTCACATCCTTCCAAGAAGCAGAAACAGCCAATCTGGCAGTGATTCTCATGAATGGCATTACGTCGTTATATTTCATTTTTTATTTACTTCTTCCAAGTTCCCTTTCCTTGTAGAACACCTACCCAGAATGATGTTTTGGGGTTCTCTCCCTCTACAGATGCTTTCATACAAAGTGGTCCAAGTAACAACACTAATGCTCTCACTTTCTTTATACATGCTACTTGTATCCAGACATCACTTACTTAGGCTGCTATAGTTGGACATTGAGGAATTTATTTATTTATTTCCATTTCTGTCCCACCCCATACCCGAAGGTCTCTGGGCAGGTAACAACGGATCAAACAACATATTTAAAAGCATATTAAAAACAAAATACAGATTAAAACATATTAAAAACACGATACAAATTAAAACAAGGTACATAGTTAAAAGCTCTGATATAAGCCATGCGCTCAATAGTGTATTCATAAGAACTATAACTGAGGGGAGAATGTATCTCCTGAGCCAAAGACCAAGGCATAAAGGTATGTTTTTACAGCCTTCCTAAATGATAACAAGGAAGGGCCATGGTGCACCTCGAGGGGGAGACCATTCCACAGTCTGGGGGCCACCACTGAAAATGCTCTCTCCCAGGTGCCCACCAGCCTCACTACCGAAGGTAGTGGGATGACCAGGAGGGCCTCTTCTTCGGATCTCAAGGAACGGGCAGGTCAGTATGGGAGAAGGCGTTCCTTTAGATATTTGGGGCCCAAGTCATTTAGGGCAGTGGTTCTCAACCTGGGGGTCGAGATCCCTTTGGGGGTCGAACTACCCTTTCAGAGAGGTCATGACAAGTCTCCCACTGCCCTTCCCTCCCACTGCCCAGATGTTCTACCCCCGTAGTTGGGGGTCTCCACAACATGAGGAACTCCATTAAGGGGTCGCGGCATTAGAAAGGTTGAGAACCGCTAATTTAGGGCCTTCTAAGTCAGAGTTAACACCTTGAATTGGGCCCGGTAGTGAATTGGCAGCCAATGTAACTCTTTTAAGACCGGCATGATATGTGTCCGGCTAGCTGTTCCAGTCAGCACTCTGGCGGCTGTGTTTTGCACTAGCTGCAACTTCCGGACCGTCTTCAAGGGCAGCCCCATTTAGAGTGCATTGCAATAGTTCAATCTAGAGGTTAACAGAGCATGGATAACTGTGGCCAGGTCATCTCTATCCAGAAAAGGTTTAAGTTGACATACCAGCCGTAGATGAGAGAAGGCATTCCTGGCTATGGCCTCCACCTGAGCTTCAAGTGTCAACGCAGAGTCCAGGAGTAGCCGCAAATTTTGCACCTGTCCCTTCCAGGGCATAACCACCCCACTGAGGACAGGGTATCTCCCAACTACCCAGACCCGAGACCCTGTGACACACAGCACCTCTGTCTTGTCTGGATTCGGCTTCAAATTATTGGCCCTCATCCAGCCCATTACTGCCTGAAAATTACTCAATAATTTTCAGATTTCTATTGAGTCACATTTAGATGCAAACTGTGGGCTTGACAAGCTTCACAAATGTTAACGTGACTTTAATCTAAAGGATCAGCACACTAAGACCCAGAAGCTGGTTAGTTCAGAATGTGACAGACCCACTACTGACCAGTACAACTTACAGGCAGTGCATAACACCAGTTTTGAGAGGGCTGCACTGGCTGCCTATACGCGTCCAATCAGAATTCAAGGTGTTGGTAGTGACCTTTAAAGTCCTAAACACCTTGGGACCTCGATACTTGAAGGGACACCTCCTCTCATACAGACCTGCCCCGGGTTTAAGATCTGCTGGAGGGGGGCTCCTTTTCATCCCACCAGTTAGAGAAATCCATTGTGTTGGGACATGGGGGAGGTCCTTCTCAACTGTGGCACCTCACTTATGGAATCCCCGTTCCTTGGAGGCCCGTTTAGCACCAACCCTCCTAACTTTTAGGCACCAAGTAAAGACCTGGCTTTTAATGAGAGCCTGTGGGCACCATTTCACTCAAGCACTTTTTAATTTTAACTTTTTAATTAACTATGCTGTTTAATACTGTTTAATGGGGTATGTAATGTTTTGCTGTCTATGGGTTTTTATTGTAAGCCGCCCAGAGATCTTAGGATACGAGGTGGATATAAATATACTAAATAAATTAAATAAATGAATGAATGAATGAATAAACATTTATAGATGTTTATGCAATGTTCAAACTGAGCTTGCACCCTCCCCCTCACAAAAATAACTCAAAGGGGGAAAAACTGTTTACAAACCAGCTTTCCCTACAGTTTTATGGTTACAGGGGACATAGATACTAAACGAGTCACTTATTTTTCACGTGTTCAACTGTAAAATAATGTGTCATTTATTTTTCACATTGTGCTCCACAAGTGAAGCAGTCTACCTCCTAGTTGCTTATAACTATTAACTCTCACCAGTACAGGTGAAAAATTAGGCAATCTGTGATTGGCAGTCTGTTTGTATTCCACTTGTCACATTAATCTGCACAGCCAACTAATAAATGACATTGGCCTGATTTCGGCAAGCATTTTCCGTATCATGTATCGTATCTATTTGTATACCATTTTTCCAAAATAAGATACTCAAGACAGTTTTCAACAAAAAACAGAAAAAGCACTGTACAGTAATGCATTATTAATTTAATTAGAAAATACAAATTAACTACAAAAAAAATACAAAAATATCCTTATCTTATGTAAGCTCTAAATCCTGGAGAGTAACCAAAAATTGCAAAATTGGATTTTTTTTTCAAGTTGCATTAAAAAGCCATCAATATTTTCACATAGCTGGGGTACAAAACTGCCCCACCCATACTAACTTCCGATATCATTAACTTAACCACCAGTGTTATTTGCTTCCAATATGATGCCTTTCAGTAATTCTGAAGCCCTAATTATTTCCTTACATGATTTGGATGAAGAGCATTATGTACCAATGATCTATGCAATCTGAAATAAGCCATAAGTATTAACTAAAAATGTATTAGTCACCTGCATAAGATTGTTCACATGTATTGCTAATGAGGTGCAGACTAATACATTCAAAATACTGAGTTTTTTAATCTTTCCATCAAGTTCCTTTTATCCTATTATTCAGCACAATAATGTAGGTGTCCTATGGAATTACCTCCTTAAGTGGACCTTAAAGTATCCCACAACGGCAGTTGCACTTTCCTTCTTTACTATTGCTTTCTATGAGGTGCCTTCTCTCTTGCTCACATATTTCATTTTTTGTGTTGTACTGTTCTTTTTATTGGAGACTAAAGTGCCTTAAATCAGTTCCAGCTAGCAAAACCATGCTGGTGGGACAGCAGTTGAAATGACAAATTTGAGCAGCTTTAATCATGCCAGACACAATGAATGCCAAGTCCAGTTCAGTGCAATGGGAGCTGACTTCCCAACCACTGAACTGCATCTCCCATAGCCACTGGGAAGAGAACATCTGTGCAGAAGGCTTTCATCTGGCATGGCAGGTAAGCCTTCTATGTCAGATCTATAGTGAGCTCACAGCTAAACGGAGTTGTATTTCTGTCACGTGTGGTAAACTGCACTTTGTGCACCCAACTGCCTTTCTCGGGCACCATTTCTTTCCAGTTCAAAATATCACAGCCATTTGGGCATGACACTCACAAAAGCTCAGTTGCCGACTTTCACAGAATTCTGCATACTGGGCTGGATCCATCATCCGCGCTTGTCTGTCAGCCCTCTGTAAAAGAGCACATGAACAGTCTGTTATTCAAGTAACATTTAAATTTCCACGTACCTAGCAAGTATTGGTGTGAGAGCAACTCTCTAAGAAATATAAACACAAGCTGAAATTATTCAGCACTCTGACCAGAATCTGGCACAACCCTTATTGGATCAATGAAGCCTCATATTGCTGGACTTTACTGTTAATTTGCTTTTCTGTTAGAGTTCTGTGGTGTTTAGAGCAATAGAGACCCCTCCCTTTTCCCCTTGAATATCTGGCAAATTTGACTAAACTTGTTTTCTGCTTTATAATGAACCCCTCACATGATGATCTGAACCCAGTAGATTTATATACCATACAAAATAAAACAGCAATTAACTACAGTAATTAAAATACATCTGCTCAGCCTTCAGAAGGACGGAAGATAAATTTACCACCTTTATAGACAGGGCAGAGAGGCGACTCAGCCTGAAACTACCAGATGAATTAGTGGTATGGTTTAGGATATGGCAATTTCCAACATTATTGCCATTTTAATATAAACAAAAAGAAATCCATTAGCCACCAAAAGCAAAGTCAAAAGAGAAGGAGAGAGAGATGGTCATATGCAGACTTTCATGACCACTTACAATCTCATTTGTAGCAGTCCCAAAACTGCTACAAATGAGAGGGAGAGAGATGAGTCTTTCATGTTTGCTTCAGTGTAATGCCAGTCAAATGAACCATGACCAGGCAAGGTTGTTGTGCTTTTGAGGAGCTTAGTGCGTACCATGCTAGTATGAGCATCCGAGGCAGAACTAACGGCTCTGTGATATATCAGAGAAATAGTTGTGTTAGTCTGATTTGAAAAGTCCAGCAAAGTAGTTAGTAGCACTTGGAGACTAACAAGAGAAGGGTTGGTGGCATGAGCTTTTGTAGACATGTCTACTTCTTCAGATGCTAGGGGGCCCAATGGGCACATCAACTTCTTCAGATTCTAGGGGGCCCAATGGGCACGTCTACTTCTTCAGATGCTAGGGGGCCCAATGGGCACATCCACTTCCTCAGATGCGAGGGGACCCAATGGGCACATCCACTTCTTCAAATGCTAGGGGACCCAATGGGCACATCCACTTCTTCAGATGCTAGGGGGCCCAATGCGCACATCCACTTCTTCAGATGCGAGGGGACCCAATGGGCACATCCACTTCTTCAAATGCTAGGGGACCCAATGGGCACATCCACTTCTTCAGATGCTAGGGGGCCCAATGCGCACATCCACTTCTTCAGATGCGAGGGGACCCATTGCGCACATCCACTTCCTCAGATGCGAGGGGACCCAATGGGCACATCCACTTCTTCAAATGCTAGGGGACCCAATGGGCACATCCACTTCTTCAGATGCTAGGGGGCCCAATGCGCACATCCACTTCTTCAGATGCTAGGGGACCCAATGGGCATATCTACTTCTTCAGATGCTAGGGGGCCCAATGGGCACGTCTACTTATTCAGATGCTAGGGGGCCCATAATGATCCGGATTTACCTAGCTGTGGTGGAAACAAATGTGTCCTTAATGGGGTCTGTGGGGGAAATGGGGTCATCCGGCTCTCAGCCAAATGGGTCTTTAATGGGTGCTTCAATGGGTACTTAGTGACAGTGGAAAAACATCCCACAGTAGTTTGCAGAAATGCACTACTTTTAAAAGGTTTACCAGTGGAGTGGTATATGCCACCATTCTGGCACCATATCCCAGGTCACAGACCAGTCCAATGCAGGCACACCATTCTCCTAGGGAATTTTGATTCTGAAGGAATATCATGAAAATTTGTACTATACATCATAAATGATCTTCTAATCACTGTAGTCCTCTGTTTATATCTAAATTATTTTAGCCTTTATGACACATCTGAGCCTAAAGTGAGAAAACGTACACACCCAGGAAACATACAGAATTTTTTCCTCAATCTTCAAACTGTTCTTCATCCTAAGGCTACCCCAAATATGGGAATTTAAAGAGGTCGTGAAGAACATCCATTACTCATACAGTTTCTGCTTAAGTGAAAAAGATCTGCTTTTGATTAAAACAAAAATGAAGAAGGTATTATAAAGTAATTAAATATAACTGAGATGAAAATTCCACTGCAAATCCTAGCAGTATTAAAACTTATCTCAGCACTTTCATTATACAATTGAAATGGCTGGCTCTTAAATCTACTTTTTACATAAGTGGAAGTCAAAGGAAGGAGGCAGAGAGGCATAAACCATTTTAAAGATTAGACACACTTTGGATCTTATGCTGAAGCGAACAAAACTTTTTGTGACAGATTGATGGATGTTGTGATAAAACTGCAGATTTGGCAATAAAGAGCAGATACAACAGGCAATCCTTTGTTATCTTACTTATCCTTGCATTATAAAGAGACTGTTTTTTGGTCCTATCCATTAGTTTGAATGAGTATGTAAGAAGAAGAAGCCTTTGATGTCCTGCAGCTGGTTTATGCACGCACATCCTCCCGAATCTTCCATATTCTTCCTCCTTTCCCCAAACACCCTCTTTAACTTATACTGAAAGAAGAATAAGATCACAAGCTGAATAAGTTCCAAGACGATGCTGGAGCACTACAGGATTTCTTTTCTCTCTTCTACCTGAAATAATATCTTCTGCAGCATTTTATATGTTACTCTTTTAGGGGAACTTGGAGTAGTTTACTCTCAGTTCTCTCACCTTGGACCCTGGGGAAATTGCTAAACACTTTCACGTTTATACTTCAAATCCACTGCACAACATCTTCTTCTTCCCGTCTCAAATGACTGCCAAGTTTGATAAGACAGAGTTCATTCCCCCTTCTAAGGATAACTTCATACTTTTAAGAAGTGCCCAGCTGGATCAGACCAGTGGATTGTCCAGTCCAGCAGTGTGGTCTTGCCATGATGAGCGAGATGCTTTCAGAAAGTCCACAAAGCAGGTCAAGAGTGCAACAGCACTCACCTCATTCATGTTCCCTAGTAGCCATTTTGGAAAGGGGCACTACTTTAAAACTGCTGACAACACATGTCCATCATGTATCAGTTCTCTCTGAATTTGTATATTTTTAAAACACACACACTGTGTGCTGTGTGAAGATCTTTTCCCTGTTCTAAATATTCTAACATCTAGCTTCACTAGATAATGTCAAGTTCTAATGTTTTACCTTATACATATCTTATCACATCCCAAATTTACCTCTAACAGGAACTACTCCAGCTCTTTGATCATTTAGTTTCCAGATTTCAAATAAGCGACATAGGTAGCCCTTGAAACCTCATGAGTTTTATATATCCACAAGTGACACCTTTCTGTGTCTGTAATAACTTATTTTGGCTCGGAGGGGTTTAAAAAAACACTGTTTTCTTATTTCCATGCTATTCACAAGTTTTAGGACACACACAATATTTTGGTGAAATGCAATGCAAACAGGAAGAGACTGCTGGATTATCTGTGGGGAGCACCCAGGGATATAGACAATACAAGATGCTCAAAAGACAATGACGACAGTATTGCAAGTACTTCGCGTACATGTCTGTAGAGGCTGAATGGAGACATATTTACAGGCTCTTTAAACAATAGTACTACATAAACATTAATTATTCTTCAATATAGCCTAAGGATGGGGAGGAAACATACAGAAAGTTTGAAAGATTTTGAAAGAAATTACTTAGAAGTAGGGATGTGCATAAATATTCAAAACATCTGAAATCAGATTGAATTCATTTGAATTTTGACATTCGCATTCAAATTGAGTGACTATGAATTTGAATTTAAACATTTGAACAAATTTTGAATTTTCGAATCTATTCGTTCGAATTATTTGGACATCTGTATGTGCAGGGGTGCGTACACAACGCGTACTTGCATGTACACATCTTTCCTGCACCTGGGCACATACAAATCTTGTTGACTTTATGCCAATAAAGGTTTTTGATTTGATTTGATTTGAAATCTTGTCGACATTTGTAAGTGGAAATTCAAATAGAAAATTTGAACGAATGGATTCAAATTTGCTTAATTCAAATCTAATCCCAAAAATTGCATTTGGGCACACCCCTACTTAGAAGTAAAACTGTCTATACCAAAAGCTCCTTCCAATATTCTTTTTGCAATTTAATTGTTCTCAACTAACAATAAAATAACAATTTCATATTCCATCTCCCATCCCTACTGGAACCTGCCACTTGTCTTTTTGGCATCTCGTACCCGATGCTTGAAGTCTGATCTCTGATTGGCAATGGGGCAGGATGGGCTTGCTTCCCCCCTGCAGTATCTGACTGATGGATCAACCCCGCACTGGACCATTTCATATTTGCAACCTGATATCCCATTGTATTTCTGCTCCCTTGCAAGCAACATTAGTGAAGAAACTAATTTCTAAGCAGGCAACACTTGCAGAAATGATCTGGGAAGGTGAGAACTAGATTGAACTTTCATCCATTTGAAAGAGATCAACTCATTGCCATGAAAGATCCTTTGGTCAGGGGATATAGATGAAGTCTTGGTTTCTATCTTTAAACTGGGCTTCACCAACAGATCTAATGTTTAAAAATTTAGACCAAAAACTCTGGTTTAGATTAGAATTTCACTGAAATTTTTTAATGCATATATTACTTGAAGTTTAGAAAAGTCTTTTAATTGCTATAGTAGAACTAACAGAATTTACATACCTTTATAACATTTCCAAACTGTATTTCTTTATATTCTTCCTTTTTTAAAAAATACTAAGCATGCTACATTTATCAAGTCCAAATTCTGCCTGACATTATTTCACAGTGTTCAGTAAGGATTCTATTTCCTTTTTTATCAGTATTACTTGAGAACATCCATATAAAATAAACTGTACTTTGTAGCCAAGATTTTTTCTTTCAAAATATTTGTACATAGTAGTGGAATAGTAAGTCCCCTTCCTCAACTGGTGTTCATGCCTCCCAGTTCTTGACCATTTACCAACAAGGTTGTTTTCCACTGTTTGCATTACTGTATTTTTTTCCAACTATGGGGAAGAAAGCCAAATGTCTCTTTGGTAATTTGCAAAATGGTTTTTCACCTTACCAATTACCAATTGATTTTTTATTGCCCATGATTTTTTGTAATTGTCCTTTTGTTCTTGTTGGTACAATGGGTTTTTAAATAAATAGTTAAAAACTGTATTCACTACAATTCCAGTTAGCAGTTCAAACACTGTTGGTAGGTATGGGATTGATCTATAATTATTTGCTATTGTACTTAATTTATCTTTGAATATCAAAATTGACCTGTTAGCAGTTGTTTCCATTTGTACTACTGAACATCATTTATGGAATGATAAGTTTGGAGAGTACACTTAAATCAATTTATGCATGATATAAAACCAAAATACTGCTTTCAAAAATGTATGGTTAATATTAATATAATGTCAATGATCTTAAAATAAATGTGAAGAAAGTAATATTTAAACTAATAATATAATCCAGAGAGAAAAAGAGAGAGGAGGAGAGACAAACTGGATCTGTATTATTGTTGTTCTTAATTATTATATTTTTCTTTTCCTTATTTTAAAAATATTATTGTTATTAGTTGACTACTTTTCATAGATATATATGTACAATTAAAATAATTTTATATGTAGCAAAAAAGCTTACAAATTGTCTCATATTTTTTCAAAAAATTCATCTCTATTGGGACAAGGATCCATATTGTTTGTATTACACAATAACGGGTGCATCCCCATGCAATTTAAAGTCCGATGAAAATCTTCTTTTGCCTCAGAGCACCCCCAAGCACGGCTTTTATCCGGGCTTCCAGCGCTGCTAATTAGGAAAATGCGCTGCAAAAAAACAGCCCTTTAAAGAAGACTGCAAGCGCACTTTCCTGGAAGACGCAGGTATTCAGAGCAACATTTTGCATGGAGACGCTCCGTGGCAAAAGGGGCAAAAGGGGCGGGGCTTCTCTCCAAGGCGGCAAGCTCTCTCTCTCTCTTTTTTTTTTTTTTGCCTCTCATCCACAGCCAGCATTCACGATATGAAAACAGTAGGCAGGCATTCCAATCATAAAGAGAAAGATACATTGTAATGACTTGCTTCCCCTGCAAGTGAAAGTGTATGAGCTGGCTGCAGCCCGCTGCCTTCGCAAGCAGGGGAGACAAAGAGAGAACTTGTAAATTTTTCTTTTGGACATGTGAATTAGCGCACAATTGCTGGATGGGGGGAGGCGTTTCAGCAGCTGGAGATCTTGTAAATAGCGCTGGCTGCAGCCCCGCTGCCTTCAGAAGCAGGGGAGACAAAGAGAGAACTTGTAAATTTTTCTTTTGGACTTCTGAATGTGTGCACGATCGCACAAGCACCCAATGAACAGCGAGGGGCGGGGAGAAAAAGATGCGGGTAAGCAAAAGACGCTTCCTTGGGGATGGTCAGTGCATTTTAAATGCGTGTTTTGCTGAGCCCCATAGGGACACTTAATTCCGAATTGAACGCACTTTTCTTAAATCCACTTCAGTAGAGGGGCAATAGAGAGGCAAATAAGTACCATGGGAACGCACCCAACATCTTATAAAACAAATTATTTTAGACTGCTGATTTTGAGAAAATTGTTAGATTTGGACATTCAATTTACTTTGATCCAGCTGTTATCTGTTGTTTCAGTTCCTCTAAAATTTTTCTAAGGTTTTGTCTCTATCGTTTGTCTTTCTTATTTTCTAAGATGTTTTCCTTCAGTGCCTGAGCTACAGCATATTTCTCAACATTTTCTTTGCTACTCTCCTAATTCCTATGACAGTGCATTACAACTTAGATGTGTGTTGCACATTATCAATAATATTAACAATCATATTAACAGTTTAAACTTGTAATTCTTGTTCTTTATGTTCAGTTTCAGTCAGACCTTGGTTCTTATTTGCTCCATCAAACTGTGTTAAGACGTTTTATTGACCGATTCCCAGAAGTATCAAATGGTCACTATACAAATTTTGTCTCCTATTTTTCACCAGAATGCACTGTGATGCACCCAGTCTAGCTCCCCAGTTGAGATTTCTTTTATTCTGTTTATATTTTTATTATTATTAAAAGTGGGCAAGCTCACTGGCCCATCTCCACATCTGCTCAAAAGAGAAGCTATGTCAATTGGACCTCACTGCATTTTATTTTCACACTTTTTCTTTTCTTTGATGTTTGAGAAGGGCAGATGATAAGGTAGCAACAGAAAGAAAAAAGAAGGCAAAAAGAAACCTGAAAAGTAAGGTGTGAACTGTTTGTTCCTTAGTGTCCTATGCCTGCTTATCTGAGTACAGCTGATGCAGATGGATGGAGTGGGTGCCTCTCATGTTATTGTTGCTATTACTTTTCTTATCATTAGCAGTTTATCTTTGGCTCAGCCTTTTTATTTCTGCTAATTTCTCAAGGATGAAAAACTCTAATACTGAGGATTTATTTTATTCAGACCTAAAATGCAGAGAAGTCATACAAACCTAAAGTAAATCAGAAGTTACAGAGCTGTTTGCATTCTACTTTGCTCAGAATTATCCCTTTCATTCCCTTGTATTGTAACAACAAAGCTACAATCTATCAAAACTGTGTTGAACTGCAACAGTCAGAAGAGGTTGACAGAGTCCAATGTCCAAGCACCATGTGTCATAATGTTCTACATGTATAATAAAGATTCAAATGCTGGTGCAACAAACCCAGTTGTTTTTATTAACATTTGTCCTGGGAAACAAAAAAGAGTCCAGTTGGATGGAGGGGGGAAGGAGGGCAAAAACCTTCAACTGTACATGGATTCATTAACTTGAGCTTTACTGATAATTTATCCCGTTTCCTAATGAAAGGGAAAAAAACACCCTGTCTCTATTAAAAAGCAATCAGATCTGGAACGCTGGTGACACTTTAAAGAGCACATTATGTGGGAAAACAAAATAAACATTTACCCTGGCAAAGGAAAGTAGAACTGGGGTTTTGACATACTTGGCAGACAGGCAGAATTATATTCACATCAAGCATACAGAAAACCTAATTTAATATTTAAATATTTGCTTAAGTAATACGCTATTTTAAAACAACACATTAGAAGATACATTTATTTCAGGGTGTTTTTATCATTCCAGGAAGAACACTTCTCAGAAGCAAAAGACAACCTAGTGTTTATTGCACATCCCATGTTCCTTCAACCTAGTAGGTAACCTTCACAGGGATTCAGCAAAGGCCATTTCATAACCGTAAATTAGCTAATTTTTTCAAAAACTTTCTGTTGAAGCAACTTCTGTAAAGTAACTTCACATTGAAGGGCATCTGCTATTTTGATGCCCCATCCCTCAATGGGCAGAGACCTCTCTGAAGCTTTTCATGGTCCTTTCTTTCACAGCTCTGAACAATTTAGTGTTCTAAACAAACGTGGTTCCTCCACTGGTGATGTCTGATTATCAGTTACGATGTGTCTGTCATGATACTTATCTTCTTTGCATATATGCATCCCTTTATATTACACAATGTATCTTATGTAGATGCAAACTTCTCTCTGTATTTCCTGGAGCCATAAAGAATGCTGCTGAAGGAGATAAAGACAGAGCGTGCAAACCGAATTATGGCCAAGTCTACGATGAGGAACTTTATCAAAAGCTTTTAACATCTAGGGGGATAATGTCTATTGAATTGTCCTTATCCGCATGTTAACACTAAAAAAAACCTCCCAAAACCTCTAGAAGCTTAGATAGGACTTTCCCTTACAAAAGCCATGTTGACTAGCTTTGGGAAACGTTTGTGACTCCAAATATCTGGATTTTTTTATTTTGAATAATAGTTCTACTATCTTTTCCACAACAGGTGCTGACATTTCTTGGCTGAGACTTCTTTTTTCAAAGGGGTCACATTATCCACCTTCCAGTCCTCAACTCCAGAAGCAAATCATAGGAAGAAGCTGCATATTTTTGGTAGGAGGTCCCCAATCTCTGTTTTAAACTCTAACAACTGTTGAGTGTTTGCCATTGAGATCTGGTGATTTGTTGGTGCTTAATTTGGTGATAAGGCCTACCACTTCTTTTATAGCCCCTACTGTTTTCTTTAGTTGCTCCAATTCCCTGAGAATAGAAGCTCAGGTTCAGAGACAGATGTAAAGAATTCCTTCAGCTTCTCTGCAGTTTATCTTTCTCCCCTTAGCAAATCTCATCCGGAGGATCAACATCCTCCTTGGCCGGCTTTTTATTACTTATATATTTAAAGAAAACTTTATTATTATTTATTATGAAGAATGTTGACAATGTGCTCCTCAAATTTTCTTTTTGCTTCTCTCACTAATGCTTTATATTCCTTTTTCTAAAGGTTCTGTTCTTTTTTGTTTTGTTAATTAGGAGAATATTTCCACTTTGTAAATGATGTTGTTTTGCCCCTAATTGCTTCCTTAATCAAACTGTCTAATTATGCTGGCTTCTTCTTGTCCTTGAAGGTCATTTTCCTTAATTTTGGGAAACATTGTAACTGATTCTTGATTATACTATTGTAGACTAATTTGAGATTTTTTTAAATGAAAAGAGGTGTCTAAATATCTTAAATAAATAATTAACAAACAAACAAGATGTCTGAAAAGAATTTCCCCTTTGAGTTTCTTTTTCATCAGTCTTCTCAACTCTGAGATGCAACCATACTGGACTTGTTTTGTATGTTATCTTGTCACTTCTACAAATTATTGAATCAAGTTCACTATTTCCAATCAGTTCTACCACATTTACTTCTCTCACCCAATTAAAGATTCTTTTCAGATTCTCCGGACTACCATTACTTCTCCTGATATTTGCCTCAAGCAAGTAGGAGACTAATACAAAGAAAGCGGAACCATCATTTATCACCAGGCTTTATCTGCTTGGACCACTTATTTGGAAGGTCATGGTTGCAGGGTGAATTCACATGTCCTTGATGTTTCAGAGCAGGGTCTTGGCAGAATATAGGGAAAACTCCTATGCTGGCAGCTGCCTTTGTTGACAGCTGATTTCTACTACATTTTCTGTGGGTTTCTAGGGCCCTTGAAGGAAGATCAGCAGCTAGGTATGATCCTTAAGTTCCTAAATCTCTTAGGGATAATCTCTCCTGCAACACAAGGCAATCAACACACCAGTTTGAATGAAGTCCAAACAACATGAGAATCAGTTGTTTGTCACACTGTGTAAAAGAGGTTGTGAATGCTTGTTATACGGCCAAAACTGTAGCCTCATCTGAGGTGTCCTGCATCATCCTGAATGTTTACAAAGGAAATCTGAGAAGATTCTAATCAGCAAGTGATGCCTTAATGGGACTTCAATGACCTATCAGTTCTAATGCAGTCGTTAAAGCTACAATTAATACGCAGTGAAGTTCCTCTGGAATGTTCTAGTTATATTTTTCAGCACTTTGTTTTCATCCAGTTCTTCTCAAAGGGTTTTTCTTTTTAAAAACCAAACATTTCTGGGCATATTGCCAAGCTGTTTATTCATTACTAAACAGAGATAATTCTTTCACATTTTGCTTTATCCTGTTTATCCTTTTATTTTTATTCACTTCCCCCTCCCATGAGGGCAATTTAACTGTGCACTATTAACGGTAATGGAGTGGAGCAAAGTCCACCATTTTACTGGGAAGTAGCAAGATTTTTATCATTTTAAATATTTTTTCTTTGATGAGTCTTATTTAACATGGGATTATTTTACTGGGATTATGAACAGTTCATGTTCATACAACGAGATCAGAATATATGGAGACCCGGTAGTAGGTTATGAACCTACGTTTAATTCAGCGCCTTCTTGGCCTTTGCCACCACCACCAAGTCCTGATATGGTTATTTTAATAATAATGTAGCTAAAAGTCACTAGGATAAACCAAGGCCCGGTTCCCATTACAAGCTTAATTCGGTTTCCCTAAACCGAAATAATAGAACCGGATGCAAACACGAATTTGCCTGATCCCATTACTTTCAACTTAATTGGGTTCGATCCGGATTCTGAGGATTGTAGGTGGCGTACATGACTCAAGGGGGGACTCAAGTGGCTACTTTCTAAAAGCTGCTTTTCAGGGCTGCCCTGCCCTCTTCCTCCTGGCGTGAACACGCCACCCATAACGGACCCCTTCACGGAGCCTAGCTGTGTGGCTGTGTGGCTGCCACTTGCCTGGATGGAGGAAAAACAGCAGCGGGCAGCCAGCGATTCTTTCCCCTCCTCTCCCCATTGCCCAGGGCACACAGCAGCAGTGGCATCTCAAGCCCCCTTCACTCGCTCACCTCCACAGCCTTAAAAACATCCACACATCTCCCAGAACCTGCAGCTGCTTTCTTTTCTTTTCCCTTTCTAAAGGTCAGAACTTCAAAGAGCCAGAATTGCGCAAACTGCAACATTGTTATCAGGTGTGAAGTGGGTGGATTGCTACAGTGTAACAGCTGCTTACAGGGTAGATTTTTACAGTAAAATCACTATCTTTGGAAGCAAGCTATTGGGGGAGGGAAACCCTAAACATGCATTCTCATCCCACTAAAACTGTACCGTTCCCACAGCAAGAAATGTAAAAAGTTTCAAGCGCACGAACCGGAGCAAGACCTGTTGAAATGAGTGTTAACATTTACAACGCTTTGGGGTGATTTAACATGCGGAAAGCGTGTTAAGCCAACCTGACATGGGGACTGCGAGGATCAAAACCATTTCGAAACCCTTTTAAGCTTGTAATGGGAATGCAGCCCAAGTGACTCAAACTGAAATACAGATGTTAAAATACAAAGATCAAGCTTATATGAGAGCAAACAGCCCTCCTTCCCAAGCGTGATGGTTCTGTTAAAGAACAACAGAGACTGGAGAAGCTTCTAACTGAGGACAAACAAAAGGTTTTATAAGCAACCTTCAACAATTGACATATTTTTAACAAGGTTTTAACAAGGTTTAACAAGGTTGTCATAAAGCTCTGGGATATTGTAACATGGTTTGCTTTCCCTCACTGAATTCCCACAGAAGGAAGATTCACCATCTGTTCTCACACCACTCATCCTTCTGCTACACCTTCACCAACCATCTAAGTTAGTCCAAGGGTTTCCCAATGGGGAAATAGGACACTTAGATCTCTAGGGTCACTGACCTCCCAGTCCCTTAAAATGTAACGGGTTTAAATAATGTAGGCTGCATCCAGACACATATATACTGCGCAGTGGAATTTTGGCACAGGGACAGAACTTAAAACAACAACAACAACTCTCTCATGCGCTGTTCAAGAAAGAATGTTCTTTCTCTAGCACATTTTAAGCAAAAGGTATATATATCATTATTCCTAAAGTAACTGTAGCTCTAAAATAATGTCCTCAAAGGTTAATAAACAAATAAGACAAATATAAATTGTAGTAAGACTCAAAGAAAAACATTTTTGGCATATTATCAGTGATAACTGGCCAATACCATTTAATAAAAAGCACACCATCAATAGGCTTGTGCGAATCCATATTCAAACCTGTTTGGAGGGGTGTAAATGGTGTGGGAGTGCTATGCAAAGCACGTATCAGCCCTGAGTTCTCCTTGGCACAGAGAGACAAGTGAGGAAAAGGTGAGTGCTACAAACAACAAGGGATCTCACCACAGATGCTGCCATGTCTTCTGCCTCTCTGGGCAGGGCACTGTTGCCCTCCCACAGATGTTACAACACTGCACTGTGTGATGTCGATGCAACTGAGCAACCCTGGTCTGGTTCAAAACGAAGCAGCCCTTTATTCAAACTAATTGAGTTAGAACCAATTTTGCATATCTTCAATAGCTTCTCCACTGAGGTGTGGCAGGATCCACCACGTATGTATGTTTCATGAAGATGCACCTCTTCACCTTTAGCTGAAGAAACAGCCTCCCTTTCCTTTTTAGAGACTGTTATTGTCACTCTGATCACTTCCTTTTAATTGCGTTTACATTGGATTGTGGCTTCCCCTGAGACCTCTGAGCATACAAACTAATTATAGCCTTTTACAAAAAGGAACTTCTGAGAACTTTCAAATTCCTTTTTGTATAAACTTGAAACTGTTTCTTCTAAAAAGAGAATTTTGAAACATTGTTTTTTCTATTATTTTTGTACACATTTTTCAATAAAATTACTCATAGAACCTTAAAATACAAAACAAAACAGCAGACAAAATAGCATAGGACAGACTACTTCTATGTCCATTTCAGAATATAACTTAAACATATAAAATGATATATGAAGAATCAATATAAGCAAAAATAAAACAGATGGAAAACTCACTACCCTGAAGGAAAAGGATCAATCAAACTGAAGAAATCAGGCCTAGAAGCAGCAAATAGGCAGAAGCATTTTCTATCTTGCTGCTCTATACTATTTGAAAATAAGAAGTTGCATCTGCTGCTGCCAGTACAAGTTTTCTCTCTGTCACACACAGAGACAGACATGTGTTGGTTTTTCCAATAGTTTGTTGCTGCTGCTGCTTCCTGCCTCCACTATGAGGGTCAGCTGATTTTTTTCTTTAATTATGGTAGGGACACTAAGGATGCTACAGGGATTATCAGGTAAGACGTAGAGGCCCTTAGTATGCCATCAACCAGTTCTCCTTTCTTTTCATTTTTAAATATTGATGTTAACAGTGTTGGCTCTTGACTCAAACCTTTCCCATCCTTCTCCAGTTTAGTAAATCCCAACTTAGTATTTACTTTGTAAAATGTCTCAGAATAGAAATCTACCCAATGCATAAAGTTCTTGTAAACTTTAAGGTCCCTTAAAGACACTCTTAACTATTAATAACACTTAGTTGAGATTTTCACTCCATTCCTGAAATTATAAATTGGATTGAGCAAACCAAAGAGGTTGAATTCAAGAGTGTTCCATCACTGCTGACCTTTCATTTTGTGTTATGTGGGGCTAAGTATTTGGGAAAGTGTGTAACTACAACTGGTCTGAAGATAGAACTGTGATTACTGGATTCAAACTGACATGGTCAGCATATATTAATAGTTTAAAGTATTTCAAGGCAGATGTATTGTGTGCATTTTCTCCCTCAAAACACTGTTTGATTTGGTTTTCGCGAGGATTCTGACTGCCAGAAGCGGTGTGCAGCACAATGTTTTTCCTACAGATGTCTCCAGCCTGTGAGAACCAGCAATGCTTTGAATAACACCCCCAGTAGAACAGGGCTCTTGTCATCAATGCCATATATATTATGGCATTCGGATCCCACACAAGTGGATGAACAGATTTTAAATAATACCATCTGACAATGATATAAAAAAGCAGAAGTCTGATAATGCTTTGGAAATGGTTGTTAGTACTGGGAAATAAAATCCAGGCCACTGGGGGAAAGAAAACGCATCCTTCTTTCCTTTGATCAAACCAGAAGCATATTTTTGATTATCATTTCCTACAATTCACAGGAGAAGATCTTGCCGTCATTTAAATGCTACTTAAGAGACTGTTCTCATTCCTTTAATAGTCCAAAATTCTGCTGTATTGCAAAGAATAACTCCTTCTGGCTGCCTTCACACACTGGAGTGACAACTACATTAAATTTAAAATATATGAATTCCATGTCTTTCCCCTTTGCCAGCTTTTTAAATTTCGGAAAGAGAAGGCACTTTCCACAGTCCACACTGCTCTTCTAAGCTGCCCATGATGCCCAACTTGAAAGAGGTGCCTCTCCATCACTGTAGCTCATGAAAATAGGCAAGTTCTTTACATAAACAAAAAAATACAGAATATCAGTATTTCCATGAGTGACCTAATAACAATGATTCTAAGGGGCTGTACTCAGATTGTGCAGCTCTTCTGGATTCTAAACAGAGTAGGGGATCTACATTGCCTGATACCTATCTAGGGATGTGAATGAATGTATCAAATCGAAAGTTAGAAAATGTGTATTCGTTCAGATAGATCCCCTTCAAATGTGGTAGGATTCTAATCGAAACAAATGCATTCGTAAAGAGTTCATACGGATATCCTATATGAGCGCATATGTATCTGGTACGTATCCTGTAACATATGCGCTCTGAAAGAATCAAATCTGCCCTGAATCCACTTTGAATCCGCTCTCAATCCATATCAAATGCACTCTGGATCCACTGCAGGTGTGCGTGGCACCGCCTCTTTCCCACCTCGATTCACAAATGTTCCAAAGCATTTGTATGAATATGAAAGTCAGTGTATGAATGTCGTAACATTCCCTTTGTATTCAAAGGTCCAGATTCATGGAAATATTGAGCGTTACTAATATTTGTGCACATCCTAATCCAGACGTTGTCTTGGACAGGGCTAAATGCATTCCCATAAGGCATTCTGATTTTGTGTCCCTTCCCAGTATGCATGCCAAAAAAGGATGTATGCATGTTTCATTTACATTTTTCTCACTCTGCAACCTCCCCACCTCTATAATGGACCTACTAGCTTCAACTGCTACGGAAGGATGCCCACCAGGAGCAGGGAACATGAAATGCAGTTTTCCCAGGATCTGAACATTTTAAAAGCTAGCAACATCTAGTTATTAGAATGCAAACAATTAGTTTTTAATTTTATACTATTGTATACAATATTGTAAAATCAAATGCTCAGGGTGGCAAAGTGGTAGAAAACAGTCCCATCTATCTGCTTTAATCAGACAGCTGTTACCAAGTATAGCTGAATATTGCAAAACTGGGCATCTGTATGACAAAATCATGAAGATGCTGCATTATTTAAGATATTATGCGGAATACAGTGCACAATAAATAGTAGACCAAGAATTTAGCTATACTTCCTCCAGTTGAAGTATGTAATAAACTACTACTGCTATTAATTATTACTATTAGTAGTAGTATTACTGAATGTATTTAGACAAGTCTAAGTTGGAAAGCCTAAATATTCTTCACAAAGTATTTTAAATCTTTTTAATCCAGGAGGGGTTATCAATCTTCATATGTCCCATAGAGGGGTAGATGCTCCTCCCAGCACCATCAATATCAGAAGCTAAATGTGGTAGGTACTTGTGAAAAGAATTTTCTACCCCGCTTTTCTCACCCATTTAAGGGGACTCAAAGTGGTTGATAAAGTTTTCTGTTCTACTCCCCAAAACAGATACCCTGTGAAGTAGGCGGGGCTGGGAGAGTTCAGAAGAGAGCTGTGACTAGCCCAAGGTCACCCAGCTGGCTTTGTGCGAAACCCGGTATTCCCAGATAAGAGTCCAGCTCCCTAACCACCAGACCAAAAAGGCCTGATAGGCCCAGATTGCCGAGTGGCCTCTCTTCCAAAGCCCCTCTTGCTAGAGAAGCTCCTGTTCCCTCTGCCTTTAGCCAAAGAAACTACCAGGCACAGAATATTTGCCTTGGAGGAAAACCACTGTGAACCGTCAAGTGCAATATATGTATAAGTAATAGATGCCTGGATGCAACTTAACAGAATGACATCATCTGAGGTTACTGGAGCTTACTGGGCAGGAAAAAGTAACCTGTGGATTGGACAAGCACTGACATCTGGTTACTTTGTGGCTGCATCCAGATAGGGTTAAAATTTCACAGAGAACGAGGAGATAGATTTTTATGATGTTCTGCAGTCCCTGCACATTATAAAACAACTCTTTGGAGTAAAAAATAAAATCTACTTAAAAGAGTGCTTATGGTGGAGTATTCCTTTCCCCTGCATTTCCCAGGGTGTAAGAGCGAGATCCTGTGAGAGTTTGCCCTCACCTGAGATGCAGCAGCCTATCAGAGAGGGGGCTGCTGAGCATGTAGACCAAAGAAGCCACCCTGCAGTATCAGTGCATTTGGCATGCCTCGTGCCCTCTCTGCTCCTTGGGTGATGAGGTCCCTGCCCATGCCAGCCAAGACAGGAGACATGCACCTCAGGGACCTGCCTTGGAAACAGATTCTGTTGTTGTTGTTGTTGTTGTCGTCGTCGTCCCCCCCCCGATGCAGGCAGCTAGGACTCTGACACTGAGCCACGCCCAGTGCCGAGTTCTCTCTGGAGAAAGAGAGAACACCTATGCTGCTCCACGTGCGTCCATGCCAAACAGCTGTTCCGGAGGGGGGGGATGGACAGTTTGCGCCCTTCATAAGAATGTCCCACCTCCATTGCAAACAAAGGATTTTTCTGGCAATGCTCGGCTCATGTTAACCCCTGGACTCCTGACCCTTGAATGACTGATGACAGATCTTAACCCCTGGCTGGTCTGACTACACTTGACTCTATATTCCTTGACTCCTCTATACCAACTAACTCTTGGAACCCGGCTTGGGCCTTGCTACTGCTAGCCGTGCCCGTGCTTCCCTGCTGCCACCCACTCCAGAGAGTATTGAAGAGTGTAGGGATGATCTTTTCCCTGCAGAAGTAAAAGCTCCATATTTTTAACTTGCTGTCTGGAGACACCCTTTGTATATATGTACAAATGTATGTAAGTTGAACCCTATACAGAGAGGAATAAATCCCATTTCTGGATTCAGGAATTTGGACACAGATAGACTGGGGAGGGGCAGACTGGTGTAGGAACAATCCCAGCTTCAAGCCTTCCCTAAGTCACCTCAGAGGCACCTTGGAGATGCTTTTGTTGTTGTGTCCAATCACGGCCTAAAATCACTGTAGATGTTCTCTCTACCACTCTTAATTATACATTCATGAAATCTAAATCGACCACACTTTTTAGAAATAAAGAGGTCTTGATAAAAGATCACAAGCTTAATGCAGAAGGAAATCCAGGCATTTTCTGAACCTATTTAATGAACAAAACCTCAAGAGGAAGAAACAAGCCCATGAGCATGGCAGCAATACCTGGCCATTATCCATGGTTACTATTGTTAGAAAAGCATATTTAGAAGTCAGCTGCATAACCATCAAGACAGACAAAGTCATCCTTCTGCTAGTATCAATAGCTTCCTTGTCTTATAAGCAAATTGTTGCTGGTGGTTCAGCAGTTTTCAAAACCTGTATTTTTGGAAAAGCAGTGCTGTTTAAAAACATTTATTAGTATAATTTTCCGTTAATTTTGCAGGATATTTTTAAAAGTTACACATTTTGTCATCTAGCTGTCTCCAAACGGCATCTAGCATCAACTTTAGTTGGCAAAATGCCTGTTTTTAAGGTACTATTTTCTTTTATTCGTCTTATTGACCCTCCACTGTTTATTCAAACATGAAATGTACTATGAAAGCAGTATGGTGCCTGCTCTACTGAATTATTGCTATGTAACACCCAAGAGTTGGAAATATATCCCTAACTAGAAGGCAGAGTGACAGATGAACAGTGTTCCTTTTAATCCTGAGGGAACAACAGCTGAAATGCAGCATTCAGAGTGCGATATTGTTTGCATTCCAGTCCAGATTTCTTGATGGGAAGGGCTTCTCTTCCTCTGTGTATGTATAGAGTAAAGGGAGGAGACCCCTGCTATAAAACAAATGACAGCGAGTAGTAAAATTTAAAACAAAAAAGACTTTCTGTGGAAAATTGCATTTTTAAAACAGTCAAATCTCCTCAGCTAAGATCTTTTAAAATCTTATTACAACATATAGCTGATACTGCACAAACATCATTATTTTAAAAACACATCCAGAAAATGATACTTTTCCACATTTCTACGAAACCTGAATAAATAACCCATTTCTTTATGAACTATGACATTACACACAGCTGGGCAGGAACAAACCAGTAGAGTCCACATGACTAATGAAACTGTACGATACTTTCCCAAGGAATCATACACTCATTCTTTGTCGTGAAGTGGCCATAAAAGTGCACATTGAGCGAAGGATATCAGTTATTTGGAGTCTATTCCGGTTTCGGTAGTGACTGTGCTCTAACACACCATCACGGTCTCCTGTATTTTGCTGAATATATACATGTTCCATTTAATTCTTATGAGTTTTACCAGACTACAAATTCACTGAAAAGTTCTGCATATTAGAGAAAGAGAGGGAACAGATCTGTGTTTTGCTGTGAGGGTGGAATCTTTCATATCTTGCCCATCCATGCACGTCATCAGCTAATGGTACATTTGGGAAGTAACCTACAGATATGGCCAAACCATATCTATAAATTTTTAAAATATTTGCACATGATTAAATTCTATTTTTGTTTAACTTCAAAGCATTCAGCACTAACATCAAAGGTTAATTACAGATGACCACAGTTAAATGTTACTCATGAGTAACATTTTAGAGGCAAACAATGTCAGAAGTCTGTTGACCATCAACAAGTAACATTCTGAGTATTTCACTGATCTGATGTATATTTGGTTACCAGGTGAGATCGACTCTACAGATGATCAAAATCATAGACCTAGTTGTCAACAGGTATTGTCAAGGAAGCAAGGCAGTTTCCATCACCATGCATCTTCCCTTAACATTACTTATTCAAATCTAAAATGCAAATCAGTTAGACATCATGTCAACCAAAAAGCAAGGTTGGGAATCCATATGAAATATTTTGTTTTTCATTTCTTTTAGCAAAATGTTCTCCAAATTTTGTTCCATCTTTGCAGTGACTTTTATCCCATTTTGAGCAAATCTTAATATTGGATGAAAACTATCAGAAATATACTTTGACCAACTTTAAAAGGGTTTAGCTGATTTTTATTTTATTCCAGTATTTGCCACAGTTTGTTAATATTCTAGGCGCACCAGTGTTTGTTTTTTAATCAATGATACAATTACATAATGGGCATTCTCTGCAAACAAAAAGATGTGCCATGTAGTTTAAAGTATAAATTTTAAGAATTTATAATTTTAAAAAGACAGTTTTAAAGAAGTACAGTATAAACAATATTTGCTTTCTGTATAACTTATAGTAAGTGAAACCATACCACTAAACAATCGTATCCTGTTTGGCCCATAATGACATCAGAAATACATGTTTATCATCTGCTTTGGACAACTTAGCATGCTTTTGGCCCAGGGCAAAGTAGGAACTGAAACCATTTGCAGTTGGCCAAACCAAGATAACCACACATTTCTGAAGTAACTGATACCTAAAAGGAACACCGCCTTTAGATCACAGTTCATGATTTAAGTACACTAATTCTTTAAAGGAGGCTGTAACTTTTTTAAAGAGCACACTGGATTTACTCCAAAACTTAGCATGCAGAAACTATTTTGTATGAAAGATATTCTGCAGTGCTTTAGAGAGACAATGTTAGGGAAGAAAACATATTATCTGCAATGTTTTCTGAAATTTTCCTCCTACAATGAACATACAACATTTCTTAAAACATTAAATTGTTTTGATAAAAAAAGGGAACATGGTTTGTATTGCTGCAGATGTAACACTCAGTGGCATGCTGGAAAGTAAGAAAGTTAGGGAATAAATCACAGAAAATGTATATAGATCGGTAAGATTGGCTTAATGTTTCATATAATTCAGACCCCGGTGCTTTTTTCTACTTTCCTTCTCTTTTTTTTTCACAGCATGTTTTTTATTTTCATTAGTACATTTCCATACATAATTATATACCAATACAATAATTTTTTCTACTTTCCTTCTCGATCACACGTATTGTCTGAACTTTGCGTAACCTGGCTAATTACTTGATGCTATGTACGCTATTGTATCAATTTCTCATTTAACTTCATTTATGGAGAGAAGCAAATTCTATTCATGCCTGAAAGGACATCCTTTCTAACTTGTGGGGTGGAGGTGTTCTTCTGCCCCAGTTGCAGAGACAGGGAGCTTTACGTAGTCAACTTTCCACATTAGAGGATTCAATCTCACATGAAGAATATCTGGATTAGATGTTGGCAGTGATTATACTGGTGCTTTCCTGCAGACTGGAGTTTTGTTCTGTTCAAAAAGATTACATTAAGATATGACCATCCATCCAGAGTTCATGGAATCCTGAGCAAGTCTTTAGTTTTGGCAGAGAAAATTCTATTTACCTGCAGCTTCCAAAATCCCACATAGTTCCATCCTGTGTTTTGAAGCAAATGCTAGATCAGACTATCTTCAGTTGCTCATGAAGGGGAGGTAGGTTTCCCTTTTTGACAGTGGCGGTGCCACAATAATGCCAGTGGGCAGAACTGGCAGGAGTTAACGATAACTGAGACACTATATGGCTGTAATTCTGTGGAACTCCATGCGGAAACAGACTCCATGTACGCCTATTGGCCACCCCTAGCATACCGTAATCTCTGTCTCTCTAACAGAGAGAGAACGCGCAGTCAGGGTCATTCAGTCAGAGAAGCACTGCAATGATGAAATGACTGTAATAGAGGAAGCATTTCCAGAAAGGGCTCCTCAGCCTCTACCAGAAGCACCACTCGCCTTGCTCCCTTTGGTTCCCCTTTTATTAAAGGCACAGAGGTTTCATCACGCACATGCAGGAACTGAGGTGTTCTTGGCTGAGCGCTCGGAAGAAGGGTGGAGTCAGCAAACCATGAATGTTGCATTTGGTGGGCAGGACATGCAGCCTGGATGCATACAGCACGCACTGACAGGCAAGAAGAATGCTCAGAATGCTGCACTTGGTAGGACTTGGTAGGACAACATTAACACATTTACGGAGGCAGGGCAGTGAAAGGTCTTTTTTAAAAAATAAACTTTGTTTCCTCTTTGGGGTCATAGGAATCTAGGATGTCTGCCTCCTCATATTAGTTTCTGGCATGTTATTTTATGCGTAACATATATATTATTTAACAAGTCTCTGTTAGTCACTTATTTTGAGACTTACTGGGAGAAGCAGAATGTCAGTTCTTTAAGGGATCATGGAATAGTTAAATCTACATGTGTGGGGAGGAGGGGAGAGAGAGAGCAAATGTGGGAATGCCTGGAATAAGGCTGGGATGTCTCTTCTCATGAGTTTATGGCACACAAGTCAAGGATGCCAGATGGTTGGGCATTGTATTACTGTTCCAGAGGCATTATGGGAGAACAAAATCACTTTTGCAACTGATAAGATTCTCGGCCATGAATGTCAGAGTAAAGGATATTATCTGTCACTGGAAGAGCTCTTTATTTCTGCCTGAGTTTCTGCAAGTGTTTCTCTGCATACGTTCAGAAAGAAAGGAAGAGAAACAGAGAAAAAGGAATGGAAAAAGCAGGTCCTTAAAAGCTCAGGAAAGTGGAGGCAGAGGGAGTAGTCCTTGAGAGCTCTTGTTGCTAACCCAGATGGGTTCGCTGGTACATAACCGCTTTTCAGTCCAGGGGCAACAGAACACCCAGCACCTGAAAAGGCTGGATGTGACAGGCAGGGAGCATATGGGCTCCTGAGACCAGGCTCAGAATGCAAGTAAACAGATGTCTTACTGAGATACTGAATGCTTGGCGTGCTCTGTGGCTGTGCCCTGAAGTGAAGGAGACGGAGCATTTTTTCTCATTTGTTTCCTCAATCTTGTCTATAGGTGAGCATTTTTTTCCTGAAAAACCATATATCTAATGTATGTTCACTAAAATAAAGGCCACAGAACAAAATCTATTTGGAATGAATCAAAGTAATTCAATAATGCTTTGTCTTTGATTATAATGTTATCTGGTCTTCTACACACATTTCTTTTGTAAAAAAAATAATAATAAAAATTAACATTTCCAGAACCTTATTCATCTGATGGAGGGAGGAAATGTTTATGCTGCTTTTCTGCCAGAAGACAGGAGAAGATATTTCATTTCATTAAATAAGTGCTTCCTAGAACAACCTCTGGTAGCATGTACAAAATGACCCAATTCAAAGTGTTGCTAAGACACTGTACCTTGCAATCTTAAATTTATGGCATAGGAGCTTAAAAAGCAGGCCAGAAAGTTCTGGGTCATAATTTCCATATATCAACAAAACAAAAAAAAAGGCCTGAGTATGGATAAAAAACAGAATCCTTATTTACTGGACTATAGTTCTCACACAAATGTTTGTGGTCCTCTTGTACTTTAAGGATTGTGAAACTGAGAATGTGAAATTGTTCTACAGAAAACCATCTCTTCCCGTCAACGAGATTAAGGTGTCTGCACTTGAAAGCTTCAGGTCACATAAGAGTGGAGAAAAAATATTATGTTACAAAGATCTTAGCTATCACTTGCCAAAGCAGAGAGGAAGATTGGTTCGGACATAAATTAGCCCACAGGCCAGAAAAACCGTATAAATTCAGAAAGTATGCTCGCAAACATATGGCTAGCTCACTGCAAGACGTAATGTTCGAGCTGTAGCACTCACCTTTCCTCAACAACTGTTTTTGTCACAACCCACAGCCTGAAGTCAGCGATGACAGCTAGAAAGCACCTCCAGATCTGCGGAGGAAAGAACTGAGAAGTCCTCCCTGCAGGCGGCAGTGCAATCAGCAACCTCATCAGCCTTTATCTTCCCTTTCTCAACAGGGATGTATCAGGCCTGTGTAGCTACTGAAACCTGTTGTTGGTGATCTGCCTGCTGCTGCCACCCAAATCTCATCTGGGCCACAAATCTCTGAGGGAGTTTGGAAAAAGCAACTGCTACAAATCCCGGAAGTGCCTCAGGACGCCTTTTTCCGCTGCTCACCTGTTTCTATCCTTCTGAAGTTCATCACAACTTATAAAGAACAATCCCCTTAAAGTCCATGAAACAGCTCCATATCACACAAAAAGACACTAAATTAATAAGCAGAGAAAAACATTTTATCTGTCCCAAATTCTCACTAACGGGTAATCATTATCTGTTTCAAGGACAACAAAATCATTATTATTTTTACAGACTTGAAAAATGCATGGTGACTCATATTACTTTCTAAAATTCATTTTATTGAAGCCCAAAATGCTAGCTCTGCAGGATCAGGTTTTAACAAGCCTCTTGGGAACATAAGCTGCTGTTTATAATGGAAACTGTAATCGTATCTATTTTTTTTAAAAAATAAGTTAACTATTTTGTTGAGTAGGAGACAATATACTTTCTTGCAAGAGAAAAACATACTGGACATTGGTGATAATCTTGATAAACTTCTATTTTGGGTTGCATGTGGCAGTGAGATCCACTGCCCCATCTAAATACTATGATGTATAAAATATTTATTAGGTTCTTTTTTGCTACTCTCAGGCCTAACAAAAGGAGCATCTCACGCAGCTTTGGCTTCTGAAGCCTGACAAAGCCTGTAAGCCCATTCTAAATTCAATCAAAAGTCACCCAAAATACCAAATAACAAGAAGAAAAGGCTTTGAAACATCATAAAGGTCAATGTGAACCCAGTGAATGCCAATTAGACAGGACCACGCTTGGAGAAAGTTAAGGGGGTTATTAAATGGCAATTAATCGTATCAACAACTTACTTACAGTATTTACCCTGACGGTGTTCTGCTCTTTGACTGTGTGCTATTTATACATTTATAGTATATACAAGCCAACCAGCTTACAGGAAGTCTGTCCAACAATCACAGGTTCCTGTGCAAACCCTTCCTGCCGAAAAGGACAGTCTGCCCAACAACAAGAGTTTCCCATTCAAGCTCCTCATATGCATAGGAGGAAATCACTTACAATTCTTAGTAGAGATGCCACCTTTGATAGCCACAAGAACATAAGAGGAGCTTTGCTGGATCGCTCCATCTAGTCCAGCATCCTGTGCCACACAATGGCCCACCAGCTTGCTTACGGGCATCTCAAGCAGAAGACAAGGGCAAACCTTCACCTGCTCTTGAATCCCAGTAAATGACCTTTAGAGGCATCCAGCCTGTCTCCCAAGCCTGGGGGATGTACCTAAGTATCCATTCTAGTCGCCTTTGGTACACCTGTCATGCATGAATTTAACTCTTTCTTAAAGCCATCTAGGCTGGTTGCTGTTACCACCTTTTCAGGCAGCAAATTCCATAGAGCAATGACCCTCTGGGTGAAGCAATACTTCCCCTTGTCTGATCTGATTTTCCCACCCATCAGCTGCATAGAGTGCCCCCTGCTTCTAGTGTTGTATGATAAAATAATTTTTCTCTATCCACCTTTTCCATACCATGCATGATTTTATATACTTCAATCAGGTCCCCTCTTAAACACTGGGCGAATCCCCACAGCAAGCTTATTTTGCTTTCCCTAATAGAACCGGATGCAAATGCGAATTTGCCTGTTCCCATTACTTTTAACTTAATCGCATTGCATCCGGATTCTGAGGATCGTACGTGGCGTACGTGACTCAAGGGGGGACTCAAGTGGCTACTTTTTAAAAGCTGCTTTTCAGGGCTGCCCTGCCCTCTTCCTCCTGGCATGGACGCGCTACCCATAAGGGACCCCTTCACCGAGCCTAACTGGGTGGCTGGGTGGCTGCCGCTTCCATGGATGGAGGAAAAATGGCAGTGGGCAGCCAGCCAGAGATTCTTTCCCCTCCTCTACCCATTGCTCAGGGCACACAGCAGCAGCGGCAACTAAAGCCCCTTTGCTTTAAACATTCACATTCAGCTGCTTTCCTTCCTTCCTTTCCCTTTCTAAAGTCAGAACTTTTGGAATTGTGCAAAATTGCAACATTGTTATCAGGCTGAAGTGGTTCCATCGCTACAGTGTAGCGCTGCTGTTAAGGGTGGATTTTTAACAGTGAAATCACTGTCTTTGGAAGCAAGCTATTGGGAGAGGGAAACCCAAAACATGGATTCTCATCCCTTAAAATGGTACTGTCCACACAGTAAAAAATGTAAAACATTTCAAGCGCACGATCCGGAGTGAGACCTGTTGAAATCAGGATTGAGATTCACCACGCTTTGGGGTGGTTTGACACGGGAAAAGTGTGTTAAGCCAAACTGCCGTGCGGACTCCCGAGGATTGAAAACGTTTTGAATCCGAGATAAGGTTGCCGTGAAGACACGGCCACTGTCTTTCAAGGCTGAAGAGGCCCAGATGTTGCAGTCTGATTTCATACAGGAGGTGTTCCAGCCCCTTAATAATTTTGGTTGCCCTTTTCTGCACCTTTTCCAGTTCCACAATATCCTTTTTCAGGTACGGTGACCAGAATTGTACACAGTATTCCAGATGTGGTTGCTCCACATAAAGAGACAAAATGACACTTCCTGGCTTGTTTCTATTCCCTTCCTAATTATTCCTAGCACTGAATTAGCTTTTTTTATTGCTGCTCTGCACTGGGCTGACATCGTCATTGAGCTGTCCACCAAGATCCCTTTCCTAGTGAGTTACAGAAAGCTCCACCCCATAAGTTTACAGACATAGGGTACTTCCGCACATGCCTTAAACACCCATTAAGGACACATGTGGAAGCACGCAACTGCACAGCAGCAGCTTTTAAAGCCGTTTTTAGTACGGAGCATCCGCACAGTAATACCCAGTAAGCACACATGTGGGAAACCGCATCCGCACAGCGGTACCCATTAAGAACGGAATGGGTGGACCGCCTCCGCACATTGGCACCCGTTAGAAACAGATGGGGTGGCCGTGTCCACACCTATCTGTCTCTAATGTGTGCTTAATGGGTGTTAAAAAAAAACTACATATAATGTGGCCTTAAAGGGTGTTTCACTGTGAAAACGCATCCATTTAGGATGCGTCCGCACAGTGAAACTGTGCCTACCCGGGGCCCTCCCCCAGCCCGCCATGCTTGGCTCCTTGGAGCCAAGCATGGCAAGCCGGGGGATTCTGCTGTCGGGGCTTGCCCTTGCCCCCCCAAGCGATCCCCTCCTTACTTCTTCAGCGTCACCCCAACTGTGGTTGCAGGTGCGCCAACTGGCCAGGGCAGCTGCCTGCGCAGAGAGCCTCCTGACGGCCGTCCCTGCCAGAAGCAGCCCTGGCCAATCCGGAGGCGCACAGCCTCCTGGGTCCCTGCGACCACAATCGGGGTGACGCCGAAGAGGTAAGAAGGGGATCGCTCAGGCTCTCCCCTGGGGGGGTACAGAGGGCCTCATAGAAGCTCCCCCTGGCTTTAGAAGTGGCGATCCGCCACTTCTAGGGCGAGGGCGAGCCCCGACAGCTTGGCATGTCCGCACAGCACCCACCTCAAATCTGTATCTAAGTCGTCCTTCTGCCGCGTGTGCAGAAGGACGGGGGTGGGTAGATCCGTATCTATTTAGTAAATCCGGATGTATTTAGTAAATCCGGATGTATTCTAAACCAGATTTACTAAATCCGGATGAGGTAGATCCAGATTTAAGTAGGTAAGTGCAGAAGCAGCCATAATCAGGATTTTTTGCCATGATGTGCATTACTTTGCACTTATTAAGATTAAAGCACCTTTAGCACTTGGTTGTCCACTCACCCAATGCCAAGAGATCGCTTTGGGGCTCTTCACAATCTCTCTCAGTTTTTATTATTCGGAATAATTCAGTATCAACAAACTTTGCTAGCTTACATGTACTACTACTTCTATATGATTGGTGAATAAATTAAAAGGCACCGGTCACAATACTGAAGCTTGGGGGACCCCACTTTTCACCCCTTTCGACCTTGAGAATTGGCTATTTAGTACTACTCTCTATGCCCTATTCTTAAGCCAGTCACCAATCCAGGACATGCTTAAAGAATTCTAATAAGTTGATAAGGTAAGACACGATTTACCTTTGCAGAAGACATACTGACTTTCCTTCAACAATGCTTGCTCCTCCACGGGCGTGCAAATTTTATCTTTAATGATGGTTTCCATCACCTTACATGGAACTGACATTAAACTAACTGGTCGACCTAATGTGGTCAGATTCTTACAGCAGTTGGATCACTTCCTGGTTCATACGTGCATCACAGCAGCACAAGAACTCAGTAAGCATCCAGGCCCTATTAGGATGGCCTGATCCAAGTGCCTTAAATGAACTAACAGACAAACGAATGAACTTTATTGATTAGTCATATATTAGTCACACTGATTAGTCATAAGAAAAAGATCATATAAAACATGCAAGGATAAGAACAAAAATAAAATAACATCATTATTTGTCCCCATCACCCTTAGAAGATACCCCATTCATCTCAATGAATAATTTCCTAAATCAGGCAGACTTAACAAAAAGCAAAGCTACCCTATATGTTACCTGGATGTTTTCTCCCTGCAGAAAGTAAGTCTACTTTTATGTTCTGTGTTCCTGTGGGACATATTGTGTAAAAGGGGGCTCAAACCAGTTGTTCTTATTGAAGAATACAAGGGACAGGGAAACACGATACGAGAAAGATCTTCAGCCATTGCTGTGCCACAAACACAGAGTCTTTCATCATAAGGAACCTGATGGTATCTCCCATACTTCACCATGAAGTCAATAAGTTCAAAACTTGCATAAGTAAATTGTTTCCTTAACTGCTGAGGCATTTTTAAACTACATATTTTTTCAAGTTGGAAAATAGATTTTGTTCGTGCCAGCCATTTTAGTGATTTTAAATTAGAAAGGCTAGTAATATCATTTTGTGCACTAATGTCCATCACATGCTGCTTAAAAATCTCTTTAGCTAACTAGGTAAGCCCCAGTATTTGCAAGGAGAGACCACTCTTATGGAACCCATGGCATTCCAGGAAAATCTCAGTGGTCTTCACAGCAATCTCGGGCATACAGGCCCCAGGAGCAGCATGACTGTCTGATATTGTGAGAATACTGGATGCTGTACATTGGAACACAAGAGGAGCCCTGCTGCATCAGGCCATAGCTCAACTAGTCCAGCATTCTGTCTCACAAAGTGGCCCATCACTTACCTCTGGTCATTCCCAAGGAGAAGTGAAGCAAAACCTTCACCTGCTCTTGACTCCCTGCAAATGAGCTTTAGAGCCCTGTGTCTTCAACCTGGAGATCAGTTCATCCCGCCTTTCTTGAATGGCCTCTTTGCCTCCACAAACAACACTGAAGTAAATCATGTTTTCAGGGCAATTCAACAAAATTACTAGCCTCATTTCATGTAAATGAAGACAGTAAAATGAGATTATTTATCCTTCTCAATCATCAGATCAGGATTGTTTGGTCTCTCTGTGGAGGTCATAAAACAGTTAATTATCCTTCAGGCCACTGAATTTTTTTCTCGGATAAAAAATCTAGATAAAAGCATCAGATAAAATCCATCGCTTCCAGATGGATCTTGATTCTTTACCAGGCAAGCACAATGAGTTAAGAGAGATGAGATCTTGTGACTAATTAATGAATAAATTTGAGCTTGTGAAGACAGAGGGTATGGACCTTTGTGGTCTTAGTTCAGTAGCCTGTTTCAGATCCATCCCCACCCCCCAGCTTGCTGCATACAGCTGGGAGGGAGATGTGGATCTGGAGTTATCCATCTGGTTCACAGAAAGTCCCAAAATCTGTTTAAGGGGGGAAATCCTTGCATATCTTCTCTACTACAATCTAATCATAATGAGGCTTAACTGTTCTTCATATGATTTGGTTTCATGGACCTCTCATCATCTTGTTAGCCCTTCTCTGAACTTGTCATATCTTTTTCAAATTACGGTCCTCAGACCTGGACACAGAACTTCAAATGGGCCCTTACCAGAGCAGAATAGAGGGGGATAATTTCATCCTGGGAACTGGACTCTATGCTGCTCTTAGGAAGATGAACTTGGTACAGCTCAGAAAGAGTTGGGGGTGGGACTGTAATGGGCCCTCTGATATCACTTCTGGCATTGTGTTGCCCTGTCCCCTCCCAGCTGCAAGGTTAGGGAATGAGCTAAGCCCCAGGACAGAGAGAGCAAGTGGGCACTACTGTCATTTTAACTCTTTCTGCATGTACCTTTCACTCACCTGCTTTCTTCCCCAAAGAGTCACAGGGGAGGAACTGCATTAATTCCTCACCCACTTTAATAGGTTCAGGCTCATCAAACTCCTCTGATTCATCCTACAACTAGTTCCTTCAATACCCTAGGATGCAGTGCACCTGTATCTGGAGACTTGAATTCACTTACATTAACTAAGCATCCCCTCACCTTCTTGTCGTCTAAGCTTCAATTCAGTTCTTCCTGCAGTCCAACCAGGGGTTGATTCATTTCCCTTCTAAATAAAAATAGATTCCAGCTTTCTCATTGTCACCCTTCTGTCTCAAAAGGAGACCTAAAGCATTTTAGACTCTCTTTTTCCTGCTGACATAATGAGTAACGTAATCAGTTGTATAACCAATCCCTCACTTTTTCTAGGCATCGCTCGCAAGCCTCTCCTCCTGATGCTGTTCCTACAATTTCTGCAGATTGAGCTGCATTCTTCTTTAGATGAAAGCCCTCTTTCTGTTTAGTATTTTTGTGACATTCCACTCAATCTTCCTTCTTGTAGGAGCTGTTTGAGTTTAAGAACCTAAGAGGAACCCTGCTGGATCAAGCGTAGTCCATCTAGACCAGCATCTGGTCTCAACAACAATTGGTTTCAGGCATTCTCAAACACAAGGCAAAGGCAAAACCTACTCTTCTCAACTCCATGCAAATAGCCTTCAGAGGTATCCTACCGCCGTCTTCATCCTGGGGGTGGTACTTAGGCATTCATTCTAGTAGCCATGAATTTGTCCAGCCCCTTCTTAAAGCCATCCAGAAAAAAATATGTGTGTAAATTTTTTCCCTTATCAGTTCTAACTTTTCTGCATATCAGCTTCACATAGGCATTTTAATCTGAATTCAATTCAAATTTAGGAAGGCCCATCCCCATGTCTAATTAACCTAAACTCTGATTTTATGAGGACTATCCTGCCTAAATCTGGAGAAAAGAACATCCTCATGAAAACAGGACTCAATCCCCTTTTTGGAGCTGAGTCCACTTATTTCCCCCCACATGGGGACAATACTGGGCTATTTGGGGTGGAGGTCTAGCCTTCCTGCCAATGTTTTTTTTTTAACAGATGGAAAGCTCCCCTCTTCCCTTGCCAGACTTGCAATGCTAGAGCCTTCTTCAAAAAGGCAAAAAGGGGAGAGAGCTGCTTCCCTTTAAAAAGTTATGCTGGAAACATTTGTTTCTCTTTTGTATTATTATCAGAAAGGATATATTCACGAAGCTTTGCACTGCTTTTAAATACTTGAAATGCTTTGAAATGCTTTGCAATGATACATTTTATTGTGCTGTGCTCCATCCTTCACTGATCTGCTCGAGTGCACATTTACTGGTAATCCCAAGTGTGGGGAAAAAAGTATTTGTGGTTAGAATTTTTTTTTTTTAAGTGCCTTCAGCTAGAAGGAGGGGAAGCTTTTGGTGCTTTTATTGCAGGCAGGGTTTGCACGGGGGGTGGAGGGAGATTTAAAAGTCTTGTTTTTTATATTTAAAAATAATACCAAAAATAGTCCAAGCAGGACAAACCAAGTCTAAAAAAGCTGCATGGGGATGGCTATATTTGGATTAATTGACGGGCACTCTATTTGGATTAAAATGCATTTTGCATACAAACAGGATACTGAATTTACCTCCATTCTCTCCTGCTTTACATCATCTATTTCATCGTCTTCAAACAAGGCCAACAATTCCCCCGTCTGATCAATAGAAAGAAGAAAATCTTGAGCAATTTTCTGACGTTTGTTGGTACTACTGCTACTGAGTTTGTCTGAAAGACAGGGAACAATAACTGTAAGTATAACATGGAATCAGTTATTCAGAACAGTCTATCAAGCCATTTAAAACAAAAGTCAGACATGGAACGAAAACGAGTTTCTATTACTCTTTCTTTACCAAAGTGTAGATGTACTTTTGTAAGCAACTCAAAATACATGGTTATGCAGTACACTTTTACAACTTTAAGGTACCCCCTAGAGAAAAACAAATCCCTGCAGAAATCAGCCCAGTACCACCTTCATATCAATATACTAGAGGTGCACCAAACCAGTTCAGGTCTGACCTGGTTCAATAAGAATCAGACAGAATGGAACCACCTATTCAAAAGGAATCCAGGGGATGTACATTCAAACGGCCAAATCACTCAGTCTGATTCAAACTTCAAGTCCTGTTGCAAATGTCCTTTAAAAATGACTTTTCCTCAAGGATTTTCAATTTTTTAAAAAATATGTTTGAACGTGTTAGAACCGGGGTCAACTTGGTTCAAATGTGAACCAAAACACCATTTTTTGGTTCATCTCTAAAACATACCATAGAGAATAATGCCTCCCATATTACAAACTGGGAAGATCTCTGATGATCCTCTGGAGAGGTCCTATAGAACGTCATCTGAGGATGGCTCCGTTAGGCCTTCTCAGTGCCAGAACCATTTTGCCAGCCAATTGCACCATGGGTGGAAATTCCTGCCTAATTATGGCCTCAGGATGTGTGCTACAACATTTGCTTGGAAGCCCTGTTTCACACCCTTTGCCATCGGGTGTATTTGCCCCATGCAGACATATGCGGTATTTGTTTATATCCGGAACTATAAGGAACAAATTCCCCAAGGACCGGATTCTGAAAATCCAGATTTACTTAATCTGGATTAACTATATCAAGTGCGGAAACACTTGGAAATCCAGTCTTCATGGTGCAAGAATGGATTGCAGACCCCTTTAAAGGGGTCTACGGCTAATCTGGATTAAAGGGCCCCAAGACCCCATTAAATCCGGAACTCTACAAGGCTCATGTGGATGATGCGATCCCAAAGGAGTCCTAATGGGTCCCTTAGTGCATAAGGTACGTAGCAAATGGGTTCTTAAAAGAGTCTTCAGGGTCTGGGCAGAAACACTCATAGACTTACTGCAAAAAGATGGGAGAGAATAAAAATGTGTAAGAAATTATTTTCTTGTAGCATCTCTTTTCGTGCAACTTCATGTGTGAGCTACTGGTTGAAATATTGGGTTAGCTTACTAACTTGTTGTTACAAAAGTCTCGACAAAAGCCTGTGTAACCTGTTGCCATCTCTCAAAAAGGGATGAACAGCAGTGTTATCGAAGGATAAAGGCTGCTTAAAATGTGAAAAACCTTTTAACTATAGATCAGAATTAAAGAGATTTTAATCTGTTTTCTAAAGTATGCTTTCCTACTTGATAATAAATGAACAGAATAAATGTTCCATTTGAGTGAACTTTGGAGCCAAAATTATTTCACATGTAAATTACTCATGCTGAAAACAATTAAACCTTTTAATCAGCTCAATATAGCTTAGTTCTTAGTTCAATATAGCTTTTGGCACTAAGCAACTCTGCTTATCGTTTCATAGCTGGACTGACATACGGTACTTTGATAAGTTATTCAAATGGATAAGCACCAGGGTATATGGCGTTCCCAACTATGTCAATATTTTTCAGTGTCTGAATCTATGTTAGGAATATATTTTCCACTTTATACATGTAGCAAATATCCTAAATGTTTCCAACAGAAAGGCAACTTATCTATACGTTTTCTACCTTCAAGAAGATCGTCCTCTTCAATGCCTTTGATGACTTTAGATTTGTAGTCTCGGAAAAACATGTATTTGAGTAACCGTCTCAATTTCTTCTGTGAGGAAAAATGTCACCAATGAGAATTAATATGAATACTAGCTGGCATAGGAAATGACAGTTACAATAAAAAAATCCTAGAACCAAGCTCATAATATCTATGGAAACACCTCTACTGAAATGGAAATGCTTACATTAGCATAACATGAAAGTTAGAACAGGTTTGCTAATTAACAAAAAGCAAATGCATTGTTGCAAATATATTGCAATTCTGACTCCCAAGGAGTCAAATGCAAGTTTCCCAATGACATTTTTGGAACCTCCCACAGAGATACAAAGAGAACCACAATGCCTCCAAGTCCCAGCCTCCAGAAGCTGCTAAGAGAGCAGGAGGAACCAACAGGGTTGCATTGTCCTCACCTATCTCCCAATAAAGGTCCATCCATTAGTATGACCAAGGCAGTTTCAGTATCAAGATAATCCATTTCCACCAAGCATGCTTGCAGCTGAGTAGCCACAACTCTCTACAGCACCTTGCCTCCAAAGGGAAGGTGTAAGCATTTCCATTTCAGCTCACAATAGGTATTTACTACCTCTAGCTAGAGAGAGGTCCTCTTAAGGAGGCAGCACCTTTCCCTGTGCACAGCCATATTCCCTTGGCTACCTTTTGTTAGTCTTGAATGAAAAGGATCAAGAAGTCAAGTTATTGTCAAACCTCTGCAAGCAGCCTGTCCAGTCCCTCAGACCACAATAACAGGAATGGATTCTAAATATCAGATCCAGATGATAGTCTGGATACCTCAACTGAACACTTCCAACTATAGGGTTTCATGCAAACCTGAGTGACTTTGTCCTGGAAATGCCTCGCAAATGTGTTGCAGCAAATCTCTAATGGCATAAATGGATCCTTACAACTAGATTACAGTAGTCTTTTAACCTCCCTCAACATGTCTGCTGAATAGCCACCTATAGATGCAATAGAAATGGAAAAGTAACCTTTCTTCACAACTGCCCCGCCACATGGTTGGCTCAATAATGTGTTCTTAACCGTGTTCAGTGAGACTAACATTGGGATTTATGCCACTGACACTTTGCACTTTGGCCATAATGAGATACCTAACTGCAGAAGTTCCTTAACTTCACCAAACAACGGTAAGGACAAACACTTCCACATGAACCTCTGGGTGCTTTCCACGGAATTGCACAAGCTTGGCACTTTCCAGACTGCCAATTCAGAAGCAGAGCTTTGGAGAAAATGTGAATTTTTCTTTCTGGACTTCAAAGTTCTATCTGGGCCCTTTTTGTTTACCACAAAAAGCAGTGGTTTCATCAGGTGTTGCTCTTTTCTTAGGTGGAGATTCAACCAGTGTTGGTAAAACCCAACCTGTGTTCTTTTATTCTATTATGTTATCCAATAGTATCCATCAGAGAACAGGGGCAAATGGAAACAATGAGATGCGAAATCTTTATATTCCTAGTTAGAAACACCTTTCAGGAGGCCAGAATAAAGGTTTGGCCTTTCTCTTCTGCTTGATAATGTCCAGAAGCTATTGGTGGGTTACTGTGTGAGACAGGATACTGGATAAGATGGACTGTGGCCTGATCTAGCAGGGCTCCTTTTATGTTCTCATGAGTTGGCAGGTCTACATCTCTGGGTGAAAATGTTCACACTTCACCTTCCCAATTTTTTCTCAGCTTAGAGATATAAAATTTGTTATGGCAACACAAGATATATTTAGTAATACTTTATCCTGCACTTACATACAGCTGAAAAATTCAAGACTTCCAAAGCACCAGAAGCTAGGCACATCTGAAGCACATCTGACTGCATTGCTCTGTGAAAATTCTTCCACAAAATCTTAGCTTGATGCAATTTCATGGAATGAGGAATAAGAATAGTGTAGACTGCCTTGAGTTCTGGCTGCACAAATACTAGGAGTAGCACAGTCTCTGCCCCCATCCATGTCTCATGTATCCATCTGTGGGACGATGGGCAAGAATGCAGTATAAAGCTTTGCTTACATTGTCCAACAGACTGCATTTGTTTTTGTTTTTAACTCTTGATGTTGACCCAATTTGTTATTTTTGTAACTGTTCCTGATAATTAATGAAATCTTTTAATTTTTAAAGGAGTTATCACAATAATACCTTATCCTTCCGCATCAAAAAAATAAGGTCTTCTGCTGAGATGACTCTTGCTCCTCTCATCTGAGATACTTCAGAGGCTTCTTGCAACTGTAAACAGAGAAGCAAGACAAGACAAGCAGGTTTGATCTTACTGTTTTACAGAAAAGGTATCACTGAAATCCACTATCCATGTAATATAGCATTAAAATCCCCAGTATATGAGCAGGTCAAAGATATTTAAAGGCAGCATACTGAAGATAACAAACAAAAGTTAGATCTCCATAGTGCATTAATCCATCCTATTTCTGGGAATATAAAATGCACAATAACTGTCACTACTTATCTTACCCATCTTGCTGCCTCTACCTTACCTTGCTGCAATGCTGTTCCTTCAACCCTTTTAGAGGATAAATACAAGAAAACCATAAGTTGTACTTACGTAAAGGTACATTCTCAAAGATGGACAGAGAGTTGGTCCAACAAAAGGTTAACTTCCTGCTGCCTCATCCAAGGACCAAGAGGTGGAACTAAATTTCCCCTTAAGTAGGGCTGTCCACATGCTCCACCCAGTTTCATCTCAAAAGAGCCAAGAAGATACTGGACATATAGCCATAGTCTGAAAAAGACAAACATACAAGAGCAGTTCGGGTGGGTACCAACTCTCTGTCCATCATCAAGAATATATCTTTATGTAAGTACAACTCATCATTCTCTGATGATGGCCAGGCAGTTGGTCCAACAAAGGGACGCACCCAAGCATTCTGTCCCAAAGGTGGGAAGAGCAAAACCAGCATCCCACATACCTGCATCACAAGGCATGCTGAAGCACACTGCTGCCAAATGCAGCATCTGCAGACCTCCATCAATCAAGGTTGCAATGCCTTATGAGCATAGAAGGTGTACTCCAGACAGCAGCATTGCAAATCTGAAGAGTGGCATCCTTTGCAAATGCTGCTGATGTTCCTGCACTCCTCATAAATGGGCTGACATTCACCTTGGAAGCCTGGTGTTCTTTGCCTGATAAGCTGAGGAAATACAAGATTTGATCCAGGAAGAAAGCATCCAAAAGGAAGCCTTGAGTCCCAAGGTAGTGGGATGAAAAGACACAAAAAGTCTGGAAGTACAATGAAAATCCTGGGTGTGGTGCAGGCAATCCCTCAAGGCCCGGCAGGCATCCAAGGTATGCAAATCTTTTTCAATCGAATGAGTGGGACAGGGAAAGAAAGATGGGAGATAAATCTCTTGACCCTGATGAAAAGGTGTATCTACTTTTGGAACAAAAGGACGGATCGAGCTGCAAAATAGAACCTGGAGTAAAGCAACATAGAGGCTCCTCCAAAGATAAGGCGGGGAGATCAGAAACTCTTCTGGAGGAAGTCATGGCCACTAAGAAGAGGACTTTGTAAGAAAGGAATCTGAGAGAAATACCCCGAAGAGGTTCAAAGGGTGGATGCTTGAGAGCAGAGAGTACAAGTTGAAGACCCCAACAGGGATATGGATGAACAACAAGGGGAGCCGAGGCCTTGACTCCCTTCAGGAACTTTTAAATATACTTGTTGGTTGGCTGATTAGGCACTGGAAAGAACTCCAAAACAGAATGCAATACAAACACCTGGCATTTTAAGGTATTGTATCCCAGGCCCTTCGCCAACCATCCTGCAGAAAGAGGATGACTTGATTGATGGCTTCACCAGATCAATCTTGAGGGAAACAGCCCAGTTGAAAAAAGTCTTCCAAGTTATATTATAAATGTGATTAATGGAAGAACTTCAGGCTTTTAGCATTGTGGTGAGCAGATCCGCTTCAAATCCCAAGGCCTGCAGACATCTCCACTGAGTCTCCAAGACATCAGGGCAAGCCATGATGGATGCGGGTGGCAGACCTGCCCTTGCAGCTGTAGATTGGGTCTGGGTAGCAGCCTCAGAGGCTCTAGGAGCATGGATGCCAGTTGCTGAAACCACACACTCTTCAGCCAGAAGTAGGACACAGGGATCACCTGAGCATTTTCCCTGTGAACCTTTCTGAGGAAGCACAGTATGACTGGTAGGGGTGGAAATGCGTAGAGCAGGCGAGGGGCCCATGATGTTGTTGTCTCTCTGCCTTTAAAAATTCTTGGGTAGAAGATGGTTCTTGGCTGAAGCAAAGAGATGAACTACTGGAATGCCCTAATGTAGCACTAGACGGTTGAAATTAAACTCCCTGTTGAATTTCCATTCTGCTAGAGCAACGGTTCTCAACCTTCCTAATGCCGCGATCACTTAATGGAGTTCCTCATGTTGTGGAGAACCCAACCACAGGGGTAGAACAGCTGGGAAGTGGGAGGGAAGGGCAATGGGAGACTCACTGCGACCCCTCTGAAAGGGTAATTCGACCCCCAGAGGGGTTCCAACCCCAGATTGAGAACCACTGTGCTAGAGGCATCCTTATTCTACTGAGCTTGTCTGTGATGACATTTGAAGAGCCCTGGATATGGTTGGTAGAGAGGGAGGTGACAATGTAATACAACACACATAAAAAGGGAGTATGATAAATGCATAAGATACCTGAACTGGGTTCCGCCTGCTGGTTTACATGAGCTTGAGAATTGTATTTTAAGTAGCAACCAGGATATGCTGACTGTGTAACAGAAAGGAAAACCCTTGAAGGGCCAGGAAAATGGTTTTTAATTCTAACCAATTAATCTGGTGCCTCTTGTCCAAGCGACCCCAGGTGCCTGGTAGTGTATGCCTTTCACAATGTGCCCTCCCCCCCCCCCCCGCCAGATAAACTAGCATCCAGGTAGCTGAATGAATGAATGAATAAGCTTTACTGATTTGTTGCCTGACCATATCAAATTTCAGGTATAAAAGATAAAACCATAAAACAGTAGAATAAAATCAAAACATACAGGTATAAAATCGACCCTGCGTATATATGATCATTACTTATCCTCATCCGGATTCGATTCCGCCCTCCCCCATGAAGTCAGCTGGGTGACCTTGGGCTAGTCACAGCTCTCTTCTGAGCTCTCACAGCCCCACCTACGTCACAGGGTGTTCTGTTGTGGGGAGAAGAATAGAAAAGCTTTGTTATCTGCGTTGAATCCCCTTAAATGGGTGAGAAAAGTGGGGTAGAAAAGTGTTGTTCTTATTAGGGAATACTGGGGCTCCAGGTAGCTAAAATCCAAGGTGGATCTGAAATGGGAACACCTCACCATGGTCTGAACCAGAAAGCCTCACTGGTCCAGACCCAGTGGTTCAGATCAAATGGCCAGGTAGGTGCAGAAAGGTCCCAATTTTCCATTCTTTTCTGGAGGCTTGGACTACTGGGAAACACCAACTCTTACACAAGTGTCCCTGTTCCTCCCACACCATTTTCCTTTTGTCTCTTGTAAACCTGAGGGCAGAGACCTGTCTAAGATTTTTATAATATTGTAACCCACCCTGAGACCTCCGGGTATGGGCCAGGATAGAAATACAAATTAATTAATTAATTAAGTTGTAAAGTCCTCTTCTCTATTTCCTACATCTACTGTACATTTTAAATACTTATTTTTATCTCTCCTAGCCAGTTTGGTCTAGTGGTTAGGGAGCCATACTCTTATCTGGGAATACTGGGTTTGATTGTGCACTCCTCCATGAAGCCAGCTGGCTGACCTTGGGCTAGTCACAGCTCTCCTTCTGAGCTCTCAGCCCCACCTATTTCACACGGTGTTCTATTGTGGGGAGAAGAACAGAAGGTTTGGACATATGTAGGCTTTCACAGCCAGATTCAATCTCATTTGTAGCAGTTTTGGGGCTGTTATGCCATGTTCCAGGTTTCTTCTTCTGAGAACTTAAGCTTTCGGATATAGCTGTGATATCCATATTCAGAGGTCAAGAGTGACTGGTGTCTTACTAGATCTTGTTTCTCTTCTTATAGATGTCTGCTGGATGTTTGTCAGCTCTTCCTTTGTTTGAGTTGCTAACAGTCACCGATCTTTCCCTGGCAGCACCATTGGCATTGTTTCCTTGAGTTAATGGTGGGTCATTAAGGCTAACTTGTTACTGTGTATTGGTGTAATCCCTGGGGGTGAGTGACTAGTGGCTTGTGTGTTTGCAGAACTCAGGTGTGAATCTCTGCTTTGCTTGTTTCTATGCAGAGGTTTCCAGATGCTGCTGAGAAACAGGCCTTGGTCCTTGTTAAAGTTGAGGGGATATTGCTGTATTTCAATGGCCTCTCTCGTAGCAAGTTCCTATAATCTATTTTGGCTACAGTTTTTGTTTGTTTGAACAAGATCTTGCGGTTTTCTGACCATACCTGTTTCTCAGAAAGGACACCATGAAGGATGTTTGTTCTCCTTGAAGAGAAGCATGGCACATACAATACCTACAGAAGACACAAGTTGGTTGTACTTCTGGAGGAGGAGAGGAACAAAAGCAATGGCAGCCCCTATTCTGAGACGTAATCCTGGAATAAGACCCAGTGCAGAAAGAGCCTTAGATCATACAACCTCTAGTCATATCATGCTGCATTCTGATGTTCATTTACTCTCTTGGTCCCCTGAAGAAGTTAGAAAAGGAAGGAAAAATACTACAAGTGGAGGCTTGGCTATGACTGATATGAATAAAAGGGATTTGTCTATGGGGGTATACAAGAATAATCTTTTGAAACGCCAAATAAAACCAAAGATCCAGATTTCCCAGAAGGAACTGAGAAATGGCAAAACCATGAACACAGGAAACTCTGTGTTAAACATGAATACTTCAAAGTGGAAAGAAATAAAACAAACAAAACAATCTGGGTGCTGGGACAAACAAGCTTCTCCAAGTTAAGCTTCATTTACTTTTATATTTCTTATAAAAGATTCCTTACTCGCTCTTCACAAGTACACCTGAATACAAAGGAATTCTACTCTTCAAATAAAATAGTTTTACTTACTAGTAGTACTGGCTAAATAAGTATCTGACTAATCTAAGATCTCAAACTTGTATAATTTGAAATAGATTCATTCAAAACTAAAAAGATCAACAAAAACAGTAGCTCTTTCTAAAATGCAAGGAGGGGACAGCTTTTCATTTTAGAGAGGGTTGATTCAGCAAGAAAAAGGATTCAGTCAATAAATCATACCACTGGAAAGCATTAATGTTTCTTTCCCCACCTCTAATCTCTTGACCTTCACTTCTGAGAAGTTCCCTTTCTTGAAATCAAAAGGAAGAGTGCTTTCATTCACTATAAGTTTTCACTTTTACAAACGTTGAATTTTATTGCATCATGATGGGACAGTTGGTACAGTCTTACGTTCTCGCCTTTTGTCCTCCGCACTGAAGTACATCAAAAACTGGCACACCCTGAGGACCTGCTACTCGTATCAAGAAATGTAAAATGACCTGTGTCCAAATTGACTGTGGTGATCACTACCTATTTATGCATACAGCTACAACACGTGGAAAGAACTGTGGGAACATGTAAATAAAATAAATGTATTTTTCTAAAAAAGTATAATCTACTGCTTCCTCTTCATACAAACATGATGTGAGTTTGTTTAAAAAATAGGCTTTGGCAAGAAACCACACAAACATCTGCCTACAGTAGCATTAGATACTTCATCCCTCTGGCGGGCGCAGAGAAAAACCATTCCTTCTCCAGTGCCTCTTCCTGCAGCCTCATGAACTGTGAGCAAGTGGTCAAAGAAGGAACATGCGGAGGGCCTGAAAATCTCTTACTTAAGGATTTTTGTGTGTGCATCTTTGGCATTACAGAAAATGATGTTTTTCATGAAATGTTAGTGATGTGATTGCAATTAAAGTAATGGCCTGCTTATGAATTATGGATTCTTATTTGCTTAATGACTCCTTAAATTAGTGTGTGAAAATCACTACCTTGGGGGAAAGAGCTGTTTTTGCTAAAGATACCTTTATTTTGGTCTGCTATCAGCATAACCTCAGTGAAACAACTGCGTAGGTTGTTGGTCAATAGGCAATTCCAAAATATTCACTCTGTTCAAAAAGTTCTAAATGACACATCATGGAAAGGGCAAATAGAAATGAGTAACTGGAGAAACTCTGTTGCTTGTTATGAAGCAAGAAGAACACAAGATTAGTTTCTTCCATAAAACTAAAACCTGTATCATCTTGCCAGTTAAAAAAAGGCTCCTGCCCACATGTATTTTTCTAGCAAAACAAGAAGATGAATGTATTTTAAGAAGTTTCAGTTTCCCAAAAATAGCACTTAAATAATATTTATGTTATCTGAGTTGTTTAGTATTTTTCATAAAGGATCCACAGATCACATGCAAATATTGTCAATATGCATACACAAACACAAACTACAGTAGAATAAAGAATTCAAGAAAATAAACCATTTTTAAAATTTACAAGTTTTGTTAGAATGCAATCAGTAGCTACACTTTCCTTTGAAACTAGTCATTGGGTACAACCCTTCATTTAAGTATACAAGCTTAAGGAACTTACCACAATCATAGGAAATAATAAAGAATGACAGAGCTTGTTCAGCCAGGGCCCTGTTGGGCAAAGAGTGTGAAAACAGCACGGACAGACCCCCATTTTCTTATTATTTTTGTGGTATCCAGTAGCACAGTCTGCATGTGAAGTCCTTGTTGCATTTTGTAGTGCAGTTTATGGGCAACACAACACTTCCCCATATCATAAACGTGCCAGTATGCGGTACTATTGCAAGAACTATTAGAAAGTCAGCTCAATGGGAACAGAGCCCTTTTAAAGAACAGAGATACAAGGTGCCTTTCAGAACAATCACAGCCTATGAATCTGCCTGCTAAGAGAGGTTTGGATTAGAATCATAGAATCATAGAGTTGCAAGGGACCTCGAGGGTCATCAAGCCCAGAGTTCTCCAGATTAAGGGGGCTGCTATGTAAGACCCAGCAGACCTCAACCAGCATATCCAAGCTGCCTCTTCTAAAGGGTTCAAAACATTCAACGTTTGCTGGCTTTGGTGCAAGGAACTAGGCCTAGAGCCATTGACTCCTTCACCCCATTAGGTTTCTGGACCCATTCAGATCTGAAGCACCAACAAAGGCTCTCTGGCTGCTCTGCTCCCTCCCTCCGTAGCCAGGTGCTCCAGAGTGCAGACACATACAGCCTCAACCATAAACTGTACTAAACAGCAGACAGGTTAGATGTTCTTGTTCTCATTTGAAAACAAAACACCCTGGCTCCACCTTATGGAATAAATGTAAGGAAAATTATGCCTTCCAAAATGTCAACTGCAGTTCTTTGTGAATCAGGGTGCATCTGGGAATCGATTATTTATTCTGCTATATTTGGACATCCTGGAATACCTGTGCTTTATTCCAGAATACCCAAATATAGCGAGCGGCATGAGTTACCAAGATCTTGATACATCCCAAGTGGCATAAACTTGAGAGAGTAGCAGAATCTCCGTGAAGTGACTGTTGGAATGGATTGGTGGTTTTAAACAAACCAACCTCAGGGCACTTACATCCCCCCATAGCTTACCTCCACACCTGCCAAATGCCGAAAACTCTTAGTAGTAGAAGAAAATAAGTGTATCAGAGGAATCAAAATATAGTTGGCCAAGATCACAGAAATGATGCCAATTGCTGCTCTTCCCCCACCCACTCACTGTCCCACAAACTCATGCTGCTTGCCAAAGCTCATGTCTCAAGCTAGTGCCAGAAGCAGCTGTTTCCTGGCAGCACCAAACAGCCTGCCCTGGGAGATGCACTGGATATTGGCTGAGAGTATCCCACTGCTCAGGCAACCGTTTGCTGGTGGTGGTGTTACCAAATCAGCTTTGGGTGTGCAGGTACCATAAGAAATGTTAACAGCAAAACCTGAATTTGAAATATACAGGGCTTTGACATATGAATTTGGCTTTATGATTGGCATAATTAAAAGCTAAAGGCAGACCATGGAATGTGGAAAGGCCTTAAAATAGCAAGACTGACTCCATATTGGATTGAGAAGACAGGCCTGGAGTTTAAAAGGACATAGTTTTCTCTCTCTCAAGTCACAAGCTGGCTGTTTGCCAAAGATTAAAAGTCTGAATGCAAGAAAACAATGCTTGAGATTTAATCTTAATTAAGTCAAGAAGGAATGCTGACACCTGGATGACCTTTGTTTTCTTTCCTTTTGGGGTGATAGATATTTAAATAATGAAGGAGAAAACCATGGAATCTGGGACAGAGATTGGTTTATCTAATTTTAATGAAGTAATAAAGAATAAAATGGAATGGATTTTTGGAAAAGATTTGGTTAAATAATGTATATAGGAATTGGAATTACTACCTAAATGGAAAAAGTTGCCAGTACTAGGATGTAAGATTTCATATTGAATGTGGCTTGGTTTACTTCTTAACAGAATTGGGTAAGAGTTTGCTGATGTCTGCATACACTGAGTGAGTCTAGTCGAAGGGATTAAGTGAGCCAGTAGAGGTGCTAATTGGAAATGTTAATTTAAGGTATACAAGTCAGTAACTTTTTGCAATCAGGCAGGGACAATATAACATAAGCATGGTTTCATATTAATAAAAGTTGAATTCTCCCTTATTTTCTGAGAGGGGAAACAGGTTTAATGGGGTTTCTTTTTAAATAAGAAATTATTTAGCCTTATTCTAAAATAAGAGGGTTTTTAAATATCCTATTCATTTCTTCTTTTTCTGTGGAACTTCACTGAGGGGCATTCCCATTGTGAAAGGGGGCAATGATTAACTCAGGGTCCTCCAAGACTTGATTAAATCTCTGTTAGCCAAGGGGAAGAGAAATAATCCTTTTAGACTCAGGACTAGGAAATAAGATGTTTGAGTTTCAGATATATTTTTCTCCCTGTTTACCGGTATTGTTTGCTTCATTAGGAAATGTTAAGTTTGGGTTAATTTGTGGGTTTTTTGGGAGAAGCTATGAGGAGACTGGAGTCACGTATACATTTTTATTCATTAACAAGGGAAGACCCAATCAGCAGTTTAAGGTTCCAATTTTTGGGTTATAAAAAGGTAGAGAAGAGATGGTTTGGAGGTCTCCGTCTTCTTCTTGTTGTTGTCATCATGGGAGGCTAGAGAGGCCTGGAGAAATTTTTCTATTCTCCCCCCCCCCTTTCTTCTTTCTGCTACACAGAAAGTGGGCGGAGTTTTTCTGCAGGAGCTGCATTTTAAAACTTTTGCATTTTGCATTTGGTCTTTGGTAAAAGCAGTTACAAAGACTTTTTTTTTAAATTCTTTTAATTTTTATTCACTTCGGGGATCAGTCTGACTGAGACTGAGGGCCTTCCCAATTTTTAGTCATTTTTGGTTCCTGAAAATGATGCAGTTTGCTGGAATCCTACACACCTTCAGTTCTGAACTTCTGGGCCTGAAGAAGATGGGATCGTTGGTGAGAACAATGGAAGATTGCTTTCTATTCTTTTCTCCCATATTTTTATTAAAGGTTTAGGGTCAGGGAACTTCTTCTAGAATTAGGGCTAATTTTAATTTTCTTTTGGGCTTTTGTATGTTTCTTTAAGGTTTGGAATTGGTCTTATCCTCATTTTTTTTTAGGGCTCTTAACCATAAAAGGCAAATTTATGATGTTTTGGGGATTTTTCTTTGCTGCATAAGTTCATTATTTTGGTCTCAGGAAATTGGGGTAAACTTGATTTAATGCATAAAGATGTGTTAAGGGGATTTAGTCATGTTTGGGCTTTTGGGCACGTCTATCTCAGCTCTTCTAATGTCTAATATGGTTCTGATATGGCTTCATATCTCACTTCAACCTCTCTCCTGTATTTCTAATAAATTCTTTGCACTGGTTTAACAAGAAATACTGGCTTTTGAGTCTAAAATGATTGTTGCCTCTGTTGTATGGTTTTCCTCATTATTAAAACCAATGTAAAACGATCCAGCTACCTTTCCCCTGGAGAAATTTAGATTTGGTCTCTCTGGGTTTTAAAATAATCCAAATTATTCAGAGTTTAATTCCCCCCCCCCCCCATATTTGCTTACAGCTTATTACTGGAGCAGTGTGTTTGGTATCAGTGGGATGGAAGTCACAAAGAAGTCAGCTGAAGAAAATAGGGCACCTTTTCAGCTGTGGAGAACGCAGCACTACAACACAGCATCTTCTAGCCAAAGAGGGCTTCCAAATTGACCAAACACAAAGATATCGTTAATGGAATCGCTTTTGTTTTGCACAGTTCCGTAAAGCTCTAACTACGTTGTACAATACTTTTTATCATGTGCTTATTGCAGCATATTACGAGAATAAATGAACTATTATTTTCCAGTGGCATGTTAAGATACATAATGATGTCAGCAGTATTAAATTCCACCGGCAAGCTAGGAAATAGCTACATTTTAGTTCAACTTTAAAAATAAAAATAAAAATCAATATTGCAGTAATTTTAATAAGAGGGGAAAGATTTACTTTATTTTTAGTTCAGACATGCAGTCATGTGCAAAGTAACTCAATATCCACTGTAAAAAATATGAACTATGAAAATGTTTTACAGCTGGTTTTAATCAGCTTCCTTTGTTTAACATTAGAATCTAACCTCCAGAAGACATATACAGGCTGCATATCCTACAGGTAATAACATCCAGATGGGATGCTCTTATTGAACATCATGCTCAATATCGTAAAGAATATACTGTGAAACAAGTACCTTGGCACAGATCTTGAAGTTAGCATTTCTGCTCATTCTGCACTCTTCTCTGGCATCTGTGTGTAATTGAAACTATGCAGAATGCCCCATATGTAGGGCAAAGTAGCCTTCAACTCAGGCCACATTGAAGCAGTTTGTCTGCACTCACAAATACTAATTTCCTAATAATGTATGCATTTCTCTAGTCTTCAAAACAGTTTGCAGCACAGGAAGCTAAAATACAGCTTTATCCTGAGACATTCCTGTTCATTATATGGTAATATTGATTGAAACTGTTGCTTACAAATTATCTTCTGGCTGTGGTCACACCTAAGGTTTAATATAGCTTCAGCGAGAGACAATGTCAGCAAAATGAGAATCTGGGTTTTTTCCCCCAGTGTTAAGTAACTCAAGCCCCGTTCGCCCGCTCCACCTCCACGCCCACCATCACCAGCAGGGGTTCCTCCCCCAAAAAAGTACCCTGGATGGCTCGCTCTGCACACACACACTTAAACATACACACATCTCCCAGTTCCTGCAGCAGCTTCACCCCTTTCCCCTTTTAGCGGAAAGGAAGGAGGCTGGGAGGGAAACAGAATTGCGCAGGATCACTTGTGAAGGGCAAGATTTCCCTGCCTCTTTCCTTGATCTTTAGGCTTGCGTGGGTGGGAAAGGAAATTTTGTTATCAGGTGTGAAGTGGCTGAATTGTTACAATGAAACAGTCTGTTGTATAGGGGAATCCTCTAGTGTTCCCACAGCACTAAGGAAGAAACATTTTAAAAGCAAAAGCGGAAAAAACCTCAGATGTTTATTTATTCCATTTTGAAGCCAAATAATCCTCAAAATATTCCTGAAACTGATTGGGAATGGGGACGAAGAGGATCCAAACCGTTTGTAAGCCACTTTAAATGACTGAGGAGTGGGGACGAAGAGGATCCAAACCGTTTGTAAGCCACTTTAAATGACTGAGGAGTGGGGACGAAGAGGATCCAAACCATTTTGAAATAATTTTATTCCTTGAGTGGGAATTCACCCCAGGTTGCTAAATGTGGGCAGGATCGGTGAGAACCAGGAAGGAGCTCACAAGGCATGAGGATCACAGAGTCCCACTGGCACACCTTCCTGTCTCAGAAAACTGTAAAGGGCCATTAGAGTTGCTGTCCATGCAAAGTGTGGAAAAAGCACTCTTTCTGCTGCCCTGCCACCCCAGTGTAAGGAATGAGCTAGATGGAGCTCACCGTTTGTTGCACAAATGAAGTAGGTAAAGAGGCAGAGAGCGTACCTGTAGAGGAAGAGAGGGGAGCCACCAGAGCTATTTTGCACTTAGGTGAGTCTCTCAGATGTTTGGAGGGACACAACCTTCCTTTCATCCCTAGTCTCAGCTGCGTGGTTCCTCCTTCATTTCCCTGATTGGCTCGGATACTGTAAAGTCACCATCTTTCCATTCCACCTATCACATATTCCCCTTCACACATTCTCCCTCTCTTACATATATTGCATGTTCAGAAAATGGAGGATTTCTCCTCCCCTGAGTGGAAAAGTTAATATGCATGAACTTAATTAAGGAGGAACGATGGACGGGATGTCCTCCTAACCTATACATTTTATTTAGGAATGCTTTTACTACAGCTAGCTACTTGACATGACTAGATATGACTTCCTTCTCGAATGCTATATGTCACACTCCCCTAGTGATAATGCATGGGACTTGACCTTGGTATGTCATAATGCCAACCAGTGAACTAGATAACATAAACCATCACCTTTCAGAAGATTAAGTCTGTCAGTTCATCAGGCAGAGACCACACAAAATATAAATAAGTCACCCAGAGTACAATCTTTCTCATGAGCATCAATTCCCCAATAATTCAACATAAAAGACTATAGGAGCCCTTTTGTAAAGATACAATGCCAGTAAAGAATTACCTGCGCCACTTTTTTCCTGCACTCTGCCCAGCCCCATTTTCAAAAGTGCCAAAAAGGGCCAGTTTCTGTGGTCACTCCACGCACCTTTCAAAATGGGCCCAGGCAGAAATGTCACAGCTGAGGAACTTTCATTCCCCTGCTTCACGGAGCATCACAGTCTGCTCCGCTGCTCAATGGTTGTGCTTAACTGCTATCTGGAAGCAGTGATGGACACTGAATCAAGACAGGCTTTGGGAGGTGCTGTGCACTGTCAAATGATAGTCTGTTCTTGATGGATTTGCACCCTGCTGGAACGGACAGTTCTGTAGCTTCGGGGTAATTCTTGCATTCAGCAGATAAAGAAGCATGACTGAATGAGTCACAAAGAGTGTAATGCGTAGTAAATTAAACTGTGCAAAGTAAAAGTCATGTGCTGTACGAGATACGAGTGTACTGAGTCAGCAGCAAAATGTGTGAATTAAAAAGCCATGTTATTACAGGGTATGATTCCGGGGAGGGCGTCACATGGGGTGGGGTGTCCAGATGTGCGCGCCCAGATGAACACTGTAGTCTTAACAAGAGTGTTTCCTTATTTTCTGAAAACAGGAAGTAATTTCTTATTTTCCACTCAATAGCTTTTGGAGATTAGCTTATTACTTCTCACAGGCTGCCTCCAGCCGAACTGGGAGGTCTCTTTTATCAGTCAATGAGAATGTTGACTTGTCTGAATAATTTCCTTATAGAGAACGGAAGAAAAGTAGGGGGAAACAAAATCATGGTTTCTTAAGCATATTTAGCGAACAATCTTCTCCAAATCACAGGCTTTATGTGTGCCTTCTAGTTGATGGCTGAACTGTCAAAGTAACAGTTCTAATGAAAGAGAAAAGAAGGAAAATATTTCAAAAGACTTTGTTAATGTAGTAGTTTTATTCTCCTAAGAGACAATGCATTTTGGTATCAAATGTTGCTGTAGATTCTTCATCCTGATTGGCTGCTAAGGTTAGTGTTGTCTTTTCCAGTTAACAAACTCCATGCAACGGAAAAAAGTCATTACATTAAACCTGACATGTAACAAATGAATGAGGCATTCCCTTTGCCGGTACGTTTCTTTCCTCTTCCTGCTCCTGGTGCAAAATTGCTAAAATTGCTGTAGCAGGCAGTTATTTTAAAGCAATTTCTGGTTCAATATTTTATCAAGCCCAGGAGTAAAATATTCTGGAACTACTGCAGTTTCACAAATCAGCTTTTAACATTAGAGCTCTGCACAATAATAAAAAAAAAGAGGGCCCCAACACAACCATAAAATTAAGAAGAAAGTTTCAGAGCAATCCAGAATATATCTGAATTCAACAGCATGTGCTTTTTCATCAGTCTGATGAACTTCTGCCATAGTGCTTTCAATGCTGCTCTTCTACCAATCTGCTTTCCACACTGAATAATAGCTGCAGACAGAGACAGCTGGGGGCCAATTGGCACCTTTCATAGGTGCAATAGCCAGCAAGCCTTGGAATGCTTTGGGCCTCCAAACCTTGCAACAAGGGCAACGTGGCACTCAGCCACAAGTGCACCCTTCTGCCACAGCTCCATTTGCCCACAAGAGGTGTAAAGGGAGCATGCCTGGCTGTACTAGCTGACGGCTAGAGTGCTTGTACACCCAGGGGACACCCCGGCACACAGGGGCCACTTCTGCTATGCAAATGGCTCCACATGATGCAGCTGCTCCACGTGGGAGCATCCCTCGGCTTTCCCAGCAGAGCAAGAGTGAAAAGGCCTTTTGCTGGCTGATGGTTGGAGGCTGTGCTTGGTACAGAAAGCTGGCAGACTGCAGGAATGCACCCATGTAGCCACTCCAGCCAGGGCACGAAAGGGGCTTGCCATGCCTTCTTCTGAGGGACGCCAAAGATCCCATTGGTTTGACCTCTGCTATTTATTCATGTGAATTTGTATGCCGCTCTGTATATACCCAAAGGTCTCAGGGCAGGTTACAACATTAAAAACGAGTGAACATATAAAATGAACATATTCCATAACAGTGCCTGGATGTGGGAAGGAAAGCCCTTTTTTTGTTTAGCCAAAGGCCAGGGCAAAGAGGGGTGTCTTCACAGCTCTCCTAAACGCATAAAGTGAAGCTGCCTGCCACAAGTGAAGAGGGAGACCATTCCACAATCTGGGAACCACCACTGAAAAGGCCCTATCCCAGATGCCTACCCTTTCTGATACTGAGCATGGTGGTCCAATCAGAAGGGCCTCCCCTGTGGATCTTAGGGCACGGGCAGGTCGAGAGAGCGCACCCTCAAGTGAGGAGGGCTGGAAACATGCAGAAAATGCTGAGCTAAGTGCGGGATTAGTTTCACATGTTCCTCGACGGCAGAATTTGGTCAAAAGGAGTGAATATAAATGTATATATGCAAACGCCAGGAGCCTTCAAGCCAAAATAGGGGAGCTAGAAAGCTTAGTTATGGAAAATAGGATTGATATTATTGGCATAACTGAAACCTGGTGGACCAGCGAAAACCAATGGGATACAGTCATCCCAGGATACAAACTGTACAGGAAAGACAGGGAAGGGCGACATGGAGGTGGTGTAGCCTTGTATATTAAAGAAGAGATAGAATCTTATGAACTGGAATGTCCAAGTGAGTCTGGCTCTTCCACAGAAGCAGTGTGGATAAAAATACCAAGCCAAAAAGGAAGTCTAACAATAGGGACATGCTACCGTCCTCCCAACCATACGTCCGAAGGAGATGAACAATTGGAGAAGGAGGTAAAGGAGGTAGCCCATAAAGATAGGGTAGTTATAATGGGGGACTTCAATTATCCTCACATAGACTGGGTGAACTCCTGTTCAACTCAGGAAAGAGAGAGAAAATTCCTAGACCTGCTAAATGACTGTTCCATGGAACAAATGGTCATGGAACCAACCAGGGGAAATGCAGTCCTGGACTTGATCCTAAGTAATGCTCAGGACCTGGTAAAGGATGTTACTGTAGCTGATCCAATTGGGAACAGTGACCACAATGCAATAACCTTCAACTTAAATACAGGGAGTAAGTTCTTAATAAAGTCTAACACAGAGACCTTAAACTTTCACAAGGGAAACTTCCCCAAAATGAGGAAATTAGTGAAAAGGAAATTGAAAGGGAAAGTCAAAAGAGTTAAATCACTTCAAAATGCATGGAGACTACTTAAAAACACAATAACGGAAGTGCAACTAGAATGCATTCCTAAAAGAAGAAAGGGGACTTCTAGGTCCAAGAAGAAACCAATGTGGTTCACAAATGCAGTAGATGAAGTCATTAAAAACAAGAAGAGTTCATTTAGGAAATGGAAGGCTTGTCCAAATGAGGAGAACAGGAGGGAACATAGACACTGGCAACACGAATGCAAGACGGCCATTAGGAAAGCTAAGAAAGATTTTGAGGAGCACATTGCTAAAAACATCAAAAGAAATAACAAGAACTTCTTTAAGTATATCAGAAGTAGGAATCCAACCAGGAGAGCAGTTGGACCACTAGATAGTAAAGGAGAGAAAGGGGTAATTAAAGAAGACACGGAGATTGCAGAGAGACTAAACGAATTTTTTGCTTCCGTATTCACGGAGGAAGACAGAAGACACATGCCAGTAGCTGAGCCTGTGTTTTCTGAAGAGTTAAACTGTACAGAAATAACCAAGGAAGAGGTCCTGGCATGTCTTAATAAACTAAATGTTAACAAGTCACCGGGACCAGATGGTATTCATCCAAGAGTCCTTAAGGAACTCAAATGCGAAATTGCCGACCTTCTAGCAAAAATATATAATCTTTCCCTAACATCAGGCTCCGTACCTGAGGACTGGAGGGTAGCAAATGTAACACCAATATTCAAAAAAGGATCCAGGGGTGATCCAGGCAACTACAGACCAGTTAGCTTAACGTCAGTTCCGTGTAAGGTGATGGAAACCATTATTAAAGACAAAATTAGTGTGCATATGGCGCAGCAGGCATTGCTGAACAAAAGCCAGCATGGCTTCTGCAAAGGTAAATCATGCCTCACAAATTTGTTGGAATTCTTTCAGAGTGTCAATAAACACGTGGATAAAGGTGAACCAGTAGACATTGTCTATCTGGACTTTCAGAAGGCTTTTGACAAAGTCCCACATCAAAGGCTACTGAGTAAACTCACCAGCCATGGAATAAAAGGACAGGTTCTGTCCTGGATTTGTGACTGGCTTAAGGGCAGAAAGCAGAGAGTAGTAGTAAACGGCAATTTCTCAGGGTGGAAAGAAGTAAAAAGTGGGGTCCCTCAAGGCTCAGTACTGGGACCAATGCTTTTTAATTTATTCATCAATGATCTAGAAAAAGGGGTACATAGTAAAATAGCAAAGTTTGCTGATGATACTAAATTATTTAGGGTAGTAAAATCTGAAAGAGATTGCCAAGAGCTCCAGAGGGATCTCTTAGCATTGGGTGAGTGGGCAACCAAGTGGCAAATGTGCTTTAATCTTAACAAGTGTAAAGTAATGCACATTGGGGCCAAGAATCCAAATTACGTCTATAAACTGATGGGGTCTGAGCTTTCTGCAACACGCCAGGAAAGGGATCTCGGGGTTTTGGTGGACAGTTCAATGAAGGTGTCAACTCAGTGTGCGGCAGCAGCAAAAAAAGCAAATTCAATGCTGCGAATAATTAGGAAGGGAATAGAAAATAAGTCAGCAAGTGTCATTTTGCCCCTTTATAAATCTATAGTGAGGCCACATTTGGAATACTGTGTACAATTCTGGTCACCACACCTCAAAAAGGATATTGTGGAACTAGAGAAGGTGCAGAGAAGGGCAACCAGAATGATTAAGGGTCTGGAACACCTCCCTTACGAAACCAGGCTGCAACGTCTAGGCCTCTTCAGTCTGGAGAGACGGCGTTTGAGAGGGGACCTGATTGAAGTATATAAAATTATGCACGGCATAGAAAAGGTGGATAGAGAAAATTTCTTTTCCCTATCGCACAACACTAGAACCAGGGGGCACTCTATGAAGCTGATGGGTAGGAGCGTAAGGTCTGACAGGGGGAAGTATTTCTTCACACAGAGGGTCATCGGCCTATGGAATGTGCTGCCAGAAGAGGTGGTGACAGCTACCAGTCTGGATGGCTTTAAGGTAGGGTTAGACAAATTTATGGATGACAGATTTATCAATGGCTACTAGAACGAATGCCTAGGTGCATCTTTCAGGCTGAGGGGGGGGGGAGGAAATGGGGCGCTTCTAGGGCCATCTGCTGGGACTCGAGAGCAGGAGAAGGTTTGTCCTTGTCTCTGCTTGAGATGCCCGTGAGCATTTGGTGGGCCACTGTGTGCGACAGGATGCTGGACTAGATGGGCTGTGGCCTGATCCAGCAAGGCTTCTCTTATGTTCTTATGTTCTTATGACAGGGAAGAAGGTTTTCCTTTAGGTATTTGGGTCCCAAGTCCTTTAGGGCTTTATAAGTTAAAGTTAACACCTTGAATTGGGTCCGGTAGCGAATTGGCAGCCAGTGCAGCTCTTTTAAGATCGCTGTGATGTGCATCCAGTCAGCTGTTCCGGTCAGCAGTCCAGCAGCTGCAATCCAGGGATCTGCATTCACATCCCTGGGAAATACAGTGTGCACTACATTGACAGCGTACACGTTCTGAGTGCACATGGTTCAGATGAAAAGCTTTGATCTAAGATAATGAAAAACAACTGCAAACTAGCAGTCTGCTATGACTGTACAAGAAACAGAAGCATGCACATTCCATACTCATGAATTTAAGAGTAAAAATGTATTAATTGAGCTTTCCAATAGATTAACTCAAGGAAAATTCAGCTGTCAGAGCAGCGTGAGTAGCTTGTAGGAGGAATTTCAGTAAATGGAGGCACTGAAGCACTCTCGTTCCAGATAATGGCAAAGGTTGCTGGCGTGGGTTAAAAACCACATCTGTCTGCTTCAACGGCCCCACCAGGATTCCTTTCTATATACACAGAATATGGTGCCAAATTTTAAGACACCATCAATAACAGAAACTGACAACACATGTGTGACCTGTAGCCCTTTCTCTGCTTTAGTCTGGTCTTGTGGTTAGGGTGCCGGAATCATATCTCGTAGTCATGGGGTTTGATTTCACACTCCTCCACGAAGCCAGTTGGGTGACCTTGGGCCAGTCACAGCTCTCTTTCTGAGCTTTTGTAGCCCCACCTACCCCACAGGGTGTTTGTTGTGAGAAGAACAGGAAGCTTCTTCAGGCACATTGCATCCCCTTAAAGGGGTGAGAAAAGCAGGGTCTAAAAGCTAGCTCTTCCTCTTCCTCATAGCTTACACCATCTGGCAACTTGGCTTCTTTCTCCTGTTTTGTTCCCACCTCAGCTCGCCCACCACAAATGTTAAACTACCTTGTTGTATGCGTTACAACAATGAGCATAATTCTTTTGAGAAAGCACACAATTTTTTTAAAAGCAGCAAGCAGTATAAAATACAGAACGCTTTTAAAATTTTCATTACACTGTTTTGGGAGAGGTGCTACTCAGACCAAGCCAACAACTCATTAACAACAAAATTAAATATTACAACACTCAGGAGCACTGAACACTAGGTGTCAGTGTTAGAAATGGAAACATAAAAACCTGTTGTTTCCAATCAGGTGGATAAGTCAAAAAACCAGAAACAGCTGTGACCACATTTGCTTGTAACTGCATAATACTGTTAACAAGGCAATCTTCCTTAGACAAACAGATTCCCAAACCATCAGGTTCACTTTAAATCAGATAACCTGAATATTAGAAGCTGCAATCATTTCCCTCTATTAAATGCTGCTGAAGGGAACGTTGGACCCAAGAACCTTACAACCTTAAGTACTAATTTAAAGTGCCAATTCTTGTCAGAACGGCATATGTACAGCAGCTGAGGCGCCACACAACAAGAACTGGAGGGGGAGAGAACATGGCTGCTACTGGCAATCTGGAGAATGGAGCACAGAGCGACTGCTTAAGGACCAGCCGTTCGCCTGCATGTGACGTCCATGAAATTCTCACCACTGTGTCTCTCAGGAAAGTTCAACCCCATCCTGCCCTATCTCGAGAGACTCCGGGAGACAGCAGAAGACAGGCGGGCCTCCCGTGTGCTGCTCAATGGGCCACACGGAGTCTGATACAACTCAATGGCTAACTGCAAAACAAAAGCAGGAAAAATTCTACAGCCCTGCCTAATCATTTCATGTTTGGCCCTGGACTTCCCACAGAAGGCAAGCTCAGGTCCTGGGAAATTAATCAATTTGCCTTCTTAAAGGGAATGATGGGACTATATTCCTCCACTGCATCTTTTGCTGGCAAACAAAAAGTGAAGTGAAGACCTTCTGTTTCAGGCATTTGGGATTTTAATTTGTTCTGGAGTTCACGGACTTCTTGCCCTTTCTGAGAAACTACAGATTACTCCTCTTCACCAGGACTGCTGTTTGTTTTGGTATTAAGTACTCTATTGAATCCTCAAGAGATTTTCTTCTACATTGGCAAATAATCTTGGAAATGAACTTTTTATATTCAGCTTAAGTCTTTATAACAGAAATTAACTTTTCATTTTTAAAAAGACTTTGAAATGTATTTTTTAAAAAGAAAAATGGATACTGACATTCATTATCACATAGTTCATATAAAAATTAAAACACATTGCCATGTTTCCCAACTGAAAATAATTCTTTTTTTAAAGGATCTCAATCTGTAGCTGAGTTCTGGACCAAGACAGGTGTGCAGTAAGCATGGAGCAATCCTGTGTGTTGTTTAACTAACTCCAGTAGAATGCTCCAAGCATTTTGCCCAGATGGTTTTTGTGACCTCCTTTATCCATTCATGTAAACACGCCATATTTTCCGGTTTGCTGAGTTGTATATACACTCGACGACTTTGTACTAATCCTAAATGTTTAGTTAGGCAGAAGATTGTTTCCATCCTGTGATTCATTAGATCCCTCTGGGATCTTCACTTCCTTTATTCTATACAATCACAAATTATATTAGTTTGTCTTATTTTGATAACCCCTTTAATTGATGTCCTGCAGAGGAAGCTTTATTACTTCTTTAAACAATCTCATAAAACAAGGACTTTTTCTGGTTGTAGGTTACCAAGAAGTGGCAGCTTCAAGTAAGTGTCTAACAAATGCTGAGCAGTGTTTTCCATGTATTGCTTGGCACCAATTAACTTCTGGATATGAACTTTACACACCAATCACTTTGTAAAAATAAGAGAACAATGCAAACGTAGCCTGTGTTACTAATGCTCAAATACAAACGTTTCTTTGGAAGTTTCCATAATTTAGATGTTTTAAAAAAGAAAAGTGCAACATTACCTCTGGGAATCAGTTCAGACGTAAGTACAACACATGCTTTGTGCCAGGCATAGTGAAGAAGTCAGACCATTGTCTGCGCTTTCATACTTACAAGAAGCAAATCATGGTTTCCACCTGGTTTGGCTACTGATTTTTTCAAACTGATCAGCAATCACAGGCAAACTCTCTCTGGCAGCAACCCGGGGGAGAGCAGTGATTTGACAAGTGTACTCAAAAACCACAATGAAAACTAACTGTGATTTTGCTTTGATGCTCTGTTGGCATCTGCATACACCTTTGACCACAAAAGAGGCCCCAAACAGGGCACAGCTTAAAAAGCAATAAAACTGAACCAATAAAATGCAATAAATCATAGTCTCTTTAAAAAGTAAAGCTTAGAACAAATTATTTCAGGACATGACTTACCACTTTCTGTATGCCTACAAGGACAGGGCTCAAACAGGGCAATGCTCCCTGGCAAATGAGTCCCAAAGGCCATAGGCAGGCCAAGCCTCTGAACAGGCCTTTCCCTTAGTCGTCACGTACTAAACCAAGCTGGTTTGGCGACCACAAGGAAGCATCAATCTATGCCCGATACCAAGAAGCTACTCAGAAATCAAGGATCTTGCAATTTACTGGCCTGAAGGAGGGAAACGGGATGGCACTGGGGGCCTCTCTATCTCCCCTGCAGCAGACGGGTCATGCTCCTGAGCTCCCCCCTTCAGGCTCCTTTTCTCTGTCCATTGCATCTTTTAGGGACTCAGGGCAGATTTGACGCTTTCAGAGCAGATACATGATCGGATATGTAGGCTATTCACGGGGGTTGCATATGCGATTTGTATCAAACATTCATATCAAATTCATATTGAACATTCGTATTGAACTGAATCCTACCACATTCGAAGGGGATCTACTCAAATGAATACAGATTTTCTTGCATTCAATTTGACGTGAGTAAAATGCATAATAGTAATAACAATGCACATCCTTACCTTAGAATGAAGTGTTCCAGAATGACCCCGCTGTGCAAAAAAATAATAATGTGCAGATGGAGGAAAGGAGGAAACAGAGAGGAATTGGAGGAATATTTAGGACCCAGGAAGGGATGTGGGGCTAGCAGAGGAGTGTGTGGACACAGGGCTGTTTTCTTCATCCTAAGCATAGATTTAAATCTGGACCATGTTTTACTTATTCAGGTCCCTTTTTGCAAGGCACATTTGCAGGACACATTGCAAGCATGTTTATTTAAATGCATGCTGTCATTGTGCTCAGTCAGGGTTACTCTTTAATTAATAATTCCAGTAGGTGAGTGAGTATTTATTTATTTATTTCCATTTTTATCCCGCCCCATACCCAAAGGTCTCTGTGTGTAGATTTGTGCATGAAATTAATAGCAACTGCCATTTCCCTGTAATGTTACCATCACAATTGTCAATTCGTACATATATGTTTTGTCATTTTCTTTCATGAGCCATATTGTCAGGTAATCTTAAAAGATATTCAAATTATTAGTAACAAACCATTTTATATTTTTCAATAATTTCTCTGTCACTTGAGTTTGTGCAGCTAATCAAAAATACTTTTCTTTGCATAGATACTTTTGCCAATGGATTCAAAATTCTGCATTTGAAGTACCAAGCATAAAATCTCTCTTTTATATAAGAACTTCTTACCAGATTAATGAGCTGAGTGTGGACAACGTCTTCTACCAGCACTGCTGACTCATGCAGAGGCCTGCGAGAATCTCCCAAGGAAAACCTGAAAAAACAATTATTTTCAATATTTAGAATTAGCTTTCTTTATAAAAAAAAATTCCCTGCACTAATGCACGACAAAAAAGAATGTATCATATTACAACACAGCAAAAGTGATAATCAAAGTAAGAGACTAATTTGAAATTACTCAATAGTTAAGTAGACTACAGCTTTTCTAAGGACACTTTTGCCAGTTTTAATTGACCCGGATTAAACTGTTTCAATAAGCTTAGGCATTTGTACTGAATGATTGAAAGAGTTCTCAAGGCAGCTTCCAATAACTAATAACAAGAATTAGAGGAAAAAAACAGAATAAAAACATCAAATTTCACTTTCTAGTATATTCTGATTAATATTCAAACAGAATGACAGAAAGTTACTTTTATGAAACTATTATTATACCTCAATCTACTCAAGAAGCTCCACTGTACAAGTAACAACAGAGATAGAGAAACATGTTTGTCTAGTACTATCACATTCACAAAGCAGATCTTCATCTCTGTTCAGTTACAATACTTTTTTACCACCTGCCTTCCAGCCATCTCCCATTCTGCTTCTTTATCCTTCACTCTGCATGCAGCAGTCTCACGGGAGAAGCTTAGGCCAATTGCCTGTTCATCTCTGCATCCAACCAGCAATCAGATCATCAGCAGCCAGGAGCTCCCTGAGAGTCCTTTGGAACTTTGTTGGATTTCATCAGTTTTTCAAGTTGGCCATTCTAGCAGATGTATTACTCTTGCACAGGGGAACAGCAACAGTTAGTCTATAATAGTCTAGATCGGTGATGGCCAACCTATGACACGCGTGTCACAGGTGACACGCCAAGCCCTTTTGGGTGACACACCTGGTCACCCTGGCACCTGGGCATGTAGTGCTTGCTTGTTCCTGAAGTGTACGAAATACCAACTTTCAATTGAAGATTTAGCTACAAAAGTCACTAATGTAAAGAATTATTTGTTTTTGCTTTTAATAAAATACATATAGCAAAAATATTTTTTTTTTACTAGAACTACAAATATCACAAAATTATGGATAATTCTAGATGTGACACAGCACCCGAGTTAAGATAGGTTTTCTTGCGAATTGTGACACACCGAGCTCAAAAGGTTCACCATCACTGGTCTAGATGAAGCCTTCCCCATTACAACCCGGAGATCATCTGCAGAGGTCCCACTGGTGGCACCTTCCCATTTGGGATTCACTTATGCTTACACTTAGAGGTGCCAATTAAAAAATGAATGTTTGCTCCATTCCTTACTCACCCACATACTAATGTGTTTTTAAGTGTTATTTTTATTCTATATTTAATCCTTGTTTTTAATGTCTTTTGGAAACTGCTTTAAGAATACAGTCGGACCCCTGAATCTGTGGGGGATATGTTCCAGGCCCCACCACGGATAACATAAATGGCGGATAATAGCAAACGATGGGGAATGCATTCCATTTCCCACAATTCCTGTGAAATCCCATGGGATTTCAAAGGCATTATGGGAAATCACGCACAATGTCGGGCATTTTCTGCCAGTTCCAGGCCTCAGAAGAGCTTAAGGTAGGCCTAACGGCACCCACAGGGCAGGGCTTATCTGGTCACCACAGGAAACTGGAACCGTGGTTGCTGGATCAGTGGATACGGGGATCCTACTGTATTAAAATGAAAACTGGTATAGAAATACCATAAATAAATACATTCAGCAGGTCTGGCTTTGATTGATAAATTACTAGGAAATTTCTCACACTCTAATCCTACGTCAGATGAGGAAGCCACATGTACTGAGCTGTGTTTAACCAATGAGGTGATTGCATTAGCTGTGTCATTAACTGTTCTACATGAACTTGGGCAATTGCATTCAAGTGATGCTTGGCCTGCCGGAGGGCCTATTAGGCTTCAAAGGCCAAGCAGATGAGGACAGCAGCCCGGCATCCTGGAATACATGCTGCCAGAAGGTAAGGGGATTCTATGTGTGCAGAAAAGTAGTATGGGCAGGCCAGGACACTACTGAGTGAAACCAGTCACAGCAAAATCTCTTCAGTAGAGAATGGTGACTGCATGGACGGTTGACATCACTGTGGAATAAAGGGTACTTATAGACGTGGGTGGTGGAATCATCTTTTAGTTAGAATTTTTGGGGAGGCTCTTACTAAAGAGACAGAAATCCTTGATGTTAAAATTATTAAATCTCAGAACTTATATTTATTCCAAGCTTATAGAAATCAAGAAATAAGAAAGGATCAATATTATATAATGGATAAATTATTATAAGAAGCACAAACTACATTAGTTTTGGACTGGAAGGATGTAAATAAATGGTATGTAATGAACTGGTATAAATATATTACAGAACAGTATCAATTTGATAGTTTTGGATCTCTTCAGTTTTTGTATATGGGGCACAACATAGTAGGTTCAGTACATGAAAAATGGAAATGGCTTTTTAATTATGTTAATAGATAGGATGTGCCTCAATCATTCAAGGAAGAAATTGCAAGAATTGGAATAACGATAAACTAATGGTTTTTTTACTGTCCAGGGTAGGGTGGGTACAGAAGGGAAGGGAGAAATCACTTTATATGGAAATATATTGTTATATTGTGCTATACATTTCACAAGTAAAAAATTACTTGGGGGTGTGTGGAGTGACTGCAACAGCCACTGCCTTTCACCACAGAATTTTTCACCTTTTCAGTTTAGTGACAACAGCCAGCCTAGGTGGCATTAAGGAAGGGTTAGACAAATTCATGGATGATAGGTGTATCAACGTCTAGTAGAATGGTTGCCTAAGTCCATCTTTCAAGCAGGATGCCTCTAAGGCAGCAGTTCTCAACCTTTCTAATGCCATGACCCCTTAATGGAGTACCTCATGTTGTGGAGACCCCCCAACCATGGGGGTGGAGCAGCTGGGAAGTGGGAGGGAAGGGCGGTGGGAGACTCGTCGCGACCCCTCCAAAAGGGTAGTTCGACCCCCAAAGGGGTCCCAACCCCCAGATTGAGAACCACTGCTCTAAGGGCATGTGCTGCGATTGGAGAGCAGGAGAAGGTTTTCCCTTCTCTCTGCTTGAGATGCCCATGGGCAATTGGTGGGCCACTGCGTGCAACAGGATGCTGGACTAGATGGGCCGTGGCCTGATCCAGCAGGGCTCCTCTTTGGTTATGTTAAAGTCAATTTTCCTTGTGAGTTAACTGCATAGAACATAAGAGGAGCCCTGCTGGATCAATCTCCCAATTTCTCATGTTTTCCATTTGTACCCACACTGCAAACTATAATCTGTGTTCTTTACCATTGTGCATGAAAAATAATTATGGATGGCAAATTCTAAAACAATGGAAAACCCCCAAATGAAGAGAAAATCCTACATCAGAGCTGATAAAATACCAATCTTTCCCAAGCGGGCTGTGACTCCTCATTAAATGTCACAGTCACACAGACTGGTATGCGTTTCATCCCCACCTTCAACTGGAAGAAGTGGAAAGTCTGATGACAAATTGCACAGGGTGAGGAAGGCAGGAGATTAGATAATGTGAAAGAAAAACTGTTTATTATTTTGCTGATCTGTTCCTTCACTCCGAACCTGGGCTGAAGCTAGATTAAAACATGGGTGGAGCCAGGCCCTACAGCTGTGTTCACATGAAGCCAGAAAAGCTCTCAATAGCACCTTAAAGATGGTAGTGTGTGGCCTTTGTGTTCTCATACTATCTTTAATCCACCTTTTCTAGCCTAGCATGCTCAGAGTGGGAGGGACAAGGTGGCACACTGGAACCATCTCTAAGCTGTCTCTAAGTTGTTGTTCTTAATACTGTTTGTGAACACAGTGCCCTGGGATTCAAACCACCTTTTGACCAAGAAAGCTCACTGGCTGATCCTCATCCTGTTCAAAGGATAGAAGAGAGAATAATGCTAATTAGTTTGACTTTTCTCAGGGGGGGAGGCAGTATACATATGTCTAAATTAAAAAAAAACACCGATAACAGTCACTAGTTTATTAAACTGGTTTCTTCTGTTTTTCCATATCAGCTTTCTACAACTTTGAAATCTGGTAAATGTACCAGGATCTCAGTGCTCTTTTGTGATGCACTCAGGGTTTGGTTTGGTTTGGTTTTAAAATCTAGTTGTTCCAGCTCCCAGAAAATCTGTCATACCCACCACCACCTCATTTCTTGGGGAAAGAAATCTATTATGACATTTAAGGGGTTTTTCCTGTAAGCAGAGGAAACTGTTGGATGATGAAAGAACAAATGTGCTTTTGAAAAAGAACATCTAGAACATTCTTCATGGAGAATTTGGTTGCTTTACACTTAACTATATATTCAGATAAAATTGCTATATAAAGACTTCCTCTAAATTTACAACATACTACTTATTTTAATGGGCTGTCTTTAACCATGGTAACTCCTGTCTGTTTCAGTATGAAATTCTAGTAGATAATCTTCTAGTTCATATAACAAAATTAATTTTTCTTAGGTTATTTGCACAGGTGAATATTTCTGTAAGTTACCATTTACTTGTATTTGCTCCTACATTAGCAAATCTCATAGCACACAGGGTGTTTTTCCACTGGCAGAAAGTACCCATTTTTGCCCCCATTAAGGACCCATTTGGGTGTGAGCCGGATGACCCCATTTCCACCACGGCACCCATTTGGGATACATTTGTTTCCACCGCCACTCGGGAAATCCGGATCATATGGGTACATCTTAGCCTTTAATCCAGATTTTCTGTAGGCCCCATTAATGGGGTCTACAATGGGGTCTTCAGCCAGAAAATCCAGATTAAAGGGAGCTTGTTTCCATGTTAGTTTGGCAATGGGGTCTAGAGGAGGCTAGGGGGAGGGGGCACCCATGGGGGGGAGCCCCAAAACCTAGGCTTCGAAGTCATTTTGAAGCCATTTCAAAGTTGCCTTCAGAGATTAGCAAAGGCTCCGAAGTCTCTCCGAAGGCAACTTTGGAGATTAGCAAAGACTCCGAAGACAAACCTCCAAGAACAAAGGGAGAACAAAGTGGACTGTTACCTTCAGGCATGGAAAGAGGTACATATTAATGAGGCTGACTCATCCTGTTACCTTCAGGCATGGAAAGAAGTACATATTAATGAGGCTGACTCATCCCTGCTCACAAGGAGCTAATTAACATGCAGGCTCTCCAAGGGGTTTGTCTTCGGAGCCTTTGCTAATCTCCGAAGTTGCCTTCAGAGGGACTTCGGAGCCTTTGCTAACCTCTGAAGGCAACTTCGGAGATTGTACCCCCTGTCCCCCAAAACACCTGGGGTGACAGGCAGATTTGCAAATGAGTGCTGCGGTGTGATCCGGATTAAGGGAAGTACCCATTCCTTAGATCCGGATCTTCTTAGATCCGGATTAAAGGAGTGCGGTGGAAAAACACCCATAGTCACCCACCTGGCTTCATGGAGGAGAGTGGCCTCAAACCTGGTGACTTCCAGTTAAGACTCACCCTCTAACCACAAGACCGAACTTGAAAGCACTCATTGCATCACTGGTACCCACTCAGTGGCTTCAGGAGCCCCCCGTGCCCTCTTTTTACTTGACATTGCATTTCTGTAATCTCTCCTTCATCTTCAGCAATTTGCCAATTAAAAGCAATAAAATAGACAGGATTCCTGGCTGCCCTGTTAACAGCTTGTCAAGTCCTCCAATTACAGATCCAAATTCAAGGACACTGGGGGGACCTGCTTCTGTGACGCCATATCAGTGTTTCTTGAAAAAAAGTCAGACAGAAAAGACCACCAGCAAGCACATATGGGAGGGGGAGAGGATTATATTTAAAATATGTCTTAATATTTTGTATATTTTGTTTTCCCACTAACTGCAATGCTAAGTTCCAACAGAACCAATGTGCTTTTCATACTGGGCACAAAGCTGAGTGCCAAGTTTAGCAGTGTGGCCAGCTCCAATCAGCACTTCTGGGTGACGATATCTAGATTGCCAGTCAAAGGGCAACGATGGAGTGGTTAGGACAGAAGAACAGCTTGTCAACTGTTCACACATCATCCCCTTTCCAAATCAAATCATTGTTAGCTAACATCCCTGACGTCTGTATCTACCATTTACACATGTTCCCTGGTTAAACCAAGGATTTTGCCAGAGGTAGCTCAATGAAAGAACACATTTTAATAGCTTTTGAAACTCTGATTAGTTTTTAAGGGTTGCCATGCGGCTTGTGACAACAAGACACCTGCAGCCCAGATGGCTTTAATGCAAACTATTTCCTTGTGGGGGCAAAAGGAGGGCGTCACAGACGAGGCTCCTGGATGTACTTTTAAAATGAAGTTTCCTGGTCCAAAATGGAGCACAGATTGCCTTATGCTCAATGCTCTGTGCCTACAGCAGTCTGTATTATTCATAATGATCCATACTTGGCACAAAGCACTTCCATGCCTTATGCATCAAAGCATTATTTATTTCATATTCATTAGCACATCTGGTAACACCTTGGCTGTATCTCTTCCCAACTGGAACTGCTGAAATCTGTCTTCCCTCAGCTTCATCTATTTCTGAGGTATAAATTTAGCTTTAATCAGGCCAACATGGTGAGCCTATCATGCTGGGATTGCCCTGAGATCTCATGTGCAGACAGCTACTTTGGCCCCTGCCCTAAAGCTATTGACCAATCCTTTTCTTTCTGCTTCCCCAAACTCTTTCTCAAAAGTCCATATCTTCCCACTTGCCCACAAAGGTTTAGTGAAACTGGAAACTCAACTGGCAACAGTACTCTGAGCTGAAATGAGAAAATAAACTTCTTAGTTGGCACTGTTGTGAATACCCCTGGGGCAGCTGGGAAGGGAGATGCCAGCAGAAGACTCTCTTCCATTCAGTATCACTTGGCTAGCCACATCTCTCTGAACAGCTATTTCAAAGACAATGTGATCGTGACAGTACTGGTATTAAAAAATAGCTCCCCAACAAACATGATTTACGTTCCAGCTAGATTTACAGCAATTGTGTGGCATGCTTTCCACAGGAGAAAAAAAGTCTTTTAATGCATTTAAATAATTACAATTACTTCCTAATAAAAATAACTATTACACCACAAACCTTTTGAATGAAAAAAACATTTTCACCTTAGTTCTCTCTGAAACTTTTCCTTTAGCTATCTGAGAGAATGCTTCAATGTTTAAAAATGCTATAACCCACAATCTACTCCAGGCACCAGTAAAGGAAAATACATATATGAAATACAGAAGTCAAGATGTTGCCTGGAAGCACTTTATGGCAAATATTATAAAGATAACAGAATGGAGACATTCTAGTTCAATCCATTATAAATACCTCTCTCTTCTTAAAATCACAAAAACATTTTTGTAGTTAAGAACTCAAACATGCTACTTCTTAGATGACTTCATTTAACTGAAATCTGGCAGGATTTCTGGAACAAGAACAGAAGATTTTTAAAAAGAATTGATGCTTTTAAGTCGCTTGAGTTTTGATCTATTTGTTACAAAAGCAAAGGCAGAAAGTTTGGAAGCCGACTGCATCTACGGCCACGAACTGCACTGGGTGACTGAGTTAGTTCCTTAAAATTTGGGAGCTCTGTCCAGCTGCAGTCCTGAAGCATTAGGAACTGGCCTTGGGGAATCAATTCAGATAAATATGACAACTTTGGATGTCCTGAATATCTGCTAGTAATGCTCTTAAAAAATAAGCTGCAATTGTTAATAACAAAAGCATCTTTTAAAATTTGAACCGTAACTGAGAGAATGAAGAATTTTTCAATTGAAACAAATTGTCTTTTTGGATCCATTCCCCGCCCCCATCTTTTTACAACTTTTAAGATTCAATAAATGAAGAGAGACATTAAGGGAAGAAGGGAAGCCTTGAGCATATGAACTTACACTGAAGGTAATAAGCCAACCGTTATCCCTAGAATAGTTTCCAGGAAGCACCATCATCGATCTGTGCTGGTCCTCGTGACATTTACCTCTCCGAATAATGAAAAAACTGGTGCCTCACTTGTGGATGTTGCTAAAGTCCATTTGCCGGGAGTCAAGAGCAGGTGAAGTTTCACCTTTGTCTTCTGCTTGAGATGCCCAGAAGCAACTGGTGGGTCATTGTGTGAGAAAGGATGCTGGACTAGATGGGCTGTGGCCTAACCCTGCAGGGCTCCTTTTATGTTCTTATATTCTAGTAGCATCAAATTAAACAGCCTTCTGGTCCTTCCCATTAGCAGTGATGGCAAATCATGGAAGGTCACCTAAGATCAGTGATCCACCTTCATCTAGCTCAGTCCAGGCTGGGCAAGTCTTGTGGTGTCACTGGAAAATATGTAGCAGTTAAAATGCAAAACCAGGCACATCTTTAGAAATCTTTTACATACTACTAATGCTTTTGGAAAGGACAGGATGCAACAGACAGTTGCTTTCTATGTCTCTGTTTTATAAGACTACAGTCAATCATTACCTTGAGTTCGAAGGTGTATTTTGTTTTTCCATGAAGACAGCACAACTTGTGCCAGTGCAAGACTTAAAAGGAGCTCTGATTCAGAGGCCACTGTAACAGTACTAAGGAGGTCGATTCAGACTGAACTGCTCAGAAGAAATAGCCACTTGCCCTACAGGGCTGCTGTGAGGTTACAAAGAGTGAAAAAACCATGCATTTCACTCTGTTATCCCTGCAGGAAGTGGGGGAGGGTGGTATAAATACAGCAATTAAGTAGATAAATAAAACTGCTTGTGGGTTTGTTTGTCTTTTGGCTCCTTTATTTTGGATCCTCATGGCATTACACATTATTGTAGTCAATAAATAAGCCATCAACAAAATATCACTGCCACAAAATTGCTACATAAAAACAGGAGTGAGAAGACTGAATGATTTTGCTATAGCACAAATGAAAGTGTATCAACATATAAAACATCAGCGCCAGCAAATACTCCTTGGCCAGGTTCCCACTGGGCAATTAAATCTGGATTTAACCCAGGGGTTTTTTAATCAGCAGCAAGGTCTATTTTTTTGTATTCCGGCTCCTAGCTCATAATGCAGACTTTCAGGGGACAAACCCCTCCCCTCTCTCCTCCGTCATAGCCTGACTTCACTGGGGTGTGCAATTGAACCCCCACCCCCTATATAAGCCTGACCCTGATTCAGATGATGTTTACTTGTTTACTTCTCCTCCATAGAGGGGGTGAGGGAAGGAAAGGAGGGGAACAGAGGCTTTTACACAGGAGCTGACAATTGCACTGGATCGTGACAGTGGCTCAGCGTGAAATGGGGGAGCTCCAGGCAAAAGACATGAATGGAGGTATGAAGGGAGAAAGCAACCAGAGCCAGAGCAGAAGCAGCCAATTTTGGTTACACTGATCCCTTGTTACAAATGTTAAAATAGGCTCTGCCTCCCCTCCCTTTTAGGCAGCCCAATGGTGGAGAGCCGGGCACAGGAAATCACGGCTTACTGGGTCTGGGGAAACTGAGAATGCCCTAAAGCAGTAGTAGGCAAACTGCGGGTGGGGAGCCACATGCAGCTCTTTGGCCCCTTGAGTGTGGCTCTTCCAGCTTAGGAATACCCTAATTAAGTTAATAACCATGTACCCACCTATATAGTTTAAGTTTAAAAACTTTGGCTCTCAAAAGAAATTTCAGTCGTTGTACTGTTGATATTTGGCTCTGTTGACTAATGACTTTGTCGACCACTGCCCTAAAGCATGGTTCCCCCCCCCAAAAAAAACCCTGCTTGCATTCCCATTGCTAAATAGTGAGGATTATTTCTAAATCCAGCAGTGAGACCTCTTTTGATTCAAATATAGACCTTTAATCCTCAGAAACTGCAGATTCTTTTGAAACTTTAGGAATGGTGAGTGCTCAAAACGATTTCAAAGCTCTTTAAATCTTGAATGAAAACACAGCCCTTGAGAAGCATTTCACATCTGCCCCCCCCAAAAAAACCTAAGATTCCGCTAAAAGGCAGAACAACTTGGAACACAACTTCTAAGACTGATTTTTAAAAGGTTCTGGTGCTTCTGATATCTGTATCCTAATTACCTCTATATTCTGCACTTGCTGTGTACTTAGAAAGTTGCAAGATTCTATTAGTTTACAGACCATTATAAGCTACAAAACAATGAGACTTGGACTTCTCTCTGTGAAACAGTCTGGTCATTTGTATTTATTGACACTAACAGGATTTTTTTCAAAGGAACGTGACGGAATTTTTGTCAATCACTCTTCTCTTTTTACACTCATTCTCAAAGTACTTACACATCACTAACGTTGTACATATTCTGTTTCTGATAAAGAAACACACATCTTAAATGACATACGGTAAAACAGTTAGCTTCATACAGTCTAAATAAACACTGGAAAGAAATTTGGGCTGTCCCGTAATGAGAAAGGAAATACAGCACTGCGAAGTCACATGCTCAGAACATCTATCAGTGCGTGAATACAGGGAAAGGTAAGAGTGCTGCTCTATTTGCATAGCCAATTTGTTTATCCAGCCTCTGGGACAACCACACCTGAAGAAACCCACATCCTAAGCCACAAACTTTAGACACCTGGACTTGTCCCTCATATAGGATGGCAACAACAGTGTAATCCAATAAACCCTGGTCGACAACTTCAACGTTTTGCTGAGCTTTTTTTTTCACTAACAGATTTGCAACACAACTCCAAAGTCCTGTTGACATGAATAAATGTTAACCTACTTCTGCCCATTAAAAGAGAGCTCAGAGCTTTGGATATTTTTTATTTACTAATCGTCTATAAGACACTGAAAAATATCACAAAATTCCATGTATGATTTTGAGTCTCAAAAGGGTCCGTGTCTCTTTTTGCTAAGATGTTATTTCTAACCTAAAATTTGGGATGAAAAGGAGCTCGCTTAGGCGAGAGCTTGATTTAGAAGGTCCATGAGACAGTGGCAGATGGCAGAGTGTGTCTCCTGAGCCCTTTGAAGTCACCTGCCTCATGGGCAGTGCTAAAGAGGGCGTCTATACCTTTGTCAGAAAAGATTGCCACAGAAGGGTCACAGCAACAAAGGGACACAGTAGCAAAATTTGATTCAAATCTCTGATTACTTATGAGATTTAAAGGAAGACAAAAACAAGTCACCAGTTCGCTGCTAGGAAAAGTTGAGAGCAGGATCAGAAGAATGCCTCCCAAATGCATCGTAAGAACGAGGTCATTTCCACTCCATTTTCAGAGGGCAGACAATAGCCCAGAGCTGAAAAAGGCTTTCCCCATAGTAGTCAACACAAGGACCTCCAGAGCTTTTAGCACAATGAGAAGAAACTCATCTGCAGGTCTCAGTAACTAGGTGAATCTAACTAGGAAGGAAATTATCTTCAAACCTTAAACTTAGGCCTTTTCATCCTTACCTGATTAGTCTGCCATGAACCATTCACACTTGTCATGAGGAAAGCTTCCCCAAAGCATCCATTACCAGCCAGAAGTGTGAATGGTCCTCCTGTTTACCGCTGCATCTGAAGCCGGAAGTTCTACCTCCTCACTGTGGCGACTGGCCACCGTCGCAGAGGAGCATGTTTGAGCACAGAGACATATTGTGGCCGATCATATCAGTAACCAGGGTCATGACCAAACGTGGCTGTGATGGAACACGCCGTGCCCACTATTCCCTCACTGATTGAATACAACTAGATGCCACTCCCACCATGGCCAGGGGCGGTCCCGGGGATCAGAGGTCCGGTCATGTCAGAGGCCAGTGATCAAACACGGCCGTCTCCGCAACCATGCCTGCATGGATGACATGATCCCCACCGACTGTGGGGAACCAGAAATACAGCAAGTGGTCACACTGCTGGATGCTCCAGGTGAGCTTTCAGATGCAGCAAGTAAAGGTTAGGTAGCTTGTGGAACACGATTTCATGCTCCAGACCGAATCAACAATTAGGCAATTTCTGGGAAGGCAGAGGACGCTTGGAGGCAGTAGCAGCCTCACTTACAGTAAGAGCAGATGCTCTTCCCCAGAAGTTGCCTATTGGTTGACGACCAGCTGAAGTGTGAATAGGCCTCTTGTCGCTTGGACCAGTGATGCTGATGTTTCATGGTAGACAGCTCTGGTGACATCGGCCTTCGGAGGAGCTCTTAACAACTACTTTCTAAAATGTTGGCAACTTTTCTATTTCTTTTTATGTTCTTCAGAATGAAGAATTATTTTTTAAAATTAAATTAGAATATATCCTTAATGCATCTGGGTCAATGTAACAGTACAAACAAATTCTTAATTTGTCCATTACTTCTATTTTATACCGACTGTTTTAAAAAACCAGAAAACTAAAATACTCAGTCAAGAAAACTGAGTTTGCTAGCATACATCCCGATCCAGAACTAGAGGAACTCGTAAGAAATAGCAATAACACAATATAAATAGGATATTATTCAAAGGTCTCTAAATTAAGTAGCACATATTTATTTTTAAAAATGTACTACAATTTATAAACATCATTAGATTCTGCCCTCCTGTTATTTCTACCTGTAAGTAAGCGATTACAAGCATTCTGTAATGTCTAGACTAGATTCTCGTGTAGGGATGTGTATGAATATTCGCAACGTTAGTTATTCTACAAGAATTGAATGTTATTTGTAAATTGACATTCGTACAAATATTTAAGAAATTCTTACAAATAGTTCGGACATTCATTAGACTGGGGAAGTGGGAAAGCGGCTGTGCCAGACATCTGCAACAGATCTAGAGTGCATTCGGCATGGATTGAGAGCCTATTAAAAGTGGACTTGGGTCAGATTTGACACTTTCAGATTGGAGCTAAGAGAATGTCTGTTTTTTAGACTCGAAATGCAGTAGTCTTGAATCTGGCACTTGAGGAACAGCACCTCCAGTGTCTTGGGCCTGGGGAACAATGGACCTGAGTCCTTTCTGCACTTATGTCAGGCTGGCAAAGAATGACCACGAGATTCTTTCTTGAAAAAGATGAACAGTTATTTATTTCAGCTCAGTGTTAGTACATTTTTGTTGGGAGCAATTTGGAAAAGAAAGCCCAGCATATTTACATGTTTCATAGCTGGGCGGGGTTTGGCCCTTAACCAATGAACAATAACTATCTTTCAAAACTTGGCACCAAAACCTTCTCACACAAATGTACCACTTGACCTCAGCAGGGAGGGGGGGTCAACTGTCAGTTCCCTGCTGAGGCAAAACAACAGGCAGCCACTATCTACTGTACTACTAATAATATATACATATATACAGAATCCCATAGATGGCAGAGATCTTACATACAGATATTATGGCAGGCAGCTAGCCCTGCCTGACCACTTACGTGCTTTTGATTTGGAACAGTGGATCCAGAATGGAGAGGCAGGGACTGGATCAGCATTATCTGCACTGATGATGCTGATCTGGAACAGCCCATGCCATGGCCTTAGCCCCTCACATCCAAGAGAAAAAAACAAAAGCTCCTAGCCTCAAGGGTGCTTTTCGCACCACACAGTAGTCTCAAACACATGTGCCCATGGGTAGTTGCCAGTGGTTGCCAGGCCTGCAGACCTGACAAATCTGTCACCAGATGTTCAAATGGCACGGGGACATTTTGGAATCATTTAATGCCTGCATACATTTGTAGAGCCTTAACTCTAAAACCTTCCATGGTATTAATGTCAGAAAGTCTGCTATGGTTTCTCGATTCCCCTTTGTGCCCTTTGCCTCCTTCTTACTTTGTTTTTCTCCTGGACCAAGGGCCTGATCCTAACTCAGGCCCCTCCCCTACTGCTTTCCATTAAAATATCATCTTAAAGTGATGTACAAAGAATTAAAACAGCTAAAATCATAATATTTATAAAAAACATAATTAAAATCAAGGATTATAAGTGAAATTCTGCTGAGAATACGGTGGGGCCTGGGATCATCACCTGTGGTCTGTGGTCCACAAAGTCCTCGTAGGAAGTCCATAAGGGCTTCAAGAAGTCTTATGACCTTTGGAGCTGCTTGTTTGGCAGCAAAAATTCCACACAAAAAAACCAAAAACCAGCATCACATTTTTTTGAAGGGGCTTTTGGATGGCATTTTTAGAAAAATGTGGTTGAAGATACTGTACTGGAACAAGGTAGGATTTTACATCTCAGGTTAAGGCTTGGTGCTCCATGGCAACAAAAGGCCTTTAAAGCGAGTTCATGATGAAGAAAAAGTTAAGAATAGGAATGTGCATGGATATTCATAACATTCAAAATTTGTGTGAATTTGGCCGAAATCAGACATTTGTACGCGAATCGGATGTTGGCACATTTGAAGACTGACATTCAAATTGAATGTTTTGATACACTCATTTGAAACTTCGTTTGGGATTTGCATGGGATCTTTATGGGATTTGTCTGCTTTTGTATGGGATTCGTATGGGATTGAACATCCGTATTGCGTTCAAATCCAACTACACTCTAAAGGGATCTATTCAAACTTTCTTGCAATCGATTCAATACAAATTGAATTTTTTTAAAATTGTGCTTATCCATAGTTAAGAACCACTGGAGCAGCGTGCAATGCTGTAAGCTGCATACCCTTGACTCTCCGTACGGCCCCTTGCGATCAAAGCAGGTAACTGGTCCTTTTAAAACAAAGTCACCGTTTTGGTAGCCAAACATCTATGCTTTATCCCTGCCACTTTCCCGCCTTAAACTAACAAGTTGCAGCTGTAGGGTTAATGGATTTTCCCGCCTTAAAATAATAAGCAGCGAAGCAGAAGCTCTTGCCAGCATAACATGTGTGACGGACGGCTATATATCCCACCACCATGCTAGCGAAATATATTCAGAAAGAAGATTCAGCTCAGAGAAAGCCTACAATGAAGCATTTATAAGTAAGGCTGTGTTGACATGCAGTGAAAAAAAGCTCCTCTGAGGGAGCTTTGTGGCACCTGGGAGACAGTTTGCAGGTGGGATCGTTCACACACCGTCTCCCCTCCCTCCTCTCACAGACATTCTGGCTAGAAAAGGCTGGTTGGAGACGGGATGAGAACATGAGGGCCACATGCGAGTGTTTCTCAGGGATTCTTGAGGGGCTTTTCCCACAACATGTGAATGCAGCTTTGGTTTATCTCATCGCCTTGATGTATTTTACAATTACTGGAATAGACTATTAACTGATTCACGCTGCCTGGTCCAACTGTGAAATATAATTAATATAAAAACTATCTTTACTGTTTTAATTAAGTCTCTTTGGAAAAAAATAGATGTAAACTTTTGTTGGGAATAACAAAAATAGATTTTGCCCATATCAGCAAACTTGGAAAAACTTGGATTAACTTGGAAAAACAACATTTTTGCACATGTCAGTGAATTACGGTGGGTCTCCCGTTGCCCTCAATTTTACTTTCTCATAGAATTACGAAACTAAATGTGTCTACAAATACACGCATGCGATTTCTTAAAGGGAACTGATTCAGAGAGAGGAAATTGTTCTGACCAACATTATAGAAGGATCTGAAAGCTACATGCAAACAATGACAATTAAAAAGCACTTTTTAAAAAAAGTTATAAAGCAGGTGAGATGGAAATTGTTCACCCTAGGAAGTCTCTGGGTAGGTAATAGTTTTCTGCATTTACTCACTGCTGCAGGTATATGTAAGCAACAGCAGTCTCTCACAACCTCTACCACAGCACATGCTAAGCCAAGATTCAAGCCGTTTTGCTTTTGCAGCTCAGAACAATACTGTGATTAAATTCAAATGTTACGCATTTTATTTTAGGAGGAGGTTTTGAACCCGCAGTCAGACATGACTTGTAATCAGACTCCAGGCTGTCAAAAGAGCTCCACTGTAAAGTGCATTTCCATTTTTCTCTGGACTTTCTGCACAGAAAGGGACTATCCCCTATTCCAATTATTACAGGTCTGATACTGTTTTAGCTTCTTATTTCATTTTATTTTGCAAAGGGTGACTGCACAAGTATCTGAGGCGTTCGCCAGACTTTGTGGGTGGGTGTCCAACCTTGTGGGTGCTGCCATTCTCAGGTGGGAGAGTGCTGGGCACGGTTGGGACGGTGGCTCATGTCCTCCTGTTCCCTCTGCCTCTTTGCATTGTTGTGCTCTTGCCCAGACATTCCTATTCCCAGCCTGGAGGAGGAAGAAGAAGAGGAGGGGGGCAGGGAAGAGAATGGTTGGACCAGCCGAGCAAAAGGGTTATGGGTTCCCAGGAGTGATGGGGGCTCCCCGGGGATTCTGGCCCAAATTGGTCTACCCACCAGTAGAACACTGGCTGAGAGCTTTCCCTCTGCTGGCCGGGGCTGGGAGTCGATTCGCTGCTGCTGCTGCTGCTGCTGCCACACCAGTACTTGCTTTTGCCCAATGCTAGAATTATGCGCAGTGGCGGCAGCACATTGAGATCACGGTGGAAGGCTGGAAAAAGACATCCCACCCAGCCTCCAACCTCACCTCCCTCGTGCCCCTGCGCCTGCATCCTAAGGCAAGGGTCTCTTGCCTCAGCTGTTACCATAGTCCTCTGCTGCTTTCCAGGGCCAACCCCAGGCCAAAGAACTCCAGCCACTGTGCCAAAGAACTGACATGTTTCTAGCTCAGTTTTTCCTCACTCTCCTAGATCATGCAGACTTCCCACAGAGACTTGCTGGGGTCGTAGTGTTCCTCTTTCCTTTATAGGGCCAACAACACTGATGAGAGTGATCTTTCAGAATAGGATGAGCCACAACTTTGGGACACAGCTGGGCAAGAGCTATTAGGTGATTATTGAACAGGTATTTAAGTTGACTACAGCTATTTCAGAGTTACAGTAGTTCCTGCAGATGGCTGTGCCACCCCTCCTGACCATCAAAGGTAGGGGATTTATTTTGAGGGGTTCCATGACAAGAATCCCAAGATCAGGGAATGGACAGACCCCAAACCTATGAGTGAACTGCTGCAGCAGTTTGGCTCAGTTCGGCTCAGCGAACGGCACTTTTTCACAATTACGCAAACGCCAAACAGCCTCTCTTGTCAAGCTTTAAGCTGTTCCTGCCCATCACCAGGCCAGAAGCTCTGCAGTCTGTGTTTTCGCGGCTTGGCAGGCTTGGCTCTCTGTGACTGTTTGGACTGAGCATCGTCGACTTAAGGCAAGACAGAGCTGGGGAGAAAGAAACAGAGCGATCGGCTGTCTTGGAGCGGAAGGTGCCATTGATGACCTGGTCTCTCCAAAGCTCTCAGACTATACAATAAAGCAAAGATTGGTACAAACATGTGCAGGCAAATGCTAGGGATCAGAACGTGCTGGATGACCACAGCATTTCATGAGCACAAGGCTACAAGGCCAACTGGAGAAAGGAAGATACTTTGCTTGTCCTGGGCAGCAGGTAGGCCTCTTGCTTGCACCCCCACTTCATCCATTATAGGTCAGAATGACTGTCTCAGCCTGCCCAAGGGTTGAAGGACATTTCTGTTTTAAACTTTAAATATTTTACTTATAGAAAAATCCACTTAAAACTGAATCTGGCATGAAATCACATTTTCTTCACTCATTGATCTCAAGGTCTGTCTTAAATAGCTAGGTTTTTTTAATAGAAAAAAACATTTCTTTTTTAAACTTCTTTTTCTCATCTTTGTTCATTGGACTAGCTAGAAGCAAACTGGGTGTTAACGGCAGATGAGATAATTGTCCGCTTTGCTTCCAATAAGGAGAATTACAAATTATGAGGATGGTGGCATGAAGGCAGCATTTAGGCACCAACGAAAACTAAGTAGTCCTTACATCTTGATAAAAACTTAAGATATTTTCTAAAACTAAGAACGCCCCATGTTTTAACAGTTCATTACTGGGAAAAAATCTGCTGTCATATTCATACAATGGGTCGGCCCAGAGGTCCTCTAATCACCTCTCCCTTTTAAAGCAGAAGCAGTTCGCTGTATTTGAGCTTTGTGCTTCAATCCTTACATGGAACTTTACCGTTTTTAAACTGAGCTACAAAAATGCATGGTGATGTAGAACCCTGACCACAGAAAAATTTCAGATAATGCCTGATACAAATTTTATGCAAATTCCTTTACAAAGCATACTATAAGAAATTACAACTCTTCTTACAAATATCTAGATGAGGACCAGCGGATTATAGATCTGAAATCATTTGTTACTGGAGTTATCTTGTCCGAGGGAACATGATAGGACGATAACATGATTTTTATAGCATTCTAGTTATCAACATCACTACTACAAAATTTCTTAACTTAATTTTCAGACTCAACCAGTTGAAATACAAAATAAATTTTCTATAAAGTTCATATTGTTCATCTGAGTCTCAATCACTCTCAAAATCATGCAGTTAATTGTTGCTATTTCTGTTGGAGATAGGTTACAAGATCTCTCGAGCCTTCTGTTTTTCAGAAGTTATTGAATTTGACGTTTGCCAACCTATGAATGACAGATACCCCCTGAAGATCCAAATAGCAACGGATGCCCAAACCACATGAGAAAATGTCATTTAATTTCAGAAAATATAGGAATATCAGGCGTGCTTATCCTCTGCACAACAAGCAAAGCCTTCTCATCTAGTTTTGGATTTTCCAAGTTCTTTTTAACATGGATTTCCCAAACTTGTCATATCCATTTTTACTATTATTGATCTTGACTGCCATCAGTTAGAGTCCAGTTTTATGTTTTAAATTTAGGCCAGCTGTTTCAGAAATGTTCCCAAGGCTGCAGAATGTAACGTGCATAAAAAGCATGTAGCTGATTAGCATATTATCGGAAATATTTTTTAAAAAATGCTTAAGTAGCTACGTATAAAGGAATTTAGAAGGAAAGGGTGAAGAAGAAATTGCATGATATTACCAGGAGCAGACAGCATGCAAATTGGACCGGAAGTAAGCTATACCAAGTTATGCTTCCAGTGTCCCAACAAATCCATAGCTTATTAAGAGAACAACTCTGCTCTTGCTCTGGCCTCTCCAACACTTTAATTATTCTATTTCACTGAATTGGAGAACCGTTAGAAGCCAGATGGGCCACTGAGCCCAAACTCAAATTCCACGCAGAAATCCAGACTGCAGCTCTCCAGCCTCCACCACTGAACTTTGCTTACTGAAAGATACTTCTGATACTTCAGATATTCAACTTCAGTCTGCCTTGCTGTAACTTAAAACAACTGTTTCCTGTTGTGCATTCTGGGATGATACAGAATAGTAAAAGACTATTGTATCTCTGTCTCCCCCATCTGTTTCCAAGATCAGTCATACCTAAGGTATGATCAGACATGCTTAATGGAGCACCCTCATTAATGACAGTCATATTCTCTCTGTGGCCACCTTAGCCCACCACATGTCTGCGAATGGGCATCCCTTCTCCACTTGGGGCTTCATAACACTGAAAGAATCTCTTTCTCTTAGTCAGATTAGGTGAGGAGCCACATGAGCAGAGAGGCAGGAAATGCAGCCAGTCACAGCGTGGAAACAGTTGCTACAGCTGAGCAACCAACAAGGGCCACATAAAGCCAGGCGGACAAGAGGCCAATCAGCAAGTAGCACCTGTTGTCAGGGTACATGTAGCCAGGCTATGGGCTCGTCCCCACGGGGCTGCCAATGCCTTGCGGTGGATTCAGGGCAGCCTTAATGCGAACCTTAATTTGCCTTAAGGAGTCCCTATGGTAATGGAGGACAGGGTGGGTTCAGGCCAAACCTGCCCATCCCCATGAAAACCACAGTAAATCCCTGCAACAGGATGCCACAGTTTTCTCCACCACCCCCTTGCCTGAGCATGCAATCGCCCAGGTAAGGGCTTGATTTACCCCAAACGATCGCCTGAAGGTTTCCCTGCAGTCAGCTGAGCAGCTGTCAGGTGGGTATGGGGCTGTCAAGAGCACGAGGAGAGCTCTGGTAAGATGATTAAAACAGACACAAAACCACAAACAAAGACAGCGGGGTGGAAAACAAGATAGAGTTTTGAGCAACCAACTGGCTGACTATTAATGGCATTTTTTGTGTCCATGAAAGGGATAGTTTTTTCTTAAAAGGGGGCACTGAAAAAAAACCCTTGTTTGACTACATGCACAGATTTCCTACCTGTCCCCTATTTGTCTCTGTCACTTTTTTTTTTTTTTAATGACTTAAGTCCTTAGCATGAGGACCCTGCAAAAGGGCCCAGGACTCAAGCTGGGGTTGGTCAGCACAGAACAATAAAGTGGAATTCGTGGTTTTTTTGTGATTTGTGAACAACAACCCTGTCCACGTGGACCACAGCTACAACTGCTTTGTCATTCATACATCACACTCCAGACTCTTACTCCAGCTTGGGCATCTCCTTAGTCTGCCTATTTGATTCAAATTTTCATCTGCTGAAGTACATTCAAGTATTTCAGACCAATTACAAAAGTTACCAGAATCATTTCAAAGGCTGGTTTGATTTTTTTTTTGAGCACCTTTTTATCCCACCCCAATTTGAACAGTGAGTAACAATTCCATACTTATCGTAGGACAGATATTAATTAATACGTTCAAAATATATCCACATAGTGACAAGATGGCAACGTGTCACTTAAGATTCCCCTCCAATATGGTTATATAATGCAGTTACAGGATAGGAAATTTCCCCCCGAAAAATCCACACCTTTATGCTTTTTTTCAGCCCATATAAAATCCTTTCACATTTGTTCCTAATATTGAAGAACCCGTAAAACAAATAAAGGATGAATACACAGGAATAAATATACCTATTTTGACTAGCACAGTACTAAGTCTCTGGAATTATCTTAATACATGCCTGCGTTATTTAAATAATTTTTAAAAAATGAAATGAACTTTGTTGAATGTTTTATGCCCAAGCATCTGTACTGAACCATTTCAAAATCCCAAGCCGACCACGCAATTTTCCAACCTTACATTCCTAAATATCTATTTAAGGAGTTAACTATGATCGTTTCTTCCTCAAGTCACCACGGGAGCCCCAAGCAAAGATCTGCCAAAGAGCAATGCAGCTCCAGGGCTGTTTGAAAGAAAGCAAACCGGCAGCAAATAAAAATATTTTAAGGTGATTTGCTTCCATAACAGTCCCTTTAAATTTGTGGATAGTCTCCAACTGCTACACCTTTCACATCTAAAGAAAAAAAGGAAAAAACCTGCCTTAGAGCCTTTTTTCTGGCCAGGGCAGACACAGATGTGCCTCACTTGGTGATTGTGGGCCTTCCTCTCCTGCTCGTTGCCCCGAGTAAACCAGAGGTATCAGCAAAGTAAGACCTCCCATAATTCCAGTTCCAATGCTTGAGGCCAAGAGAAACTTTGCCCCGACCCAGCAGATCTGGGTTCCACTCTCCTTCTATCATATTTTATTGTTTTTTTAATCACCATTTCTTCCCAAATGAATGCAGAGCTATGAAACAATATGAAATAACTATTTTAATTATTTCTGTTTTTCTGGGAAAGCGTAAGAAAAAATAGAATAAAACCTACTTTGTTTTTGAACAAAATATAAAATAAGAAATGCTAGTTCAGATAAAGGAAAAAAAGCAAAAATTTCACTTGAGGCGACTTTGGAAATGGTCAGATCAAGTGTGAATTTGCGGAAGAGCAGCCACTTTGACCAACCATCTTCCTTAACGCACAATCCAACCCTAAATTTTTGCCTAGTCTCAGAAGGGGAAAAAATACCTCTTTTTCTTTTTCTGAGAGGATTTTTAAAAAGGAAACCTGGTGTTGCTCTTTCTCAGGAAAAAAAAAAGCAGGGGTGAGGTTCCCCCTCTCAAACCCTCAAGCAGTAGACCACACAAAGACATTTTAACTGGTCAAAGCTCAGAAATTCCAAGAGGAAGTTCTGTGGACCAAAAACAACAGCACCTTTTCCAGGAGAAACTATTTGTGGGACAAACCTAACTAAGGTTCTTAGAGCTCAAACTCTTCTAAAAGTAGCCCCTCTAAACCGATTATTCATAAGCATATTTTTCTTCACATAAATATTCTCTTTTTTATTTTAGCAATAATGCAACTGCTCATGTCCCAGGAGTAAAATAAAAGTAAGATAAAAATACTGACAATGCAATCCTCTCTAATAATCTAGCAATTATGGTTAACTGCTCATCAAGTCACCACCCACCCGCACACCTTGGCCAAGTGAAACAAAACTAACAACTGTACCTTTTGGATATATAAAGAAAATAGATATAAATCACAAGACTATAAGTGAATAAGATTTCCTTGCATATAGAATGATTTATAGAACTTGCTTCACATAAACTTCCTAATATTTACAAGCAGCAACTAAACACTGTAGAATGAGGAATGTGTAAAATCTGCCATAATACTGCTCCTAAAAAAATAAGCAACATTTGGAAGAAAAATTGAACGTCATTCCATTGCAGTCTTGTCCTCTAGACTACAGCTCCCATAATTCCTGATGAACAGCCATGTTAACTGGAGCTGTTTGAAACTGGCATCCCAAGGAGTCTGGAAAGCTGCACATTAAAATATTCACCTATGCTTTAACCAGGCCTTCCAAAAAGAAATCAGAAGAGTCACATTTGAGGAACCAAAAGCTTGGATTGGAAATTGTTCAGAGTTCCGTTAGTAGAAACTTCTTAAGACAATACATGCACTTACACATTTCCCAACAAAGAAGAACCTACTCTGGGAGGGAAGGACCTGTGGCTTTTCAAATGCTGTCGTCGTTCTTACGGAAGGGGGAGGAGGAAAATTCACAGTCAAGGACTGGCTTAAATTGAATTATTCAAGTCCAAACCAAGGACTTAAAGCCATTAATATCACAACGGAGAATACAGGCTGTTCCAAGAAGGCGTCGTCATTTGGTACAACATTCATTATCATCACCAGTGCACAGTCTAGTAGGTACTTAACAGTAGTTTGGTAATCTGATCCTTCCCAAGAACCTAAGATAACCAAGAGCACAGGGTGCAGAACACATGCTGTTTCCAGCAGTGGCGACATTTGTTGCTAATAGATAGTGACTCTGCCCACATCCAAGATGCTGATATTCCTCCAGCCCTCCTGGAACTGCACCAGGGGCACCAAACTTTATTGCCACAGTTGTGCCCTTCCTTGACCATTTATGCACAATTTAAGTTTGCATATCTTTGTATCTGGTGACTTTCGGCAGCACTTTTCCCTCAACTTTGCTATTTCAAGCAACTGCCATGCCAATGACCTACACAGAGACTACGGCAGTTCTCACATCATACTTATAAAAACATAAAACATTTAAAACCCATAGACATTATGACATGGCACAGCCTTGGAGTATGAAGATGTCCTCTTCTATCCTACCACCCCTAAAACTACTGATGGACAGAGGCACTGTCATCATCCTTAACCACTGATTATGCTTTCTGAGGTGAAAGGAATTGTAATCCCAACATCTGGGTGCCATGTTCTTATCTGAATATAGGCAGCAGCTGTGGGGGTATAGAGTACTGTGCTCCACAGTTCCTGAGCTCTCCCTCGCAAACTGCTTATAAGACACTTGTTCTAGCAACCGGTTCATGGGTGATGGATTCAAGTGCAACAGGGCACACAGTTGGAAGAAAGTCTCTGGCTCATGAGTAACTTAGGTCTCATATAAATGTGCCTTTAAAAGAGACTAAATATCACCATTATTAGACTCCAAATACCACAGACTATGTACTTGGAAATTTGAAGATTAATTTGATCATGTATGGTAAACTTTAAGGAAGCAACTTTCATATACAATTGGGGGTGAGTTGAACAATTTTTATTTAAAAAGAATGAAAAGTTCAACACTCCAGCTGTAATGGTGCAGTCTCACTGAAAAATCAGTCATGAACACTAGGAAAGTGATTGCTTCCACATGCACATGAAACAAGCAAATTCAAGGAAGTTAGTTTTATGCAGTTCACTTTGTAGCTGCTCCCAAAGAAGCAAACTCTACCTTTGGAAAAGTATAGCTCATAATACAAGAGTAGCCAAGCCAATATCAAAGTTTACTTTTGCCATCAGATGAGGTTCTTGTATATAAAAGATGCCAGTAGAAGCTTAGTCCCGTTTTTACCCAAAATGGAAGCCAATCTGTAAATGTGCTCGTTTTATACCATCTATGTCTATTTATGTATCATTATTTACATAAAGCTTTAGAATATGCTTTTGAGAATTCAACAATTCTTCTATTGCACTAGATTGATTTCACTGCATGAAACTCACTCAAATGATTTGAACACAAATTGGAAGATAATCAAATTCTAGTTTCTTAAAAGAGTTTTACCCTTGTGTCTTTATAGGGACTCCTACCATTCTAAAAATACTGTCCCACAGCTGTTTAAAATTTATTTTTTTAGACCATAGCACCACTGTTTAGTTGTTTCCAATTTCTAAAACCACAAATAGTAAAAGTGTACTCAGTCTACTGCAAACATAAATAGCAAATGCACGCTTCAGCACTTTTAAAAGGATATGGAAATTGGCAACAAAAATGCAGTTCATGTTGAAAATGTACAACGATCTTGCCATATTTCTTCAGAAATACAATCAGGTAAAATTAGGAAGATCTCTACTAGCTGGGTGGCATTTTTGCATTTATGTGTTACTCTTAAAAAAAATCCCTCTGAAAGACATTCATTATGTAATTTCTGGCACTTGATAAAATACAGAAATGCTACCTTTACTAAAACCACATTCTCTACACTTATGTTTAGCATTACACAAACATCTTTCACCTTAGATATCCCCTGGCATTAACATACTCAATCAAAATCTTTCTGCATTTAAGAAAGGCTATGCGTCCATGGCAAACAGGATGATACAGTCCATTGCTGTAGGCAGGACCGATAGAGACCCCATCGGACATCTCGATTGCCACTTCCAACCCACGTAGCCAATCATGAATTAGAAGGATTAACAGACTAAGGTAGGGGGGGTTAATAGGTGTGGCAATTGAAGCCCACAGGCAAGATATTTTTTTCTGAATGCAATAAAATTTATTTTAAAGATAAGGAAGTAACCTTACACTTATATTTCTGTAAATTTAATACCTTACATTTCTTTCAAAGAAAAGCAAAGCAGCTGTGCACAAAATAATGTGTCATAAAAACAAATGAAACTTTCACTGAATATTAGATACATAACCCACAGCTGAGAAGCTGCATTAGTGTTTCCTTGTTTATTTGCATCTTTTATCTCAAGATTTTATCCCTTAGGATGTTTACTAGCACACATATTGGGCTGGGATTTCCTTACAAGCAGAGCCACATCACGGGGCAGAGCCTGTCCATGACTTTCGTTTGCAAGAACATGCCTATGTTTCATACGATTGATATAACCTAAGATCTTCAACAACTCTCCTGAGTCACCCACGTCAGAGGTCCACTCTCTTCCCCATACTGAGCACATAAATGCTGAAGTTTCTCCCCTGTTGTCCCTTTATTTACAATTAACATAAATTGTTATGTTGGACACTATTCATTGGCAGGCAACATGCTATGTTAAAAAGAAATCATTCAGATGATGTTGTTTGTAGTAGGAATATGTCATGTCAGAAATGCTGGTGTTAGAACAACCTAACAGAAAAAAATAATTTGGAATTTCTTTGTAAAACTTTTACATGCTTTATTAAATTAACTTTAAAAAACTGGAGCAAATGATCAGAGCAAACCGATTCCATTTTAATTCTGTGAGCCAGTTTGGTCTAGGGAGCCGGACTCTTATCTGGGAATACAGGGTTTGATTCCTCCCTCCTCCACAAAGCCGGCTGGTGACCTTGGGCGAGTCACAGCTCTCTTCTGAGCTCTCACAGCACCACCCACCTCACACGGTGTTATGTTGTGGGGAGAAGAATAGAAAAGCTTTGTCAGCGGCTTTGAGTCCCCTTAAATTGGTGAGAAAAGCCAACTCTTCTTCTATAAAAAATACTAAAGAAGAGTTTAAACACAGAAAAGGAGCTGCCTAAATGAAGCACTGACTAATCAGCTCCCAGCTTTCCAAAAAAATCTGAGCATCAGTGTAGTTGTGTGCCCCAGCATCTATCCACAAATCACTCTTCCAGGTCTCCTGTTTTTCTGGGGCTTCGCATCCAAGACACAGGCCAAACATGTCTTAACAGCTGCCAATTGCAAACAAAGTTTCTGCAGCAGATATATTGCATTTTCACCAACTGTGAATCTCAGTAATGCATAAATAAGTGCTTCTTCTCCCATAGAGGATATAGTGACAAGTCACTACTGTGGTCTTATTTAATTGTATAAAAGCACACGCATCCCAAAGTGGAAAACCACAAAGAATTGTTTTATCCTCTGTCTCAATAAATCAGTCAATGTAGCAGTAAAAGAGTTCCTTCTGATTCCACTTCCGCCTTCATTCCGCAGCTGATTTGAAAATACCCATGAGGCTCAACTGCTTATTTTTATACGAAGTTGGAATTAGGAAGGAGTGTTGGCTCAGAGATGACGGTGCAAGGAGATTGCACGCAAGACGCTCCATCAAAAGAACAGAAAGGGGCTAGGACAAGGGAATAAGGACGTTTTGTGCAGAAAAGGCTCAGCTAATAACTGCTACTAACTGGGATTCACTGTAGGTTTATGGGATGCCATTAATAGATTTATTGGCTAGATAGACTGGTTTATCTGCAGAACATGGATTTTTATACTGCTGTTCACAGCAATTTAGGTCAGTGCACATATCAAAACCAGGAAATCTTAAAATGATAATACAGAAATATAAAATTAAGGAAAGATAAACAAAGCAAGACAACAAGCAGAATGATTCACAAGAAAACAGGATTGGTCAATTCCTGAAAGCCTGAGAAAATAAATGAGTTTCCACCAGACATCAAAACACAGCCGACATTAGGGAGGTGCATGAATATTTGAAACATTCAAAATTCGACTGAATTTGTTTGAATTCAGACTTTCAAATTCTAATAGAATGTCTCTACGTTCGAATTTAAACATTTGAATGACTTTGAATCTTTCGAATCATTCGTACAATTATTCAGATATTCATATGTGTACGGATACGTACACATTACAGACAGATATATATATATATGCATCTTATTCATATCCATACGCATTTGTACGGATACATACGTGATGAAAATGGGATGCATACGGGATAAAAACAGGATGTGTATGGATGCGTACAGATGCGTATGGATGAGTATTTGTTCAATGGAAAAGCAGAACTCTGCGCATTTCCTAGTACATGTTTTCCACTGAAAACTAGAACTTTATATCCTTCTATATTCTTTATGTCCTTCTATAGTGACATACTGGACATATCAATGAGAACAACTGCAGGTATGCTTGGGAGAAACTGCCTTGGTCGCCCCGGCTGATGACCTTCACTGGGAGAGAGAGAGGAAGTGCAACCCTGTTGGTTCTCCTGGACCTCTCAGGGGCTTCTGATATCACTGACCATGATATCCTTTTGGAAAGGCAACAGAGTTTAGGAGTTGGAGGCAGTGCGCTCCACTGGTTCTGCTCCTGTCTCCACAGCCAATCTCAGAGAGTAGTAGTGGGAGATTCTGACTCAACACCCTGGAAACTCACTTGCAGGGTTCCTCAGGGGTTGATCTTATCTCCCATGCTCTTTAATATCTATATGAAACCGCTCCACTGTAGCAGTACTATGACAAGTCGAAGTGTAATCTGGAGAAAATACTCCACTCCCTGCTTCCTTCATCAATAAGATTCAGGCAAACAATTTCTCTTTCTTTTCCTCCATGCCCTAATCTCCATAAGAAACAAACTTAATTTACTTTCATCTGAATTTTTCCTGGTGCATTTAACACACACACCCAACCCAATCAGCTGCTCATTCCGACATCTGATGGGTGAATAACCATTTTGCCATCATAAATATATTTATACTCCCTTTCAATTACAAGGACCTTTTACTGCCAGAGAGGGTTATATTTTAAAGACGTTTTAAGAATATTTTTATGCATTATTGTTATTGTGACCCACCCTGGGACCTCCTGGTGAAGGGCAGGACATAAATTCTTAAATAATACATATTTTAACCCTAATTCACCCAGGCAAAAAAAAAAAAGACAATAAGGGCAATAATCCAAAAATCTACAAAGTGATAACTCCAGGAATATGCACCTAGGAGCCCAGGGTTCTCTAGGTGTTTCTATCAGAGCACAGACACCCACATGAGAGAGAAGTGTGGACCACAAAACATAATCCTTCAAACCAGATCTTGAGATCAATCCCTGTGCATTTGCACAGTATATTTTAACATGAATTGCAGCAACTGTTGGTGGCCAGTTGTAGGAAGAATGATGGATCATGGTGATATTTAAGTTATTGATACAGTTCTGTGGTATCATATGCAAACATCTCTCTTTAAGCAAAGAAATTTTTCCTCTCTCATTTGCGTATAAGGCAAAGATTTTAAGACAATTCTGTGTGACTGCTAGCTCCTGAGCAAACTAATGTCTATGATACGTTCCATCTGGGACAAATTTATCATGTCAGTTATATAAGTCTACAGATCTTCATCATGCGCAACCTTTCAAAACCTGTTAGATCATAATGTAATTTTAATGGAAGAACAATAGCAACAATTTATTGAATACACATAGTATGTGTATGCTTGAAATTTGATATGGTCAAGTGACTAATCAATAAAGTTTATTCATTCATTTATTCATTCACATAGCATGCTTGTGGCAACAACACTCTTAAAGAAACTGGTAGATTAAACTATGAACGATCAGATGTGGCACTCAATGGCATAATTTCATTTAATACCACCGTGAGAAGGCTGAAAATGGCTCCATCTTTTTTCAGTAACTTAATCTGGCCCTTTCATATTTGAAAAGAAACTTATTCCACTTGCTTTCTCTTGCATCTAGCTCTTGCTGAGATGATTCTGGCTAACTTTCATTTTTTATTAAGCATAGGTGGGAAGAGGGGTAAAGGCCTTCCTCTTACATCATGATACTGAAATATTTATTTAAAGACATCTTTAAACTTACTGCTTAGTAGTTGCTTTTTAAAATGAATGTGAAAGGCTCAAAATTCATTCTAGCATTCTCCTTTTTCTTCTTTCTTTCTTCAGCTGAATACTACAAGATATATAGAACCTATTATTATTATTATTATTGCTAATTTTAAAAGGCACCCATGACCGATACCATAGATTCCCCCCCAACATGATCCTCATCATCACTACTTAAATTGCTAGTAGTGATTTTACCAGTCTCTCTCACACACTCACACAGACAAGCTTAGAAACCTCTTGAAAACGTTAACATTATGTTACTCACTATAAAATAGGCAGATAAAATCATTAGTTCTATTCCAATTTAAATAACAAATAATCCTGTTCTAATTAGGTGAGTTTGTTCATTTAGCTGAAAAACATTTTTTCTCAGCAACCTCAAGTCTCTTCGCCTCGTCTTGTGAGCTTATTGCCTTAATCCCATACTGAGATGGGCTGCCTGCCTTTGACATTATGCTTTGTTATGGCAAAGCAATGCCAAAAGCTCATTAGAAGAAAAATATTGGTTTAAATTTTAAAGCTGTTTGCAAAGGATAATTTTAAGTAGGAAAAATCATGTTGTAAATATGTAAGCTTTAATATGTGGTTTCCACTTGTTAGCTAACATGAACTACGGCATTATTTGGATCTCACGGCAGAACCCAGCACCGCTGTGGATTCTCTCCAGAAGCCTGAAGCCGTCAAGGAGGCTGCTTGAAAAGAACTGCATACCTTCTTTGAAATATGCACTGGAAATTGTGTATATAATATTACTGTTAGTATTTAATACTAGTGTCTAACCTGAATACTCGGGGGCGTCTCCTGTGGTATCCACAGCTGCCATGGCATCCCCCAAAGTAGAAGATGCCAGGTTAAAGAGAGGCACGGGTCACCCACTCAGGTATTCTCCCCTAAAATTCACTTCATGCTTAACTGGATCAGCAGTGCCAGGAGCAAACATAGCATTTTTCAAAAAATCAAAGTGTAACTCCTTCTTCTAGGAGCAATAGTCCTTTTCCTCGTTCTGAATGGGTTTGCACTTAAGTCCTTCATAAATGCCACTAGTGCCAAACTCCTATGAATAAGCGGCCCTGAGCAGAAGAGGGAGTGAGTCTGAGAACTGTGCCAATATGCTCAGGCAGCATGGCCGCCCACTGTCACGCATTTTCCTACAGAGGAGCGATTTCCATGAAGATGAATTCTTCATAGGAATTCTGAATGAACAATATTCATTACTGCAGTCTTCTCTCATCTATTTATTATATTCTTGATAGGAAATGATGACACGTGAAATCACATGCACTGAAGGTCAGATTCTGCCCCCCCCCCCGGGTCTACTGGCCATTACTCATTCCTCTGGGACTGAGAGAATTTGGATAAGTGGAAAACATCAGCAAGAGTAAGTCTTCATCAAGGTGGTAGCAGTGGAGCTGCAGTGGCTGCACAGAGCACTGGGACCACAACTCAAGGTGAGCTCTTCTCCCAGGGGCCTCTGAGGCCAGGGCCACAAAAGCAGTGGATTCTGCAGATCTAAGCCCTTTACTTAGAGCTCTAGTAGCAGCTATGCTACCAAGGGGCCCAGGGTAGCTAAAATATTGTATGGTTGGGTAGAAGCGGCCCCTACATGTACATTTGACCCATGAGAAGATCACCATAATTAGGACTGTCATTTTTTGAGAATGAAAAGTAGACCAGAAGATTGCTTGGAGAAGTAGGAACTACATAATCTTTTCCTCTTAGCCTTCTCCTTCCATTCTTAAGCCAAATACTAACTGCAAGAAGAATATGAGGGATAAGGAGCAAAGTAAATGCAAAATATATAATTGCAAATATTATCCAGTTGTGTTCTAACTAACATAGGCAAAAGAAGCTGTTATGGAGGATCATAGTCAAAAGTCCACATGTCAAGAGGCCAATGTCCCAAAGCCACAAGCTCAGTGCAGCACATTCAAAGCCTTCCTGTTCATCTTCAACGTGCTTTGGTGTGTTGAAATAATACAGCCTTGATTCATGAAGGTCCCATTCTACACATGGATAAACAGAGAACAGGAGGGCCCCCATTCTTCTTCCCTAATCCACAACAGATTATTAAAAACCATCTGTAGAACCTCAGTACTAGTACTAAACTGATTTGAAAGAGCAGAACTTTGTAACACCAGAAGAAAAAACTGCCTGGTTGTTTCTGGGCTACTAAACTAATATTGTTTTCCATTTTTAGCTTGGGGGGAGTTAATAAGAACCTAAGAGGAGCCCTGCTGGATCAGGCCACAGCCCATCTAGTCTAGCATCCTGTCACACACAATGGCCCACCAATGGCTACTGGGCATTTCAAGGAGAGACAAGGGCAAACCTTCTCTTGCTCTTGAATACCAGCAAATGGCCTTAGAGGCATCCTGCCTGACCCCCTCAGACTGAAAGATGTACTCAGGCATCCATTCTAGTAGCCACCGATACAGAAGCTGTGTAGTGGCTCTGTAATAATTGCCAAGCCGCGTCTCGTCGTCCATTCCTGGTTGCAAGCAATAGCTTTCTAATTCTTCTCCAACAAATTCAGGTGTTTTGCAATTAAACCAACTATAAAAAACAGAGCAAAATTCACACCACCAGTCCGTGCATAGGATCAGCAGTACAATCCAAATCTGAAGGTAGAGGCTTCCAATCTGCTCACCTGGGGCTGCTGCAGTAACATCAGCAAACACGGTTTCCTATGCTACTCGCTTTGGTAGGGTGGGACCATCCAGCGGCTTTGGACCTGTAAGGGCTTTGTGCTTGGACCACCACTAAGGGTGCGTCAAGACTCGATAACAGTGCGCAGTGGAATGCACAGTTGTGGTGGGGGCGTCACACACCACAATCGATAGATCGTAGTGGCGATGCATTATCCCACCACTACTGTGAATTTACAGTACTGTAGTGCAGGGTGGAGACCATCCGCTGCACAGTATTAATTAAATTCACATCTTCCTGACAGTCCAGGCCGTACGACAAGAAGAGACGACGAGAGCAGGGAGGGCAGCTGTGACGGTTTCAGGGTTCAGGCTGCAGAGGGCAGTAATTGTGCTTTAGCCTTTCTGCAGACTGCATTGCTTTCTGTCTCTGCAAACCTTGTTGCAAGTGGCATTTTGCAAGCCCTGGCTAGAGGCTGCAAAAAAGGCGGGAAATCCTGTCCAGGTCCAGGTGCAATGATTGGCCACAGATATGTTTTGGAGGGAAAAGCTGCCCAGGGACCTGGGAGCTTGATGGACAGGAGGAGGAGTTTCCCTCAGGAGATTCAGGTTTCAGCCAATCAGGGCCAGAGGGAGAAAAGCTATAATAAGCATGGACAGCAGTTGGCAGTGTCTTTTGTCTGGGCAATTTCAGAAAGGGGACTGAGAGAGAAGATCGGTTCCTGAGGGAGTCATTGCCAGCATCTGACCATTGGTCTTTTCTCTAAGGGGGCAACTGATTGGACTGGTCTTGTTCTAGGGATTTGGGGGGCGGAAGGAGATAGCTGGACAGGCTGATTCTCTGAAGGAGCCCGGGGTAGAACTGCCCAGGAGCAGGGACCCAGTTGCTGAGCTTTGGGGAGGCTTGGGTAATGCTGAGTGAACCAAAGGGAGGGGGAAGCGAGGAAGCTTACCTGTCTGGAAGCAACTGATCTCTGGGAAGCTTACAAAACTAAGAATTAAGGAAGCTTGCTGTTTTACTGTCTCTTGATTCTTTGTCTGATAACATCTACTCTTCCTATTTACCTCTTCCTCCTTTCTCAATCATATTATTAATAAACTTAGTTTGGTTTTTACAGTTTAAAACACTTGCTACTGGTGTTTTGTGTTGAAACTGTAGTACTCACTTGGCCTAATGCACACTTCTGGCAACCCATCAGCGCCCAGCTACTTTTCGGAGGGCAGGCACTGAATGGTCAGCTAGGAGTCGTGACAGCAGCTCAAATCCGATTGGCTGCCTCATCCCATGTGACAGTGTGTGCCGACTGAGGTCTTGCAGTTTCCAATGAGTAGGTATGGAGCTGCATTTCGGGTCGGGACAGTGGCCGTGTCTTCACAGCAACCTTATCTTGGATTCAAAATGTTTTCAGTCCTCGGAGTCTGCGCTTGAAACGTTTTACATTTTTTACTGTGTGGACAGTACCATTTTAAGAGATGAGAATCCATGTTTAGGGTTTCCCTCTCCCAATAGCTTGCTTCCAAAGACAGTGATTTCAGTGTAAAAATCCACTTAACAGGGATCGCTACACTGTAGCGATGGAACCACTTCACATCTTGATGGTTGGAATAACAATGTTGCAATTTTGCACAATTCTAGCTCTTTGGAGTTCTGACTTTAGAAAGGGAAAGGGAGGAAAGCAGCTGAATGTGAATGTTTAAAGCAAAGGGGCTTTAGTTGCTGCTGCTGCTGTGTGCCCTGAGCAATGGGGAGAGGAGGGGAAAGAATCACTGGCTGGCTGCCCGCTGCCATTTTTCTCCATCCGTGGAAGCGGCAGCCACCCAGCCACGCAGTTAGGCTCAGTCAAGGGGTCCCTTATGGGTGGCGCATCCATGCCACGAGGAAGAGGGCAGGGCAGCCCCAAAAAGTGGCTTTTAAAAAGTAGCCACTTGCACCTTGAGTCACGTACCCCACGTACGATCCTCAGAATCTGGATCCAATGCGATTAAGTTAAAAGTAATGGGAACAGGCAAATTCACGTTTGCATCCGCTTCTATTATTTCGGTTTAGGGAAAGCGAAATAAGTTTGCTGTGGGGATTCGCCCAGTGTGTCATCCCTTCTCGGGAGGTAAGCTGCGATTTCCCCCTTAACTGCGGATTTATTCTGCAAGTCTGGAGAGGGGGCAACTCCGGTTGCCCAGAAAATCCACAGTTGCAATGAATCAGCTGTGATTTATGGCCTCTAACTAGATCACAACTAGAGATGGGCTAAATTGATCAGCAATATCCTAAGACTCTCCTGATTATGAATCAAAGTGTTTGGGTTGATCGTGGCAGAATGCGTCTTTGATAGCAGTGAAAATTTAGTACTATATATATCAGATATATATAATATCACATATCAGATGTCACATTAAGCAAATAGCAAGTTAGATTTCTGCTTTTTGCTGCTCAGGTGTGTTGTGTTTATATTTTGAGGGCTATACTTGGGAAGTATAGATAAATACATATATTAGAATAACCAAGGCAGCATTTTTTATTTTGGCTGCCTGTTAGTGTGCTGGTGGCTGAGGTGGCAGGGCCAAAAATATATATCTTTTTTAGAACTAATTAGGCTGCTGCTTTGGGCTTGCAGTAGCAGTTTCATTATTAAATGCGTAGCCAGCCAATCAGAACGACGTACATCATCCTCACGATCAGCAGTGTCACGCTCATCCTCGCTTTATTCCAGATATTTTACTGTGTGAAGACGCTTATGGAACATGTAATTCTCACATGGGCTGTTTCTAATTCAGAGGAAACAACAGACCAGGATGGGGATCACCTTCCAGCCAAATCTTCCTCCAGACCCAAAGATCACGGACGCCACAGTAATTGAGAAACATTCCCCACCAGATAGTTCTAGACTTTTTTATTATTACTTAAAATAATAGTTCTTCTACACCAGTTCCAACTAAAACATTAATGTTCTTAAAGCTTTTTACCAAAATGCCTAGAGCTGAATTTCCAGATTACAGCTCCTTGTTTTAATTTACAGTCTTCCTCTTTATAAAAAAGAATATTGCTCAAATCTTAAATATGCAGCTCTTTTCACATTTAACAAAATCTCAAGTGTTTCCCCCCTTCCTTTCATAAGTTGTATAACACTGTGTATAATTAATTACACTTTGCTGTAAGGGCACAACTTGCCTTTTGAGTTATCTGGCATTATATGGTGGAAAACTAATTATACATCCGTCCCAGTAGCATGTACAATTTACCATATAAGCTCTTTGACTTTATTACAGCACATATTATTCTGACACACGCTAAAGAACATAAGAACATAAGAGAGGCCCTGCTGGATCAGGCCACAGTCCATCTAGTCCAGCATCCTGTAGCACACAGTGGCCCACCAAATGCTCATGGGCATCTCAAGCAGAGACAAGGACAAACCTTCTCCTGCTCTCGAGTCCCAGCAGATGGCCTTAGAAGCGCCCCAGTTCCTCCCGCCCCCTCAGCCTGAAAGATGCACCTAGGCATTCATTCTAGTAGCCATTGATACATCTGTCATCCATAAATTTGTCTAACCCTACCTTAAAGCCATCCAGACTGGTAGCTGTCACCACCTCTTCCGGCAGCACATTCCATAAGCCGATGACCCTCTGGGTGAAGAAATACTTCCCCCTGTCAGACCTTATTCTCCTACCCATCAGCTTCATAGAGTGCCCCCTGGTTCTAGTGTTGTGCAATAGAGAAAATAAATTTTCTCTATCTACCCTTTCTATACCATGCACAATTTTATATACTTCAAGAAGTATAGTGCAAGAACATTGCAGACAGGAGGAATGGCAACTTCATCTGAAAATTCACACTGCTCAAGCTTTTGGACAAGGGTGAAAACATTACATAGTCGCCCCTTTTTTCAAGGGATCAAGAGCACAAAACCAAAAGTAGTCTTGCAGGAGAGCTCTGATAACCAGAGAGCTTGCACGACCAGTAGCTTTAATCCTAATAAGATATCTTTTTAAACTTGCCTTTACTATTACATGCAAAATATCCTGGAAATTTCTTTAACTGGGTCTTTCAATGAAGAGAGTTTACTGTCTCCTTCTCAGCACTTCACCGTGACTTTTATACTAGGAATTGGCTTCAACACCTGTAACATTTTTTAATTGTTGTAACTGTTTAATTATTTGAGTGGGATATAAATGTAAACAGATGACAGACAGACAGACAGATGAAACAAGTGCTCCCTGTTTTCTTGGTCAGTCTCTTTTCTGCAGAAAATTTGAATTTTCAATTCAGCAATTATATTGCATAACTAGAGTTTAATATGGAAATAGACGCTACTCATTCACATAAACAATTCCAAATGTAGCTCTAAACGCAGCTCCATAATGCAGCACTTTTCTTTTCTAATACAGAAGTAAACAAACCAGCTTTTGTTCACATAAATATCTAAAAATTCCATGAAGCATGTGAAGCAAGCATAATCTTAAAATGTACACGGATAGAAGGAGGTGAGGAAGACAGCAGGGGAAAACAGTTCATGGTGATTTGAACTTCTGTTTATTATTTATTTATTTGCTCATTTGTTTGTGTTTCTATGCATCCCCATCCAAGAAAAAAATATCTGGTTTTAAATGCAGATTAATTTAATCAGCATTGAGCTTTGTTTTTTCCTGTTCCCATTTATAGCTTTTTATGCGGATTTACAGGGGGGGGGAACCCCTCTCTTTTGCATCATACCCTGACTTTATAGGGCAGAGATCCAAACCCTGTCAGCCTGCCCCTGATTAATACCCATAGCTACCGAGAAGGGAGCAAATGGAAACGGCCATTTATGCATGCTGCCAGTAAGGCAGCTCCTCCAAGGAGACAATGTTACAGGAAGGCATATCTCCCTTTCAGCTTTGAATGAGCTACTCAGACCAGAGTGGGGCTAAAAAGATTCTCTCTGCCGATTGTCAGATTCTGCCTGCTGCTACAATGTCATGGGTCTCTTGTAATTACAGTGGCATTCACAAAAGGGGAATCCTATGTTCAAAGACCCAACACTTTTTTTATCTCCATACAGAAGAGTGGAACCCTAGCATGACAGGGATGGCAAGGACAGGGGACAGACCTTCCCAAGTGTGAAACCCCGGCCCTTTAATGGCACCCCTACAACGGCGGCAGGCAGTGGCCAGAAGGATATGGGCGGGGAAGCCCAAAAGGCACGATCGCCTCCCTGAATAATCCTATACTGTTCCCAGGCTAGCCAGCAAAACGGGACTGAGATCTATTTTTCTGAGTTTTTTGTTTTTTTCCCTGCAGAATTTAGTGATTTAGTCCTCATAAAGTCTGGGAATAAAAATTTACATTGGAATGGACAATTCAAAAAATGGACTAGATAGGGATTATTTCTTATATGGGAATGCGGCCTAAGAGGCAATTCTATAATCTGGAGGCTACCACCAAGAAGGTCCTATTCTGGGTCCCCATCCTTTTTGCTATTTTAGGTGCTGATATAAGCTCAAGCACATCTTAAAAGTCTATATTTATTTATTTATTTATTTATTTATTTATTTATTTATTTATTTATTTATTTATTTCTCTTTCTATTCCACCCTATACCTGAAGGTCTCAGGGTGGGTAACAACCTTAAAATCCACCATATCAAACAAAATAATATATATTAGAACAATAAAAACCCTCACAGCATTTACAATCCAACAAAACAATATCAATTAAAACAGTGGTGGTTACAGTGGGGGAATCATGACTGACATTTAGCCAAAGGCCTCAGCGGAAAGGTGCGTCTTCATCGCCTTCCTGAACCTAATCAGAGAAGGAGCCCAACACACCTCAAGGGGGAGACTATTCCGTAGCCTAGGGGCAATTACTGAGAAGGCCCTCTCCCGGGTGTTCATCAGACAATCAGGAGGTGGTGGGACAATCAGGAGGGCCTCTTCCTTGGATCTCAAGGCACAGGCAGGTCGGTATGGGAGAAGGCGTTCCTTTAGATATTTGGGGCCCAAGTCATTTAGGGCCTTACAAGTCAGAGGTAGTACCTTAAATTGGGCTCAGTAGTAAACTGGCAGCCAATGTAGCCGTTCTAAAACCGGTGTGATGTGCATCTGTCTAGCTGTCCCGGTTAACACCCTGGCGGCTGCATTTTACACTAGCTGTAACTTCCGAACCATCTTCAAGGGTAGCCCTGAAGAGTGTAATGTAGAGTGCATTACAGTAGTCCAGTCTCGAAGACACTAGAGCATGGATTACTGCGGTCAAATCATTTCTGTCCAAAAGTGACCAGACCACTTCAAATGTCTATGAAGACTCCAAGAACACCCACAGACTTTGCACCTGCTCCTTCAAGGGCTATACAACCCCAAGAAGAACAGAGTGCCTCTTTATTTCACAGATCTGAGATCCTGTGAAACACACTACTTTTGTCTTGGCTGAATTCAGCTCCGATGTATTGCTCCCCATCCAGCCGATTACTGCCTCCAAGTGCCTGTCAAGCATTACCTCTCCTGATTCAGATGGCACAGAGAGACAGAGATGGGTGTCACCTGCACACTGATGGCGACTGAGCACAGCATGCCAAATCTCCAAGTTGAAGTTCACTAACCTGTTTATTCCAAAATCATCAGAAGTCCTTGTAAATCAGTAAAGAACTGAATACGTTTCTTTGGAATAAACAGGTTTCTGGACTTCCCTTCCAGATACATACATACATAAATGTTACTCTCTGAATAATTTCAAGCAGAATGTTGACATTATGCAGTGCAAGTGATTCAGAATTCTAAAAATGAAACTTCAAAAAACTGAGGAAAAATTACTGTGTAATGAGAGCAATTAACTGCAGGAAGAAATCTTAAATACTATACAGAAACAAATGAGTATAGTTCACACATATAAGAAAAGCCAGAGACCACCCATGTAAAGAAATATTTAGCAGTAATATGCTTTTTATAACGTACAGCCACACACAAAGTGGCAAGAGAAAGACAATTTTAAATGCTCTCTAAAGCTATATAGAGTGACTGCTTAATTAGATGTATAAAGTCCAAAAATCCTAAGAATTATTGCTGATATAAACAGTAGAAACTGTTTGGAAAATCTTTAATTTCCCCCCAATTATTATTCAGTAAAAACACTGAACATAAGTCACACTTATAATTACTTTTTATCAGTAGTTGGACATCAGCTGCATAAGATGAAGCAGAAGATCTACATATGGTGAGATTCCAAAACTAATGCAAGAGATGCAACTTAGCATTAGAAGCAGCACTGCAGTAACATTCAGATGTCACTCTTTTACACCAGATTTCAAAGACAGTTAGTGGTATTTTTAGAACACTTAGGCTGCATCCCCACGGCATGCCTTAATTCGGTTTAACGAAACCGAAATAATTGAACCGGAACGAAACTGTCTCCACGGCTTTCAACTTGATCCGTGTCCGCGGGATCCCAACAGCATCCCGCCGGCAACCTTATCTCGGATTCAATCCTCGGAGGCCCCACGGCAAGTCCTCCCTGCTCATTGCCAGTCATGATGGTGCCCACCCCCTCTCTGATTGGTGTTCCCTCAGAGATCAGACCTCTCCCCCGGCTGCTGGGGATGGTTGAAAGGGGCGGGGAATGAGGTGAAAAATGAACCAGATGTATTGGAAGGGAAATTTAACAAGAGATGTGGGGGGGGGGATGTAGCAAAAGTGTGTGATTTTATAGCTGTCATGAAAGGCTGCCTGCTCCCACTCTCCCTTCCCTTTTTGCCTTTTTGTTTTGATCAGCTCTAGCGATCATGCACTAAGCTCTGTAAAATTCTGTCTGCTTCCTCCCGCCCTCATGGCTGTGTAGCTCTCCAGCTCGTTTCCTCTGCACCAGGTTTCCCTCCTCCTTTTCTTCCAGCTTTGTGCTCTTCCCTCCAAGCCCCCCACCATCACCCCCACCGAAGAAGTCTGGATCCCCCTTTCCCACCCGTGCTTCCCTCGCGCCGAGAGGCTGGGCTGGAGGGGACCTAGGGGCTTTTCCATTGCTCAGCAGCAGCAGCAAGTAAAGTTCTGTGTGACTCCTGCTCCTAATTCCAGATCTAAGGGAGGAGGGGGGGAGAGGTATTTGGGAAATCCTCAACGAGTGGCCCCCAAGAAGGTGGCGGAGGAGAAGAGAACTGTGCTGTCTAGTCTGGTAGGCATTTTGAATATTTATGGAGAGAAAAGAAACCATGAAGACTCAAGAGTAAAGCCAACTCTTGTGGTCACACCTAAGGCTGAATCCAGTTTCAGTCCACTTTAAAGGCAAGGGAAAACATCAGCAAAGTGACTAATCATTTCCTTTCCACATTATCTGCCCCAAAGGTGAATTTTCTGAGATATCTAACACTGAAAGAAAGCAGCTTGTCATTTTGCTCATGTATTCTCTCACTCTGAAAGTGGACCAAAGCTGGATTAAACCTTAAGTGTGGCCACAGCCAATGTCTCTTTTTATGTGGAAAAGATGAATTTTGGAGGACGGGTAGGTAAATAGAGCAAAGAGTCTGAGAAGGGAGGAAAAAGAAGAGAAAAGGCTGCTTCCTTTCACTTTCTAAAGGTCTGAACTTGCGCAAAATCGCAACATTGTTAATTGGGAGTGAAGGGGCTCCCTTGCTACACTGTAGCGCTGCTGTGTGAAGGCTGCTCCAAGAAGTTCAGGCTTGCAAGAGAAGCAATCCGAAAAATGTTTGCTTCAGATCAGGCAGGGAAACACACACACCCCAATGACGTGCCCAGCATACGAACAGCCATTGGATACAGTGCGATTGGGGGAGGGACACCCTGAACGCGGAATCTCATCCCTTAACACGGTACTGTCCACACAGTAAAAAATGAAACACGTATCGACGCACGATTCGGAGTGAGACCTGTTGAAATCAGGTTTGAGATTCAAAACAGTCTGGCGTGCTTTAACACGGAAAAAGCGTGTTAAGCCGAACTGCCGTCTGGCCAAGGAGAACTCAAAACATTTTGAATTCAAGATAAGGTTGCCGTGAAGGCGGGGCCTTATGTAAATAAGAGTTCTACTTTCCTGAGCATTCGTGATAGCCACAACCTTCTTCATAGGTACACAGCACTCACTTGACCCCATCTTGCTCCTGGCTGTCCCTCCTGAACTTCTCAGGGCCTGGGAGTGGGGAGCAGCCTGAACCAACTTCTTTTCAGCCTGAAACAACTTCTTTTCAGGACTTCCTAAGTCCCTTCCAGGGTCCTAGAGGCCAAATGATTTTTATTATTATATGATCAGGCTGCACATCCTTTGTGTTCTGCTCCTCAACTGTAACCATTTCCACCCTTCCTCAGATTGTAACTGTTCAAGTGCTTCAGGATAGGTCATCCATAATAGCCTGGGACAGGCTTGCACTGCAATGCTCTTGGCCCCAAGTAACACTGTCTGTATTGTTCCAGGCCAGCCCCTGCACTGACTCTGCAGCTCATGCCTGCCTCTGGATGCTCCAGGGGATCTAGCATGCTGGCATGCCTTGTGGCACCAGCATACAGAAGGGAGGCCCATAGACCGGACCGTGGTCCAATCTACTGGCAGGTATGGAATTGCCCTCTGCCCAGATACTTCCAGAAACTATGTTTGGGTGGAATAAGCAAAAAAAAAAAGTATCAGTGTAAACACCATCCAACAATTTCCTATTTAATTCATTTTTTATTCAATGGGACATACAAAGAAGAGAACTTTAATACTTTTGAACAGCTGTCCTTCATAAAATGGGAGGAAAGGTTTCTACAGAATGAAGAATCTCTTTTTTTTTCTTCATTGAGTAATGCTCAAAAATACTACACTGGCCATTCCATGAATAAAAATGGCTCCTTCTCATTCATGCAAGGTTCCAGGACTCAATGGAAACTCCCTGCTGAAGGTAAAAAGGACATTTACAAATTCCTTTCTCCTTCCAGGCACCAACTGAACCTCCAAACATGCCCCATCCCTTCCCCAGATTCATCCCACCCCCTTCTCCAGATTAGCTCATTGGATGACCAAAGGCTGCAGGACTAAAGGGAAACTGATGAAAACTGGATGCCTTTTTTTTCCTTGAAGGAGAAGGATCACAATGTGCTAAAGTCTAAATTCAAACCAGTGATTCACAGAAAGACGAAGGTGATAAATAAAAACAGTGCCTGCAGTTACGTGGTTCATCAAATGAGGCAGTGATCCAGAGTTACTTGCAAGGTTCCAGTTTCTTATAATACTTTTTCATTCATTCAGTTTACTCAGGCAGTCTCTGGCTAAAATCTGGCCTATTTCTTCACTTATCCAGAAGATGTACATAAAAAAAGAAATAGTGAAGGAATACAATAAATTAATCCGAGGAGAGACGAAACAAGTGAATTACTGAATTACAGTTACTTTTACTAGTGGTTTTTGAGAGCTGTAGTTTATCAATACCAGGGTAGGGAGGATTATCCTGAAAGAGATCAAGGGTGGGGAAAGACAAGTGGGAGGTTGCACTTCCTAACAGCCTAACTAATTTCCTGGGGGACTCCTTAATGCGAATTAAGATTCACATTACGGCTGCCCCGAATCCACCACCAGGCAGTGGCAGCCCCATGGTGAACTGGGGTGGTGAACTGGCATTACTGAAACGAACGATTAGAAAACTAGAAGCAATACCCACAGAGAAATCAAATGGAAGCTTCTTTGGTCGTCCAAGCATTCATTCCTCGATGTGCCTTCCTGGATTTCCCTTGAGTAGAACAGGTCCATGGCACCTTATCTATTTTACATGCTGCTTGCTCTCGGGCTACTGTCAGGGTTCACTTATTTATACCACATTTTATCAATTTACCAGTACAAAGTACACTTGGAATTACCAGAGGGCCTGCTGAAGCCGGGGATGTGGCTGGCCAATGGGGAGGCGTGCTGCGCGCATGCGCAAAGCACGCTGGGCCCCAGCAGCCAGAATTGGCTTGGCTACCTGCAGGTAAGGAGGGGATCATGTACGCCTGACCCAGGGTTGAGTAGTGGGGGTGTCGGGTGAAGCCCCCCCCCCCGGCTCCAGGAGCCGCGATTCCAGCTTCTGGTGCAAGGGGGAGCCCAGAGAACGGAGGCCCCCGGTTCTCCATGGCTGGCTCCAGAGGAGCCAATCATGGAGGCCGGGGGAAGGGCCCAGTTAGTTCCCCCGTCCTTGTGCGGAAGCATCCTACGTGGATGCGGATTTACTGCACAAGGACAGATTAAGTACCCATTAAGACTACCTCCAATCAGGTCTTCTGGGAAACCGGTTTAAGGGCCTCTTAAAGGGCCTCACGGGAGTCAATGCAGAAGCCGACTCCCCAGTGTGTCTCTAATGGGTGCTGAGGGGCGGGTGGGAATTCCACAAGTGTTTTAAATGGGTGCTTAATGGGTGCTTAATGGGTATTAACTGGCCAGTGCGGAAAGACCCTCAAAGTCTTGTGATTCAGTCTCATGCTGTTGCAGTAATTAGATGACATCATCTTAAAACCTCATAACTAATAACTTGCAGTTTGTGGGCCTTATAAGTAGCTCTGTGCTGTAGAAATTTTTTCTTTAGTTTCTGCTGTTTAAAGAGAAGTTTGTCTCAGAAAGGATTCTGAAATAAAGCTGCTGAACCTTCCAGTGAGGACAGAAATATTTTTTCTCTGGATTTATTTGAATGACTGTCTAGCTACTCTCTGAGACTGACAAGTTATCTGACTCCAGTCCAAATCCGTTTATACTACCTGACAACACATACTGTATATCCTTCAACAGCTTCCCACTCCGTTTGGACTTCCAATGAACAATACATAAACATTTTTGTTCACTCCTCAGTCCTTCACAGCAGTCCTGCACCGTGTCCTGCCTTAGCATGGATATCTTCCTCCAGCCACTTGTTGAGCCAATTCTAGCTGATCCAGACATAGGGTGGTTTTCCACGGTCACTAGAAGTATCCATTAAGTACCCATTAACAGGTACAAAAATGCCATTTAGTACCCATTAATGGGTACTTAATGGGTACTTCTAGTGACAGTGGAAAAACACCCATAGTTAGCACAGATCTTTCTAATCCGGATTGATCTGGTTAAGATTAATGACAGTAAATGCAGAAAGGAACTATGTTTCAAAATGCAGATGCCCAAAGCACTGAAGAACTTTTCCTCCCAAGGATGGGAGGTGAAGTGCAAATTTGCACACACTTAAGCAGTCTTCATATAACTAGTATTGCAATATTCAAACTCTCCTTGCCCCTCAGGTCCCTCTGATTGTAGCTTCCCTTTCACAGGTGTCCTAACTAAGGCCAGGTAGTCCTGAGGAAGTGCTGCTGAATAGAGCCCAGGCCTTTGAGGCATCACACCATGACACACCATGGCAGCCCTATGGTTGTCATGCTGCATGGAGCATAAGGTCCATGTTTTATCATGGAGCACTCTGAGGGCTTCCCACAAGAAACAGTCAGGGAAAGTGGCAACATAGTCTGATTAAACCTATGGCCTTTAGTGTACAACATCTGCTTTTGAAATGGAAATGTAGGTCTCTTTACAGTGTGAACAGTGAGGAAAATCTGCTATACTGTAGTTTAAAGTTTTGTAACAATTCTTAAAGTGTTCCCAATGATGTGTTACTAGTTTTATTCATATCACTTATTCAGAGACAATGCAACAACCACACCTTTAAGGCGTGTGTGTTATTCTTTTAATCCAAGGATATAAAAGCCCATTAAATTAACCACAATTACCCTTTTTTTCTCCACAGCAGAACAGAGAGATTTGGGAAGCATTAAGTAATCAAACACTGGCACAGCATTGGCACATAGGACTGGCATCCAAAGCCAGAGCAGAGAGTGTGGCTCTTGACGGCCTATTTCCTAATAGAGATCTTGGGATGAAAATGACAGACGGAAGGAGCCCAGGAGGCACTTGCTGTCTCCAGCGTCCCACTAGAACAAGGGAAACGGATTCAACTATTTACGGAGGAAAGGAAAATAACACATATTTTCTTTATGATTATTTCCCCCCAGTGGGACCAAAGGAATCACCAGACAGTTACACTTCATTCATTCTGGCGTAAACATCCCCAACGTAGTAGCTGTAAATATACATGGGTTCACCTGGACCTCTCCAAGGGCATGAATACAAGCACATTACTGTTCACTGTCATTTATTGGGCTCTTGAAATGAAAGCTATCCAGAAGGTTCTAATGAAACAAAAGGAATTGCTTTGTCTTGACTCTGTAACTCTAAGCAGAGCACCACAGGGACATTTTGTTATCCCTATGAATGTGCAATCTACCGCTCTTAGCTGCATTGTCTGATGTTCCCCTCTATCCTTTGCCACAAAAGGCTAAACGACTTTGTTCACAAATGCTTTTAATTAAGATCTTGACAGTTTGAAGCCCTATATTCAAAAGCAAGGCCTTTGTCTGTTCTAGTATTCGTTTTTCTGTCTTCTGCTATGCTTATGACCCACACACTCCTATTTTAGTTTGTTTTAATGTTGTGGTTTTAGTACCATGACTGTTATGATTTCATTTGGGACAGAAAGAGGGCTAGTAACATTTTAAATGATTAAGTAAATATTACCTTAGTAAGTAAATATTAGGCAATATTAAATTTGTGAACTCTCACAAAAGCATATTTTTCTCAGGAGCTTCCCTACACCAAGCAAAATAGTTCCAATGAAATAAATACATTTATTTACACTTTATGTTCTAAGATGTTTCTAGACTTATGCTAGGACCAGTAACTCCAGTCTTCCATCCAGAATCTCAAGTTGTTTGCATTCATTGATGCATGGCCCATGGGACTAACCTAAAACTGAGCCAGTTTGGCCTAGTGGTTAGGGAGACGGACTCTTATATGGGAATATCAGGTTTGATTCTGCTCTCCTCCATGAAGCCAGCTGGGTGACCTTGGGCTAGTCACAGCTCTCCTCTGAGCTCTCAGAGCCCCACCAAGCTTATAGGGAGAAAAATAGAAAGCTTTGTCAGACGCTTTGAGTCCCTTAAATGGGTGAGAAAAGTGGGATGGAAAAGCCACCTGGACTACAGCTTGTATTCATGTATGAATATAATGAATGCCCATCACCCAACCCAGTGGGTCTGGGCATGCCAGGCCTGCTGGTATGGCGCCACTTCACACCAGCCTCTACACCAGTCTAGAGATTCACATGAGCTTCAGGGTTTGGCTCTGAGGACTCTAAAGGGCCACGAACAAGTTCCCAGCCTTGGAACCACCAGGAAATCCAAAGGGTTCTCCAGCAGTTGGGAACATGAAGGGATGCCTTTTGCGTGCCGTGTTCCATGTCAGGGCCTGCTAGAATGCCAGCAGACCCATTTAAACAGGTCTACCAGCCATCCATATTAAGGGCCCCTTGATCTGGATTGTGCTCTGTCCTGTGTGGGTGCAGGGTACTAGCAATGGGTGGAGCATCCAGACTGACCTGCAGAAGGGAGACCATAGTTGGCTTCATGATCTTGACTGAGGGCCAGGACGATGTCGCTGGATAGTATTACGATGTTACACCGAATTACCATTGATGTGGTCAACAGAATAAGGCCTGCATAATTAGCATAAGTACTTTAAAGAAAAACCACTACAGCTTGTTGATACTTCATTTCTTGCTTTTGTGTTAGCACATACCCAGAAATGGAAAGCAGACAAGGACTGAGGCCAAACAGGACATTTAATCAGATTCTAGGCCATCTTCGGGTCTGAGAATTCTAACAAAAACAAAAAATGCATTTTCACTTCTTTTCTGGACTACATTGTCCAAAATTGCATTCACGTTAATCCCAGCACTGAGCTGGATTAGCTGATTAGTCCATTTACCTACGCAGAGGTGTGGTTAGGCAAGATGACTGTTTGGGGCATAACCAGATTTTAGAGGGGGGGGGGGGTTCCTTCACATTTCTTCCAATGTGAGTGTTTCCGTTCCCAGGTGAGAGCACTGGGCATACGACTGGGAGGTCATTTCCTCCTGTTATCTCCCTCTGATGCTCTTGGGATGAAGGCAGCTCTGAATTTTTGTTTCCTCCTGGCCTCTGAGAAAGGGAAAAAAGAAGAGAAGAGGGAGGGAGGGAGGGAGGGAAGTGGGAAGGAGGAAGGGGATCTGTTGGGCCAGTCAAGGCCAAGCCAAGTGAAAGGGGCAGGCAGAACGCTGTTCCCCTCTGCTTCTGGGTCCGCTGGCAGTTCCCCAGGGTCCTCTCACTCAACTTGGCCTGTCCACTAGCGGCGTGCCTGGCTTGCTATCTTCTCCACTGCCGCCAGGGATCAATTCTCCGGTGCTGAGTGCTTAGGTTTTGTACAAGTTCAGATTTGTGCACACCAGCACTCTTCCTCTTTTAGATGTGTGAAGACACACTCATGCAGTGACAGGACCAGCTGCAACTTTCGTTCCTCCCTCCCAGCCGGAGCATCACAAGAGCGCTGCTAACCCCCTATTAGGCAGATTTGCGTTCGTGCCTCACCGCATCCCTCAGCCAAACCCTGGCTGGGGAGAAGCACAGAGGGAGCAAGGGAGGCGGCTCAACTAACGAAGGGGTCAGCCTCAGCCACACAGCAAAGCCTGAAGAAAGGCTCCCTGCCCTTCGCCTGCCTCACCACAGCCTCCTGCCGCCTAGCGGCCCCAATTGCTCCACTTCTGATAGCGCTCAGCATGTCCATAAACTGACAAACCTCCCTCTTTCTCTTGTGCATGCACACATGCGCGCACACACATACCTGAGTTACCAGCAGAGTGAGGCAAATTCAAAAGAACTGGCTGGATACTTAACACATACCCAGAGGTGGGAGGTAGAGGAAATTTTTATTATTTTTGATGCCCAGAAAGGCAAAAAAGCAAAGGAAAACAAAACCCAAACCACCACACACACCCCATAAGCAGTCCTAATCCAGAGCAGGTTGTTCCCATGCCTGAATCCCTGGTCTTCGGGGAAGAGCAAAGGGGGCAAAAGGGTTCCTTGAAGCATGCATGTGTAACTGTTTGCTTTCCTCCTCCTTGCCCCTGCCCTTCACCCCTTGGGGAAGCCAGGAGACAGGCCTCCGGTTCTAGGGTGCTCTTCGTCCTGGGTGTGGGCCTCCCTTCGCGCTTTTTTCTTTCTTTTCCAGAACAACTTCACTGCTTCTCGTTCGTCTCCCTGATAGCCTACATTGCCGCCGCCACCACCACAACCGCCACAAAGGAGGACGATCCAGGATTCTGATCTAACAAGGAGATTGGGAAGCTTTTTTATTTTAGAAGAAGGAAGGGCAGGAAAAAAAGCCGCCTTCTCCTGCATTCAGCCTCAGAAGAGCTTCTATCCCCCAATTATGCCCCCTCCGTTAACTATTGTAATTTACAGGGAAAAAAGGAAGGGGAAAAGAGGGAGGGGACAAAATAATTCCCTATCAGCAGCTGAATGGGACTCTGAGCTAGGAAGGTTGGAAGCTTGGGGAGGGGGATGTTCCACTGACCTCCTTTAATCCAGATCTAAGATGATCCAGATATAAGGAATGGGTCCTTCAACTAATCTGGATCTAGCAGATCCTGATTACGAGAGGTACCCGATGCGTCCCCACAGGTGGTGCAGCACCCAATAGCAATGCCCACAGTGGAAACACCGGAACACCCATGTGACGAATCCAGATCAACCCATGTGGGGCCCGCCCATCACCCCAGTTTTTTGGGGGACAGGGGGTGCAACCCCTTGGGATGAAGAAAGATGTGATGAGTCCAAATGAAAGCAGATGTTTGTCCAGATAAAACACAATCAAAGTTGGAGCAAGGGGTGTGCACAAATGCAATTTTTGGGATTTGATTTGATTCAATTCAAATCTTTAAAATTTGAAGTTAACCAATTTCAATTTGAATTAAGCAAATTTGAATCTATTCGTTTGAGTTTATTTGAATTTACACTTCCGTACACATGATTATGCATCCCTTAGGCATCCATACACGTCCGTGTGCATCCTGTAGTTATCCCCTATGAAGCTCGTTTTCATTCCATATGGATCCGTACAAATGCATGCAGATGCGGGAAAGATGAGTATGTACGACCCCGTACACATGCAAATGTCCAGATTAATTCAAACGAATAGATCCAAAATTTGAAACTTGTTCAAATTTTAAATTCAAATTTATGGACATTCTATTTGAGTTCAAATGTTGAAATTCAGATGAATTCCATTGAATTTCGAATACCTTCAAATATTCGTGCACATCCCTAGTTGTAACCCATCATGCTCTAGGAAGAACTATACTGTTGTTACGTGGCTGCCGCTTTGGTGTCTAAAATTAAACTGCTCCAAGGCAATGTCCTTTACCCAAGGGGAATTTCAAAATTTTGGCTAATACGAATTATTTCAATTTCCATATGGATCCTTTTGTCATGGGAAAAATATTCACTTTAGAGTAAGTACTCACTGCCTTGCACGCTAACTTTGAAAACTATCCTGCAAAGGCAAGATGGGTGTCTACTTCAACTGATCATCTGGATGTCTTCCTTGAACGGGATGCGCAAAATATTTGTATATTAGGAAACAGATTTCAGCATCCTTTGAACTGAACAATAGCTTTAAAAATGTTTTCAAAATAGATGTAATACACAGTGTTTGCTTTCTCTGTAAAGGAATTAACATTTCTAGACAGGGTGGGAAACAATTAACAATGAAATTGTGTAACACCTTGACATATTTATCTTCTTACTGGAACTAGCAATTTTTATTTTTTTTATTTTTTGGTTTTTAACTTTAGAGGATTTGCTACCAATTAACTTTCCTCACTGCACACACTTACAAGTAAGGAAGACAGTCTTGCTTAAAAGCAAAGCCTTGAAGCTATTTTAGCAGGATCTTATTTTGATGAGTTTTTAAAAAAATAAAAATCAACTGCTCTACATCCAGGTAACTAGACAGTACCTGACCACAAGTCAGCCAAGCAGTGCAATTATTCATACAATTGGTAATAATCATGTCTGCATAGCTGCTTCATAAAACCTCTAATTACATAGTCAGGATATCCCTAAGCTTTGGGAAACAACATTAACTTCATGATATGAATTTAACAAGCTGAAACTTATACACAACTAAGACATCTTTTAAGGAAGCATGCCAAATCTAGATTTTTTTAAAAAGTAATAAAAATTGGAATTGAAATAATTTTCCAATTTTATTCGGAGAAAGAATGCGATTTATATTTATGAAAAGCGAGAACCAACATTTTAAATGTTTCAACTAATTTTAAAAGGATTTATGCACCGTAGCCAGATAAACAACATGTGGTTGAGTACATCGTTACAAAATGTAATTACAAGTCCATTTGATTTTCTAAAATAAGGATAGTTATGATGATAGTTTAAGTGTTTTAGTGTGTTTCAGTTTATAACCATCTCCAAAAAGAAGATATAATACACTTAAAAATATAGACCATAAAACACTTACAAGACTGTAATTCAGCCTTTATCATCCTCTAGTGATGATTAATTTTTATCTACAAGGTATGTTCCAAAGCAGTGTACATTATTCTTTCATTCAAATTCCTATCAAGCTCTTCTTCCCAAATGAGCTTGAGGTGCTGCGGAGCAAAAAATTATAATAAGTCTGCTGACACTTGAAAACTTGTTTAGATTTTGACTAGGCAGAGCACTCCAAGTGTATTAACATGATGCCGTTTTCTTGAATATTCATGTCTAAGGCTGCTGTTTAACAGCAAGATTTTTTTTTGTTTCTGTTTTATTGCTGTCTTTTGTAATTTCTTTTGTGCTGAACCTTCTGAAATCTGCAGTATATAAATCTAATAAACACACAAAGGAACCTGCTTGAGGGTTGTTTTGTTTTATATCCACTCAAATGTAGAAAGTGACATTGCCTGACATAATCAGTTCTGATTCCCAAAGCCCTGAAGAACACGACCATTAATGCTGAGGTGATAATTTAATTCCATCAGCTGAACAGATTCGCCAGAATATTTTTACACAGATATCAGGTACCTGTGTCTGATGATCTGTAAATTCTGAGGGGAAAACAACCTCAATATATAGCTTTGATTTATACGTCAAGATGGCCATGATGTTCTTGGCCTCCATCTTGAGCCCTGTCCTTTTTGGCTTATTTAGTGGGCCCTGTTTCCCCATGGCACAGACAAACGCCAAGTGATGCTTCATTGACCTAGTTTAGTGAGACTCAAAGTAGGCCGAGTGATGGAAAAGGAAAGGAGCATCGTGGAATATTTAGGGGCTAAGGTAGCACCAATGGAACAGGCCTAACAGGCCTTGAACTGTGGACTGTGGTTTCTTATCAGTAAGTAAGTATCTTGCTCCCTGAATAAAAGGTTACATATGTTACAGTGGTTTCAGTTTTGCATTTCCTGGGACCTAAGCTGGTGATTTTGGCATAACCCTAACCCACATATCTTAAGAAACACTGCCAGGTTCTGTGCCAGTTCCATCATTATTAGAAAGTGGTTAGTATATATCTAACTTAATTTTAAAATCTTGTTTTTTAGTCATTTTAGGGATACCATTTTCTTGTTTTGCTGGATATTCTGCTCTTGGACCAGAAATAAGAGTTTACTCATTTCCTAATTGCTCATGAGGTGGGTCTTGTGGGAACTTTACACAGATTGGAATGAGATTCCCCCCCCCCATGCTCTCGAGAACGATGCATTCTAGTGTATTTTGCCTGCATTTACAAGGAAAGTTTTAAAAGAGTATCCCATGGTGAATTTTTTTGTCTCACAACTTTAAATGTTTCAGGACAAAACTACAAAACTGTACATTTAATGTGACTGAATAGTGCAGCAGATTGCAGAGGGGAGCACAGAAAGAAGACCTTTCCCAGAAACTTAAAAGAGATGCCAATTTGCTGGTGCACTGAGAGCGAAGGCCCATGAATCGCAACACAGTGGGGAAAGGGCTTCTGCCTGGACTCCCATGGTCAGTCACTGCCGGATAAACACAACCCACCCCCCACAAGGACTCAACAAAAGCACCGTTCAGTGCGACCTGAGCCCCACCCTGGTTACACTCAGGAAACTGAGATAAAGGCTCCCGTGGCAAAGGTTCCTCACTGCAGCGAATCTCCCCCAACATCCACAAAATTCCCTCCTAGGAAAACCACTAGAAAAGGCAAGTTCTTGCACAGAGGAAATGTGGCTGCGGATGAACATTAGCAGCACACATTGTTACAAAGACTGGTCTGGGACATAAAGACTTTAATTAAGGAAATTCTGCTCAGCCCATTCACTTGCCCAAAATACAGTCTCGGTGCTTTTCATTTTAAAAACAATAAATTGGTAAGATCCTTTGTAAAAGGGTCAATAGGCAAAGTCAAAATTGGATGGTTCTTAAGAGTAACAGGAACCTGAAAAACCTGCTGGAAGCCCTGGCCAAGGAGGAGGAGGAGGAGGAGGAGGAGAGCCCTGCCATCCATGGGGGGGGAGGGGAGGGGAGATCTAGTGGTGGAAGCCTAGACCCTCTGTCCTCTGGCCGACTCTCCAGCCTGGATGGGCCCTGATCATTTGGAGCTGCTTCCTTGCAGGACTAGGCCTCTCTTGTCAGCTACACCAGAGACCATAAAGGACAGCTGCTTATGCCATCCCTCCTGGGGTGGTCTAGTGGTGGCAGCCTAGGCCCCTCTGCCCTCTGGCTGACTCTCCAGCCAGGCTGGGCACGGACATCTAGGAGGAGGTGATTCTTTGTGGGACTGGGGCCTTTGGTCAGCCGCTCTGGACTCCACTTGGCCTCAGCTGCCTCATTTTTGTGTGTGCGTGTGTTTTGGCTTATTTTGCAACATTCTGTATGATGTGTAATTTTTATAATGTATTTTTATTATAGTGTTTTGATTATTACTTTGCATTGTATGTTTCTTGTTTGCTGTACAACTGCCTTGGTCAAATTTTCTTTTGGAAAGGCGGTATACGAATAAAATGGAAATAAAATAAAAAAGAAAAAGAGAACAAGGCATGAAAATGACAGGTAGCAGCAAAAGGGTGTGTGTGAGAGAGATAATCTGGTCTAAAGCCTCCCCTACAATACTCCAAAGAACCTAACCCTGACAGGAACAGTTGCTTTCCTCCCCTTCCTAGGCAACAAGGAGCCCTTGGGTGAATTGCCAGAGCTCTTGGATTGGTTGAGGAGAAGGAGAATTGCACAATTCTGTACCATCAGGGTCACAGAGCGGTGGCCCCTTGGCTTAGTGCCTCAGCTGAGGCCCCAATTAGGTGCAGGTTGCAGGTGAAGTAAAGTGGTTCTTCACGCAGCATGTGATGGGCGGATGTGCTGGTGATGATGGGAACCACCAACCAGAGGAGCCAAATTGTATGATGATGGCAAAAGCATAACTCGCTGCATCTGGTGTGCAGCTTTTATGCACATCAGGATCTTGGGCTGCCCCTGCTCCTAAAATCCAGGGGGTGAAAACTAAAAATGACATGATGCATATTAAGGGACAAATATCAGTGACAAAATGTGAGGGGACGAGGGACAAAGGATGGGGACAGATGTCCAAATATGTTTCTCCTCTTTTGGGCAGACATGACCTGAACTCTACACTCCTAGATGGAATTATCTGCAGGGCCCAAAGTATGAAGCTGGCATTGACGAGTGACATAAAGCCAGTCAAGCTGAGAATTTCTCAACCTAAATTCCATTATCTCTGCCTAGCATTCTGGAGGAGGAAGAGGAAGAGTTGGCCTTTGTACCCTGCTCCATCTTTAAACTTACCAGAATCCATTTGAAAAGAGCTTTAATTTAAAAAGTGCAAGGCAGATTGCAAAATAGTCTTTTCAGTTCCAAGCAAGGCATGTACTGCTTGGTATAGTGGTTATGGAGCCAGACTCTTACCTGGGAATACTGGTTTGATTCTGCACTCTTACACAAAGCCAGCTGGGTGTCCTTGGGCTAGTCACAGCTCTGTTTCTGAGCTCTCACAGCCCCACCTGCCTCACAGGGTTTTTGTTGTAAGGAGAACAAAAAACATTGTCGGCCGCTTTGCATCCCCTTAAACGGGTGAGAAAAGTGAGGTAGAAAAGCCAATTCTTCTTCTTTAAAATGTATTCTGGTAATTTTAAAGATGGAGCTCAGTCTAATACAGAGATTCAGGCTTTCTGGTCCTCTTTCCTGTACTTACAACCTGTATGCCAACTGGAATGCCAGTTGCTCTTGCATGAGAAACTTTTCATAAACAGCATTTTAGTTATATTTTACCTAACAGGCCACTGATGAAGACTCTTTAGTCGAAACGTGTATGGCACTAAATTCTTTGTTTTTATCAGCTGTTTTATATTTTATATTTTAAGTTTGATTTTTATTTTGGTGTGTGTTTTTAACTTGTTGCATTTAAATTTGTTATGTTTGATGTTTTTACACCTTATTTCTTTTGAGCGCTGTTGCAATTTACCATTTATATTTTTCTATCAGTGGGGTTACCATACCCTTTTAGTAATTATTATATTTCTTTGTATTTTTGGCATAGTACCCTAGTTTGGTTTTTTGCTTATGCCAGTCACAAACTCCAGTCCTGAGGTCTGGAGATGCCCTGCCTCTGCTGGCACATCCTCTCAAGCCTCAGGATCCTGAGACATGTGGCTACTCTGTGTACTGTCTCTTCTTTCCTACTAGCATCAATTCCAAGTCTAGATGATCAGAAATAAGTCAATGGCTAAAGGTATCTTATTTTAGGACACAGAATCTTGAGTCTTCAACCCAACAACATCTGCAACCTCAAACAGCTCAAGCTTTTTTATTATTTGAGGATGAAAGGGATGGGGAATGGCAACTGAGAGTATCTAAGACTTCAAAAACAGGTAATACAAAGTATTTGGTCAATTAAATGCCAGGCAACCCTCAAACGCTGCCCTTCTCTCTGCATCCCTGCAGAGCTTCAAGAAAGGCCCAACGCAATGCTCTACCTTCAAACATTCTTGCTGGGCCAGCACCTGGCACAACTGATGCTGAGTCAGCAACAGGCCATTCAGTCAAGAACTCACTGGCAGTGTGAAAATAAACAAAAGAAACAGGGGCACAACAGTGAGGCCGTGTCTTCATGGCAACGTTATCTCGGATTCAAAACGTATTCAATTTTCAGAGCCCACACGGCAGTTTGGCTTAACATGCTTTTCCCATGTTAAACCATGCCAAACCGTTCTGAATCTCAATCCTGATTTCAACAGGTCTCACTCAGGATTGTGCGCTCGATACGTGTTTAATTTTTTTACTGTGTGGACAGTACCGTTTTCAGGGATGAGATTCCGTGTTCAGGGTGTCCCTCCCCCAATTGCACTGTACCCAATGGCTGTCCGTATTCCGGGCACGTCATGTTTAGGGTTTCCCTCCCACAAAAGCTTGTGATTTCAAAAAATCCAGCCTTCACACAGCAGCACTACACTGTAGCGACAGAACCACTTCACTCCTGATTAACAATGTTGCAATTTTGCACAATTCTTCTGCCTATTTAACAAGGAGGGGTCTGACTTGAGAGGACTCTTGGCTTCTCAGCCTTTATAGTCACATCAGTGCCACGTAGCAAGGCACGGTCAGCTCTTAGCATTCCCAGGTAGCCTGCAAAGTCGGCTCAAGCAAGAGTCTGCCAGTGCTACCTTCACCCAGCTGAGCACCAGGTTTTCCATAATGCCTGACCTGCAGATGTCACCCAGGCTGCTGGCTTCTTCTTTGTGTCCCCAGGCAAAGCTTTTGGGTGCTGTGAAGGAGGGTGGAGTGAGAAACAGCTCTGCTGTCAGCCCTCTGGAAAGGAGCAGCGATACCCTGCCAACCTTCTTTTCTGTGCACAGAGCAGCTGGGGGTGGCGGCGGCAGCAGCGGCGGTGGCCGCAAGAACAGCCTGGAGTGATGTACGAGTAGGGCAAGAACAGCCTGGTGAAGCCGCCCTACTTGTACATCGCTCCAGGCTGTTCTTGCCGCTGCCGCCGCCCCTGGCAACAACAGCCTGGTGAAGCCGCCCTACTTGTACATCACTCCAGGCTGTTCTTGCCGCTGCCGCTGCCGCCGCCGCCGCCACCCCCACCCCCTCCATGTTAAATAGGCAGAAGAATTGCGCAAAATCACAACGTTAATCGGGAGCGAAGTGGTTCCCTCACTACAATGTAGTGTGTGAAGGCTGGATTTTTTGAAATTGCAAGCTTTTGTGGGAGGGGGCTTCCATGCAAATGGAAATTTCACGGCAGGAGGAACCCCAATCAGAGACAGGGGGTGGGCACATGACTGGCAATGGGTGGGGAGGACAGGACTGCCGTGCGGACTCCGAGGATTGATTCTGAGATAAGGTTGCAATCGGAATGCCATCAGGATGCCGCCGAACCAGATCAAGTTGAAGGCCGTGGAGACAGTTTCAACCCGGTTCAATTATTTCAGTTTCGGGAAACCAATATAAGGCATCCCGTGAAGACACGGCCTGAGTTTCCTCACAACCAGATGGTGGTAATCTGGCAGCATCATTTTGTTCTGCTGGGGGGAAACACACTAGTTCCTATTGCTAGTTCCTATTGCTTTACTTGAATATTTATCAGCAGTAGAAAGGCTCTTTAAAATTGAAATACTCTTCTCATTTACTATTCCACTAACACTCAAATCTCCTTTCTCAATCAGCTCTTCAAATCGCTGTAACCACTCTAACAATATGTTGGTGTATGTAATATATTCAACAAATGCAGTAAATATTTATTACTTTCTTGAAAAATATAATTTAAATGAGAAAGCCTACATAATGTGCAGGAAAGAAGAGATGTCAGTCAGTTTGGTCTAGTGGTTAAGGAGCCAGACTCTTATCAGGGAATACCAGGTCTGATTCCACAACTCTCCATGAAGCCAGCTGAGTGACCTTAGCCTAATCACAGCTCTCTTCTGAGCTCTCAACAGCCCCACCTACCTCACAGGGTGTCTGGTGTGGGGAGAAGAACAGAAAGTTTGTCAGCTGCTTTGAGTCCCCTTTAAATGAGTAAAAAAAGCTGAATATAAAAGCCGACTCTTCTTCTCTTGTGATACAAGCCTCAAATGTTTAACAGCATTTTACTTCTATTATTGTTTATAAGTTTGGCTTCCAGTGACACTGGTTTCCCCCACACCCATTTGTGTCTTAATTATAACATCTATCAGTTCACCTATACACACATTTCACAAAAGATACCCTGGACATCAAATTCTAAAAGTAAGAAGGGTAACCAATATCTATTTTTTACATTAAGGTGCTGATCATTTGGAATTCTCCAAAAATACCTTCAGCATTTTTAAAGACCTAAGTAGAATTTTTTTTTCTTAAAGTGTTTTTTTTTTCTGTTTATGTCTTTGGAAAGAACATTCCGTATAATGAAAAACATGACCAAATTTTTCACAGTACATCACTATAAAACCCTGTAATTGACTTCTGGGGTTGGTTTACTCTGTGTCTATTTTTGTCTACATAGAAAACAGAAATGATGTGGTGAAAAGACCAAAATGTAGGTCCCATTGCAGGATAAGGCTCCATCCTGATTAGCAAAGTAGTATTATGTTTTCTCTGGGAAAGATGCCCATTTTGCAAAAGGGAATTCAGTCCACATGAATCAAGGAGTCGCCAGTGGGCTCTGTAGAGCTTGCAACTGCTATCAAGGCTTCTCTTGCTTTAGCTGGATGAGAACGAATCTGCTGAGTCCTTCCACAGAGTGGAATGTAACCCCACCTATGACTTTTATTAGAAGTTAAATCGTATAAGAATTTCAAACTTTCTACAGTTTTTCAAAGGAACAGAGCAGCATTAAGCTGCTATTATTTATTTACCTTAACCCAGAATGACCTAGTGTTTCAATATGATTTCATACGGTTAAACAAAAAAAGGGAATGTCAATTCATAATCCATTGTTTCATATTTATAGTACATGCTGTACCTATTACTTAGATTATACACACACACACACACATATATTTCAAAATTGGTTATTCCATTTGCTGCTGAATATACAGACCACCACAGAATCTGACCTGAATAAAAGTGCATCTATTACAAATAGTAATTCCAGGTTCTGCAGGTGGAAAGAAAGAACGACAATGATGACCCCCCCCCCTCCACCTTCAAGAACTTGTCTTTAGAAGCAACTGTGCAAGCACATGGTCCTCCAGAGAGCATGCCACCTTTTGGTTTGCAGAAGAAGAGTGGAGGAGGGCGGAACTGAACCCGGTATTCCCAGATAAGAGTCCAACTCAGTAACCACTAGACCAAACTGGCTCAAACTGAAGAAACTGGATTAGCTGAATGGGACATTCTTGCTGTTTGACTTCAGGAGCTGCCAAAGGAATAATGTTGGATTCCAATACCTATAAAAGAGCCACAGAAGGAGTCGAAGATGCCTTGTGGAAACTGAAGGTACAATTCACAGGCACAGAGAGCCTGTATTATCATCTGACAGATGGCAAGGAAATGCATGTAATTTGATGAAACCACTGAAGTACAGGATGCCAGGATCCAGAGAGAGAAAGAATGAGAACATAAACAGAGTGCACAGAACTAACAACAGATTCATGCTGGACTTCAGAGAGAGTTGAAACGCGGGAAATATTGGAGGAGCTGCTGAAACATCTAAGAGGGCAGCTAGCTGGGAAGAGAATCAATTAGTTCTGTAAGGAAAAAGTGGTGTCAGCTACACAGAAGCCACAGGGAGAGGGGAGGCGAAGACTAAGCAAACGGGATGGGAAGCAACTGACAATTGTTTAGAAGCCTCTTTCAGAGAATTATGGAAAGTCCAAGTTTTGGAAAGCAAAATTTCCAGGAGCAGAGTGCCGAGATCGAAGGAGAAAGATGCCGAGATGGAAGAGGCAAGAAAAACAGGCGGGCAGGTGACGGGGCCCTTGGGGATGTGACAGCAGAGTCCCACTTGCAAGGTGTCAAGAGAATGAGGGTTTGCAGGGGAGAAGGTATCAGTCTGAGGGAAAGAGAAGTTCTCTCTTAAAGATATATTTCTTAAAATTGAACAGGTCTTCTGTCGCATAAAGGAGGAGCAGGGCTTCTTGTGGTGAGTGATTTTATTATTAGAAATACAGGTAACTGAAGGTAAGGTGAGCCTGCTGAACACACAGTGATTTGCTTGGCTGGTGCAAAGGCTGTGGATAAAACACGCCCTCTAAACAAATTGCTAGGTAGTGCTCAGGAGGACACGGCTATTATCACGGGTCTGAGCACCAAAAGCAACCTGAAAATGTTAAAAGCCAGGATCACCAAGGCAGCTTTCCTTCAAATGCCCGTTTCCATTCCATGCCCAGATCCAGCTAGGCAGGCAGAGCTGAAATACCCTGACGCACGGATGAGACGGTGGTGGTGGGAGGAGGATGTCCTGTTAGGCAATGGAGAATATTTTGATGAAAAAGCAGACCTGTACAAATGTGCCAACACATAAAATCAAAAAGGAATTTGAGCAGCTTTTAAACTGATAGCGGGGAGGGCAGGAGAGTCTAATTTGGAAAGGGTAACTGCTCAGGGAAAAGACTGAAAAGAACTGTGCATCCTAAAGGGAAATAGAAATAGGCAATGAAAATTTACTCAGATGTAACAACTGTTCAAAGATACTAAACAAACTGTGGAAAATGGCAGAAGTCTAAATAGTACTGAGTAAGACTGGGTCAAATGCACCAGTAGATAAAATTCAGTTTAGAGGCACAGGACTGTTAGGTTAATTCACTTGACCGTCCTGGTTATAAATGGTTGCACTTGCTTACTCATGTGTGGAACTCAAAGGAAGGGGGGATTCATAGAATCAGAAAGTTGGAAGGCACCTCTAGGGACCTCCAGTCCAACCCCCTGCTCAATGCAGGATTTCCTAAACCATCTCAGACAGATATAGGTTCAGCCTCTGCTTGAAGACCTCCAGGGAAGAATTCACTACCTCCTGTGGCAACCTATTCCACTGACTGATCACCCTCACTGTCAGGAAGTTTCTCCTAATATCTGATCTGTATTGACTCCCTTGAAGTTACATCCCATTGTTTCTAGTCCTTCCATCTTGAGCAAGTGAGAATAGGCATGACCCCTCTGCACTGTGACAGCCCTTCTGATACCTGAAGATGGCTATTATGCGTCCTCTCAGACTTCTCTTCTGTAGACTAAATATTCTTAGATCCTTCAACCTCTCCTTGTAGGACATGCTTTCCAGACCACTGACCATTTTGTTAGCCCTCCTTTAGACTTGCTCTATTTTGTCAATGTCTTTTTTAAACTGGCGTGCCCAGAACTGGATACCATACTCTAGATGAGGTCTGACCAAGGTAAAGAGGAATAATTACTTCTCGTGATCTAGACTCTATGCTTCTCTTGATACTTCCTAGGATGATGTTTGCTTTTTTGCAGCTGCATCACATTGTTAACTCATGTTCATCCTGTGATCAATCAGTACACCCAGATCCCTTTCCCTTGTGCTACTACTCAGCCTAATTCCTCCCATTCTGTATTCATTTTTACCATTTTTCTTACAAAGATGTAGGACTTTGCATTTGTCCCTATTAAATAGCATCCTGTTAGTTTCAGCCCACTGTTCAACCTTATCTAGATCTTTCAGAATCCTTTCCTTCTCCTCCCTAGTGTTAGCAACCCCTTCAAGGTTTGTGCCATCTGCAAATTTAATCAGCATCCCTTCAACTCCCTCAACCAGATCATTTATAAAGATATTGAATAGCACTGGACCCAGGACAAACCCCCTGTGGCTCTCCGCTTGAAACATTCCTCCAATTGGACATGAAACCATTTATTACCACTCTTTGAGTGTGATCACTAAGCCAGTAACGAATCCACCTAACAGTTGTCCTGTCTATCCCATATTTGATCAACTTTTCAGTAAGTATGGTATGAGACACTTTGTCAAATGCTTTGCTGAAGTCAAGATATACTTTGTCTACAGCATTGTTCACTTTCTGCCTTTCATCACCATAATAAGACCCTTACTGGGAATAGTGACCATAATGCAATACAATTAAAAACAAACAGAAATGAAAACTTACAATCCATGCTCAATACAATTACATTTGATTTCAAAAAGAAAATTCACAGAATTGATGAAATGGGTGGAGAGGAAACTCAAAGGGAAAATTGAAAGAGCAAACTCTTTTCAGGAAGATTGACATTTGTTTACAACTGCACCAACAGAAGCTCAAGTGCAGTGTATTCCTAAAACATCAAGGCCAGAAGGAAGACAGTTGACTAGTGTTGTCAAGGAATTTATTAGTGCATGAAAGCATACTTTGTAAAGTAAAAGGCTTGTCCTAATGAAGAAAACTAAAAGAAACTCATACTTTGGCAAATGCAAAAAAAAGAGAGAAGCACAAAGAAAATTTGAACACCATATTGTCAGAATTCAAAAACAGATAATGAAGTATTCTTCCAATACGTTAGTAGAAGGAAGGAAACTAGGGAAACTAGGGAAAGAAGGGGGGTTCAAAAGTGTGCTAAGAGGACACAAGGAGATAGTAAAGGAAAGGAAAGTTGAAAGGAAAGGAGAAGAGGAGGATCCTGGGGATTTCCTTTGCAAGCCAGGGAAGGAGCACTCAGAGCACTAAACATAACTTTACTCACAGCAACCACATGAGCAAGGGCTAAAAGACAGGGAACCCTGACCCAAGTTCATACTGCTGTGTAGAGATCCTAATCCTGGGGCCTTTCTGCACTTGGCCTTATTCTGGAACATATCTCAGAACAGGGGCCTGATATCCTCATGCCAATGCAGTCTGTGAAAGACCTCAGATGAGGCCTGCTGTAGTCTATATTAGCATATGGACAACAAACCCCTGTCCCAAGATATATTCTTAAATAAGGCCAAGTGCAGAAAGGGCCCTGGTCTCTGAAGTTCCCAACTCCAGCACCTTAATCATAATAAAACACTGACCAGACTTCTTACCACTGTAGGTTTAACCCATATTCTATGACCATGGCTAGTTTCTCTAAATCCACACAAAGATCAAATCAAAGTATATCCTGTTGTTTGTTTGTTTATATTTAAGTATTTGCATCCCACTCTTCACCTGAAGATCTCCAAGCAGGCAACAATATTCTATAAAAACAACAAACCAATAAAACAGAACAAAACATCCTTAAAGGATGAGCCTTCCACCCTACCACGACCACAGCTAAAGGAAGTATCAAAATTGGGATGAATTCATGCTTTAATGAGGTGCTGAAAAACATACAAGCTGCGTTCCCATTATAAGCTTATTTCAGTTTCAAAATGGTTTCAATCCTCGCAGTTCCCACGTCAGGTTGTCTTAACATGCTTTCCGTGTGTTAAATCGCCCCAAAGTGTTGTAAATATTAATCCTCATTTCAACAGGTCTCACTCTGGTGCATGCGCTTGAAACGTTTTACATTTTTTACTGTGGGAACGGTACCATGTTAAGGGATGAGAATGCATGTGTAGGGTTTCCCTCCCCCAATAGCTTGCTTCCAAAGATAGTGATTTTACTGTAAAAATCAACCCCTAGCAATCCAACCACTTCACACCTGATAATGATGTTGCAATTTTGAAAGTTCTGACCTTTAAAAAAGGGAAAGGAAAGGAAAGCAGCTGCAGGTTCTGTTTTTAAGGCTGTGGCGTGAGCGGGCGGAGGGGGGTTGAGCTGTCGCTGCTGCTGTGTGCGCTGGGCAATGGGGAGAGGAGGGAAAAGAATCGCTGGCTGCCCGCTGCTGTTTTTCCTCCATCCAGGCAAGCGGCAGCCACCCAGTTAGGCTCCCAGAAGGGGTTCCTTATGGGTGGTGCGTTCATGCCAGGAGAAAGAGGGCAGGGCAGCCCCGAAAAGCAGCTTTTAAAAAGTAGCCACTTGAGTCCCCCCCTTGAGTCACGTACGATCCTCAGAATCCAGATCAAACGTAATTAAGTTGAAAGTAATGGGATCAGGCAAATTCGCATTTGCATTCAGTTCTATTATTTCGGGTAAGGGAAACTGAATTAAGCTTATAATGGGAACGCGGCCACGGTGTTGGTGCCTGGCATGACTCAGTGAGATGTTGTTCCAGAGCCTGCGGAGGACTGTGTCACGTCGCAGGCCGGTCAGGCAACAGGCAAACGCTCGCGCAGCTACTCAGTACCAAAGGCTCCGGCTGTACTCGTAGTTAGTTCCAGTCCAGGGTCTAGGAGTCCAGAGTCAGCGAGGATCAGGTAGTCCAAGGAGTCAGCAGGTCACAAGGGGTCCAGGATTTCAGCTCAGGAAACAAGAGGCTGTTCAGACGTTGTCTGCAGCAAGTGGAGGCAAGGTGAGCTTGTTCTTAAATAGGAGAGTCAGAGCCACGCCCACGGTGCAGCTGGGCTAATCGCTCTGATCTCCGCCTCACCTGCTTCTGCTGCCTAAGCAGGCGATGAGAGAGCCTTTGATTAGGCTCACTGCTGGTGGATTCATCACCTGAACTGTCTGGCTGATCACCTGGGCCCGGACTTAGCTCTTCCATGCCTGCAATGCCCTGCTGTGGGTCCTCCTCAGCCAGTGGTTGGATTGCAGGCATAGCCTCCTCTTCCGATGAGGCTGAACAGGGCATGACAGACTGCCACAGAAAAGGCCTTCTCATGTGTCACCACCTCTTACACCTCTGGGATTCACAAAGCCATAAGAAGAGCCCTCCCTTCTGATCTTAAGGGGTGGGCCCAAACAATCTAGGGCTTTGCATCAATACCTGGAACTGGGCTCAGTACCAAATAGGCAACCACTGCCAATCTTTCGAATCCTGAGCGATGTGTGCCTAGCCAGAAACTGCCACCTGCAGTCAGGGTGTTGCATGCTGCATAAGTCCCAGCTTCTGGAGGTTCCTGGAGCATGGATCCGCATGGGCAAGTTTCCCCTATCCAGGAAAAACCAAAGCTTCATTCACCTCACAGACACCCTATGGCAAAAATCATCTAGGGTCAAGAACAAAAGAAAGACATCCTGGCTCTCATGCAAGAGGTTGATCTAAATTTGATCCACTAACACTGCTTCCCATACAGGCTGATGGATGAAACCTAGAGGGATCCACCTCACATACTAGACCCTTCCTTACATTATCTCCTGTGATTCACTGCTAGCAGTTTAAGAGAAGCAGACCCAGCCAGAGGGAATTTGAATAAGACCTAAACTGTAATCTCTGCTATAAAACCACATAAAAGCGTTTAAACATTGGAACCAAAGACACAATGCAATGACTGTGTATGAGAAGTGGCTTCTAGTTGTCCTAATATCCGTTTCCCCATGTGTAGTTGCAGTATATGAACTAGTTGTTCCAACTTCCCTGTGTGAAAAGAACAGGAAGGTATTTAATGAATACAAATATCTGAATTTAATGCCAGGAATTCCTCTCCAGAAGTTAGTTTCACTATTTTCAGGGAGAATTATTGTCATGTAAAGAGAAACTGGACAAATGTCCAAGGGTCCAATCCTGCACACAGCTGTTCAAGTACAAATTATATTATTCTCACAACTTGCAATTAAACATGAGATTGCGACCAGCCATGTAAGCCCTCAATAAAAGATGAGGAAGAGAAGCATCTCTTCTGCCTCATTAATGTGGCATCTTAATTAGAATTGTATTCCTGTAGCTTGACAGGATTCACTTCTTCACCGCAGCTCATGTTGCAGACTGGCAGCAAAGAAGGTGATTCCTCTGAAGCCAGGGGGGCAAAACAAGCTCCCTCCATTCATCATTTCTGTGAGGATTTTCTAAGCACCCACAGCCCTTGTGGTGGCATAGGCATTGATGACCACCAACCCATGGCAGCTGATGTGTGTGAACACAGCCTGAAGCCATTAACCTTAGTGAAAGCAGGTTGATGAACTTCAAAGTCCACATTCTACAGGTTTCCAAAAAAGTCTTATAAACCTGCTCTCTGAAGGGGGGCACCTGGCTGTGTTCATCTGTACTGGCTACCAAATATTCTTCTCAGAAAGAGCCAAGACTTTACTTGGTGCCTAAAAGTTAGAAGTGTTGGCACTAATCAGGCCTCCAAGGGAAGGGTGTTCCATAAATGAGGTGCCATGGCTGAAAAGGCCCCACCCCATGTTCAAACTGTGCTGATTTCTCCAACTGGTGAGACCCGATGCCGCATTTATTAAACAAACTATCAGTTAATGTGAGGCAACGTTGACCTTTGTAAGAAAAAAAATACTCATCTGAGTTTGCTTATTAAGAAACTGTGTTTGCTTGTTTTTAATATGCATTGAAAACTCACAATAGCCACTGAAATCAACCAACCATAACTAATCATTGTTCTGTTCCAAGCTATATGCTGATTACGCAATAAATACAATACTTGCCCTCGCTGTAATGAAATTTATTCATTTCTCTTTGTTTTTTTAAAGGAAATGGTAATTCAGATATTTCACATGTTGAGTGACTTCTTACTGGAATCTTAACTCACACATTACAGTACCTGGACTTGGCTGTGTCCGCATGTGGCAAAAGAAGTAACTCAGAAACGTCTTAAGAGAAGGCAGGATGAGGCCCCTTAGTTCTTCCCCATCTCTGACCATCCTTCCCATCATCAGAGAGGGGGTGGAGGCTGGCAGGCGACCAGCTCTACGCCATCCCTTTGAGGTGCTTTTTACTGCGTGCAAACACAGCATTTGTCAAGAATCAGATTCAGGTTGAGTGAAGGGGGCAGGCTCTCTTGCAGCTTTTTGCTTCCAGAGTCTGCTGGCAAAGGATCCTGACCTTTCATAATGATGGGGCAGATGACATCAACTAATTCGGGCAAATGAGCTCAGCGTGGCAGCTAGCTGACAAATTACCTTTCAGAAACCACTAACAGTAGCTTACAGAATCACAGCACTTACTCTAACAACAAAGATGTTGATTTCAGCTAAAATGCCTTCTTTTCAGAATGATTTCTAAGTCCTTTTCAAGACGGTCCCTTTTTTGGAGTAAGGTCTTCGTATAAACATGCTACACAGAAGTGGTTTCATTACTGAACTTACAACAGATCAAACAGCAATATTTAGCAAACCAAACTAAAGTGACCATTCACGCTTGCAGTTCATCACCCTTCGAGGCCATAAGGCACAGAGGACCAAAACAGAATACGGAATATGAAGTAACTTATCCAGACTAAGCAAACTACTTGAACAAGACTTTGTGAATGGGGAAGGATAAGAAAATGTCAGGATGTCTTACAAAAAGAAAATAGGAGCGTTCATTTTTTAATCAGATAAGCCTTAGGGAAAAAAAACCCAAAGCAATTCCCACCAGTGAGGAAACAACCCATTGTCAACGTGTTCCCAGACACAACCAAGGCCGCGTTCCCATTATAAGCTTATTTCAGTTTCAAAACGTTTTCAATCCTCGCAGTTCCCACGTCCGGTTGGCTTAACATGCTTTCCGTGTGTTAAATCGCTCCAAAGTGTTGTAAATGTTAGTCCTCATTTCAACGTTCATGCGCTTGAAACGTTTTACATTTTTTACTGTGGGAACGGTACCGTGTTAAGGGATGAGAATGCGTGTGTAGGGTTTCCCTCCCCCAATAGCTTGCTTCCAAAGATAGTGATTTTACTGTAAAAAATCCACCCCTTAAAGCAGCCGCTACACTGTACCAATTCACCCACTTCACACCGGATAACAATGTCGCAATTCTCCACAATTTTGAAAGTTCTGACCTTTAAAAAAGGGAAAGGAAAGGAAGGCAGCTGCAGGTCCTGTTTTTAAGGCTGTGGATGTGGATGTGAGCGGGCGAAGGGGGCTTGAGTTGCCGCAGCTGCTGTGTGCGCTGGGCAATAGGGAGAGGAGGGGAAAGAATCGCTGGCTGCCCGCTGCCGTTTTTTCTCCATCCAGGCAAGCGACAGCCACCCAGCCACCCAGCTAGGCTCCGTGAAGGGATCCATTATGGGTGTCACGTTCACATTAGGAGGAAGAGGGCAGGGCAGCCCCGAAAAGCGGCTTTTAGAAAGTAGCCACTTGAGTCCCCCCTTGAGTCACGTACGCCACATACGATCCTCAGAATCCGGATCAAACGCGATTTAAGTTAAAAGTAATGGGATCAGGCAAATTCGTGTCTGCATCCAGTTCTATTATTTCAGTTTAGGGAAACTAAATTAAGCTTATAATGGGAACGTGGCCCAAGAGAGTATCTGGTAAAAGGCCAAGAGAGCATATGCATTTGTTCAAATTCTTGGGCAGTCCTTATGGACTAAATTCCATCAGTTTTAACTTCCATAATGTTGGTAAAATTTGTCCGATTAATATAGTCCTTTTAAAACATTAGGTTTTTAATCAACGCTATTTTTTCAAGAGCAAATCCAAATAATAGTTCCCAACCTGCAGTCTGAAATGGTGGTCAACACACTCCATACCCTTTGTTGAATTATCAGCCAAAGTACGCCTTACACCCAGAAGAGCTTCTCGCAGTGCTACAAAGACCTTCTACACCCCACGCTACAATGCATCGACTGAATTCTCTCCATACAAGCATGACAAAACTGATATCTCACATATGCTTGGAAGAAGTTGGTGGTTTGCTGAAGTCTGCTGCGAACCTTCATTATATATACTATATTTACCTTGGCTTTTGTCTAGTATTGTTTTTAATGTGTTTTTTAATACTTTTTTATGGTTGTAACCTGTCCTGAGACCTTCATGAGCAGCACAGGATAAAAATGCAAATAAATAAAGTTTCATAGGTGTCTGAGTAGATCCAAATGAGGAATTCTTCATAGTTCCATCATCAATATATATTAAAATTGCAAAAATGTCAAGAGTTTTCATATTTTCAAAGTCTGGTGTCATTTTTCCAGAAGCTGAGCTGGAGGACAACAAACTCACCCTAAACAAAACTGAGTTAACATCAAGTAACAGCCTCCCTCCCTTTTTTAAAAAATAAGATCAAGCAAATCAACAAAGAAACAAATGACCTAGAACATGGTTAGTTTAATGTCAGTTCCATGCAAGGTGATGGAAACCATCATTAAAGACAAAATTAGTGTGCACATGGAGGAGCAAGCATTGCTGAACAAAAGCCAGCATGGCTTCTGCTAAGGTAAATCATGCCTCACAAACTTCTTGGAATTCTTGGAGAGTGTCAATAAACACGTGGATAAAGGCGAACCAGTAGACATTGTCTATCTGGACTTCCAGAAGGCTTTTGACAAAGTCCCACATCAAAGGCTACTGAGTAAACTCATCAGCCGTGGAATAAAAGGACAAGTTCTGTCCTGGATTTGTGACTAGCTTAAGGGCAGGAAGCATAGAGTAGTAGTAAACAGCAAATTCTCAGAGTGGAAAGAAGTAAAAAGTGGGGTCCCTCAAGGCTCAGTATTGGGACCAATGCTTTTTAATTTATTCATCAATGATCTAGAAGAAGGGGTACATAGTAAAATAGCAAAGTTCACTGATGATACTAAATTATTTAGGTTAGTAAAAACCTAAAGAGATTGCCAAGAGGTCTGGAGGGATCTCTTAGCATTGGGTGAGTGGGCAACCAAGTGGCAAATGTGCTTTAATCTTAACAAGGGCAAAGTAATGCACATCTGGGCCAAGAATCCAAATTATGTCTAGAAACTGATGGGGTCTGAACTTTCTGCAACACACCAGGAAAGGGATCTCAGGGTTTTGGTGGACAGGTCAATGAATGCCCAGTGCGCAGCAGCAGCGAAAAAAGCTAATTCAATGCTGGGAATAATTAGGAAGGGAATAGAAAATAAGTCAGCAAGTGTCATTTTTCCTCTTTATAAATCTATGGTGAGGCCACATTTGGAATATTGTGTACAATTCTGGTCACCACACCTCAAAAAGGATATTGTGGAACTAGAGAATGTGCAGAAAAGGGCAACCAGAATGATTAAGGGTCTGGAACACCTCCCTTACGAAATCAGGCTGCAATGTCTAGGCCTTTTCAGTCTGGAGAGACAGTGTTTAAGAGGGGACCTGATTGAAGTATATAAAATTTTGCATGGTATAGAAAAGGTGGATAGAGAACATTTATTTTCTCTATCGCACAACACTAGAACCAGGGGGCATCTATGAAGCTGATGGGTAGGAGAGCCAGATCTGACAACGGGAAGTATTTCTTTACCATTAGGGTCATCGGCTTATGGAATGTGCTGCTGGAAGAGGTGGTGACCGCTACCAGTCTAAATGGCTTTAAGGCAGGGTTAGACAAATTCATGGATGACAGATGTATCAATGGGTAACAGAATGAATGCCTAAGTGCATCTCTCAGGCTGGGGGGCAGGGGGAACCGGGGCACTTCTAAGGCCATTTGCTGAGATTTGAGAGCAGAAGACGGGCCCTTGTCTCTGCTTGAGATGCCCATGAGCATTTGGTGGGCCACTGTGTGCTGGACTAAATGGGCTGTGGCCTGATCTAGCAAGGCTTCTCTCAGGTTCTCTTATGTTCTTATAAAAAACCCAAACCAGCTTTTCAGATGCAATGTAGACATATCTACTGTCTTACATGTTACATATCTTTTATTTAACAAATCCTATCTTATGCAATATAAAGAAGACAAGCTGATACAGTACAATGAAAACAAAGCCCTTCTGTCCATGAACATTTTCTTATACCAAAAGCGAGTATTAGTAGCTACTGTGTATATTTTAGAAAAGCATACTAGGTACTAATTTGTTCCAGGACACAATTAGAAATAGCTTAGTCTTTATTATAAAGATCATCCCTCCCACACTGTAGCACTGAAGGAGATATTTGTTTCCATGTACTAGTTGAAGTGGACCATACCACGAGATTCCATGGCAGGATACAACAACCAAAATCCACTATAAAATTAGTTTTAAAAAACAAGGTTGAATGGGATTTAATATCAGTAATTAAAATACATTTAAAATTATAGTCCCAAGCAGGAAAGGATAAGAATGTGTTTTCCCTAGTTATTTTAAAGGGAAGTCTACAGTGAAGATGCCTGATGCTCTTGCATGTTCTGAGGGCTCTTATTGAAAAGACCATTTCGTGCATCCTCATCTCTTCAATTTCTAGGGATGGTGGATCCATCACGAGGGCCTCACAGGTAAATCATAAGAGATGGGCAGGTCCCTAAGGGCGGCTTTTCTTCGGCTATTTGGGCCCCAAGCTGGTTGGAACCTTATAGGTTAAAGTTAAAATGCAGAACTGAACTCAGAAGCAAATTGGCAGTCAGCGCAGCTTTTAGGATCAGCACATCATAGCAAATTTCTTGCCACTTCCGCACCAGCTTCAGAAGCAACCCTGTGCAGACTGCATTACAACAGTTCAATCTGGAAGTTACCAGTGAATGGATTTCTTTGGCCATGCTGTCACTATTCGGAAAAGAACAAAACAAAAAAAATCTCTACCCCTCAAACTCAATCAACAAAGAAAACAAAAGTTACAGGCACTGCAACTATGAAGAATGTATTTTAAAAAATACTGCAATATATTCAATATATGACGATATTAAAAGAATGACAAATATCAAGTCAATCAGGTCGTATTCATCAGTATTCAGCTGCTTGTATATATAGTCCACAAGCTGTTAGATACACTATGTAGTTTTCTTGGGTCACTCTGCATACACAAAGCCCCAAAATGGTGGCCTTACGTGAACTAGGCAACCAAAGTTATGTATGGAACTATCAAGGTACACAATGATAGAATATATTAATGACAGAAAACAAATATTAAATAGTAGAATCTTGAGAGAAGTCCATGGATACATCTGCTATTATACAACAGTTTGTGGGAACCCATTCCCTTTATGTTCTACTCTGGACTGTGCAAGGTATCAACCATGCCTCTATTTACACTAAAACATTTCAATCCCTCCCTGCTGCTGGAAGATGCAGGGTCAAAAGACCATGTTACTAGGTATAGTTGGAGCGTTCACCTTTTAAGAAATTTTGGAAGACAGTGCTAGGTGAAGCGAAGATGATTTTAAATGAAAACATTAGTCTTGAACCCAAATTCTTTGTTCCTAGTGGTTAGGGAGCCAGTCTCTTATCCAGGAATACTGGGTTTGATTCTGCCCTCCTCCATGAAAGCCATGGGTGACCTTGGGCTAATCACAGCTCTCTTCTGAGCTCTCAAAGCCCCACCCACCTCACAGGGTGTTCTGTTGTGGGGAGAAGAACAGAAGTTTTGTCAGCCCCTTTGAATCCCCTTAAATGGATGTGAAAAGCGGGGTAGAAAAACTCTTCATATTTTATTCAGATAATTTACAAATTAAGAGCAAATAATTAAATACATGGCTAAAGCAGCACAATTCACCATCGCAGAAGTACAGAAGACTGTGAGAGACCTGCAGATCTCTAAATGGTATAAAAAGCCCTGGAATTCATCAGCAAACAAGTATTTGAATGAAAAACATTGGTAAAATGTTACCAACACCAATGACCTTCACTCTGCCTTGAAGTGGCTTCCCCTAAAGAGGGAGCCCCAATTTGCCGTCTGGCTCTTCAGTGTTAGCACTGGCAGCCCCAACAACCAAACAACTGGGGACGGGAGCTTGCTTGGCCCACGCCTTTGATCCCAAACCTGGGCGGAAGCACCTCCACTGCACTGGTGCTGGTTCTAGACTGCTGCTAGGTTGCGGCTACATGAAACGCATAAAGATTGGTGCTGTCATGGAAGTACTTTGCTACTCCAGCGGACGGTGAAGATTGTGTGCCATATGTTTACAAATAAGGTCACACCCATGCCGCTTTCTGTCATCTGACACACTTCATCAACCAGGGCTGTAGTAGGTTGCCACAAGTGATCAGTTAATGATGGGCAGCCAAAATAATGTTAGAGGGATGCCTTTCCACTGCTCAAGCCAGCAGCAAGAGCACAGAGAGTTGTTCCTCCTCAGAGGATCATGCATACTGGACACCAGTGTTGTTAGCAGACTTAAATCTTTTTTAACACCCTGGCCCTGCAATGCATCCTCAACAATGGAAAAGTAAGATTAAAGTTTCTTAAGCCTATAAGCAATTATTATTACAGATCTAGCAAAGTTATAGAAAGACCTGCATGCTGCATTTTTTACTTTTAAATTCAGGCTTCAAATAAAGATCATGTGTATGAAACCTACTGCTTGTGTTATCCTATGACAATATGTAGTTCTGGGAGCAACACCTCTATGAGAATAGAAGTAGCAATTGAGATGTTTGCCTATTCAGGCATTTATTCCAGTCGTACAAGAGCTAAAGGTAGGGTTATACACAATACCTCTGTTCTACAGTGTGTAGGTCTCATTCTTTTTACCTAGGTTTTCATGAATTTCCCTCAAACATCTCTACAGCCACACACAGCCTTAGTGGAAGCTTTTAGGGGTTGTGGCCAGCCTTGAAACTACTACAAAGCGGTCATAAAAGACTACTCCGCACCCTTCACACCAGGGCTACCTTCAGACAGCAGGGCAAAAACATGGGGCATTTCTCCTGATGCTGAAAATACTTGGATGTACCTAAGTGCCCGCCCCATATTTTTGGCCCAGCATTGCTCCCACGCTTTCACGGTGGGGTATTTTCTTGAAAGGAAAACCTGGGACCAGCCAGCAGACAAGGTAAGCAATATCAGTATTTCATGAAAATCTGGGTTCAGAGTTCCTTTTCCTGGAACAATGATATCCTGGGATTTCACCCCTACCTCCAGGGATCGTGTCAAGATTACCTTGGATATGTGTGGTTTTACACCCCGTGTGGACACAGCAAAGGCTAGCTGAGCTTGACCAGGAAGTTTCTCCAAGTAGCTCACGCATGTCAGAGTTCAGGAAAGAGTGAGCCAAGGCCTGACCACTGGGCTCATGCACACCTCTAACATGTGGGTAGTTTTTTAAAAAAAGGCTTGTTGAAGGGGAACCTCTGGAGGCAAGTGGAGACTTAGTGAAAGTGCATTATACCTAAAACAGGTGCTACGAGAAGTGGATCCTAATGATGAAAAATTAATTCCTTTTTCTGAATGAACTGATTATCATCTGTCTGAATAACTGTAAGACAGATCCAGGAAGCACAACAGCTGGAAAAATGTGAAGAACATTAGTGAAGTCAAGGCAGGAACGGATCTGAATAACTGGGTTCTACCTCACAGTGTTTTACAAAATTAACAGAACTAGTGATAGCAGTACATCCTTTAAATAAAGCACATTATCTTGTAGACTTGTCACTTTTTAGTTTAAGGGTGGAAGCAAACAATGACCTCTCATTTTCAGTGTTTTCACATATTTTTATCCACGTCCCACCTTTTAAAAATCAATTTAATGTTAGAAGAACCCACTAAAAACAATAACAGGGCCTGAAAGTTGGGAGGGAGAGTTGTTCCTAAGCCCATAGAATTTGTTGCAGTCAGGGAAAACAGCCACATAACACTCAATATCCATATAAAGGCACTTGAAAGAAGTACCAAATACAAATAATTCAAAAGCTGTTTCATTTCACAGTTTAGTATTCATATCCATACATTCATTATTAAGTGACATCTATTAACTTTGATGAACAGATTACATATCCTAAATTTACAGAGTTCCTAGCATACCAGAAGCATCTGGAACAAGTATAAATGTTAGAAACTAGGAAAAATGTTTATTACTTAACTACACCTCTGCAAGGACAGGCTTGAATGTTAAAGCCATGACATAAAACTGTGGATAACATGACCATTCTGCTATAACATTTCAACCAAATCTCTATTGAGGTTTTAAAAGAATTGGTTTGTATTTTTCCCTGGCGTAAATGCTGTGAGGTAGATTTACAAATGCAGATTGAAATCTGCAATTGCAATTACTAAAATAAATGAAAAATCTGTAAGCAGCCGTGAAACAGGCATACAACGTAAAGAACTGACAGAAGCCAAACCGTCCAGAAATAAGCTTACAATGGCTATTTTAAAGGCTGTGTGTGGTCTTAGCCATATATTTTGGCAAGATGCATTTTCTCCAACCACAGCTAGAATCATCCAAAAGCAGTGGCACTGGAGAGTCTCTGTCTCACCTGTCAAAGTTGAAGAAGGTTGTTGAGCAGACCACCGTGAGTCCATGGGTAGGATCCATAGCTCTGCAGCAGCTGCTCTTAACTACAGAGGAAGCACTTCCCCCTTCCAGTGGTGATTTTGTTAGGATTATTTGTTTGTGGATCTTATGATGATAGGGTTAGAGAGTTATTTCTGTGCTTCTCTTTTTAGGAAAGAGAATTATTTGCTATTTCTTTAAAACTTTAACAAAATGAAAAACAATTTCATATCAGAACAGAAGCTAGTTAAAAAGTTGAACAAAACAGAAGATATTAAGAGACTCAAAAGTATAGGAAAACATAGCAAGTCCAAAATACTCAGAGACAGAAAACAGAACTCAAATGGTATGTAGAGATCCACACAGCACATTAGGCACAGGGCTGACAACTCAGTATTTGAACTGTATACCTAAAGAGCACTAATGCACCTTAATTAAGAGGTGCATCTTATTTTCTAAAGAGATGAATGTCATCTAAATATGATTGCGCACTCCAGATTCTGAGAAAACCTCTGTACTTTAATTATTGGCAATAGCCTATCCATCGAGCATAAAGGCTCCAGAGAGATTACTTTCACTTTCCCCAAGATATATTTAGAGTAGTAACTAGCATAGTTTGGATATTATTTTTCTTTGGTTTTGTCAGTAGCATGTTTGAAATAAATTTTATTAAGTGGTAGTGTAAGTAACATTGCATTGTGGGTAGCAGTTTCCTGCTTTAACTTAGCCACATCCTCAGCTGTTATATGAGACAAGTTTCCCATATTTTGTGCAAAGTTAACTTTTTTCTCCCTGAAATAAAAACAAGACTGGAAAATAAAGCAAAAGAGATAACAGTTTGGATCAACTAAACCCTTTTTAAATAGTTTTTACTTTTTTTAAAAAAAATCATCAATTTGTCCTGCAAATTCTATAACAGAGCAGCACATAAAAAGATGTTCCTTTGTAAGAACAAGAGAAAAATATACCTCCTGCAGTTAGCATGGATTTGATATCCATATTTACTAATTCTCCAAATAATGTTTCAAGATAAAACATTTTAAATAGCCAAATGTCAGGAAGAAGTTAATTTCAGAAATCTAAGCTGACTTAAGTCATAAAATGCCTCCTCAAAAGAGTGATTTGTAGCCCATCTCCCATTTACACCCCACCTAAAAAAAACATTAGAACTTCAAATAAGTAGAAGGTGTCACTGTGTCTTAAAGTCATAATCCATGAATATATAAGCGGTGTTTGCAATTTCCTTCTCTTTCTTCTCAGAGCCAGAAAGTTCACAAGGTGAGTTTCTTTCTTTGAGGATCTGATAACAAAGAGCAGCCTATTTATTCTCTAGCTAAGTAAAATACAAGGAAAAGCGGATCCCTTCTCCCAAACCATTTCTATCTGAGTGCAAATGAATGAGCAGCCAGAACTCTTGAGGAAGGCCTTGTCAGATGTCACAGCCACAGCCCAGGAGAACATTGGAACTTGCAGAACTTCCTCTTTTTACTAGTGGAATCTAAGCGCTTATCTATAAGGAGGAAAAGGCAAAACAAGCTTTGGCACATGCAGAAGATCAGCAGCATAGCCAGCAACCCCTCCTCTAACCCCTAGTTATCAATTGGTTCTACCTCAGGCCTCCTAGTGTTAAACAGAATCTCTTGCCCATTTAAACTCGCATCTAAAATCAGATGGTTAGTATAATGTAGCAATAAAGCATCCAGTTTTATTCAAACTGAACGATCCTGAAAGAGACAGTAACCGTCATCCTAAACAACCCAGGTCCTCTCAAGGAGAAAGAAAAGCTTTCCTATGATTCATAAAGACAAAGCTAGATACAAATGTGATGCAGTGAGATAAAAACAAAACGCAACTATCTTTACTAACGTTACAAAGAAAACCTATAGGCTGTGCAGTTAGATTTCTGAAATTAACTTCTTCCTGACATTTGGCTATTTAAAATGTAAGCACAAAGAGGAAACGCAAAGAAATGAAAAGCATTCTCAGGAAATGTTCTAATTTTTATTACTATATATATACTGTATATTTACAATACTTTTATATTTGTCTCTTTAGTGTTTGTTGGACAAAAGGCCAAGAGAGCTTTTATATACAATCATTGATTAAAAACACACATATATAAAACTATTATCAGTTTTTTGACAGTGTGATAAAAAGAATTTTTCCTGGCATGAAAAAATTACTGCCAGTGATGATAACTAATCTATCACAAAATTGGAAGTTCTGTCCGAAGCATGTTGATTCAAAATCCTAAAATACTATAATTACTCGCTACAGGTTGAGAAATAAACTAAGGTAAGATTGTTACAAGATAAAAAGTTCTGTTATCAAGAATGCTGTTATACAAAGTAAAGTGACAAAGTTCAGTTCCAACATTTTAGGCCTTTTAAACAAAGCAACAGAGGATTCAGTTCTGATGGCATCAGATCTCCGAAGTGATGGAAATGCTCCACAGCAGCGCCATAGAAATAGCCATTTGCACAAAACAGTGTTATTGATTGTGGCATAACTGGAAACATCCCTATGTAACAGTAACAGGGCGTTTTTCATGTAGGAGATCAGATAGCTTAATCCTGTTATAAAAACAAAGTTTTTCAAGACAAGCAGACTTTCTAAGTCATACCGTTTAAAACGTACATGCTATTTAAAGTGAACACACACACAAACACTGAAACAGCACACAGAAAGTAACGATTACAGATTTCACAGATTTTAAGGCTTTTTGGCTGAAGGTTGCTCTGTACAGGGTGGAAAGTCAATGTTTCTATGACAGCAAAATTAGTTGTGCAGTTTAATATTCTGCTTTCCTTTTTCCATTTCAAGAGGGCATAGAATACCTTTACTACCAGATATAATGTAAGGCTAGTCAGCAGTGTTATCATTTCTCTGTGTCTCGTTCAGAAATCATAACTAGCAGATCACTGACTAATCCAGACTAGCATGGTTATTTATTTGAATGGTAGCTGACAAGAATTTTTTGGAAATGAAATGTCTAGTTTTATCAAGTTCTTAAATCAAAGAGAACTATATAATAAAAATCTTCTAATTAACTGAAAAGCCAAAACAACAAGTGCTTGCATTTAAACTTTCATTATTTTTTAAAAGTCTAATGTAGTAAGAGCTAAGAAGTAATCCAAACTATATGCAAATTGCATTAAGGTAAAACACATATTCCATCTAGACGGCAACAGAAAGACTACTTTTCATTCAGATGGACCTCATCTCCCTTAGCAGGTAATCTAGAGAAATAAATTTAATTGGGCAATATTATCACCAGTAAAATTGGTGCAGCAGGTTTACAAAGTCATAACATCAGGTAAAGCATATAAAAGGAAATATAAAGAAATGAAAGTACATAAACAGGGTACTAAAAAATAACAATGACTGACCATGTTAGGAAAGTATTTTTAAAAACTACAAAAACAGATTGCTGTGAAAGTTGCAGATGTCAACAGTGAAGCAGGACATAATTCAGTTACTGTTTTCTTTTACATGTTTAAATCAATAGATATAGAAGTAATTAAAAATGCATACATATTATGCCATCAGAATTCAAAATGCTTATCACAGAAAATCACATGCACAGGTTTCAGGCGCACAAATCATAGCTGTTCACTAAGATGACAGTCTTGTGTCCGAGTCCTGCAAGATGTAAATGCTACTTAACTTAGTGGACATCACTAACTATGTTTAAGGTTGCACAACTTAACCTGGAACCCCACAAACCATTGCTGGAACCTTCTCAGTACCCTTGCAAATAACTACCATATGAATGCTGAACAATGCCCAACCCAGTTACGATGTGTCCCTGACATGATTCGCTGGAGCCATTTTCCGGCCTGCCTGCGACCTTTCAATTTGCACCTGGGTCACCGTACACAGTTCTTGGATGCTTCTCCCTGTGAGCACCTTCAGGCACATGCAGAGGAAGGAGGTAACTGAGCACACTGGGAGCTCTGCCAGCTGTTCAAGATAATGTCATTCAAAACAAAAAACATATGCAGGACAAAATCCTTATTCTTGCAAGCTATACTGGTTTTGTCCTTTCCCCTAAACATTCTCTTCTATTTGTTATCATCCCTACGGTCTTTCAAGTACACAGATATCCCCAGAATTAGCTTCTGGCCATTTTTAGTCACAGTGCTGTTTGGGAACAAAGAGAAAAGCCAGAAATACCATGTGTGAATGCTAGAAAAGGTTTTTAAACCGGTTACTTGCCATTTTGATGCTATAAGTTCATTCTTCCCCATAATGCCACTTAAGCTATCACTGTAAACTATCAACGTTCTGCAGGCATTTAAACAAGATAGTACAAATATTTCAACAGGGACAGAAATCAGACACTTTCCCAAACATGTTTCCAATTTTTTCTCAACGTAAAAGAGCAGGCCAAAATTGTCACTGCACATTATTCTTTAGTCTGCCCAGCACGTTGAAATTTATTTTGAAGCCTAATTGATAGTCAGAGCGTTACCTTCATTTTAACCGTGTATCCCACGACAGTTTAAGCATCTGACAGATAATTGTATTTTGCCACATTTCAAGACACCATATAATTGAAAATTTTCCAAAACTCTCCCATAGTGTGCTCAGGCTTCTGTTCACTTTCAAGACAGCCCTGCTATTGACTATCAAAATCTATTTACAGATATTCCTTTTTGCAAGCTAGCTAAGCCCTGCTCTTTTCTCAGTCAGACTCAGCATATCAGCCCTAAACTATCCCATGTAGAATCAAACATATATGCTTTAAAACGGGCAGGCACAGTATGTGCTGCAGATGACAGCTTCTCTATGAAACAGAAAAGGCTGACATATAATTGCACTTAATGTTCATTACATAAAGCTGCCAACCAGCTTTGGGAGCACGTAATCTAGACAGACATGATTTAAGGTTTGCAAAGAAATCCCTAGACTAACACTTCGGTGACAGCCAATTACAGCCCCAAAACACAGAGCCAGTAAGCAGTCTGCTAGTGGAACTTGAGGAAAGGTAAAGTTTCTTACAATGAGTTACAGATTCACAAGCAGAGGAAGACAAGAAGAAAAAGAAAAACAGAAGGAATCCAGCTACCCGACAAATATGAAGCAGACTCAAGGATCGTGATAGAATCCAAAGATGTAAATTATTGTAAATCATCACTGTTGTTCAGAATTTCACACAGACATTTGTGCCAATTCTGGTATCCTTCTCCACAGACACAATAAGGAAGTGGGGGTGGGAGGAGGTGAGGAGAAAGGGAGGCAGGGAAACTGGGAGAGCATAAATGAACTTCTGCTGTCCATATGCTTTAACGGCAGAGAGGTTTAGGCTCTTTCAGCATTTTGTACGCTCTCCAAATTCTCATGAGTCACAAAATTCAAAAGCTATAACTTCTGGATGCCAGGAAGGGCCTTACCATGGGCTTTTGTCAAACTTTAAAAAGGGGGAGGAAGGAAAAGCCAGTGTTGGGCAGTCCCACTTTACTTGGCTATGATGTCACAAACCACATGATTCTGCCTCTCCAGTCATAGTGCTTGCAAAAAAAGGGAGTTTTAAAAGCTTTTGCTTTTTTGGATTGTGTGAATGCCTCATTCGCCTCACAAACAACCACAGAACCACAAGTGCGGTGCAAACTTTCTCCAAAGGACACAGCAAGAAGCCTCTGGTCTTTAAATGGTTAATCTCAACAGGTCACCAGCAGCCACCGAGACCAACAGAGCCAGTAAGTGCTTTGAAACCACAGCCTACTCAGTAACTGTAGAAGTGTCCTAGATTTGTATCCTTCCTGCCTTCCTTTCTTGTTCTTCTTAGCTGTTCAGAAGTTAGGAATTTTTGACAGATGACAAAAATACAGGATTGCTTTAAAACTAAAACACGGCTTGGCTATGGTGTTTTATTTCAGTATAAGACTTCAATCAATTTTTGCACCAAAAGATAACGCAACACTGTGCCAGAGGAGGGGAGTGTGATGGCATCCAACAGTCTCTTCAGCTCAGTGACACCTTGTCAGCAAAACTTCTTCTGGGGTAAGTGTTCTCGTTTTTAAGTTGTATGAACGACTCTCACTGTAGCAAACTGTTTCTGCTCACGGACTACCTATTTCTAGAAAAAACACATTGCTCGGGCACAGTGAAAATAAACAAAACTGTATAACTTTTTTTAACTGGATGCTTGCGGTTCGCTTGAAGTTATTGTACTCTCCTATCGCTCGAACAACAGGTGTGCTAACCTTTCTGCAGTTCCTTAAATAGTGTATGCATATGTGGGGAAAGCATGTGTGTAGAGTCATACAAAATTCAGGATATGAATGCTGACAGTGACATCGAAAACCACTTGAAATGACAATGTCAGATTTGGGTCGTTTTGCCGCCATGTTAAGGACGAATGGGACTAGCATACATATATAACTACGTACAACTAATTTAAAAAATTAAGTCAAAGACATTTAGCCACACAATCCTATGCAGTTTTGTATTAATGCATGTATAAGCTTGTTCTATGTATCCATTCTAATTCTCCAAAGGGTTAGAAAATCTTACTGGTTTCAGCTAAAGCTTTACTTCTAAGGAACTAAGCTTATGATCGCAATCTTTGCAAATATGCAAATAGCACCAATGACCATTATGAACAGTTACAGAAAGCATGTTCTTAGCTGCCACACATACAAGCTAATAAAACCTACGACAAAAACAATGAACCAACAAACAGACCAAAGATGCAAATGAGGATAATGCTACAACTCTGGTAACAAGTTTTCAAATGTTCTGCATATCATACCTTTAAAAGCAGAGCCCCGAAAAAAACACTAGATAGGGATAACTCTGTAAAGATGCCTTCTACTTATTTAATTGCTGGTACATGAGGAAAGTTCCCCAGCTATAAAGCAGCTCCTCTAAACCCTTCGATCTTACTCATCTAAGATCTGTTTCTGAAATTATGTCGGTACATATATTAATACCACATGAAATAAGAGGTTGCCAAACTTTTGATTCTTCAAAAATTCACAGTATAACAGAATACTTTTAGTGACCTCTACAGAGTTTGCAAAGTAACTTAGGTTTAATTTTTGGAAATGTAAAAAATATATATAATCCAAAATGCTTTCTGGTCTTTGCTTGTTTTTAATTAACGTTGAGAGAGATGTCTTTCATGCCTTTGAAGTATGGCAAGTTATCTGCTTAAGCATATGCAAAATAACAGCAGTTTTAATAAAACAGAAAGGTGAGAAATGCAAAGCACTTACAGTATTTTCTTAATGTTGTCCATTTGATTCAAGGTTAGTTTGGGAATGTAGTTTCATTTCCATTTTTAAGATGAAAATAACACCCTGATTTGAAATAGTTTCTGTGGATGTATCTAAAACGGAGCTTGTATGTATCTAGTTCAGGGTTAGACTTCACTTTACCCTGCTACGTCACACTTTTCAAGTGGCAGGGGAATGCAGCGCAGTCAGTGAGCTCGGTTAGATCCAGAGGATTCGTCCTCATGGAACAGAAGGCTGCCTTTAACTTCAGATTGACTATCTGACGCAGTACAAAATCTGATGCTTCAAGCCATACTTTCAGTACAATCATCACACTAAGTTACTCTGTAATTATGCATGCTAAAATATGACACATACATACATACATAGATATGCACAAAAACTCAGAGAATGAACATGGAAGGCTTTTTACTATCCAAGCTTCTTCCATGAAGCACTGCATAAGTATAGGCAAACCATATTATTCTGCAACATATTTTTCAGCTGAAAACACTGTTTTCATTTACTGTATACAATGTTCTTTTGCTTTTCAGAACCAGAAAGAGACTGTAAATAACATAATTCTCACATTATTTAAAGCAACAATCTGCCTACTCTGGCTCAGTCTTTAATTCAAAGGACCTAGAACAGGGGCAAAGCATCATTCTCAATGTACCACTTTTAAACAAAGATGACCAGGTAAACAGGGCACTAGAGACAAGCTATAACAACTCTTCAAAGAAAGATAATTTCTCCGGATAACATGATGGCTGTAATGTTTAGACTGTTGAGACTACTGCTTTTAATTCATTTTTTTACCTTATAAGTACAAGCTAAACAAACCAACCCTGAGCGTTTGCTAATCAGCATCCCTGCTCTGATTCACGTCACAGGGAACTGGGAATGCACCATCACTCAGCTCTTGCTCTCTTATCAAACCAAGTAATAGACTGGGACATCAGATTTCCTAAAACTACTATCTAATAGAAGTTTTCTGTAATCCTTAAAAATACTATCACAAGCCAGTAAAAAAGGATCTGAATGTGCCAGTGACTGCTTATATATTTGGAACATTCTGTATGATAATATCTACAGCCAAAATTTAAACCTTGATCTACGTTACTTAAACATTGAGCATGCTAATTTAAGGGGCAGGCAGCAGCTACAGTAAATACATTCAAGCTGTGTAGCAGTACACCTTGAACCAAATGCAGACAGCAGGACCTGTATTGCTCACAATCCATGGGAAACCAATGGCCTACACAGAACACAAAGACTGCCATGCAGTCTTTTAAACAGGACTGGGGCCGCAGCATCGTCTCCTGGAGTATGCCTACAGGGTACACCTGTGTACCCCGTATACAGGGAGGGAGGGAGGGAGAGACAAAATCTTCCTTCAGTAGATAATTCGTTCACTATTTCCTCATTTTTTCAAATAAGGCTCAAAGTGCAAACTAAAAGTTCATGCTCCATTTTCAATCAACTTGCATTCAATAGTTACAAGAATTAAATAAAAATAAATCAACCATTTATTTTAAAGTCTTATCAGTACAATTCAAGTGCATTCTGGAAAAAACATGTTATTGTTTTCAGCAATATATGCTTTCCTGTCAGAGTTAATGAGCATCTGGTTCGTTTCCATTTTTTGGGGTAAAAAACCCACCAACCCAAAAGACAAAACAAACAACAATAGCATGCCAACAGTATACTTTTTAGATATAAATCATAATAAATAGGAAATAAGTATTTTGCAATTTCAAACTCAGCCTCCTTACCACAAATGAAATTAAGAATTTAAGGCATACACCAGAGAGAGCTATGAGAAGGAACAAGGCATTCCTCTCGTTGCCATTTTTATCCTTCTCCCCATGTTTTCTGCATTGAAAAACTTGAAAAGATATGAAGATATTGATTTAATAACCTCATAAAGCGCTGAGTATATGGACAGTGCTACAGAAATAAACTAATATTAATAATAATATACTATCCTCATTAGTTTGATGTAACGTTTCTCCCCCTCCAAAAGAGAAGTGTTAGTTAAAACAACACCAAAATATTTGACAGTTAACTAAACAAGTGAAAAAAAAACTAATTCACAAGAGAGGCTAAGATTTTATCAGGCATCCAGCATTAATCTTTATTGAATAGAACCATTCACAAATCAAAACTTACTCTACTTCAGTACTTTTATACAGCACTAATCAATTACAAACCTTCACTAGTGATTCAAAATCCATGTGCTTTTAATTTTATACACTGGTGGTCTAAAATACAGAAATGAGGCTGAGCTCAGTCAGCCTGTATAGAGCGTTTTGCTTTTTTTCTAATAAATATTCATCTAGAGTTTTTCTTAGAGGGAGCCGCTCATGTGAAGACTGTGGTAATATTTTTATACTGTACCTCCTTGTTGAAGTAAAGGTTAGAGGTTATCAAAATATCTTAACTATATATACAAAAGAAAGAAAGAAAGAAAGAAAGAAAGAAAGAAAGAAAGAAAGAAAGAAAGAAAGAAAGAAAGAAAGAAAGAAAGAAAGAAAGAAAGAAAGAAAGTTAAACATTCATCTGCAAAATCCAAAAGAGCTATATTATTCACTTTTGCATTTCCTAAGATTAATGATGCTTCAGAACATACTAGAAAGCTGTAGTCAAGGAAGGCGTAATACCTCAACTTCCTTTATGAAATGGGCAAACGTACGGCCTGGTAGGTTGCTTTTAACTAGTCTGCCAGAAATATCCTTTTGGGGGGTATCCTTTTTTAACATCCTTCAGCACTGTTGAAAACCCTGATATGTACTATGGTTTCATCAGAGGTGGCCTAATAATAGCATCTAGAGGCACTTTGTGAAATACTTAAATGTTGTTTCCTTCCTTTTAAGTAGTGAAGCTCTGTACATAAGTAGGATCCATTGTACTCAGTGGAGAGAACTCTCTCTAGCTTAAAAGCTGTTCTCAGACTGATCAGGCATTAAAAATATGATCATTTCTCTCTTGCCAAACTCATCAACCGAACAAGTGATATAACAGAAATACACGCAATGTAGGCATCTAGTAAAAATAACTGGGGGATTACTGGCGAAACTGCAGCCTGGAGAAAACATAGCACATACTTTAGCATATCTTGAGTATAAGAACTTTGATCTGAGAAAGTCAAAGACAGAAGTAAACTTCAAATAGTAATTTTGCCTCTCTTTAAAAATGAAGCTCATTGCCAGGACCATTGAAAAACCTGCAAGATACTTTTGTCCTCTTTCAAAATTATCCTATAGATTTTCTTAGAACTTTTAAACCATATTACAATTTGACTCTCAAACCCTGTCCAAACTTACTTAGGTTTGTGCTTTCAAGAAAATCTGTATATAACGTTTACAACATGTGGAAGGGATCCTCCTAGTACGCTTGCTGGTCCACTAAAGTGTCCAGTGCAGATCATCCCAAAGGGGACCACCCTCCAGGAATTCCTTTGCTTACTGAGGTTAATGGGACTCAAGACACCGAATCCCAAAATCTGTTCCTACTCTGCCCCTCTCCTGGTTGCCGCTCACAAACACAGGGCACAGGTGTGTTTGTTTATGTTTGTTTGTTTTAGACAAATGGCCTTCTCTTCACACACACACAGAAAATTTTTATAAGTAATACCACTTCCTGGAATGTTTAAGAAGCCTTACAATAACTACAGTCAACAAAGAGATTTTTCTAAAAAGTATGGTGATGAGTTCATAAGAGCAGTAGGACCCTAAAAGAAAAAGCAGCAACAGTGGGAGGCACTGTTCATGCACACGTGAGCATACACACGGAGGAAATGAGCCGACCCGCTTATCTAATAAACCTCAAACAGAAGGGCAAATCGTTTCTTCAGCCACTGAACCTATCTAAGTGCTGAGAAATACTGTATTTTTTTATTATTTATATTTCTATCCTGGCCTCTATCCAAAGGTCTCAGGGCAAGTAACAACTTTTCAAATCAACATATCAAACAAAACAATATATAAACAATAGGAACCACACCAACATTTAAAATCCAGCACGTTAAAAGTCAACAAAATAGCCACATGTACAGAATAATACTGCATTTGTAGATGTCAACTTCTATTACTATCCTGCCCTACGCCCAGAGGTGTCAGGGCAGGTTACAATACAGCCAATATAAAGACACTATTAAAAATGAAATAAATTTTAAGGCAGACACATGGCAAAATGTAATTTTCTTTGTATCATAAAGCTGCTTATCACTCTTACCAGAAAAGAATCCATTATTTATGCACCAGTCCTCTGCATGCAGGCACAAGTAGCAGAGAATGAGAAAGGAAGGGGAAAAGCGACACTACCTGTCAGCATTCAACTTATGGCTCTATAAAATTTCTCTTGCTCAGGAGATCTATTTGGGTAAGCCAGGGGGAAAAGAAGAATTGTTAAATACAGAGTCGCATTTAGTTGCAACTAGTGATGGGCAACTTTGATTATTCTGGATAATACTTGTAGAATATATTAAGATATATTTTGAGACAAAATAACTATTAAAACTTTAGTTTTCCAATTTGATATGAGTATTGGAAGAACATTAAAAATGCCCATGTGTATTCTAGTGTGTTCCTCCTACTAGCAGTTTTCCATTTATCTACTCTCCTTTCCCAACTTCTGTCAGATTTCCTGTACTTTAGCAATTCTTGGTTATTTTCTATCATTCTTACTAAAATTGTGATTGGAGTGAAAGTTAAACCATTCTCCCTTCTCCTATTTAGTTATAAGAAGTAATTCATCCACTGAAGACAAACACTTTTTTGAGTTAGTAATAGCTTTTAACTTTTTATGAGTTGCACTGATGTAGAAAATACCTTTTGGGAGAAGCAGAATAAAACTGAATTTGTTATTGCATATTTTTTGCATAGAGAATGTTGCATCATGGGTGATAACCAAATTTATGTGTAATTTGCACTGAAATCAGTGGGACACACCTCCGCTAAGTCTTATGCTTAGAATTTTTGCCTGATGCCCTTATTCTAAACATGGTTTCAGAGTAAACCTAGTTGATTGAAAGCAATAATTTCAAAGTAAGTTCATAAAATCAAGAGGCTTCTTCTTGTAAATTTCTTGTCTTTTTGGAAAACATTTTGTAAAAAGGTCATTGTCCAACTGGGGAAACTACCATTAGAATCAGCACTAGTTCCTTCTCATGGTATCCCAGTTACAATGCTTTTTGATGGCGTATATACATACATAGCACAAGCAAGTAAGGTAATTTAATAGACTACTGAATAGCGTTAAAGACAGACTATTAACACTATTCAGCAGTCTATAAATTCTCTACAATTTTTGCAGCTATAAAACACATCAGAATCATTAAAGTAAAAAAGAAAGTGTTCTTTTCATTCACATCCCTCCTCAGATTGTGAAATCTGTGAGATACTGCTTTCAATTTGCTTCTCAATCATGCTTTGTGGAGGAGAATCAGCAAGGTTATACACTAGCCACCATCAGAGACACTGTGGTCTTAACAACTCGCGTCAAAGACTTGTGCGAGTGTTGCAGGTTCTTCTGTGCAAATCCCTCCCTAAAAAGAGCCCAAGTCATGAGATTCAGTTCACAGAGTTTCTACAGGCACAATGGGGAGACGAATGCACTTGGTACGACCAAAATATTCATGGTGGAAGGAGGGAAGAAACAAAAAAGGGCTATTAGTTCCAGTAATTGAACTAAAAATTGCTCTTTTCTTTTGGCTATACGTTGTTAACAGTTGTAATAGTTATTTTAATTTACTAGGGCTAGCTAGAATATATATAAAGTATAGTACACCAAACTTTGGAAGAATTGAAGTATGCAAATAAAATGTGTGAGTTTATAAACACTTTCATTTAAAATATAGTTAGCACACTTAAAGGTTTCCCACCACTAGATGTAAGGAAAATATCTTCAAGAGAAGAACTCTAATAATGAATTCATTACCAAGATCAATACAGAAATCCTAAGAAATAGCACAATCCCATTAGAATACTCAGAATGCAGTTCTAGACCCATTTCCCTGTGAGTGTCCAACTGATCGATTCAGACCTGCTGCTCCATGGACAACAGTAGGACTGCACTGAAATGCCTTTCGCTGGGGTGATACTCCAAATGATCGGTACCTAAGGATCTACCATTGAGGAGTCAATGAATACTGAGGAACCATTTTTCAAGGTTTACAGAATCACCAGGGAACAGCTAGGCCGCTGTTTCCTATTGATACGAAAGAAGTTTCATATGGTAGTACTGTGGAGCATTTGAGAAAGAATTTAGGTTCAACGATGCACAAAAACAGCTTTGTAAGTCATAAAGGTAATATGTGTTTGCACTGTATTTATTCCCAAGAACAATCAGTTCTATTTGTTTCCTTAAAGTAATATTTCACTAAATTATATTTATAAAGTGATATTATAGCTTCACACTTTTGCAGTAAGAAATATTAAAATTCATTACAAATGTCCTATTGAATTATAAGGGCAGCAACTGCAAGGAATAAAAAAAATGATGTGGATTCTAGAAGATAAGATTCACTTAGGTAGAGTAACTTTCCCTACCCCAGAAGCAGAACTTCACTCTTTTTCCCTAAAGAGTCACTCAGCTTATGGTTTTTTTTCCATTCAAATCACTCCCACTCAGTTTCTATCCAAGATGGTAGATTATTCCAACCTTTATCACTACTTAGCCATTTATATGCAACAATGATCTTTTCACCTAACAATAAACTGAGAAACTTTACAAACATTAAAAACCAAAGACTGGCAGTTATGTATTGCTATTTTATTATTTAAAAATAATAGAAAGCAGTAATATTTCTAACAGCTATTTAGCAAAGAACGGAAACAAAAAAGTCTGAGCTTAATTTTCATATTTGAAAAAAATATAAAGAATGCTAAAGTATAAAGTACAATAAATCCAAACTGAGCATTTCCTGTTTAAAATGAAATGGTTTACAAAAAAGTAACAAACATGAAACATCACAGTAGATGTTTGCTTAAAAAGTTATTATGACTGTTATACATGGTTATGTAATATATTCATTTACTCATTTGCAGAACTAAAAAAATCTTGAAAACATTTTGATAGTTTCTTTGCTTGAGATTAGAGTGACTTTGGTGGGCTTTACTTCTGAGTAAACTTGCTTGGGTCTGGCCGGTGACACCACTTATTACTTTGAAGCAAACGTGCAACGCACGTATAGAAAGGTCATGATTTTCAGTGTTTAAGCAGGAAGGAGAATGTTCCAATTCTGAACACCGTTTTTCAGTTTGCAAGCTCTAGAAAAAAAAATTCTTTCTCACCCATTTCATTTCTATATAAATCTAGAAATCAAATTCAAATAGTCTTTCATCTCTTATCACTTAAAAAAAAAGGTCCCCAAAAGAAATTATTTAACAGAGAAAAAGGAAGAGGGACGGTCTGTCTTTAGAATACACTGTTACAATACAAACATCAATCAGTTAACATGTGGTCAGAATTTAAAATGTGAATACTGACTATATAATCAATACACTGGCCACATGCAAGCAGGCAGATAGACAACCAAGAAAATGTGTAATTACAGGGAAATATTCTGTCAGAATACAACTGTCAACTGAGAGGGCACATGAGAACATTTTTTGCCAAATTATTAGTTACATTTTGTCAAATTTCTAGATTAAAAAGCTACTGAATCAAGTTAAGCTTCTCAGCTCTGACAGCATGCCTGCTCTGAGATTCTCGTCACTTCCAAATGTTTTTTAAAACAGTTTTTCCTTTCTTCCCTCCCTTCCCCGCTCTCTGTGGAATGCAGACCTTCACATACCTGGATCTTATCAATTACAGTAGTATCTTCATCATGCTGGATGCTAAAAGTTGCACACACTTAAAGAAAGCACGGTGCTATGTACACAAGTATTGGCAAAGTTGGAAGATAATGTGTTGGCTGCTTGCATGATCTAACATTTTCAGACTGATGCTACTTTCTAGAAGAAACATGGAGTGTCTGCACACGGTCACATGCCCGGAGCAAATCCTTTCTGCTACACCACAATGATTTGATCCAAAAACTCACGGCTACCTTAAACAACAGGCTACCTGTTCTAGCCATGCTTGGGAATGTGGCCAAATAATTTTTATTGATTTAACCTTTACAGGAATGCTACACATCCACAGAGGAAAAACATTTCTTTTTCTTACTATTTCTAATACGATACGCCTCTGAAAAGTCAACTTTTTTAAAAAAGAAAAGAACAAGAGATCTAAGACTACAAAAGACTTTCCCTACTCTCCTTCATGAGTACATTAATTTTTTTGAACAGGCCGATTAACAAGCTGTCATAATTTTTAAGCTTTTAAGTAGCTGTGCTAATAGGAAATACAGAAATAATCCTACCATTGCTCCTACAATATCCTCTTAATGTGAAAAAATAGAACAGGTACAGAGTCCAGTTTGTACATTATGCATAAAACAAGGATAGTTTGTGACCCTCAGCCTTTACCATGATACACAAGTCAACATATTGTGCTTTACAGACTCTTGACTATTTCTTATACCTCTCTAACAAAAAAAGGGGCGGTAAAGAAGGCTATCACACGACGCATACGGAATGAAACCAAAACTTTTCATTCAGAAAATTTCAACAGTGGACTGCAATATATCTAGTTTGCTTTTTGTCTACTAGATTGAAAAATAACTATGTATTTCATAAATAAGATCCATAACATAAATGTGAATTTACTAGATAAAAATGTGTCTCTGCTGGGCCTACTTTGTCACACATGCTTCTGAGGCCACAAAATGTCTGTCTGCCAACATGTCCCCCTCAAATTGGGACACAAAACCTTTTTTTCTTTAAGAAAATTTCCCCCACAGGACAGGCAGGCAGTTGTGACAGGGCAGAGCCAGGGGCACTAGGGAAGCCTCGCCCTGAACAGAGTGCTGACCTGGTGAAGATCCAAGACCCCTCTGGGCAACCAAAGGTGATACTCTTGGTACTTGCCTCGCACACACTCACCCCACTGCTAATTTATGGTGTAGGCCCCAAGTATCCAAAGGAGCACTTTTTCCCATATATACCTGCCCATGCATGAAGATCACAAAATGAGTAGGTTCTGCCACCCTGGAGGGTACAGAGGGCTTTGGCACACAACTGGGTGTTCTCAGTGGCAGCTCCTCAGCTTTGGTAACAGCTTCCCGGTGGAGGTGCGCCCAGGTGCCAACTTTATATGGTTTTCATCACCTGGTTAAAACATACCTCTTCTCCCAAGCCTTTGATTCTTAGTTCCTATCAGTCAGTCAGTCTTCCCATTATGCTTTGGTAGGTATGGAAAAGTTACAACCTTCAATATGTTTACAGTTCTTAGAACCATAAGCACAGCATGCTTCTTCCTACAATTTTAAACTTTTAAATTAGAAGCAGGGCAAGACTATCAAAAGAAGAAGAGTTAGCTTTTCTACCCCACTTTTCTCATTCATTTAAGGGGACTTAAAGTGGCTGACAAAGCTTCTACTCTTCTCCCCACAACAGAAACCCTGTGAGGTAGGTGGGGCTGAGAGAGCTCAGAAGAGAGCTGTGACTAGCCCAAGGTCACCCAGCTGGCTTTGTGGAGGAGGGCGGAATCAAACCCGGTATTCCCAAATAAGAGTCAGGCTCCTTAACCAGCTCCTTAATCTAGAAGAAGCTTTTATCAAGCCAATTATATTATGTTCAAGCTCCTTCACAAAAATGTGAAATATATTGATTTTAAAATAAACTGCCAAACAGTTTTGCTATACTAAACTTTTCCACCCCAAACAAAGTACTTTTTATGTGGGAATTAATACAAGAATGGTGATGATGATCACATACGCTTTCTGTGACAGCTGATAAGAACATCTACAGATTTAAAATAATAATAATTAAAAAAACTAGGGGTCTGCATGAATGTATTTTTTGCATTCAAATCCAAGTCAAATCAAATGTCAAAACATTCAATTTAATTCAAATATTTAAGATCCAAATGGCAAAAAATCCAATTCGAATCCATAACATTCGAATCTGCACATTCGAATGTTAGATTCGTATTTAAAGATATGAATGTCGACATTTGTATTTGTTGTACGTATCTGTGCGCAGTCCATATGCATCCTGCATTATCCCGTATGCATCCTGTTTTAATTCCATATTTTAAGTGCAAAATACGTATTATTTTGTACAGATACATATGTAATACATACGTACCTGTACATTCAAATTATTCTAACAAATGTTTAGGAAAATCCAAAATCTGTTCAAATGTCAAGATTTGAATATCTTTAAATCCAATTTAAGTTCGAATATCAACATTTGTCAGATTCTAATCGAATTTTCGGACTTTAGAATATTCGTGCACATCCCTAGTAACAACTGGGGAGTTTTTCTCAGGCTGTGTGATGATCTAAATCAGGTAACCTGAGCTCCTTACCCTTGCCTTCTTGCTTCTTTCTCCTCTCATAGTATATGGGTGATTCCACACTAGCTGGTACACTGGACCACTAAGCACACTAGGAGCCTCCCTTCTGCACACTGGTGCAAACTGGAGGCCTCCCCTTAGACCACATCAACATGGAGAAGGGAGGCATGTAGAATGACTGCTGGACCAGTATATCAGCCAATGTGGAACTGCCCTACGAATCTTACATAGCTCCAAGAAACCGAGGCAGAGGCTACCCTAGGAGTTCTCTCTAACCAGCTGTCACCAATATTACAAATGAAAGGCATGGAGTTCCTTAGGCTAGACGACTGGTGGATTTTTTGTACTTTCCTTTTAGTTTTTCCATTCTTCTCATGTACTACTTTTGTTTTGCTGGGATTCAAGAGCAGAAGGTTTGCCCTTGTCTCTGCTTGAGATGCCCATGGGAAATTGGTGGGCCAGTGGGTGAGGCAGGATGCTGGACTAGATGGGCTGTAGCCTGATCCAGCAGGGCTCCTCTTATGTTCTTATAAGATTTCATAAGTCTGCAGTCACTACTTCCTGGCCTAGCTTTCAATCTGTTGGTCTTGACTGTCCTAATTCAGAATGACACCAACACACCTGACCATGTTTCAGCAGGTAGTGTAAGCCATACATCTGTATCTTGGGTTGTTGCCCAATTCAGCTTCAGACCTTGCTTGGCATGGTTCCTGTCCACTTTGAGCACAGTCCATCATATTCTTCTGCTCTGTTCTTGGATACTTCTACTGCCCAGCCCATTCCTGATTTTCAGCATAGCCTGCTGCTCTGCTTGTTGCTCCTTTCATGCTTCTATAGCTCTCTTGGTCTCCTGTCTACCTTCTTGCTCCTTACCTGCTGGCCTCATTCTGGGAAGATTGCTTTCCAGTTCTCAGGTGCCACCCATGCCTTGGCCAAGACAAGAGTGGTGCCTCTTCACAAGATCTACTACCTAACATGAAAAACGCAGGTGGCCAACTCGACACTAACGCATATATAATCTATCTAGTAATCTATAGAGGGGGGGGAAAGTAAATTAGAAGTCACAGTGGGAAAAGGCTGTCATACAATGCAGTAGTAAAAACTGTGCTTGGAAGGGTACTGAAAATGACTTACAGTCCATCTTCAAATACAAGATTTAATTCCCACTGGTCTTCTTTTGTATTTTAAAATTGAAAAACACCTGAAATGTACTCCTTGAAGCTCTGGCAATAACAGGTGGACTGCTTTATAACGGTTTTAAATTCCAGAGAGACTATCTGCAGTTTTATGATGTACTATAGGCGAGCACAAATGTCTCAAATTTGCTACGACAGCGAGGAAATAACCACTACATTATAAATGCCAAAGAAATGAAACTATTACGGAGATTAACCATACTGTACTGTAAAAAGATACCAAGTGTTCTTGATACCTGTCTGTTTGCATTTCTATAAAGCATCACAGTTGCCTAGTGAAAGAGCAAAATGCCAGGTGCAATACAGGGTTTAAGGAAGACAGCTCTCCGCGCACACACACACACTCCGATAAAGTGCTTAAGAACCAATACAATAAAGAGCCCCATTACAGAAATAAAAAGGGGAAAGGAAAGCTTCCACGGGTAATGTGAAAAGCCACTGTTATTTCAAAAACATTTCAGTTACAACTCAGAGGCTGCGTCTTCATGGCAACGTTATTTCGAATTCAAAATGTTTTGAGTCCTCCCAGTCCAGACGGCAGTTAGGCTTAACACGCTTTTTCCGTGTTAAACCATGCCAAACCGTTTTGAATCTCAAACCTGATTTCAACAGGTCTCACTCCGAATTGTGCATTCGATGCATGTTTCATTTTTTACTGTGTGGACAGTACCGTGTTAAGGGATGAGATTCCGTGTTCAGGGTGTCCCTCCCCCAACGCACTGTATCCAATGGCTGTCCGGATTCTGGGCACGTCATTGCGTGTGTGTGTGTGTTTCCCTGCCTGATCTGAAGCAAACTTTTTTCAAATCGCTTCTCTTCGCCGCTCTGGCTGCTGGCGGAGCCTTTCAAGTCGCGCGCGGAGCTCCAAGACGGCGAAGAAAGAGACGCCTCGCCTTCATCCACCTTCGCCAGCCAAGGCTTGCTGGGGGCAGAGGGCGCAAGGGTGTGCAGGCATGGAGGGAGCACAGGGGCCCGAGCCAAAGGAAAGGAAAGGAAAGGAAAGGAAAGGAAAGGAAAGGAAAGGAAAGGAAAGGAAAGGAAAGGAAAGGAAAGGAAAGGAAAGGAAAGGAAAGGAAAGGAGGGCTCATCTTCAAAGGCGCTCTTGCCTCGCCGCCCCGTCCTTCAGTGTACTTTTTTCCTTTCCCTCCTTCCCTCTCCCTTTCTTTCTTTCCTTCCCTCTTTTCCTTCCTTCTTCCTTCCCTTCTTTTTGTCCTTCTTCCCTCCCTCCCTCCCTCCCTCCTTCCCTCCCTCCCTCCTTCCTTCCTTCCCTTCTTTTTTCCCTTCTTCCTTCCCAGGGAAATCCACCTCCATGAAAACATCACCCCCCAAATGCTTGGGTGGCTTACAGGCCAGCTGGCCGGTCCCTTCTGTAGCAGCGCTACAGTGTAGCAAGGGAACCAGCTCACTCTCTTAACAATGTTGCAAATTTGCACAATTTCAAAACTTCATACCTTTAGAAAGCGAAAGGAAGGGAAGCAGCTGAGATTCTGTATTACTGTTTAAAGGACCGGGAGCAGGCAGGCTTTCATGACAGCTATAAAATCAGACACTTTTGCTACATTCCCCCCCCCCATCTCTTGTTAAATCTCCCTCCTTCCCCGCCCGTTTTAACCAGCCTCATCAGCCGGGGAAAGGTCTGATCTCTGTTACTTTGAACTATGTGAGAGGGGCTGATACTGGGAGGGAGGGAACACCAATCAGAGGGGGTGGGCACAACTGACTGGCAATGGGCTGCCGTGGGGACTCCGAGGATTGATTCCGAGATAAGGCTGCAATCGGAATGCCCTCAGGATGCCACGGAACCGGATCAAGTTCAAAGCCATGGAGACAGTTTTGACCCGGTTCAATTATTTTGGTTTCGGGGAAACAATATAAGGCATCCCATGAAGACGCGCCCAGAATTTCAGAGGTTTGTGTTCGTAAGAATCTTTTAGTTAAGGAAAAGGATTAAAACTACAATGTGCAGAGTTTTTAAAAAATTTAAGGGGAAAAGGTAAACATAAAAATTATTCTAATTCAGCATGCAAACTAGATGAGATCCAAAAAGTCCATGTATCAACTATAAATATTCCTTTCAGGTAGAAGGCTTCCATACCTCATATAATAATAAATATCACCTGTGGGTTGCAACCCCTTTGGGGGTCGATCTGCTCTTTCACATTACCTGTGGGGGTCACCACAACATGAGGAACTGTATTAAAGGGTGGTGGCATTAAAAAGGTTGAGAACCACTGGTCTAGTAGATTCTCTTCAACAAGGACATGACTCAGGGATCCAAGGAAATCAAATTTAGGGGTTTCTGTTTTCCAAAATTAATAATCAGCACAGTGCAAAAGAGATATCTGAAGCATCTCAGAAACATCTTCGGCTATGTTTGGACCGACCAAAAGGGCACCTTGGAGACAATAGTGTGTGACGCTTATGTCCCCAACCCTTCTCTCTAATCCACCTTTCCTGGCACAGAATGTTCATTGGGGGGGGGGGGGAGGTTGATCAGCCCCACCTCAGAGATGTTTGGTTTTGGGGTTTGCTGTGTCCAATCACAAACTTAGGGTGCATCCCCATGGCCAGAATATTCTGAGACCAATCTGAGTTTGCCTCGGAGGGTCCCTGTGAGCAGCCCTTAATCTGGGCTACATGCACCACAATAGCCAAAAACCCAGAGCAACCCCCCCCCATTCTAACTGTTCTTGTGCCAAATTAGGAGGCAAGAACAGGTTATCCTGGGGGCATGGGTTATTGCCAATTGCAGCATTAGCGGGCGCAGTTTCGCTATTGCAACCGTCCCCCCCTTTCCTCATCGCGCAATCAGGCAGGCAGGCATACCTGGGTAAAGGCTTGCTTTAGCAAATGAGGGCCTGACAGCTTCCCTGCACTCAGCGGATCAGCTGTCAGACAGGTATAGGGGCTGTCAAGTGCATGAGCGGAGCTCTGGTAAAATAACTGAAACAACCGCAGCTCGACTCAATGGGATGGGTTCCCTTCTGCACCTCCAAAAGCCACACACTGCATAACCAGGGGGCATAACAGGAAGGGAAAGTGGCTCATTGATTGATGCCGCAGCTGTGCTTTATTTTACCAGAGCTCCACTCGTGCACTTGACAGCCCCTGTAGCTCCAACTGACAGCTGATCAGCTGAGTGCAGGGGAGCTGTCATTAAATCAAGCCCTTACCCAGGTATGCCCGCTGGACTGCACAATCAGGCAAGGGGGGCATGCTTGCACCCAGGGGGGAGGGGGTGGAGAAAACCATGGCTTCCCGAAGCAGGGGTTTACCATGGTTTTCATGGGGACAGGCAGGTTTGGCTTAAACCCGCGCTGTCCTCAATTACCATGGGGACTTCTTAATACAAACTATGATTCGCATTAAGGCTGCCCCGAATCCACCCCGAAGTAATGGCAGCCCATGGGGATGCACCCTTAGAGGCAGTTCCACATTGGGATCATTCACAAGTCAATTTGGACCTCCCTCTCTCTTGAACATTGTAGGCTATAAAAGAAGATTCAGAGATAGTATGAGAACACGAGGGCCCCAGGCTACTGTTTCTGAGGTTCTTTTTTGTTTCTGTAGTATACATACACGACACAAAGGAAATTTTATCAGTTATCAAGAAAATAATGTAAGATTCTTAAGTATGTAAATACCAGTAGAAAAAATATGGAAAAAATATGATAGTTATTAGTCTGAGATATCAAAGGTCTACATTTTTGTTGTTTTCTTTTTTTAAGTTTTCATGAACCAGCAGGAAGCACTGGAAATTCAAGGAGTCTCAAACTTCCAGATTTTACTGGGCCAACTTCTAAAAGGTCTAGGTAGCATCTTAAACAACCAAGGTTGGTAAGATTGGGAACTAGCAGCACCCAGCTTGCCACAGGATCCCTCCCACTCTCTCCTCTATATTGTGTACCAGTTAGCCTTATTCCAGCAAAACAACACCAACCCAGATCCCTCAGAGTGAGCCTTCAAGTATCCGTGCCACTGTACCCCAGAAGAGATGGAACTGAAACTCTTCAAAAACCGATTAAGGCTAAATGTAAAGCTTACACAAGGATTACACTTCAGATTCCCAGAGCACAGCGGGAAGACCCTAAGGCCTCTCTTCCTAATCAATCTCATCGGGTTTGTCATCAGCATAAAATGAAGAAGATGAGAATAATGTTCACTATCTTGAGAGGCAGGATATAAATTCAAAAGTAAAATAGAAATAAATGAGTAAATATTATTTAGTTTTGGTTCATCTAAAGACTGAAGAGTAGCTAGAGTAGAATATTAAGCTCAATAAGCTCAGTGTACAAATATTCTCAGCTAGAAAATGGCAATGAAACTCTTTATTAGTACAAGGTCTTTACCAGCCCTGACAGGTTCAAAAACTCATGCTGCTATGGAATAATGTAATTTCATGTGACAACACTTGACCCACTCCTGGAAGAGGAAGGCAAAATTGTGGCGTTTTACCTGATTTTCAGCACAAGTCAGTCCCTTCCTAGAACTTACTTGGTTTCTATTTTTATTTGTCCAGTTGTGGCTCCAATAAACCCTCACCTAAAGTCTGTCTGGACTATTTCTAGTTAGCTTAATATGCCTTATTATTTCATTAGATCTCAACTTACATAAAACTGTACCAATGATTTAAGAATACACACAGAGTAAATAAATAAATAAATAAATGGATACATGCAGGGCTTCCTTCTGCTCAACTATCCCTAGATACAGTATGTGCTTCTTTATTCCTACTTCCTTGTCTCAGGCTTTCTAAAGCAACAGGCCATAGCCGTGTGCACAGATTATGACAGACAACTGAATTATATTTATATAAATTAACACTTAAGTAACTATTAGATTCAACAGAGATGACAGTAATCAAGCCTGGATGCGTCTAGTCTGATTGACGCCAATTATCAATTACATTTGGTACATTCACTGACTGAGTAACTAAGGAGGCAACTACTTTTTCACCTGGGTGATATTGGTATTGGTATTGGACAATAAATGTAATGATCGTTCAAAAGGAGAATTTTGTGTTTACTCAGGTTGTCTTGGTCTCATATTCAATTTTAAGATCTGAAACAATTAAATATGACAAATGTGCAAAAATAGAAGAAATCATAGCGCTTTGCACAGGAGAAATACACTTGGCAACCTATATGATGTTTTGAACTGTTCTATCAAAATAGTTGTAATTTGAGTTTATGATGGGTATTCCTATACCCTCCTTGAGCTTTCAGTCCTTCCCACTGAATTTCATTTGCATACAATTCTTCTTAAAGTCTAAGAAGACAAGCTTCAACAGTCTAAAACCTTTATTTACAGATGAATCTACACATGTATAAAATTGGTATTTTTATGTTGTCCTGCTTCAAGAAGCTTTTGGATACTCTTGATCCAACCTAATCATCATTTCTGCCCAAGTGCCACCCAGGACTTTTCATCAGTTTTAATATATGGTACTTATCATCCTTACTAACAGTCTGATTATAGGGATCTATTCTCTGGTAACCTCCACACTGATTTATTTTACTGCATTATTGGTGGAAGCCACATATACTTCTGTAACCAGTACAGAATTGGGCTGCTAGAATTCTCCACATCAGTGTCAATATAGAAAAGTTCTGAAGGAAATAGTTTCCTCTTAACTACTAACTCAATTCATAGTGCCTGCCTTGGAAGTATTTAGAAACCTGCACTCAAAATACTCAAAAAGGAATACATCTTCTGGCATCAGCTAGAGAAAAAGATTGGCTTCAGGAGAATTTCAAAAGGCAGGATGCTCTTCAGGCTCTCTGAGGCAAAATAGGAGTTCCATAAAGAAACACAACTGAATCTGAGGACATCTGACGGACTCTATAGCCTTTAGGACATAATGTAATAGGTTGCCATGGGAGGTAGTGAGCTCCCCTTCACCGGAGGTCTGGGATGGTTTAGGAAATCCTGCACTGAGCAGGGGGTTGGGCTTGATGACCCTAGAGGTCCCTTCCAACTCTATCATCCTATGATTCTAACTCCACTTATTTACAACAGTTGGGTTTCAGGGGCTATGTAGAGAAATGCCAAACAGAATAGATGCACGTTTGTCTTCACTGTGGTCTGCTACAAATTGATTACTTGAAAAATGATAGATTCACATAACTTTTCAAGCAGCAACGGTTAAGTTTTTTGGTTTTTTCCCCAAACTGCACAGCAATGCTGAACTACCTTTATGGGTAATAAGGCCCTCAGTTACTATAGTTACTTATGTACTCAAGCATTTCTGAATAGTAAGTAGGCTGATTAATGATTAGTCAAATGATCATATCATATAACATAAAAAATGAAGACAGGAGCAATAGTAAAAATGAGACTATTAATACAATTAAAATATTAATACAAATATCAAGCAAAAATTTCACAATAAACAGATCCCCACTTTTTGTAATAATACATTTTTAAGTGCTTCTTAACAGCCAGTGTACTTTATCTTTGCTGTTTATCGACTAACACTTCGCAAGAATGCTAGTATTAACAGAGGCCTTCTGATACAGAGGAATTAAATTTAAAATGAAAAACAGCATATCCTGTATCAAGAAAATAAGATCTTAAGAAGAGGAAAATGAGAAGAGAGCTATTAAACAAAGGATGGGACAAACAAGGTCATCCTTCACAGATATAATTTCTGAAGCTGCCGAAACAGGAAATGATACCCAATTGCTATTGGTTGACATTACTTGTAAGGACATTCCTGCTCATTCCCTCTTACACACTCTTGGTCCACCTCTATGTGACAACCACCCAAGTTGACAACCAGAGAAGCTAATGATAGCATGCAGTTCGACGGCAAACAAAGCACCCTGCAAATACTGTGAATTAACAGGTACTTAATGGACATCAACTGTGAGTTTGCCCACTGAAATGTGACCACCATGCTGTGGGTGTGCATTACAACTGGTGTGAAGCTACTTCTTCTGATTATTGTGATTTTAATAAAATAAAGCCTTTATGTTGGCAAAGTCTCAGATATACCTGTAGATCATCAGGATAAGCTAATCTGAATTTCCAGCATTATTAAAACCTGGAGATAAAATCTTGCTACTAGCATTTATTTATCATTTCCCTGTAACACGGCATACAGAAGAGCTTTCTCCATCCATGGTTCTTGTGAGAGCTTTCCCTAACTCTGATAAGTGTGTGCCCATTTAATGATGGAACTATGTTTTGTGTGCTGTTATACTGTTCATTCTATCAGGATTTTATTTTAAGCAATATGTTACACCAACTCTAGCTCAGTCACAGTTAGTTTTATGTTTCTTGGTTATTAACTGATTAATTCCATTTAACGTTGCTAGATTCTGTAGTGATGCTATTATAGTAAGACAAAAACTGATTCTACCACATAATCTAGATTTATGTAATCCACATTCAATATTCAACATTAAGACCAATGAGGATTGAATGTAATTTGTTTGCATTGTTTTGTAGCTTAAGGCTGTAGTTTTATTCTGACCTAGTCTGGGACCATAATATGCAAATTTGATCAGGTCAAATGCTGATGAACCTAGTGATATGTTGATTTGATCTGATCTGATTTGAACAATTTGATTTCTACCATTAGAATCATAAGCTTAGTTGGATTTATTAGATAGTTTGTAAATAAAGCCAACTTCTACTAAGCAAAGTACCACAGAAATGTGATTATACAGAACAATCTGCCAATGCATTTACCTCTGAATTACAACAGCTCTGTACAAAGGACAAAGTGATTTTAAATAATGAACAACAGCTAATGAAGAAGTGACAAAGTGGTAAAATTAAACAGAGAAACAAAATGTGAAGAAGAGTTGGCTTTTCTACTTCACTTTTCTCACCCATTCAAGGGGACTGAAGTGGCTGACAAAGCTTTTCACTGTGAGGTAGTCAGAGCTGCGAGAGCTCAGAAAAGAGCTGTGACTAGCCCAAGGTCACCCAGCTGGCTTCAAGCAGGAGTGAGAAATCAAAGGCAGTAACTATCAGATAAAGAATTTAGCACTTTAACCACAAGACCAAACAAGCCCATTATTTATCATGTATTATTTCTGATCTTTATCTTTCTAAAAGTTATGGAGTTGATTTTCTTGGTGTTCAGCCTCATGCAGGCCTTTGATGTTCAAGCAACCTCCATGTATTGTTCTGCAATAGAGTTCTGATTTTTTTAAAAAATAAAAATAAACAGGTAATAGTATAAATTATTTTAATTACTGTATTTTCTGGCGTATAAGACTACTTTTTAACCCAGGAAAATCTTCTCAAAAGTCTGGGGTCGTCTTATACGCTGGGTGTTGTCTTCTTATACAGTGAGTATATCCCAAACTCTATATTTTAACTGGAAAGTTGGGGGTCGTCTTATATGCCCAGTCGTCTTATACACCGGAAAATACGGTATGCACTTCATTATTTTTTTTACTGTAACACGTTCTGTTCTTTCACTCTAGCTACTGGCAGTTAGAAAAGGAGACTTAAGGTCAGCCTACTTTCATAACAATGTAAGAAATGTCCTGCTGGATCAGAACAGAGGCCCATGAAGTCCTGCTGCCTGTTTTATCAGTGACCAGTCAGTCATGGATGGAAGCCCCCAAAAGGTCACCACGCTGTGCCTTGCTCAGAGTTTCTAGCAGCTGGCCTCTGGATGTAGACTTCACCTATCCCAGAGACATCACACAGCCACCAGAATTAGTTACCCTGTTTCTGTTTCTTCTGCTGACGGAGTATTGCAATTACATAGGACGCCTGGTACATGGTGATGCTTGTGAAAAGCAAACCAACACAAGTCCCTATGGCCAAAAAACTCAAGATATATATCTTGGATGCTTGTGAAAACACATCATCTGTCTTCATCCCTAATAGACGCCTGAATGTTATTTATTATCTGAAAAAGGGGTTCCTGTTCATTGTGACGTAATTTCAAAAAGTTTTTCCTGAGAGGGTTTCTGAGCAATGCTCTTTACGAATCCTGTAGTATCCTCTTCTTCGCTGTAGTTTTGTTACTGTTGTTTTGAAATTGAAATTAACATTCCACTACTATACTATTAGTTGTTCTTTGCCCTAACATGACTTTTTGTATGTCATATCATTGATTCAAAGTCATTCGTACTGGTCTTTGATATGGAGGATTTCAATTTCCCTGTTTACTAGAATTTACATAAAACGTGTAAAAAACCCCACAGCTAGGTGTACAGTGGGAAGGTGGCAAAGCTCCACATAGCTCTGATCCTTCAAGGCCACCAAATCCCGTTTGGACTTTTAAAATCTGGATTCAGGACTGAGTGCGCAATCCGGATGTCCCCATTTGCCTGAGGATAACACAGGCTGAATCTGAATACTGCCGTTCCCACTCACCGCCCAAATCCCCAGCACAGAGAAACAGGGCCTTTTAATCTCTGCCCCTTGTCCAACCTGTCAAGGAAGCAAGGGAGCGAAAGTACAGACCACCGATCTCTCCCGGAGGCAAAGGGGATTCCCTTCCTGCTCTACCGTTAAGCGGCTGCTCAGCCTCCCCCGCCTCTCTCTCCCCCTCCATGTTAAAAGTATCAGCCAGCAGTGACACTGCTGATGTGATTGCCTCTGATGTGAAGGGGAGAGAGATGGCTGGTCTATACTTCTGCTCTCTTGCTTGTGCACTAAAGCTGCCGCCTTCCCAGTAACGTGAATGGAGGGAACTTTCAATCTGGCTGATGGGCTGCAGGCTTGCTTTTAAAATGGAGAGAGAGGGTGGGGAGGAAAGCAGGAGGGGATGCTGTGATCTATAGCTACAATGTTGCTTTTGAATGTACCTCTCATAGTTACAGTGGCATTCAAGGGAAATCCAAGCCTTTTTAGTTAGCATTTGCAGGCATGGCAAGGGGAAGGGGCAGACCAGATGTGAAATCCCACCCATCCGCACCAGGCATTGGCCAGAAGCATATGGGGGGGGGGGAGGCTGATCTTCGCCCCAGATTGTCTGGTAGCATTCCCAATGGCAAAAAAAAAAAAAGTGGTCTGGTCTCCTAAACAGGACCGAGAACAGTTCTAAAGAGGACTTTTTTTTCTGTAGATGGCCCACATAGCTGTCAGTCGGGGTCACTTCCAGTTACAGTGGGTATGGTGGAGTGACACAGCTTCAAAGCTGCCTACGTAGCTGCTATGAAGCTTCTGCTCGGCTTCGTAGACCGCTACAAAGGACATGGAGGCCTATGTAGCGTGTGTGTTCAGGGGTAGAGCTGGAGCCACCCCACTGCAAATAGTGGCTTACAGGCCCGCCCCTGGTAGACATGCGGATGCATGGCCTCTGATCTGGCAGAAGAACGGACTGAAGACACCATTAAAGGGGTCTACCATTAATCTGGATTTAAGGGCCCAAAGACCCCATTAAATCCAGTGGGTACAGCATGTTCAGAATGGGGTCCTTAAGGGGTCTTGTGCACGGATGGTACATAACAGATCCGTACCGATCAAATACATATAAGGTCCTTAAACGTGTCTTCATAACTAGTGCAAAAACAGCCTTCGCCCCTTTATAAATATTTTTTTCCATCCAGTAGCACTGTTTAGGACATGCATGTGCATGCCTATGTACAAAGTGCTCCATTCCTATAAAAATGAAACCCCAGTGGATGACCTTGGGGCCTCACAGGGTTGCTGTGGAGGACAAACTGGAGGGACATGCTCCACCCGGAGCATAAATAAACGAACAAGTGCCCATCTTACCATGATGGAACTTCTTTCAGATTTTACTTCATTTTGCTTATGACAATCAGAATCAAGCATCTAACTACAAATAAGATACCCGTACATTCCGGCGTGAAAGACTACTGGGCGTATAAGACGACCCCAACTTTTCCAGTTAAAATATAGAGTTTGGGATATACTTGCCGTATATGAAGACGACCCCGGCGTATAAGACGACCCCCAACTTTTGAGAAGATTTTCCTGGGTTAAAAAGCAGCCTTATATGCCAGAATATACTGTATTAGCTGATCTTTCATTAGGCTTAATTTGTATTTTTCTGTTTCAAAATTCTGTAGCTAAGTCTGGAGATCACACTAATAGTATTATTTCCTCACAGACTCCTTGCAGCATCTTATTGAATCAGGACACTAAGATATCTATGTGATCATTTAATTACTTCTGAAAGACTGAAACAAGTAACATGCTTTTGCAATAAAAGAGCCATGTCTTGTACCAGACCACTTTCAGTTGTAACAATTAACTGAAATGTCATGCGTCCTGTTAGTGGCATGTCATGATCCTGCCCGTTTTGTTCTGGGAACTTATTCAGTGGAAGAGTTTGCCAAGTCATCATGCCTCAGCTTCAGCTCCCATCTACAGAATGGGAATAGGAAATATAATCTGCCTCGGACAACTGTGACAAAGAAGATTCAGTAAGAAGTAAAACAAAGGAAGACTATAAAATTCTGACTCTTAATATAATAATTAAATCTTGCATCAAGCTTATCAAACCCAAATAACACATTGTACTGTGATGCCAAAGGCAATTTAATCAAAGTGCCAAGATGCATGATTCAATGAAACAAACGTCTTTCTGTATATTCAGCACAAACAAATCTGATCAAATAATAACTAATTTTGTTGCAAGAAGATTTAGTACATCAGCTACTCTCATAAAGCCCTTCAAAGTATTTTCACCAGAATCTGAATCATAATTGGGAAAGACAATGGGACATCTGTTAATAATACAAGACCAGTTCAACAAAGGAATGATTATTGAAGGTTCCCTTTCCATGAACGACCCTTAAATATTATAGGTTAGCATTATTCTCTCTTACCAAGACCTATTTTTAGAATTTTAAAGCCAGAGACCCTCCTCTGCTCAGTCTCTGAGAAGGCTGGATAATGAATGAAAATGATGACGATAGAACTTTGTAAGACTACTGTATAAAATCTTTTTACTAGGAAAACAGGCAGACGAAGTCGCAAACAACCAAACAAAAAGATTCAGCTAGGAGAAGATGGGTCAGTCCTACCTTTAAAGCACATTTACAAAGGTAAATACTTCAGGCAACTGATCTGGGACTGCCATAAGAAGTCACCAAGTAGTTGTTTTTCGCTTGTTGTTGCTGACTATCACTGAGTTGTGGACAACAACTGGTTGATGGGAAATGCACCTCCATGGGCAGCTCTATGCAGTTTTCTTGGTAGAGGTACAGAGGTGTTTTGCCACCATCTACCTTGGGGGAAAGGCTGGGAATTTATTTATTATTTGCATTTTTATCATGCCCTATACCTGAAGGCCTCAGGGTAGGTTGCAACATTTAAAACCAAACATAAACGTATGAAAATAGTATCTTTATATTAGATGAAATGTGCCTAATCAGGTTAGGATACTCTGCACCCTGAAGGAGGCCTGGGAAAAACAACATTAGCAAAATGTCAGAGAGAAAAGACAGTCGGCATTGGCTGATATATGCAGATCTCAACCTCTTATTACTGTTGCCGCAAGAAGCAGTCAGGGGCCATCTAAATGCTCAGTGTCTTTGAAAGGACATTTTAAAAGGACCAGAACTAACAAAATATAAAACTTTGGATGCAGAACATTTCGGCCACGGTCACAGCGTCACTTGGATATGACTGGTCACCTTTTCATCTCTATATTGTGGACTTTCCACTCTCCCCCTCTACCAAACGTCCTTTGGCCAATTTTGTCCTATGTGGACGTAGAACACACTCTCACACGCAAACAAGAACTTGGAAAACAGGTTCCCAAACTCTCATGAGAGATGGAGACTTCAAAAATAAAACAGTGGTGGTAGTGATAAATTACAATTTGAAAACAAAATCAGGAGGAAAAGGTCCTGGCATCTCCTAAGTAGAAAAGAGCATTTTCGATATTAACATTACAAACGGCACATGGCAGCCAACCGGCAAACGGTATATTGTGAAAACGCACATATCTTAGATTGGTGGTATAAAATAAGGGAACCTTCTCCAGGCTATCAGAGCTGGAGGTTCAGGGGTTCAGGCGAGCACAGACTCAGCAACTTCTAAGGGAGGGAATGGTTGGAGGTGAGAAGAAACAAAAAAGCCGGAAAGGAAGGACAGGAGCCAGAGAAAGTGGCCATTATAGCCTGCAAGTAACTGGAGAGTTAAAAGCAGAGACACAGAAGGCAACTCGTTTGCTAGAAACTTCCTCAAGAGATGTTGTCTCCTTTGGAGCAGCAAGGACCTTTCAGAGCTGCCTCTTACTGTGCCATTCTATTTCCCTCTTTCTCAATGGGCCTCGTGCAAGGCAACCCTAAAGGCTCCGGCCTACTAGGATCCAGGGCAGACAGCAGCTTCCAGAGAGGCTCCTGGCAAGAGAGCGGCCGTGTCTCTGCTCGTCGTTCTTTTTCTGCTGCTTCATATCAGTGGCCGTGGGTTAGGGATGTGCAGAAGCCACGAGCAGCATGTTTGTAGGGCTCTGAACAACCCTCATTCAGCAAGTTCAGATGTAAACACAATTGGGAAGGAAACAGTGGTTGTTCGGCCCAAGCCAATTCAGCAGAACAGTGATAAGCTACGTGGGGAAGAAAAGACTACTTGTCGAGCATCTTGATTGAGTCATTCAAAAGGGCCGGAATCTTCCCCATTTTGCTGATTTATTGCTGCCAGAATTTGTTTCTTGGGGCACCCACCCTTATGACTGGTAGACTGGTTTAGGGGAGTGAGGAAAGGAGATTTGTCTGTTTAAGAATGATGTCACACGAGTTTTTTCTGCTGTAATGCATCCCAATGTTACAGAAACAGATGTAGCAGCTTTTTTAACCTCTGCGCAAGCTGTGGCGGAAAGTGAAAATGCCGCTGCCGCTGCTGCTGTTAGGGACATGCAAAACGACATTCAAATCTGTACATTCCACTGAATTTTTCAAATTCACAAACATTCACCTTGAATTAAAGCAAACAAAGCTCCTGCTTGTGAAAATGAACATTTTGAGCAAATACTTGTATGTCACTATGTTTTTGGAGATAAAAAGAATTTCTAAATGGAGAAAAAGTAATGCAAGTTCACAAAAACTTGCGCATCCGAAAATCTGGTTTTTCGGTTTCATAATTCTACAACAAACCAAATTTCTGGATATTCAATTTGACAGCAAAACAATTTTTTTTTCCATGCACATCCCTAGTTGCTGATACTGTACCAAAACAGAGAAATGACATATATGAAATAAACTATTACTTTATTGCCAGGCTGCCTACATACGTCGTGCCTTTCTGTGGGAAAGTCGGAATTTGGCAGATAGGTAAGAAGTAGGTACTAGACAGGATCTTACTGTAGGGAAGTGGGAAAGCAGAATCACTGTATTTAAAGGCACACTGAGTTGTGATAAAGCTACAAAAAGCTTTGTGTCCCAGCCTTTGAATTTAAAAAAAAAAATAGTGGATCCATTTAGTGGATCTGTACACCAACCTAAATGGAGGCCTAGTTCAGTGACATTCTAGAGTAGGCTAAGACACAGAGCAGCCAGTTCAGATGACAACTGGGCTGGGTAGTTCAGATCAGGCTACTTCCCAAGCCAATTTGGGTACCTAACAATTCAAACACAATCAAACTGTAAAAATCAGTCAATACATAACCAAACTCCTAATAAATCATTGTCTGCCTTTAGGCAATGAAATTAGTCCAACCTGAAATCAAATCAAGGTACAGCTGGGTGGGTCTACAGGGTGATAAATGCCTCCTTGTGGGGCTGAGAGGTGCCAACAGCAAAAAAAGCAGCAAGGGTAGCCCGGTCTTAAGAGGACCACCCTGGATCCAGAGGTATGAACTAACCTACGTCCAATGCCTAATACTCCCTTCCGGAAAGCGGAGGAAACAAATTATCTAGACCAATTCGACCCATTGTCTTACTGATTCTCACAGATGACAAAATCTGAGGGGAATCTCCCCTCTCACACCAGATATCTTTAATAAGCTTAAGAGGAAAGGTCATAACAACTCATTCAGACTTCTGAGTTCAACAAGACAAACGGGTTGTTTTGCACAGTGCTGTATCAGCCAAGCTTCTAGGCTCAAATATGGTAAACAAGAATTGAATAGGATAGGCAACTTCTATCAAGACTCTCATGTGCAATATCGTTACTGCCTTTGTCTAACCAGTATTATACAAAGTTAACTGTCTAGAGTAAGGCCCATTCCTTCTGAGAGACACACCAAAATTTACTCTGGCAGAACTTTTAAGAAACGACACGAGGGAATGACAAAGTTAAAATACAGAAAGTTGTAGGAGACGTGAATATCATTAGCAGTTTTGATTTGGTGGAACAGCAGTAAACAGGATGGTACGTGCTGTGGAAGAGGCCATTCTGTACTAGGGGTCATTAGGGAAGTATTTTTTAAAAAAAGGACAAATCTCTCATGATTAAAATGCCCTTAAAAATTAATTGTGCTGATGCATTTAGCATACTTTGTATCACCAAATGTTGTTTGCAGATCTATTATTTTTTAAATAATTCATTGGACAAGGGCTCTATGGGCATAAAGAGAGTGAAGTATTTCCCTATAAGGAAAAGTTACAATGTTCAGAAATTTTTAATTTGAAAAAGGCACCCAGGGAACCTGAGTGGGTGGCAAGAATGCTACTGCATTGCTACCTTCTGATCAGCATGGCATGGAATCCATGACTATAGCTTTTCCTGTTCAATCTCTACTCTGCCAATTTTGTTATTTAAAACTGCTGTTTTCCCTAAGTGTTCTTCTGTTGAGAAAATAAAAGTGTAGTAGATCATTAGACTATAAATAAATAAACCTCTATTTGAATAATGTTCAAATAGATAATTGCATGAATTTCCAGGTATGTGGAGGAACTCTTACTTTTAAAAAGCTACATTCCTCCTCCAAACCAGCTGTTAGATTTGTCTCAGAAGTATGAGCCACACAATGGCCTTTTCTAGACTTACCAGTATCTTAGTACAGTGTGAGGCCGAGCCCTCTTCTGGGTGTCTCCCTTCCCCTGGTGTGGACTAGACAGGCACAGCCCCTGGTTCACTGCTGCGACCTCATTGCAGCCTTGCCCAGTTTAGGTAACCAAAATAGTTACTTAGATCGGGATACCAGGATGCCTGTCTGAACAGGTCTACGTGTAGCCCAGACCTCTATATTGGCATGAGAATAGAGGCACACCTCTACGGGCCCATATATAAGGGGGGACCCTTTGCAGCTCACCAAACTGGCAGCACTACGTTTGGCAGTGAGACACTGCTGTGATATAGGTGGGAGACACCTTCATCTTCATCTTTATGGTTCTGAAGTGGCGCCCAGAACTCACCAGGGATTGGTCGTATGTTGGCTGTCATGGCAGGATTCAGTCTCATTTGTAGCAGTTTTTGGGCTGTTATGCCGTGTTCCAGGTTTCTTCTTCTGAGAACCTGAGCCTTCGGATAGAGCTGCGATATCCATCTTCAGGGTCTTCGCTCTTGGCTGAGTCAAGGGTGTCTGGTGTCTTACTAGCTCTTGTTTCCCTTCTTATAGACTTCTGCTGTTTGTCAGTTCTTCCTTTAAGTTGCTGATGAAGTTGATGGTCTTTTCCTGACTGTACTCTGTTAGCACTGTTTCCTTGTGTGGAAGTGTAAAGGCTCCTGGCAAATCTACAGAGACTTCTCCAAGACCTTGCCCAAAAAGGGGACATTGGCTACTGGGCTTTAGTTCAATACATTTGGATCCAGGTAGGTCTTCTTAAGGAGGGGGTGCACCACAGCTTCCTTAAGAGCATCCGGCACCACCCCCTCCTGCAAAGAGGCATTTATCACTTCCTGGATCCACCCAGCCATACCCACTCCGCTAACTTCTTAACAAGTAAAAGTCTTTGCAACTTCACTTAAATGATATCATCCTACAGAAGCCAGATGAAATTGCTATGGGAAGACAGATTCCTAATGGTTAGGGAGCCAGGTTCTCATCTGGGAATATTGGGTTCAATTCTGCCCTCCCCCACAAAGCCAGCTAGCTGACCTTGGGCTAGTCACAGCTCTCTTCTGAGCTCTCACAGCCCCACCTACCTCACAGGGTGTTCTGTTGTGGGGAGAAGAATAGAAAAGCTTTCCCAGCCGCTTTGAGTCACCTTAGAATGGGTGAGAAAAGCAGGGTAGAAGGGAAGCAAGATCTAGTAAGATTCTGCTGCTGCTGCTTTAGAAAGAAGATAGAATCAGCCTATGCTTAGAAGTTGCAAAATACATATTTCTCTCCAAGTCAAAGAGAAAGCAAAACATGATTGCCTTAGTAATAGTCATTCAGAGGTCTGGGGGTTTTTAAAGTTAAAAATGGGATGGAAGGAGAAAGTCTTTCATCAGCGGTATGTTCAAAGCACAAAATCAAAGACAGCTAAGAATATAAGTCTCTCTTTGAAAGAATGGGCAATGCCAGAGAAGAATTTTTAGAAAAAACTGCAAAAAGAAAAGCATTATTCCTTATAATCAAAAACAGATTATGTAATAATTTATGAACAACACACATATTTACTGTATACTGTATACTCTTTTCTGTGCTGCTTATCTCCATTTCCTAGTTGCTGTAATGTCAGGATTTTTTTCATTTTTTCAAATTTGCTGTCTTGTTTGTAAATTCTCTGGGATTAAAAGCGACTCTGACAGTTGATATTGTTTCTTGTCTTTTGAATGTTATTGCCTGTTCTATTTTATTCTTCCAACAAAGGGTTTTTTTCCCACTTACCTCCCTTAATCTGGATCTAAGATGATCCTGATCTAAGAAATGGGTCCTTCAACTAATCCAGATTTAGTAGATCCAGATCTAAGGAGGTACCCAATGCGTCTCCATGGGCGTTGTAGCATCCAGCAGCAATATGCGCTAGGCATGCTCACAGTGGAAACATTGGAGCACCCATATGGCAATTCCAACTCTACCCAAGTTGGGCCCATGCGTCACCCCATGTTTTGAGGGGGCGACATGTGGGGGAGGGGCAACTCTGGAGCCGCTCCGGAGAATCTTCAAAGATTGTGGCAAAATCTTCAAAGAAGATGGCTCCAAAGAAAACTCCAGAGAATGGCACAGACTTCAGAGCTTAGGCCATATCTATGGGGCTTTTCTACAGAGCTTTGGCTAAGCTCCAGAGAATCTCCAGAGCAATTTGCCACTATCTTTGAAGATTCTCTGGAGCCACTCTCCGTAGTGGCTCCGGAGAATCTTCAAAGATTGCAGCAAATCGCTCTGGAGATTCTCCGAAGCTTGGCCAAAGCTCCGTAGAAAGGACCAATAGAAATGGCCTAAGCTCTGAAGTCTGTGCGTTCTCTGGAGTTTTCTTTGGAGATTAGGCACCAGCTTTGAATCTTTGGGTTTTGGGGCAATCCCCATGGATGCCCCTAGACCCCATGGCCTGATCGTGGTGCAAACGTGCACTGTACAATCCAGATTTCATGGAAGACTGGATTGTCTACAAGAAATCTGGATTATAGGACTTGAAGGATCCATTTATGACACTCCAGAAGGACCCATTTATGACACTCCAGAAGGACCCATTTACAGCCTTTTTTCTGCCTAGCTATTCTCTTTGATAAAAATGCAACTAAACAAACAAACAAACAGTATTTTATGTGAGCCAGTTTGGTCTTGTGGTTAGAGTGCCGGGCTCATATCTCGTACTCAGTTACTTCAATTCCGCCCTCCTCCACAAAGCCATCTGGGTGACCTTGGGCTAGTCACAGCTCTCTTCTGAGCTCTCACAGCCCCACCTACCTCACTGGGTGTTCTGTGGTGGGGAGAAGAATAGAAAGCTTTGTCAGCTGCTTTGAGTCCCCTTAAGGGTGAGAAAAGGAGAGTAGAAAAGCCAGCTCTTCTTATTCTGTTTTATCTTCAAACCCACATTGGTGTTCCAAGGAACAAAGTGGGGACAAAAATAGGATGTTTCATGTATCACCACTGATCAAAATAAGATAAATGTTTTGAGCACCATCCCATAATAACCCAGAACAAAACATAAAACCTGTTTCATACACATCTGTACTTCGTCATTATAATCCATTGTTTTTAATATTAATATATTCCTTTTCAAAAAAAATACTAAAAGATTATTTATATCCCAGAATCTATGATCTGGACAACATTTAAAGGAAAAAACGAAGGCAATTAGGTCTTGTACTAGCCAACAATAATCTTTTACCATGTCATACATCTTATCTGTTCTGGTGAGGAGAAGATACACCTATGATATCCATCTTCAGATTGCTTCAGAGCTTTGATCTGTTTCTGTTCCTGGCTGTCATCTATTACCATAATCCTCAACTACTGTGTGGCTGCTGACCTTGAACTGTTTCCTCTGCTGCTGTTTTGTTTTGTTTGTTTTTGAAAGGGGGCTTCTGTAAGTATTGCTGAGGAACAGCCAGTGGCCCTTGTTAAAAATAGGTGGGTGCTGTTTTTTAGTTGTTTCCCTTGTAGATCATTCATGGAACCTCTTAACTCTGGGTACTGCTTCTGTGCGTTCAAATACTGGCACAGCATTTAAAGCACTTAAAAATAAGATATACAATGAAGTTATCTGTATTTGAATCAATTTGGGCATGGATTAATAATAATTAATAATTATATATTAATATTGACTTTACAGTTTAGAAATTACTAAATAGTAATAATTACTGTGAGAAATGATTTATTATAATATTGTATTCTTAGTATAAATGCATTTTTGCAGAAGATTGACAGTTTTGAATCATGACTGGGAATTAGATGATTAAGTACTGACATAATTATCACAAACTAATATAACTATGGATAGAGAAAACGTGAGAAAAATATACAAATTACTTAAGCACTTTATTTTTACTTTAGGTAGCTGGGGATAAAAAAATGCAAATAGTTACTTGCTCCAAGCCGTTTGGGATTAGGTTACAGGACACGGCAGGAGCCAGTTTGGTCTATTGGTTAGGGAGCCTGACTCTTATCTGGGATCACCAGGTTCAATTCCGCCCTCCTCCACGAAGCCAGCTGGGTGACCTTGGGCTAGTCACAGCTCTCTTCTGAGCTCCCCCACCCCCACCTACCTCACAGGGTGTCTGTTGTGGGGAGAAGAATAGAAAGCTTTGTCAGCCGCTTTGAGTCCCCTTAAATGGATGGGAAAAGCGGGGTAGAAAAGCCAACAACACTTCTAGAAGATGGTCCCACAAGTATCAGGGTATAGGCAGGGATGTTGAAAACATAAGATTATGTTATTTCAAAGATCCTCCGTAGCCTTTAACAGCTGCATTGCTCTTGCAAGGGGTTCTTCTGTGGAGCCTTGGCTAATCTCTGAAGGCAACTTCAGAGGGACTCAGGAGCCTTGGCTAATCTCCGAAGGCAACTTCAGAGGGACTCCGGAGCCTTTGCTAATCTCCAAAGGCAACTTCAGAGATTGCACCCCCTGTCCCCCCAAAACACCTGGAATGACAGGCAGACCCCTAGTGGGTAGATCTGGATTTGCAAATGAGTGCTCCAGTGTTTCCACAGCAGGCAGGCTAGCACCCATTGCTCCTGGGTGCTAGACCACCCATGGAAACACATTGGGTACTTCCCTTAATTCGGATCTACTAGATCCAGATTAAGGGAAGTACCCATTCTTTAGATCCGGATCTTCTTAGATCTGAATCAGAGGAGCTCAGTGGAAAAACACCCCTAATCCCATGTTGATGGCTGATTAAAATGTTGTACCTCCTTCTAATACAAGTCTCAGGATGACTCACAATCATTGTAAAAACTCAATAAAGCAAATGCCACCATAAAAATTTTAAGTTTTCTATGTTGACAGGGTTTCTTGTGTTTACAATAGAATTTTGAACTAGACCGAGTGGCACAGTTCCAAACAAAACAGTTGTTTTAGGAGTTTCCTCCAGAAAGAAACAGTATGTCGTGTCCTATGTGCATCTTCCAGTCCAAATCTATGGTAGCCCCACACAGAATTAAACCAGCTGAAGTTCACAAACAGCCACAAATGGCTTATCAACTTGCAGTGGAGTAATTCCTATATAAATTTATTTATTGAAAGAGGATAGTGTTAAATGATGTTCTTCAAAGCGCAAGAATTCTGTGACCCAGTTTGGTCTTGTGATTAGAGTCCCAGACTCATATCTTATAGTCACGGGGTTTGATTCTGAACTTGTCCATGAAGACAGTTGGGTGACCTTGGGCTACTCACAGCTCTCTTCCTGAGCTCTCACAGCCCCACCTAACTCACAGGGTGTCTGTTGTGGGAAGAAGAACAGATGGTTTGTCAGCCACTCTGAGTCCCCTTAAGTAGAGAAAAGCGGAGTAGAAAAGCCAACTCTTCTTCTCAAATTGAAAAGTAATATCTAACAATTCTCTTACAAGAGATAAGTATAAGAATTCCTCTAGGTAAATTATGTAGATACATGTGGAAGAGATATACTTACATCATACTTTGCAGTTCAAGAGTAAAATTTGTTGACTTCCCAATACCCCTTCCACTACTTGATGGTACAACAGAGGACATTGGGCTAGTTCCAGTAGTGCTCATCTGGATAAGAAAAACAGAAGAAACACATTCTTTGCAAGTGTGCAGGATAAGCAAGTTGTATGAAAAATAGGAAACCTACACACAACACCTGCATACATAAAGGAACATGTCCTATGGGCAATGAAAGCAGCTCTATTAAAGAAAATAAACATGCAAGAAAAAATAGCATTATTAGTGGAATCATAGCAAACAGTCTAGTAAAGGTAAGGTTGATGTGAAGTTATTATTAGAGAACATATTAAAACAGAAGACCTCCAAGGAATGTTGCATCCCTTCATTAGAGATGTATCTGCTAAAGAAAATACTCGACACATAAAGTCTGAATCACCTGGAGGGAATCTTGCTCCTTAAACTGAACTAATTGTGCACTTGTAGTGTTGGCCGCGTAGTGACATCTTTCTAAAAAACATATTTGTCATTTAGAGACCTGTTGGGGGCTGGGCAAAGGTCCATCAAGCCAGTCACTTCACAAGCTCTGATGTGGCAAAAGCTGGCCCCACCTGCCTCTGCTGCTGTGGCAAACAGGGGAATGGAGTTTGCCAGTAGGTAATTTTAACAAGAAAGTTACAAGATATAAACCACAGGTGCATTATGTAACTTAAGAATAGATGCATAGCTGACAGCTCTTCATTAAATAGGGTCTTTGATTACAGAACTCCTAACACAGCTATTCAAGTCTGTGGCTGCGCCTTAAGCATGGACTTAACATTGACTGGAAGTTAGTGATGGCATCATCTCACCTATACAAAAGAATGTCAGCTTAGCAGCTGTGTTCGTCTTCCAATATCGGCAATGGCTGCCCTTGGCTGCTCCTGGAAACTTGAGTAAGGCCCACTTGTGAGTTTTCAGGTTTAACAGTAAGACTTAAAATCCAGTATTTGCTTTTACTAGAAGCTAAAAACTTAAATATCATGGGTCTATATTGGCATTAGGTTGGCCAGTGTGAAAATAAGTGACAAGCACAAATGGCCATTACTCTTATTAAGCAAGATTCACTCTAGTACCAGAATAACTTTGCAACAAAGACCCATGCACCTTACATTGCTCACTAAATCTGTTTAATATCATTAAAAAAATAAATTTAATTTTTTAAAAAACAAGGACTGTACGATGAAATGTCTCAATGACAATATTAACCAGAATATTCACCCTAAAAATTAAGCTTTTAATTTCTAATAAAAGCACATACACAACTCAAAGTCTTAACTTTAAATCAGATTAAAAGCCAGGCAACTAATAGGATCTCTATTGAGAGATAAACCCAAAGAAAGGAAAATAAAGTGGATATCTACTCTTTTATACAATATCAGCTAAAAGGTGGATCTTCATGTCTCTATGTTTATATCATTTTAAAAACTCAGTTTAAACTTTTCAAGCAAAATAAAAGGCCACAATCTTAACACTACTGTGTAATATCTGTAACTGCTAATGCAGCACTCAGCTATGGGCAACAGACTGCATACATTCTGCAGAAAACCGCTTCTTGTGGCTAATTACCAAAGTTAATGTCTCATTTAGTTCAAAATTTAAAAAGGATTTCCAGTTAATGTACATGTGAGCACCTATATTTCACAAAAATGTTTTGATAATTGATTCCTCTTATCAGGTGTTGGGGAATATTGCTTTTATTATACTAAACCGTCAATTTTCCCTTCTCCCCAGGTATTCTCATTTCTTACGTTAGTATTATATGCAGTAGCTTTAAGAATGAAAAGCAGATGTTACAAACATTTGTTCTCACTTAGCAAACCCAAAATAAGCTATCTCGTGTTTTCCAATTGCTCGTCCCTACCTATTTCCTACAGTACAGTATTAACAGAAAAATATGGAAGGTTTTTCTTACTATCATTAACTTCAGTTATTTCAGAAATCTGATTTTAAATGTGTTATTCTGAATAATATGGGATAAATCAACATCTTTCTTGAGTCAATGATTTATACAGGGTTTCGGTTTTTGTGGGTGGGGTGGGTTTTCTACCTTTTTATACAAAGAATAAAAAATTAACAAGAATTAACAATGGGCAGCAGACTATAGGTCTTGAGACTATGCATTGGCAGAAAGCGTAGGGAAAATAAACAAAGTTGGAAAATACTCTTATTTTGCAATATACCCTAAACTCTCAAACATCAAAGTACCTTGAGTCAGCAAGGTTCATTTAATCTCCTTCCAAGAAATTATAACCTTCTGAAATATAACCTTCTTAACAACAGTAGCTGGAGAAATTCTTCCCCAACCAATTGCCTTAATGCTACAGTAGATCAGAACTTATGTACTATATGTCATGTCCAGAGCAGGCGGTTGCAGCGAAGCATGCACATGCGCACGCACCCAACTAGCAACAGCATAATGCCAGGTCAGTTTCCAGAGTTCTTGGGGATATAGAGTACGTGGAGTCAGACAGGGCCAGAGTGGAGGTACCAGAGAATCATCGTAACTTCAGAAGCTAATCAGAAGCCAGGAATCAAGGCTCACACGAGTTGGGGGTTGCCAAGGAGACTCTTTGTTTGCAATGGTGGGTGCAGAGCTGGGCATTTCTTAAGTAGGACTCGCAGACTGACGCCCTCAATGGCACAGCTGTTTTGCACGGAGGTGAGCCGAACGGTGCAGCTGTTGCTGTTGTCCCTGAGAGAACTCGGCTCTGGCCAATGCGTATTTTCTGAGCATGTCCAAGTTTGGCCCCCGAGGAGCGCATCCCACACTTAGGCTGACAGGGGCAGGGGCTTCCTCTGAGGAACCGGAGAGAACATGAGGTACGACCACGTTATTTTCAATGACTGTACAATGGACTACAACCTCTAGGAAGGGTGGTCAAATTATGGCTCCTCAGCTATTGTAGCTTGGCACTGGGCAGACTACAGTGCCTGACAAAAGTTCTGTCGCTTATCCATGTTGTTGAAACCAAAGCCTATAACCTGACTTAAAATTCATCCATTGGTTTTAGAAATGACTCATATGAAAGCTGAAACTCTCCTAAATGAGGTTTTTAAAAAGAAAATAAATTTGCTTCACTGCTGAAATATTGATCATTTAATGAACACAGAAAGGTCAGATTTTGGCGAGACAAAAGTTTTGTCGCTTTGTCATATAATGCACCTAATCCTAGTTTACAGCCTCACCTGTGCCAACTAATTGATCGGATAATTAGTGGGTGCGTATAAAAAGATCTCCAGCATCCCAGACCTTCACTTGACCTGCAACTTGACCTCTGACAACATGCCAAAAATCCACCCTGTGACCAAAGCCTTGATTATCAGGAGGCTGAAGACCAGATCCACTGCAGAGGTGGCTGGCACCTTTAATGTGTCTCAGCGTCAAGTACAAAGAATTACAAAAAGATTTAAAGAGACTGGAGATGTTTTTGACAAGCCCAGGTCCGGCAGACCCCGCAAAACGACTGCTCAGGAGGAACGTTTGTTGGTTCGAAAACCAAAAGCCAGCCCTTCTTCCACTGCAGCAGAGCTCCAACAGGCCTGGTCACCTCAAGTCCCTGTGTCAACTAGAACAGTTTGTAGGATTCTGTCTCGAAATGGCCTCCATTTCAGGGGGCAGCGATCTCGGAAACGAACAGAGAACCGATGGCTATTTTTCCTTTGGACTTGTCGGAGGTTTCTTCCTGGTTGTGGCCACGCAGAGCGCAGTCCCTCCCCGTTCCCCTCGGGACCCTATCAACAAGAGAGGGGGCGGGGAGAAAAAAATGTGGGCAAAGAAAACACGCTTCCGTGGGGACGGTAGGTGTGTTTTAAACGCGCATTTTGCTGAGCCTCATGCGGATGCTTATTCCGGAATTGAACAGCACTTTTAAAGTCCGCTGGAATAGAGGGACGGTAGAGGGAAACTAGAGAGGCAACCTCAATCTGCAACATGTGCAGGTTTTGAACATGTACAGGTTACATTCGCATAAGCTCTGACTATCTTCTCAGCATCCTTTCATCTATGGAAGGGCATCCTTTCTCTACGTGATCTTACTATTAATGTTTTTGGCATGGTGCCCAGAAAAAGGGTGTTGCCTAGAAATATAATTGTTCATTAAGCTGCAGTCAAGACACAAATGGCAAACTTGATTTTCTATAATTATAGTTATGCTAAACATTAAGGATCGTGTTTCCAAAAATCTGAGAGTATCAACAGATCGCTGTGTTCACTAAACTTGATCCTACGTTTACAAGGAATTTGAGCCACATGTGAGAAAAAGGACAATGCATTGTAGGAAGACTACTGCTTTAATATTACTTCAATTTTTTCAGCAATGTATTTTCAGTATTTTAAAATACTACAGTAATCAAAATACTGCTTTAAATTAAAGCAGCATCAAAAGCAGCTCTGAAGTGCTTGGAGATGATAGTGTTTCCATCCATATTAAGAGTCAGAGAATTCACTCTGGAAGTGGTTTTTCTGACCTTTACTGTACCATTTTCTTTACTGTCTGCAGATGCAGCTTAAATAATTAGCTGCTGCTAGCACTCATGACAACTGTTGTGTCCAGAACAGGCAGCAGCAGCAAGCACACACACACACAAGCACGCACGCGCACAGGAAGAAGCCAAGTAGTGTCCAGAGTCCTTGGGGCCGAGCGCTTCTGGAAGTACAGAACTCTGGGGCGTGTCTCCCTCATTCTGGCTGGCATGAGCAGGGTCCTCACCATCCCTCTGAGGAGTCAGAGAAGGCACAAGGCATGACGACAGAGAAGGAGGACATGCTGAATGGCTGCTATCTAGCTAGTGGTACACTTGTGCGGATTCTTTGTAAGGTTCTGTATTGCCTCTCCATCTCACTGGCATCCCTGCTACTGAAACTACAGTTGATCTCTGGAATAGTAGACACATTTGTTCCCCAGTGCCATATCCTCTCTTGTACAGCCCATTCAGCTCTATGATAATGCAAGCCTGGACCTGAGCAAGGGCAATTAAGCTTTAAGGCCCAATGCCAACAGGACACTTACTGCTGATGTAGTCTAGGAATAAAGGACCAGATCCACAAGGAGAGGTTCCTACTGATGCAGCTTTAGTACTACGGAACTAGGGATGCGCACAAATATTCTTAACATTAGATATTCGTACCAATTTGCATGAATGTAGACATTCGTATACAAATTGAATGTTACAATATTCGTACACTGATATTTGTATTCGTATGAATATTTTGGAAGATCTGTACAAATGCTTCGGAACATTTGTGAACCGGGGAGGTAGGAAAGCAGCTGTGCCGGTCACATCTGCAGCGGATCTGGGGTGCATTCGACACGGTTTGAGAGCGGATTCAACACGGATTCAGGGCGGATTTGACACTTTCAGAGCAGATGTTACAGGATACGTATCAGTTACATATTGGATATATATGGGCATGTATCAGATACGTATCAGATACATATGCGTTTGTAATGTATATTTGTATGAATCTGTACAAATACATTTTTTAATAAAATCCTACCACATTCAAAGGGGATCTATTCGAACAAATACGAATTTTCTTACATTCAATTTGATACGAATCGAATGCAAAAAAATAATTTGTGCACATCCCTACACAGAAGAAACATCTTCAGAAGCACATAGCACCTTGTCTATGGCTCCATCCACAAGCAGAGTATTCACATACCAGTCTGTCTCTCCCTCCTCTCCTGAACATTCTGGGATAGGAAGGGTGGATTAGAGATGGGATGAGAAGACACCTTTGTTACATGTGAAAGGAGACTCAGTTTTTGCTGGTGATTCAGCTAGTGCTGAATGGAAATTGCTTGGTACATGTGTGCAAAACATTTCAGGTTTCCAGTGTTTTGAACTCAAAATGAAACACCATTTCAAATTATGCCTTGTTTCACGTCTTAGAATAAAACTAGGTCATTTCATCAAACCACTAGCCATAATCAGAAAAAGAAAAAAAAAGTATCTCTGAGGTGCCTCTGTGGTAGTCTCATCACAGCTATATGGGACCAATCATGCGCCTGTATACACCCCTTCTTAAAGGGTATTTCCCTGGATCCAAAGGTATTAAATAACAAATGCCTCTAATCTCTCATGATGCTGGGGAGAGTGATGGCTACCCAGTTGCAGCCATAGTTAGAACGGAGGCTTCTATGACCAGTTTTCATCTCACTGTTGCTATGCTGCATTTCCACAGCTCTGGATATGGCTACAATATCCATCTATATCAGCAACAGAGATTGCTGACCGGAACAGCTGGCCAAATGCACATCACACCGGTCTCAAAGAAGTTGCACTGGATGCTGATTCACTACAGAGTCCAATTTTACTTCAGGTGTTTACTTCAATTTGTATAAGGCCCTAAATGACTTGGGTGCCAAATATCTGAAGGGACACCTACTTCCATATTGACCTGCCGGAGCCTTAAGATCTGGAGGGGAGGCCTTCCTGGTTATACCACCACCTTCTATAGTAAAGGGGTGGGCACCTGGGAGAGGGCCTTCTCAGTGATGGCCCCTCAGCTATGGAATAGACTCCCCCTTGAAGTGTGTCACACCTTCACTGTACACCTTTAGGAAGGCAGTGAAGACACACCTCTTTGCCCTGGCCTTTGGTTAATGGGGATACATGTTTCCTTCCCACTTTTCAGACATTGCGATTGTTTTAATATATATTATTCTTTTAATATATATACTTGGTTTTTAAGGGCGGGATAAAAGTGGAAATAAATAAATAACATTTTGCCACAGGACCAAAACTGTTAAGTCAAAGAATCATTTGCATTTGACTCTTCCATCAGTCACTTCCTCTCAAGACAGATAGCACAGCCATATGTCCAAGCTTAAGTTCAAAGCAGAACTGCAACAGCTCCAAAAGCTGCAACAAGTGGAATTATTTAGAATAATTTCAGTTAGAGGGTTGGCAGTGAGACTGCTTTGGTTGTTCTGATATGCCTTCTTAATTGGGAGAGAGACAGGGCTATGTAACGCTTTTGGCTCTCCTTGATATCTCAGGGGGTTTTGATACCACTGTCCAGGGCACTGGGATCTGGAGGCACTGTTTGACATCGGTTCTCTTCTTAGTTCTAAGATCGGCTCCTGGGAATAACAGATACACGTTTTGTTCAACACCTTGGGAACTCCTATGTAATGTTTCTCAATGGTCAGTTCTACTCACTATGAAGCTGTGGGGAGTGTTGCGAAGAGATCTGGAGTGAGGTGCCACCAGCACATATGTGACACCTTGCTCGCTCGCTCTTTTTTTTTTTTTTTGTCAGGGGAGGTGCTCGATCATTGTCTGGAGGCAGTAACGGACTGAAGGTAAAACAATAAATTGACACTCAATCCAGACAAAGCAGACAAATTCAGGAAGTCACAGCACATTCAATCCTAAAGAACAGCTGTGTGATATAGGAGTGCTTCTGGATTCATCACCGTCACTTGAGGCTCAAGTGTCAGCAGCAGCTACCAGTGCTGATCTCCACCTGCAACTGGCTCACCACCTTCAGTCCTTCCTGAGAAATAACTTGGTCATAGTGATCTATGCTCTTGTAACTTTCCACTAGACTACTAAAATTCACTCTACACAAAGTTACTCTTGAAGATGATCCAGAATCTGGAATTAGCACAGAGTGCAGCCGTTTAGCTGTCGACAAGTTTCTGGCCAGGCATACTTCATGGGGATCTTGAAATATTTGCACTGGTTGCCTATTCACTACCAGGCTGGTGTTGATGTTAACATAAAGACCCTAAATGCCTTGAGCCCAGATATCTGTAGGAGCACCTGCTCCTGTACAGACCTGTCTGGCTAATAAGCTCACAAGGAAGAGCCGTACTTGGACGTCCACTGCCCTCGTTAGTATGAAGGGTGATTGCACGTGAGAACAAAATAGGTTTCCAAAAGAAAATTTAGTTCCAGATGCTAAATGAACCAAAGCAAGCAAGATGCCAAGGATTTTTTAAAAGTAAAAATACACAGAACAAAAGCCAACTGTATCTTCTAGACATTTCCTCTAAAATATAACCACAGTTAAACAGTAGTCTCATGTGTATCATTCTATAAGCCTTTAAAAATAATGGTTTCCCTTCCATCCCCCTTGCACTGTCTCAAAGATCTTTGGGATTCTCACAATTTTACTCATCTAAAATGTGTGACTAAAAAGTTCTCTATATGTCTGATGACAGAATTCTATTATATATTGGTCTGCATTTATTAAGAATCAGCACAATGTTAAGACCAAATATTAAATGACTAGAGGATTGCCAAATTTAGTGAAATCACAAAAAGAATAAAAGTTGACTCCAGTGTCCACTTTCTTGTCTTCAGAAGTTCAAATCCTGAAATTAATATCCCTGTGCAGAAACCCACAAACTGGACACAAATCTATTCTATCCATTTTACGTACTCAAATCATGTTTCAGCAATTAACTCAATCCAACCCTACTTGGCCTACAGTGTAAAACCCCAAAACTTAACCACGTCAGACAGTGGATCTCTTGGTTGCTGTCAATACAGATTTCCTATTCACTGGCTTACATGCACCCATTCTAACTTCACTTCCACTGGAACATGCAATTGCTGGTAGCGCAGAGGCCAGAAAGCTTAGAACCTAGACCACCCTGGGTTCAAATCTCCCACTTGGCCATGAATGTTCACGCCATACCCTTGAGACAACTCTTGACTCTCAGCTCTCTAATCTACCTCACAAGGTTTCTGTAGGGACAAGATGGAGGGGGAAAGAATAATTTGTACCATCATGAAGGAAAGGCAGGATGAAAGTACCATGAATAAATACTATGGTGTGAAGCCTATCTTCATTTTAACCCCACAACTGTTGGAAACTTACTCCTACTAAAAAGCAATTGCAAATATTTTCATTTATTTCCATTTTTTCTGTGGGATAAATCCTTCCCCCCAGCTCAGGTATAAGAGGCATTTATGAATTTCCTGAAAATTACTTGCTTGTACAGCCAGTTAACACATCTAACATCAATGCATGGATGAGATTATAGATATCTTCCACATTTAATGCTTCAAACATTGTGCCATAGTGAAATGTTATTTATTTATTGTTCACAAACTTAACTGAGATGGGGGTTATCCTATTTTACATTTTTATCACTCTGCAACATATAACAAGAAAATGAATAAATCTGATTAATAATAAGCTTAAAAATAGTAATTAAAATATGCAGCTTGACTGAAAAATAGTACTGAGTATTTCAAAAACGATTTAATTGCTTATTTTTGAAAAATGCCAATTTATAAAACTCTTTTCTCAGATATTGAAGATCTTGGTTCTTCAATAGGATGAAAACGGGTATCTTCTGCCTGACGACTTCCACTGAAGCTTTTTGTTGATGAAACCTACAGCAGAGATTTCCCACAACAGCAAACCCAAGTTTGCTGAACATACGAAAACACAGCTATACTTCTAATTTACTGCAAAATTTGTTTCCTATTTGCCTATATGCCATCTTACCTTAAAGGGTAACCCTTTTGTATCACCTTCTTCATAGCTAGTTATGTCAAAATCACACAAATGCTTTTAAACAGTCCGAATCTAGTAAGTTACTGCACAGATAACAAACAAGAATGATACAACAGACAGGGTTGTTTTTTTTACTATCACACAGCATATTTCCATTTGGCCAAGTTTCAAAAGGAGTAGGTGTACAATTTTTTTATTTAGATGAACCCAACACCTCAGACCACCCTGTACCTTTTAAAATAATTACTTCCCCAGTTAAGATTGGTTAGATGGTTTCAATAATTAACTTCTTTACACTTCAAAGTTATATCATATGCATGTCATATTTCCTTTCTTCCGGACTTAAAGAAAGTCAAAAGCAGAAGCACTCAAATCAATTTTCCCCAATAAATCCAACCAACATGAAATTCAAAACTTGCTGTAATATTTGGTGGGTCACTGTACCAAACTTGTTTTTGCTTTGAATTTAAAGACAGCTGTATGCCATATTCTACAAAATGAATTCAGATGTGACTGCAGATTATTTCAACATGCTTTCATTTAAATATGCAGCCCTATAAGAAGATAGTATTTGATTAACACTATTTAAAACTACTAATTTGGGGGTTCTCATTACACCTACACGATAGACGCCAAACACTTTTCTTAAGAGCCTCTGTGGTCTTCAAAAAAAAAATAAAGTTTTTAAAAAACTTGAATAAAAAATATTTTATTCACACTTACTTAGCAAGCTACCCAATTCCTTCCACAACCTGACATATTAGTTTGCACAATTAACACTGGGTAGATATGACTCTCTAGACAAAACAGGTTTATCTGTTCAAAAGTAAAATTATTTCTGAGTTTCAGGAAAACTAAAAACCTTTTTCTCAAATTTCAGTGGACCTGAATTCCACCACCAAGCATCACAGGCAGGCTCTTTTGTGATGGAGAAATTAACAGAGAGCTTAATCCATGACAGCAAAATCTTTTCATAGAGTTACACAGAGAATACAGAACTCCACAAACTGCTAGACTCCAGCAGCTGGATAGAAGCACAACTTATCTTTTCCCCTAAAATCTTTCATGATTTTCGTTAGGACCAGTATTAACATCTTCAGGGTGAAAAATTGAGCCCAGGAAGACTGATGAATCATAAAATTCCCCTTGGTTGGTACCGTAAAAAAAAAGGACTGAGAGCTTAGAAAATTATTTTACTCCCGGGATCAAATACTGCCAGATCCACTACTATCAGTTTTATATTGCCCACTCTCACTCAACACAATTCCATGCTATTGGAAGGGTAATCCACAAGCCACATTACCCTCAGCACATATAAAAATCATGCTGAGCGAGAATATATTATAGGAGGGACAGCTATGCCCTTGTTTTCCCATTAACTCAAAAGGCTCTCATATACTATATACTTACCTGATGCACATCACTTACTGTACTTTGAAATATCAAACCATTTCTGAGAAAATGGCCGTGACTGACCGAACACATCTGATCCCACAATAATGTCTATAGTTATGTCTATAAACTGATGGGGTCTGAGCTTTCTGCAACACACTAGGGAAGGGATCTCGGGGTTCTGGTGGACAGTTCAACAAAGGTGTCAGCCCAATGTGCAGCAGCAGCAAAAAAAGCAAATTCAATGCTGGGAATAATTAGGAAGGGAATAGAAAACAAGTCAGCAAGTGTCATTTTGCCTCTTTATAAATCTATGGTGAGGCCACATCTGGAATATTGTGTACAATTCTGGTCACCACACCTTAAAAATGATATTGTAGAACTGGAAAAGGTGCAGAAAAGGGCAGCCAGAATGATTTAAGTGGCTGGAACAAAATCCCTTACAAAACCAGGGTGCAACGTCTAGGCCGCTTCAGTCTGGAATGACAGCATTTAAGAGGGGACCTGACTAAAGTATATAAAATCATTAATGGTTTGGAAAAAGTGAATAGAGAAAATTTCTTTTCTCTATCACTCAGCTCTAGAACCAGGGCACATCTATGAAGTTGATGGGTAGGAGAGTCAGATCAGTCAGAGGAAGGACTTCTTCACCCACAGGGTCATCATTCTATGGAATTTGCTGCCAGAAGAGGTGGTAACAGCTACTGGCCTATATGGCTTTAAGGAAGGGTTGGACAAATGTCCGGATGACTGATGAATCAATGGCTACTAGAATGGATGCCTAAGTACATCTTTCAGGCTGGGGGGACAGACTGGCTGCCTCTAAGGTCATTTGCTGGGATTTGAGCAGAAGGTTTGCCCTTGTCTCTGCCTGAGATGCCCATGGGCAATTGGTGGGGCACTGTGTGACAGGATGCTGGACTAGATGGGCTGTGGCCTGATCCAGCAGGGCTCCTCATATGTTCTTATGTTCTTCAAAAACGCCTAAGAGATTTTTTCCCAACTGAAAAGCTGCCAGCCAGTCCTCCTGAGCTACATTCTCACATGCACTGACAGAGGCAGATCATCTGTCCTTCAGTGCTGTAGCTGTTTCCTTTTCTTCTTTCTCTTTTTCCTTTTTTGCTACTCACCACAAAAAATGTGTCCTCCAAAGGAGGAGGTGGGCACTGGCGATGCTACTTGGCTGCAACATGTGGTCATACTGGGGTGCCTGCATAAGAACTAGCGGCATCAACACCTGCTTTGCTCAAGCTCTGTATAATCAAGCTCTTGTTTGTTTAGACTTTTATAGTGCCTTCTGTAGCGCACAAGTACAAATGACAAACAAAACTCATTTATTTGTATTTTTACACTGCCCTACATAATATCCTTAAAATGGATTCAAAGTAAAAACATAGACTAAATTCAAACAGAAAAGAAACATCTATATAAACCTAATAAAATTCAACTACCTCAGCTGACTCCACAGGACTTGACATATAGAAATGGGTACCATAAGCATGGATGTTCTTTGGAAGCGGGCAATGGCAAACCACTTCTGAATCTCTGCAAAGAAAACTACATATGGGGGCCCATGTAGTCAACCAGGATTCAACCGTGACCCCCAACTACAACAATCATCATATTAGAAGCACCACACTCAAAACCTCCTGATGACAATTCTCAAGGGCTTCGTATAGATATTGAAAAGCACAGTGGATAAAGCTGATCCAGGGATACCTTCAAGAAGTAGCTCACACAGGGATAAACAGAATTCCACCCATGACTAACCCTTTGGAACATTATAAACAAAGCTCCAAACACCAAACTGCATTCATATCGAAAGAATATTGTGACTGACAATTCCAAAAGTTGCTTCGATATCCAGGAGAATTAACAAGAGTTGCACTCCTAGTTTTCTCCCACAAAATGTCATTGACTGGGGCCACCAAGTCTATTGTGTTGCTGTGACCAGGCCTGAAGCCATATTCAAAATGTCTAGACAAACCATCTCACCCAAGCATGTGAGCATTTGTGCTGAACCAGTTTCACTGGTAAAAGATCAGAGATTTTAAGAATAACTTATACACTTGTATGTTCTGTGCCATTCAGCCCTAGAGCCCACTGGAAAGCTGTGCAGCTTCTATCATTACTGAAGAGAAAGTCATGTTCTTCCTCAACGTGTGACTAAGGAAAAGGCAGACCTCCAGAATGAAAATGCTCTTGAATGCACTCTGAACTACAAAGCCAGAAAAGATAGTGTTCAAAATAAATGCTCCCACAACACAGGACTTATTTGCTTGCCCTGTAGCCACCCGCCTTCAGTTAAGGCTACTTATGATTTTGGCTGTTCTCCATTTTTTGTTTTTAATCCAACTGACATCTGGCCTTTGATCTCACACTCTACAATTAAAGGCTGTCTCCACATCCCAACTATGATCTTCTGTCAAGAAAACCGTGCTACAACCCCAAAGCTGAAGCTAGAAAATTCTGGCAGGTAGCTAATGGAAACAAATCTCTGGTGTTTGCCAAACATACTAAAGCTCCTCCCCAATATGCTAAATTTTTGCCATCCACCACATCCAAGATTCCTGGTGCTTTGAAGGGTTCGTTCATATTTGCTGCAGGACTAAAATCTCACCCTTTTATTTCAATGCTATCTGTTCCTCAGCCATAGGGCAGACAACTCTTGGCCCACAAATAAGCATTTCTGCAGAATACCAAAGTAGTGTGTCTCCTCTTGTCATGGGGGAAATAAGTCATGTTGCTGTCATGCTTCATATCTGAACCATTATTTCGATCCATCATCTCCTTGCATTAACTCTTGTTTATCTCTTGAGAACACTAGCGCACAATATTATATTTTACAAAATTTTTCAGACCTCCCAACTACATCTTGCTCACCACCTCCTGAAACACCCTTCTGACTTCCAGAACTGCCCACAATTTAGTATTCCTGATCTCCAAAGCCTGACATACTGCACTATAGTAAAAAATATTAATATAGCGGACGTGATTCAGTTCTAAGGCAAAGCAAGTAAGACTGAACATAAGACTGTTCACTTGGTCACTGCTACTCAGGATAAATAGCAAAATCATTCCAATGTCGCAAAAACACCTGGAAGATAACAGAAGCATTCAAAATAATGATGCAGCATGATCTGTAGTTGTTCCACTCCAACTGTGAAATGCATTTAGAGAGAAGGGGAGTGCAACATTCATTATAAAGTGAAGAATTAGAAATTAGTATTTTGATGCTTGCCATTATAACTTTAATTGCAACATTATGACACTCTTTTCAGCTAAACACACTTCTTAATCTCTTTTGCCTATGTACCAGGAACCCCATGTTCCAATTACAGGGACCCATAGGCAGCAAAGGTCTGTGAACATACAGAGAGAAAAGCCATGTCTTTGAAGTCCATGTACTCAGCACACCACTCCCTGTGAAAAAGAACTCTATGAAGATGGAGGCCATAATAATTGTATTTCACACTAAATCATAGTTTGGCAAACTATCGTCTAAAAATTCTCTTCAACTACAGTTATGGTTTGCTGACACATCGGAAAGCATGGTGTCATAGTAGGGCTGAGTGCAATAAGACACACATAGATTGTTACTAGGTTTGAGTTAAGCTGATAAACTGCACTGGTGTACAACAGAGTCAACACTGTGCTCTTTCGCAGACTATCACAGCATGAAACATGCTCAAATGGTAGAGAAAAAAAATGGTAATACAGCTGAGGACACCACAGGAAATGATTCAGCAGTGGCTTGAGCTTCGTCTCTTCTCAATAACTTGGGAGAAGCACCACTCATCCCGCGCAGCAAGCAGCATGCCCTTCCTCCTGATAGAAGTGCGAACGCCAACATGCAAAATGCTTTTGTATTTCTTGAGCCTCACAAGGAATTACTGTGGCTGTATCAAGTACCAAGAGATGATACTTTTCATAACTCTGTTGCCTGCTGTTCTTACATAATAATCTGGAGTACACAGCATCAGTCACTCCTAAAAAACCCAAACTGATCTGCCACCTTTCTATGCACAGATGTACAAAGGAGGGAATCACAGCAACCAGCACCACACAACACTTTTCACAACAACATACTTGACTTAGCTACAGCTCCTCCTTCCTTACTTAAAAAGCCAGTAGGAAGTTACTTTTTTGACATCTGAGTTGCTCACATCTTCCTCACTTTAAGATCTTGAGCCTTCAGCTGTACTTTCATAGATGGAATTTCCCATGTTTCTGAAGACTGTGATTCTGTATGGCATCCACTTGTGAAATGCCAACACTTGCTCAAAATTCAGAATGTATTCATGGGTTCAAAGAGTTTAGCAATTCCCAGTTCAAGTATCCTAAATAGAGGTAAATTTTATGTTTATGCACCTATAACATATTTAGATACCTCAAACGCTGGAGGTTTCTCATCAATATTCACTCTTGTAAGTTGCAAGTTGTTCAGTTAATTCGCTTAATCAAGATATGTGTCCTCCAACCCCTTTTTAAATGCAGGCTGATTGTTACTAATCTGTCAGCTGCTTTTCCATAAGTAAAGAGCAAGATATACATTAAAATGATAGGTAGATAAATATTCCAAATCACAAACCACATTTACATCTTCAGAGATGAATGGGTCTAGGGTCGAGTTCCCATTGAAGGAATAAAATGCAATTTACATTGGGATTGACATCGGGAATTAAATCGTTATGTAAAACGTGTTAAAAGGAAGCAAACGGCATCTGCCAATCGAATTCAACCCCGATTTTCTGTCCCCACTGTCCTACCATTTAAAATGCTTCCAAAAGCGGGTTGGGGAAAGCATTCTTTCCGCTCCTAAGCCTTTCCTCACCCCTCTCTCCCCATTGGCTTTGATCCAATGACATGGAAAATCCCAGCCCCCTCCTTTTCCTGCCCATTTAAAAGGTGAAAGCTTGTTTGTCAAGGCAAGGCAATGCAGCCCCTATTGCAGGAAGTATTTTTTAAAATAAACAAGTCGGTCCCCTCGCCTTCCTTTCCTTTTTAAAAAAGGCTATAGCAATGTAAGATCCTTCAAGCACAGAGAGAGAGAGAGAGAGCAGCCCTTTGTCCAGGCAAAAGAGAAACTTGGAAGGCAGGATCTTCTGATCTCCTTCCCTCTCTCTCACACACACACACACACGCTGCTGCTGCTGCCCTGTCCGCTCCTTCCTCTTGCCTTTCAAGGAAGCCAAAAACTGTGGGCAATGTGGCAACATTGTTATTCATGTCCCTGAAGGAGTATTGCCTGAACTGTTATTCTGTGATCAGGCAGAGGCTGGCTGAGAAGGAAACTGCTGAAGAAGCCCTGCACTTTAAAAATCTGGCCTTGGGCTGATCTATCCTGCTGGGAGAAATCCCACCCATTTCATTTGCCCCGATAATGCTGTGGCATTCCCACAGCAATAAGAAACGTTTCAAAAGCAAAACTGGGAAAAACACCTGAAAAATCAGGTCTTTAATTTCATTTTAAAGCCAAATAATCCTCAAAATAGCCCTAAAACTGTTTGTGAAAGGGAACTACGAGGATCCAAACAGTTTTTAAACCGTTTTACTTGATTGGGAGTGGGAATGACGAGGATCCAAACCGTTTTTAAACTGTTTTAAAACAATTTTAAGTGATAATGGGAACTCAGCCTAGGAAGCATCACAAAAAGGCAAGAGTAATTTCTAAAAATAGAAGCAGTATCTGCTATCCAGACAGGAGTGATTATAACACATGCGCAGCAACCTACTTAAATACAGTATTTCTATACAGTGGTACCTTGACATACGAGTTTAATTCGTTCTGTAACCTTGCTCTTATGTCAAATCGCTCGTATCTCAAAGCAATTTTCCCATTAATCCATTCCAGCTCCCAAAACACCACCTCAGTTGTTTTTGTTATGTACTGTACTGTATTTACATACTCGTATCTCAAATCTTGCTCTCATCTCAAAGCAAAATATCACTCGCTCGGCGGCTTGTATCTCAAAACACTTGTATGTCAGGGCACTTGTATGTCGAGGTACCACTGTACATTATATCAAGTTGGCAAAAGCTTCATAATCTAGCTCTGTAATACAATAAAATACTTTCATATGGTGCATCTTTAACTCTTACTACAGCTCTTTTCTACCATGACATCTTTGCACTATGCTGCACTTGTTTCCTGAGGACTTTTTTTATCTGAGGATTCCTTGATCACCTTGCTGGATCACTGCACACAATTTCATACCTGAACTTTAATTAACAATGGGGGACATAAATGGAATATGAACCACACAAAAACAATAGGCACTATTGCTGTGATCACACGTGGCAAAAATCAGCTCAAACAAGCCTTAGGCCATTTCTACATTTATCTGCATTTGTGGAGCCAAGCAGTGCAGGGGGCTGTTCACATCTGGCCATATTTTGGAATATATCCCAGGACTCACTTGGGGCCTGCTGTAGCCTGCACAGGCCCCCATTCTGGCATATAATCCAAAATAAGGCCAAGAATGAACAGGTCCCAGGTTAGGGAATCCACAACAGTCCAGGATGAACTTGAGTCTAATTGCCCTTAACCTGGAGCAAGGCCATCCGCACTGGGATGGCTTATTCCAACTTTTCTTCCTCTTCCTCCAAGCCTCTTTTTTATTACAGTATATGATTACAGGCACATTCATTTGATATATACTACACTGCACCCTTTTTTGCTGCTCTCACCCTTAAAGCCTGAGCTGTTTTCTAAGGTAAACCTTAGGCTGCAATTCCTCTGCCCCTACTAGGCCTGTATGTTACTTTCACAGAGTGATGGCTCTTCTCTCTCTACTAGAACAGTATTGATTCTATTTCAGCACCCTACAAAGATCCACAGCTCTTTTGAAGACCTTCCTGTCAACTACCAGTCCTCTCTTCAGCTCTCCCACAGCACCACAGGTACACTTATCAGAGCCCAGAGCTCCAATCTTCCCTCTCAAGAATTCCCTTTCTCTGACTGGAACACGTTCCACAGCTCTCAGTCTAGTTACCCATTATCTTCTGTATCCTTCCCCTTTTTGGTTAGAACTTTTTAAAACTCCAGGTTCCAGTCACAACCACTCTCCTATTCGGCTAGTAAAAAAGCAATATTTTTACAGAGGAAATAATCAAAGATGTTTTAAAATCATATGCACATAAAATACATGTTAAATATATGAAATGCAAGTTTTATCTTCATTCTTCAGCCTCTAGATGGTGGCAGTGACAACACGGATATTTAGCACCAGATACTCCCAAACCCATCCAAGCTAGGAGAAAGAGTTATGGCCACAAGAGAAGAAAAATCCACAGAAGACACCTCTTACTACTTTTTAGTGTTATCCCAGGGCCAATCATCCCCAATGACCTGAGGATTGCTCTCCTTTGGCTGTCTCCTCCAAAAAGCATGTTCCAGTTGTTTAACAGGAGGTGGGGACCACTTGAAAGTAGAAAGCACAGTAGAACAGGGATTACTGCATTCACTCCACAAAGCAGAGCTGATCTGGAACTTCTAATCAATGGCTGCAAATAACAGTTCCACCCATGGTAGCAAACCGTATTACAAACTACAAGGAAAGGACTTATCACTTTTCTGGTGCCAAGTATTCTACCACTTCTTCTTGTTCACACATTCAGTCATATCTCTGGCCGCGTTCCCATTATAAGCTTATTTCAGTTTCAAAACATTTTCAATCCTCGCAGTTCCCATGTCAGGTTGGCTTAACACGCTTTCCGCGTGTTAAACCACTCCAAAGCGTTGTAAATGTTAATCCTCATTTCAACAGGTCTCACTCCGGTTCGTGCGCTTGAAACGTTTTACATTTTTTACTGTGGGAACGGTACCGTGTTAAGGGATGAGAATGCGTGTTTAGGGTTTCCCTCCCCCAATAGCTTGCTTCCAAAGATAGTGATTTTACTATAAAAATCAACCCCTTAAAGCTGCTACACTGTAGCAATCCAACCACTTCACACCTGATAACAATGTTGCAATTTTGCAAAAGCTCTGACCTTTAAAAAAAGGGAAAGGAAAGGAAAGCTGCTGCAGGTTCTGTTTTTAAGGCTGTAACTGTGGAGTGAGTGGGTGAAGGGGGCTTGAGTTGCCACTGCTGCTGTGTGCCCTGGGCAATGGGGAGAGGAGGGGAAAGAATTGCTGGCTGCCCGCTACCGTTCTTCCTCCGTCCAGGCAAGCGGCAGCCACCCAGCCAGGCTCCGTGATGGGGTCCCTTATGGGTGATGCATTCACGCCAGGAGGAAGAGGGCAGGGCATCCCCAAAAAGCGTCTTTTAGAAAGGAGCCACTTGAGTCCCCCCTTGAGTCACGTACGATCCTCTGAATCCAGAACAAACGCGATTATGTTAAAAGTAATGGGATCAGGCAAATTCATGTTTGCATCTGGTTCTATTATTTTGGTTTAGGGAAACTGAATTAAGCTTATAATGGGAACACGGCCTTACTCTTTATGACTCCTGCATGCCAAGACTCTGTCCTCTAATGCCTTTTGAAGTATGCACAGGTTGCTCTTATGCTCCATTGCTTCTATGACAATATCCATCTCTTCCTTCTATATTTCACAGCCTTGAGGCCTTTTCCAATAAGTCTTTTCTTTTCATCATGTGGCCAAAGCTTAGAGGCTCAACTTCAATATTTAACCTTCCAATGAACAGTCAAGATTGAATTATTTTAGTATTGACTGATTTAGTATTGACCTCCTTGCAGTTCAAGGACTCGCAAATCTTCTCCAGCACTACAATTCAAAAGGGCAAACTCTTCAACCTTCCTTATGATCAACTTTCACAGTCATACATCACTGCTGTGAAAATCATGATGCAGACTACAGATCCTTGTTGGCAAGGTGATGTCTCCTTTTTAAAATGTTGCCCAGGTTTGTCATAGCTTTCCTCCAAAGAAGCCACTTCACTCTTTCTGGAACTACTTGTACTTTCCCTCCAGTCTTCCCCGTAATGTTTTGGACACCTTGAGACCTGGGGAGGGGGGCTTATCTTCCAGTATCACATTGTTTTTCCTGTACTGCTTTTCCAATACTGGAGAAGTTGCCATTTCCTTTTTCACAAATAATCTTTTGTCAGAATTCTCCACTGTGACCTGTCTGTCTTGGAGGCCTGAACAGCACAGCCCAAAAGTTCACTGAGTTACACGAGCCCCTCTATCACAACAAGACAGTGATCCATAAAGAGCATCATGGCAAAAATACACTGCAAAATTCTGGGTTGGGGTTAGTTCAGGAGGTAAATTTGCATTTATCTGCTTGTATCTGCTTCAAAAATACACAAACTGAACTTGAAAAGAAATCAAATGTCACTCCAAAGGTTGTGAAACTGCTTTACACAGAACAGGTTTCTGACCAGGCCAGGAAAACAAAACAGCAAAACACACCAGAAGTAGCACAGCTTCCTCCCCTAACACACTTTGCAATTACATTTCTCAATAGCAACCAACATTCCACCCAATTAATTTCTGGGGGATTATCACAGTTCTTAGGTTTGGCTATGTGCCTTAATATGGCCCTTGGGGCACATATAATCACCGGGAATGCAGTGTCTAGCATGTTTTACTGCTTTAGAAGATCATACAAAAATGTCATTAGCCCCAAACCTCTCAACTGTGTCTAATATTATTATGCAAATACAATTGCTAAAACACATGCACTAACTAAATTGCACACTGCTTCATGTTACCATGTAGCTAAAGATATTTCAGACACTTCAGTGTTTTAATAAGCCCACAAATCATTCTTCAGACCTCTGATTCTGATTTTAAACAAGGTTTGATAAATCTTAAAAATCTTAAACAACATCTTAATGGCTTTCAAATAAAAGGCTCAGTCAAAAAGACAGTGAAGCAAGTGCAAAGCATAATATCAATCGAGGGTATGATTACAGATTTCGAGAGATGAAACTAGACAGAAACACTGTATCAAAGTGTCTTCAACTACAATTTTTAAAATTTAGAAACACAGATAATACATAATTCAAGAGAGCTTCTTAGGTTGAGGCGTCCAAACAAGGTATTCCATAAAACACCTCATCAACCACACATATTGCCCATTTCCATTAAACTTAAGCTGTAAATCACCAGTAACTTTTGTCCTGGAAATATTCTGGGGGAAAAACTGGCCTCAACAATAGATTCGTAGTATTTCAACATTTTGATTTAACACATTCTCAAATGTTTTCTTCTGGAATGCATAATGTCTTACACATATGCAGTGTGATTTTTATTACTATTTTGTAGGTCATGTTTATATAATTTATATAGTTCCAAAAATACACAAAATATTGGGTGCAATCCAGGATGAGGCCAGGGGGGAAATAATCACACAGAACTCTTCTCAGATGTTCCCTGTTTCACATCCAAAGGATATAACCTTCTGTGCTTTCAGTGAATTAAGGGTGTTTTTCCACTGTCAATTGTACCCATTCTTGCACCCATTTTTGTACCTTCTGGCTGTGAGCCGGATGATCCCATTTCCACTACAGCACCCATTTTGAACCCAATTGTTTCCACTGCTGTGGGGGAAATCCGGATCTTTTTGGCCTTTAATCCGGATTTTCTGTAGACCCCATTAATGGGGCCTACAATGGGGTCTTCTGCCAGAAAATCCGGATTAAAGAGAGCCTGTTTCCGCTGGAAACAGGCAATGGGGTCCAAAGGAGGCTAGGGTGAGGGGATGCACCTTTGACCCCCCCCCCATATTGGCTTCGAAGTCACTTCGAAGTTGACTTCACATTCACTTCAAAGTCACTTCGAAATCACTTCGAAGTTGCTTCGAAGACTGCCCCCCCCCGCCCCCCAAAACACCTGGGGTAATGGACCGACCCCTTGTGGGTCAATCCGGATTCCCCAGATGGGTGCAAAGCTGTTTCCACAGCAGGGGTGTTAGCACCCATTAGAAACACATTGGGTGCTTCCCTTAATCCGGATCTACTAGATTCGGATTAAGAAATGTACCCATTCCTTAGATCCGGATCTTCTTAGATCCAGATCTAAGGGCTGCAGTGGAAAAACACCCTTAGTTTTTCTATTACCTATAGGAGGCCATGAACATTTATGATACCATCCTGATTCCTTATTTATGATCCCTTCTCATAAAGATAGCTTGTACCCATTTCTTAACAATGGTTTCCATTCTCTTTCATATCCTTAAAGCCTCATTCTTCTATATAAAACTGATGACCCAAAGTCATCTGTGGAATCCATACTGAAAGCTGAAACCTGAGGTGTTTTCACATTACAGCGAAGATGCTTCGGAACGCTTCGGCCCGAATGCATTGAGAGCAGTTCCCCATCTGCACTGGCAGCTAAAAGACACGTTCAGAACGCATCCTTTACCTTCCTTTGTGTGGACGGGGAACTGTTCTCAGCCCATTCAGGCTAAAAGCCCTCCCCCGGGCTGCTCCGACTGGCTCCTCTGGAGCCCGGATGGGCATCCCAGGGGCCCCACTGGTCAGCCACCTGTGCTGTGCAGATGGCCTGGTGAAGCCAAGAGGGTGGCTGGCCAATGAGGGGCCACCCTGCGAGCATGCGCACAGCACGCTGGGCCTCCTGCAGGCAGAATCGACCTGGCAGACTGCAGGTAAGGCCGTGAACGTGCACGCGCGACCTGGGATGGGTTGGGGGGTGTTAGGTGGGGGTCTCCCTGGCTCTAGGAGCCACAATCTCGGCTCCTGGAGACAGAGGGAGCCGAGGGAAAGGAGGCCCCTGGGCTGCCCACCCCTGGCTCCAGATGAGCCAATCGGAACAGCCCGGGGGAGGGGCCCAGCTGTCACAGAGGGAGAGCGTGCAAACACTCTCCCTCTAGAACAGCTGGGGACGCACAGGGATGTGTGGAGAGCGCGTTGGGAAGCTTGGGGAGGTCTGGAACGGATCTGGCCGCCCCTGAGGTGCAAATGCTGCGTCCCCACATGTTCTCCACGCGGTTGAAAACCCCTTGTGCGAAAAGGCCTCTGTATTCCTGTTCAAATTGAACTGCTTTATGTTCAACGCTAAAGGCATCTTTTGAAACCTCACTTTTTAACTCCAATCAATTTTAAAACAATTCTTATATAAGACTGAAAATGAGACTATAATACAGTAATTCAGTGTATATTGTAGCCAACTGGCATTTCTATTTGAATAAAAGAAACCTAACAGGGTAATGGTCGCTCTTTCATCACTCCTTAAAGTGTAAACCTCACAGCAACTACAGAAACATCTAGGAAATTAACTCTCATCACTTTTCCTATTATCTTATTTCAGCCTCACTCATTACATTGAGCCAAATGTTTCTGGGAAATATTTTTAATTATTGCAGTGGCCGTGTGGCTAATGATGAAAGTGGAAATAATAATTAGGAATGGTTAATTACACTCACTTTCAACAAGGGAGGGCAATGATTATAAAACTCAGAACACCATGCAAGAAATGCAGCAAAAGAACCGTCAGCGGCTCAGGCAGCCGCCTCCATCTCCCTCCTCTGGCCTAGAATGTGTGGAAGGCGGCGGGTGGACAGTCCCACCTGTGAGCCACCTCAGAGATGCTCTTTTTACATGTTATCACAGTAGAAGTCGATACAGGCCTAAAGAGGACACTGGACGAGGCCTCTATTGTTGCTTTAGAAGTGCAGCTTTAGTGCTCAGTGGAGCGCGGGGAGAAAGGCGGCACAGAGCGCCAACATGGCGGGCGCCCCAGAGGCGCGAAGGCCCCTCAGGCAGCCCCTCGCCTGTCTCCAGCACTTCCCTCTCGCGCAGACCGCGGGGCCTGTCTGCGCTCGGGAGAGCTCCTTCCCGGTGCGGGGCCTGCCGCCGTGTGCCGGGCCTCAGACCCGTCTCCTGGGAGCCCTCCAGGAAGGGCCCAGGGCTTGCCCGGGCACTCGTGGGGACGGCCCAGGGCGAAGTGCGGGGTTTCTCTCAGAACCTGGAGCCCTGGGCTAGCCGAGCCCGGTCTGAGGTCTCGCCGCAGTTTCGGCGACCCGTCCGCCTCCATGTTCTGTGGGGACAGGACAGCCCGGCGGTGGCTCCTCACAACGAAATCAATTTGAATCTGACGGAGCGAAGGGGCGCCCGATGGCCTCCGCGATTCGCGCTCCGTTGTGTTACGTGGACACGTGTTCAGCTGCGGGGGGCGGCCTCTGTTTAGGCCCCGCAACCGCCTCTCGCCACCCGCCGGAGGGCAGGCCAAGCCCGGCCCGCGGCACGCCCGGTGTCGCCCCCGAGCACTCCAAGGGCGCGGCGGGGTGCTCGCTAGCCCGCCGCCACGCGCCCGCCCAGCCCTTCCCGCCATCGTGGGCGGCGGGAGCCCACCTTCCCGGGGCCGCGCGCGCGCGCGAGTGACGCGCCTCCTCTCGGCCACAATCTGCCGCCCCCGCCGCAGGGGAAGCGGCGCGCCGAGGCCCCCAGTTCGCTCCAGGGGACGCGGCACTCCGGGGAGGGAGCGGGGCGCCCAAGCGGGACTGCAGCCCCCGGAGCCGGCGAGCGCCGCCGGGGGGAGGAGGGAGGGGAGGGGCTCCCGCTCTGCCACGGGCCTCGCGGGCGCTCCAGGGCACGGCGGGGGCGCTCCTTAAGGCCGGAGCCTGCTCTGCCGAGGGCCGCCCCGTCCGTACTGACCTCGCTCGCGCTGTTGCCGCCGCCGCCGCCGCCGCCGACCTGGGTGGGTGGGGCCGCGAGCGAGCGTCCCTCCCCTCCCCTCCCCTCCCGGGATGGCGGCTCGTGCAATGGGCGGCAAGCGCGGGGCCCGCCCGGGGGTCGCGCACACGAGCGCAGAGCTCGCCGGCCCGGAAGCTCAGGCGGCGGCGCGAACTGGCAACCGCCGCCTCGCCCCCCGTGACGTCACAGGCGCTTCGAGAGCTTCGGGGCGGGGGTGTGCGGCGCGCCGCCGCCCAGGCCGGCGAGCTTGGCCGTTTGCTGCCTCCGCCCGTATCGGAGCGGCGCGGCACCTGGCCTCCCCCCGGCAGCGTGGCGTGGCAGGGCAGGGCCGGGTCGCCTCCGGGGCCCTGAGGGGAGACCTGCGGCCGTAGGGCGGCCGGGTAGAGGGGCAAGGGGGAGGGCGGCGGCGGTGGCTCCCCGGGGCCGCGAGACAGGTACTCCCGACTGCTCCTGGTCGTGAAGCCGCCGGCGGGGCGCCGTCACTCCGGTACCCGCCGGCACTTCCCGTCCGGGGCTGCTCCGCGGGCGGCGCGGGGTGGCCTCGGCCCGGCCGGGTCCCCTCTTGGGCCGCCTGTGTTCCCCCCTCCCCCGGCGGAAGGCGCGACGCCTCTGCTCCCCTCACGAGGGCGGGAAGGCGCCGCCAGGGGCCCAGCGGGCAGCTGTCCGAGGGCAGCCCGGGGGAGCTCTTGGGTTCCTCTCCCGCCAGGCCTGCCCGGTGGCGACATCCACACAGGGCTTCTCGGAGTATTTCGCCTCGGTTGTTATCTTGAGGGACACGAAGTACGACTGATATTCCCTCTCCCCCCCCCCCGACTGCAACGAGGCCGCGATGGCTCCAGGACGCTCAGAAAATGTCTGCAACTCGCACAAGAATCCTATCCTCACAATTGCACACTTATAAAACCTAAAATGGCTGCGACTGTCATTCGGAAAACAAGATCTTATGGCTTCTGGTAAAAAGGTTACAGAAAATATTAACAAGTGTGCCAAGTTAGGCTGCATCCAGATACTGCTGACTTCTGCCCTATTTGGATATTCCAGAATAAAGAAGAGTTGGCTTTTCTACCCCACTTTTCTCACCCATTTAAGGAGACTCAAAGTGGCTGACAGACCTTCCGTCCTTCTCCCCACAACAGAACACCGTGTGAGGTGGGTGGGGCTGTGAGAGCTCAGAAGAGAACTGTGACTAGCCCAAGGTCACCCAGATGGCTTCATGGGGAAGAGTGGAATCAAACCCGGTATTCCCAGATAAGAGTCGGCTTCCCTAACCACTACCAAACTGGCTCACAAGCATGGATATTCCTGAATATCCAAATAAGTAAGCAACATCTGGATGCAGCCATTACTAAAATAAACAAATGCTCCTATTAGGGTGTGTGTGAAATATCAATGTTCACACTTAAGTTTTAATTCAGCCTCGGTCCACCTTCAGAGTGAAAGGACACATCAGAAAAGAGAAGTCATTTCTTTCCTACAATGTCTACCCCAATGTGGATCTTTAAAATTATCTCATGCACTTTCATGAAGCTGGATTAAAATTTAGGTATGAATGCAAGGAAAGTACAAAACAAGTCTCATTTGGAGATATTTGTTTTCCCATTTCATTGTAACTTAGCAACTTTACAAATGGCTAGGAAAACAACAGATAAAGGATATTTTGAGGGGGAAAATTAAAATGTATGTATTTTTCAGCCCAGCTGGCCCCTGGGATAGCTGCATCTGGATGGAAAAGTTTGTTTTGTTTTATTGCAGGCTAGGGCCAGCAATCGGTACAAATAAACACACTCAAGCAGTTTTATGTAGAGCTCTAGGAGAGCCCGGCTTGGCTCTTCATCCAAAGGTGGAACAATTAGCAATAACAACTGAAACAGAAATAGAAAAATCAGAATGAAAAATGCAGAAATAAAGCAATCTCTTGATGACATCAATTAAGCATCTAAAAATTCCCCTCAGAAAACGGAAAGGTGTTGAATGGATTTGGGTACTGGCTGCGGCTGCTGCGTGACAGGTGGAAGCACTTCTGCCGTAGTGCCCCCTCCCAGGGCAATGGAGAAGGATGCAAAGATGTGGTGCTCACACCCTGCCCCTCCCGCAGTCAAGATCACCTTTAGCTTTGACAGTGGAGGAGAGGCTCAAAGCCGTGCGGGAAATGCCCCTCCCCCCCCCCCCCCCCCCCGTGGCTGCCCAAAGGCACCATTCTCACTAAGAAAACGACCAAACCAAAGGGGACCAGCAAAAGCCGTTCTCATCCTCAGGTCTTCTCCCGGTAAAGCTGTGGGCAGGTTGTCAAACTAGAGAGGAGAGGGTTCTAATTTCAGTGCTCTGCCCATGTAGAGACCAAATGCCAACCGCGTGTCGCTTGGAAGCCAAGCTGGAGGGAACGGGAAAGTAGGACACTTCACAATCCTCCCTTCCCAAAGACACAACTCTGCTGGACAGCTGAGAGTTTGGAGGCTTGGCCGGATAGCTGGAAACCAAGGGGGACAGAAGGAGACTCCTCTTCCCCTGTGATCTGCTGTTGCAGTGCTGCAGAGCAGTGTCATAGTGCGTATTAGGAAAGTTTGTGAAGGTTTCCTCCAGTGGAATGCAGGGTTTCACTGACTCCAAGGAAAAGGCAGAGAGAAAACGCAATATTCCTCTAATCCAGCGGTTCTCAACCTGTGGGTCGGGACCTCTTTGGGGGACAAACTACATTTTCAGAGGGGTCGCGATGAGTCTTCCACCGCCTTTCCCTTCCCTCTCCCAGCTGCCCCCCCCCACATGGTTGGGGGTCTCCACAACATGAGGAACTGCATTAAGGGGTCGCGGCATTAGGAAGGTTGAAAACCGCTGCTCTAATCCCAGGACTTTGGGCCAACACCTATAGTGCAGAGGGAGAGAGCAAGAGTATGCTAGAGGCTGCAGGATGGATTCACCTCTGATGTTAATCTCAGCATAATTTTGAGGGGAAACTACCTAAAAACTGGGCAGAATCTTGGAGTTTTTATAGTCTTGCTGCTGGAGTAAAAGGTATGAGCTACAGGACTGGTGGGAAAATGATAGAAAAATTGCACCTTTGATTAACTACCTGAGGCTAAAGTTTGAAATTACTAGCTGTTACAACACAGGATTGTGGTGAGTAAAGGTGGGATCAAGGTCATGTACACAGAGTTGTTTGCAAATAAAATGCAAATGGATGACTCATTTGATTGAAAAATACTGAGAACGACACTGACCAGACAAATCAATGAAACCTTCCCCTCCCATCTATATCCCAAGATGCAGTGCAAGTTGAAAACAGTTGAATTTTCAGCAAGGACAAAGGCTTCCTCCTGCAGGGCACTTCATACCTTGAGGCGAGTCCTATTTATAGCAACTGCTTATCTTCATGCATGAAGTCTGAAGTAGCTGGAGGGGGGTAGTAGAAACGTCTTTTTCAAAGTGGAACTTTTCCCGCAACTCTTCCAAAATGGCTTTTAGGCATCTTCCAAAGCAGGCTGTGGCCCAAGCGTCCCTGCGCCTTTACAGTCTATAACCCATAGCTATGTGTTCTTGCATCCATGTGATCCTGCTACATGCATCTAAAAGTACTGTGTGTAATAGAACCTAACATACTGAATAATACATTTGGTCCTGAAACAGATTGATATGCTCTAAATGACTCCTTTTTACTTTTAATTCTGGTCACATCGGAGCATAATATAGTATCATGATTAGGGAAGGAATGAGTATCTTTTATTCAGATAAAGTTTAATGAGTTCACCCAATGTGAACGCAAATTCAGATGTTATATAAATGTCAGATTATTATTATTATTTTGTCACTGGTGACTTCTGTTCTACACTAGCCACATCATTTCAAAACAAACCACATTTGTTTCAGTTTAATTTACTTCTATGGCTTTGAAAAAAAGTCATGAATCGATATAGTATCAACCAAAAGCAGAGCTAAAGAGGGTATATAAAATATTTTTTAAAAAAATTATTGCAGTAAAATAATATTAATGAATAGAAAGACTCTTATGACTGGCTTTAATGGTTCAAATTCTATAGCTTGTACTTCAATATAAGCCAGACATTTGACATAAGTCTTTGTCAGTGGCCTACCATAAGAAAGAAACTAAACATGGGCAATTGGTAAAATATAGAAACATAAACAGGAAATTACTGCTAGAAGAAAATATACTACCTAATGAAAATCATTTGGTTTTGAAGGCTGCCATTCTATACTACATTACAGTATATAAAAGCAACAATTTAACTTTACAAAGCCACTCATTATTTTACTATGGAAATCTTCACTTCCAAGTCAGTCCCAAATAAGTAAATTATTCAAAGCAGACTGCTCTTTCAGAGAGGACCTCAAATTGTGTCATAAATATGTATATGCACAACAGATGGGAAGCATAGTTCTTCCGATACTTCCCTTCAAGGATATGCTTCCAATGGGATAAAAACCTTGGAGGCTTCTGATCAAAAAGCAATTTGGCTACAGTCTGAAAAAACTAGTTGTCACTATGCTTTGGAAAGATTTAACTGATTTATTTTCAGTAATTTTCTGCACTAATAATTTAAACCACAGTTTTCAATGGTAATAAAAAAAAATTCCCACTCAAATAATTAACACAGGAATGGTCAGTGTGGAAAAGAGTCCAAGGGTGTTTTTCCACTGTCACTAGAAGTACCCATTAAGTACCCATTAATGGGTATTTAATGGCATTTTTGTACCCATTAATGGGTACTTAGTGGATTCTTCTAGTGACAGTGGAAAAATACCTCTGATGTATTGGTATTGGCTCTTTCTGTACTGGCCCTTATTCTGGGATATATCCCAGAACAGGGGCCTGCCATTCACAAGCTAGTACAGGCTACAGAAGACCTAGAATATATCTCAGAATAAAGCCTGGTATGGAAACTGTTATATAGATAAGTACTTTTATAATAAGAATAATAAAATGGACATAACACTTCACCTAAGTATCCATGATGTGGGTTTTATCATTTGGAGGGCTGAAGGTAGAGGGTAAAAAATGATCTAATCTGAACACAAAACCCCAAATAGGTTCAATAGAAGTAATTCAGTAAGAAGTTAATGCTTCTTTCCAAACATAGATTGCTTTTGATTTACTACTTTTTGCACTAGAAACAAAAGAGATGATTCCACATTGCTCTAACCACTATTGACACTTCACTTTCACTGACTTTGAATAAACCATTTTCTCCCTACCTTAATCACATGCTGCCAGAATGTTTTATGGACAGAGGAATGTTCAAATGGATCTTTCCAGTAGTGTTTTTGTTAGTGGGGCTGTTAGCAGACTAATCTTTCTGCCTCCTTACAATGGACAGAATGAATACTCACAGTATCCGGCTGATGAAAGAGTCGGTGACCTGCCACTGGGAAAAGGCTGTGGAAGCCAGCTTGGACTTAGAAATAATCCACTTCTTGTAAGTCATGAAGAAAGCTTTATTAAAACTTAAGTACTTAGTGTGCTGTATTTAAACTTTGCTAATAGTGAAACTAACTAGTCACCTCAGGCATACTCTGGCACCATCCATCTCCAGTCCCGGGATCAATGCAGTGGGAATTTGTGTTCTCTCTCATCAGAAGAACAGAAACTGTATGCCAGCCGTTGAATGGCATGAAATGAGTGCCACTCCAGCTGATCTCTTCCCTGACACCACTTACTCTGTGGTCTTTCATAGCTACATTATTTATGACCACAAAATAGGCCATGTATGGCGTGCACAAATGTCCACAGAAAAAGAATACGACAGGCACATCGTGACTGACATCTGCCCCCCTAAACAAATCTCTGCCCCTGTCCTGAGCATGATGCAAAAACAGCAAATTGCAAAGAACCTGGTTTACTTGGGTATCTGTCATGGAAACACTTTAACAACTGGGGGAGTCATACATCTCAAACCTCTACCCATTTGTACTCATCTGGGGAAAGTGTTTTTGATGCACTTAATACTGTGGTTTGTCATGGAAAATCCTAGAATCCAGGATCTCAGAAATCTCTGAGCATTTCTGGTCATCAGTTACTATCTAGGTAGTGGTAGTGGCCTCTGTTGCCAACATAACTGTGTTTCAGTGAGCTAAAATGAAGTACCGGGTGCATTTTACACTGGTTAGGGAGGATCAGCCCAACCGTATCAGAGCTGATAAACTGTTTGATAAGAAAGGGTTGAAGAATCTAATGCATAAATACACCTTATTTCCAGTTTTCATGTTCCAACCAGGATCTCTTTTCCAATTGGCATAATTTTTATATGTTTGCTTAAGCACTTATGAATTTCTCCACCCCTACAATTGTGAGGACTGGATTTGAGCACTTTAGAGTCAGCAGAGGTCTAACCTCGTCTGCACAACACTTGAAAAAGAGAGCAACAAATGTCGACTGTGAGCCATTTCTGCATGGAGTAACAAATCCGCCCAATCCTCTTGTTGAAAATGTATGTAGTGGTGTGGATGCTGTCCCACGATTGCATCAGTTTCAAGAGGATGGGCTGAAGATAGTCGAGGCACAATCCCCAACCGTCTTGAGGAAAGATTTTCAGAGCAGGAAAGTAAACCGAAACCATCTGTCACTGATTATTTTAGAAGACTTTGGCCAGCTGTGTGACTGTAGATGTTGCCTAGCATGAAATAAATTTTGCAGTCTCTACCCAAACGACGGGGTTTTTTTGTTTCGGGCTGCCAGGTAAATTAACTATAACATCCATACTGATTTCACACCAGGCTGGGACAGGGTGCTCCCAGCCATTCAGACATGGTGGGGATTGCGTACGTTTCTATGTATTTTGCTCTTGGTGCATTCCAGGCTAACAAAACTGCTTTCCATCTACATATAGCATTTTTACAAATCCAGAATGTCCCACTGACTTTACATCATAGCACAGTATCTCCTCACACAATTGCTCTCGTACTTATATTTTCTCTCCCTTTAAAACTATACCTCACTTGAGTGTGATCTCATCATCGTTTTAAACTTCCTCCATGTTTTCCACCATAGAGGATTTCAGCTCCCTAGGAGTTAGGGGCGCCATTCTGGTTTGGCATTGGGTGACGATGACTTTCAGTTGCAGTTTCTTGGGGTGAATAGTGTGTTCACCACCTCTTGCTTTTTGCTATTGTGCTGGGGTAGTTAGGATAGTGCGGCAGTCAAGAAATCTTTACTCATTGGCAAGTATTTAAATTGGAAGATAAATCTGTAAACTGAGGCCACAGAGTCTGCTTCATATTTAATTTTCCTGGGGTCTTAAGTGTTTCCAGATTACAGGGTCTGTCCATACTTCTTTCTTTTCTTTTCTTTTTTTGATTTTTTAAAAAAAGCAATATGACATAAAAAAAACAATTAAACAATATCTATCATACAATTTCTTGTATCTTCTCTTAGTATATATTGCCTTATTATTCTGTATGACTTCCCCCGTTTCTCCGACTTCCCTTCTTGATATCGCTTGTTCCTTTGCTTCTTGTGTCATTCTTGTCATTTTCTGACTGCCTTCTTCGTTTTTAGTCAAAACCTTCTGTTGGCACTTGTAGTTCGTGCGTAGATAGTTAATAAAAGGGTGCCAATCTTCTAAGAATTTATAAATTGTTCTGTCATTTAACAAGTTCATCAATTTGTCCATTTCTGCCAGGTCAACCAATTTAATTAACCATTCATATTCCGTGGGGAACTCCTTCTCCTTCCATTTTTATGCGTATAGTAATCGTGCTGCCGTCACCATATATGATACCAATACATTAATATTATCCAAAGTGTTATCTATTATACCCAACAAAAACAATTCTGGTTTCAATAAAAAATGCTTCTTTAATATTAATTTCATACTATTATAAATTTGTACCCAGTATTTCTTTGCTTTTTTGCATGTCCACCACATATGGTAGAACGTTCCTTCTTCTTTCTTACATTTCCAACATTTGGTTGATATATTTTGGTAAATTTTTCCTAATTTGTGTGGTGTTAAATACCACCTACACATCATTTTATAAATGTTTTCTTTTAATAATGTACAATTTGTAAATTTCATATTTTTTGTCCACAGTTTTTCCCATTGCTCCATCTGTATATTATACTCAAGATTTCCAGCCCATGTATTCATACATTCTTTGACCTGTTCGTGTTCCATATCAATCTGCAAAAGTACTTTATAAACAAACCCAATAGTACCCCTTTCCACCTTGTTCAATTTTGTCTCCCAATCTTCAATTTCTTCCTGAAAATTAAAATTTTGCTTATCTTTTCTAAATATATCAACTAGCTGTGCATATGTAAACCATTGTATGTTTTTTCCCTCTTGGATCAGTTGTTCCCTTGATTTAATATCAAATTCATTATTGTCTTTTTTATATAGTATATCCTCATATTTATACCAATGTCTACCATCCCCAAACTCCTTTAACAGCAGACCTTCATGCGGTGATACCCAGAGTGGAATGTTTCTATAGAGTTTGTTTTTATACATCGACCAAGTTTTAAACAAGGCATTTCTTACAAAATGATTCTTAAAATCTGCATTAACCTTTGCTTTATCATACCATAAGTACCCATGCCAGCCAAACCTAAGCCCTTCTCCTTCCTGCTATAATAGCCTTTGATCTTTTAGCCAGGACCATTTGGCTATCCAACTCAAGCAGCCTGCGGCATGATATAATCTAAAGTTCGGTAGTCCCAGACCTCTTTCTTTTGCATCTTGTAGGAGTTTAAATCTTATCCTAGGCTTCTTTCCTTGCCATAGGAATTTTGAGATGTCTTTTTGCCATTTCGTAAAGTCCTTTGTATTATTTACAATTGGTAAGACCTGAAATAAGAACATCAACCTTGGGAGTATATTCATTTTTATCACTAATATTCTTCCCATCAATGACAGCTGTAAATTAGACCACCTCAAAGGTCTTGTTTGACCTCCGCCCATATTTTCAAATAGTTGTTCTTCTACAAGGCAATATTTTGCTTAGTTAAAAATATTCCTAGGTACTTGATCTTCTTTTCCATTGCATATCTGGATTTCTCTCGAAATAATTCTCGATCTTGTTTTGACATATTTTTTACTAGGACTTTAGTTTTTGTTTCATTTACCTTCAGGCCTGCACATTTTCCATTATCAGCTATAACTTTTTAAAGTTCTTCAATTGAGTTATTTGGATCTGTTAAAATAATTGCCAGGTCACCTGCGAACGCTCTTACTTTATATTCTTCTCTTTTGATTTTTACACCCTTAATTTCTGTGTTTTTTCTAATTGCTCTATTCAGAACTTCTAATGTCAATATAAATAACAATGGCAACGAAGGGCGCCCTTGTCTTGTTCCCTTTTGGATATAAAAGTTTTCTTAATCAGTGCTTGTTGTCTTGTATATATTGCCTTGATATCTCTTTGAAATTTATCTCTAAAATTCATCTTCTCTAACACTTTAAATATAAAGGACCAATTTACTTTGTCAAAGGGTCTGTCCATACTTCAATGATTGCTGGATGGACTTGACCTCCTTTTCCTAGACCAACTAGTTCCTCCTTGGGTTTTTAAACTTTCAGCACGAATAGGCACAGGATCTCAATTTCTGATCCTCATCCTTTGCACAGCCTCAGTGATGTCTGTCTACTCAGCCACTCACAAGAAAAAGGCCATTTGGATAATAATGTCATTAAACATTTCAAATGGCTGTTCAGGCACCCATGAAAGGGAGCCAGGCGTACCACTGATCATGCTCTCCACACCCACCTGGGTGCTGAGACAGCATCTTGGTGCCACAGCACATGTGGACACCAGCAATTGATGACACCACCTGTTTGGTGTCAATTCCCAATGCAGACATAAGCAAAAACAGGTCTATAGGATTCGAATCAGATTTTTTGACATTCAGATCTTAAACATTTGAATCAAATGTTTTGACATTCGATATGACTCAGATTCAAATGCAAAAAATACATTCATTCCCCCCCCCCCAGCAGTGTTATCTTTCAAAGTATAGAAATGTATAGATACACTGTGGACAACGTGCATAACTTTCTTCCAGCCAATTAACTTTCCCTTCATGAATGGACACAGCAGCGCCCAGTTCAAAATATCTGGGCAGATTCTCTTTTTCTGCATTATTTTTTTGTCTGTCTCAGGAAGGTGGAGCCAGAAGTCAAGAAGGCGGAAGCCAATACCTGAAGAAAAAAATTACCCCAATTTGTATTTAATAAAACATTCCCATAGAGTGAATACATTTCGATAAACTATTCTATCATTTTTCCTTCTCTTCTAACATATACTTACATACCGGAGCCACTGGATTACTTATTATACTGAAAAAATACATGGGATCCACTACCAGAGTCCCATTATGACCTCCTCAAACTTAGAGCTAGTCATGAGGAATAAGGGAATGGATAAGAACATAAGAGAAGCCCTGCAGGATCAGGCCACAGTCCATCTATCCAGCGTCCTGTCACACACAGTGGCCTACCATATACTCATGGATATCTCAAGCAGAGACAAGGGCAAACCTTCTCCTGCTCTTGAATCCCAGCAAATGGCCTGGTCCGTCCGTCCGTCCGTCCCCCCAGCCTGAAAGATGTACTTAGGCATCCATTCTAGTAGCTATTGATATATCTATCATCCATAAATTTGTCTAACCCATCCTTAAAGCCATCTAGGCTGGTAGCTGTCACCACCTCTTCTGGCAGCAAATTCCATAGATGGATGATCCTCAGCATGAAGAAATGCTTCCCCTTGGGCGAATCCCCATGAGGCTGCCAATGCCCCGCAGTGGATTCAGGGGAGCCTTAATGCAAATCTTAATTCACATTAAGGAGTCCCCATGGCAATGGAGGACAGCGGCAAACCTGCCTGTCCCCATGAAAACCGCAGCAAATCCCTGCATTGGGAGATGTCACGGTTTTCTCCATCCCCCCTTGCCTGAGCGCTTAATCACTCAGGTAAGGGCTTGATTTACCTGACACAACCACCTGACAGCTGCCCTGCACAGCTGAGCAACTGTCATATATACACAAGGGGCTGTCATACGTGGACAAGCAGAGCTTTGCTTGATTAAAACAGATGCGCGTCTGTTTAATCAAGCGGAGCTCTGCTTGTGCGCATGTGACAGCCCCTATACCCGCCTGACAGTTGCTCAGCTGTGCAGGGCAGCTGTCAGGTGGTTGTTTGGGGTAAATCAAGCCCTTACCTGGGCGATGAAGGGCTCAGGTAAGGAGGGACAGATGTGATCGCTAATGCTGCAATCGTAACCCACGAGTGTCCCCATGCCCCCTTTATAATCCGTTCTTGCCCCATAATTCAGGATTTTTGCCACGGATTTGTGGCATTTGTCCCTCGTGTAGCCCGAATTAGGGCTTTGCATGGGGACTCAGGTTCGCCTCGCAGTAGCCTTGCCATGGGGATGAGCATCTTGTCTGATCTGACTCTCCTACCCATCAGCTTCATTGATGCCCCCTGGTTCTAGTGTTGTGCAATAGAGAAAAGAAATTATCTCTACCCACCTTTTCTATGCCATGAATTATTTTATATCATTCAATCAGGTCCCCTCTTAAATGCTGTCTCTCCAGACTGAAGAGGCCTAGATGCTGCAGCCTGGTTTTGTAAGGGAAGTGTTCCAGCCCCTTAATCATTCTGGTTGCCCTTCTCTGCACCTTCTCTAATTCCACAATATCCTTTTTGAGTTGTGGTGATCAGAATTGTATACAATATTTCAAATGTGGCCTCACCATAGATTTATAAAGAGGCAAAATGACACTTGCTGACTTATTTTCTATTCCCTTCCCAATTATTCCCAGCATTGAATTAGCTTTTTTCGCTGCTGCCGTGCACTGGGTTGACACCGCCATTGAACTGTACATCAAAACCCCGAGATCCCTTTCCTGGTGTGTTGCAGAAAGCTCAGACCCCATCAGTTTATAGACGTAATTTGGATTCTTGGCCCCGATGTACATTACTTTGCACTTGTTAAGATTAAAGCACATTTGCCACTTGGTTGCCCACTCACCCAATGCTAAGAGATCCCTCTGGAGCTCTTGGCAATCTCTTTCATTTTTTACTACCTTAAATAATTTAGTATCAGAATAATTAAAGAAGTAGCCTTGCTTGTTGTGATGTATGACTGACTGTTGTATGCTGAGAAAGAACTTGAGGCTCCAGCATGACAACTCTTACATTGCTACCAAGTTGCATTAAGAAATGGATGGGCAGTACCCAAATCCAAGTTCCAGTTTCACTCAGATGTCCTTTATTTCTTCTTTAAGACGCGGTCTGTGCAAATGTTTGCTCTGTCCGGATGAATGCAGTAGGCCAGTGATGTTGAACCTTTTGAGCTCGGTGTGTCAAAATTCACAAGAAAACCTAGCTTAACTCAGGTGCTGTGTCACATCTAGAAATATCCATAATTTTGTAATATTTGTAGCTCTAGTGAAAAAGTTATATTTTTGATATATGTATTAAAAGCAAAAACAAATAATTCTTTACATTTGTGACTTTTGTTGCTGAATTTTGTTTGCTAAATCTTCAATTGAAGGTTGGTATTTCGAACATTTCAAGAATAAGCAAGCACTACATGCCCAGGTGCCAGGGTGACCATGTGTGTCACCCAAAAGGGCTTGGCATGTCACCTGTGACACGCGTGTCATAGATTGGCCATCACTGCAGTAGGCTAATGTTAATGTTACCTCCTCCATGGCCACATTATAGGCAAGTTGGTGCCACTCAGGAGAAGGGAGAAGCAAGGAGCAGAGTGAGTAGGCAGGTGAAGAGGAAAAGAGTTGAGCCAGTGCCAGGGGAAAAATCTGGTCCTCACTTCTTTAGTCTTGAGGACTCTTCCTCTCTTTCTTCTCCTTCCCTGAGAACTCTGTCAGACTGCTCCTTTGTTAACCACAGGGCTTGTCAGAAGTTAGTTTGTAAAAGGGAGGAGCTAATAGGTCACAACTAGCAAATTTAGAAACGTTGTTGGCTGATATCTCTGTGAGCCACAAGACAGGCAATTTGCAGTACTGTGGACCAATCAGAACTGGCCCAACTCCTAAACTTATTTTTGAATTGTTGCCAAAAACAGTATGCCTTGATGTTTATTAAATATGCATCCCTGTAAAGGGGAGGGGGGCACAGTCTTAGTGAGCACTGAATATGTGCATTTATAAACCCACCAACTCTAGTCTCTGTATGGAAGATAATATGGCAGAGTTCCAAAACATTCGGCATTTACTCCAGGGCAACCTTTTCTACTTAACATTTCAACCTACAAACAATCATGTAAGAGGGGGGAAGAAAAGAAAGTGTAATTCCCTGCCTTATTATGCAAATATAATGCAAATAAGTCTCCTGACAATAGTAGTCTGGGCAGTGAGCTATGATCTGAGTTTCTAACTCAAGTTATGAGTTTGAAATTCCAGGTCTAAATTGCCACTTCTTACATACTGTCCATAAAAGAGCTACTGATATAGTCAATTACTTGAGTACAGCTGTCTTTCATTATTTGTGAACTTTATGTAGTCCTCACTACAAAATTGTATGGGGTTTTGATATCCACATCATACATTCAAGAGTAAGCACCATAGGTTGGCACTTTCTGGTCATGTCCCCATGCAAGCTGTTTGGCACTGTTTGTGCTCTCATGGGCCGGGCGCAGGACCGAGAACGAATCTCGGGTATCCCCATGTAATTCCCAGCAATGCAAGACAGGTACGGGTTGGGCGTGGACAGAGGCGTCCCCATGCAAACTGTGCCGATTCCTGGCACAGAGAAGCAGCGCCCCCTCCTCCTCATTGGAAGCTGGATTGATGTCAGCCCACCCCTGTGCTGCATCCCCCCTCCCTTAGCAGCACTGAAAGCCAGGACTGGGCTGGGAGGCACAGGGAAAAAAGTTAAAATAAAGCTTACTTCATAATAATAAATTTATAAATAATTTTAAAAGACTGAAAGCCGCTATGAGGTTTAGCGGCAGTAGGCGCTTGAGCAGTTTTGCGCACCTCTGCTCCACTGGGGACCGCGAGAACGCCTGACAAATTTAAAAGGGAGAAAATCAAGCCTTTATTTCATGATTGCCTTGGCAATCGGGGAAACAGGGATTGACAAATTTTGGAATTGGAACAAAAGTCAAGCCATTATCCTGCCTACCTTGGCAATCAGGAAATGGGGTTGGAATTACCTCCGTGGAAACGGCAGAAAATTAAAAAACCAAGCCATTCTCCAGCCTGCCTTTGCGATCGGCATTTTTAAAAGTCAGCGGCTGCGATCTTCAATGGACAGGGCAGGGGCAGCAAGCACAACCCACCTCCCAATGATGTGAGCGCGAATCTCCTCCCCGTTAGCCCGCCAGTGTGCCCATGCACAGTCCTGGCTCACTAAGCAATGCGTACCGGTCCCCCAAACTGTGCCGAGACTTGTTCTTTCAGGTATCAAATCTGGCACCCTTCTGGCACGGTTTGGGGAGATATGGCACACTGTTCACGGGCCAAATCCAAAAAGCACGAGGACGCCCCTTGCCGATCCCACGTTCGGAACCATACCAAAGTAGCATGGGGACACAGCCTCTCACAGTTTTTTTCAGGTGAGGTTGTGCCGAAACTGCCTAGATCAATTCAGAAAATGTCCCAGGGAGGCAAAGCTGTGGAATAGTTTGGGCATCTGCACTTCAGGACGCTCAAACCATTTGGAACTTTGACGGCACTTAAATACATTTCTGGATGAGTGCAAATTGCCTCCATTAAGGAGGTGATGTGGTGCCATGGCAACAGCACTGAAGTGCATGCATGGCGCTGTTGCTGCAATGACTGAGCAACGCAGCATGCAACCACACCTGTGCCACTTGGAAGAGGTGCAAATGAAGTGTGCAGGGGTGTCCCAGCCAACGACTAGGTAAGTTGTGGAGCACAAAAATGTGTTCAACACCTATCCTGGGCACAAGACACTCAGGCACATGCAGGGACACTTCTAGTATAGAAGCATCTCCACACAGTGCATACACTTCATCTGGGAACATACCTGGAGTGTCCCTTTTTGCCAAGTGCAAAAAGACCTGTAGTCCTGACACTTTTACAGCAGTGCTGACTTTGGTCAGTTGTGGCGCTATTGATTTTAGAATTATGAATGACTCTGAGACCCTTGGAAGTCACTTGTGTCTATTTGACTTCAGTCTCTCTTATGACCATGGAAGGCAGTCAGAGCAGGCTTCACCCTCTTACCACTTTCTTCTATGGAGTTTTTCGAACTCCACCAACCTTCGCTTTCCCACAGGTGGGAAATATTTGATATTCTGAACCTGAAATGCACACATTTTTTTAGGCTTCATACCCAAAGGAACTATTAAAGGAACTATTTGTGAGCAAATTTTGTGAACATGTGTAAGGGACAAGTTTTGCTAGACCGGGCAGAAGGTTATATAGTTCTGCATTCTATTCTCAGTGGCCTACCAGGTGCCCACAAACAGGTCTGGGACCCAGTAGCTCTCCTTTATTTGCGCTTTTCAGCCATAATGTCCTGGAAATGAGTACACACAGTCATCCATCACGACTAACCACTGCTTACAAGCCCGGCCTCTGTGAGTTGGTGACCACTGTTATGGCAAAACCGATATATCAGTGTCAACAATAAATAAATAGAACGTTCCTAATTCCCTTGTAATGTCATCCAGCTGTGAGAAGGAAGGCTCCTTTTGTCTGTTCTGTGTCTTTTAACTATTATCCCAGCATTTGGAAGGAGCAGCAAAAGAGTTACATAACTTTCTTCATGCTGTGTATTGATCTTCCCTAAGCTAAGAGCGCCTTTCCTCAAAGGGAGTCGTTCCGGCCACTGGACTGTTTTCATTTCCCCCATCAGTAGAGTATGGAAGCATGGTCAGCTCTGTCGTATGATGCTGAGAAACAATGGGCAACACACAGAAGAGCAGACTTACCTTTACTTTGGTGCATTAAACATGCTTAATTAACTTCCCTTTACACGCAGTTGATTTCAAATGCTATGTGAGTGTGTGCTGTCTCAGGAAAATGGTTGAAGAACCCAGGTCAGTGATCGGCAAACTCATGAGTCAACAGAGCCGAATATCAACAGTACAACAATTGAAATTTCTTTTGAGAGCCAAATTTTTAAATCTTGAACTATACAGGTAGGTACATCTAAAGAAGTAGACATCTTCAGATGTACATCTTTGAGCTGTCCAGCAAGGTAGTTATTAGCACTTGGAGACTAACAGGAGAAGGGTTGGTGCCATGAGTTTTTAAGACACGTCTACTTCTTCAAATGCTAGGGGGCCTGAATGGGCCCCCTGGCATCTGCAGAAGTAGACATACCCATTGGGCGCCCTAGCCTCTGCAGAAGTAGATGTGCCCATTGGGTCCTGTAGCATCTGCAGAAGTAGATGTGCCCATTGGGCTTCCTAGCCTCTGAAGAAGTAGATGTGTCTAAGAAAGCTCATGCCACCAACCCTCCGATCAGTCTCCAAGTAAGTAGGTACACTGTTATTAACTTAATTAGGGTACAGTACTTCTAAGCTGGAAGAGCCACACTCAAGGGGCCAAGGAACCACATGGGGCTCCCGAGCCATGGTTTGTCTACCACTGGCCCAGGTCATCCATCCGTGGTGCTATCAGGACATCCTTAGCTTATAAAGTGGCTCACTGTGCCCACTGATTCTTACACCACCGGCAAAGGTGCAGGGATTCCAACAATACTGAATTTGGTGGCTTTCAAATAATTGCCTGGATCTGAGACACAGACAAACCTGGACAGCAGATGCAGCTCTATTGAATTCTAGCAGCATTTGTTGGCTAAGCTCAAAATGACTGAAAGAAATGCTCTGCATAAGGAACCTCTAATTATAGTACTTCTGTATACACGTCATTTAAGGGCTGTGACAGCGTAAAGTAAAAGCACATCTGTAATTAAATGTATTTCTCGTTTAAAGTTGATTTGTTTTAGAAATCAGAAAAGTCCAAAACTTATGAAGTATGCTAACAACTCTTTGAAGACTTTAACAGTCACTGAGATGATTTTTAAGCATGAAAACCATCTGAAAAGATGGCATTTGTTCTAGGAAATTATGGGAAGAGTTTATGAGCCCTGTGGTAAACAAAAAGCTTTCCCTTTTCTTAGCTAACGTTGTAGCCATAAAAGAGGCCACCAGAAGTACATTTATTCTATGCCTTAAAGCATCTGTGCAACAAGATTTCCTTACAACTGGGTCATACTTAACTAACCCTGAGTAGCTTATGGGAATCCTGTAGATTCCAGCGGGGGAACTCAGCAAATGGTTTGCTCTCCTTTCAAGGAAGCTGATATACGGGTCCCCTGTCATTCTCTGACATGTGTTCAATCTTCTGTTCATTGGTTTATATAAAAGCCAAAACCCTGAAGAGGAGCCACTAGTTAACTTGTCTGCATTTCAACATCTGAGCACATTCTTCAAAATCTGGGCACTTTCCTCACGTCCATAAAAATTGTAAAATAAAGCTCTAAAAAGAAATTGTTTGAATTCACTTCCAGACAAAAATGGTTAAAACTAGTGTTTTAACTATTTTTAAAACTCAGGTTGTTCACAATCCCATCACTCTTGCTTTCCTGGATCCACTAAACTGCCATTTCCAAGAAAGTACGGATAGTTTTGTCAGAAGCCTAAAACGTTTCTGGAGGCCTCTGACGGGGAATGTAGCGTTATTTCCACATTCAGTGTGCCTACAGCCCATTTTAGGTACTCGTGTCCTTCGTGTTTCCAAAGTGTCCTTAAGCGGCTAATTTTTGTGTCGCCTTTTTGGCAGAGGACGCTCAAAGGTCAGGGCGACTTCTTTGATGCTTCGCTGCTCGTGGTTCACGTGTGGCCACGATTTCATTTTAAAAAACGGTTCAATGGTTCCGTATCGAAAGCCGGTGCCCCTCCAAAATAGGGCAGAGATCATCCCGGGGAGCCAAAGCCAAGCGGCCTTCTTCTCCAGGGAACCCACTGGGACGAGGCTGAGGGGACCCTCGTTAGGCCGCAGCGCCTCCGCCTTCGCCCCGCTACGGAGGGCCCTTTCCCCGAGGCTGCGGTCACACCTAAGGCTTCATCCGGCTCCAGTCCACTTTCGGAGCGAGAGAAGGCGCCGGCAGGGAGCAGAAGCTGCTTTCTCTGGGTCAAATAACGCCGCTCTGCCGACGTCTTCTCCCGCGCTCGAGGCGGACCGAGGCCGGATTCGACCTTGACTACAGCGCAGGCCGAGAGGCGCCAACGGGCCGTCCTGCCTCGCGCTACACGGACGCGGACGGGACGGGCCTCGCGGGCGGGTGGGCGGTCAGGCGCCCCGAGCTGAGGAGAGAGACGGGCAGCGGCGGGCGCCCCCGGCACACGAGCAGCTCTTTGGGGCGCTACGGAAGCGCAACCGCGACGCCTGCCAGACGAGGGGGCGGCCGGGGAAGGGGGGAGCACCGAACACCCCAAGGGGCGCAGGGAGGCCCTTCCCGGGGGGGGGGGCGTTTCTAGCCGCCTTTCTGCTCGCGTGTCCTTGTTTCTTCCCGCTCGCACGCAGCCCCCCCCCCGTCGAAAGCACCACCGGAGCGGACGGGTCTTGAGCCCCCAGGCGGGCCGAGCCGGACGTCGTTCGGAGGGCCGTAGGACGCCGGGCAGGCCGAGGGGGGGGGCGCCCCCGCCCCGCGGCTCCCTCTGTAAGACGGGGCGACGGGCTCGACGGGGGCATCGGGGCCCCTCGTGCCCACGGCGGAGGCGGCCGCCCGCTTCGCTCCCGGGTCGAGGGCGTCGAGGGCTTCGTGCGGGCGCTGCTCTCGGTGCCCCGGGGGTCAAGAGGGCGACTACCTGCGTCCAAACATCACACCCGGAGGTCCGGGGGGGGGGAGGCTCCAGGGAGCGGTGGCTGTGTGGAAGAGACGCCCCCCGGGGGGAGTACCCTGCCTCCCCACCCCGGCAAAGAGATGCGTTCAGGGTCGGGGTGGCGGGGCCGAGGGAGGGAGGGGGCGGGTCTGGCGGGGGCCACGTGCCGCTCCCGCCTCTCTCCCGGCGCAGGGCGATGGGGCAGCGGCGGCGTCTATATAAACCGCAAAGGGGAAGAGCAGCAGCAGCCGCGGGAGGGAATCCCGGCCGGCCGGCCCGCCCCACCCCCGGCACGCGGCCCCCAGTCGGGGGGAAACAAGCGCCCGCCAGGGACTCCCCCCTCCCGGACGGCGCCCCCGTCTGCGCGGAAAACAGCCCCCCCCGCGCTTGACCCAGAGCCGGTCCCAGGGGAGCAGCGCCTTTCCCCGTCGGAGGGGGAGCGCAGACCCCTCCGTCCTCCCTCCCGACTGTTCGGCCCGGGCGGCCGCTTGTTTCCTGGGGATCCAAGTGGGGGCAGAGCGCGAGCCTCGCCCCCCCCCCGGCCCCGTCGGAAGCGGCATCTGCCCGCCCCGCTCTTGGCGTTCAGCTGCCCCCCGGGCGGAAGGAGCGGGCAGCGCAGGACGCCTTGGCCCCGGGCCCCCGCCCCCGCAAGCTGCCCCAACGCCTGGCCGGGATCCCCGGCCGGCCGCCCCCAGCCTCAGTCCACCCGACCCGGAGCCCCTTGCGGCGGCGGCGGCGGCCCTCCTCCTCCTCCTCTCCGTCCGCGGCTCCTCCGCCCGCCCTCCTCGGCAGCGGCAGGACGGGACGGGACGGAGCAGCCGGAGGAAGCGCCGCCGCCGCCGCGAGGAGCTCCTTCCTCGCCCGACAGGAACGAAGGAAGCGAAGGGAGGCCGGAGGGGAAGGAAGGAGGGAAGGAAGGAAGGAGGGAAGGCGGACGACAGGAGAGGCGGGCGGGCGGGTCGCGCGGCGGACCCAGGGACTCTGCCCGGCCGAACGGAGGGAGGAAGAGCCGCCGCCCTCCGCGACCCCCGACGGCTGCGAAGCCGCGGAAGTGTCACCGGCGCGGATCGAGAGCGCTTGAGAACCAGCCGCGACCGCCGCCCCCGCCGCCCCTCCCCCGCCGCGCATCCCCGCGCCCCCCGCCCGCCCCCTCGGCTAACTTGTGGCTGTTGTGATGCGTGTCCCCGTAGATGCCGCCAGCGCCAGCCGGAGGTTCAGCCCCCCCGCGAGCAGCCTGCAGCCCGGCAAGATGAGCGACGCGAGCCCGGCGGTGGCGGCGGCGGCCCAGCACCAGCAGCAGCAGCAGCACCAGGAGGCGTCGGGGGCGCCCCGGCTTCGCCCGCACGACAACCGCACCATGGTGGAGATCATCGCCGACCACCCGGCCGAGCTGGTGCGCACCGACAGCCCCAACTTCCTCTGCTCCGTGCTGCCCTCGCACTGGCGCTGCAACAAGACGCTCCCCGTGGCCTTCAAGGTAAGCGCGAGGCGGGGCGCGGACGGGGCCCCTCGGACCCTCCCCGGCCACGGAGACTCACCGGCGCCGGGAGGGGCCCCTCAGCCCGCCCGCCCGCCGCCGCCACCGGCCTCCCGGCCCTCGGGAACGGCCCCGGGTGGGGGGCGGGGGCGTCCTGGACGGGGACCCCGAGCGCCGGGCCCTCCACGGGACCCCGAGCGAACCCCCGGTAGACCTGCGGCAGCGCCGCCCCTCCTTCCTCCGCCCGGGTCCCGCAGACGCCCCGACGGCCTCCTCGCCCTCCGGCGCGGACCCTCCCCGGGCGCCCTCGGGCCGAGGGGGCAGCGCTGCCCCTCCGCGGGGGCCCCGACGCCGGCCCTTCCGCCTCCGGTCGAAGGCCCCCCCTTGCCCTGTGAGAACGCGGGGGCGGCCCAGGGGCGCTGCCGGAGCCCAGACGGGACCCTGGGAGGCACTTCTCCTGGTGGGAGGGGCAAGGCGGGCAGGCGGGCAGGCAGGCATCCGTCCGGGGAAGTTCGGCCTGGGCTTCCTCAGCCGTCCATATGGATTTTGGTTCTCTGTGAAGCGCTGGGCTGGTTCATGCCCACCCGACATCTCCAGGGGGAGGGAGGGGTAAACAAACAAACAAATAAGTGTGCCCTGCCACTATGCCAGTGCTCACCAAGGGGAGTTTTCCCAGGCAGCCAAAGATCTACCAGAAGCCTCACAATTTTGGTGACCCTCAGAGTTCCCCATTGAACATGGGGCGGAAACCTTGGAGCTCTGGTGGTCTGTCCAGCAAGGAAGGGGCAGTCCAGCTCCCTCCAGTGTCTTCAAACACCCACCACACCTAGGGTTTCTCAAGCGTCCCAACTGATGTTGTGTCCATGGGTTGCTACGTTATGTGGCTGTTTGTCTGAGTGATCTGAAGAACAATTACAACATGATTTCCTAGATCGGCGTGAGTTTCCCTGTGCAATTGGGTGGGAGCGCTCCAACTATTAGATGTAAAGTCCCTTTGGGAAACTGCCAAACCGATGCATTTCGCAGAGGACGCCTTCTTAGTTGAGTATATAACAGAGATTAACGTTCCTTTAAATGACTGTCGGAAGGAGCGGGTGATTACTTGGGCCCCAGGTGGAAAACAAGGGAGAGGAACGCTGTGCTTTCACTTTTTGCTGGGGGGTCGTGATGGACTCTGGCCAGACAAATTGGGACAGGTTTGCCCAGAAGATGTCCACGGGGAACAGAGCCGCCCTGTTCTGATTTTCTGCTAACGTACGTTTCACCGGTACTGAGAGAGCAGGATATTTTTCCTTGCACTTTTCTTCTTTCATGTGTTTCACGTGTAGATACATCCTCAAACTACCACTGCCTAATTTTTCCAAAGTGGATACAAGTGCCTGCGAAAAGTCTCGGGTTCAGATTGCGAGATCGGTGGAAGGCGTCCTGGGCTGAGAGGCCGTCGGCCTGCCTGCCTTCTTGCATGCCGCTTCCCCGGCGTTAATTTACTGCCCCAACAGTGGATAATTTAAGAAATATAAACATATAAAGATTGGTCATAGGGATGGGAAATGCAAACTGAATTGACCCAGAGTTTCTCTCAGGCACTGGTCCTTTACTGTCATAGTAATGGATTCAATATGAAGTTGAAAGTTATTCAAAGACTGAAAAGTTTATAAATCAGAATTCTCCAGAGAGCAGAATAGAAATGTCACATGGTCAACAAGACATTCTGTTCAATTGTTAGGGAAACTAAGACTAATCAGGGAAAGCTGTAGATTTCTGGAAATACGGTGGTTTAAATTTTGATGAACCTAGATTTTTAGAACCCTGTCTTCAGCATGAAAGCAACTATACTTTGCTCATAACTTTTGATGAAGAAATAAACTTTGAGACAACGGTTTCACTGATTACCTGTTATAGAACCTGAAAAGGTTACAGGAAGTTCTGTTTTATTTTAGGTGGTAGAATCTGTTTTTATAAATTCACCAACTTCTTGCTATGAAATCTCCAGTCTTCGTAAACAGAGAGAGAGAGAAAGAGAAAGAGATCAGTGTTAGGTGTGATTATTTTTGTACTCGGACTTGGCTCTACATGATGTAGTTTGCTTGCAGATAACAAGCTGAGTTAGACCTTTGGAAAGTTTATCCGTGTGCCTGCTGCCCCTCTCCTTTTCTCCTGCGATGACAGTTTTCAGACATGGAGCATTTCTTAATACTGTTGTATTCCAGTGGCAGGGTGAGGGATGCTGGCAAGTAAGGGTGAGATTTCAGTATTTTGATTTAATGAAATTGGATTCTGTTTGCAATTCATGTCCCGCTATCTGCTGGTTTTCCAGTTTAGTCTTGAAATTCCCATACAGAAATACTTTGTTCCATATAGATAGTTAGACAGAGACGCATGTATGTAGTGTTTAAGCTATCTGGCTGAGTAAGTTCATCTAGTCCTGGCAGAAGCAGGAACGTGATCCTGATCTCCCTCCCCTGGGAATAACGAATAGAATTGCAGTGTAAGACCCACTGTGTAGAGTTGTTCCTGTGTGTGTCAGACCCGTTGGCCTGTGCCTGAAATGTTACTGTGTGGTGGGGAATTTGATCATGGCCTGGCATTATACGGCCCGGAGGGGAGAATGGGATGCAGCCTTTGTGGGTGGCAGAGAAGGTGTGGCAAGGAAGTTTCTACAAATCAGACTGATAAAGGATTTTGAATTTATCCAGAAGTAGCTTCTTCTGAAAAGAAAAAAAAAATGTATTTATTTAAAAACACCTATGGATAAGATGTAAGATTATTTGCTTGCTCTGTCCAACTTAATATTTTGATTAAAAAGCACATTTGTTTACAAATTTTGTGTTGAAAAATACATGGAAAGGTGAACATTCACCCTACAGGAAGAAACTCATATTTCACACTGTTCTTTGCCTGTAGTCCAATGGGATAGAATGGATTTATTTCTTAAAAGTGTTGATATATTATGATAAAACTTTGGGAAGTGTCATGGCTCAGTTTAAATTAGAGTATGTTGTAAGTGGCATTGATTTTGGTTATAATTCCCTATAATGGAATTCTTAGCATTCTTCTCCTTTTTTAGTTAATATATTTATTTGCATTTTTCTCCCACCCTGTACTTGAAGGTCTCTGGGTGAGTTACAGCCATAAAAACAAAATGTAAAATGAATTAAGCCAAACATCCTGACCCTAAACACATTTTTGTTAAAGGTTCAGGGTTTTCAAAGGATTAGTAAAATAGCTTTACTGAGCAAACTAAGCACTGTTAGATCAATATGTGTATTAACACTGTGACATTTTAATATTGTTCATGTCGGAAGGAATGTGGCATAGTCAGTCTGAAGTCTGCTCCATTGGTCAGTTGCCCATGAGTCATACTGTCTGAGGAGAGAGAACATTCAAATCCATGATGTTTCTTTGAGGTCCAGTTATTAAATTGGTGTCTTGGAAATGGTGTCTTCAGAATAGTATTTTTGAAGTCATTGGGAAGGTAACAGAGGAACCACATGTAGGATTTTCAGTCAGAATTATTTGCATACTGAATTTCTAATTTTTTTGCTGACTTTTAGGGCTGTAAAAGCCAACAGATGCAAGATAACATTAAAAAGGTAAATAAGTACATCGCAGCGTGAAGTAGCAAGCTGTCCAGTAGCACTAGAGTAGCTAAGAGTCTATGTGCAGTTCCACCTAAATCTGTTTTCGGAATTTACAACTCAGATGACTTAAATAGATCCAAGCTGAAAGTCAGAATATAAATAGTAAGCGTAGATCAGGGATTTTTAACAAGAAAAGCATTGTGCAACTCCATTACTCTACAAAGTTACAGAAAGGTTTTACATTTAAAGGATAAACTATTAAATATGCTTGCTAGTAGCCAGGGAAGATAAGGCATATGATTTTATACTAATTCAGTGGATATGGGATATTAGCGCCACACGAAGATGCAGTATTTTTATTTCACACTTACCGGTAGGTTTATCTTCAGGGAAGCATCTGGGCATTTGAAATACCATTGGACTAGATCTGAGCAAACTTGTTATTGGTAGCTAAAAGTTGTTGCAACAATAAAAAGTTGTAACAAACTTGTTACTTTTGCAGCTAAAAGTTATGTGCTTAACTAATTTGAAAGTTTTTAGGACTGTAAATTTTTGTCAAGCATTTTCTTCTAACCTATAACAGAACTTCTCTTATAATTCCCTGTAGAGTTCAAATACAGCTATGTATGAGAAAGCATCTTTGAAATAAGAAAATTAGAATAATAATGAACTTTAGGGCTGTTTCTGCACTTTCCTCCTTTGGAGAACTTGACTTGGTGGCTCCATCCTGTCTCGTTCCAAGCCTAGCAGGTATTGTCCACATTGCACAGGTTGGGACACTTGTATCACAGACCAAAACCAGCAGCAATGTGGATCTGCCTTCCCTGTTCCACTCAAGAGCATGGTCCATGTTCCTGGTGTTCCAACATCAAGTACAGTGCATGAGGGTGAAGCAGAACAGAACATCTTCACAGGAAATGTGCCTACCTCCATCCCAGGGTTTTGAAAATGACATTTGAAGCCCTTACCTAAGCTTCAAAGATGGGACTTTGGCCTTAAAGGTGGGGCTGTGACGTGTTGATGCCTGGACCAGAATAGACAGCGCTACGGTAGTGCAACTGCAGATCTTTTCAAGCAGGTCCATTTCCAAACCAGGATGGGCTTGGTCCTAGTTTCAAAAGGGGGAAACAATTCATTTCTCTACCACTATTTTGTCCTCAAGTATTTTATTTTTATTTATTTAGAAGATTTATTTAGCCATCTAGCAGATCTTGTTTGAATGGTGAGTAGCCTTTTAAGATCTAGCCTGAGGAGGCAAGGGTTTTTGCCAACTAGTATATGCTGTGACAAATTTCCAGGCCACTTTGACGGCAGAGTCACTGAGATCCATAGGGGATTGGATGCCAGTTAAAAATAGTCCAGAGGAAGGCTCCAGAAACTGTTTGGTCCTGTTATCTTGCAGCAATTTCAATTACTGAGGCCTGAGGATATGGACAAGTTGCTTATTGAGGTTTGGACAACGATGTGCCCTCTGGATCCTTGCCCATCTTGGCTGAGTAAATGTAGTTGGCAGCTCATGATTGGGTGGGTTCAGGGAGTGGGGAACGCCTCTTTGAGGAATGGGATGGTAACGCTGGCTCTTAAAAGAGGCAGTTGTGTGCTCCCTCCTCGAGAGCCCCTCCCTGGATTCAGATGAGTTAAACAGCTACTGTCCAGTGGTTAATATACCCTTCCTTGGCAAGGTGATGGAGAGAGTTGTGGCTGTTCAGTTGTGAGCATGCTTGGAGGAAGCTGATTATCTGGACCCATTTCAGTCTAGCTTCAGGCCTAGTTATGGCACAGAAACTGCCTTGGTCAGTTAGCTTCTTTGGAAGAAAGCAAGGGGAAATGTTACTTTATCTGTTCTCCTGGACCTCTAGGCATCTTTTGATACTATTGGAAGTGTTACCCTTCTGGAAAAGCTATGGAGCTTGGGAACTTCATTGCAATGGTTCTGCTCCTGTTTTCAGGGTCAGTGCCAGGGAGTTTTGCTCAATGCGCTGAGAACTCATGTGCGGGGTTCCTCAGGGATCGACCTTAACTTCCATGCTCTTTAATATCTTCATGAAGCCTATAATAAATGAACTCTTTCTCTCCTCCTTTTCCTACTCTGATACATCTGAGTTTGAGTTGTGGTAGAGATGCCTTGCAGTTGCCTTGGCATGGTTGCTGGCTTGTTTCAGCCTGTTGCCACTGGCTTCATTCCCATGATGCCTGGGTTCCCCCACTCTGCCATGATTCTGGCTGGTAGTCATTTGCACTACGCAGAGGACGCTCTAAGGGAAGTAGAAGCAATGGAAAATAGAAGGGTATGTGCACTTCAAAAAAACTATCCAATTTTCTAGATCATAACCTAACTGTTCTGAGGTTTAGAACAAATGAATACAGTTTTATGTGAATGACAGGATTTGGAACTTTAAAAAACTGTAAACTGTAGGTGAGGTAGGCCTCGGAAAAACAGTTTCTGACCAAAAACTTAATTTGAAGATGCGACTAGGCCTTGTCATTTAAATCCGCTTCAGGACGGCCGCCATATCCAAGCCATCTTTGTTACACCTTCCCGCAGCAGCAGGATGGGGGTGGGTGGGCTGAGGGAGTCTCATTCTGAGGTACTTCAGATCTGAGGGGGGAGGGGGGACAAGACAAAACATCACACCCCAAGGTATGGAAACAGGTCCGATCTCCTCTCCCTTCCCCTCAAGGTGAAAAGGGATTAAAACTAATAATTTTGTAGCCCAAATATAGGAAAGCCCAGATAGAGGGAGGGAAATCCAGAAAAAAACTGGCTTAGGCTCCGACTTCATGCAATAAAAAGCCCGTTAAAAAGCTTCTTTTACCACAGAACATCTCCATACACGGCTTTTCTCCAGGCTTCCAGTGCCACAAAGGAGGAAAATGTGCAGAAGAAAGATGCCCCTTTAAACAAGACTACCTGCGGACTTTTTGGAACTCACGGGTTTGTCTGGCAGCATTTAGCATGGAGACGCTCCATGGGAAAAGAGGAATTTGGGGGCGGGGGTTGCTGGCCGCGGTCCCATCTTTCCTCTTTTTTCAGCCTTTTCTCTTTTCTCTTCATATAAAATCATCTCTCTCTCTTTTTGCCTCTCATCCACAGCCAGTATTCAAGATCTATACTGAATGCAAGAAAACAGTAGGCAGACGGAGATCTTGTGGAAGCAATTCATTATGTTAGTCACAAGATCTCTGGAAAAAGCACCCTGGCTCTGCCGCTGCTGCTGCCTGCACACACAGCCTTAAACATTCACACATCTCCCAGAACTGAAGCATCTTCCCTTCCTTTCCCTTTCTAAAGGTCAGAACTTTTAAAAGCCAGAATTGCACAGAATTGCAACATTGTTATCAGGTGTGAAGTGGGTGGATTGCTACATTGTAACCACTGCTGTATAAGGTGGATTTTTACAGTGAAATCACTATCTTTGGAAGTAAGCTCTGGATCCCAAAGTGATAAATGTTTCTGTTGGATTTTGCAGGCAGGGGAGAGAACTTGTGAATACCCATGGCTATTTTTCTTTTGGACTTGTCAGGGGTTGTCTTCCTGGTTGTAGCCGCGCAGAGCGCAGTCCCTCCCCATTCCCGCCGGCACCCTATCAACCAGAGAGGGGGCGGGGAGAAAAAGATGCGGGCAAAGAAAACACGCTTCCGTGGGGACAGTAGGTGTGTTTTAAATGCGCATTTTGCTGAGCCTCATGCGGATGCTTATTCCGGAATTGAACGGCTTTTTAAAAGTCCACTGGAATAGAGGGACAATAGAGAGACAATAAAGTTCCATGAAGTTTAATCTTTTTGTGAGCTAGTCAGATAAAGCATTACTCAGTGTGATGACACTGTCAGCTCAGTTGACAGTAAGGAACCATGTAGAGACAAGTTAGGGGGACAGACAGAGTGGGTTTGAAAAAAGACTTCCATGTGAGTCTGTGCAAGAACGGGCCACCCAAGGAGTCTGGTCTGGCATGTATAGCGAGAGCCACAAAATCCACATGAAACTAGAATATGTGATGCTTGTCAGCTCTGAACAAACTAAATCCCAGCTCATAGTGAGGATAACCACAACCGTGATTATTTAGCCCTCGGTGCCCTTGCACCTGACTCTTGACCAAGGCGGGTTTTCTCTGGCGGGCTCCGGCCTTAAAAATAGTTCTGACCAAGAACTTTTCCATCTCACACTAACTGTGCACATGGCGGCTTTGCCCAGTCATTCCCCTTCCCACCAAAATGAACCTCTTTCCCTCAGCAGAGCCACTAGCTTGCTTAATTGATATATACAATTCCCATATCAAAGTCCTTGTATTACTGTACTTACAATGGAGGCCAATAGAAGTTAATGCAGTTCAATAGACACGCTATTTACAAGCTGTGCCAAGTGCTTCGGCTATGGCTGGCAAGTGTGCAGCTTTAGCAGTTACAAAAGCTGGGAGCATCTCTCCTGGGCTGTGGCAAGCCAAGCATGTATGCAATTTATTGATGATTAGTTCCACTCCATAGCTGAGAAATATGCTACTGTTAGCATTACTGCTGCGCTGTTCTTTATGTACTTACTTTTGACTGTAGCAAACTTTTACTTCTCTACTTACTGACTGGTCCCATTTCATACCTGAGGAATGGTGAGTTCTTCATCCAAGGGAAATGAATTCTTGCTCCACAACCAGCCCAGTGCCCATATTCCAAACTATGGAGCACATTGGGGACTCTTTGGGTGGCATTCCAGGAATTCCCGCTGAAAATGATGCCAGAAGCAGTGCACCTCCTGAAAATCGTGAGGGCTGTGAATAATTGGCCTTCGGAAGCAGGGACTGGTGCGTGACGGGCTGTTTGCAGGTGGAACCAACTACTAGTGCCCTGTCCTAGCATGGCCCATGCTAACTAATCTGTGCTACAGAGACAAGACTATAGGGTCCAAATGCTAGTGCCTTCGTCCATGTTAGCAGTCAGAAAATGCACTTCAAATCTGTGCCAAATATGATCAAGCCTTAGCTGTAGAGTTTGATTGGACAGATCCTGGTGTTCTACCTCTTGCCTTTCAATTGCCTGCATCTACTTTTGATGGTCTGCAGTGATTCCTCCTTCTCTTTACCAACTCCTAAAAGTTTTCTGTCTTCTTCTTTCAGCAAACAATTTTTGAGGAATCCAGATTTTTAAAACACATCTGCAGTGGGAACAGGCATGGCTTCTTGGTAAGCACCTAAACTGCATGTAGACAGACTTGTGCTCAGTCCTTGAAAGATGGAAATGGCAAATCGTTTATTTACTGTTGTCAATGCAGTTTAGGTGCTCTCCCAAGAAGCCATGCCTGTTCCCACTGCAGATGTGTTTTAAAAATCTGGATTCCTCAAAAATTGTTTGCTGATATGTATCTCACTTCCCATGCTCCTTGGAACAGAGAACAATTGTGCTTCCAATAGCTCATTTCTAAGAGATGCTGCTTCTATGGCTTGTGTATCCATAATGCTGTAATCAGTAAGCCGTTAGGCATGTCTTGGTCAACTTCCCTAAGGTCAAAACATATGCTGCTTTCTTTGGTCCCTTAATGGATTGGACTTCCATGCAAGGTTTCATGAAATGTACCTTGGAGCAATCCACACCGTCCATTCGTAGTGGACCAGCAAACTTACGGGGTCCCTTAAGTTGCACCACTGTGCGGAAGAGAGGTTCCTAAGATGCTGGCTGGTTTGTGTCCCAGCTAGGGCAAGAACAGGTCTTATCAAGCATCTCTTTATTGATCATGAAGCAGTTCTAGGCTACTAAGCGACATTTCTATTCTTTTAAATTGCTTAGCAGATTTTAACTTCTAAAGCATTTTAGAACAACAGCAGACTTTAATTGCTATTGCAATAACCTTAAATTCTTGGTAGTTTGATTTGTAAGGTATTATTCATGGTTTATTCATCAAAATAACAAATTTAGGATTGTTTTGTTGCTCTCCAGAAATTTTAATTTAGTTTGCTGCTCTTAATTTTTAATTGTAACAGTTCTGCTCTGTTCATTTTTATTTTTACAGACTTCTGAGTTTGGTAATATATGCACAGAGACGATATATGGGCATTTTAATTCAGATTAAATTTGAATTTGGGAAGGACTGTCCCCATGACTTCTGTAATTAATCTGAATAGAATATAGACTTGGCACCCAGTGTCCCCCTGCGGTTCCTTATTCCCAGATTCTATGAGGAATATCCTGCCTAAATCCAGAGAAGAAAAAGTCCTGATGAAAACAGGACTCAGTCCCTTTGTGGAGCTGATACTGGGCTATTTGGGGTGGAGGTCTAGTCTTCTGGCCAATGGCAGCCAGCTGTGGGTGAATTTTTTTAGGGATGCAAAGCTCCCCTCGTCCCTTGACAGTTTTGCAATCCTGGAGCCCTGCCCCGGCAAGGTGAGTCACGGCCTCGTGCTGGGGGAGGTGGCTCGCTCCCATTGGGACTGCAGGAGTCAGGGTGACACCGAGATCGGCTTCCCCTCACCCCTTTCTGGGGTGGCAGGAGGCTGATCTCTGGCTGCCTATGGGCCAGGGGCTGTGGGACCCTTCGGTTGACCGGATCCCATGGGTTTACCAAAGTCCCCCATCCTTCAGACATATCTGTATGCATTTGTGCTTATAATACGGGATGAAAACAGGATGCATATGCGATAAAACGATGCATACAAAATGTGTACAGATACGCATAACACATTCAAATGTTGTTGACAGTCGTATCTATAAATACGAATCTTAACATTTGAACGAATAGGTTTGAATGTAATGGACTTGTTTTTTAGCATTTGGATTTTAAACATTTGAATCGAATAAAATGTTTTGACATTTGATTCGACTTGGATTCGAATGCAAAAAAACCATTTGTGCACACCCCTACTTTATTGTATCTTTGACTTTTGTTCGAGTTATCTGTAATTAATTTCTCCATGTTTTTAACAATTTCTCCTCAGTCATTTCCTGGGATCCTATTAACTTCCTATAGATTCCCTCTTCCCCCAATCCCTTCCTCCAAAAATAAAGAAATATCTTTTTGAAGGGGTTGTATGAACTTGAACATGCTTCCTTCTCGATTCCTGAAGGCTACTATTTCCAGTCCTTCTAGCCAAATTTCTCTTCCTAGTATCACCTCTAACCTTTGCCTAATCATTTTGCCCAGTTCCTCCAACATATCTTCTAACTATAGAGCCTTTTTCTCTCAGCTGTTTTACCTTTATTACCTTTATTATCAGGAGTGTTATTGGGCTCACCTTGAATTATTGCTTGCTAGCTTTGTCTGTCATTTCCACCACACTTCTAACAGTTTTTATTTGCCCATTATTTCTGTTCATTGTATTCCAGCTCTACTTCGCCTACAATTTAAATAGCTTTTTTATATACCAGGTATATGTTAATTGTTATATGCCCATTGCTTTAAAAATACACACATGAAATGCTTTGAGACCCTTGTCAGGACTTGCTAAGCATACCTGGGGCCTTTCTGTACTTTGCTTCCCATCCTCAGGATGGCAAGAGTGCTTCCTCACTGGCATGCACAAGCATTTGCATTTGCGAATGCTAGTGCACACCAAACTAACCCCCCAAACCCCTCAAAACTGACCTGGGTCTGGGGATTGTCACCCTTGGACCCAAGGGCCAACATCTTGGGGCTGGATGTCACCATCACCAGGACGACCAGTATGTGCTGCACAGATGCAATTGCCTTTCCAGGATGTGCTTGCATGGCACATCAGCTGACCCCTGGCACTGGAGGAGGTGCAGATGCTCTCTCCGGTGGCTGGGGGAGATAAGTTTGCAGACACGTGTGGTACGTGATTTCGTGTCCCACCGATAGTAGCTGCTGGGGTAGCTTCTGGTATAGCTGGAGACATTTCTGATGTGGAAATGCCTCCTGCAAGTCCCTCTGGTCTCGTGCCAATTCAAGTGAACAAACGTGTAGTGCATGCTCCTTGCTCCATTATGTTCATTAGTACCTGGGGCAGAATATGCATCTAGGGCTCTCTTTAAAGTAACACAGCCGGAGGATATGAAAAGTCTATTCTTGAGCCAGACGTTAATCTGTGCAGCTTCCCATTTACTTGTTTATTTATTCTGGAATTTCTATACTTCCCTTCATTGCCCTTTCAGCATGGTGTACAAAGCCCAACACTAAGAACAGTAAAACCATCAAAGACAAAATAAAACAATAGAATAGTAACACTAAAATAATTGAGGCAATAAACCAAAGTAGTAGTAAAATATTAGGTGACCTAATTTGCTGCTGCTTCCATCCAGCTGCTTTCTAATCTCTCCAGTTTGGTCTCATGGTTAGGGAGCCGGACTCTTATCTGGGAAGACCAGCTGGGTGACCTTGGGCTAGTCATAGCTCTCCTCCTCCTCCTCCTCCTCGTCTTCTTCGTCTTCTTCTTCTTCTACTACTACTACTACTACTACTACCTGGGTCAGACCTCATCTAGAGTACTGTGTCCAATTCAAAAAAGACATTGAAAAACTAGAGCAAGTCCAAAGGAGGGCTACCAGAATTGTTAGTGGTCTGGAAACCATGTCCTATGAGGAAAGGTTGAAGGAGCTAGAAATGTTTAGCCTGCAGAAGAGAAGACTGAGAGGAGACATGGGGTGTTTTTCCACTGTCACTAGAAGTACCCATTAAGTACCCATTAATGGGTACAAAAATGCCATTACGTACCCATTAATGGGTACTTAATGAGTACTTTTAGTGACAGTGGAAAAACACCCATGATCACAGTCTTCAAGTCTCTGAATGGCCTTCACAGTGGAGAGGGATCATCCCTATTCTCACTTGCACAAGATGGGAGGACTAGAAACAATGGGATGAAACTTCAAGGCAGTCAATACAGATTAGATATTAGGAAGAAATTCCTGACAGTGAGGGCAATTAGTCAATGGAACAGGTTGCCACAGGAGATAGTGGGCTCTCCTTTGCTGGTGGTCTTCAAGCAGACATTGGACCTACATCTGTTTGGGATGGTTTAGGAAATCTTGCATTGAGGGGGGGGATTGGACTCAATGGCCCTAGAGGTTCCTTCCAACTCTATGGCTGCGTCCCCATGCTGGCCATCTGGCACACTATGGGTGCTGTTTGGGCACGCAGGAGCCGGGCACGGGACCAGGCACGCATTTTGGGTGTCCCCATGATATTCCCGGCAACGCAGGACAGGCACAGGTTGGGCGTGGATGGTGGCCTCCCCATGTGAAGCATGCCAAACCCTAGTACGTGGGAGCTGCGCCCCCTCTTCTCCACCCCGTCTCTCCTCATTGGAAGCCAGATTGACATCAGCTGGATTCCCCCCCTCCCTTAGCAGCACTGGCAGCCAGGATTGGGGTGGGAGGCACGGAAACAAGTAGAAACAAAGCTCCATTCATAAAAATAACTTTAATTTTTTTTAAAAAAATGCTGAAAGCCACAATGAGGTTTAGCAGCAGTAGGTGCTTGAGCAGTTTTGTGCACCTCTGCTGCACCGGGGACTGTGGGAGCGCCCATCAACTTTAAAATCAAGACTCTATTTATGATTGCCTTGACGATTGGGGAAATGGGGGTTGCAAGTGCAACAACAATCAAGCCGTTATGCAGCCTGCCTTGAGTCCCCTTAAATGGGTGAAAAAAGCTTGGCAAAAAGCCAAGTCCTCTTCTTCCTCTCCCTCTCCTCCTCCTCCTCTTCCACATGCAACCCTCCCCTGTTTCTTTGCTGACTGCCTTTTAACAAACCTGATCGTTTTGAAAGAGTTTAGCAGCAAACTTGTGAATGGGCAGCCTGTGGGAAAACAATGAAGTGAGGGAGTTAGGAAGTGGCTGGAAAACAGGTTGTTACCAGTTCTGCTCCAGTAATAAACTGTAAGCAACTGTGGAGGGAATAAAATTTTGATAATTTGGATTATTTTCGAAGCCCAAAGAACACCAAATTTAAACCTCCCCAGGGGAATCGGTAGCTAGATCTTTTCAAAGGTTTTAATAACGAGGAATAACCAGAAAACAGAGACAAGACCCATTTCAGACTCAAAAACCAGTGTTTCTTGTTAAACCAGAGCAAAGAATTTATTAGAAATACAGAAGAGAAGTTGAAATGAAATATAAAGCCATATCAGAAGCATTTTTAGAACAGAAATAAGCATGCAACAACTGCAGAACTGACTAAAGAAATGAACATTTCCCACTAAGAAATCTTTGTGCATTTAACTGAATTTATCCCTCTTTTATTAAAACAATTAATTTATAGTTGTGCAGCAAAAGCTTCCCAAAAAAACCCCCCAAAACAAATTGCTTTGCATGAGTAAGACGTTTAAGAAATGAGAATGAAATTTCTTCATAAAAAAAAACCCCAATTGCAAATCCTAAAATATATACCTATGACAGCCAGAAAGGGAATGGAAAACTCCTAATACTAGAAAGATCCCCTAACCCAAAAGTTCTAAAGAAAAACAGGGGAAAGTGAATGGAGGAAACAAATCTTCTGTTGTTCTCACCAATGGTGTCTTCTCCATGCGCAGAAGTTTGAAGTTACAGAGATGCATGACCACAGCAAACTGCATCTCTTTCAGGAACCCAAAAATGACTTAAAAATTGGGAAGCCCTTCAGTCTCAGTCAGACTGATCCCCAAATTGAATAAAAATTAAGAGAAATACTTTAAAAATAATACTTTTAAATTGCCTTGGCCAAGACAAAACTCAGACTGCAAAAGTTAAAATGTAGCTCCTGCAGGAAAACTCCGCCCACCTTCTGTGTAGCAAAAAGAAGGAAAAAATGGGGGGGGGAGCTCCTCCAGCTCTTTCTCTTGTCCTTCCATGGCAGATATGAGGAGGGAGACTCCTAGACTCCTCTGACTCCTAGACTCCTTGATTCCTCTCTGCCTTTCTTATAGTCAGAAATTGGAACAAAAACAAAAACCCCTGCTGATTATGGTTCTTCCTTTGTTAAATAAAAAACTGTAGCATCTTGTAACTTCTCCAAAAAGATGCAAAATTACCCTAACAGCATTTCCAAAGCTCTTCCTGAAAAGGTAATCCCCCTTCAGGCTATCCCAAAAGAAGTTAGTTTTATGCTAACATGTTTCCTTGGGCAATCTTATTATCTCTTTGTAATGGAATGGCCCATCTGTACTTATCAGATTTTTGCACCTACAAGGCTCAAGACACCCCAGTGAGACCCACTTCCTCAGGAACATCTGAATTATTTTATTAAAACAAAGGATATTCTTCCCCCTCCAAACCTCAGCGATCAATCGTTAACATCAATAGAGCCAATATTTTACCATTCTCTGTCCTCTCTGGTATTCCTGATTTACCAACTTAAATGGCCCATTAAGGCTTCAACAGTACCAAGAGGTCAGTAGGAATTGTTGCATCACCAGCTCTTGAATGGAGAGACAAACCTGTTTTGTTTCCTTTGTTCTGGCCCCCAGGCATAATCTTGAGTGGCCCATCAGAACCAGGAAACCAACAGCAATTTGTAATTCAATGGAGAGATCTGCCCTTTTCTTTTGCAAAATGCCACAGATCCTTTCCTTGCTTTTCATACAGCCAGCATGTAACTGGAGAGAGAAAAACTATTGTCCTCCTCAGCCAATATGGAGTCAGTTTTGCTATTTTCAGGCTTCTTCCACGTTTCATGGTCTGCCTCAGCTCATAATTATGCCAATTCCTTTTATTAATAATCGTAGCTGGTATCAAGGTTCAAAAGGTAAGTTGCCTGGGTGGGCTGCCAGCTGAAGCACAGACTTCATTCCCTCCAGCTGTGCCCATAGGTGCCAGCTTGTTGCTTGCTTGACTTCAGTGTTCAGGCTTAAGATGATTGTGGTATTTCTTTTCCTATTACAGGTGGTGGCGTTGGGGGAAGTCCCTGATGGAACTGTAGTCACAGTCATGGCTGGGAACGATGAAAACTACTCCGCAGAGCTGAGGAATGCCTCCGCTGTAATGAAGAACCAAGTGGCACGCTTTAATGATCTACGATTCGTGGGCAGAAGCGGAAGAGGTAGATGATTACATTATGCGCATATTAAATCAACCCCAGACTGATTCCACATGGAAATAGGGACTACCTTATAACTAAATCATCCCAAGCGTTCATGGCTGGCAAAATTCTGTGTTTAATCCAAGTAAGTTTCTTGCTCTTCTGGTGCAGTTTTCCCCCTTGCCTGCTTGCCTACTGCTTGATTGTGTGAGATCAGGATTTGGCATTTTGCTTTTTGTCCTTCTTTGCAAATACCTGGTGTAATACACAAGACACTCTAGCTCATGAGATGCGTCTACGATTTGGGAAAGGAGGATATTTAGAAAAAATAAATTAAACAGGGCGTGGGATGATATTATTCGGGGGGGGGGGCAGAGAATCCTATGGAAAAAACCACAGTAATTCCTAATTTTGTCTATACCTGCAGATAAGAGGTATAAAGGATCTAGATGTAGATCATTTAAATTTACTTGTAGATGCTGTCATTGGCACCGATTCATGTTATTTTGAGTTTAAAGTCTGGTCATGGGTGATTATGTCCTAAATGTGGGAAGACTGGGAAAGCCCCATATCGAAGTAGCATCTTTCCATTGAGAAAAACACGCAGAAGAACAAAGTTGTGTGTGGCTCAGTGGGAAAGGTGTGGCATAATAGGAAAAGGTCAGCTCCCCTGTGATGCGGCTTTCAGAGATCATGGATGGAGGCCTAAGCAGAAAGTGGAAGAAGGAACATCAGTGATACTAGCAATTCAGATTTTATAAAGAGGAGGCGGATGTAGAGGCGATATAATGTGACTTACTAAAACGAGGGATAAGGAAATAGGGATGGTCACACGAAGGCTGTTTTTAGATAGGAGTGGGATCCTGACAGCTGAAGTGCACTAAGGCTGGTAGAGGCCAGGGACAGCCTGACCGTTGACTTTGGCCTGTAAGGGATGCATTCCCAACATGTCTCTTACCAGTCAAGGTACAAATGGTGGATGGAGTCTTGGCAGGAACAGTCTGAATATGCTGTTGGGCTGGAAAGACAGAATAGGGAGGCTGCTGGTATACCGTTCACCCCACTGCCCAGCATCCTCCCTATCTGAGCTGGCTGAGGTGGTCTCAGAGGTGGTGTTGGAAGCCCTTGCCATGGTGGTGTTGGGGGATTTCAGTGTCCACGCGGAGGCTACACTCAGTGGACCAGCTCAGTTCTTCATATCCTCCATGACAACCATGGGGCTGTCTCAGTTTGTATCACACCCTTGATTTGGTTTTTGCCTCAGAGCGGACTGGTGAGTATCCGTTGATAGAAGGGCTGACTGTCAACCCAATGTCATGGATGGATCGTTTGCTGGTGAGGTTTGGACTTGCAATGGCAACTCCTGTCTGTGGGGAAGTGGGACCTATTGAAATGGTCTGCCTATGGAGACTAATGGAATCTGAGCATTCCTGAATGCTCTGGGGGATTCTCCAGTTGGCATGACTGGCACTCCTGTCAAAGCCCTGGTTTCTCTCTGGAATCGAGAGATGAGCAGCACTATTGACACGATCGCTCCCAAGTGCCCTCGGCATGCTTGTGGAGCCCGAAAAGTTCCTTGGTACTCCATGGAACTACAGGCTATGAAACAGGAAGGTCGACGGCTAGAGCGCAGGTGGCGTAAATCTGGCTGTGAGTTTAACCGAACACAGGTTAGAGCACACTGTTATGCCTACCATGTGGCAGTGACTGTTGCGAAAATGAACTTTTTCTCCACTACCATTGCATCCTCAAGTAGCTGTCCAGCAGAGCTTTTCAGAGTAGTAAATGGCCTTATAAAATTGAGCTCAAAGAAGCATGAGCCAGGGCCAATTATCTGGTGTGACAAATTTGCAAAGCACTTTGAGGACAGAGTTGTCCAGATTCATGGGGATTGGATGTCACAATTTGACAGAGTCCAAATGAGGTGTCCAGAGAACTGTCTGGTCCAGTTTGCTTGGATCAGTTTCAATTGCTGTGGCCTGAGGATGCAGACAAGCTGCTTGCAGCCTGAGGATGGGGATGTGGCCAGCGACATGCTCTCTGGATCCCTGCCCCTCATGGCTGATAAAAACTAGCCAGCAAGGTATCACCGGGTGGATCCAGGAGGCAGTGAATGCCTCTCTAAGGGATGGGGGTGGTTCCACTGGCCCTGAAACAGGCTGTGGTGCGCCCCCTCCTGAAGAGGGCCTCCCTGGGCCCAGAGGATTTAAATAACTTATCGCCCAGTGGCCAACATACCTTTTTTAGGCAAGGTTCTGGAGAGAGCTGTCGCTGTTCAACTGCAGGCATGTTTGGAAGAACCTGATTATCTAGACCCATTTCAATCTGGCTTCAGGCCAGTTATGGCATGGGAATGCTACCCTGCTGGTTCTCCTGGACCACTCAGTGGCTTTTGATACCATTGACCATGGTATCCTTTTGGAGAGACCATGGAGTTTAGGAGTGGGAGGCAATGCTTGGCCCTGGTTCTGGTCCTATCTCAAGAGCAGTACCCAGATAGTGGCTGTAGGAGACACTGATTCGACACCCTGGAAACTCCCTTGCAGGGTCCCTCAGGGGTCGATCTTGTCTCCCATGCTATTTAACATCTATATGAAGCCGTTGGGAGAGGTCATCAGATTTGGAATGAGGTGTCATCAGTATGATACCCAGCTATATCTCTCTGTAAAATGCAGCTGCTAGAGTGCTGACCAGAACAGCTAGCCAGATGCATATCACACTGGTTTTAAAAGGGCTGCATTGGTTTCCAGTTTACTACCAAGCCCAATTCACAGTTTTGACTCTGACTTATAAGGCCCTAAATGACTTGGGCCCCAAAGGAACAACTTCTCCCGTGCCAACCTGCCCGTGCCTTAACATCAAGCAGTGAGGCCCTTTTGGTCATCCCACCACCTTCAGTAGTGAGCCTGGTGGGCACCTGAAAGAGAGCCTTTTCAGTGATGGCCCCCTCGAGGTGTGTCATGCCCCTTCCTTGCATATATCTAGGAAGGCAGCGAAGACGTACCTCTTTACCCTGGCCTTTGGCTGAGATGATTATATTTCCCATCCCAGCACAAATACCATCATTTTAAACATGCTGTGTATTGTTTTAGATTTGTTGATTTATTAAAAGTGGTTTAAATGTATATTCAGTTTTTAATAAGTTGTTTTAATGGTTGTTACCCACCTTTGGGTATGGGGTGGGATAGAAATGTAAATAATAAATAAATAAATAATTTGGAATTGGTCATCTCTTACTTAAACTGGGTGATCTCCACACCTATTTTGCACTGAGGTGTACAGGGTTTATAGGATCTAAGACTGGAGAGTAATTATAGGCTTCAAGAAACTTTAGGTCAGGTTTTCCAAAGACTCAGACTTAAGTGTCTGTGCTGTTTAAACAGATTTCTGAAATTTGAAATCTATCATCCAGTGAAAGATGATTTTTTAAAAGATGGAACCTAAAAATAAAATCTGTCAGAAAAAATAATAGTGGCTGAAATTGACACTTTTTAGGAGGAGTAAGGGAGAGGAAGAACCGCCTCCTAATTGAAGAGGTTCCATGGATAAATGAGATTTGTTAACTTTATGTACTTTAACATAGTGTACTTGATCTTGAATTACCTGCTTTGTTACATGGAATAGTTTATACCGGGGGAATTATTCTCCAGTTCACACAAACTAGAATCTTAGGCCGCATCCCCATGCAAGCCGTTTGGCGCTGTTTCGGCACCAATTGGGCTCACATGGGCCAGGTGTGGGACCGAGAGTGATTCTTGGGCATTCCCATGTCATTCCCAGCAACACGGGCTAGGTATGGGTTGAGTGCGGATGGAGGCGTCCCCATGCAAACCGCGCCAAACTGTAGCATGGGGGAGCCCCTTGCCGATCCCACGTTCGGAACCGTACCAAACATGCATGGGGACACGGCCTTATAGTGATAGGTAGATTTAAAGGTGTGGATTCCAAAGGGAGGGGAACGAGAGTCGAAACTGTTTTGGAGTTTCAAAACTATTTTTTTATTTATAAGAAAGCAAAACAAAAACATCCTGAACTTTTTCTTAGTCAAAAGCACTAACTCAGGTAAAATCAAGAGAGGATTGGGCCGTATTTACAGTACCTCTCCTGGATCATGGGGGCAGGAGAAAAAAGGGAAAAGTGAGCAGGGGATGGGGGGGGGCGAAAACCTACAAGGGAAAAGGGCACGAGGCAAGAAAGGAAGCGAGGATGGAAGGGGTCCAGGAAGCAACAAGAAATTTTCCAAAGCAAGGGCAAATACAAGTTTTCCCTTCTGGGGCAGGACTAGGAGGGACAAACTTACAAGTGGACATAGAGAATGGGCAGGGCAAAGGTGGGCAAGAGAAGAGCCAAGAGGTTCATTTAGTGTCATGTAGTCCTGGCTGAGTCAGATCAAAGGGTGACTCAACTAACACGAGAGACGTTGCATCATATGGCTTCCAAAGACTTCAGGTAACACGGCAGTGGGTTTATCAGAATGGTAGACACTTAAAAATATCTGATTCCAACCTGCTGCTGGACTGGGTAATTCCAGTTTTCTTTTTTAATTTTTAGATAAAAAATGGATTTCAATTTAAAAAGCAAGACTACCTGCAATGTTTGTCATCTTGTTGAATTATACACCTTGTTTCATATACAACAGGTTGCACGACTAAGAATAGTTACCCTGTATCATGAGAGTCTGTGCTTCGTAGGCCCTTTCTGCACTCACCTACAGTAGATCCAAATCGAGAGACAGCATGGTCTGGATCAGTGCTGTCCACACTGATCTGGGTGGCACATGTGAGTTTGGCCACAAGTGTTCCTAGCCTCATGGCCTCTGCAGAATCTGTTTGGAAGGGTGCTGTGGTGTGCCACTGAACTAACTGCTTTTGGTAGTCCCAGAACATGGAGGCAGGCCTGCCTGCTGTATTTCTCCTGTGTTCCAGAGTGGGGCCACTAAACTGTTGGTAGTCTTGATTGAACAGGACTATCAGTGATCTGGATTAGGGCCTGTCAAATGCAGAAAGAGCTGGACCAGTGGGGCTGCAGAGGGCCAGGTTTCTTCTACCATGGATCCTTAAGGGGAATCAGGAATCTGCTCAGAAAGGCTCTCAGAATCTCTTTGCAAGAGACAGCGGTGGTCCCACCTGTCCCCACACCCAGTATCAGACAGGAAAGCCAGGAAGCGGAGGGGTTGCAACCCGGATGATGAGTTTTAAAAGTAGAGCTTTTTCCCTCTGTAATAGTGCAGTTCCGTTTTTTCTAGGGAACGGTTACTTATCCGTTTTCCAGCTTTAATAATGTACATTAGCTTCATGTACGTGTATATGTTAGTTAAAAAACGAGCCAGTCCATATTATACTATTGCATGAAATTATGTGCAAGTTCAACAGAGTACAATGAGAGCGCTCTCATTCTACTTCCATTTCAGAACAAGCACACAAGCAACTGATTTCCGCCCCACAAGCTGATGCAGCAGAGTTCCTGTCTGCTTCCATGGCAGAAGTGGTGCCGATTCCTGGTTCAGGGCAGCGTTTGGTGTCAGGGCAGAATTTGTTACTGAGCAAAGAAGCAGCCTTGACGGTTCCTTTCCCAAGGAGGCACAGACAAAAAAAAATTAAATACCACACCAAGAATAAATCAGTAGAACCCAGTTATTCACAAGTGTCCAATTGAAAGCCCTCCACTGAGCTGTGAGATGGGCCAAAACTGTAATCTTGACAACTACCACAGCGGTTCATTTATGTTCAGTAACCATTAGCTAAAATGGTAAAGGCTGTTTTTACTTTACTTTACTTACTTTACTTCTTTTTAAAAGTCATTTCTCTTTTTTGGCTTCAAAAATACATGTAATTTTATATTCTCTTTTAAGTTTTATTGATGTATTAAGCTTGAAATCTCAGTGGCATGTATTTGAAGGCAGCTAACAATTAAAATACAGTAGCTGTGTATCCCAGAACTAGCAGTATAGAAAATATGATATAGTACTTATATGCTGTAAAGTTCATAGTAAATTTATTATTGATTATTTAACAGTAGGAAATGAAATGGTATCTAAGGAATCTCTGGAAGATTTCCTTTGCTTTACCTCCCATGAATTAGATGCATTTAGTGATCAATATGAGCAAAATGTACGAAAAGTGATAGGGTATTTTACAAACTCTCAACATATTTATTTAAGAGACTTCAAAGGATAAGAAAGGGTGTGTGCAAAGTTTTACTATATTGGCTTTCCAAGTTTTGGCTACTTTCCCAAATAGCAATTTTTATAGTGGGGGGAGTAAGAAAGAAGGGGGAAGACAGACTTAACTGCTTGCAGACTTTTCACGCATGGAAGATGAAGAAAGCTTCTTTTGATGAAGTGTAATTATGTCCAAACAGAGCTGACCCCCTCCTCTTGTATTTCTTATGATCTTAACGGAAGAAAGCAGGGCTTTTTTTTACCTTTGAAGCAGCCGGGATTTGGTAGAGGATCTGAAATGCTAGCTCCATTCTGCTGCCAGGGGCAGGATAGAGAAATTGGTCCCAACTTGCCTCTCAGACACAGAAGGGAGAATGAAAGAAAAGTTATCATTAATGATGGAATTTTATAATGCTATTCAAAATAGCAGAAATAGATATAGTAGTAGCAAAAGGTCTCATAAGCAATACCTATAAACAAGAACTTGCTTAAGGAAACATTTATTTGTTCTATTCCAGATATACAATCTACCTCACAAATTTCAAATGAAAATTGGAACTAGAAAACAAGAACTAGAATGTCATAGCTAGTTAAACTTTGCCCTAGCAGTCATATTTCAGGTCCTTGGGGCACTTGACCTTCCTTCTGAATGCTGCTACAGGATAACGGGGGTGGGTGGGGGGGAGAGGGCTTGTGCCCTCCTAGTATTCTCTGTCCGTGCAGAGTGGAGCAAAGACTGAACTAGGCAACCCATAGTGACTCCCTTCTGTGGTCTGGTAACCCATTTCAGTGGTGCAACAAAGTGTGCTACTGGAATGGGTACCCCAGGAGTTCCAAAGGCCGGGATCTTTTGTTCTTGGCCTTTGGGGCAGCTGGAGCTGGTGTGGAACAAGCCTTCCAATGCAGGAGCAATCAATTACTTGGAACAGATGGCCTGTCCTGGAGGGATGACCTGTCCCATATCAGGGTAGCCCCCTTAAATGCAAAATGGGGCTAGTTTTAAGTAGAAAATACTATAGAGATTTCAGAAGAGGACGAAACAGTGGCAGTAGTTCAAGGAAAAGGAGTTCATCATCGGCTATTGGGCAGCCCTAAAAGATTCCTGCTTAAAGCCTTATTCTACCAAGCTAAACAATCCATGGATTGCTCCTAGTGTGGAACAAGTCTGTCTTGCACTGGGATTGCCTGTTCAGCATCAGCCCCTGCGCCGGCTCTGAAGCTGGCACGGGGGATCTCTGAATGCTCTGAAGGCCAGGTGGGGAAACATTTGAGCAGCGTACCTTCTTGCATAGTTGAAATGGATCCTCTGTGGTATACCAGATCATGAAGGCATATCGTCCTGTATATACCACCCCCTTGTATATTAGTAGACGTTAAAAAAGAAGTCTTTCAGTAGACCGGGGCAGGGTGCTATTTGGGGCACCCAAGTCTGGTCTAAATTCCATACTGACAAAGCTTTCTATTCTTCTCCCCACAACAGACAGCCTGTGAGGTAGGTGGGACTGTGAGAGCTCAGAGGAGACCTGTGACTAGCCCAAGGTCACCCAGCTGGCTTTGTGGGGGAGGCCGGAATCAAACCCATTATTCTCAGATAGGAGTCCGACTCCTTATCCAAACTGGCCGAGGGGCCAAGTGTGCTGAAGGGAGGCCTGTAGACCCCTTCTTAGTGTGCACCACTATCAAGTGCAGAAAAGTCCTATGTTTATACACTTGCAGCTTATATATGATTTAAGGATAGATGCTGTAATTAAATAAGCAAATTTCTCTTACATCAACATAGTCTAGCAGTCTGAAGCAGCAGACTTCATATACTGTATTATAATGATTCTATTTATGTAGCTAATACTGAGCAAAGAAGAGTTAATGAGAAGCTTCCTATGTGATTTTTCTATCCTCGCCCTGCTCAAGTTCCTGCTAATTTTGCTATGGCTAAAATAGACACAACAGGGAAGTGAGAAGAGAAGCCCTGTTGGAGGGACACCCTGTTTCCCACACACCCGTTCTACAGCTGAATTCCAAATTAAGACCGTCCTGAGTTTTGCCTCAGCTCAGTAGAAACCAGGGATCAACTTAAAGCAACAACAGTCTTTATTGAGACATGAGCTTTAGGCAGAGCAGGCTGGAAGAGCAAGCTTTCTTGAAAGAACAAGCAGGTAACAAAAGCCAGCCCAAATGTATCATTTGCAGGAGCTGAAAAGCCAAGAGTTCAATGAGAGTCCAAAATGCCGAGCCAAGATACATGGTTCAAAAGCTGAGGTCAAAACAATCCAGAGCCGCATCCCCATTACAAGCTTAATCCAGTTTCCCTAAACTGAAATAATAGAACCGGATGCAAATGCGAATTTGCCTGTTCCCATTACTTTCAGCTTAATCGCTATTGATCCGGATTCTGAGGATCGTAGGTGGCATACGTGACTCAAGGGGGGACCCAAGTGGCTACTTTTTAAAAGCCGCTTTTTGAGGCTGCCTTGCCCTCTTCCTCCTGGCATGAATGCGCCACCCACAACGAACCCCTTCATGGAGCCTAGCTGGGTGGCTGGGTGGCTGCCACTTGCCTGGATGGAGGAAAACCGGCAGCGGGCAGCCAGCAATTCGCCCCATTGCCCAGGGCACACAGCAGCAGTGGCAACTCAAGCAAGGGGGATTTAAACATTCACACATCTCCCAAAACCTGTCCCTGCTTTCCTTTCCCTTTTAAAGGTCAGAACTCCAAAGAGCTCGAATTGTGCAAAATTGCAACATTGTTATCAGGTGCGAAGTGCCTGGATTGCTACAGTGTAGCAGCCGCTGTGAAGGTTGGATTTTTACACTGAAATCACTGTCTTTGGAAGCAAGCTATTGGGAGAGGGAAACCCTAAACATGGATTCTCATAGGGTCCCAACAGTAAAAAATGCGCACGATCCGGAGTGAGACCTGTTGAAATGTGAGTTAACATTTACAACACTTTGGGGCAATTTAACACGCGGAAAGTATGTTAAGCCAAACTGACGTGGGGTCTGCGAGGATTGAAAACAGTTTGAAACCGAAATAAGCTTGTAATGGGAATGCGGCCCAGGTGTCAGTTTTCATGAGCCAAAACAAGGTGCACGATTCAGGACGATACTTTGCCACCAACAGGACTCTGCAGATAGCAGACATTTATTCTGTCTTGGAATGTGAGTCAGAGGGGCAGCGCCTTCTGGTCAACTTTTTCTGTCTTAGTTATCTGGCTCTGCACCTGTCTGACTTCTCCTGCTGGTGCTGAGTCATGGATGGTCTAGAGCAGTGATGGCCAACCCATGACATGTGTGTCACAGGTGACACGCCAAGCCCTTTTCGGTGACACACATGGTCACCCTGGCACCTGGGCGTGTAGTGCTTGCTTGTTCTTGAAGTGTACAAAATACCAGATTTCAATTTAAGATTTAGCAAACAAAATTCAGCAACAAAAGTCACTAATGTAAATAATTATTTGTTTTTGCTTTTAATAAAATACATATATCAAAAATATAACTTTTTTACTAGAGCTACAAATATCACAAAATTATGGATATTTCTAGATGTGACACAGCACTCGCATTAAGCTAGGTGTTCTTGTGAATTTTGACACCGAGCTCAAAAGGTTCAACATCACTGGGCTAGACAGAATAGGACTTACAAAAGGCCTAGGCTGTTGAACCCCCAGGGAGCCGGGTTTGTTGAGTTTCTGAGTTGGACCCAGTGCAAGAAGGCCCAAGTTGTTGTGGCCAATCGCCCCCTCCCTGGAGTGGTGGAGGGGGAAGGGGGGTGAGACCCATCCTTCACCCCCTGGGCACCCAGAGAGATGGAGGGGGACACAGGAGGGGGCCCCCATCCCTTCTCTTCCCCCCCAGGCACCCGGAGAGGTGGAGGGAGACAGGGGAAGGGGGACCCATCCTCCCCTTCCCCCCCCCAGGCACCTGGAGAGGCAGATGGGAGCAGGGGAGGGGGCAGCCACCCAGGTAACCAGAGAGGGGCAGGGGAGGGGGTACTTGTGCTCCTCCCCTCACCCCCCAAGGCAGCCACAGGGGGGAGAGGGGAGGCAGAGGTGGAGGCAAGCACCCGCCGCTTCCACCTCTCATCTCATGCCCAATGCAGCTACAGCGTTGACAGGGCTGCCATCTGCCCCTCCGCTGCCTCTACCACACCCCATGGCATATGAATTCATTGTAACAAAACATGGCATTTATTACGGCATAAGGTTTTGTGGATTTTAAATGCAAAAGAAAACAAAAGTGAAGCCATGGTTGTTAAGTTTTGTAAACGTTTTAGTTTTGTGCTACTCAACACTGGACAGTGGAGGAAGGAGAAATGATGAAGAGAGTGACTGTTTGTTAAATATTCTGGCAAAGTAGGAGCCTGAATGAGCCACGAGACAGCTGACTTTCATTGAGTCAGTACTGCATGCCCACATTTTCCTGCCTTGAAACAGTTTTCAGTATTGACTATCCCGCATGATTAACAGTTGCATATCTAACTGATTGGAGTGGTCAGTGTCTCTGGCCGTTTTTGCATTTGCAGGGGCTGGATTGCTCCAACTAGAACTATCCAGCTGTCCCAGAACAGCTCTCTCCACTTCAGACTGCCGTTCCAGGACAACCCCAGCATTGTCCATTGTTGCCCTGAAGCTCATGCAAGCTTTGGAGCCTGCAGTTCAATTTGGTACCTTCCCTCAGGCCTCCTTGTTCTGTCCCAGCAGCCTCTGAACTGCCAGTAGACTTTTTGAAAATGGTCTACAGTCTTGCTCAGGGGTCCCCAGTCACCAGTTCATGGACTGGCGCTGGGCCATAGGGTTTTTTTTGCTGCCCCACAGCACCGCTGCAACAAGCTACCCCGCCCACGCCACGCCATGCCATGCCATGCCATGCCACACCACGCCACACCATACCCCCCGCCCATACCACACCATGGAAAAGGAAGCCAGTCCCTGGTGCAAAAAAGCTTGGGAACTTCTGGTCTAGCTGAACATTTTTGCCGTATTGACTAGGCTACACTCCATCCAATGCAGACAGAGCAGCCCAGAAGGATACAGAATGCGGAAGAGAGGGACCCAGAAGTGGGCTAGACTTTGTGCTGGAATGGTATACCAGCCAGTATGGAAAGGCCGTCATAAGAGAGAAGCCACAGCCCTCCACAAGTGTGAAGATAAGCTCAGATCCTGTCTCTCCTTGTTCTCACTTTTTGTTTTCTTTCTCAGCAACAGCAGCATTGGATTGTATAATAAGACACAAAAACCTATATCTTAAAATGCTGCCTACCAGATGGTTTTAGGTGGTATGCTGACAAGCTTTTATTTTAACTAAATCTGAGTAAAAAAAGTGAATTGATTTAATATCAAATAATAAATAACATTACATAAGGTAGGGTGCAAATGACTGAATTAGTATTTGGTTTATTATAATGGAGTCAAAGAAATAAAATCAGGCTATGTATAAATTGACAGAATCCCTTTCATTTTTTCTTTCTAATAAACAATATTCCATCTCAAGGCAGCAGATTTCTACTGTAAATGGCACGCTGTGGCCTTAGCTGCTTCCATATCCAGAAAGGGATGACATGTGGGAAAGTATGATGACAGCTGGAGTTCCTAAGTCTTTCTGCACGAGACTCTTCAGTTTACCTTCTGAGGCTCAAATCCAGTCGCTTCAAGAGGCTCCCATTACAGAGCAGACCCTGCTCATGGTCAGGAGATTATGGAGGATGAGGTTCCATTTCTATACTCAGGCTCAATTAAAGAGAGATGCCTTTTGTGTTGGTTGAGACTGTCAACTGCCTCCATTTGCCATTGTATTGTTATGTCAGGTAGCGTCAAGGGTCTCGTTGCCCCTTTCTGCTTCTGCAGAGCAAGCGCTTTTTGCATTTTCAGACTATTTTTTACTATTGTGTTTCCATTTGAAATCCTTCCTCTGTTATCATTTACCTCTAGATTTTTTCTACATCAGCTCCTTTGGGCGAGGATCTTTAACCGCTTATGTTAAAATGTCCTTGGGAAGTGCCGTGAAAGAAAAATCTTCTGCCTCTGCCGGTTCTTAAACTCTGTCATTACTGCTCTCAAGAAGAGCCCGTTAAGTGGGGGCAAAGTGTCTCTAAAGCATAAACTGAGAATAAAAACTGTGCTGGGAACACACAGGGTCCACACTGCGTACCTTGGTGTGAATGTGAGGAATGTTCTCTGGCCCAAACCAAGACGTTTTGGCAAGAAATGGGAGAGGCGCTGAGGATCCCACGAGATGACTGCCTATTCCAGCACACCTCCTGAAGCCAGGAAACCAAAGCTCTCCTGCCTTCAGAGTTGCAAGCTGAGCGGAATGCAGTCTGGCCTCAGACCAAGTCGTTTCTGGAGCCTGGCAAAATGGCACTGGGCTCCACATGCCACACGGACTACTCCAGCCCTGGAGTGAGCAACAGCCTGGGCATGTGGTTTCCTTCTGGAGTGTTCCCAGCACAGTTCTTATGCTGCTACAGTTGTGTGTGTGGCCAGCGTCTCCCTACGAGGCTGTTTCTCCTGAGGCCTGCTTCAGCAAGCGGATGTCATGGTCCAAGCATGCAGAGCCACGTTACACACAGACTGTGTGGAAGCTGTCAGAGGGCCCATAAGTTCAAAGCACAGAAGAATGGCTTCATGAATTCTAAGTTCTATACTATGCCAGACATACATGGACCCCGTCTAGCTGATACAGTAACCTGATGAAAACTGCGGTACCTGCACAGCATGGTGGCTTCTCAGTGAAAACTCAAGCTCACCTTTTTCCGGTTGCTGGTCAATGTTGACTGCAGAAGAGAGTGCTGCTGCCTGGGCAAGCCCTGTTAGCAAGCGTCTTATGCATGTTTACAGGGGCTTCCACTTCAAAGTCTTAAGACTTAATAAGGTTGTACTCTTTCGATTCACGTTATTATAAAAAGCATTACCTGGATTTTCCTGATATCTTGTAATCTGGTGTTAAAATAAAGCAATTTAAATTAGTAACAAGCATTGGAAAGAAACTGTAGCAGAATAACATTTCTTTGTTCTCTTGGACCTTAATATGTTATGGTAGTTGACAATGAGTTACTTTGATTTCTTTCTTGAAATTGTGCAACAAAATTTTCAGATTATTTTCTTCTCATTTTTGCTTCTCTGTACAGGGAAGAGCTTCACGCTAACAATAACAGTCCTCACAAATCCTCCACAAGTTGCTACATACCACAGAGCTATCAAGGTGACAGTGGATGGGCCCAGAGAGCCAAGGAGTAAGTGCCACCTTCCATATCTGCCATTTATAGTTTGTGCTCTTCATTGGTAGATAAATATGTTCCTATTGGAGAATCGTTTTCTTTCGTGGCCTTTTCATTGACTAAATGCAGAAAAAGATTTCTATTGTCTAAGCGAACAATTTCAGTAAGTTGACCTCCAGTATTTACAGGGTTCTTACCTGCGAGATTTACAGATACTGATGAGATCATTCATATGACACCCATGAAATTCATGTATCAATGAGTTGGCACCAAATTGAGGTGCTTTCTAGCTGCCCCCCCCCCCCCAAAGGTAGGTGAGTGGAAACTTCCAGTTTAGATCTACATCATTATTTTCAAGTTCACCAACATTTTGGTAGAACTGAACCATCATAAAAAGCAAGAGTCAAGTATAGTCCAGTAGAGTGTACAGGAGACCAGTTGTGGAACTTTAGGAAATAATTACTTCATTAGAAATTATATTTATGGATGACCTAATCAATGTGCTAGCCTTCTGAGAAGTAGACTGTGTGTGTTGTCTCTACGTGGTCACATCTATGTGAGTTTTTCTCATTCAAAAGTCTTCCTTAGAGGTTTCCTCAATGTGACTAGAGTCACATGGCGCGCTTTTAAACAACACTGAGGGACACATATATGGGTTGAATCTGTCAGAACAGTAAATGCAGAGCCACTAGATTGGTGTGCTCCGTAACTAAGAACTGAGTTGTATTTATTATTTCATTTCTGTGGGCTAGAGAACTAGAGGTAGAAGTCAGACATATAATTTTTTTGGTGAGCTGCCAAAGATCTAGAAGCAAGTGTTTTATTTTGTCTTCACTAATGAATTGTGAATCTCTTGAGGTTAAGAATTCTTAGGACTGAGTTCACCTTTCAGCCTAGTGTGATGTTTCACTGCATCTCTGAAATAAAGGGTAGTTGTGAACAAGTGTGAGTTACTTAGGAGGGTCCTAGTTTGCTTCTCAGAATTTGGACAGCCATAGTCACCATTTTCAAAGTAAAAAACATTCCGCTATGGAAGAATGTGAAATAGAAAACCCTTTTTTCTCCACAAAATTTAATTTCCATAGTAATTTAGCTGCTGTTTAATCATGATACAGTTGAAATTAGGTTTTAAAGCCACGGCAATCTAAACAAAATCTCTAGGAATAAAGACAAAGAAGAACTTCATTGTAAAACCAGCCACGTATCATCAGTGTTTACTGTTTCCTCATTTTATATCTTTTCCTGGCTTGTGAGGTTGGCCTTTCCTTCCTTTATTATCTTTGCCATGTGGTTTAGGGTATGTCAACAGGCCAGAATAGTAACTGACTCTGATCAAGTTCAGAAACTGCACATCTGCAGTGTGACAAATCCTTGGTTTTGAGAAACATGAAGTGGAAATGAGGAGCATCCTAGTGAGTCTCAGTTAATTAATCTGGATGGTTGTTAACTGTGTTCAAATGAGACTTTCCTGACTTAGATGCCTCTGAAGAATTCTAGCTTAAGACATAGCTAGACGTGACGTCTCCTTTGTGAGCCCCTTTGCTTCTCCTGAGTTTTCCAGATGATGAATTACATGAAGAAGTGTGAGGCCCAGGAGATATGCATGATTCCACTGACACTGAGCAAACTGTTCCCAACATCATGATTTTGTGCAAACTTTGGGTCAGTTGCCCAGCCTTGGGCTTTTTCATTGCTGTTGCTTGTTATGTTTCAGTTGGGGAGATGTTAAAGTGGGAAAATGCCAAGGCAGGAATGTTGCTTAATAACAGGAGTGCCCATTGTTGCTGTAAGACAGGAGAGTAACAATTGGTGGCCAGAATGCTTGCTTTGTTTAAGTGGGGCAGCAAGGAGGGGGAAAGTCCATTAAAGGGATATATTATACAGTGTTAAATTAACTGTATTCTCAGCAAAATTAAGGTACCTTGAGCTGTAATCACTTAGATCTGAAACAAACCCTTCCTTTATTCTCTATAAGGAGTGAGTTATAGCTGATTGACCCAAGGCAAGATATCACACTCTGCTGAATATAAACAAAGTGAAGTACTGAAGGTGATGCAAAAAGTAAAGCCCTTTCCACTCTAAATCTTATTCTGGAACTTATTCCAGAATACAGGGCTGGTGTCTGCACACTTATGTGCGCTACAGCAGGCCCCACTACTTCAATCATGCTCTGTCTGCATTAAATGAAGTGTGGATTGGACCAGGGTCCCCAAAATGTGACTCTAGCCCAATGTAGCTGTAGGCCTCAACCGTGCCAGGGCTACTATAGTGGACTGTGGAGGCATGCAGGTTGCCATGAGTGGACCCTTTTCAGTACTGCTCCAGGAAGTGCTTCTGGAAGTGGGTCCACCCAAAACTGGCCAGGCCAGAAACCTTGGAACCTTGGTGCTGCCTCCAAGGACTCTGTGGAGGCAGCAGCCAGATGTGGAGCAAGATCAGCTCTTTGGATGAAGATGGCCTGTTCTGCTCCAGTAGCAATGCAATCCAGCTTGGGATGGGTTGTGTATCCCCATATGGGGTGATCTGTCCTGTTCCAGGATACAAAGATCAAGCAAGGATATGGCCAAAGTGGATAAGGAAAAAACAAGAAGAGTTCTTGGCTGCAGGGTTTGTGCTTGGGCTTCTTCTCAGTGTTCGTTTAAATTTAAATTATATTTATTTATATTTAAATAACTCATAATTTCTCAATATTTATTTATGTGAATCGTGGTAGAACCCTGTGGCTTTCTGATTTGGGTGGGCATAGGCCCAGTGAGGACTGCCTGTGAAAATGTGCGCAGCACCTAGTGTTGCAACAGTGCACCAAGAAACAGTGCACGTGGGCATGGCCAGTGTTCACCCAGCCCATGGCCATAGCCATGCCCATCCAGGGTAGTAAAGCACGGGCTGCCGTGGGTAAAGAGCAGTCACAAAAATAGGGTTACAGGTCTTTCTGGTGGAAGAATTTCTTTCATTTACTTGCCTTTCCTGAGTCAGGGAGGATGAGAACTTGCAGGAGTAGGAAAATAACTTTCTTATTTGTTAATAAAGGAAATGTTAATTTGTTAATATGTTTAATGTTTTTATAAACGATCTGGACGAGGGAGTTGAAGGGAAACTGATCAAATTTGCTGATGACACAAAGCTAGGGGGGGATTGCAAACACCAGAGAAGAGAGAGAGAGGATTCAAAAAGATTTAGAGAAACTCAAACAATGGGCTGCAACTAATAAAATGGTATTTAACAAAGAAAAATGCAAGGTTCTGCACCTGGGCAAGAAAAATGAAAAAAGCACATATACAATGGGAGGAATTCGGCTGAGCAGCAGCACATGTGAAAAAGACTTGGGTGTCCTGGTAGATCATCAACTGAACATGAGTCAACAGTGTGAGGCAGCTGCAAAAAAGGCAAACGCAATCCTGGGGTGTATTAGGAGAAGCATAGAGTCCAGATCACGTGAAGTTATTATCCCCCTCTACTCTACCTTGGTCAGACCTCATCTGGAGTACTGTGTCCAGTTCTGGTCACCCCAGTTTAAAAGAGACACTGACAAGCTGGAGCAGGTTCAAAGGAGAGCTACCAAGATGGTGAACGATCTGCAAACCATGTCCTATGAGGAACGGCTTAAGGAACTAGGAATGTTTAGTCTATCAAAAAGAAGACTGAGAGGAGACATGATAGCTGTCTACAAATACCTCAAGGGTTGTCACAAGGCAGAGGGATCAGCCCTGTTCTCACTCTCTCAAGGAAGGACTAGAAACAATGGGGTGAAACTGCAGGGGAAAAGATTTAGTTTAGAAGTTAGGAAAAAATTTCTAACAGTAAGAGTGATCAACCAGTGGAACAGGCTGCCACGGGAGGTGGTTGGTTCCCCTTCGATGGAGGTCTTCAAGCAGAGACTGGACGGCCATCTGTCTGAGATGGTTTAGGAGATCCTGCCTTGAGCAGGGGGTTGGACTCGATGACCCAGGAGGTCCCCTCCAACTCTACCATTCTATGATTCTATGATTCTATGAAACCTTCAGAGTCAAGGGCCGTGTCTTCACGGCAACCTTATCTCGAATTCAAAATGTTTTGAATCCTCAGAGTCCAGATGGCAGTTTGGCTTAACACGATTTCCCCGTGTTAAACCGCCCCAAAGCGTGATGAATCTCAATCCTGATTTCAACAGGTCTCACTCGGGTTCGTGCACTTGAAACGTTTTACATTTTTTACTGTGGGAACCCTTCCATGTTAAGGGATGAGAGTTTCCCTCCCCCAATAGCTTGCTTCCAAAGCAAGCTGAAAAAGCAGCAGCAGCCCGAATAGCAATCCAAGCAATCCACTGTAGCAAGCAAGCAATTCACACCTGATAACTATCTTGCCATTGAAAGTGCTGACCTTCTAAAAAGGGTAAAGAAACAAAAGCAGCTGCTGTTTGGAGAGATGTATGAATGTTTAGCTGTGACGAAAGGAGCTTGACTTGCCGCCGCTGCTGCGCGCCCTGAGCAATGGGGAGAGGAGGGAAAAGAATTGCTGGCTGTCCGCTCCCATTTTTCTTCCATCCAGGCAAGCAGCAGCCACCCAGCTAGGCTCCGTGAAGGGGTCTGTTATGGGTGGTACGTTCACGCCAGGAGGAAGAGGACAGGGCAGCCCCGAAAAGCGGTTTTTAAAAGGTAGCCACTGGAGTCCCCCCTTGAGTCACGTATGTCCTCAGAATCCGGATTGAACGCGATTAAGCTGAAAGTAATGGGAACAGGCAAATTCGCGTTTGCATCCGGTTCTGTTATCTCGGTTTAGGGCGGTGATGGCCAACCTATGACACGCGTGTCACAGGTGACACGCCAAGCCCTTTTAGGTGACACACCTGGTCACCCTGGCACCTGGGCGTGTAGTGCTTGCTTGTTCTTGAAGTGTACGGAATACTAACTTTCAATTGAAGACTTAGCAAATGTAAAGAATTATTCATTTTTGCTTCTAATAAAATACATATATCAAAAATATAACTTTCTTACTAGAGCTACAAATGTCACAAAATTATGGATATTTCTAGAAGTGACACAGCAGCCGAGTTAAGCTAGGTTTTCTTGCGAATTTTGACACACCGAGCTCAAATGTTAGCCATCAGTGGTTTAGGGAAAGCTAAATAAGGTTGCCGTGAAGACACGGCCAAGATCTCTTTTACTCTCTAAAGTGTGTAATCTGCTTGGTCAGGCTGGAGACGCTCCTCAACTTGGGTTGCCTCTTGTCTTCTGTATCTCCTTTCAAATGTGCTGTTCTTGAAAAAGAGTCAGTTTTAAACACGCAACTGCTGGCTTTTAATAGTGAGCTTGAAATAATGTTGTCCCTCATGAAATGCTAACAATTTTCTACATCTGGCATTAATTTGGACTTTCCCATTTGAAAGTCTGCATCATTGTGCTGATGTACCTATGAAACAGGAAATTTCCAAGCAAGGCAGACAGTATAATGCACAACAGAAATAACAGCCTTGTATGTAAATGGACATCAGCACAACATATGGAAACTTAGCAAGGAGAAAATATTTCAGTAGCAACAATTTTCATATGTAAAACTCTTCTAGTAAGAGTAGAACCTGTCCTAGCACAAAATCAAAACCACTTCAAAATATATTTTAAGTTTCGAGTTTTGCCCGGATGTGATATTTTCCTGTCTGCTTTCTTTGACATTCAGAATTTCCTTTCAGAGCTCTATGTCCTGAGGCACAAAAGTAAATAACTATCTTTCCCAAAAGGCTTCATGCATTCTTTGATGATCATTTTATATAGAGTTGTGGGTTTTTCTCAGTATAGTTGATTCAGTGTGATTTTGGACTTCAGATACTGTAACAAGAAGCTTAACTTTATTTTCCTCTTTGTGCTGTCAAGCGAGTTTTTTACCATGGCAGCCGGTGAATGAAACAGGTCGTGTTTGCACTGGCCATCTGGTCCGGCCTGAATATGGCTCGAGGGCCTACCGTCCCCACACTTTGGACGAGATTCCCAGTTTCTGTGGACTAAGTGTCTGGGAATCCCTGTTCAGATTTTAACAGGACTCACTGCAGAATCCTGTTAAAATCCAGCTCTTTATGTAACGGGAACACCCCCTGCCCTGTCCTGTCATCATCCCCTGCCGTCTACCTCCCCCACCCGTTCCACCGTCTTGTCAGTCCCCCGCCATTTCCCCCGCTTTGTTTCTCAGTCTTTTGTTGCCTCCCACCCTTTCCCCCCGCCCGTTCCTCCGTCTTTCTTCGTTTCCCATCGTTTCGCCCCCACTGTCCCCCCCACCATCTTTTGTCATCTCCTGCCCCTGCCCCTTTCCTCTGTCTGTTGGAGAATGGCGGGGAAGGCAAGCAGCAGGATGGCGATGAAAGTCGGAGGAAGGGGGCAGCGGAGAAACAACAACCCAGTGCAGTCAGGACAGCTGCAAGGAGCCCATGGTGCTGGTCAAAAAAATTTGGGTTAAGCCCAGCCTTTTTTGACCAGTTGGAACATATCCATAGAGAAGGGTTAGATGGCAGTTCTCTATTAGCCTTTGTAGTTGATAGCCTGAACGTTGATAATTATGGAAGAAAGTCCACTTTGCTTGTCTAATAATAGCAAAGTCTAATAGCAAATTGACACCTAACCCTTTATTTGAGCTTTGTGCCCTGACCACTGCTGCTTATTTGGTTTGCATCTCAGACTTCTGTTTGTTAGAATATTAAAACATTACCGGTGAAATAGAATTTTAGACTTTTTAGATGTTTGTTTATTAAATGCAATGGTGGACCATGAGGACCTACCTTCTGCTAAATGAAACTCGTGTTTGTCTGCTTCACCTAATTTTGCCCGCCCTGACTGGCAGTGGTGGTTATTATGGGTCTGAGCCAGAATGGATGTTCACCATTCCCCTTGGTGGAATGATGAGACTAATTTTTCTTGGTTTGTTTATTGATACAGAAAGGGGAAAGATTCATGACAAGAGATTGTGAAACTTGTGTGTGACTTTCCAAGGCACCTAAGGATATTTAGATTGTAAGCCTGAAAGCAGGGACCTGCCTAAGATTTTTATAATATTGTAACCCGCCCTGAGACCTCTGGGTATAGGGTAGGATAGAAATACAAACAAACAAACAAATAAATCTTGAGCTTATAGATACGTGCAAGCTTGCCTACCACAGCAGCATTTTTCATTGGAAGCTGCAGCATTTGGCCATTTCTGCACTTAACTTGTCTGGACAGGATCAGAGCATCCCGGTCCAAGCAATCTGTCTCAGGAATGGATGGATCTGCCCCTGGCTCATTCCCCATGCCAACTCAGGAGCTTGCCTGCCTTGTTGTGCCACTGTAATGGGAGGCCTGTGGTATACTGGACTGCGGAGGCATATGGTGTCCGCACACCTCCATGTTTGAGTTTACTGGTGCCTATGTCTACCAGTAGACCAGAGCATGCTCTGTTCTGTGCAGATGAAGCATACCAGAGCATGCCGCATCAGCAAAGCAAGGAGGCGGCTTATGGTACACTTGACGGTCTGGTACACCAGCCGGCGCAGTCACACCCTGTGTTTGAATTAGTAGACTTTCACCAGGATTTTGGGAGCAAGTCCGTTTTTGCTGCACTTGACTTGTGTTCTGGAAGCTTTAGCAGTCCCACTTCCTTGTAAAACTACTTCAAGTAATATACAGTACAAGAACACAATTAAGAAAAACATCTGACAAATCATAAGACTATGCTACATCTGAAGAAACTCTTGAATTCAGTTAAAAGAAATATCAAAAATAGAGATGCTCTTTATCAGTGAGTGTAGGAATAAGATGCTCTGATATTTAATTTCCACTTTTTCAAAAAAGCACACGTTCTCATGTACCCCTTAAAAATAAACTGTCCTTTTGAAAATCCAAGTAACTCTTTGGTTAGATTTCATAACTATAAAACAAATGTTTGTCGTGAGATAATCATGGTGGGTAAAAATAAGCACCTTTAAGTGCATTTGGAAGTATGGATTGAAGAAATGCACAACGTCTCTAGTATTTAAGTAGGAAAAATACATGGCAGCTTGTAGAAACAATGCAACTTGAGGGGAAGGAGGTTTTGAAATTGTGATTTCTTTGTAATCACCTGTGAGCAGTTGCGCAGAATGTTGCAAAATACTCCTTTCTACAGAAATAATGCCTCTCCTTTGCTTAACAGCATGTGCAGAAGCATGCTGAATTTTCATTTCCTCTTGAGAATTCTAGGACTAATTTATACAACTAAATCAGCAATTAATCACTGCTATAAATTAGCACAGCTGGTACCAATGTAAAACAAAGAAGGCAAGCAGACGGAGGCTAATTATGAGGCTTTCCAACAAGGCATACTGATAATATATGCACATTTTTTCCTAATAAGTTATGTATCCACAGACAGATCCCCCCTCTGCCAGGACCGACATTTAGTTCTGCAGCACGTTGCCCTGTTCCTCATTCTCGCTCTGCCTTCCTCTGGCAGCTGAACGAGGGCCTGTCACATCACAAACAACTTCTTAATATACACATCTGGCGTTGGCAGTTGGACCAACTTCATAAGAGCGCATGATCATCATTCATTACAAGATTAAAAAATACCCCATGGCATCATTGATGTTTTTAAACTTTGATCTTTTTCTGTTGTGATTCATCTCAGTTATAAAACTCCTCTTTAAAGGAACACAGCCGATGAATTATTAGAACCTTCATTCTATGTAACGTAAACATGAAGTGGCGCGCTTCTTTACAGAATGTCAGTCACTTGGGCTGCCAGCTTATCATTTTAAGACATGACATCATGCTGAAGATCTTGAATTTGTAAGCCTTGTTTATTGGAAAGTCATTTCGACCTTCTGGCAAGTGGGGCTGACATTATTTTCATTAAAACTAGAGCAGATGGACAGGCCTCCTTACTCCTTTCCCCTGAACATTTAACTACCTGTGTAATTTGGCTTATATTTGCTTTTTGGTTCTCTGTATTGTTTATTGCCAGTCTGTATTGCTTAGCACATTTCATTCATGGTTCATAAAAGAAGTGTTTTATGTGTATACAGAGTGCAGTACATCACAAAGTCTTTGGGAGATGTGATTGGCTACACCTCCAGGCTAAAATTATACTTGGTTTACTACATTTTACTGATTTTTAAGTTTTTAACACTTCTGAAGGAAGGAAGGAAGCCGAGAGCTTGTAATTTCAGTGTTCTTTTAACAACCCCAGGGACAGAAAAGCTTTATGAAGGGTGTGTTCCCATACAAGTTTGAATCCGAATCGAATCTGTTTTCGGGATCCTCCAGTCCCATTTTTTAAATTCCCAGATTCAATGAGGACTCCCCCCCCCCCACTTCTTTGGGAACACTACAGGATGATCGAGGCAGAGATCAGGTTCCCACCATATGCTTCTGGCTAGTGCTTGCCAAGGATGGTCTGTCCCCTCCCTTGCCATGCCTGCAAATGCTAGCTAAAAAGGCTTGGATTTCCCCTGAATGCCACTGTAACTATGAGAGGTACATTCAAAAGCAACATTGTAGCTATAGATCACAGCCTCCCCTCCTGCTTTTCCTCAGGAGAAAGTTGATTTGTGAAGTTATTGCCTTCCCCCACCCTCTCCCTGCAGCCATCAGCCAGCCAGCTTTCAGATCAGACGCTCCCTCCATTCACGTAAAGGGAGCAGCTTTAGCGCACAAGCAAGAGAGCGATATTACAGACCAGTGATCTCTCTCTTCCACATCGGAGGCTGCATTATCAGGGGCTGGCTTGCTGATGGAGGGAGAGAGAGAGGAGGGGGAGGCTGAGCAGCCAAAGAAGAGAAGGAAGGGAATCCCCTTTGCCTCGGGGAAAGATCGGTGGTCTGTATTTCACTCTCTTGCTTCCTTGACAGGGGTTGGACAAGAGGTGGAGATTAAAGGGGATTTGGGTGGTGAGTGGGAATGGCAGTATTTGCATTCAGCCCATGTTATCCTCGGGCAAATGGGGACAACCGGATTGCACACGCGGTCCTGAATCCGGATTTAAAAAGTCGAAAGAGGATTTAAATAGTCAAGTGGGAATGCAGCTGGAGAGGAGGAACCAAAAGGTACAGAAAAAGAATAAAGGATCTCTCTATGGGATATAGGCCACTTTTCCACTTACCTGGCTGGAAAGGTCTCTGGAGATCATTCAGGTTGGCTCCTGTACCATTCCTGCTGGCACAGGAATATTATCCTTGGCTCCCAAATCGCTGGTGGCTTTATCTCTATATGGGCTTTTCTGCACTTACCTTAGATCTGAATCAGACAATAGCAAGATCCTCTTTAAGCCTTTTTCGTCTGCCAGCAGGCCCCACCCCTCCAGTATGCTCTGCCTGCGTGAGACCATCAGGAGAGGAGGCTCTGGGACAGCAACCTTTTGTTCTGGCTGTGGAGCTGCCTCCAAAGCTCCTGGGACAGCTTTGCTTGGTCCGGGTCCACAGCTCCAGACCTGCACAGATAAGTGCAGAAAGGGCCTATCTTTGAATGCAACCCAGAGATTAGAAGCTTTTTTATTTTATTTTAGAGGGATCCTTAATTCTTACATTTAAGGTATTACAAAATCTTATACCTTCCATAGGTTTAGTGAAAACTTTGAAGTATGGTATAGTTTTTGAATGGTTGTCCTTCTTGTGACCTTTTAGGCCTGGAAGTAAATACTTGTGAACTAAAAGCTGGTATAATATAGCAGTGACTTTCAGGTGTGAGCCGGGAAACAAGTCTCAAAATTTGATTGTCAGGTCAGATGCGTGTTTGAGCCCTAGAGGATAACTGTTGATTGGTATCACCGAATCAGAGCCAACTGTGATAGGATGCAGCTTAAGAGGTCCTTGCTTGATCTACTGAAGCAATGATTGTGAAACATTTGAATTACATGACGCACTACCTAACAAGATTATTGGTGCTAAAATTGGTTCATCGGTGAGTCTGTGTCTTGCTGTGATAAGAAGCTGAATGAAAATGAATAAATGAAAGGTTGGTCCAGTCAAAATGGCCACTGCTGATGACCCTTCAGTCAAGGATATGCTCTTTTGAGATGGAGTTGCATTCTTCCAACAACCTGGGTTTTGTGAATTTTTTAGATCCAGTACTGCCAATTGGGCCAATTACTATATTTTTTTCTCTGATTAGAGCTATCTTTGAAGCAGGTCTGGAATTTAAGTTCATGGTGAATGTAGCAGGAAAGCCGTGGAGAGAGATCGATAAAGTGGGAAGAATGTTCAACACTGGTCCTTTTCAACTGCTCTTCCAGGTCAATGCAATATGCTAGTGCTTTGACTTTTTAAGCCCTGTATTATTTGGGACCATTTGCTTTTTAATAATCTGATTGAACTTGTGTTTTATTTTATATTTATTTATTATTTGCATTTTACCCCACCCTATACCTGGAGGTCTCGGGGGGCGTAACAACCCTTAAAATTGGGCCCATTAAAACAAAACAATATATTTTGAAACAGTAATATCTGCAACAACATTTAAAATCCAGAATGTTAAAACAAAACAAATATATATTAAAAACAGTACTACCTAAAAGTGTGGGTGGGTGGGTGGGTGGGTGGGATGTAACCACATTTGGCCAAAGGCCAGGGCAAAGAGGTTCATCTTTACTGCCTTCCTGAACATGTACAGAGAAGGAGCCTGATGCCCCTCGAGGGGGGAGACTATTTCATAGCCTGGGGGCCATTACTGAGAAGGCCCTCTCCTGGGTGCCCACCCATTTATTTATTTTATTTATTTATATTTACATTTATATGCCGCCCCATACCCGAGGGTCTCTGGGCAGCACACAACATTTAAAAACAGACATTTAAAAATTATATCAGCCATAAAATCAGAAACAAGTTTTAAAATGCAACTTTAGAAAAATATAAAAATAGTTAAAAGCAACAGTAATTTTCAGTGGGGGAAGTGTGGGGGACATTTAACCAAAGGCCTGCGTGAAAAGGAACGTTTTCACCGCCCTCCTAAATAGGAACAAAGAAGAGGCCTGATGCACCCCGAGGGGGAGACCATTCCATAGCCTGGGGGCCACTACTGAGAAGGCCCTCTCCCGGGTGCCGACCCACCTAGCTACTGAAGGCAGACGGATCACCAGAAGGGCCTCCCCTCCAGATCTTAAAACATGGGCAGGTCAATACGGGAGAAGACGCTCCTTTAGATATCTGGGGCCCAAGTCATTTAGGGCCTTATAAGTCAGAGTTAGCACCTTGAATTGGGCTCGATAGTGAATTGGCAGCCAGTGCAGTTCTTTTAAAAACGGCGTAATATGCGTCCGGCTAGCTGTTCTGGTCAGCACTCTAGCAGCTGCATTTTGTACCAGCTGCAACTTCTGAACCATCTTCAAGGGAAGCCCCATGTAGAGCGCGTTACAGTAGTCCAACCTGGAGGTTACCAGAGCGTGGATAACTGTGGCCTGGTCATCTCTGCCCAAGAAAGGTTTCAGTTGATGTACCAGCCGTAGTTGGGAGTAGGCACTCCTGGCCACGGCCTCCACCTGAGCTTCAAGTGTTAGCGCAGAGTCCAGGAGTATCCCCAAGTTACACACCTGTCCTTTCCCGGATATTGTAACCCCATCAAGGACAGGGTATCTCCCAACTACCTGGACCCGAGAGCCTGTACCACACAACGCATCTGTCTTGTCTGGATTCAGTTTCAATTCATCCAGCCCATTACCACCTCTAAGCACCTGTTGAGTACTTCAACCACCTCTCCTGATTAAGATGGCACAGAGAGACAGAGCTGGGTATCATCTGCATATTGATGACACCTCACTCCAAATCTCCAGCGACTTCATGTAGATATTAAATAACATGGGAGATAAGATTGACCCCTGGAGAACCCCACAAGTGAGTTCCCAGGGTGTCGACTCTCCCATCACCACTATCTGAGATCGGCTCTGGAGATAGGAGCGAAACCAGTGCCAGGCATTGCCCCCAACTCCTAAGCTCCGTAGCCTCTCCAGGAGGATACCGTGGTCAATGGTATCAAAAGCCACTGAGAGGTCCACGAGAACCGGCAGTGTAGCATTCCCCTGTCTTTCTCCTGGAGGAGATCATCAACCAGGGCGACCAAGGTGGTTTCCGTGCCATGACCGGGCCTGAAGCCAGATTGAAATGGGTCTCGATAATCAGCTTCTTCCAAGCATGCCTGCAGCTGAACAGCAACAACCCTCTCTAGAACCTTGCCTAGAAAAGGTATGTTGGCCACCGGGCGATAGTTGTTGAAGTCTTCTGCATCCAGGCAGGCCTTCTTCAGGAGGGGACATACCACAGCCTGTTTAAGGGCCAATGGAACCACCCCTTCCCTCAGAGAGGCATTTACCATTTCCTGGATCCACCCGGTCATACCTTGCCGGCTAGCTTTAATCAGCCAGTAAGGGCAGGGATCCAGAGAGCATGTTATCGGCCGCACCCCTGCAAGCAGCTTGTCCATGTCCTCAGGCCGCAATAATTGAAACTGATCCAAAATAATTGGACCAGACAGTGCTCCGGACGCCTCCCCAGGACTACGTCCAATTGTGACATCTGATCCCCTACAAATCTGAGCAACTTTGTCCTCAAATTGCTTTGCAAAACTGTCACAGCAGATATTAGATGACTGAGGCTCACGCCTCATCGGGCCAGGTTTAGTAAGGCCATTTACTACTCTAAATAGCTCTGCTGGACAGCTGCTCGAGGACGCAATGGCAGTGGAGAAAAAACTACTTTTCGCTGCTGCCACCGCCACGTGATAGGCACGATAGTGTGCTCTAACTCGTGTTCGGTCAGATTCACAGCCAGATTTACGCCACTTGCGTTCTAGCCGTCGACTTTCCTGTTTCATAGCCCGTAGCTCCATGGAATACCAAGATGCTTTCTGGGCTCTACAGGCAGGCTGAGGGCACTTGGGAGCGATCCTGTCAATCACCCTGGTCATCTCCTGATTCCATAGAGAGACCAGGGCCTCGACAGGAGCACCAGACATGCCAACTGGAAAATCCCCCAGGGCATTCAGGAATCGTTGAGATTCCATAAGTCTCAGGGGGCGGACCATCTCAATAGGTCTTCTGTCCCCACAGAGGGGGATTGCCGTTGTGAGTCCAAACCTCACCAGTGAGTGATCCATCCATGACAATGGGCTGACAGTCAGCCCTCCTATCAGCGTATAATCACCAATTCGCTCTGAGGCAAAAACCAAGTCAAGGGTGTGGCCTGCTGTATGCGTCGGACCAGATACAAACTGAGACAGCCCCATGGTCGTCATGGAGGCCATAAAGAACTGAGCTGGTCCATTGAGAGTGGCCTCGGCGTGGACGTTGAAATCCCCCAACACCACCGTGGCGGGGGCTTCCAATACCACCTCCGAGACCATCTCAGCCAGCTGAGATAGGGAGGATACTGGGCAGTGGGGTGAGCGGTACACCAGTAGCATCTCTATTCTGTCTCTCTGGCCCAACAACAAAAACAGGCCCTCAACCCCGTTAACAGCGCAAATTGGCCTGAAGGCGGTGGGACAACCAGGAGGGCCTCCCCACCCGATCTTAAGGCATGGACAGATTGGTATGGGAGAAAGTGTTCCTTTAGATATTTGGGGCCCAAGTCATTTAGGGCCTTGTAAGTCAGAGCTAACACTTTGAATTGGACTTGGTAGTGGATTGGCAACCGATGCAACCCTTTTAGAACTGGCATGATGTGCATCTGGCTAGCTCTTCCAGTCAGCAACCTGGCAGCTGCATTCTGCACTAGCTGCAACTTCCAAACTGTCTTCAAGGGCAGCCGCATATAGAGCACATTACAATAGTCCAATCTAGAGGTTACCAGAGCATGGATAACTGTGGCCAAGTCATCTCTGTACAACCATAATTGGGCATAGGCACTCCTGGCCACGGCAACCACTTGAGCTTCAAGCATCAGTGCCGAGTCCAGCAGTACCCCCAAATTATGTACTTATCCCTTCCAGGGCATTACAACCCCATAAAGGACAGGGTGTCTCCCAAATGTGTGGAGCCGAGACCCTGTGACACACAACACCTCTGTCTTGTCTGGGTTCAGCCTCAATTTATTGGCCCCCATCCAGCCCATTACCACCTCCAGGCCCCTGTCAGGCACTTCAACCACCTCTTCTGATTCGGATGGCACAGAGAGATAGAGCTGGGTATCATCTGCGTATTGGTAGTACCTCATTCCAAATCTCCCGATGACCTCTCCCAGAGGCTTCATGTAGATATTAAATAGCATCAGAAGTCCTTCTTTGTGTTACTAGTGAATCTTCTAGAAGGATGGTAACAAGGGATTGAGCTTTCTCATTGGTAGCATGTTGTGACGACTTAGTTGAAGCAGTAGGTAAGTTAGAAAGGCATTGAATAGCAAATTAGCTGAGAGTGCAAGCCTGCAAGGGGCGGAGCTTACAGGCTCTGAGAAAGGAGGGGGTGAGCAAGCTCCAGCGGCTTGACCAATGAGGGACTGACAACAGCAGGGGAGAAGGCTTAAATAGAGGGGGCAGAAGAGACAGTCGTGTTCGTTATCTTATCAACTAAAGGGGGCTGAATGGATAGTGGCAGGGCCTCTAGAAAAAGCCTTTTAAGAGTGATTAAAGGGGTGGGATCCTGAAAAGAAACAGAAATAATGAATGAAGGGTTTTAGTATTGAGGAGAAAAGTTCCTCAAATCGGTAACAAGTTGAAACTTGTTACCTATTTTAAATTGAGTCAATAAAAGCAATTCTTATGTTCAAGTTGAACAGTGTGCCTCAGAGTGTGGTTGCCTTGGGAATGGGGCTGAATACAAAGTATCTGAGTTGATCAGGGAGAGGCTGTGGCCTACATTAACAACTCAAGACAGTTGATGAAGTCTTCTTATTTTTGTTAGATGGAAGGTTGGAACTAACTAAATAAAACCCCATAGAGGCTAGTGAAGCTGGGTGTGGTGCCCAAATAAATGTTAATAGTTTAGAAGAGGAATATATATTAAACGTGAATGTGTTTTTTTAATGTTAAGCGTCTACACAGTTAAAAGTGTGATCAAACCGTTTTAACTGAAAAGATAGGTAAGTAAGGGGAGGGGTTTGCCCCAGCTTACTAGAAGGGAGGGAGGATAGAGTCCCTCACAGATAACTGACCAGTCAGACGAAGTGCCAGCCATGCCAGGGGGTATAAAAAGTCAGTACGCTGGATCCATTGGTTGTTCTATGCTGAGTTTTTCGGGGGTGGGAGCTACACGGTGAGATGTGCGGCACCCCGAGGGAAAGATCACCAGTGTAGTTCCAGGCAGTAAAGCTTAGGTTAATAAGCAAAACTGTCCTTGAGGAAGAAAGGGGTAGGCAGAGGAGAGTGAGCTGTTTGTTGAAACCATATGATGAACTTATCTGATCTCTTATGAAAAGCTTGTAAACAATAAACTTATTATCTGTTCAATAAAGAGACCAGAGCCTGTTGGTCATTCACTCAAAGCTTTTAAAGAGGAGCCGGCAGGGCTTTGGGCTGGAAGAGGAGAGTGAAGGGGAGAGTCAGAGCTGCACAGCCGGCTGCAGTAAGAAGCGTTGGGCTCCTTATTGAAGGAGGGAGAAAAGTGGAGTCCCTCTCAGCAGGGCAGCCCTTAGGGGGGCAGTTTAACTATTGTTTCTATGCTGCTGATAAATGAAAGAGGCACAGGGCGAAGGGAAGCCCAGGGAGTGTTTCTTTATCTTCATACACGTATAGAGTTAAGGCACAGCCATAGCCCCAGTCGCAGAAGGGGCGCCACACTGGGGAAGGGAGGCTTGTCACCCCAGGCAAGAGGAGGCGTGGCACACGTCACTTATGGAGCTGCCTTGCTGGCGATGCGTCTTGCTGTCAAACACTTTGCAGAGAATAAGTGAAGAGTGAAGACGGTGGAACTGAAAAAAACAGTAGTTCAGCCCCTTAGACCGTTTGTTCAAAGCTCAACATAGTATTGCTTGGGTGATGTTTTAGCTTGATGTATGTAATTGTTTTATTTCCAGATCTGTTTTGTTTTGTTTAAGAAAGAAAGTGCATCTTATTATTATGCTAATCATACACAAGGTAGCAGGTCTTGACTGGGTTTGGCACTCTTTGTTATTGGATCCTCCGCAGGGACCCAAGATAATTGAAGGGATCTTCTTAGAATATAAGAAGTTCCTTTTGCAATTAATGGATGGGAATCTGTCACTTCCTAGCATGCTAAGCTGTTTTCCCAAATGCTTTGGTGTAGCACCCAGGACACCAGTCATTATTGGTATTAATGTTATTTTCCTTTGCCAGGACAAATCATATTTCAGAAGCATGACAACTGTTCTTAATGTATACCACCTTCTAGATATTAATTTAAAAGATGTCTCTGTCGTGTTTATGCCTGAATGTAAGCAGATGGGTTCTTACTGTGTTTTGCAGACTCTGTGTAAAGGTTAGGGCCACGTCCACTCGCTTAAAACCTTCAGAGGACACTGGTTTTATCACAAACTGACATTCAACCTGTAGTTCTCCTAATGGTTCAAAATGGAGTTGCCTTTGACAGTATTCAGTTGAGATCTTGTTGAGCATTCGAAGAGTAATGCCTAAATTCTAAACTTGAGCAAAATCATTTTATTGTTAATATATATATCTTTTAATGTACCAATTTCCACTATAAAATTCTTAAAGGAGTTTATTATAAAAACAGATGGCCATATTTTGAAGCTAGAGCAACTGAGTGGAAAACAGAAGGTTTCACGTTCTATCTCCCTAGAAGAAAGCAATGGTAAACCACTTTTGTATCTTCCAAGAAAACTGTATGGGTACATCCCTGTAGTCATCAGAAATCATATATTATCTCACAGCAGCAACACAGAGACAAAGCTGTTGCTATCGGGAAGGGCAAGGTGGAAAGGGGTGTCTTTGGTGAATATCAGGAATGCCAGTTGCTTTGGTTCTTTTTGAAACCTTGGCAGCATTTGCCACTGCTGACTCGTGCTCTCCCTTTCCCTAAGCTGGGGAAAAGTACAGTCAGTGAGGTCACTCGCATGGACCTGAGAGAACCTCTGCTTTGTGAGAATCCCAGGCAGCTTCCACACTGAGTTCTGGCCTGGGCATCACTGTGTCCACATGCAGACTGGCCCACATGCAGATGCCATTTCTGCTGAGAAGAGCCACATTCTCCTTAGCATATGCTTCTCACTATGTGCTATGAACTCTGAAAGTAGTCTGACAAGGTATGAAGAATGACTTTGTCAAAGCTTCTGAAGCATAGATCAAATAGCACTTTATTAAGGGAAGTCTACCTCTGTAGAACAGTCTGCCTGTGGAGACGTGAGGGGGGGGGGAATTCTACATCCCTGGAAGTTTTTAGGATGAAGCTGGATAGCCAATGCTCAGCACTCGTTTGCTTTCCCAAACTTTGAAAGGTCTAGGTTTTCCTTGTAATCTCTTCCAACTCCACAATTCTATGATTCCCATGGCAACTTTCATGCATGGGGAGATGACTGCTTCTGGACTAGAGTGCTTTCTCCAAGGAGGAGGACCTGAAGTTTCCTACTGTTGTAGCTGCATACAGGGGACCCTTCACCAGGCTACTGGAATGCTCCTGGGAGTGGACCGTTTTCAAATGTCATTTGGCTCTGGAATATGCCATAAGCTGCTCTTGCTGTTGCTGTCCTTCTTCGTGCCGGTAGCAGAAGTGGTCCTGGTCTGTGCCATTTTTGCAGGATGGGTTTTCCTGCTGCACAAGTAGAACTGTCCTAGGAGAGGATTTCAACCCCAAGAGTGGGCCTTGTGCTAGTGCCAAAAGAAGCCCTGGCATGTTGACGTGCAAATAGCCTGAGCCTAGTATCCTCCTGGCATGATCCAACAAGGATATGTGGATCTTGTCTAAGATTCTAGTAATTCAGTCCCTGGTGGAAAAAAACATGTTTTACTTAGGGGTATAGTTACACACACCTTTTATAAGTCAGATTTGTTTGGCCTTGTGGGGAGGTGATGGAGGTAGGACCTTAAATGTTTGGTTTAGCAGTTATTCATTGCTAGTTGCAATTGCTCTGGGAGCGCTGTCACGATGCCCAGCGTTCCAGTAAGTGCCTGCCCTCTCTGAGGAGAAGCTTGGCCCTGTTAGGATGCTGAGTTCGTGCAACGGCCAAGTGAATACTACAGTGTGGACACAAAACACTGGTAGCAAGCGTTTCAACAGTAAACAAAAACAAGTTTATTATTATACACAAGCAATACTAAAAGGAAAATAAGGTTCAGGTATTTGTTGGTTTAACTCAGGTTTAACTCAGTAAGTCTCTTAAGGCTAGGAGCTACCCCTTTCTCTAAAGGCAAATAGTTCCCCTTTTAAAAGACAAACCTCTCCACATTCCTCCCCCTCTGGCTTGCTCTGCCACAGCTCAAGCCAAGCCAGTGTACCAGAACGTGGCTCCAGATGATCACAAGGCCCAGTCCATCCTTGCTTGTCCGATCATCCAGCCTGGTCAGTTGCTATTGAAGTCTTCCTTCAAGATCTTCCAGCCACAAGACCCCTGGTCAGCTACTGGTTCCAGCTCCCTCAGGATTCAGCTCTTTTCTCCTTTCAGCTCTTTTACCAGCATGAAGACCCCTGGTCAACTACTGGTCTAGCTCCTTCAGGATTCAGCTCTTCTGTTCCTTTCAGCTCTTCTCCCAGCATGAAGACCTAGTCTGCTGTCTTCTGTGTTCCTTTATACTCATCCCCCTGACCCTGATTGGCTCTAGCCGCAATAAAATGCTGCTGGAGACTCCTAACAGAGGTTGCTGTCCCTCCAGCCTGATTGGTGGGAACTCCTACTCTAGCCCCTCCAGTACTCAGATCCCCGGACAGCTTTTCCCTCCAAAACCTTACTCCAGCCAATCACTGCAACAGGACCAGCACAGGATTTCCTGCCCTTTTTGCAGCCCAAATCCCAGGGTTTGCAAAAGGCTGTTTGCACCAAGGCTGGCTATGGCAGCTTACAAGAAGCCTGCAAAGCCAGAAAGCAAAACAGTCTGCAGCCTGTACCCTGAAACTGTCACAAGCGCCATGCTTAGAGGTAGAATAGGTAGATATTTCCCAAAACAGGGGCGTACCTGTTATGTGAACTAGCCAGACCTTCAATTTTGTAAGCAAATTCAGCATTTGTTTTAATCCAAAATTTGTGTGTTAACGATAGTAGCAGATATTCTCCATTTATTTGCACACTTTGAATTATGAGCTAGAAGAATAATGATAAAGACTGCATAATGATTAAGATCTGCAATGTTCTTTGTTGTAACCTGAGGAAATTTATTTTCTCCATGTTTCTCTTTCCTGAATGGATTTCCCTAGTCCAGAGAATTGGAGGAGGGCTGTCTGATGGCTTATGGGATGTGCAAATGAATATACAAAATTTAAATCTTCATAATAATAGGAGCTGGGCTGGGTGCCAAGCAGGAAATGACACATCAAGAGGCATTTCTCATGTGCAACACTTTGTGGGACTGACGCAAGGGAATATCCCTGGCCTGACTGACTGTGTGCCAGTAATTTTAGTTACAGATATATGGGCTGATATACCAAAAGAACTAGGACTTCACAGAACTTTCTTCTGTAGAAGGAATCACAACAGATGTGTTCTCACTCTCTGTGCCCATTTTATGCTACTAGATATTTATTTAAATACTTATTTTTTGTGAAGTGATTATATACTGCATTGAGAGGAAATATACGGCGTTACATATCCTAATACAGATGCAGTTCTTTGACAACTGTTGCTTAAGTAACAGCCATGTGATAAGTGGGGGGGTGTTACTGCATTAACATGATTTTTGTGTTTGCTGATAGACCCCCTAGGAAGAAAGGCTTGGTATAATGCAAAGATAAAATGCTAAATACGTCCCACAGATTGCAGAAATGCAGCCAGATGAGCAACAGATGCTCTCAATAAACACAGAATGCTCAGTGATAAGATGGGAAGGGATCTAAAACCAGGGACGTGATCCCACTTGTCTTTTTAAAACTGGAATTAACGTAAATTGCATGCATTCTGCCCATTCCCATTTTTTTTTTTAAAAAAAATCACAGTCAGCCCCGATTCTGCTGTTCCCACAGAAAACACTCCAAAAACACATTGGGGAAAGCACATCTTTTCCACTCCATCCTTTACCAGTCAGGGTGCCTATCCCTTTCTCCTGATTGGGGTCGCTAACATGATTATTATTTATTTATATTTAAATTTATATGCCGCCTCATATCCGAGGGTCTCTGGGCGGCTCACAGCATTTAAAAATAGATGTATAAAAACAGTATCAAAACAAAACAAATTTTAAAATGCAGTTTTAAAAATACAAGAAAAGTTAAAAACAACAGTGATTTACAGTGGGGGGAAGTGTGGGGAACACATAACCAAAGGCCTGCGTGAATAGGAACGTTTTCACCACCTTCCTGAATAGGAAGAAAGAAGGGGCCTGACGCACCTCGAGGGGGAGACCATTCCACAGCCTGGGGGCCACCACGAACTAACGAAGGCGGAGGGATCACCAGAAAGGCCTCCCCTCCAGATCTTAAAACACGGGCAGGTCGATACGGGAGGAGGCGCTCCTTTAGGTATCTGGGGCCCAAGTCATTTAGGGCCTTATGAGTCAAAGTTAGCATCTTGAATTGGGCTTGGTACTGAATTGGCAGCCAATGCAGTTCTTTTAGAACCGGTGTGATATGCGTCCGGCTAGATGTTCCTGTCAGCACTCTGGCCGCTGCATTTTGCACCAGCTGCAACTTCCAAACCGTCTTCAAGGGAAGCCCCATGTAGAGTGCGTTGCAGTAGTCCAACCTGGAGGTTACCAGAGCGTGGATAACTGTGGCCAGGTCATCTCTGCCCAAAAAAGGTTTCAGTTGGCGCACCAGCCGTAGTTGGGAGTACGCACTCCTGGCCACGGCCTCCACCTGAGCTCCAAGTGTTAGCGCAGAGTCCAGGAGTACCCCCAAATTTCGCACCTGTCCCTTCCCGGATATTGTAACCCCATCAAGGACAGGGTATCTCCCACCTACTTGGACCCGAGCGCCTGTGAAACACAGCACCTCTGTCTTGTCTGGATTCAGTTTCAATTTATTGGCCCTCATCCAGCCCATTACCGCCTCCAAGCACCTGTCAAGCACTTCAGCCACCTCTCCTGATTAAGATGGCACAGAGAGACAGAGCTGGGTATCATCTGCATATTGATGACACCTCACTCCAAATCTCCAGCGGCTTCATGTAGATATTAAATAACATGGGAGATAAGATTGACCCCTGGGGAACCCCACAAGTGAGTTCCCAGGGTGTCGACTCAGTCTCTCCCATCACCACTATTTGAGATCGGCTCTGGAGATAGGAGCGGAACCAATGCCAAGCACAGCCTCCAACTCCTAAACTCCGTAGCCTCTCCAGAAGGATACCGTGGTCAATGGTATCAAAAGCTGCTGAGAGGTCCAGGAGAACCAGCAGGGTAGCATTCCCCCTGTCTTTCTCCCAGAGAAGATCATCAGCCAGGGCGACCAAGGTGGTTTCCATGCCATGACCGGGCCTGAAGCCAGATTGAAATGGGTCTCGATAATCAGCTTCTTCCAAGCATGCCTGCAACTGAACAGTGACAACCCTCTCCAGAACCTTGACTAGGAAAGGTATATTAGCCACCGGGCAATAGTTCTTTAAATCTTCTGCATCCAGGGAGGCCTTCTTCAGGAGGGGATGTACCACAGCGTGTTTAAGGGCCAATGGAACCACCCCTTCCCTCAGAGAGGCATTTACCATTTCCTGGATCCACCCGGTCATACCTTGCCGGCTAGCTTTAATCAGCCAAGAAGGGCAGGGATCCAGAGAGCATGTTGTCGGCCGCACCCCTGCAAGCAGCTTGTCCGTGTCCTCAGGCCGCAATAATTGAAACTGATCCAAAATAATTGGACCAGACAGTTCTCTGGACGCCTCCCGTGGACTATGTCCAATTGTGACATCTAACCCTCTGCGAATCTGAGCAACTTTGTCCTCAAAGTGCTTTGCAAAACTGTCACAGCAGATATTAGATGGCTGAGGCTCACGTTTCATCGAGCCAGGTTTTATAAGGCCCTTTACTACTCTAAAGAGCTCCGCTGGACGGCTCCTTGAGGACGCAATGGCAGTGGAGAAAAAACTACTTTTCGCCTCCGTCACTGCCACGTGGTAGGCATGATAGTGTGCTCTAACTCGTGTTCTGTCAGATTCACAGCCAGATTTACGCCACTTGCGCTCTAGCCGTCGACCTTCCTGTTTCATGGCCCGGAGCTCCATGGAATACCAAGGAGATTTCTGGGCTCTACAGGCAGGCCGAGGGCACTTGGGAGCGATCGTGTCGATAGCTCTAGACATCTCCTGATTCCATAGAGAGGCCAGAGCTTCTACAGGAGCACCAGACATGCCAACTGGAAAATCCCCCAGGGCATTCAGGAATCGTTGAGATTCCATAAGTCTCCGGGGGCGGACCATCTGAATAGGTCCTCTGTCCCCACAGAGGGGGATTGCCGTTGTGAGTCCAAACCTCACCAGCTAGTGATCCGTCCATGACAACGGGCTAACAGTCAGCCCTCCTATCAACGGATAATCATCAATTCGCTCTGAGGCAAAAACCAAGTCCAGGGTGTGGCCTGCCATATGCGTCGGACCAGATACAAACTGAGACAGCCCCATGGTTGTCATGGAGGCCATAAAGAACTGAGCTGGTCCACTGAGCGTGGCCTCAGCATGGATGTTGAAATCCCCCAACACCACCGTGGCGGGGGCTTCCAACACCACCTCTGAGACCACCTCAGCCAGCTCAGATAGGGAGGATATTGGGCAGTGGGGTGCATGGTACACCAGTAGCATCCCTATTCTGTCTCTCTGGCCCAGCAACAAAAACAGGCCCTCAACCCCGTTAACAGAGCGAATTGGCCGCCTAGTGAGGGAGATGGAAGTCTGATGGACCACAGCGACACCCCCTCCCCTCCCCTCCCCCCTACTCTAGAACAGTGTTGCACTGAGTAACCTGGAGGACACAGTAAATCCTGGGGAGGTTTGGAGAGGGTTTTTATGACACTGAGCATCTGCAGAGGTGGTTGCATGATGCATGCATGGGCCATTTTCTCCTTTGCAAAGTGCAAAAAGACCCAAGATGGAACCCGATGGAGCCATGGGAGGCCCCTTCCATTCAGCCTCTCATGGAGCACTGAAATGGCTTGACATTGGGCTGTTTATGCAACTAGCAGTGAACTGTCATTCTCCTTTTACAAAATATTTTCATCTAGAAGAGGGCTTTTACATTTCAAACGGCTTCAGGATTTTTAAAATAATAAAGCAGTACATTATTTAGATGCTTTAAATAATTAATGGATTGGTGTAGCTGTAGAGAACTTAATATCTATTCTTATTAATAGTTTTAGAGAACTGGCTTATAAGCATTCTAAATAATGAATGAAAAATTGAGTAATGTTGTTGATTGCTGCCCATCCGCCCAGTCCTTCTGTACTATAGCGTTGAGAGCTCAAAACCCAACAGAATCAGCTGCCTCCATGTGAGAATTTGTACTCAGTCGGTCAGTTTTCCTTGCCAAATGTGCTCTTCTGTGTACAGTCATCTCTGTTTACAGATCCTTCACCTGTAACAATGCAGTTTCATTCTGTCTCAGGAAGGAAAATAGCCAAAACAGTTTGGGGGAGGGGGCAGGAGGTCCCACTGGTGGCCAGGATTGGGGGAAGGAGTGAACAGCTGAACACCGATTCACCACTCGCCTTTGATGTTTGCAATGTGCTGCAAGCTGGTCTTTGATCTGACACAGGAGTGTTTACTTCTGTGTGTGATAAAACAGCAATTTGTCATCAGAAGGATGAATCACTGCTCAGCGCTTGTACTCTGTGTTATTGCAAAGGTACTGTAGACATTGTAGCCTCGAGGCAATTCTTGTCTGCAGATCAAGAAATGCTATTTCTACCATTCAGATAGGTGATAGTTGTGGGTCTAGTAGGTCTAGTAAAAGCCTTAAATGTTCCTGTCTAAATTTAGTGCTGCTTAAAAAAAAGATTCTTCAGATTTTATATGAAAGTGCTGAATTAGAAATTTACCTGGATATTGTATTTTATAGTAGTACATATAGCATGATGGCTATGGTCTTAACAGGTGCTTTTAAAAGAACAGCATGTTTTCTTGGTGCACTATTAAGATGTCTTTCAGGTCCTTAAGCATTTACCTTGACTTAGTATGAGAAAAGCTATGGAACTATGGCCACATTCCCACTTGACTTTTTAAATCCAGATTGGACTTTTAAAATCAGGAATCAGGACCAAGTGCACAGTCTGGCTGTCCCCATTTGCTTGACTATAATACGGACTGAATCCGAATGCTGCTGTTCCCATTCACCGCTGAAATCCCCAGCATGGAGAAACAGGACCTTCTAATCTCCGCCCCTTGCCCAACCCCTGTTAAGCCTGTCTGCAGAATCAGCTGAGCAAAAGAACAGAGGGCAACCACAAAGCAATCATCCCTTTCACACTCTCCCTTTCAAATCAGATCTTCCCCATAACACTACCTCCGTTCACATTGCGCTGAAGCAGATGAGGAAAAGAACAGAGTGCAAAGCAATCCCTTCCTTTCAAAACAGAGGCTAAAAAAGACAACTCACATGGAGGAGTGGGAGAAAGTAGCTATTATTCTCCTGTTCAATTTCCCTCCGCTCTGTAAATGGAGGTTCATGGCTTAGTTTTCCCCCGCTATGCCATCCTTGCTACAAATGTATCTCTTGAGGCTGGTGTTTTAAAAAAGTTTTCCATTCTGCTGCTGTACAATTGTATCTCTCGTAATTGCGGTGTGTTCAAAGCAGGCATGGCAAGGGGAGGGGGGAGACCTTCCCAGCTGTGAAATCCCACCCATATCTGGCAGGCATTGGCCAGAAGGATAGGTCTCCACCCTGAATCGTCTTGTTGTGTTTCCAAAGGTGGTGGTGGTGGTGGTAAGTAGTCTGGGCTCCAAAAGGGGACTGAGAACAGTTTTTGTGAGGACTTTTTTTTCAGCGGATTTTAGCAGGATAGTCTTCAAAGTCTGGGGAAAAAACATAAATGAGATCTTCCAATCCTGAAAACGGATTTGATTTGGATTTAAATTTGTATGGGAATGGAGCCTATAAAAGGTAGACAAGCCATTTAAAGCAGTTTTCCTGTTGGAATGAAACAAACTTCATTCTTATAAGGCTTTCTTAATTATATTTCACTTGACTGTTTTCAAACAAGGCTGTAATTAAGCTATAATTGCTAAATACAAATAGCTAGCTAGCTCTTCAAACTAAACTGACTACAGAACAGTTCTAGGTTTTCCCCCCTCTTCTGCTCACTCTTCTCTGTTTATATGCTGATGCCAACATCAGGTAGAATGCCTGAGATCTACATCTGTGCCACCCAGTCCATGCTCTCTCCAATGCCAACAAATGTGATGGGGCAGGGCTTGGCTTAGGCGACTAACAGAATATTAATGGAGAGATCATCGTAATTTTAATTTTTACAATACCCTCCAAATGAAGTCCTAACTAAAAACAAAAATAAAAGGCCTTTCCCTAAAGAAATATGTGACTGACAAAATATTAATAAAGTTTGTTTGTTTGTGTGTGCGTGTACATGCACACATATGCTCGCACATATATAAGCAACCTGTAGCCCACAGAAGGCATAAAGCTTCCTCAAGCCAACCAGCAGGTCGTAGGAATTATGTGAATTTTACTGCTGGTACCTGAGCCGTTCAAGTGCCTTTTCCATCCAATTCAACACCTATCCTGGCCTGGCAAATGAACTCCATCCAGAGGCCTTTTGCACGAGGGGTTTTGGAACGCATCTGTGACACGCCGGGACGCTGCCCCCATCCCGGCCTCTTCAGGCTTAGAGGCAGGCAGGTGTGTGAACGTGGAAAGCGTTCCCATGCGTCTTCACCTTCTTCACTGCTGCTCTTCCGGCTGCAGTGTGAAGAGGCCTCATGTCTCTAAACAGTTGTTTGGCACTATACTGAAGATAATAGTGTCCTTTCTGCACTGGGTCTTATTCCATATTATATCTCAGGATAGGGACCTGCTATGCACATGTTAGTGCATGCTATGGCAAGCCCTGGGCCAGTGTCTTCTGTACTCTGAACCAGCATGAGGATGGTAGGTCCCTAGTCTGAGATATAAACCAGAATAAGGCCCAGTGCAGAAAGGACCTAGGTGTCTCTCAGGTTCAGAGAGAGAGACAGAGCTTTAAAGAGAAGCTGATGAGAACTTCAGATAAAAGGCTGTGACCGAATGGCCTTTTTAATGCTTTAGTTTCAAGCATCACGAGATGAAGTCCCTTGGCCTTGAATCACAAAGACTATAATACTATGAATTTTTATTTGGAAGTAAGTCTGTTTCCAACTGAACATACTTCCTTGTGAGTGATTTTAGAATGCAGTTTTGGAAAGCGGTTCTTCTGGGAAGGATGGGCAAGGGCCATAAAATGCTGTGAATCTTCATCTCTGCTGGGGGAAGAATACAACTGGGGGCCTTCTTGCTTTGGCAGTAAAAATCTAACCCCCGATGTTTTCTTTCTGGCCTTGTGACATGATATGGATATATGTGTATTTCGGGCTACTGTTAGGCCTGCCATAGTGAACTCTGGGTGAACTAAGGTTTTGGAGGTAAAAAGAAAGATGGAACTTGCAGCATGTGGTGTGACAAGCAGCCCCCAACCTGATTGGATCAGTGACAGGGAAGGCAACACATTGTAAATAATATAAAGTAAGGTGCATACATATGTAAAGTACTCTTGACAGGAATTAGTTGTGTGAGCTGGTTTGCTAAGAGGTAATTTCAGAAGTGGCCAAAGTCTGTATCACAGTGTATTGGGGATGGTCTGATGTGCAGCAGAACTCCTTTGTTTTCCCATGATCCTCTCCGAATTGAGCTTGAGTATGATCTTTAACTCAAAGAAAGGGCCGTGAGTTCATATAGACTGCCCTACACTTCTGCCTTATCTATAGTGACAGACATAAAGGTGCAATTTGGTTTTCTAGCAGGAAGTTATAAAAAGTTATTCTCTGGAAAAATAGTAACGCCCGTCCAAGGAAAACAATAGCAAATCTAAGATTTTAACGTACAGTGTATGTGACTGATTAGAGTTTCTCCATGTCAAACAAAAGGTAGCAGCAAAGACTAGAATTTAGACTCTGTTAAGTCCGTGACATATATTGTGGGCAAATCTTTGTTTTTAAAACAAGCATTCTATAAAAATTGTCACACCGGTGTCAGTGCAGTCTTCAACGTATTGCTTAATTAATTTAACATTTTCATTGCTTCCACTAAAATCATAAAACCGGTATAAAATTCTCTATATTGTAGTTATAACATAGCAGAATAAGGGCAGAAATAAAATTCCTCAGATATTAAAAGCCAGGTAAATATTAAAATAGTTGTTATTGGATACTGAGCCTGATAATGTCATATGTCACAAGACGCTTTGGCAGACCAACTTGAAGACCCCGCCCCACCTTTGCCCACCACAGCTCCTCAGGTGGCCCATGAAAAAGCCTCCTATAAGCACATGGGAATGGAAGGAATTCTGTAGCTGTGCCAGTCTCAAATTAAGAAAGCCTCAAAGGCTTTGAATATTATTTGTCATTCCTCTGAAAGCAGCTGTCCGATTTAAAAGTTAACAACAACCCCCCCATCTTTTCACCCAGAGCGTTGTTTGAGAGGACACAGAAGAGAGTTTTCATTCTCATTATAAGTAATCATTGATGACTTGAAGCAATATGAGTGTGTCCTAATCAATAAAGTATATAACAGTTTTTACAGTTCCTTCTGGCCTACAGTTCAGAAAGTACTTCAAAAACAATTGAAACACCAAGTTGGCAAAAATCTTCGAAAAATTATAACTAGCACACACATTTGTAGATTCCCACCATTCACAAAGCTAAATATGTATTTTTCAGTTAAAAGAAAAAGAAAATGGGTAGTTGAAGAGGACTGAGATATTGCTTCAGAGATATTTGTGTGGAAATGTGCCCAGTCTCAAAGCCAACTAAATTTGAAAGATGGATTTGCTGAAACTTTTGGGTTATGTTACACTGTGAATTTTAGTGTTTGTAGTTTTAATTTTATTATGATTATATTATTGCTACTATATGACTTGTTCTTAGTAATCTCATGACAAGTTATAATAAGTGGTAAAATGTAGAATACAAATCCAGCAATTTCAAAATCCACTACTAGAGTTCTGTTGGCCTTTCTGAAGAGGACAAGTCCTAATAAGTAATTTAAGTAGATTGTTATTGTATAGCAATCTACATTCATCTTTTATCTAAATGATGTTAGATCTGAACTGAAGTGAGCGTAAAGAATTCCACAAAAGGAGAACTACCATTTTACAAAGCCCGGTCTGTGGATACTTCCTTCATAGGACACAGAGAAGGTTCTCTAATGTTGGTAATAGAGTCCAACTGGATTATATTGGAGCAGACATTCTGTGAGGGGTTTTACAAGTCCCTTCCAGCACTTTGAATTGAGCCCAGAAATTCTCATGTGGAGTTTGTTGGGTTGGTTCTGTCCCCTACTTTATTCAATACTTACATTAAATTGCTGGTAGACCTTGGGTGTTTTTCCACTGTCACTAGAAGTATCCATTAAGTACCCATTAATGGGTACAAAAATGCCATTTCATACCCATTAATGGGTACTTAATGGGTTCTTTTAGTGACAGTGGAAAAACACCCCTTGTCAAATCTGGAGTAAGGTGTCATTGCCTAAATGCTGTGTGTCCGTTCCTTCTGAGTCGGGTGCACCAGAGTGCAGCCAGAATCATGGCCTGGGACCAGCAATGCCTGCAGAGTCGAAAAGAATTTCATAGAATCATAGAATCATAGAATGGTAGAGTTGGAGGGGACCTCCTGGGTCATCGAGTCCAACCCCCTGCTCAAGGCAGGATCTCCTAAACCATCTCAGACAGATGGCCGTCTAGTCTCTGCTTGAAGACCTCCATCGAAGGGGAACCAACCACCTCCCGTGGCAGCCTGTTCCACTGGTTGATCACTCTTACTGTTAGAAATTTTTTCCTAACTTCTAAACTAAATCTTTTCCCCTGCAGTTTCACCCCATTGTTTCTAGTCCTTCCTTGAGAGAGTGAGAACAGGGCTGATCCCTCTGCCCTGTGACAACCCTTGAGGTATTTGTAGACAGCTATCATGTCTCCTCTCAGTCTTTAGCTTTTAGCTTTAGCTTTTCTGATACTTGCCCTGCAGATTGTACTGATTTCATTATATTCCTCCTTAGATATGAATCCCTCCTTCCATTTTTTAAACATTTCTTTTTTCTTTTTTATCAAGTTTTTAAGTTCTAGGTTTATCCACCCTGGTCTCTTTAGATGTTTTCCATTCTTCCTTCTTTGAGGAATTGTTAATGATTGCGCTTCTAATATTGCATTTCTCAAAATATCCCATCCTTCTTGGACATTTCTATCCTTTAGTTCATTTAACCATTTGATCCCTCCTAACCTCCTCCGGAGTCCATCAAAATCTGCCCGTCTGAAGTCCAACTTTGAAGTCTGAGTCCTCTCATGCTTTCCTTCCCTTATTATCCAGAATTCAAGGATAACATGATCGCTGCCTCCCAATGCCCCAGAAACTCTGATATCCTCAACCATTTCCTCTCTGTTGGTAAGAATTAGATCAAGGATAGCCAATCCTCTTGTTTCCTCCACCACCTTTTGGTACATGAAATTGTCAGTGAGAGAGGATAAGAACTTATTAGACTTGTGACTTTTTCCTGAGCGAGATTCCCAACAAATGTCTGGGTAGTTAAAGTCTCCCATAATCACTATGTCATGCTTTCGTGAAAGTTTAGCCATCTGGTCTAGGAATAGGTCATCCATATCTTCTGTTTGTCCAGGGGGCCTGTAATAGACTCCTACAATGGTATCCTTTCTGTTGCTCTCTCCTTGAATTCTTACCCATACCGATTCTACTGAGCTTCCACTCTCTGAAACGTGAACCTCTGAGGAGACAATTTCTTTTGTAACATACAGCGCAATACCCCCTCCTCTTTTGTTAAGTCTGTTTCGCAGAAACAAGTTGTAGCCTTCAATGTTTGTGTTCCATTCATGTGTGTTATCCCACCAGGTTTCCGTAATACCTATGACATCATATTTATCTACCTGGGTCAGGATCTCCAGCTCCCCTTTTTTATTTCTCATGCTTTGGGCATTGGTGTAGAGGCATTTTAGTTTGTAATTGATATCTATTGCGAGCTTGCCTCCTCTGTTTTCCTTACAAAATTTATGCGTTTGTTCATTGGTACTATTTCTGGGAGTAAGAATATCGCCTGGTTTGATTGACTGAGTATTTTTGCTTGACTTTTTGTTACCCTTCCCCTTTTGTTTTAGTTTAAAGCTCTCCTAATAACCGAAGCAAGGTGCTTCCCGAATACATTCTTTCCTGTCCCTGTAAGGTGCAACCCATCTCTTGCAAGGAGTCCGTCATATAGGTAGTTTTCCCCATGGTTCAGAAATCCAAATTCTTGCTGCCGGCACCACCGACGTAGCCACTTGTTCACCTCAAGAATCCTATCCCTTCTTCTTTTATCGTGATCATCCACCGGAAGGATAGATGAAAAGACTACTTGTGCTCCCAGTTCCTTTACTTTTCTGCCAAGGTCTTCAAAGTCTCTGTAGATGTTTTCAAAGTGCTTTTTTGCCGTATCATTTGTGCCTACATGTATGAGTAATAATGGGTAGTAGTCTGTAGGACTGAATAGCCTCGATATGCTATCAGTTACATCTTTGATTCGGGCCCCTGGGAGACAGCACACCTCTCGTGAGTTTCTGTCAGGTCTGCAGATAGTTGCCTCTGTTCCTCTTAAAAGTGAATCTCCCATGACCACTACTCTCCTCTTTTTCTTTGCAGTACCATTTCTTCCTCTCCATTCCAGAGGTTTCTCAGTGCCTACTGGAGTAATATTTGTGGACATTGTCATCGACTCTTCAGATGTGTTGTTCTCCTGACTGAGTATCTGGAACTGGTTGTTTAATTGCAAGGGTGCCGAATGTCTCCTGTTCTTCCTGCTCCTTTGGGTCACATGCTTCCATAACTCAGTTTCTGCAACTACAGAACGATGTTCTTCTATCCCTTCATTTTGAAGTGTTTCCTCCATGCTGTCGAGGAAGTTCTCTTCTTCTCTAATCTGCTTCAGTGTCTTGACTCTCTCTTCTAGACTTTTAACCCTTTCCTCCAGGAGAGCCACAAGCTTGCATTTGTGGCAGGTAAAATGTGGCATCTGTTGTGGTAGGGTCATAAACATGCCGCATACATTGCATGTGACAATACAGGTGTTCTCGCTTTCCATATTGCTTTTAGGGTAAGGATTTTAAAGATGTGATGAATTTTTTTTCTTTTTTTTTATCCCACTGGACCTCTTTTTTTTAATTTTTTTTTTTAAATTTCGCGCGCAGTTAGGCGCACGGGCCGTTTCTATTTAAGCCCTGCTGAGCAGAGTAACTCCTCCTCCCTGAGGGTGTGGCTAATTCCTATTGGTCCACTGCTCTGATTGGTCTGAGAAAGCATCTACCTCTCGCCGTGTGCTCTAGAAAAGGTTCCTGCTTCTATCTCTCACCGTGTGCTCTAAGAAAAGGTTCCTGCTCCTATCTCTCGCCGTGTGCTCTAAGAAAAGGTTCCTGCTTCTATCTCTCGCCGTGTGCTCTAGAAAAGGTTCCTGCTTCTATCTCTCGCCGTGTGCTCTAGAAAAGGTTCCTGCTTCTATCTCTCGCCGTGTGCTCTAGAAAAGGTTCCTGCTTCTATCTCTCGCCGTGTGCTCTAAGAAAAGGTTCCTGCTCCTATCTCACGCTGTGTGCTCCGAGAAAAGCTCCTGCTTTCACTTCACCCAAGCTGGAACTGTCTAACTCCTCCCACTTGAGCTTCTATTTAAGCCCTGCTGAGCAGAGTAACTCCTCCTCCCTGAGGGTGTGGCGAATTCCTATTGGTCCGCTGCTCTGATTGGTCTGAGAAAGCTTCTACCTCACGCCGTGTGCTCTAAGAAAAGGTTCCTGCTTCTATCTCTCGCCGTGTGCTCTAGAAAAGGTTCCTGCTTCTATCTCTCGCCGTGTGCTCTAAGAAAAGGTTCCTGCTTTCACCAATTGTGGCTGCTTTCACCAATTGTGGCTGCTTTTCTGGATATATCTTTGGGTGCGCTCCCATACAAGTTTAAATCTGAATTGAATCCATTTTCGGGAGTGGGAGATCCCTTTTTTTTTTAAATTACCAGACTTTATGAGGACTATCCTGCAAAAATCTGCAGAAAAGTCCTCATAAAAACTATTCTCGGTCCCCTTTTGCCCAGACCGCGTTATTTTTTTTTTCTTTGGGAATGCTACGGGACTATTTGGGGTGGGGATCTAACCTTCTGGCCAATGCCTGCCAGATGTGGGTGTATTTCGTAGCTGGGCATGTCTCCCCCGCTCCCCTCACCATGTTTGCTCTGAACACACTGCAGTTAGGGGAGATACAGCCTTTTAAAAACATAAGCTTCAAGAGATTACATTGTTGCAAGGCTGGCACAGCAGGGGAAGACTAAGTTGCAAGGCTTGGTTAACAGAGGGGAGGGAAACTTAAAGGGAGAGTTATAGCCACTCTCTTCCTCCCCCTGCAAGCTGTCTTATTTGTATCCCCCATGAGAGCTGTCTTTATTTCTCTCTCCCCTCCTCCATGCGAGCTGTTTTTATTAGCCTCCGTTTTTAAAAGGAAGAGAGATTGCTTTGCGCTGTCTGATCTTTTGCTGCCTGTGAAAGGGAGATCTGTTCTTTTGCTCATTCTTAGCAGGGGAGGCGAAAGGGTTTGCACAAGGGGTGGAGATCAGAAGATCCTGTTTCTCCCTACTGGGGATTTTTGTGGTTTGAGTGGGAATGGCAGTATTCGCAGTCAGCCCATATTATCCTCAAGAAAATGGGAACACTCAGAATGCACACTTAGACCTAAATCTGGATTTTAAAAGTCCAACCCAGATTTAAAAAGTCAAATGGGAACACACCCTTTGTCTCCTAGGTTGTTTGGACAGTGACCTGGAGTCAAATGTAGAAAAGAGAAAAAATGGAACTATACTTACCAACTCAAAACAAAAAGGAAAAATCACAGTGCTTGTTAGGACAACTAGTACATGGTTTTATCTTGTATTATATTTATTTATGTTATTTATTAAAATATTTATATTCTGTTCTGTATCCCAGGATCTCTGGGCAGCTTACAGTAATAATAAGAATGAAGAATAAATCCCATATACAAAAAAAGATTTAATACATACCCATTAAAACAGTATTATGCACATGTTGCTTCAGAGATGTATGGATGAAAATGTGCTCAGTTTCAAAACAATCTAAATTCAAAAGATGAACTTGTTTGAACCTTTTGGGTTAAGTCACACTGAAAATGTTGATATTGGTAGTTTTAATTCTATGGCCCCGTCTTCATGCAATAAAAAGCCCGTTAAAAAGCTTCTATTGCCATGGAGCATCTCCATGCATGGCTTTTCTCCAGGCTTCCAGTGCCACAAAGGAGGAAAATGTGCGGAAGAAAGACCCCCCCCTTTAAACAAGACTACCAACGCACTTTTTGGAAGCCGCGGTTATTCCTAGCAACTTTGTGCATGGAGACACTCAGTGGCAAAAGAGGTATTTGGGGGCGGGGATTGCCGGCCGCGGTCGCTCTTTCCTCTTTTTTTCAGCCTTCTCCCTCGTTTTCTCTTCAGACAAAATCATCTCTCTCTCTCTTTGCCTCTCATCCACAGCCAGTAGAGGGACAATAGAGAAACATAAAAGTTCCATGTAGATGGGGCCTATGATACTATTATTGTTACTGTATGTGTTTTTCTTTTCCTCTTGTTTCTGGAGTCAAATGTAGCAACAAGGATGGTCCAAGAGTGTCAAGGTGGTCCTCCACAAACTCCACAAAAGACTGTACATTTTGACCATGTGGATGCAGCCTAGTTCCCTGCTTTTGGAAGCTCCGTGGAAACTTGTGCAATCTCCCCAGTTTACCAAGGAGAAAAAAAAAAAAAGGATTGCACTTCAAATGTTTCTGTCCAACTGAATTTCGTGTAACTTAGCAGTTAAAAATATGTAAGGCTGCATCCTGATGTGAAAATATACTCTGAGGTGTAATGGAGTTTCTCATTCACCAATAACCCCGTGTACTGCAGGGCGTCCCCCAGGAAACAGCAGTAATGCTGCATCTAAAACACACTTTTACTCTCTGCGGTTGAATATGTCTCATATCTGTTGTGGTGGCCAAGGGCCCTTGAATAGGCCCATCTACCACAGTGCCCCCCCCCCCCCCCCGTGGCCTTGGCAAGTCTCTTGATAACTCTGGATATAATGCTCTCTTTGATCTCAGTAAACCATAGTCAGTGGAAACAACCAATGAGCCAATGCCAGAGCTGGCCAGTAGTTCTTGTGCTCAAGGTGAAACCTCTCTTTGATCTCACTGAACTAGGTCAGCTCATATGGAAGCAGAGAAAAACCAACTAATATTGGCAGAACGTGCAGCTGCTGCCACTACATCCATGATACTTCCATTGGCAGTTTATGTTTTGGATAACAGAAATTTACCTACAAAATGCCCCTCTATCTTTGCTTTCATAAACTTAGGATAGTAAAGAGAAGAGTCATTTCCATCTGGTTCGGTGCCCCTTAATGCTTGTTGCCCAAGTTCACTATGAGTGGATGTGTGTCTTTAATATAGCAGTTAAGGGGCACTAGAAGTTCCACATTCTCTTCCTCTGTTTATAATGGACGTACGCCTTGGGATTTGTTACCTCCTGGTAGCCAAATATCTAGCATTTTCAAAGGGCAAGAAATGATTAAGGTGAGAGGAACCTTTCTTCATACTGTTCATAATGAATTTGCTAGTGCTAAATAAACTCTGCAAGTAGCCAGCAAAAAGGGTCATTTTCTTTTGCCCAAAGCAGTGTTCTGCTGAAACCTGATATTCCTTAGCAGTTGTGGATCCCACAGTTTTAGGACAGTGCCAAATGACAGGCTTCACAGTGCACTGTTGGCCCATCTCTTTTGTGGATCAGGTTTAAGGAAGTGCAGGGTTTCCCGCACTTACTCTAACAACCAAGGGTTCCCCTTGCCGTAGAGCATGGATTGTGTTTAGCATATCCTGTGCACTGGCACAACAAAAGAACAACTGATGGATTTCACTGGAGGTGGCATCCCTAAAAGTGTTTACTTTAGTCCTTCATTGTCTGATTTAAAAGTTTGATTATGGATCAATTAATGAGGTTGTTTTTGACTGAGGAAACAGTAGATTCTTTATACTTTTCAAATGGCGGAAAGACATCCGTTCAGCAAACTGTCGCTAGCTTACCCCTGTGAAGCTCTCAGAAATCCATAAAAAAAAACCCGTGAATAGTTACGCCTGGTTTTGTTTAATGGCAAAAAATATTTACTTGTCTGTCTGTGGCTGAGTGATTATCTGTTCTAGATATCTGCCATAGAAATCTGCGGAAACAATAGTTTAAAAACTGTTTTACTCTTGCAACTCGATAGAGGTTGAGCATTTGCCAGCATAACTGAGAATAACAGGCTGCCTTATCTGTCCTTTGCAAACAAATTCTTTAAAAATGTGAGTTTTTCCCTTTAAAAATGCTGTGGCTGCATTTTCTGCTTGTCGCCTATACTTAGGTTGCAGTTCCACATTCTCTTTCCAAACAGTGTGAACCATCAAACTCCTATGCTTCTAGTCTGATTCTGGAAGATTTTATACACTTGATAATGCTCACCTTCACTGGAGCTCATTTCTCTAGTCTGGAATGTGTTATTTTCTGGTTTCAGGGTAAGTAACTTTAGCACCTTGGAATGAAAGGAGAATTTCTTCTTTTTTAGAGGACATGAGTCTCTCCTTTACTTGGTATTTACAAACAATAAGAGTGCAAGGATTAACATAGTAGGCTGAATTTATTACACACCGGTGCATAGAACAATTATCCCTCTTTAAAGGCTACTGTAAATTGTAGGACAGTTTTAACTTCCAGGATTATTCTGACTAGTATTTTGCTGAAAATGTCTTTATTTCTGGGAAAACTCCAAATTTATCATTCAGGATAAAAGACCACTGTGACGGTTTCTGGGTACAGGCTGCAAACTGTTTTGCTTTCTGGCCTTGCAGGCTTCTAGCAAGCTGCATTGGCCAGCCTCTTTGCAAACAGCCTTTTGCAAGCCCTGGGTTTTGGCTGCAAAAAGGGCGGGAAATCCTGTGCGGGCCCTGCTGCAATGATTGGCTGCAGCTGATTTTTGGAGGGAAAAGCTGTCCGGGGATCTGAGTGCTGGAGGGGCTAGAGGAAGAGTTCCCACCAATCACGGGTGAGGGACAGGAGTTTCTCTTAGGACTCTCCAGCAGCATTTTATTGCAGCAGTTTTCCCCAGGAAGTGGCAGCCAATCAGGGCCACAGAAAAAAGGTATAAAGGAACACAGATTACAGCAGACTAGGTCTTTGTGCTGGGACAAGAGCTGAAGGGAACAGAAGAGAGCTGGACCTGAGAGAGCTGGACCAGTAGCTGACCACTGGTCTTGTGGCTGAGTGATTTCAGAAGGAGACAATCGTGGAGGATTGTGGCTCTGAGGGAGACTTCACTAGCAACTGACCAGACTGGATGATCGGTCAAGCAAGGACGGGCTGTGCCTTGTGATCATCTAGAGCAGTCATGTCAAACATACGGCCCGCGATCGCCTCCACCGCCGTCTCCTGGCACCCCCCGGCGCCATCCGCTGCTCCCTTGTGTCGTCGGCTGCGTGCCAGCGCTCGCCGCCGCCCGCCGCCGGGAGGGCTTGACTTCCCCCCTCCCGCCACCGCCGCTGCCAGCTCCGCCTCTGACTCAGAAGCACTGATGAGCGCCGCCCGCCCGCGGCACTAGCAGCTGCTCCCGCAGTGGTGCGTCAGCCCAGGCGCAGGTTCCTCCTCTCGCCTGGAAGGGAAGTGGAAGGACCGCAAGGCGGGGACCTCTCCGCCTTTTGCATCCGCCTGGCCGGCAGGGCTTCCCCGTCTGGGGAGACCCGAGGTAGGCATGGCGAGGCAGAGCTGGAGAGGTTGCAGGGGGAGGAAGGGCAGCCTGCGCTGGAGCCCCTGGCTCCACCGACGTCCCCTTCTGGTTGTCGTCTGGTAACCGCGCATCACTTCCTAGCCCAGCCTCACCCACAACATCTCGAATGATCCCTTTCCCCTTTGGAAACCAAGGGCTGGAGAAAGTTGTCCTGGATGGACTAAACACCTTTAAAGCAAAGCTCTGACCACAAGGGAAGCTGCTATCGCTGGATGGGATCCTTTGAAGACCGGGATCATAAGACCATAAGAACCTGAGAGGATCCCTGCAGGATCAGGCCATGACCCATCTAGTCTGGCATCCTGTCACACAGTTCCTTCTGGGCATTTCAAGCAGAAGACGAAGGCAAAACCACCTGCTCTTGACTCCCTGCAAATGGCCTAGAGAGGCCTCCTGCCTGTCTCTCCAGCCTGGAGGCTGGAGCAATTGATACACCTTTCATCCATGAATCAAGAGGAGCCCTGCTGGATCAGGCCACAGCCCATCTCTAGTAGCAATTGATACACCTGTCATCCATGAATCAAGAGGAGCCCTGCTGGATCAGGCCACAGCCTATCCAGTCCAGCATCCTGTCTCACACAGTGGCCCACCATTTGCTTCTGGGCACCTCAAGCCGAAGACAAAAGCAAAACCTTCACCTGCTCTTGAATTCCTGCAAATGGCCTTGAGAGGGATCCTGCCTGTCTCTCCAACCCAGAGGAAGTACCTAGGCACCCACTCTAGTAGCTACTGATGCAGTGGTCCACCATAAAGGAAGAGGAGCCCGGCTGGATCAGGCCACCACCCATTTAGTCCAGCATCTCACACAATTCCTTCTGGGCACCTCAAGCAGGATATGAAGGCAAAACCTTCACCTGCTCTCAACTCCCTGCAAATTGCCTCAATGAGATCTGAAGTGTGCAATCATATATGCTGAGTGGCTGAAAGGTTTTCCACAGTGCTTGCATTCATATGGTTTCTCTCCAATGTGAGATCTGAAGTGTGCAGTGAGATATGCTGACTAGCTGAAGGAACTAGTATTAAGATTTTGACAACCGTATATTAACTATATAATTAAATAAATAAAATGTTACAGTTATAATAATTCAGTACATTTTTTTTTTAATCCGGCACTCGTACAAATTCTAAATTTCATATGTGGCCCTCCGCAAAATTGAGTTTGACACCTCTGATCTAGAGCCACGTTCTGGTACACTGGCTTGGCTTGGGCTGTGACAGAGCTAGGCAGGGGGGGAGGAACGTGGTGAGGTTTGCCTTTTTAAAAAGGAACTATTTTCCTTTAGAGAAAGGGGTAGCTCCTAGCCTCAAGAGACTTGCAAATTTAAGCCAACAACTACCTGAACCTTATTATCTTTCTAGTATTGTTTGTGTATAATAATAAACTTGTTTTAGTTTACTGTTCAAAACGCTTGCTACCAGTGTTTTATGTCCACACTGTAGTATTCACTCGGCCGTTGCACGAGCTCAGCATCCTAACAGGGCCAAGCTACTCCCAGAGAGGGCAGGCACTGACTGGAACGCTGGGGATCGTGACAACCACTTTCTTTCCAAGGATGCATCATGTTTTTGTACATTAGTGAGGCTAGGAGCATTTTCTTCAGTTCTCTTTAGCCGTTTGGAAGTTATTAGGGGTTTGTGCTTTTAGAAGTGTCTTTTGTTTAATATAGTTTAAGTCTTGTTGAAACCCGTTTCATGGGTAATGGCATACTGAAGAAAACAGTCTGTTGAAAGGTACAGGATATTCTCATCCCTCCATTCATTTATATTCTGACAGCTTTATGCATGAACTCATGCTCACCACAGTCTTCAGCCTTGGACTGGAAAGAGGTACGTAAGGGACATTTGCAGTGACAAGAAAACTGCTCTGAAGCAGCATATAATTGCAGAGGCCTCAGAGTGAATTAAATAAACTCTTTTATAATGGTTGTATTTACATTTCTTTCACAGTTATGTGGAACACCATTTCATTCTGCCTGTAATTGGAGACATTCCTGTTCAAGGGAGAGATTTTCTTCTTCGTTACTGTCTTCCTCTCTTTTCTTGTCTGTTTTCCAAGCAATCTTTTTCTTCTCCAGGTCATGTGATTTTATTGCAACACAGGCTAAAGAGGCTGATGAGGTATAGAGCACCTAACATTTTAAAAACACAGGAGCGGTGTCAAAAAACACATTGTTTAGAAACATACATGATATTAATAAATTGATTAAGGCTGAATCCAGGCACCAGAATATTCTTGCTTTATTTCAGAATATCCAAATATCCAGTCCTGGATGCAGCTTAAGACAATTTTATCTGCAGATTTTCTCCAAGTTCCACCTATCCAAAGTTTTGAATAAAAAGAACCAATTGAAATTATCAGAGTTTCTCTGTTTCCAAAAAGATCAGTGCAACTGCTGTACAGTATCTGAAATGTTTCTCACATTGTCTTGCAATAGCCTTTTTGACAGAAATCTACTTTGTGAATAACATCTTGCACAATCTATTTTAGCTTTTCTGTCAGAATAATTTATAATCATTATTCAGTAATGATACTGGTAAATTTTTTGGCGTGGTCAGAACTTTGTCGTGTTTTGGGATTAATAAAGATATATTAGTGTCTTTCCAACTGTTCCTGTTTGCAGTATATTGTTCATAGTTTGTTTTAGTGAAAGGGGAAGTTCATTCTCAGAGCCTGTGTCGTGTGATGCCGAAAGGCCATTCCTGTCTTTACTTTTTTGGTGGCTTCACATGTTTCCTGTGGAGTTATGAGTCCATTCAATACTGATCTTTATTCCTCCATAATTTTAGGTGCATCTTGTTTGTCAAGGTACCCATGGGGTAATTTGTATAGTATTGATGAAAACACCTTCCTTATAGATATACTATCAGATATTTAGTAATTCCCATCTTGAATCTTTGATATGACCTTCTTTTCTCTTTTTTTTCATAACTGAAGACTGTTTGCCTGGTTTATTTGCAAATTCAAAGTTCTTTTCCTTCTCATACTTAATTTTTAAAAATCTCTTCTGCTATTAGTATTGATGGTTGCCTCTGTAATATTTTGTTTCAGTAGCTTTACTGATAGTGTTTTCTGAGACAAAGTTTCCTGAGTTGAGAGGCATTTATGATTTATGTTACATGCACATATGCATTCTTTGGGTTGGTAGAAGATAACAGAAAGTAGAAATGTTCAAATAGTGTTTGGATGGAGGAGATCTTCCTGTGAGGATGTATATTTATTGGGCTAGCATTGTTGGGGTGGATTCCCAGTTGCTGACACCTCAGAAGGAAGCCATTGTGGACCTTTCTGTTGCTGACAGAGGTGATAATGGCAGTAGGGATGTGCTAAGAGCAGGAAGAGGGCAGATGAGAATGGGTTGGAAAAACTCATTCCAGTGGGAATGGACTGGCAACATTGGCAGCTTCCACACAGTCTGTAGACCGTGCTAATTGCCTATGTAGACAGCAGTAACTGCCTAGCGTTGCAGGTCCCCGGGATGCACAACACCAGCAACTTGCCCATTCCCCAGCACTGAAACAGCGCTTGGGAATGAAGCGGTTGGAGGCCACTTTCAAGTGATCTCCTAAGCATTTTCTGTGGTCGACCCATCCAGCCTTCCACATTACACACAGCTGGACTAGTCTGCCCGGTGCCTCAAGCCGGGCACCATTTCCTAGGGTCTTGAAAGCAGCCTTAGAAGGGGTCCGTTTTCTGTGTGCCACAGTAATCCTTCCAGCCTACAGCTTGAGAGCCCAGAGAACTTAATTTCCAGCCTCTGGAGTGAAGTCGGGATGGGACACAGCAAGGTGGACAGCTACTGGCATCTGCCACGGTCCCTGCTCCAGTCCTGGCCTGGATTGAATTATACATTTCATTTGCACCAAGCCCCTCCCATTGCCTAAGTGTGGATTAGAATAGACAATATTTCTGAAATATTAAAATATTGCCAGCAACAACATGACAGAACGTGTCAAATGTCTCCTGAAAGAAGTACTTTACAGTCTTTCTGAAGGAAAAAATTTGGCCAGATGAATTCCTTGGGAGAATTACCATTGCAATGCTTCTGGTCCAAATGCCAATCAAAAACAATACATCAAGGAAGTATTGAGAAAGGGTAAATGAATATGCTGAGGGAGAAGTTCTGATAGCAGGAGATTATAACATGGAATTAACTTCACAAAGATGTAGAGGAAATAGAAGGCTAAATATTGATGAATATGGATTACAGGATCTTATGGACATTGAATCAGGGGTATGTAGATATACTTACTATTCAGGAAGACATAATATATACTCAAGGATAGATTACATTTTGGGAAAAAAGACAAATAAATTACAGGTAAAAGATGGAAAAACACTACCTATATGGCTGTCGGATCATGCACCTTTAAAGTTGAAGTGTTCAATGGAAACTAAAGAGAGAAATTGGAGGTACAATCCTATTGTCCATATGAAGGACAAGGAAAGGAACAAACTTAAGGAGGAAATAAATAGTTATTACATGATAAATGATACAGGAGCGGTGTCAAGAAACATAGTATGGGAAGCTTGTAAGGCTCTGATACGAGGCAAATGTATAAGCTTAGAAATCTGTGTTAGAAGACAAAGGGAGAAAGAAAGAAATAATATTTTAGAAAACATAAAATTATCACAGGATAGACATAAAAGACCAAGGAATAGGCAAATTTGGGAAGAGTTACAGGAAAAGAGGAAGCAATTGGAAGTATTGGATGAAAGTAAATTAGTAAGGAAATATATGTATGTGAAAAGTGAATATCAGAGTGGGAATATAAAATCTATGAGGAGAATAATGAATTATTTAAAGAAGAAAAAGAGAAATCATGGATCAGAAAGTTAAAAGATCAAAATGGGGTGGAATATGAAGACCAAGGAAAATTATGGGACATAATGAAATCTTTTTATTCAGACTTGTATAGGGAGGAAGATGTAGAAGATACCCAGTTAAATGTTAAAAATAAGATACAGGATGAGGATAGAATTAAACGCCAGAATTACTCAGGCGGAGGTAGCAGCAGTGATTAAGGGTCTGAAAACAGGAAAATCCCCAGGACCAGATGGGTTCGCAGCAGATTTTTATAAGGCATTTCAAGAAGACTTGATGCCACATCTAACTAATCTATTCAATGAGGTTTATATAGAACAAAGGGTTCCAGAATCGTGGAAAGAGTCGGAAATTATTACCTTACTGAAGACAGGGAAGGATTTACTACAACCAGGATCATACCGCCCAATTAGTTTATGTAATCAAGATTATAAGATTTTTGTAAAAATCTTGGCAAATAGATTGGAAGGTATATTACCAAAAATAATTGAAGGGGATCAATATAAAGGGGAGGAAAATAGGTGACCCAATTTTATAAAGGGGAGGAAAATAGGCGACCCAATTAAAAATGTTATTGCATTTTGAATCATGCATACCAGAATAGAAACAAGATAGGAATTTTGAAGCTAGATATATTTAAAGCTTTTGATAAAGTGAATCATAAATATCTGTTAAAATTATGTAGAGAGTTAAACATGGGGCAAAATTTTTGTAAAACGTTGAAGGAATTGTATACTAGATATAAAGCAAGAATTAGAGTAAATGATGGAAAATCAGATTATATAAATATTGCAAATGGTACCAAACAAGGCTGCCCACTCTCCCCAATGCTATTTGTATTAGCAATAGAGGTCCTAGCAAATGATATAAGGGATAACCAAAGGTGGGCTGGTTACCAGGTAGATAATGAGCAAATTAAATTAAACCTATTTGCTGATGACGCATTATTAATTTCAAGCCACCCATTAGAGATGGTTAGAGAAGTCACCTCAATATTACAGAAATTTAAATTACAAACTGGGTTATCTGTGAGTATTAAAAAAATCAGAAATAATATGTTTAAATACACGGCCAGGGGAGCAACTGGAATTGAAAAGGATAGCAGGGCTGAAATTGGGAATAAAGAAGATGAAATATCTAGGAGTATGGATCTATAAAAACCCCAATAAGATAGTAAATAGTAATTATAAAATTGTCTGGAAATCAATAGAGAAGCACAATTTGAAAAATGGGAAGGGAAGTATTTAAATAAAATAGACAAGATCAGAGTATTAAAGATGTTAATAATACCAAAAATAATGTATTTGTTTCAAGCATTGTCACCAGTAGTAGATAGGAGGTCTTTACAGAGTTGGGACAGAAGAATAAATAAATGGATAGCAGGGGAAAAGAAACCCAGATTAAGAAATAAATGGTTAATAGCAAGAGAGGATGAAGGAGGATGGGGAATACCCAGTCTACAGAACTATCATGACGCATTTCAACTATTGAGATTACTAGAGTTGCAATATACAAAAAGAAATGGGGGGAAATAGAAAAAGAGATTAATAGAATGAGGGAAGAAGAAATTATCTTTAAGGATTGGAATAGGAGGGAGGAACGAGCTATGAAAGAACCATTAAAGGGCACAATGGTGGTGTAGGAAAAAAGGAAAAAACAATTAATAATAAATAAAATACACAAACTGGCAACTATATGGAAAATAAATAAAAATGGGTATGGAAATTTGAGGGTAATATTGGGTATAATGAGAGAAAGAGGATTTAAGACAATAGAATTATATGTTAATCAAGGGAACCCAATGGAAGGGGATGCTATTCAAGGGATAATAGGACAGAGATATTGGTTAGAAGCGATAGCACTTAGTATATAAATAGACTAGAGATAAGAGAAAAAATTAAAGAGGAAGATACAGTATTTGAAAAAATGATAAGAAAATGTATTAAAGGAGAAAGTAAAATAGCAGGAGGATTATATAGTCAATTAAGTTCGGTAAAAGATGAAGTGGTGGAGGAGTTATATAATATATGGAACACAAATATAAGTATTGAAAAAGAGGAAATTAAGAATGAAATAAAATGTATAAAAATGGTGAAGTATAATAACCTCAAAGAAGTAAGAAGGAAAATATTACATAAATGGTATAGAACCCCAGCACAATTATCACACTTTTTTACAAACATGGGTAGTAATTGCTGGCATGGATGTAATTAAAGAGGATTTTTTTTTCACATGATCTGGAAATGTCCTATATTATCTGAATTTTGGAAGAAGATAGAGAAAGAAATCAGTGATATGCTGAACATACATTGTATAATAACAGGGAGAATGGGAGTATTATATATGGAGTTAAACAATCTTCTGACTATCCAACTGAAGGAAATAGTAGAACAATTGATAACGTGCTCTAATAGTCCTAGTGAGTGGGGAGAAGGACAGAACGAAATGGTCCATTAGTAAATGGTATAATTATATAATTAATGTGATAGCAGTAGAAATATTGAATAGTTGTATGAATTATATAAGTAATTTGGATAGCGTTAGAATATGTAAACAAAAATGGATGATAGTTAAAATATATTTAGATAACAAGCATAGGAGTAAAAGTGAAAAATTGAAGTTACGTTTAATGTAGTATGAACTGTGTAGCCTTTTCAATGTATGGTATAGAAACTTGGAATTATGTATTACCCTGGGGGGGAGCGGGGAGGGGGGAATAAAAAAAATAATTTTTTAAAATATATATATATAAAAACCATTGTAATGCTTCTTAAATTTAAATAGTTCTGCCTCTTCTCCATCAGTTTATATTTGAAACCTGGTAGGCGGGGCCTTTGTAAGACAATGAGAGGTTGTGGAGATTGAATTTCAGTTAATCGTCCAAACCTCTCAGTACATTTAGTGTTAATTTAATATTTTTCTTAATTTTTAAATTCCATTCCGGAATATCATATCTGCTGTAACACAAATACTTATTAATTGTACACACAATGTAAAGTTTCTGCAAATGAAATATTTTTCATATTTCATTAACCAATATAAAATTGACACTTTAAAGCAGTGAATTTTTAAGTTAGTTATGCCTGAAAAACAAAAGCTAAGTTACCTTGAGACTAAATTGCATGAAACGGCTCCAGCAATGAACAAGAGAGGGGGACTTAAAGGAAGCAATTATTTTAGGGAACCATCAGTGGTCTATTATTACACTCTCAAAAGCCATTAAAACCAGAATTCTTGAATGAGTTTCTTACCTTGGGGAAACCCATAGCTTAACCCCAGTAGGAATAATTGCTAAGTGACACCACCTGCTTGTTGATTTTGCTATTTAAATGTTCTTTTTGATGTTTTCTGCTTCTGTTTCATCATATTGTTTTATTTTTAAGCCGCTTTAGGGTTATTTTGCAGCTAAAAACAATACAGTATACAAATGCCATCAATCAAGTAAATAAGAAAGGGAAGGATGCCTGATAGCCAGCCTCCCTAACACAATCTAGATGTTACTATTAGATGTAACTACATAGTTTCACTTCTTAATTATTGTATGTGATACCAGAGTGCACGTGAAAAGACGTTTCAGAATCCCCCTCCATCTGGAGCAGCTTCTGTCTTGAGAAATGTCCCCGTGGAGTGCAGTAGATCAAGGGATGACGCTTCACTGGACTGCCTAAATGCCGGGAGCCCTGTAGCCAGTAAGACACCTAACATTTCAAGGCTCATTTGAGCGGGATGTCTCTGGCAGCAGTGCAGTCTTCGGTGAAGGCCCCCTCATGGGCCGCAACCCCTCACACCTCTCAGGGAGCAGAACTGAAAGAAGGCCCTCGCTTTGTGGTCAGAGCCTGGGCAGGTCTACGTGGAAAAATATGTTCCTTCAAATATTTAGAGCCCAAGCCATTTAGAAGAAGAAGAAGAAGATTTGGCTTTTCTACCCTGTTTTCTCGCCCATTTAAGGGGACTCAAAGTGGCTGACAAACTTTCTGTTCTTCTCCCCACAACAGACACTCTGTGAGGTAGGTGGGCTGGGATTGCTCGGCTGTGACTAGCCCAAGGCCACCCAGTTGGCTTTATGGGATGGGGGAGGGTGGAATCAGATACAGGTCCAGCTCTGTAACCACTAGACCAAACTGGCTCATATTTTAGGGCTTTATTTGACAATATAAACATCTTGAGTTGGTCTTGGGAGCAAATCAGTAAGCAGCGCAGTTCTCTCAAGACCAGCATGGTGTGCATCTGGCCAGAGACCTCCATCGGCAGTCGAGCTGCTGTTTCTTTTCAAAATTAACAATAATTTATTTCAATATAACAAGAACCAACAATGCACTGTGAACAGATACAAACAGAGCATAATCATGCGACCTGAACAACACTTTGAAAATGCAAGCTGCTGTGATCTGCCCTATCTGATCTTCTGCACCATCTTCAACAGTAGTTCCATGTAGTCTGGTCTGGAGGCCATCAGAGAAGGGATGACTATGGCCATGTTGTCTTGCTGCTTGATCGTCAACCTTCCTTAGTTAGTCAGGTTGGCCGTTTTGATGTGAATGCTGACCTTTTGGTATGAATGCTGTCCTCCTTTTTGGAATTGGCCTTTTTTCTAGTGGGGAGGACCCTAGATCCACGCAGTATCACCACTATGACTGAGTGAGGTTCCGTGGTTCACAGTCACCAGTAGGTTTTCCGGCCTAAAAAGCCTCACAGGCTGTAGGATTAATTTCATATACTGAAGCCTAAGAGCTCTCCTTGCCTTCCTTACCCCATCCATGGAACAGGAAATGGCCAGCAATGTGCCTAGAGAAGGACAAATATTGTAACCCCTCCCTGAGACTTCTGTGTATAGGGTGGGATAGAAATACAAGCAAACAAACAAATGAAGAACAGGACTGAAGAACAAGACAGCAGGCTCTGAATGCTTTATTTTCATTGTTATGCATACGTGTATGCATTTACCCACATGCCATGTGCGCATGCACGCACACACATACCTGCACACATGGGCCTCGGGGCCTCAGCAAAACCCTCCCAAGATCCCATATGTGTGGTTCTCGGAGGAGATACATGCCACTCCTCCCCCTTCCCTTTCTCTCTATCCCCAGAGGAACAAGGGGCAATGAAGATCAGAAAAATATTCTTTCATCTTATTAAGCACTTTTCCTTCTCTGCTGAGCTGTTGTTTTCTGCAAGACAGCATGGATTTGGAAATGGAATAGAATGCTAGAAGCACAAAAAGTGGCACCAAAGCAGCTTTCCTCGTTTGTTTTCTTCCGATCTCTCCACCACCCCACCAAGTCTCTGACTGTCTCTCTCTCCTGGTCCAGGAAAGAAGAGGACGTAGGTTGGTTTGACACCCTTGGTGCAAGCCAGCATACATGGTAGAAGCATCACTGAGGCCTGATACTGACTAGGCTTTCTTAGGGGTAAGAAAGAAACTTGACTGGTTTCTTCCTTGGTGTCTCTGCCTGTCCCCCCCCCCCCCAATAGGAGGGTATAGAAGAAGAAAACAAGATGGGTAGAAACACAAAATGCAGGCTGATGGCTCAAGAAGACGGCAGTCTGGAAGGAGAGTTACGGTGTCCACAAATCCACTAAGAACCAAGTTTGAAAACTGCAGCTCCTGGTACAAGGTTGTGGTTTCCAAACTCAGTTATGGCTCAGGGAGAACATGTGCAAGTACCCCTAAAAAACCTTCCCTGAGATACAGACATGGAAGTACCATCAGCTCAGAGCCTAGAGGGGCTTGGCAGTGTGGGTGGTGATGGGAGGGGCCCTGCGTGGCATTGACTTGGCTTGGAAAAAATGGAGGGATGTGGTCTAGATACTATGAAGTTAGTGTATACTACACACGCCAGTTGTGGTCAGCAAGCATTCAACAGACTCAGCACTGCTCATGATTTAAGGTGGTTCCTCAAATGTCCGTAGGCCCATTCTCTGCTTGCTTCTGTGCCCTCCCATGGCTAATAATGTATAGGAAAAGGGGAACTTTAAAAGATGAGTGAGGAGGCCCACTCTGTCCTTCCCTGCCGTACCTCTTAAGGCCACTTTCTTGAATTATTTTTTACATTAGGCTCTCCTGTAATTGCAGCCCTGAGATCAGGGGAAAGTTTAATTGCAGCTTCAGGTTAAGCTCAGGCTTCTGCAGTAGCTGCTGTGTCTTCACCAAATTTTGAACTGGAGAAAGAGATGTCTACATGGAAGGAGTGCGCAAGGAACATTTTGAGAGTGAAACACTGAAAAATATCATGAGAAGCGTACAGGAGCCAGAGAGAGAAAAAATGAAAAGGAAAGGAGGGGAGAATGAAGAGGATGCCGCACAGACCATTCTGAAGAGCTGCCATGTGAATATTTACGCACAGACGCAATGCATGCAGACACATAGATGTCCCCATGTTCATAGATACAATTGCATGCATGCACGATACACATTATATGAGATAGTGCCTTCAAAAATTATACCAATTAGAAATCCATCAAGTTTTATAAATATCAACACTATTTATTCACCCTCCTGTACAACTCGTGCCAATATTATGGGGAGATGAGTCGGTTTTGTTTTTCTGCATGTTTTTGGTCTGTCTGGTTCAGGGCTCATGCCCACCCCAGTGGGCATGCTGGGTGGGAATTAAAGCTGGAGTAAAAATGGGTGCCTAGATAGCTGTAGTCCAGAAGAGCTGAAAGAAAGTCTGGCTTTACTGACATAAATTCCCTTATATTTGTTTTTGTATAGTTGAGACATTCAAAGGGAAGTGTCTTTACCTTCCTTTCTAGAAAAACCCCTTCTGGAACCCAAAATGGGCCTTGAGCTATTTTGGAAGTCACCACGTTTCCCATTGCATATAAGCAAGTAAAAGTTATGGATGGGAGAATTACAAGAACGTTTCTTGCTAGAGCCTGGGGCTTAATTATGTAATTATGTTTCTTGAGTAGATTATACATTTCTTCTCATAATTATGTCTACCCAGCAGACTGGAAGGACTCCAAGTTTTCCGTTTTCTGGGATAAAAATGGTTTAGCTATGTTTTGTTGCCTTTAAAATAAAAACAATGTTTAATGGTATAGCTCAGCCAGAGAACTGCACAGGGAAAGAAGTGAGGAAAGTAACAGTTTTCATAAATAAACATTTGAATTAATATAGGTTTGGTAAACAGTACTTCTTTTTTCCTGTTTTATTTCTGGAACTCTGTAGTGGAGGCATTAACTTACACTTTTGATTTATGGCACATTTATTTTTCCCTTCAGCGTTAAACTGGATGGTCGCTTTGGAGTCACATCTTGCCGATATGATAGATTTGCTGAAATTTGGAACAGAGAGATAAATTGCCTGGCCGTGATGCAAGAAAAATACTATTATGCGTGGGCATCACAACAAGCTTCTGTTGCAAATATGGTTCACATCTTCCTAGTAGGCAACGGGAAAAAAGATAACAATGTAATTTTATTTAAGAAGGGAAGAGTTATTGTGAATCTCTTACAACTAGATTGGGGAGACTATAGAGAAGGAAGGAGAAAGGACAAAAGTGTGATATTCCATCCTTGTGGTTTAAAACTGAGTGATTTTTAAATTTTATTTTTAGAGTTTTCTTTTTCATAGGAGTGGTGCAAAAAAACTTAAGTTGCTATTGGCTTTTTTTGAAGACTGATATAAATCTGATTAGTAAATAAACCTCGAACTTCCCCTGCTTCTAAACATGTGGGACGCCCCAGCATGTGCATCTGCACTTCATGGGGTCGTTTCTTGAAATGGTTCTGCACATCCTGGAGCCCCCCCGGCCCCCCCAATGAGTATAGGGGTAGATCAGCGGCAGCAAGGCTATCCTAGTCCTGCATGCTGCATCTGCACTTCTTCCGCCTGGAAAAGCGGTGCTTCCCAATGATGGGAGGCAAATGTGGATCCACCCATTGTTGTAGTCTACCTCCTAACAACACATCCAGTATGGCCATTGACCAGGGACGATGGACATGCAATCTGGAACATGGATAATCGCTTCTCTGTGGGGCTTTAACCCTAACCGTTTTTCAGTTCCTCAAACTCATAACAAGAAGAAAAAGAACTGAAATCAAGTTGACTTGGTCTAGGTCCTAATGGGGAAACAATTCCTAACTTTGACTACATCCAAACATCGCTTACTTATTCTACTACATTTGGATATTCCAGAATAAAGTGTCTCTGGATGTGCTTTATTCTGGAATGTCTGGATCCAGTTCTAATCAGATGAATAGTTTAATAACTTCCCTGCAATTTGTGGCGAGAAACAGGTTTCTCTTTTGTGAGCCTAGACCCCCACTCAGATAGCTATCGTATAGCTTTGTGGTCCATTTTATATTTTAAGTAGTAGTTCTTTGGAAATATGTGTTTTGTTTTAAGTAAGGCCGCATTCCCATTACAAGCGTAACACGGTTTCTCTAAACCAAAATAACACAACCGGATGCAAACACGAATTTGCCTGATCCCATTACTTTCAGCCTTAATTGTGTTCGATCCGGATTCTGAGGATCGTATGTGGCGTACGTGACTCAAGGGGGGAGAATAAGAGAATAGAAGAGCCTTCGGGGGGGGGGGTGTCTCTGTGATTATGTCTTTGCTGTCCTATATTAAATTATAGGAAGCGAGGCGGGGGGTGGCAGACCGAGGCATCTGTTTAATTTGGAGCAAAACCTGTGTGATTGTTTTGATCGATGGGATGGGGCAACGGGTGGGAGTCGTTTCCATGTGTAAAGATGATTAATCCCTGCCTTTCTGCGCACACACAACACACACACACATTGTAGGGCAGAAAGAAATAGATTAGGAATAATATCAGGCGGGATTATTGGTTTTTATACCAGGCAGATGGAGACATAGGGAGCGACTGGAAGGAGGCAGAGGGGAGCTCTCTCTCTCTCTCTTTAATAGTTAGGAGGAATTAAAAGAGAGAGATTTGCCATGCACTGGGTTCAGTTAAATAGGCAGGGAGAGAGAGTAAGAAAAAGGCAGAATTAACTCTCCCTTTCTTTGAGCTGGATTGTGTCTGGGCTGTGATTTTAACTTCAAGGCGATCTCTGCCCATTGGAGTGCACAGAGAGGGATACACGTTTGTGTAGGGAAAGTAAAAGAAAGAATACACGTGAGGTGCCTTCTGCGCACAGGATATAATATAGCCGTGTCTGTTTTGGGTATTCAGAGTGGACTAAAGCAGCATTCAGAGTGAAGGCGCTGAAGTATTTTCTCCCCTTCAGGACTGGTTGACTTAATCCCCCCCCCCATCTCTAAAAAGCCACTTTTTGGGGCTGCCCTGCCCTCTTGCTCCTGGCATGAACACGCCACCCCTAAGGGACCCCTTCACCGAGCCTAACTGGGTGGCTGCCGCTTGCCTGGATGGAGGAAAAACGGCAGCGGGCAGCCAGCAATTCTTTCCCCTCCTCTCCCCATTGCCCAGGGCACACAGCAGCAGTGGCATCTCAAGCCCTCTTCGCCTGCTCACCTCCACAGCCACACATTCACACATTAAACATTCACACATCTCACCGAAACTTCAGCTGCTTTCCTCCCTTTTCCCTTTCTAAAGGTCAGAACTTCAGAGAGACAGACTTACACAGAATTGCAACATTGTTATCAGGTGTGAAGTGGGTGGATTGTTATAGTCACCGCTGCTGTAGGGTGGATTTTTACAATAAAATCACTATCTTTGGAAGCAAGCTATTGGGGGAGGGAAACGCTAAACACACATCCTCATCCCTTAAAACGGTACTGTTCCCACAGTAAGAACTGCAAACCGTTTCAAGCGCACGAACCAGAGCGAGACCTGTTGAAATGAGTGTTTACATTTACAACATATCGGGGCAATTTAACACGTGGAAAGCGTGTTAAGTCAACCTGACTTGGGGACTCCGAGGATCGAAACCGTTTCGAAACCATTTTAAGCTTGTAATGGGAATTCACCCTAAGGGTCCATTTATGAAATAAAGAGGAGAGAGCCCATAATGAGGTGGATATTCAGGAGTCTCGAGTCTGAGACCTGTGATGCAAATGCAAATGAGGCATTGAGCATAAAATGCTGTATGATTTTGTATGTTTAACATTTTAGAATCAGCAATTAAGTAAGGAACAAAGATGAATCTCTCTAGGCCGCAAATGCTGCTGATGGATTTTTTTCTGATAGCAGTTCCAGAAGTGAACATGCTGTTGGCCTCTGGCAATAAAGGCCACAGAGCATGCTGAGAGACCACATCATCTAGGGTTGTGATCACACACACAAAAATGCAGCCTTCCTGTGGAGCAGACTCAGGCATCGGTTTTGCACCATAGGCCACTCCAGGGCTTCGTCCTGTGGAGACAGGCCAGTGCCCAGGAGGCATGGCTTCCCTGTAGACCTGCCAGTTCTCTATAGAAACCCCCCTTTATAACTGTACTCACCCCGAATTAGGGGCCAAGTGCGCGTTATAAAGGGGGCATGGGCACACTTGGGGGTTACAATTGAAACATTAGTGGGCCCCGGGGGTGTGTGCCCGGTGGGGTTCCTGCTAACTGTAGTTGACCCAGTCAGGTCAGCTACAGCCCGCAGGAACCTGGGAAGGGACAGGACCAGATGCCTAGGTCCGTATGGGGAATCCGTCCCCATGTGGCCTAGCCTTCGTGCACCACAGCACTTTACCTGTAGTGCAAAAAGGCCTCAGGATCTAGTTTGGTGTCACAAACAAAACTTCCAGGCTCATTACTAGAAATTCAGCGTGGATCTGTTTGAACCCGAAGGGAGCGATTAAATGGAATCATGACAGCTATTAATATAAATCTCACCTGCCTGGAGTCTATATAATTTCCTCTGATTTGTCTCCTGTTCTGTTCTAGATTAACAGCCAGATACAATCCTAGAACGCCCAGCTCTGTAGAAACCTTTTTATACTGAAAGGGTTGAACTTTGGAGCAGCTTATATTTTTATACAGTTATTTCCAGTATGAACTTAGTAACTTACGGGCCCATTGCAAAGAAGCAGATTATTCAGCAGAATTCAGAGGTGTCATTTGTCCAAATTATACGGAACGTGTTAGCATTAATGGGAGCCCCTTTGGCCCTTATGAAAAAGGTGAGGTGTGTGATAGTGTTGGGTCTTATAAAAGGAAATTCCACATTGCACTATATCTAAGTGTGCTGTTTAAAAAGCCTGTCTAATCTTTCTCCTCAAACAATCTTGGCATATAGTAGTATAAGACATAGTGCAGAGTCCAGAGTACATTGGCTACATCAATTCAAAAACATCTGCACCTTTTGCAGAACCTGGGATGGCATTTCTCTTAAAATACCTCAGTTTTTCTTTTTTTATTCAGCCTGTGTTTTGTGCTTAACTTTTATTTGTACCAATGAAAAATTATGCAATTTGGAGGCAATGTTGTTCTATTTCCCACTTGTTTTTAATTCCTGCAGCTAAACCATATATTAGATTGACTGGATTTCCACAAGGATTTTTCTCTAGAGGTGTCTTAAAATTTTATTACATAAAGGATATTTTTGAATTGCAAAAAAGGGGGGGAAAGAAGCAGCAGCAAAAATGTATTTTCTCTTGTCTGGGATACCTGTTTACTCAAGCCATATTGACTGATGAGGGTCAAACCATTATGGGTACAATATTGTCCTGTTCAGAGAAGGCCGTGCTTTCATGGCCGCCTGTAACATTTTAGACTTGCAGAAGAGTTGTTTGTCAGGCTTACTCTACCATTGAATCTTACGGTTTTCACTTTGACTGTTGCCAAACTATGTTTGTATCACACAGCAGCACATTATTTCTTGCCAAAAATCTAAAGCTGAGCCCAGGCTTTGTCAGACTGGTTTTATCTGCCTCCTAGTAGTATTTTTCTTCTTTATCTGTCCACCTTCATAGGTCTTCTTAATGGCATGCAGCTATATTTATGCTGCAGGTGCTGCTGTTGTGTGAGGTCATGTGTCTTACAGGAAATAAACCATCTTGGTATTAAAATGAAAAGTGACAAGTCCTGGACAATAAGTAGAAAGTATGAAGGTGGCTTAGCTATTAGGATCTTGTAAAACAAAGAAGTAGCGGCTTGTGAATCCATTTTTGTGTTTTGGTTGATCTTTTAAAAAGGGAAGTGATGCATTTCTAGTGCAAGGAGATTATGAAGGGAACGTGTAGTGTAACTACAGGAAGTATGCGTGATTTCCATTTTTAGAAATTCAGAAATTTGCAAAGGAAACAGAACAAATTAGAGCACGTGGTTAAATTAGGTTTCTTTGTGTGTTGAAATTTTGAAACTAATTTTTAGTGAAAACACTGCTACTCTTCTGAGCGGAAAAAGATAGGCTTTAATATTTCCTGTGTCAATAGACACCCAATAGCTCCAAAGAAAGGAGTAAGACACCTGCTTTGCCATGCATTTTTCACAGCTGACGCGATGAAATTGTTTCTGCACCTCCACTCTTTCCCTCTGGGCTCAAACACTTTCGGCTGTAGCTCCATCGTTCTTTGCTCTCAACAACCTTGGCAGCTGGGTAGTGGGAGCAGCTTATTTACATCTGCAAAGCTCTTCCGGTGATACTGTAAACACATCTCTAAAAGTGGGGTAAAACTGAAATAGGTGTGGATGCAGGTTTGTGTAACAACCACTGAAGATCAAATTCACTTTCATATTTCCAGTATCAGCTAACGGGAGAAGGCAGTTTTAATCCCATTGTTTAAAGATGAATGATTACATTGGGCTGTAAGTGCTAAACATTCTTGCTATCCTGTTAATTCGTTTTCTAATTTATTTTTAAAGAGGGAAAAGCATAGTTTTCTTTAGCCAAAGTGAACAAAGTAACAGGTCTCTGGTCTTGGATGACATTTTACAGATTTTTTTAAAGAACAGAAATCCAGTATGACATGGTTCATCTCCCAGCAGGTAGTATATTGCCACTTTTAAGAAGTGACCGAATACAACTATCAGATCACGTAGTGGAAAACATTACTGATGGGAACATTTTCAGAAGAACAGAAGTGGCAGGAGTTAGCGTAAGAAAAGGCTGTTTAAATTACTGAAGGATATCCACAGGTTGCAAGGCGTGATCCAATTTATTACAGAAAGAAGGGCTGGGGTCTGGGGGCGAGGCCCGCCACCCTCAGCAGGGAGGCAGGTGGGCACCTGGGAAGGGGATTTTTGGTTATGGCCCCCAGGTTATGGAAGAGTCTCCCCCTCAAGGTGTGTCATACCCCTTCTCTGTATACATTTAGGAAGGCAGTGAAGACGCACCTCTTTGCCCTGGCCTTTGTGACCATCCCCCACCCCTCATTGTAGATATTGGTATTCTAATATTTAGTATACATTTTCAAATATGCTGGATTTTTTAAAAGTGTTTTTCTGGATATCACTGTTTTAATCTGTTGTTTTAAAACTTGTAACCGTCCTGAGACCTACGGGTATAGGGCAGAATATAAAATATAATATATAAATAAATAATAAATAAATAAATAAATAATACTGTGCATACACTCAATTTTTATTAATCAAATTATCAGGGATCATCTATGGTATATTTTCTTTTTGTTTTTACTGTCATTTTAAACTTTATTTGTATCATGTTATGTTAGTCAACAACTTGTTTTTAGTTTTGTTTGAGTTTGATAGAAGTCTTTTGGAATGATAACTTAGTAAAGAACAGAGAATTTATTTATCTAGCATATGACAAATTCAAATAGTTTAAACAATGTGACAGAACCAGGAGATCCCTTAAGATTGTCTGATTTTAGATGGTGGCCTCCAAGCAATGCTCTTTGGCACCACAAGGGGAACACGTGTGACTTAAGGAGTGTCACGGACACAAGCGGTCCTTGTTCCCCAGAACAGAGAAAGAGTCCTAATAAGCAATTTTTGCAATGAAAGAAAGGAAGCAGTGGTAGAAAATGTGGAATCTTATGGTTGCTCTACAAACCATTTCTGATTGTAGGTGATAATTCCTGGCCCATGGGCACTCTTAGAGATGACTGAAGACTGATTAAGGGCAAGGATAGTGGATGCAGCATAAATGTTGTTACCCGCCCTGAGACCTTCAGGTGTAGGGCGGGATAGAAATGCACATAGTAAATATATAAATAGAAAGTGGTTATGGGTAAAGTAGTGTGTAGTTTACTCCCTGCACCAGATCCAAGTAAAAGCGTAAACTTCTTTGGTCCTTGCAATTAAGAAAAAAAGTACACTGTTCAGTCATGCTAACAACACTTTTATCTTATGATTTGCTGTTTCCAGGACACAGACAGAAGCTTGATGACTCTAAACCTAGTTTGTTCTCTGAGCGCCTCAGTGATTTAGGTCGCATTCCTCATCCCAGTATGAGAGTAGGGGTCCCGACTCAGAGCCCACGGCCCTCTTTGAACTCTGCACCAAGCCCTTTTAATCCTCAAGGACAGAGTCAGATTACAGGTAAGAGACAGAACCATGGGCTCGTATGGGCCATGGAGATCGTTGATTATAGGACTTGTTGTTTCAAAATGTAGACGAATAAGATTGTTGGCTAGTGGAGAGCAAATACAAGTTAGCCGAGAGTCATTTTAGCATTTATGACTGAAAACTGTTAGCTTAGACTTTTTCATTGGAAGCCAGAATATCAGATGAACAATGAAGCTAGGAAAAAAGGATTTTTGAGTTATTTTGTGACATTGATCGTTTATATATTAATAAATACATGTGAATTTTCTAGCTAGGATTGCTTTTTGGATGACTGATAAATAACGCAGAACTTTACCACTTTGATAATTCTGAATCATATCTTGCAATTAATATTGATATTTGTAAAAATATATCCAGAATGGGAGTTCAAAATGTTTGCAAGTAAAGAGATGAGTTTTGCTATTGAAAATGGCACAAGTACAGAGAGAGAAAAATTTGAACTTCTGGAGCTTCGTTAAAGAGAATAAACCACTCGAATCCATTCTTGGTTTTCCAAAAAGAGCCATGCAAGTTACCTTTTTGGTGCCAGTTTGCTGATATGTGCAGCTCTAAGCAGGAGGATTTGTTGCCTGGTTTGGTTATCCAACAACATTGAGGGCAACCGAATTTGGTTCATCGTCTCATACCGTCATAGGGTCTGGCAGTCTCTCTTCTTATTTGAAAGGTCACAGACCAGAACCAACAAATGTTTAAAAATACATAAAATTTACATAAAAATTATTTAAAATCACAGTATACTGATAAATTCAATTGAAAAATGAAAACCAGTCTATGTACTCAAAAGACCCTTGTTTGTCAACATCAATATTCCAAATGAAGCCTGACCAAAATAAGTTTGTGCTTATAAAGTTTGGACTTTGTGATTCTCTTAATAGGCCCCCAGATGCCATGACTGTGCTACAGTGTTGGTGCATGTTCAGCTTCTGATCCACCAGTACACCAAGATCCATTCCATGTACTGTTGCCGAATCAGATTTTCCTAAACATAAACTTGTGTTTTTCATTTTTTTTTACGCAGGTAGCAGGACATGACATTTTTCTCTGTTAATTTTCATCCTGTTTGTTTCAGCCTTGTTCAAATCTGTTTACGTTTGGAATCCTCTCCCTCTGTTCCAAATAATTAGCCTCCCATCTCTATTTTGTTTTATCTTCACGTTTATTCTGGATTCTCTGGATTCCCTTGTCCAGTCTTTTATAAAAATGTTGACCAGTATAGGGTTTAGGACAAACCACTCAAGACTTAGTTCCAGGTGGATGTGAAACTGTGACTGTGCCTCAGGTGTGATCATTAAGCCAATTATGGATCCACCTAATAGTTGCGTCATCAAACCCCATCTGGCTTTTTTATTAACAAAGTTGTCTTGCTGAACTGAGGATATATTATGCCTATGACATTTCTCTGGATATTTAAGACAGTAGTTCTACCATAAAAGTCTGGCATGACTTGATCATCATAAATCCATGTTGACTCCTGTTCAAATTTAGATAGACATGCTATTTAATAATCTGCTCAAAGACCCTGCTTGGAATTAACATCAGGCTCTCAGGCCTATAGTTTCCCAGGTCCTCCTCCATTCCTTTTTTGAACAACAAGAAGAGAAGAAAGTTGGCTTTTCTACCCCCCTTTTCTCATCCATTTAAGGGGACTCAAAGTGACCTACAGACCTTCTGTTCTTCTCCCCACAACAGACATGCTTTGAGGCAGGTGGGGCTGTGAGAGCTCAGAGGAGAGCTGTGACTAGCCCAAGGCCACCCAGCTGGCTTCATGGAGGAAGAAGAAGAAGAGTTGGCTTTTCTTACCCATTTAAGGGGACCCAAAGTGGCTGACAAACCTTCTGTTCTTCTCCCCACAACAGAACACCCTGTGAGGTAGGTGGGGCTGTAACAGCTCAGAAGAGAGCTGTGACTAACCCAGGGTCACCCAGCTGGCTATGTGGAGGAGTGTGGAATCAAACCTGGTATTTCCACATAGGAGTTCTGCTCCCTAACCGCTAGACCAAACTGGCTCACTTTGAGGCAACATTTGCCCTCTTTTAGTCTTCTGAGACCACTCTCGTTCTTCAGAAATTTTCAAAGGTTGCAAAAAGCATTTCAGCCCTTACCTCTGCTAGTTATTCAGTACCTGAGGAAGTAATTCATCTGGCCCCTGAGACTTGAATTCATCTAGATTAGCTAAACATTCCCTCATCTTTTTCTTGTGTATCCTGAGCATCAGTTCTTCATCCAGTAGCGTAATGAGGGCCAGCTGGATCTTCATCCTTCCCCTGAGCAAAAACAGATGCAAAATAGGAATCAGAAGTTCTGCCTTCTCATTGTTATCCTTAACCATTTCACCATTCTTTCTCTTTAGCAGACCTGCAGCCTTTTTGACTTTCCTTTTGCCTCTGCCATGTCCAAAGGGCCTTTGTTGTTCTTTTGGTGATCTCTTGCAAGGCCAGTTCATTCTGAGCTTTAGCCTTTCTGACACTTTCCAGACTGCACTTTATTCTTCTTTAGATACACTCCCCTCCATTCATTATTTTTTTCTCTATCTGTCTGCACTGGTTTCTTTAGATGCTTCCTAGTCTTTCTTATTGTAGAGTTTGAAAATGTGCCTTCAGTGACTCATTTTGCAGGATTAATCATCTTTCTTGGATACGGCTCTCCTTGGGGTACTGGAATTGGATGCAAGAACATTTGTATTCGTTAAAATAGATCCCCTTCAGACATGGTAGTGTCCATATTTGATGCGGATGTTCAATCCCATACAAATCCCATACGAAGCTTCATATGAATGTATGAAAACATTCAATTCGAATGTTAGTCTTTGAATGTGCCAACATTCTATTCACCTATGAATGGCCAAATTGGGCCACATTTCAGTGTTATGAAATTCGTGCCATCCCTTGTGGGCAGTAATCTGTAGGACTGAAGAATATTGGCAGTCTATTTGATCACATCCTGGATTCAAGTACTTGGAAGGTAACCCAATTCTCACGTCATCATGTCAGGTCTGCCACAGTTCCTCTCAGTATGAAATCCACTGCCGCCACCACCACTCACCTTTTCATCTTTAAGGCACCAATTGGGTTCTCCAATCAGTAATGATCACAAACTGCAATTCCAGAACAGCACGTCCCTCCTAGAAATTTCTTCTTGTAGGTGTATGAGCTTGCAATTGGGGCAGATGACACTGAACTCCTATTCAGGAGAAAGGCAAACATACCTCATTTACAGGTGATCACGAAGATCTCCTCTCTAATTCTGTTGCTTGAAATGGATTGGAGTCTCCCATGTGTTTTCCTGCTGTGAAACTCTCACACAACTCTCCTTTTGTTCCCAGGAGCCTCAGGGAAAGATAAGCCTAAACGAAACTGCTCCTTTCAGCCAGGGAATGCCATTTGGGCCCTTGGCTCCTCCTCACGTGGTAATTCCCCAGCTGAAACCCCTCACCACACTGACAGTGTTCTCAACAAACAGATCACACAAAGACTGTCTCAATGATCTCCAAAATGGAAGCCCCTCACAGCTCAAGTGTTTGCCCCCATCTCCTCTTTTCCTGGCCTTTCCCCCACCCCCACCCCCAGATTTCTCTGTGTAGCATTTTTTGTTCCATGGGTTCTGGTCGTGAACTTCTGAGCTTAAACTCTAGTCTGGACTTTGTTCTTGCCAAAATTCCGGGCCTCTGACCCTGCTCTAGTTGCTGGTGAACAGTTTGCTCCCAGATAGTGCAACCCAGAAAGCTGTCACCCTCTTGCACAAGCATCACCCGCCCCATCACACATGCAGGTAACTTCTTCTCTCACCTGTCCTGCTTCTGGACAGTCTCACCCAAAGTCCTACGCTTCACTCTGGCTGTGAGGGCCAGCAGCAGCCTCTGAATTTCCCTTTCTTCCTTTGCCAGATCTTTCTTCGCTTGAAGTGACATCAGATCTGACTGTGTGGCCTTGTCACTGTTGTAGAGAAAAAATTATTCTACAAACCGGCCAGGGCTGCTGATGATCAGGCTGCAAAATGGTTGCCAGGGATGTCTTCCTGCCATATATAAAATATACATTTGTATTATAACCAAAAAAGAAAAGAAAGAAGAGACAAAAATATGGATAGAACTGCATGATGCATCTGGACTTTATGATACCTGGTTACTACTTCTTTGGATAGGAAGAGGGAACAAGAAATTGTGTTTTGCTGGAGGTATAGTTCAGACATTTATTTATTTAAGAATTTATACCCCACCCTCTGCCAAAAGATCCCAGGGCAGCTTGCAACAATGATATATAAAAACATATCATCTTCCCTGACTCCCCCCAACCTTCCAGACTGAACATGCTGCCACCATTTTGGCTGCTGGGTGTGGGTGGAGGGAGGCCACCTAAGAAGGCGCATTGGAACAATGCCTTGTAGAAAAATCTAATAGTAGGAAAGGCCACATTTACTGTGAGGAAATAAAATGCACATGATAATTCCGCTTGGCCCTTTTAAAAATAGTTTTGCAAGAAAATCAGATAACGGCTGCATCTCCATTATAAGCTTAGTTCAGTTTCCCTAAACCGAAATAATAGAACTGGATGCAAACGCAAATTTGCCTGTTCCCATTACTTTAAATTTAATCACGTTCAATCTGGATTCTGAGGATCGTATGTGGCGTACGTGACTCAAGTGGCTACTTTTTAAAAGCCGCTTTTCGGGGCTGCCCTGCCCTCTTCCTCCTGGCGTGAACATACCACCCATAATGGACCCCTTCACCGAGCCTGGCTGGGTGGCTGCCGCTTGCCTGGATGGAGGAAAACTGGCAGTGGGCAGCCAGCGATTCTTTTCCCTCTTCTCCCCATTGCACAGGGCACACAGCAGTGGTGGCAACTCAAGCCCCCTTGCTTTAAACATTCACACATCTCCCAGAATCTTCCCCTGCTTTTCTTTCCCCTTTAAAGGTCAGAACTCCAAAGAGTTAGAATTGTGCAAAATTGCAACATTGTTATCAGGTGTGAAGTGGTTGGATTGCTACAGTGTAATGACTGCTGTGAAGGTTGGATTTTTACACTGAAATCACTGTCTTTGGAAGCAAGCTATTGGGAGAGGGAAACCCTAAACATGGATTCTCATAGGGTTCCAACAGTAAAAAATGTAACACGTATCAAGCGCACGATCCGGAGTGAGACCTGTTGAAATGAGGGTTAAAATTTACAGTGCTTTGGGGCGATTTAACATGTGGAAACCATGTTAAGCCAAACTGACGTGGGGTCTGCGAGGATTGAAAATGGTTTGAAACCAAAATAAGCTTGCCATGGGGATTCGGCCAACATGTTGGAGGTCTAAAACTATTTCAGAAATTGTATTAATTTTTAAAAGTAGGCAACTTGATTTGAAACAAAAATTCAGAAAACTGTTTCATAAATACTCATTTGATAAAACAGATTTGATGGGTCTTTTTATTTTTATTTTGAGATAGAAATAAAATATCCCATCCAACAGTGCTTTTAATTATTTGCATGAAGGTGATGGGAGAAGGGGAAGTTTCATTTGCTCATCAGTCGTCCATCCAACAGTTTGGTGAAATGGGAGCAGGATTGCCAGTCCAAGCCTCACCCACTTCCATGGGCCTTTACAGTATGTGTCCCCATTATAAGGACTGCTGCTGTCTGTAATGTGAATTTAACTTATACATAATAGTAGCGGTTATGGGGGTTTTATGGTTGACCATCCTGAACAATAAAGTTTGGAAGAGTGAAATATGGAAAGGCATACTGAAAATAGAATATTTTAGGAGCACATGAAAAGCACTGCCTCCCCTGAAGCCATCAAACCAGAGTGAAATACAGTATTTTTAAATAAGGAAAATTATAAGAACTTCGCTTGTGAAAGGCATCTGAGTTATGTCCCTGAAGCAGAAGGAGAAGAGTTTGCTTTTCTACCCCAGTTTTCTTGCCCATTTAAGGGGACCCAAAGCGGCTGACAAAGCTTCTGTTCTTCTCCCCACAACAGAACATCCTGTGAGGTGGGTGGGGCTGTGAGAGCTCAGAAGAGGGCTGTGACTAGCCCAAGGTCACTCAGCAGGCTTCATGGAGGAAAAAGAAGAGTTGGTTTTTCTACCCTGCTTTTCTCATTTAAGGGGACTAGCTTCGTGGAGGACGATGGAATGGAACCCAGTATTCGCAGATAAGAGTCCAGCTCTTTAACCACTAGACCAAACTGGTGTTTTCCCATTTGGTTGCTGCCTGGAAGGAAGGTGAAAGGCTAGAAAGACTCAGCTCCTTGTTCCTTTCCAGGTGGTACTACTATTCAGAGACATGTCACAGAAATGTGCAATTCTACTTATGGTTTGGGCTTTAGTAGTTTCCATATTGTTCCCTTCCTGGATACGTTTTATGTTTTTCTGAGACAGAAAAAATGCTCCTGATGTTTGGATACAAAATAAATGGTCAGTTTCCCCAGATGTGTAACTAGGACTGCTTTATGTTGCATTCCTAAACAAACTTACCTAAACTATATGCAGTTGAAAATGGGAATTAGTTCTGAATAGGCACCCACATCGTTGGTCTTGGTTTAAGTGCCAAATTATGTTAGGATGTTAACTAGGAACACATTTCCTTTCTGGCTCCGTGTACTAATGATTGTATACTGTCGCACAGCTAGATTAGAGACTTTATAATTTTTGAAATGTTGCTTGCTTCTCTTGCTCACTCGGCAGTCCAGTATTTGTCTTGCTCTGTTTCTGCAATTGACAGCAGACTGGACCTTGCCTCCTAGGCTGTGTTCCCACCTGACTTTTTAAAATCCAGGTTGAACTTTTTAAATCTAGATTCAGGACTGAGTGCACAATCTAGCTGTCCCCATTTCCTTGAGGATAACATGGGATGAATCCGAATACTGGTGTTGCTACTCAAACCGCAAAAAAACCCAGCATGGAGAAACAGGGCCTTTTAATCTCTGCCCCTGTCCAACTACTGTTAAACCTATCCCACAGAATCAGCTGCAACAGAAGCAATCATCCCTTTCACACTCTCCCTTTCAAATCAGAAGCTCCCTTTGTGCTTAAACAGGAGAGCGAAAGAACTGACAGCGCAAAGCAATTCCCTTTCAAATTAAGGGAGCTCATACGGAGGGAGAGAGAGGCTATTACTTTCAGTTTCCCTCCCCTCTGTAAAATGAAGGCTTGCAGTTTAGTTTTACCTTGCTGTGCAGCCTTGCTACAATGTATCTCTTGAGGCTTGTGCTTTTAAAAAGTTTTCCTGCTACCATCTCTCTCCTAATTGCGGTGTGTTCAGTGCAGGCATGGCGAGAGAAGGGAGAAGACGTTCAGAGATGTGAAATCCCACCCACCCACATCTGGCAGGCATTGGCCAGAAGGATAGATCTCTGCCCCAAATAGTCAGGTAGAGTTCCCAAAGGCAAAAAAAAAAAAGTGGGCCAGGCTTCAAAAGGGGACCAAGAACAGTTTTTGTGAGGACTTTTTTTTCTGTGAATTTTTGCAGAATTGTCCTCATAAAGTACGGGAATAAAAAAATAAATGGGATCTCCTGGTCCTGAAAACAGATTTGATTCGGATTTAAACTTGCAGCCCTAGTAAAACTCCATCTGCACAGGTTGGAGCATAGAGGGGATAAGGTGCCCCAAACAATGTCCTTGCCCCAAACCTATTTTTGAGGTCTACTGGCATATTGGGAGATGGTATATCAGACCATGGTGGAGCCATATTGGCAGCACCACATTTAGAGCATCTGGAAGTGCTCTTTGTGAGCTCCGAGCTACAGGGAGCCAGCACAAGGGCTGGCATGGAACAGACCACTCCAGCATGGTCAGCTTTGTTCCTCACTAGGAGCAATCTGTCCCGTTTAAGATGAATTGCTTGTTCTGGACCAGAGCATCATGCTCCAGTCCAGCCTAGTGGGGATGCCTTTGGTCTGGAACCAGAATGGCAAGTGAAAGTCTTGCTAAATGTGGTAGTTGTTCAAATTCATATAAATACTGGCTAATGGAAAAGAACAGCCAACAGAAGCAGGATTACAGGATAATTTGTACTGTGGAAGAGAATTCTCATTCTTTGTTGGACATTTGAAGTACGCTTTGCCTTTTTGAGGATGATTATTTCCATCATGCTCAAAGATTTGCATTTACCCAGCTGCATATTTTTCTTACTGTTGTCAAAACCAGGCGTACTTCTGTCATGTGCATCCAAAGCACTCTGTGAAGAAGGAACACTGGAAAATGTGTACAGAAAGGAAGGAAAGAACATAAGATTTGCAGATCAGAATTTAAGTTCTGTAGTGGAATAAATTGAATACAGGGATGATATGACTCAGTTTGATCTTATACAACTAAAATCACTGAAGGATATTGAAGAGTTTCCCCATATTTTCTCTATTTTGTTTCCCTGTCGTGCATTCAGATTTTAAAAGGAATTTTATCTTCTGCTTTAAAACAGTACCAATGTTAGAATTTCCTGGTGTTCGTATTATACTCTCTCAGTAATATTTCTTCATTATGGAGAATGTTTTTCTGTAAAAAACAGATGTAGATTTGTGCAGCCAGTAAAAGCAATATGATGTGCTACATGTGCCATATTATCGTTAGATTACGTATGGGCACATTCAGTGTCAGAATGAGGCCCCTGTATTCTCTAGTCAGTTTGAACATTTTCTTCAGCTTAGCCGGCTTGCTTGTTCCATGTTGTCCTGAGAAATTGCTTAAGTAAAACAGAATGCTATTTAGGACTGTGTTTCTAGTTATATGCTTGTTTTTAATTATTCATTATTTATTTAACATTACCAAATAGAGCACTTCATGGGTCAGGTTTGAGGACTTCCTGGTAAGTGTGAGAGATTGTTTTTAAAAGATCAATAAAAAAGAAAGAGAGAAATTGATGCAGATGCTACAGGGGGATAATAAATATTTCATCGGTTATGTTGGGTTAGTAATAGCGCAATACTTAAAATAGGCAATTCATAAAAAATAATAATAATCTCTGAAAAGCACAGGTGAACACAATTGTTTCCTTCCCATAAAATGTATTTCGTATATGGTCAAATCCATCTGAGGAATAAAGAGGCAGATGCTGACCAAGTATTATATTTTCTTCTCCTATCAACACTTTGCATTTTAATTTCAGCTCAGCCCTTTCTCTCTCACACATTCACACAATCACAAAGATTTAAACTCTTTTGTGGTAAGCATTAACACAATGCTTGACATGTTTCAGGGTAATGGTGCTCCTTGACTTGGTTGACAGCCTGTATTGTTCCATAGTATTCTGTATTGTCCTCTATGTTGTTCAGCGTGTTGGGCCTAGTTGCACTTTGCTCAGTGCAGTGGTATTCCACTGAGGCGAAGATCAGGCATGGAGGGGGCCACCTGCACTCAGCCCAACCAGACCACCAGCACTTGAAGTGAGATGGCCCAGCCCAGGCAATGGCCACAACATCATCCAGCTTGTGCCTAGATCTTGCCATAGGGATTTGCTGTGGTGCATGACTATATACCTGCAGCTGCACTGTCCACTTGCAGCTTTGCACCTGCTGCTCCAGGTCAAGCTATGGGCAAGATTTCAGTTGTCCGCAGCTAGTGAAGACTGGGGCAACTGGAGTGAGCTCTGGGGTGGCAGTGGTGCAGTGTGCAGATGGGTCTCGTCAGGAGTGGCCGGGACCATTTCTGGAGGTAAGTGTGGACAAGCCCATCCAGAGTTTTCAGCAGAGGAATTGTCTCCAGAGAACTTGACTTTAAGAGAACTCAGGAGGGGCAGCCCACTGTCTAGCTGGCTGAATTTGAGTATGAAGCATGGCCTCGTGAAGGGACAGTCGAAAGATGAGCATTTGGAATGTGCTTTCTGCCTGGAAATCCTTTGCCAGGGACAGTGGAGTTCTCCATAGTAAGGCCCATCCTGACCCACTTGAATTCAGTTAACAGATTGGGGCAACGTTTTGGAAGCAAGAGAGGATGTACTCTTTTTAAAATAAATGATTTTTAAGAAAATCTTTTTTTTCCCAATATGAGCATTATGAACTGGGCAGTTGTATGACGACTGTATTTGTTTTGAGCTTCAGCAGTTCCTCCGATGTACCTGAAGCTTTACTATCGCTCTCAGGAGAATCTTTTTTTGGGAAACCAGCAGAACCCCGCCCATGTAGTTGTTGTGCCTGTGGATGCCCTTTTTCATTGCTGGTGCTCTAGAGCCATTGAGAGAGTCTGAGGCCCTTGGACTTTACTTTCACATTAGGATTTATAGTTCTACCTCTGGTAGAAGACAAAAATGGTGCCTAATAAAAAAAGATCTGAGAATGTCGAACAGAAGAATTAACAACCATAGCTGCATTCTGTCTTTGGAGTAATATCGGTAGAATGGCTCCAGAATGCTGCTGTTTAATGTAAATATATGGTAATTTTCAGCAAATTTCCACTGTGGACCTCTGATAGCATAAGTCAGACTATTACTGTCATTTTTGTTTATTTTGTTCTTTAGCTTTCCTTTCTGTATACAAGATTGTCTCTTTTTAAAATATTGGAGATTAAGGAACCCATTGCATTCACTGTATATGAAAAATGGGTTAATCACTGCTGCTTTAATCAACTTTCTTCAGTGCTGCAACCTCATCAATAATAAAACCTAAGAAAGAGAGTATTCCAAATAGATCAGCCCAAATAGTGCATGGATCAAAGCCTGATTTGGCATGGTGAAATGCTCTTTCACATACAATGGGTGTTTTTCCACTGAGCTCCTTTGATCCGGATCTAAGAAGATCCGGATCTAAGGAATGGGTACTTGGATCTAGTAGTTCCAGATTAAGGGAAGTACCCAGTGTGTTTCCACGGGTGGTCTAGCAGCCAATAGCAATGGGTGCTAGCCTGCCTGCTGTGAAACACCAGAGCACCCATTTGCAAAACCAGATCTACCAACAAGGGGTCTGCCTGTCACCCCAGGTGTTTTGAGGGACGGGGGGTGCAGTCTCCAAAGTTGCCTTCAGAGATTAGCAAAGGCTCTGAAGAGAACTGCTTGCAAGAGCTGGCTCCAAAGTCCCTCTGAAGTTACCTTTGGAGGTTAGTGCAGGCTCCGCAGAAAAACCCTTGCAAGAGCAATGCTGCTGTCAAAGGCACCAGAGGATCCTACGGAGTGCTTGACAGCGGCATTGCTCTTACAGCGTGAGCCAGTTTGGTCTAGTGTTCAGGGAGCCGGACTCTTATTTGGGAATACTGGGTTTGGTTCCGCCCTCCCCCATGAAGCCAGCTGGGTGACCTTGGGTGAGTCAGAGCTCTCTTCTGAGCTCTCACAGCCCCACCTACCTCACAAGAGATTTTGTTGTGGGGAGAAAAATAGAAAAGCTTTGTCAGCCGCTTTGAGTCCCCTGAAATGGGTGAGAAAAGCGGGGTAGAAAAGCCAACTCTTCTTCTTCTCCTTCTCCTCCTCCTCCTCCTCCTCATTCTTCTTCTTCTTGCAAGGGTTTTTTCTGCAGAGCCTGTGCTAATCTCCGAAGGCAACTTTGGAGCCAGCTTGAGTTTAGGGCACCCTCCCAAGGGTACATCCCCCCCTGAGCCTCCTCTAGACCCCATTGCCAAATTGTAGTGGAAACATGCTCCCTACAATCTGGATTTGAAGGCTGAAGACCCCATTGTAGACCCCCTTTAATTTTGTTGTCTTCCATAGATGCATTCTAGATCACAGTTTACGTTTTGAGCTTTGCATGGTATGCTACTATCTACAAAGTTTCTTATCCAGAGAATCTTAGTTGAATTTTGTTTCTTGGTGGTGATATTGTATGACAGACAGATCTTTGTCACTTTTAGGTTACATTTGTGTGAATGTGGTCCAAATATATAAAAATGTAATTTTCTAATATCTGTAGTTGAAATGCCTTAGAGTTATGGTTAAGCACGCAGTTCCATCCACAAATTTTGAGGACAGATTGTCATTCTAAAACTTTCTGACTTATCCCATTCACAAGCATGCTCAGTTCTGGTGAAATGAACATATCCTCAGCTGTTGTTACTCTGTTAACTTGTACTAATCTACTTCTTATCTTGAAACTTTTCTGTTTGAATCTTTAATTCTTCAGCCTTTCTTCCATAGATGAGCTCTCAGATTTCCCCCAGGTTTTCTGTATCTTGATTCTGTCTTGATTCTGAGTAAGGAGGCTGCCATCTTCCAGTTCATCCCTTCCTGCCATCTAAGTTGCAATGTTAAGCCTGCATCCCCACAATGGGGACTGGAGTGCTGCAAGCCTGAAGCAGTTCTTACAGCCCCAGAGGCAGGGCATACGCTGTGTTTACTCTGTTCATCCCACCTTCTCACAGGCTTTGACATTGGCAAATGAAAGTGCTCTGGTTTTAAAATTACAGGACAGTTCAATTTCAAGGCATGCCTGAAATTGCAATGAAAATTGGCTGTTTTGCACACATACAGAGTGCAGCACATTTTAAAGCAGTGGCACAAGTGTCAAGGGCAGCAAGCTCCCTCAGAGTCATTCTGCCCACTCTGCAGAAAGGATGCCTGCAGGGACCCTTCCCAGCCCTCAGAGACATGTTGCATGCCCAGCGGACACCATGATGTGGATGCCACATGCCTTAGCCATTCATGGGGCATTTATTCAACCTGGTGTGGCTATACTTCTAATATCTTTCTAGGAAAATCCACCTTTTTTGCATGCTAGGTACTCTTAGCAATTGTAAGAGCACATAGAATCATAGAGTTGGAAGTGACTTCTAAGGTCATCGAGTCCAACTCCCTGCTCAATGCAGGATTTCCTACATATTGCAGATAGATGTCCGTCCAGCCTCTGCTTGCAAACCTCCAGCATTACCTTCCATGGCAACCTAGGCCTTTTCTCACTTTTCAGGTTAGGACAGTCTAGAACACATGTAGACGCATTCCTTTCCTGCCTACGTCCAGATGGGGAAAGTGTCCCGAACTGTCTTAGCCTAACTGCATTACATCCATTCCGGCTATAATGCGAAAAGGCCTCCTATTTCAGTTACTGAGCACCCTCACTGTCAGGAAGTTTTTTCTAATATCTAGTCTGTATTGACTCCCTTGAAGTTTCATCCCGTTGTTTCTAGTCCTCCCATCTCGTGCAAGTGAGAATAGGGACGATCCCTCTGCATTGTGACAGCCCTTGATATACTTGAAGATTGCTATCATGTCTCCTCCCAGTCTTCTCTTCTGTAGGCTAAACATTCCTAGATCCTTCAGTCTTTCCTCATAGGGCATAGTTCCAAGATTGCTAACCATTTTGATAGCCCTTCTTTGAACTTGAAACATGTATATTGAAATATAGTGATGATTTGTGAATCTGCTTTGAGCTTCGGGTCCACAGAAACCCACGCACAGCTTCTTCATCACTCTCAAAAGAAGCCTGTAGTTCCCATACAAGGGAGCATCAGAAATAAGAAGATTCTTATTTCTTTGTAACATTTGTTTTATATGTATTCTGTTTAACTGATGTGTGTGTTTGGAAAAAATAGGCAACCAACATGCACACAGAGTGGAATATCTTAAACCTACTGTATGGAAGACTTTTACAACCATCTTCATATAGTACAATAAGGCCCCGCTGTAATGTGTGCAGGTTTCAGTATAATCCAGTTTACTCATTGAGACTTTGCTTTGTATTTCACTGTTTTCACTTTAGTGCATTTTTCATAATATTAAAAGGTTTATTACTTAATGTTGGTTTTGCTTTACACCACAACTTGCCGAAATGCAGCACTCGGGACCCTAAGTTATATGGGGCCCTAAGTTACAATCCTATATTTCATCATGTAGTTGTTTCATATTTAAAGATTTGTGTACCATGGAGCCATTGAATATGTTTAAACTTGTGTTCACATTGAAGGGGAAAAAACCCTTTGAGGTGACTTAGAGATGCTTGGCAGGTGGGATAGTTCACAGGCCAGCCTGCCTGTTATGGTTCTGCTGCCCTGCCCCAATTTGCTCTTTAAAGCCAGAGTTCTAAAACGAAAACCCCTCAGTTCAGACTCAAATGGAAAGGTCCTGGCTGTCAGAACACCCCCATAGCTGTGGTACAGTCCAGGACTTCTAGTATAGGCCAGCCTTATTAACTATTGTAGGTACTTTATTAAGTAAATAAATTAAACAATAACAACAACAGCAAGTTTCTTTTTAAAAATATATTTTATTGATTTTAAAAGCAATATGACATTAAAAAACAATTAAACAATATCTATCATACAATTTCTTGTACCTTCTCTTAGTGTGTATTGCTTTATTATTCTGTATGACTTCCCGTTTCTCCGACTTCCCTTCTTAATACCGCTTGTTCCTTTGCTTCTTTATTCATTCTTGTTGTTTTCTGACTGCCTTCTTGTTTTTTAGTCAAAACCTTCTGTCGACACTTGTAGTTCGTGTAGATAGTTAATAAAAGGGTGCCAGTCTTCTACAAATTTATCCATTGTTCTATCATTTAACAAGTTTGTCAGTTTATCCATTTCTGCCAGATCAACCAGTTTAATTAACCATTCGTATTCCGTAGGAATCTCCTTCTCCTTCCATTTTTGTGCGTATAGTAATCTTGCTGCCGTCACCATATATGATACCAATACATTATTATCATCCAAAGAGTTATCTATTATACCCAACAAAAACAATTCTGGTTTAAATAAAAAATGCTTCTTTAGTATTATTTTCATACTCTTATAGATTTGAGCCCAGTATTTCTTTGCTTTTTTACATGTCCACCACATATGGTAGAACGTTCCTTCTTCTTTCTTACATTTCCAACATTTGGTTGATATATTTTGATAAACTTTTCCTAATTTATGTGGTGTTAAATACCATCTATACATCATTTTATAAATGTTTTTTTTTAATAATGTACAATTTGTAAATTTCATATTCTTTGTCCACAATTTTTCCCATTGTTCCATCTGTATATTTGTAATGGCTGCCACCAGATGTATAGGCTGCCACCAATTATAATTTAGAGTGTTGTTATAATGTTTCAGTTAGAGTTATTTTACTGTTTTGGGTAGCGTGTATCTACATCCTAAACAAGGATATAATTTCAGAACTTCCCTTTTAAAACGTCTCTCTTCCTTCTGTCTCTGAGTTTGATATTATGGTAACAATAGCTGCTCGCCAATGCTCCTCCCCCCACTCTGCTCGCTCCAGCAGTGGGTTACAGTATCTGTTTAGAACTCCAGCCTAACTTGGCTCACTTTGAAAACAGAGTACTCAATTGAAGCTTCTTTAGAATAACAAGAAAACAAGTTTATTGTGTACAGCTTTCTTAATAATAAACAGGAAAGTTCACTTTGTCAATCACAGGTCCATTCACCCTTCTGACTGAACTGTCCCCGGCTTCCTCACTCAACCCAAGGACTCCAATCCTTTTCAGATTAATGCCAGCAGCATAAGTAACATATAACCATTTCAATTCTTTTACTTTCTAAACACTGTATATTCACTATTGACTCAGGACTCTATTCCCCAGCTTCCCTCAGGACAGCTTAGAGCCCGTTTCCCTCCTAGTTAACCCCCTCTGTTCGGTTAACCCCAGGCAGAGAACACTAGCATCGCCCTCAGGCTCCCTTAAATGTGGGCCTGGCTGGCTAGCTTCACCCTGATTGGTCGAGGCTCTGCCAGGAGTTTATTTCACACTCCCTCCTGAAGAGCTTGACTAGCCCCTCCCTTAAGCTACTTACTATTTCTAAAAAACACACTTTGACAACACTTTTAAATGTTTAGACATCCCAATTTCACCACACTTTGTAATTTAACCAAAATAACTTAATTTTAGGGTTGAGGGATCCTAGCAGGCACCACAATATTATACTCAAAATTTCTAGCCCATGTAATCATACATTCTTTAACCTGTTCATGTTCCATATCAATCTGCAAAAGTATTCTATGAACGAACCCAATAGTGCCCCTTTCTGCCTTGTTCAGTTTTGTCTCCCAATCTTCAATTTCTTCCTGAAAATTAAACTTTTGCTTATCTTCTCTAAATATATCAACTATTTGTGCATACGTAAACCATTGTATATTTTTACAACAGCAAGTTTCATCAAAGGCACAAAGACAGCTCCACCATTGAAACCAAAGCAAAGCACAGAACCAGAGTTAAAGTTCCTGTCAGAGTCCAAGTCATGTTCAAGGGAGGGACATGTAAAGTATTTGTTTGCCTTAAGAAATAACCTGAAGTTGTTTGTGTTTTGTTTTCCCAAGAGTAAATCAAGTAAGCTCTGTTTGAATAAAGTCTCAGATTTCTTCAGAAATTGCTTGAAAATAGACCCATGATGTCCCCTCAGATACCAAACATAGGCCTAACTCATTAAAGACCTGAGCAGCCATCAAACTGCCCCTCCGCCATCTCCCCAACCTCTCCTGCACTGTGAGGCGTTGACCAAGGCTCTGAATTTGCCTCAAGAGTCTTTTTGTTTCTTTGAGGAACATCCACAGTGTTCCTTCTTCCACACGCCATGCCCCAAAACATTACAGTATGACCAATGAATAATTATGGTGTGCCCTTGCCTGTGCTTTTGGCAGCAGATTTTTCAGATGAATATCGGACAGAGATACAATTTTAACATGGAAACATGTGATCGCTACCATGAAAACCCATCTCCTTTCCTCTTTTCTGACGGCTTGTGAAAATACACTCTGTTTTAGATAGCTGCTTTTGTGGTTGGATTTGAATTCCTCCATGTTCTTTACTTTGCTAAAAAGAAAGATGGGAAGATTCAAATTGGGAGCTTTATGGGGCTCCATAAACCCCTTTTAGAATGTAGTTGAAAATGTTGCCACAGGCTTTTGTTTTTTTATTTTTGTTAACTAAAGAGTTTCTCAGAAAAATTAGAGACAGGCCTGCTAAAAACCATTTTCTAAACACTGATCTGTTGTCAGGGTTCAGGTAATTTGTAATATCGGTTTAGCAGCCACTTAGGAAAGTGGTACTGTCAGGAAGCACAGGGTTAAAATGGCGTAAAAATTAAGCCAGTGACAGGCAGTAAATATATTTTAAACATCAACAATCTAAATGTCAGTAGCTTATAGGTGATCATAATTGAACTTGGAGAGTTTTGTTGATTTTACATATAATGATTTTTTGACAGGAAGGACTGGCAAAATTTTGGTCACTTCCACATGGGACTCTGTCCATAGTAGGAATGGTTCTAGAAGCCTCCTTCCACATGGTAGTGCAAATTATGGGGGGCTCTGCCCCCTTTTAGTATAATCTTAACCACACAGGATAGAGTGTAGACTAGACCAGGGTACCCCAAAATGATACTCTACTCTGGTTTACCAGTAGGCCTTGACATCAAGGTCTACTGACATGCTGGGATAGTCTGCTATATCTCAGGGACCTGTTTTGGGGTGCTTTTCCACTGTCAAAGTAGCCATTTTTGCACCCATTAAGGACCCATTTGGGTGTGAGTCGGATGACTCCATTTCCACCACAGCACCCATTTGGTACCCGAATGTTTCCACTGCTGTGGGGGAAATCTGGATCAAATGGGTACTTTCTGCCCTTTAATCTGGATTTTCTATAGACCCCACTAATGGGGTAAACAATGGGGTCTTCTGCCAGAAAATCTGGATTAAAGGGAGCCCGTTTCCACAGGGGGGTCTAGAGGAGGCTAGGGTAGGGGATGCACCCATGGGGGGGGGGAGCCCCAAAGTCCCAGCTTCAGAGTCATTTCGAAATAATTCCCAAGTGACTCTGAAGTCCCTCCAAAGACATCAGCAGAGACTTTGAAGTCGCTCCGGAGTCCCTTCAGAGCGTCTCTGAAGTCTGCGCTGATCTCTTTGGAGAGGCCGGCAGCGAGACTCTGAAGTCCCTCCGAAGTGATCGGCAGAGACTTCGGAGTCTCGCTGCCATTCTCTCCAAAGAGATCAGCGCAGACTTCAGAGGCACTCTGAAGGGACTCCAGAGTGGCTTCAAACTCCCTGCCGATCTCTTCGGAGGGACTTCGGAGAGGAGTCCGCATGGACTGCGCTAATAGCGCACGGACCACGCTGACAGCTCCGGAGCCTCTCCGAAGTCCTTGGTGATCTCTTTGGAGGGACTTCGGAGTCATTTCAAAATTATTTCGAAATGACTCCAAAATCACTTTGAAGCTGGGACATCGGAGATCGCACCCCCCTGTCCCCAGAGACACCTGGGGTGATGGACCGACCCCTTGGGGGTCGATCTGGATTTCCCACATGGGTGCAAAGGTGATTCCACAGCAGTGGGGTTAGCACCCATTGCTAATGGGTGCTACACCTCCTGTGGAAACACATTGGGTGCTTCTACTAGATCCAGATTAAGGAATGTACCCATTCCTTAGATCTGGATCTTCTTAGATTCGGATCTAAGGGCTGCAGTGGAAAAACACCCTTGGAAAGCCAGCATGGGGGAGAACACAGAGTAGGCCATCCCATCAAATCCAGATTATAGGGAACCTGTTTCCATTAGAATTGGGTAGATCTGGATTTACAAATGGGTGTTCCAGTGTTTCCACAGCAGGCAGGCTAGCACCCATTGCTATTGGGTGCTAGACCACCCATGGAAACACATTGGATGCTTCTACTAGATCCAGATTAAGGGAAGTACCCATTCCTTCGATCCGCATCTTCTTAGATCTGGATTAAAGGAGCTCAGCAGAAGAACACCCCTAGTGGAAACAGGTTCCCTATAATCTGGATTTGATGGCTGAAGACCCCATTGTAGACCCCTTTAATGGGGTCTACAGAAAATCCACATTATAGGTCCTGAAGGACCCATATGATCCAGATTTCCCTAGCTGTGGAGGAAGCAGATGTGTCTCTAATGGGGTCTGTAGTGGAAATGGGGTCATCCAGCTCCCAGCCAAATGGGGCCTTAATGGGTGCTAAAATGGGTACTTACTGCCAGTGGAAAAACACCCCTTGTCACCTTGTCCCTTGCCTGAGATGAGTGGCTAATTCCACGACTGGCAGCCTACCCTGGTCCAGGATGCTGACTAAGTGTGAATACAGCCTAAAACTCTGATCTGTTTCCACTTGAAAATGAACAATGAGGATGATGTCAGTGATGATGATTTGAAATGAGTTTCTTCCTTAATATGGTTGTGGTTTTTCCTCGTTATACCCAAAGGATAGCACAGAAATCCTGCAAAGGTTCAGTTAGTCTTGTTTAAAAACTGCAAACGGTTTGTATTTTTAAACAGCTCACAGAAGGAAGCTAGAATGTTCTTTGTTTACCATGGAAATATCAAAAAACCCCATTCTTCTACAAAATATATACTTTATGTTTGTAAATTATATAAGTTCATCATTGGCTAGGAACTCTTTAAGAGGAATACATTTGCAAGCTTCTCTCACTCTATAATAATAATTATAACATAATAACAGGAAATGCAAATTGGGAATAAATTAGCTCCAGGTAAAGTGTTCCCTGTGCATTGTGGGAGAGGGAAAAATATTTGGAGTTTTAATGCAACCAAATGATTCAAATTTATGCTTACTGAAGGGCTAACTGAAAGGGTTTTTTTAGAAATTGTTTTTCCTTAGTGGTAAAGTGTGCACAGGAGCTTCCAGATTCAGTTGTCTAAGTATCTCTAGGGTTTTTTTAAATTTCATCTTTCATTGGCTTTCACCAGGTTGCTTGAAGAGTGCAAGGAATTGTGGTAAAAGCTTCAAAGAAGTGTGTGTGTTTATATGCTTGTTGCCTTTTTGTATTATGAGAATCAGAAATTATAGCCTTTTGCTCACTCTTAACTTTGAAAGCTCAAAAGACTTACTGTATTTTCCGGTGTATAAGAAGACTGGGTGTATAAGACGACCCCCAACTTTCCAGTTAAAATATAGAGTTTGGGATATACTCACCTTATAAGAAGACGACATGCGGCGTATAAGACGACCCCTGACTTTTGGGAAGATTTTCCTGGGTTAAAAAGTAGTCTTATACGCCAGAAAATACAGTAATTGTTTTCTCCCATTTTAAAAGTTTTTTTACTTTGTGATAATGCAGTTTGTATGCATTTCAGAACCATAGACTGCTACTTGTTTGAGCTGCAAACAGGCTGTAAAATGGGAGATATTTCTTTAGATTTGTTTTAAGGAAGAGAGATAAAACAAAGACCTCTTCTGTCAAGTACTTCTAAATCTTCTAATTTAAGATTCTCTGAAAAATCAGAATTAGTTCCTTCAGATAAAAGTGGAATTCAGTTTAGAGCTTTAAGGATTTATGTTAGATCTTTTAATACGATAATGAAGTCTGTTTGAAGAAGCACTCCTAGAAGAGAGATGGACCATGACAATTATTTTTTTCCTCTTAGCTGCTCAATAGCCCTATTCTTCCCCCCCCCCCCCCATCAGTACTACTTGCATTTTCTTTCAGGTCCCTGCCTGAAGATTTCAATTAAACTCATGCTCAAATCAACACATTTATCTATCTATTTACCTATTTATTTATTTCTATCTTGCCCTTCATCATGGCAGGCTGGGTCACAGTAAGAAAGAATAAAACATATAAAATATTAAAACATAATTAAAGATGTAGTAACTTCAGTTGCTTTTTTGTCAGGGCCTGCTCCAGAAGAAATTGGTGCCCAAACTGGAGGCATTTAATTCAGATTACTTAGGCCACAACTGTGTACACCCTGTCCTGGGAACAAATTTTCTTAACTTGGTGTGACTGGTTGCTGGGTAACACACAGAGGCCTGGGCTATTAGTTTCATCCCTTGAAAGTCACGTAATTCTGTAACTACCAAACAGAGTAAATTATGTCATAAGACACGTCATGAATAAAGGCTAAGTATTTGGAATCCTAATATCGCATTTTCATTCTTAATAAAGAAAACACTGTTTAGGCTTCCTGACCCCATCAGCTGTTCCCGCCTGTAAAACTTTCATTTTAAATTACTTTTTCTTTTCTTTTGTTTTTAGACCCCAGACAAGCACAGTCATCCCCTCCATGGTCCTATGACCAGTCTTACCCATCATACTTGAGCCAGATGACTTCACCATCCATTCATTCCACAACTCCCCTGTCCTCCACACGAGGTACGGGTCTTCCTGCCATCACCGATGTGCCCAGACGGCTCTCAGGTAAAGACCAGGTTTGAATGAAACTAGTTATCTTAGGTGGAAACAGAAAAAGGCCAAGGCTGAGTAGAAGACAGATATTTAATGCACTGTACTTCACCTCTCCTGTGGGTGAGCAAAAACAGTTGGGCTAACTCTGGCAGCTGTTACCCTGCATCTGACTTTGTCTTTTGGCTTACATGTTGAAAGATCCATTGAAGCTGGAAGCATTCATGGCTTCAGCAGTTTCTGCTTCAAGTTGTATTCAGTAGGAAATGTTGTGCTCTGTATCTGTTATTTAAACAGGTATACATTTTCCTTCTCTTTGTTAAGGCCTTCTTCTGATTCTGGAAGAGTAAGGTCAAAGGCTAATGCTTCTTCCCCTAACAGTGATAGTTTTAAATAGCTTCTTTGTACTTATGGTCCCTACTCAGGGTAGAATGCAGGAAAGAAAAACAAAGCTAACAACACAGTTCTTTTCCAGAGTAAATGCTGCTGGATATAGTCAGGCTTTTTCAAACACGTGGAACTGCAGATAAATCATACTGTTATACGTGCTGCATATATAACATTACAGGACCATGGAAAATAATCTGCCTGTAATCATTGACTGGTGTCTTTTCTCATGTGGATCAATCCTGCTGTGGGAATGAATGACAGGAAGAAATCAGGCTACCTATTTGGTCTCCTTCATCTGGCCAAGCTGTGTTACGATTTCAGACTGTCTCATCCCTTACACCTGTTTGACTCCCAGCCAGCCAGGTGACCATCTTGACCTCCCCTCCACCTTCCTTAAAATGCTCAGGCAAAGGGTTGCAAATGTGTTTCTTAATTTCATAGCATCCTTGACAGACTGAACTGGAGCCAAGAGGACAGGAAAAGCTTTTTTGTTTCTTCCCTCCAGTATGCCTCCTTCAGAAACATTCACAGTTATGACCACCTTAAAGAGATTTTAATATGTGGTCATTGGAACTCCTGGCCGGTCATTTCATTTTTCTCATTCTGAAAATCATTTTTTGTTTGAGCTGCTACAAATAATTGATTTTAGCTGCAAACCATCTACACTTGCCTCAGATTCCCAATAGCCCGTATTGCTTTGGATTGTCAAGTCAGTTATTTTCCAGCTTTGCCACAGGCAAAATCTGCAGGAAATGACAAAGACTGAAGCTGCAGCAGCTGTGCAGGTTTATTGCCCTACAGCCTTTCCGTGTCAGGATGGATCCGGACACCTTAAATTCCTAACATGTGGAAGAAGCAGAGCGTTTGGAAGTTCTGCCACCAGAATAGATAAAGCAGGAAACTGTTCCACTCGTCTTTTATCTTTTGAGGGAAAGTATATCCTTTTATTTCTTCTTCAGTTGTATTGTTTTCTAGAAAATAGAAGCTAAGAACATAGTGCTGTGAATTTTATGGTACTGAGTGAGGTCAGGGCTGTTGGAAAAGTAGTAGATGACAGGCTTCTAGTGCAGTCCTAAGAGTGCTGGAGACATCAGAGATGCATAAAAATACTTAAGTGCAACCTTTTCCTCATCCCATTCAGACCATAAAAAATTGATTGAAATTACTTATCCCTGCTAAAATAGGCTTGAATAAGCTATGATAATTACATTAGGAGAATGATTCAGTAATCACATCAGGAAAATAAAGGGTACAAAAAGCTAGGTATTACATTAAAATACTGTGAAATAAAATAATTTTCTAAAGTAAATAAAAGGGAAGGGCCTTTCTAAATTTATCTTGCCATAATCTGGGCCAGTAGATCTGGGTCGTATGAAGCTCTCTGGTTGAAATCATGGCAAGGTTTGGCTGGAGCAGTGCTCCCTCCATGGCAACGCTGTTGCAGCCCAGTCTCTGGACCAGCCTCAGGGCTCACACGAGGTTTGGAGCCAGCCGCCAAGGGCTCTGATATTGCTCTGCAGAAATAAAGCCGCCAGTAGTCTTTGTTCAATTATTTCTTCAAAGGTAGCATAGAAATCCCTCTGTATAAAGGCAAGTACAAGGTTATGTATCCCCAACAAAAATATCCTCTCTTTCAAGCTCCGCTAAGGGCAGGTCCACACTGGTTAGTATACTGGACCAGCAAGTGTACCAGGAACCTCTCTTCCATTCACTGAAGCTCCAGACCTCATCAGCATGTGAAAAGTAGGCTCCCAGTAAGCTTGCTGATCCAGTATACCAGCCAGTGCAGAATGACACTAAGAAACCAGTTCCTAAAATATTCAAGTGCACTCTTTTGATTCCCAGGCCTTGGCCTTGAAGCAAGACAGCAACTTCAAATTCCTAATCAATCCAGTGAAATTTGTGAGGGTCCAGGATTTCAGAACTTTCAAGTGGGAGGGTCATCATGAAGTGGAGAGGATGGCATCTCCTCACGGAGGAGGCTACTGTAAAAGAAAGGTAGATTTTCTTGTAGTTGGGGAATTTAAGGTGAAAAGCAATAGGATGATCAGTGATCTTAAATGGGCCAGTGAAATGATACTCCAGCTTTCATGAGGGAGAAAGAGATTACAAATATATTGTGGATAGGTACAAAGAGTCAACAGCAGTAAGAGCCTTTCCAGGGAAGCATGGCTTGTCTGCTTATACCTTATGGAAATCCTTTGTAGCCAGTCAAAAGGCTTGCAGTTCCTCCAAGAAGGTTTGCTCAGGATTGGAGAGATCTTGGAGTGTCAGCAGTGAGCAACAACAGAGGGAGCACAATGCAGTTAGCATCATAAACTTGGGAAATCTGGGTAGCTGTGTGGGCAGTTATAAGCAAATTCAATAAACTAGTGAAACATTCAAGGTACTACTCCAAAGTTTGGTTGAACCACTTCGCGACTCCATCAGATTCTGGGAAATAGGCAGAAGAGAAAGCATCCCAAACAGGGAAGTAAACATTCTTCCAGAACTTGACCTTCATCTGAGAGTCCCAATCAGGAATTACTAGTTGTAGATCATCATAGAACCAGAAAACGTGGTCAAGAAACTAGCGAGTTGCTAGGCTGATGAGATTTTCTTAGAAGTAATGAAATAAACCATGTGGGAAAGCTCTTCTACTGTAGTCCACGTAACAGTGTAATCCAAAGGCAGTGGGGAGTCAACAATAAAGTCCATGGAGATTACTTGCTGTGGTAGCCAGAAACATGCAAGGACTGTATTAGCCATTCTGGCTTTGACTGAGTAAACTTAGAGGAGGTGCAATATGAACAGAAACTGACATGAAGTTCTGCTCCCTTAAGTAAATTGAGCCACCAAAATTGCTGATGAATGGAAAGGATATTTTTTAAAAAACCCAAAATGTCCAGTTCTCAAAGTCTGGGGTTTATTTAATTTGTCCTCTCATGTAGATACGTTATGGAAACCATAATGTAATTGCAATTACATAACATATGTAATTGTAAAGTCCACAGTATAGGTCAGTGATGGGGAAGCTTTTGAGCTCGGTGTGTCAAAATTCCCAAGAAAACCTACCTTAACTCAGGTGCTGTGTCACATCTAGAAATATGCATAATTTTGTGATATTTGTAGCTCTAGTAAACAAGTTATTATTTTGATATATGTATTTTATTAAAAGCAAAAACAAATAATTCTTTACATTAGTGACTTTTGTTGCTGAATTTCGTTTGCTAAATCTTCATTTGAAAGTTGGTATGTCGTACACTTGAAGAACAAGCAAGCACTACACGCCCAGGTGCCAGGGTGACCAGGTGTGTCACCCAAAAGGGCTTGGCGCGTCACCTGTGACACGTGTGTCATAGGTTGGCCATCACTGGTATAGGTAATTAATCAGTTCTTAAATGAGAATGGAATGGCTGCAGAAAGTAACCCAAGATGTTTTAAACGTAAAATTTGGGTGATCGGTCTATTATAAGGTGTCTTGGAACTGTGGCTTACATGAGAATGTGTCAGCAAAATTATTATTTTCTCCCTTGATGTACTTCAGTCTAAAGTCAAAGCATATGAAAAAAGCTCACCCAGTGCAGCTGATGGAGGCTTTCAAGCTTCCATGGGGTTTGAAGCACCTATGGATTTCTGCGATAAGGCCAGACTTCAAAAGAGTGGCAGACCCTACCCCCAGGTAATGCATCCAAATGGATAGACAATCCTTGAAGCTCTTTATCCTATATCTTATAATTACCTTCTGCTGATGACATATATGCACAGGAATGGAATGGAGTATACCAGTTTCTAGGTCAGCTACTAATGATAGTAGTAGATGGTCTATAGTGATATCCCTGGCATCATGTTGTACCATAAATGGCAAGCTGCTCAGGGTATTTCAAAGTGAACTCAACTGCAAAAGCGGTTTATGTTTTTCATTTCCTCTGGACTGGCCCATCTCCAGAACTGGTCCACTTGTCTTGGAAGGCAGTTCTGGGACAGCCTTTGTGCTGGCTCTGAAGGGTCCAATGACCCAAACCAAAATATCTTGGCCTCAGTGCACCTGGTGAACCTATTTCAGTGGTGTGCTTTGCTGTGTCACCAAAACAGATCTCCTAGTTTTGCACACTTCCATAGTTTGGATTAGCAGTCACTAGTCCACTGACAGACCTTTGTAAAAACGTCTAGTGATAGCCCAGATTAAGCAGCTATTTTGAGCTGCCTCATCCAGTCTACACTTCATCCTTGGTTCCAGTGTTATTTGAGCACCACATATTGTGTCAATCTTGATAGCCATTTTGCTGTTAAATAGAGTCAAATATTTTAAGGTTAATATCTGGACTTTCAGATAAAGCAAGGAACATGGTTAGTAATTTTGATGTCACTAGACCAGGGTTTCCCAAACTGTGGGTCGGGACCCACCTCTAGGAAATTTAACCGTATTTGAAATAACTTTTTTGATGTAATTATTTAATTAAGTAATAAAAAAATTGTATTAAAACTTTGTTATTTGAAAAGTCCTTTATTCATATTGGTAACGGTTAAATTTCTTGGGACCCACCTCTAGGAAATTTAACCGTATTTGAAATAACTTTTTTGATGTAATGTAATAAAAAAAATTGTATTAAAACTTTGTTTGTTGTTTGAAAAGTCCTTTATTCATATTGGTAACGGTTAAATTTCCTAGAGGTGGCTCCTGAGTTGGTAAACTTATATTAGATGGGTCGTAGCCCAGACAGCTTTGGGAACCACTGCACTAGACAATTCTCAGTCACGTACATAGCTCATGTGTATTGATTTTTTAATTCCTGCCCTTGCCACTGCATCCAGAGAAACCTCAAAGACCACCAGCAAGACTCTGATTGCTGGGAACTTTTTGATGCTGTGCTAGCCAAATACTCTGTTACTCCAGTTTCTGAGTTTCAATTCCAGAGTCTAGATTCACTGTTAGCCATACCTGTGTCAAAGCAGCTACAGGTAAGAAAGAACTCAGTGGAAGAGCATGTTGTGTGCATGTAGAAGATTTTAGATGTTTACAGAAACCTCATGAATGAATATATGGGGAGATGATATAGTGATATAGTGATCCCTTACTTAACATTGTTTTCCACAAACCATCACTTAGTGCCTATTGTGCAGTTGCCACCTGTGGACAATCAGGAGTTAGGGAAATCATGCAAGGCTGGTCTGCTAAAGTGTGTCGTTGACATCAGATAGAAAAGGCTCAGCTGAGCACTGTTTACGGCACTAGTTTATCAACTAGTGGACACCTGGTCTACCATATTGTGTTACTGCAAGTTTCCAGGATCACATTAGGGCTGCACTTTGCTGATCACACAAGTGAAAAACCATGCTTTACAAAAAACCCACATTAAATATGGGACAACTGTACTGAATGAACCTAGACAGTTTATAATTAGATTATCTGACTTGGGAGGCAGCATTTTCTTGTTTTTATTTCCTTTATTTTTATTTTCCTTTTTAAAATGGAAGGTTTTGCCTTTATTTTCTGCTTGAGATGCCCAGAAGTAATTGGTGGGTCACTAGAACATAAGAACATGAGGGAATACTGTCTTCTGTGTTGATCTTCCTTTCATTTCAAAGCCAAAGATTTCTGCATCAGGCACTGTCCTGTGATAGGGAGGGGATTTACATATTCCAGTATGGATTATGGGGGACCCTACCCCCTCCTAACACATTTCTTCCACACAGGATGGAGCTTAGCTTGAGTTATGGCACCCAAAATGATGCCCAAGGCTGGTTTACTAGTATATTTTGACCCTAAGGTCTGCTGGGCCCTGGTCACATATGTCTAAGAGAGGACGGCCTATTCATTAATGCAGTCTGAGGTCATACCAGTGCTGGTTGCACCTAGATCATTATAGGCCGTCCCCGCTTTGGGCCTCATTGGTCACACCTTTCTTTGAGATTGATTTCAGCCTCCTCTTGGCTCTCCACCCCCTTTTTCTGCATCAAATTTATCTCCTTTCTGATTGGAATCTGTTCTACCACTCAAGGGAGGCTAGGGTGTGTGTTTGCAGGGTTTTTCTTTTGCCTGATTCCCCACCTCCACACATTCCTTTTTTATGTGCTTTTCTTCTCTGTGCAATTAATAATAATAATAATAATAATAATAATAATAATAATAATAATAATAATAATAATAATAATAATAATAATAATAATAATAATAATAATAATAATAATAATAATAATAATAATAATAAATAAATTTGCATTAAAATGCTAGAGGAATCATACACATAAACTGATGAGAAAGGGGGAGGTGCCTCATGAACACACCTGCTGATTGGCTGAAGCAAAGACTGGACCCCACCCACCACAGCACAGTTCAACCACCTTTAGCCCGTCACCCCCTTCACACTTGAGGAAGAGAAGATGGCCTGGAATGCCAAGACGGGCTGAGTCCCTGTCAGTTTTGTAAAAATGAGGACTACAGTTAAGGCGATCTAACGGGGGTGGCCAGCTTGGAGAATGACTTAAATAAAAATAATGTGAGTAACAAGACCTGAGAATGACCTAAACTCCTTGTGTAACCAGGGCCCTGGAGCACTAGCCATGGTATACTGGATGGCATGCCTCTGTGGTCCAACTGAAATGGGCCTCTAGGAAGCTCTGAAGTTGAGGAACATGTCCCAGCTGGTCATCATAGGCCATATTTGCACATATGACCACTGTCCTGGGATAGTGCTAACGCTAATCCAGGATAGTGGTTGTATGTGTGAATATGGCCTGAATGTGCCATATTTTCATGAATGTAAATTTATGAAAAACATAAAGCAATGCCTTCTAGAGCTGCAAGTTTAGCAAAAAAAAAAAAATTAAAACTGTTCAGTTGCTAAGAACACATAGCGTAGTAGCATTGTGCAAAAAAGAAATCTGTTTAATGTTGTTCTACTGGGAACAATTTTGTCCCTTGGCCAGAATGGAACCTAAAGTCAGTCCTTAGCAAGCAGCAATAAGATAGTAACAGTCTTGAGTGTTTGTTAGCTCTCTCAAATCATTTATGACATTTGTTGGAATACAAGCATAGAAATAAATGTGTCTAATGTGTGCTGCTGAAGTGCATAAATCCTCCAGATCATAGCTGAGTCACAGTCCTTGTTAAAAATGGACATGTTTTGAGAAACAATATGCTTTGTAGAGTTCCTTCTCAAGTAGTTGTGCTTTTGCCTGATGATTTGCAGTTGTAATTATGCTACAGCTGCATGGAATGCTTTGAAAGAGACTTCCTTAAGTTGTTTATCTCCTGCAACATTACTAGCATGTGGACTGCAAAGTCAGTTCACCCTTGTTGTAAAACACTTTTTGATGACAAGTTCGAGGAGGATGAAAGAACCTGTTCCAGAACAAAGTGAGACAGCGTTGCACCTGCCTTAGCTAAAATGAACAACCTAGGAAGTAGTCAGTGAAATATATAAGCATGCTCTGGGAGAATGTTCTGACCATAGGCATTTTCGCACACGGGGTTTTGGAACGCGTCCAAGACAGCCTCGAACGCGGCATACGCATTGCCGCAGCGGGGCTTGCGCTCCGACGTGTCCGGAGCTGTCTTGCACGCGTTCGAGATGTAGAGCACTTTAAAGTGCTCTACATCCGTTCCGGCGCGGACAAAGCGCCTGCAGCCGTTCGGGGAGAGAAGCATTCGCTCATGTTTCTCTCTCCCTGACAGCCGCGGGCTCGCCTCCCCTGCCGGCGCTGGCTGACAATCAGCTGATTGCCTGCCTTGCCGGCTGCGGGAGCCTCGGCAGCCGTCTCCCCGCCCCTTGCCGGCATTTGCCGGCTAAGGCACTTCAGAATGCTTTGAGCATTCGCACACAGGCGCGCCGGAATGCGTTTACACGCGTTCCTGCGCTCCTATGTGTGAATGGTCAAAGCGTCCTGGAGTGTCTTAGGCTTCCTGTCCTACACCCGTTCCAAATGGAACGAGTGTGATGCTAAAATGCCTCTTGTTTTTAATTGCTTTGCATAAGTTAGGTGTTTAGAATTTCCTGTCAAAACCGTAGTTTGCCAGCAACTGCAGTTTACTGTTCAAACTCATCCCCCCCACAAGAAAAGAATCTCTGCTGCCACCCCCAAATTAACTCCCCTTTCTCCTTCCTGAGGAGAGGCCAGGGTTGGGTGGGTACCTGGAATGGAAAGTTCTAATTAGCTCCGGAACACGTTATGTTGACATCGTCTACCCAAGAATACTAAGACATCAGCAAATGCTTCCATAACCCAAAATATGGAAGATTTCCGTTCCACTAGCAAGAATCAGCCCCTTCTTGTGCTTCAAAATGTTGATGGTCTTCTACCGCGATAGGCCAGGGAAAGGCTTGGGCTGCTGCCACAGGGAAACAGACACTTTTGGTTTAAGCAAGTTCATATGAAAAACTGGCTTCATCTTTTCTAGTACCAGGCGTTGGAGTTCATAGGCCACAGCACCAACCTTCTGTTTCACTGAAAATGGATCTACAAACTTAGGGCCAAGCTTCAGTTGCTTAGTTTGAAGTCCCAGCCCCCTGTGTGATGTTTGCTGCTTTGATACCTTGGATAGCCACAAAAATTCCTCGTGTTGTGCCTACTCCTGGATAGACACCAGAAGCTGCCATCTACAGGGTGGGCAATGATTGGAGTCCTGGGCAAAGATGGTAGTGAATGGCAACCTTCCTGTTTTTCTCTGCGTGGCATATTGTTGTAGGCATTCGCCACGTGTGGCAGAAGTTCTGTCCAGTCATCCTGCTGCCAGTAGGCATGGCACCAGAGGCACTCTTCCGAGACTTGATAGGTGCATTCTGACTGGCAGTTCATGGATGGTGAGCCATGGACGGGTCAGGGATAATGTCCAAAACTATGAGGTAAATTGAGGCAATTTGGACAGAACACCATGGAACTGGTAGATGTGCTTTAAAAACAGCTTAGCCAGTTCTAGAGCAGTAGAGGGAGAGTGACAGCACAAAGTGGGCCTGCTTTGAAAAGAGGTCTGCAAGTATCCACATCATGGTAGGTACATTTGTTGCTGTTTGGGAGATCAGTGATTGCCCTTTAATGCCAACCCTCATCCTTCCTGTTGAGAAACCAGCAGTTATTTTGCAATGCGGCAGCAGCCCATCTGTGGAAGGGTGAATATCGTGTGCACTGCCTCCGTCCCCTTGCTTTAATACTTGCCCAACCTTGATAGAGCACCAACAAGCGTGTGGTTTTGGCCAGGTATATAAACCAAAGTGAAACTGAATCTGCTGAAGAACCGTACCCTGCCTAGTTGCTTCCTCGAGAGGCATCTTAGTGTCTTTAGAGCCTCTGAGTTCTTGTGGTCAGTATGTATGGCAGCATGATGTCTGGCTCCTTCTAGAAAGGGCCACCAGCGGTCACTGTCCTCAGAGCCGGCGGCTTCATTCGGGTTTGGGCATTTTTGCTGCTGCTTTGAATAGAGGTTCTTACTGTATTCAAAATAATGTGAGGATTATTTTTAAAACATTGACTTTTTTAATTTTATTACTGTATAATTTGCTCTTTAGGAAAAAAAAGGAAGAAAACGGGGAAATCTATGACAAAAAGAACCAAATTCATCTGCATTGTGGTTTAAAAAATGTTAGTGGAAGAAAACAAATTGGTCAGTTTTTTTAGTGTACTATATTTATTGCTGGTACAGGAAACAACACTCCGCAATCAATGTGTAAGTGCATAGATACATATTTTATCTGAGTTTCTTTGTGCAATGTGTTTTATATTTAGGGCATACATCAGGATTTACATCTGTTTTCAAAACTTGCTGCTAACAGTTAGTAATGATGCCAAAATATACTTGAGTTCCAGCTTGAGACCAAATGATCCTGCCTTTTTTGTTATTCCTAATTTGAGGTCTGATATTAATTAGAGACATTTTCCATAAGCACCATATCCCTTTTCTGAAGTGCTCATTAAAATCATATTAACTTGAACTGGAATAAGCCCTCACAGCCTGAAATGCTTTAGTAATGATTTATTCCTAACGAGCTTTTTTGGTTTTTCTGTAAACAATATGCTAATTCTTAATATGGACAACAAAATATTTGATTTCAGATGTTTAAAGGAGCAGATTCTATCCGTCTATTTTCTGAATCAAAAACCCATTGGTCTTTCAGTATGGGTGGTTGCAGGACTGAGATTCGGAACACTGCATATAGCTCACTTGTAGCAGCTTTTGGGCTGTTATGCCATGTTCCAGGTTTCTTCTTCTGGGAACCTGAGCTTTTGGATATAGCTGTGATATCCGTCTTCAGAGGTCTTTGCTCTTGGCCGAGTCAAGGGTGCCTGGTGTTTTACTAGACTTGTTTCTCTTCTTATAGATGTCTGCTGATTGTTTGTCATACATTCACTTTTTGACATATGTCCACAGTGGGCATACATCCACTGCAGATAGCTGTATTTTTTTGTATTTTTTATTGCAAAGTGAACAGAGATTATCAAAAATTTTAAATAGAAACGTTGCTTCTTTCTTTTTACGAGATTTCAAAATAACAGAGTTCATCTAGAACTGAGGCCCTTTCTGCTCTTTCCTGAAGATCCATGTCAAAGGGCCTCTGGTCTAGATGTTGGACCCCCTCATTCACTGGTTAATGCAGATCAAGGAGGCCCTAATCCTATTAGTGCCACTCTGTTTGCACAAGACAGAGTCAGATCCAGATTAAGAGGCCCTTAATTCAGATCTGTTGTAGGCCCATTAAATTGGCTCTACAACCAGAATGAGGGCCTTGATTTGGATCAAGGAGGCATGCAGGTGGACTGGAACTACCGCACTGCTGAAGAGCACACTCATGGTCAGGAGGTAGCTTCTAGCTGTCAGTGGTATTGGGGGATGGTGGCTGCAAAGTTCCTGTGAGCTTCACTGCTTTGAGGAGGCTGGGGCTGGATCAGCACCATCAGTGCAGATGGCAGTGGTCCAAGCCATGCCTCCCCGTGTTCTCTATCAGTAGGTCCAATCAAAAGCATTTAAGTGCTGAAAGGGTCTAAGGTCTGTGTTTTAGGGGAAAACTGTCAGAACATCAAAACTTGCTTCTTGCTTTAGATACCATTGTCACTCCATAAATAACCGCCCAACAAACACAAGTGTTTCATGTTTGTACTAGCATTTCATGTTTAAAATTATTTGTTCATCAATAAATGCAAGTGTTTTAGTGCATAAGTGTTTAAATGCCACAAAATGTGTCACCCCAAACCTTTGCAAATGCAAAAATGATTTAATAACTTATCTAGTTAGGTTTCCTCCAGATAGGATGTAAAGCCCACTAGTGCCCTGGCACTATATGGGGATTGCCAGACATGTTTGTGACAGTCCCAACTACTGGGAAAATGTCTTGTGGTATTGCTATAGCAGGAAAAAGAACTCTCAGCCCACTTTTCCCCAATATTAACTTACCTGTCTGGATGCTGCTCCATCTTGGAGATGGCCCCCATGCACGTATCTGGGACAAAATGGGAGCCACAAGGGGGGAGGGGGGCATAGTCTCCCCCTCGAGGTGTGTCAAGCTCCTTCTCTGTACATGTTCAGGAAGGCAGTAAAGACGCACCTCTTTGCCCTGGGCTTTGGCTAAATGTAGTTACATCCCCCCCACAAACTTTCAAGTAGTACTGTTTTTAATATATATCTGATTTGTTTTAACATTCTGGATTTTAAATGTTGTTGTCGATATTACTGTTTTAATATATATTGTTTGTTTTAATGGGCGGAATTTTTAAGCATTGTTACCCACCCTGAGACCTCTGGGTGTAGGGCGGGATAGAAATACAAATAAGAAATAAATAAATTAAATAAAATCTGGCACTTTGAGGGGTTTTAAATTTCCAAATACCTGGATGTTTGTGATGTGCTGATTGGAGGAGCAGGTAAGGACAGGTAAGTCCTTGCTTTCTACAAGTGATTGCTGCAGAAAAAGTTTAATGGATAGATATGAAAGGGAACCAGATGTCCTTAAAGCTATGTTGTGGTGTTACATCCATTAGTCTAGCTCAGTGGTTCTCAACCTGGGGGTCGGGACCCCTTTGGGGGTCGAACTACCCTTTTGGAGGGGTCGCAAAGAGTCTCCCGCCGCCCTTCCCTCCCACCTCCCAGCTGCTCCACCCCCGTGGTTGGGGGTCTCCACAACATGAGGAACTCCATTAAGGGGTCGCGGCATTAGGAAGGTTGAGAACCGCTGGGCTAGCTGATGTTGACATGTTCTCTGCTCACTCTGCGACTTTGATATACCAATTATGGATGTTAAGGGTGTCCTGTTGTTTCCAGTTTTTTGCCAATAGAGACCTGGCTGACGATAAGAAAAAGCACACGTGTTTGTTTGTTCAGCTGATGGAGTCCATTGGGCAAAGATGTACTAAGCATGCTTCAAGGTGAATTTAATGTTGAAGTTAATTTTGTGTGCGTTTCAGCTTCTGCTTTTTCCCCAAAATGCTTGAACCTGATGGCAAGACCACCGTAGTTGTTGAGGGACCCTGCCAGCAGAGCGACAGTGGTGGGTGGCAGGGGTGGTGGTGAATCATGAGGAATCCAAAGAGGAGCATAGTACCACCATCTCATCATTTTCAGGAGAGGTTCCTTGATTGAGGGATGCTTATGTAATGGGTACAAGGTGTCAGTTTTGTCCCAGTCCTTTTGTCTGTTAGTGTCCAGGGTTCAAACCCCTTGAAGTGATGAAAGATCTTTAGAGAGTTCGTCTATAGGGCTGACAAAAGGGCTTTTGAAGCTTGAGCATATCACAGTAGTTCTCCAATTCACTATTGTTCTTATTGAGCATTTGTTGGGCCTTAGGAGACCTTAAGGTTTAGGTAAAGGGTGTTGTGTTGTGTTGTGTTTTTGCAGCCAGAGCCTATGATGAGGATTGAAGGCCAAGTTTAAATAAATCAGTACTGGGGATGAAGCAATCTTTAATTTTGTAAAATCCATTAATTTTAAATTTTCCTAAAATTCTTTTGTAAATAGATCTTTTAACTCAGTTATATATTTTAATGATGTCTCCAGAAAGGTATGGAAGTACTGTAATATATTTCTCTTTTTAAGGCAAAATTCAAGAGAAGGCTGAATTTTAAGCTGAATTTTAGGATTGTTAATTGTTCTTAGAAGGAGTTTGGTGTCCTGCAGGCTTCATAATATGTTATGATATGGGGCATTCCCCAACACCCTAGTTGTTGGTGACAGTAAATGAGTTTCTTAGGAACTTTATTACATTTGCCTTTGAGAATGTTCTCGAGAAGAGCGGAGTTCCATTTATTTAGTTTATCCCTGAAGATTTGTTGGGGCAGGGACTGGAATAGAAATAGCCATTAAGGGATTACCATCATATACCTGCTTTTTTTCACCCTTAAGGGGACTCAAGGTGCCTGACAGACCTTCTGTTCTTCTCCCCACACCAGACACCCTGTGAGGTGCACGTGGGGCTGTGAGTGTTTGGAAAGAGAGCTGTGACTAACCCAAGATCACCCAGCTGGCTTTGTGGAAGAGTGCAGACTCGAACCAGGAGACTGTCAGATAAGAATCCGACACTCTAACCACAGGATCAAACTGGCAAACTGTCAGTATTATCAATATTGTATCTGAGATGTGGTGGTAAATATTTGGTGTTTGTGTATCTGGCATTAAGTAGCAGTCAGTACTTCACAGGAACAAACATACAGTGTTGAATGTTCCAGAATAGATGGGATTTGTGGCAATATAAAAAGTGCAAGAATAAAATAAAGTGCTAACTAGATTTATTATAGTTCAATACATTTTGTGTTGGTGCTTCAAGAGCAATCTAATATTTGAAATTTTGTTGTGTAAGCAAAGCATCTTGCCCAATGATACCTTATTCTGGTATCATGAGTAATTTTGCGTAAAAGATGTGTCAGTTGCAGAGACATACAAAACATCTGGTCGTGTCCACATGCAAATACTACTGACATGTTTGTACAATAGGTCTCCCTACTTTGTTTAAATCCCTTCGGCCAAATCATTTAAGAAACTGACCCGATTCCTGCAAGAATTTTTCCTTGGTGGGAATATACTAAAATTGCAAAATAACACTACATAAACATACCAGTATATTTTTCAAACTGCATACAAAAAGACTCCTCTAATCTACTTTTATCTGGTTGCCCCATTCATAGTGGTGAGTTTTGCGGAGGCAGCAGTCAAAGTCTCGCAGTCATTGACAGGAGATGCACAAAGCCAAGCTAACAAAACAAGGTCTAGAAAATTTTTCATTAATCTTATTTAATCCTAAGCGGCCAAATTTCAAATGTTGATGTCATTTAAAAATTCTGTTTAGGTTATGAGATGACTTAAGTTATCATAGGTATGATATATGATGCTGTATATGAACAATCCATGTTTCAAAAGGACCCTAGCAAATGACTGGGTGCCTGTTTTGCGTATTTTCCGGCGTATAAGACGACTGGGCATATAAGACGATTCCCAACTTTCCAGTTAAAATATAGAGTTTGTGTTATACTCGCCTTATAAGAAGACGACACCCGGCGTATAAGACGACCCCTGACTTTTGAGAAGATTTTCTTGGGTTAAAAAGTAGTCTTATACGCCAGAAAATACAGTAATAGATTTCATGTTTTGAATTTGGCTGATCACTGTTAGAAAAAATATAATCTATTCAAAATGATTTGAAGCCAAAATGACACTGATTTGAAATGATCAGATGCTCCTCTTTGACTGACCCATGCCTCTTAAAATGGCCACTCTGTATCCTGGCTCAGAGCATTAGTCTGTTTTTGACCCCATAAAACATAGGAACTAAGGCCCTTTCCACATTGGGGCTTAATTCATGAAAGCAATGGACTAAGGCCACGTTCCAACTGGTCAGTTTAACCTGGGTTTTAATTTGGGTTTTTAAAATCAGCAGCAAGATCTCCTTTTTGGCATTCCCAATGTCACCTTTTAATACAGACTCGCAAGTGGAGAAAACCCCTCCCTCCTTACCTCAGCAGAATCCCCTCCCCCCCTCCCCATGCAGCCAGCAATTGGACACCAGGGCTACTTGGGGGGGGGGCAACTAAAACCCCATCCGTATATAAACCCAGAGCTTTTGTTTACAGCTTCACCCCTCCATAGGAGCCTCTTCTCATGCTAAAAAGGCAGTGATCACTCTCCCGTTGTTTTATGCTACAGTGCCAGATTGGAACCGCGCCGGCAGGGTGTGAGGCAAAGGTGCTGATTGAAGAGGCTAGAAGGGAGATCACGTAGGATTTTACACGAGCCAACAGCTTTCACGTTGCTTGCTGATCTCTTGTAAAATCAGACATCTGCCCCCCACCCTGATAAATGTATCTCTTGTGCTAGGGAGAGAGAAGGGACAAGGGCAGGGCAAGTCACAGCTTCTCACTGGGGAGGGAAGGGAGGCTGGAGCTGACAATGGTGCTGGAGAAAGTAGGTGAGCTTTTGATTTGTTATAAATGTACAGGCTCTGTTACAGTCTGCAGACCATCTCTATGCCTCGCTCCGCCCTTTTAGGCAGCCCATGGTAGAGAGCCGGGCACAAGAAATCATGCCCCCAAAGCATGGTTCCGCCCCCCTCCAAAAAAACTGCTTGCGTTCCTATTGGCAAATACTGAGGATTATTTCAAGATCCATCAATGAGACCTCTATTAATCCAAATAGGGATTCTCTGTGTTTTGGGACCTTTAGTCTGCAAAAACAGGAGATCCCTTGCAAACTGTCGGGACTGGGAGAACTCGAGCTGACTTCAAGCCTGTCCAAATCCTGTGTCAGAATGGGGCCAAAGAGGACAAAAAGGGATAAAGATTTAGCCCATACCCTGGGTTCATATTGTTAAACCGTGGGAATATTTTTTGCATTATGATTAATTTTACTGCTCATTTTTCTTAATGAAAACTAAAGGTTAGTTTTTTAGCAGTTCCAGAAGATTCTGATAGAGAAATTCTCAGAAAATACTGTTCCCCAAGTGTTTTCTGGATTGAGATGGAGCTTGCAATCCTTTCAGATTGGTCATACTAAACAGGAAGAATCTTATCACTGCAAAAGTAGGTTGGTTGTCAAAGCCCCTCCTGATTATACACAACTCTGTTTGCCAGTCTGCTAATAAGACAGATTCAGGGTTATGCTTGGCGTATGAAAACCTAAACAACTTGGCAACGGAGCGGTTGTTAGGTCAGCTTGCAGATCTGTAAGATGCTGAGATTATGGCTTCTCGGGGACCGCGAGCTGCTGTCTACTTGCCAGGCGGCCTTTACGTTGGCTGTGCAGTTTCCCCTCCCTTTTCATTTTCTTGGGTGCTCGGGGAAATCTTGCAAAAGTTTGCCCTCAAGAGGAAACCAAAGGCCCCTCAAGAGAGGCAGCGCTTAGGAGGATTGGGAGAAAGTGGGGGTCTGCCCTTCCTCCAAAGCTTCCTTGCTTTGCACCATCTCTTGGCTGGGTCTTCTCTGTGGTGGCGCCACAACTTTGGATTGCTGTTTTTTCAGATGTTTGTGGGCTGATTAGTACATGCAGCATCCATGGTGGAACCTGCTGAGGGCAAAATATACATGTTCACCTATTTATCCCTAGTGTGAGCTAGTGACAGTTTAGATGTCAGATTTGAGCCGAGGGTTGTGTTTTAGGAAATTGAGTGTAAAGTTCACACTTGCAAGTCTGAGGGCAATGTCTCCCTCCCTCCCTCCTGGTGGAAAATAGAATTCAGGGACGATGGAGTGGGGCTGCCTTTACATGTCACAATCATACCTGATGCTGAATTGCGCACAGACGCCCCTTTCTCTTGTGCATATGGACACGGGGTAGAGTTCCTTGCATTGCTGCCCCCCTCAGGGGAATTCACATACCACCAGGTGTAATAAACTCCAAAGAATATGTGTTACAAGTTACCATTTTAAAATGTTCACGTAAGTGAAGTAAGGAAAATTTAGAAATATTTTTGTAAATGCCATTACTCTCTTTTATATTAGTATGTACTCCCTGGGCGAATCCCCACAGCAAGCTTATTTCAAATTCAAAACGTTTTCAATCCTGGCAGACCCCACATCAGTTTGGCTTAACACGCGCCCCAAAGCATTGTTAATCCTCATTTCAACAGGTCTCACTCCGGTTCGTGCGCTTGAAACGTTTTACATTTTTTACTGTGGGAACCCTTCCGTGTTAAGGGATGAGAGTTTCCCTCCCCCAATAGCTTGCTTCCAAAGCAAGCTGTAAAATCCACCCCTTAAAGCTACACTGTAGCAATCGAACCACTTCACGCCTGATAACGATCTTGCCATTGAAAGTGCTGATCTTTAAAAAAGGCAAAAGAAAGGAAAGCAGCTGCCGGTTTGGGGAGATGTGTGAATGTTTAAGGCGACGGGGGCTTGAGTTGCTGCTGCTGCTGCGTGTCCTGAGCAATGAGAAGAGGAGGGGAAAGAACTGCTGGCTGCCCGCTGCCATTTTTCCTCCATCCAGGCAAGCAGCAGCCACCCAGCTAGGCTCCGTGAATGGGTCCCTTATGGGTGGCGCGTTCACGCCAGGAGGAAGAGGACAAGGCAGCCCCGAAAAGCGTTTTTTAAAAAGTAGCCACTAGAGTCCCCCCTTGAGTCATGTACGTCCTCAGAATCCGGATGGAACGCGATTCTGGCTGAAAGTAATGGAATCAGGCAAATTCACGTTTGCATCTGGTTCTGTTATTTCGATTTAGGGAAACTGGATTAAGCTTTTAACGGGGATGCGGCCCCTGTGTAATAAAATCAGTGACTTGCATGTCAAAATATTCATCTATAGATCCATGCATGAAGGTATGACAAGCATTAATTAGGATGATGAAAGAGCTCAGGATGTTGGCCGTCTGCAGTGGCTTTATCTGATCTGTACTTCCTGGGGCAGATCAATCCACGGCCACCTTTTTGGAATCAGGTTTCACTGGATATAGCATGAAATGGTCAGAGAGTTTTAAAAGTGTTTTCCTTTCTTTAAAAGGCACGCTGTTTGCCCAGAATGTCTAATAAGCGTGATTACAACCACATGGCTACAAATGGACCTTTAAGGAGCCCCTGGGAACACCAAAATATACATGGTGAGGCTTCATCCTTCATCCATAGTATGAAAATGAAAAGTGATCACAGCCAAAACATCTTCCTTATCGCCATAATTATGGTTTTTAAAAAATATTAATTGCCCTTCTTAAAGACTTAAGACAGTTCACAAATACTTGTTTATTTGTTTCTTGGTCAACCTAACACTCCACAGAAGGATACATTTTCATTATAAACTTCCCACTCCTTGAGTGTGAACCTGTGTGCTGCATGTGTTGCGGAAGCTAAACTTTCTAGAGGTTTTGTTGTAAGTAGTTGATTTTAGGAAAGGGTTTGAGATGCCTTATTTTAGGCTTTTTTTCCTATTTAATTTGGAACATCTTTGCTAAAAAGTTAAATATTTACATGAAAATGCACAACAGTATTTCTCATAACACATGCTACATAAGGATTTATTACCTCTCCCCTCCCCTTCCAGCCAACGGAGCTGGAAAGGGTTCTTCGGCGTCCCCACAGTGCCCTGTTCAGCACCCATTGCAGTTGGGTGCTAGAGGGCCTGTGGGGACACACGAGGTCCTCCTGGAGATTTGGACCTTCATCCAGGCCCCGATCTTGAAGATCCAGAACTTTGACAGTCAGTGCAAAAAGGGAGCATGAGTCAGCAGTGTGATGCAGCAGCAAAAAAGGCACCATCATAGCACACATCAGGAGGAGCGTAGTCTAGATCAGGAGAAGTAATTATTCCTCTTTACTCTATCTTGGTCAAACCTCATCTAGAGTCCTGTGTCCAGTTATGGGCACCCCAGTTTAAAAAAGACATTGACAAATTAGAGCCAAGTCCAAAGGAGGGCTACCAAAATGGTGAGTGGGCTGGAAACCATGTCCTACAAGGATAGGTGGAAGGATCTAGGAATGTTTAGCCTACAGAAGAGAAGACTTGAGAGTGGACATGATAGTGGTCTTCAAGTATCTGAAGGGCCGTCACAGAGCAGAGGCATCATCCCTATTCTAACTTGTACAAGATGGGAGGACTAGAAACAATGGGATGAAACTTCAGGGGAGTCAATACAGATTAGATATTAGGAAAACCTTCCTGACAGTGAGGGCGATCAGTCAAAGGTGCAGGTTGTCATGGGAGGTAGTGAGTTTTCCTTTGCTGGAGGTCATCAAGCAGAAGCTGGACCTACATCTGTCTGGGATGGTTTGGGGAATCTTGCATTGAGCAGGGGGTTGGACTGGATGACCCTGGAGGTTCCTCCCAACTCTGTGATTGTGATTATTATTATTCTCTTCTCCATATCTTTCCAATTGTAGCATATGTGCTGTTAAAGGAAGCACAACCAGAACAGGTTAAGCATGAGAACTTTAATATTGGCAATTTGTTTAGCTTTGCGAGAAAAGAATACATTGTTTTTAGTAGCATTTCCCTAGTAGCCATGGTCTAGGAAGAATGATGAGTTCCTTCTGGCAGGCTTGGAAAACCCAGATATAAAACTGGCTAGTCCTAGTTAGGTAACTGAATAATAGGGATAAGATACTGTATGTAAAATGCATTGTAAAATAGACGCTGATCAGTGTTTTCTAAAAATTGCTAGTGAAATCTGCCCCCCAGATGAGCTATCAGGCTTTTCGATATGTAAAATTGGATGGGTAGGTAAGTAGTCCAGGTCTCAAGGTTATAAAACAAAGTAATATAGTAATATACAAATGAAATGCTGTGTATTTATGCCTTTCAAATTTGTGGGAATTCTGAACATGCTCATAAGCTAGTGTGCCTTTAGAAGAAGAGAAGAGTTGGTTTTTATACTCTGCTTTTCTCACCCATTTAAGGAGACTCAAAGCAGCTGATAAACATTCTGTTCTTCTCCCCACAACAGACACCCTGTGAAGTAGGTGGGGCTGTGAGAGCTCAGAAGAGAGCTGTGACTAGCCCAAGGTCACCCAGATGGCTTCAGGCAGGAGAGCAAACCCAAATCAGGAAACTACCTGATAAGATTCTGGCTCTAACCACAAGACGGAACAGGCTCTTTAGATACCATATAAGTTACCTATGGCTGCCTCCAGACTTGCGGAATAAATCCGCAGTTAAAGGAACAAGCGCAGGTTCCCTGCTGTGCAGTAATGACGCGCCATCTCGACTGAGAAGCAGCTCAGCAGCTTCCTATGCAGAAGCTGTGAGAGCGTTAAGGTAAATGTGTAGTAGCGATCGGATAATGCGCTGCCATGGCGATCCATCAATCATCGTGTGTGACGCCCCAATCACGACTGCGCATTCTACTGCACAGTATAAACAAGCCTGTATCTTGCTAAGAGGAAAGAAACCTACACATCCAAGCATTTTTTTCTGACATGGTGCTGAGTAGAAGGACAACTGAGTGGCTTCTGTTCAATTGATTCCATATCCAATCTATTTACAGGGCAGGAACACATGGGATTTTATTGAACTTCCAAAGAAAGAAGCAGATGGCACGTAAGAATGTGCATAACAAAGAATGCGCGTTTGGTTTGTCATGAAACTCACTTGTTAATTTTGATGGGAAACCTGTTAAGTGAACAAACTGTTTTTGTTTGACTCCAAATTTTGTTTGAAAACAAAAATACTTTTATTTTCCATTGCAAAGAAGCACCTTTCAGGGGCAAAACCTCAGCGAACATGAATTGTTCAAACAAATTCTTCATGTTTGAGATCAGGAGTCTGGTTTGATTTGAGCAGATTCCTGGATATTTGAACAACTCCATATTCGGTTTGCTACAAATGTTCGCAAACTCAAGGTGCTAATTTGCCCATCCATAAGAGCAAGGCACTGCAATTGGAGCTCCATGTCCTGCTGCGGCTACTAAAAACTGCAGATATTTGAAACATGGGGGAAATTGCACCCAATTTCCCGTGAGATTTCTCAGGCATTATGGGACACTGAGTGCAATTTTGTGGGATTTTGCAACTACCCCAGGCTTACAGGAAGCCCCAGGTAGTCCTAATGGCCCAGGCGGGGGGTAGGGGTGCTGATCCGGTCACCGCAGATAAGTGAAGCTGTGCTTACTGGATCGGTGGATACGGGGGTCGGACTGTACTATATTCTAGCATAAATGTTTTTCTATTAAAGTGGCTCAATCAGTGGCTCAAAACCACATTACTGTTACGTTTCTCACTATTGCGAGATATCTGCAGATAACTGGAACAGATAATTTGCAGGTTGGTGACTTGCTGAGTTCCAGGAAGGCCTATCTTGTGTTAAGTAATATAATTTTGCAAATCTAGATCCCAGAGCTGCTGTTTTATTACTTGCTGTTCTTTATAATAATCCATTTCTAGCAGCACTTGGGCCACATGCTAATTATTTGGTTACCAAGTTCTATTGCCAACTTGAATAAAAGTTGTCCACAAGCAGCAAAATGGTTCCTTCCATCATAGAAGAATTTCACTGAAGTCGAATTTTCTTGGATTCAAACCATAGAGCTGCATTGGAGACACGAGATAGAATGCCAAAAACTGTTCTTAAGAAATGTTGATTGTATTTTTTCTAGTGATAAAACTGGGATATATGCAAGACCTTAAAAGTATAAAAGAGGTGAGAGAGAGCCTTTGCCTGAGAGTCCTTTATGACTGAAAGTATAAACTCAACGGTCCATCTTGTCCGTGAGAAAAAACCCACCTCTGCTTGGTCCGTTTCCTCGGGTAGCTTCTGTCTCTGGGCTTCCTGCAAACCTGAGGGGGGAAGACTGGCGCTCCAGAATTTATGTGGCGTTTCTTCTCCATGTTTGTGCCTATTTATTTGCCTGTTTAGATTTATATGTTTTGCAGAAAAGACTCTCATGTTTGACTTGGAATAATTGATTAATTTCTCTTCATTATAAAATGTGTGAAATCTCCCTTTAAGTCAGCAGCCAAAACATAAATAGCATCCATACTCCAGCAGTGATGGAATATGTCTGTTTGCTGAGGCAGATGGACAGAAACTGCTCTTTTTAAATCCTTGTCTCAGTCCCTTACCGGATGGAATAGGTTTGCATGCTTGTTTTCATAAAAAAGCCAACTAAGTACAAATAAATGATAATCTATTGTTTCATTTTCTAGTTTTCCTAAAAACCCTTCCTGTAAAATTGAATTAAAAGCAGATCTGAAATCTAGGAAAGCAGCATACAGAGCGTTTTGCAAGTAGTCTCCGTGTTTCTCTTCAAGATGTATAGTTAGGCACTAGTCTCTTCCTGGCCGACTCTTCTTCAAGCCATAAGATTTCTTTTCCCCTCAAGCCAGTCATAAAGCTTAAGGCAAACTTACAAATTATGCTTGGAAGCCAGTTCCTTGAGTGAAAGTCTCCAGTCATTTGGAAAGTACAGGAACCTATCAGTGCCTACAAAAACTGAAGCCAAAAGTGGTCCCCAGTCAGTTTTTGAGTTGCAGAGCAATTGGAGATGTTATTCCCCAGGGTACTGGAGGCCTTATTACACTCCATCGTATGGATGAGGCTGTTTTGAATGTTTGAAACAGCATTTTTCACAATACTAGATAATTTGAAAATAGAAATTATGAAATAATAAAATAATAAAGCATAATATTAGAAAAACAATAATGATTGAAAATAAAGACAATTATTTTGTCACAAACTCACATTAGGTTTGTGAACATATGTTGTCAGTATCTAAAATATATGAGAATAACTTGCTAGATATTCCCAACCTCAGAAGGTTAGCTGGATAAATATTATCAAACCAATGTATGAAATATTCACAAGCATGGAGGTGAGCAAAATAATATAAAAATGGTAAAGGGCCTCTTTTTCCTCAGTGCTGTCTTTCAAAGTTAATCCTATTTTAAAATCCTAGGTTTTGAAGCATACGTGACTTCTTCCCTTTGTATGCACAAAGATCAATGTCATTTATTCACTTAAAGCAATCAAATGCTCTGGTCGTTTCCGCAGTTAACAATTTTAGTCCATATTAGGTAGATCCGGACTGTTGAACTCCGTGCCTGGGAAATCCAGATAGCATAGTTCCGAATCAAAACGTAGACCTTCATGTCTGCATAGATCATAGGGGGGTGGATGTTGATGGATTTTAAACATGTAGGCTGTGAGGACATCATAGTTTGCATTCAGAGAAGAAGGGTTCTGTTCTGGAAGTACCTCAGGGGGGCGCCACATGATTGGATTGTCACTAAGCATGCACATCTGGGTTAGGCTTTGTAATTGGCTGTGAAACTGATGCATAGGATATGCTGGACTATATAGCGGTTATGTAGCAGTTATGAAGGAGTTGTGTTTTGGACCCGCCCCTGTACTACTGGCATCCAGCCTATGGATTTCTGCACACAAATTAGCTATTTAACTGTAATCTGACATATAGGGTGCATCCCCATTTAAGATTTAAAGAGCTTTGAATTTGTTTTCGAAGCTGCTGTTGCCAAACAATGAGAGGACCTCACAGTTTCTGAGAATTAAAGGTCCTAGAACACGGATTATCTTTATCCGAGTCAAGAACTCTTGCTGCTGGATTTACAAATAATCCTCGTTATTTGTCAAAGGAAACTCAAGCGGTTTGTGGGAGGTGTGGAAGGATGATTTGGGGGTGTTCTCTTCACTTTCCCCTGAGCCAGGATTTGCCCCCCCCCATTCCCCCGGCTGTTTGCTAATGAGATCTAGCTGCATGGCACCACTCAGTGTTCCGCCTCCCCTTTCAGCTGTAGAAGAGAAAATGAAGGAGGGTGGGAGCAATCCTACTGCCTTTTGGTTCCCACCCAAAGCTCAAATTGGCAGTTTCCCTCCTGGGAGTTGGGAAAGTGTGTTGGCTCTTCAAAGGCTGCATATTTTCAGCTTATCAGATTTCCTCCCCTTTTCTCACTCTCCCTATTACTGGTTGGCTGAAAGTGAGCAGCTTGTAATATAACCAGGATCAGACAATACATTGTAATGAGGCATTAGAGCATAGCCCCAGGCAAGTCTGATTTTACTTAGGCAGGGATCAGAAAGACTTTAAAATGTCTGCCGTTTTGTGGCGTTCTGATGATGCGCAAAGCTGGTGCCTACTTTGTCTCTCCGATTGGCAAAGAGGGACTCTTCTGCCAGCTATTGAGACTTTGGAGATTTCCGTCCTGCTGCCCCCCTCCTTCCGTCCACCCAGCCTTTTGTCACTCTCTCTGCTTCCCCACGGTGATCTGAATTAGGCTTATATAGGGGCTCAGATCCCGCCCAGGGCATGATGGAAACGAGGGGGGGGAGGGGGTTTCTCCCCTGCAAATCTGCTTCACAGGCTTCCAGTGGGGTGAGATATACATCCTACAGTATGTGACAGGGAAAAACTTGTTCAAAGGCTTATGTGTGCCGCCGTCATGTTTAATTTGGTACCCAGAGGCAGGCTCTTGGTCCAGATGCAGTCTCTGGGTCTCATCCAGAAGAGGAAGGAGGCTTTCTCCTACACATCAGTTCAGTAGCTAAGATTTGTTGGCCATTGACTCAGAATCAGGTATGTGTCCTGATGAAATTTGAAATATTTCTCTGAAAAACATATTCAGTTACTTGAAATCAGGACTACTGTTCTTCCACAAAATGTAGAAGGAATGCAGGTAAATGACCAGTTGTAGCACAGGTGACCCTATACTGCTGTGGAGTGACTTTCAGTAGGAGCTCAAATTAAATCCTTGGCAGAAAAAGCCCAGAAAAGTTGTCTAGCTATTAAAAAAAATTAATGCTCAAAAGAGAAACTGAAATTGAGATTTTCCAAGCCAAAGTTGATAAACAGAACATATTTTTGCTTTTTTAGAGATCCTGGTTGCCTTAAAGTGGTTCAAACAATATTAGTAAGGTCTTTATTGGATACTCCCTGCTGTGTCTTAGGCAGTGCCAGAACACCAGGCTGGTGACCCTCAAGGCCCACATGACCCTTTGGATAAGGTTTTGCTAAAATTAACTCTCACCCACTTAGGTGGCCTATTGGCACTAACATGTTGTGCTTAGCTTGGGAAAATACTTGCAATACTCCAGTGAGGCACCTAGGATTTTCAACCAGCTTGTGTTCACTATAGTCTTAAAAGGACTTTTTAAAATGACAGATAGCTTTTGTTTGTAACAGTTCAGAGGGGGAAGGCTAATTAAAACACTGCAGAGCTGTTTTGACATTCATGGCTCTTTATGATTTATGGTAAGGATATAGGTCTGGACGGCACTGCTTTTTTAGGTAAACTTTTTTGGCTCAAGTATTTTGATAGTCATGAATAATTAGTGTGCGTGCATGTGGGCGTAGGTGCACGTGTGTGTTTAATGAAACTGGAATAAGGGCTGCAGGGATCGATTTGCTCTTCTTCCTCCCCACTTTGCCTAATCTGAGGCACACTACCACATCTGAAGTCACTTCGCTCATTATGGATTTCATGCAAACGGAATCACTGAAAGTATTTCCATATGTCTGTTCCCAATATATCGCAGCCTCTTCTAAAAGGGAATACAAACTTGTGCCTCAGCTGGAAATAACTTCAGCATGTGACAGAGAAGTCATATGACACAGTGGCACCCTGTGTGGTCTTCACTGAAGGGCATGGTGCGCACCACATCTGGGCTTCTGTTCTTTAACAGAGTCAGCTTCAAAGACCGCGTCCTCGGCTGAAATGTTTAATCAAGGCCTTTAACAGCTAGAAAATGCCTTTATTTTCCAAAAAAAGAACTGAGTGAAGGGAATGGCTGTATAGAATTTGAGTGACATTCTAATGGAATAGTTCATTCTCCTATTTGGGAGGACTGGAGAAGATTTTATTTCACTGGCAAGGATTTCAGTACAATTTATAACATTGGAAGCCAGTGCAAAAATTGGCAAAGGAGGTGTCTTCCTGCAAATAAAATAGTCTTCCTTCAATAGGATACGCAGTCTTTTTATTCTTCATTAGTACAAGATTTTTGCAGACTGTAGCTCAGTTCTCTGATTTCATTGCAAGCTTAACATGCTTCATCACTGAGCCTTCTGAGTTCTAATTTTATTCTGATTAAGTTATTTTTGGTAAAAAATTCTAACCTGCTGTCCTCCTTATATGCAGTGTAAAGCAAAAGTAAAGGCATCCTTAAGTCAAGCGTGTCCATGCAACCATCCATAAATACATACATACATGCATACATACATACTCATTCAACTAAAATACTTTTGCTGGATCAGTACATTTGATTTTTTTTTTTTGGCAAATGTATGCATTTTCCAACACAAAGTTTTAAAAAAATTCAGGCACAGAACATTTTTGCCAGTAGTTGTATTTTTTTCTCTTCCTTTCAGCCCTCAGTGTCATATGTATTTAATAAAGCATAGAGGTACAGAAGTGATGAATAATGCTATGTCCTTGTGAGTCAGTTTGGTCTAGTGGTTAAGGAGCCAGACTCATATCGGGGAATACCAGGTTCGATTCCGTCCTCCCCCGTGAAGCCAGCTGGGTGACCTTGGGGGAGTCACAGCTCCCTTCTGAGCTCTCACAGCCCCACCCACCTCACAGGGTGTCTGTTGTGAGGAAAATAATAGAAAAGCTTTGTCAGCCTCGTTGAGTCCCCATAAATGGCCGAGAAAAGCGGGGTAGAAAAGCCAACTCTTCTTCTTTGATTCTAGAAGAATAAATTTGTACTTCATTTCTATTTTCTCCTGTCAATACACTGAAAATACACCTGCAATGCCCCATACATTTTAATGCCCACAAACCATTTTAGCATTTCAAATAACAATCTCTTTGGGCGAATTCCAACATGGCATGGGAGTGGAGGAAGCAGACTGAGCACTTGCAGAATCAAAACCCGTTTGCTTGTTCCCACTCGTTCATTTCTTCTGGGCTCTTTCCCTCTCTGCCCCCCTCCAATGAACCCCCCCTTCTACCAGCTGTTGGAAGCTGCTGTTCTGGCCTCAAATACTGATTCCACGCAGCAGCAGGAAAATCGAGCTCTCCACCTTTTTAGTCCCCCTCCAGCCCCCCTGCCCCCTACTCCAGCCTTCGTCCCTTCCCCTCCCCAAGCGATCTGTTCTACAGCAGGGTCCTCTCCCCACCCCAAGATCTTTGTGTGAAGTCATCTGTGAAGGGAAGCGAAGGGAAGCACCCTTTCCTCTCTTCCCTTAGGCAGGCTTCCTCATTCCCTGCCTACTATGGTGTCTTTGAGGGGGGGGGCATGTGCTTGAGCAGCAGCCCTCCCTCCCCCTCTCTTCCAGGCAGGGAGGACGGAGGGGCATCCGATGCCGCCGAAACTGCTCTCTCTTCCTCTGCCTGTTCTGCCTCCACAGCATCCCTTTGCTGTCTTTCCCTGCCTGCCTGCCTTCCTCTGTCCCTCACAAAGGCTTGAAGGGGGAAGAGCGCAAACGCCCACAGGTTGTTCTCCAGAGCCATGCTGTTGAAAACACGGCTGCTGTCACACACGCGCCTCTGTGTGTGCAAGAGACGCAGGCTGCAGGAGAAGCCAAGTATTAGCTGTTTTCTTCCTACTTGTCCTGTTTTTGGTCCTTTATTTTTGTTTGTGTCCTTGGATGTTTTATATGATTTTATTTTTTGTAAACTTGATGTGGTCATGAGACTAATCAATGAAGTTCATATCATGTCCTGCCGAGGAAGGAAAATCCCTGCCCAGCCCCTGTAGTCCAGAAGGAAGTGTGTCATTGGGGAGCCCACAAAAAGAAAAACGTTAACACCCCTAAAAGTCTAAACTTCCCCACTTTGCAAAATAAAATGGGATGATGCTTTGAAGGGGACTGAGGACTCATTTTATCTAGTCTGCTTTTGGGAACTTTAGGGTGTTTCCGCACTGGCTGTGGAAACCCATTTAGAAACCCATTAAAAGACACACAGAGAACACATAGGAACTTACCTTCCGCATTGGAGGCCGGATCCAGGCCCCTTGTGGCAGCTGCTTCCGCATTCCGGCGTGAAGACCCGTTCTTAATGGGGTCTCACCGCCGAGAGATCCAACCACTGGGAAGATCTCAAAAATTAGGTCTTCCATCCGACCCCTCGCATCGATCTGTTCGGAAGCAGGACGCTTCTGCACACGGAGAGGTGAGGGGCCAGATGTGCCAGCGGCTGCCATCTTGGGAAGGGCAGAAGGAGGCCGGTCTGCCGCCTCCCACCCTTCTCCCGCGCGCTGCGTGCTGGCGGAAACACGCAGTGACTGGCAGGTGCATGTTCCAGTCCCGCAGCTCCGGGGGCGGCATCAGCAGTGCGGGAGGCCGGATGCTGTTTGGAATGGGTGCTGTGGCCTCTGCACAGCACCCAGGGGATCCGGCCAGCCCTCAAGAGGACGGATCACTGGGAAACAGATTTTCTTAAATCCACTTCTCAGCAGCAAGGGCAGAAGCACCCTTATTCCACAAAAGGTACAGAATCTTACAAACTCTTAGGATGCTGAAAACTCAAGACAGCTTAATCAGCATGTTGGAATGCAGCCTTTGTTTACTTAATAAAAACATTATCAGACTTTTATGGCATAAAAACTCTACATGTGAATGCCTTTGAAAAAGTTTCCTCTTTCTTTGGAGCTGAAAAGAGAGAAGGAAATGGTCTCACCTCTTTGTTATTGTTCCCTTCTACACTGAATTTCTTATAATCCGTTGAATTGAGACTTTTATCTTCAGGTTAAGAAGATAGAGGAGAATTTTACAATTTTCCAAAGCTGAAAATGTGGTTATGCTATAGATGCATTCCCATAGACATTTAAATCAGAATCAAATCTGAATTTAGTATTCAGAGTTCCCATTTAATTTCCTATGAATCCAAATAGAATCCGAACTGGGTATCCAGTGTTCTCTAACCCTAACCCTAACCCGAATTTTATGAGGACTCTGCTATGAAAATCCAAAGAAAAAAAAGTCCTGAGGAAAACTGGAGTTTTTTCCCCTTTTGGACCTGAGTCTACTCCCACCACCACCACCACCAAAGGGGAATGCTACCAGACTATTTGGGGCAGAAATCTCCTTCTGGCCAATGCCTGCCACAGCTGTGGGTAGGATTTCACAGCTGCGAAGTCACCTTCACATGCCCGCAATCCTAGAGCCCAGATCAAGAAGGGCAAAGGCTTCATTTTCCCTACAAGAGATACATTGAAGTAGCTGCTAACAAGGGATGCATTTGTATCAAGTTGGAGAGCAGCAAAAAAGCCAGGCCTCTAGCCTAGCCTCTCTCTTCCGCCCCTGTGTGCGACCTCTCAGGGCGAGCTCTGTTCTTCCACTCTTCTGCTTCAGCGCACATCTGCTGTCTTACTGGGAACCTCCAATGTGAAAGGGGTGTGTGTGAAAGGGAAAGTGCAGCACCTTCTTCTGCCCAGCTGCTTGACTAGGGCAGGCTTACAGGGTTTGCACTAGGGGCTGGGGAGGTTAAAAGATCCTATAAATCTCTGTGCTGGGACTTGGGCGGTGTGGAGGAATGGCGATATTTGGGTTCAGTCCGGTTAATCATCAGGCAAATGGGAACAACCAAAATGCGCACTCGACCCTGTATCTCAATTAAAATAGTCCAGGGAGGCCCACTTCAGGAGGGGGCATACCACTGCCTGTTTAGCCACAAGCAGCTTGCCTACATCCTCAGGCTGCAACAGTTGAAATTGATCCAAAAGAGCAGGACCAGACAGTTCTCTGGACACCTCCTCTGGACTATTCCCAAGTGTGATATCTAATCCCCCATGAATCTGAGCGACTTTGCCCTCAAAGTGCTTTTCAAATTTGTCACAGCAGATATTATGTGGCCCTTGCCCATGCTTCTTCAGCTTAGATCTTATAAGGCCATTCACCACTCTGAAGAGCTCTCCTGGACGGCTACTCAAGCATGCAATGGTGGCAGAGAAAAGGCTCCTTGGTGGATTATTGCTACAGTGTAACGGCTGCTGTACGGAGTGGATTTTGACAGTGATCAGAGGGAAAGTGAAGTCTTGAGAGAGATCACGTGGCCGATGGCTGCAGCTGCTGCCTTTGTTGGCGTAGGAAGCCATTTTGGGGGCAGAGATCTGGGAGACGAACAGAGAACCGATGGCTATTTTTCCTTTGGACTTGTCAGGGGTTGTCTTCCTGGTTGTGGCCATGCAGAGCGCAGTCCCTCCCGTTCCCGCTGGCACCCTATCAACCAGGGAGAGGGTGGGGAGAAAAAGATGCATGCAAAGAAAACACGCTTCCGTGGGGACAGAAGTTGTGTTTAAAATGTGCGTTTTGCTGAGCCTCATGCGGTCTTTTGGGGATGCAGCCTATGTTTTTCTAATTCCATATTAATTAAACCCATTATGCATTTGTACCCAGAAAGATTTTACCTTTGGACGTGTCCACTGTAGCTGATAATACGTCTCATGCTGTTCTCCATACTTTCAACATTTGACATATTTTTATACATATTAGCTCACTTATAGAATTTCTCCCTTAAAGTCTAATGCAATGTAAATTTCAAATCTTTCATCCACACGTTCTTCCATTGTGCCATTTGTATAATATATTGAAAGTTCATTGCCCATTCACTCTTTAACTTGTTCCTGTCCTGTTTTCAGTTTCAGTGGTGTTTTATAAAGAATAGAGATCAAACCCTTTTCGCCTTTTTTCCATTCCTCTTTCCAGTCCTGTTTTTCTTTTTCAGATTTCTTAATCTTTCTATCCAATTTAAAACATTCCTTAATTTGTGCATCAAAACCTTTTTCCACTGATCTCTAGATTCCAAATCTGTAACTGTTTATATGATAACCATCTATCTTTCCTTCCAGGTGCTCTAAAATGAGCTTCACGTGAAGATAGCCAAATGAGCATTTTTGTATCCAAACACCTTTATCAATGCATTTTTATAAAGTGATTCTTAAATGCCACATTAACTGTTGTTTTATTGTACCACAGGTAGCTATTCCATCCATATCTTAAATCACGTCCCTCCAACGGTGATAGTTCTAATATTTCAATCGTATCCATTCTGATATTCAGAACAAACAACATGCTTCATAATACAGTTTTAAATTTGGAAAACCTTGGGTGTTTTTCCACTGTCACTAGAAGTACCCATTAAGTACCCATTAATGGGTACTTAATGGGTACTTTTAGTGACAGTGGAAAAACACCCCTTGTCTACCCTTTTTCTTTGTAATAAGTCTTGGCTTTCCCCCTTGCCATATATCTTTTTGCCATTGTTTAAATATCTTGTCATCAATTAAAATGGGTATCATTTGAAATGAAAATATCCTTGGCAATATCTTGTTTGTTTGTTCACCATATGTAATTATTCTGAAACAATGTTGAATTTTGGTTAATTAAATTAACTTCCAATTATTTAGCTTTCTTCTCCCCCACCAGACCTTTAAGCATTTACTGCTCCTGTTGATTCACTTCCTTGGTCAATATTTTAGTTTTTAAAATCCTGCTACTGAACAAGAGTTCTTTTAATTATTATTCAAATGTTTCAGTACTTCCATTAGGGTCTTCTCATGTGATTACTAAATCATCTACAAACACTCATAGTTTGTGTTCCTTTTTCTTAATTTTTACTCATTTGTATAGACTATTCTGCTCTTATAATCCAATTCAAAACCTGTAATGCCAGTATAAATAGTAACAGTAAGACCTGTTGTTGGATAATATATACTTGTTGCTTGAAATAGGTGGTAATGAATAATGTGAAATGCAGTGCAATAAATAGGCATTATTCCATGAACAAGATTGTATAAGAATCTTCCAATGCAGCTATATGAAAACTTTAAGGTAATAATTTTTCCTGTTAACAGGAAAAAACAAAAAAGAACAAATTGCTGCTGCAGTTATTTATCCTAAAACTGTCTTGTGATCTCCATAAAAATCCATATTATTCTCTGTAGTTAATCTATGTAACTTTATTATGATCTAAAATAACTGAGCATTAGCAATGTTACATAATTTCAGACATGCTAAAGAAGCCAGATTGATTCTTTGCAAAGGGCATTTGTAATTGGCAATATGGATATAATCATGACATTTGCAGTGACCATATAAATGCTAAATAGACAACAAGATCAATGTTAATTTGTTCCCTTTCTTTTCCTCTTTGCCCTTGCAAAAGCAATATTAACATTATCCATAGGTTCCAATGTTTATATTATTAAAGAATGGGAGTCCAGTGTCAAAAAGAAAGCCACATGAAATTTTAATTATTCTGTTTTTAAAAATATATATAAAATGCACATGTGGCATTCTGTGTAGGGAATAAGTAACATTCTATTCCAATGATGACGAACCTTTTGAGCTCGGTGTGTCAAAATTCCCAAGAAAACCTACCTTAGGTGCTGTGTCACATCTAGAAATATCTATAATTTTGTGATATTTGTAGCTCTAGTAAAAAAAGTTATTTTTTGATGTATGTATTTTATTAAAAGCAAAAACAAAATTCTTTACATTAGTGACTTTTGTTGCTGAATTTCATTTGCTAAATCTTCAATTGAAAGTCGGTATTTCGTACACTTCAAGAACAAGCAAGCACTACACGCTTAGGTGCCAGGGTGGCCATGTGTGTCACCCAAAAGGGCTTGGCGTGTCACCTGTGACACGCGTGTCATAGGTTGGCCATTACTGTTCTATTCTAATGTGAAATTTACTGTTTAACACTTTTTAAAAAAGTTTAAAACATTTCACTCTTATTGGTATTGTACCAAGGCTAGGTAAAGGTTTGTTCTCATAGTGGCAGACCTATGTTCTACTACTAGTAGGGGAAGAAATAGTTGCTTCTGAGTTTTGTAACACCTGATATAAACCTCCTCATACTTTTGTGCTTCAGAATGTACATTCTCAGTTTGTTATAACATGCTTTTCAAGGGAGTTTTCTCTGAAGAACACAAGTTTTAATGTCCAAAACAAACTCCTTAAGAGCTGTTGAAAATCCAAATATCCTCTGCTCTCCACAACTGGCAAATATACAGTCCTGTGTAAATGTTTTAGGCAGGTGTGGAAAAATGCTGCAAAGTTAGTCTGAGAAGTGATGATATGGCTCTCTTAAAGCCCTGACCTCAACATCGTCAAATCTGTCTGGGATTACACAAAGAGACAGAAGGATTTAAGCAAGCCTCCATCCACAGAAGATCTGTAGAGTTCTCCCAAGAAGTTTGGAACAACCTTCCTGCTAAGTTCCTTCAAAACTGTGTGCAAGTATACCTAGAAGAACTAATGCTGTTGGGAAGGTAAAGGGTAGTCACACCAAATGCTGATTTTAGATTTCTCTTTGGCCATTCACTTTACATTTTATAAACTGATATAAATAAAATATTTACATTTTCCCCCATCTGCCTAAAACCTTTGCCCAGTAGAGTGTGTGTGTGTGTGTGTTGTAGATTAGCATAAATAAGCAGGCAAGAACTGCCTTCACATAGTCCATTAGATTAGTTCAGGGAGCAGTGTGATGTGGTTAATATACTTTCACACAAGTATTCAGTGTTCTATATCATTTGTTGGTTTGAAGGATGGACTAGTGGTTCTTAAGTAAATCTTGGACCTTTTTACACTGATGGAAGGTTCCTACTGCACAGTTAACTCCAGGTTTCAATCTGGGTGTTTTAAATCAGCAGTGAGCTGTTTTTTTGTGTTCCCGCTTATAGCTTATTATGTGGATTTGCAGGGGAGAAAACCCTCCCCCATCCGTTTTCCGTCATTCCCTGACTTCATGGAGCAGGGAATCAAACCCCACCCCTTATATAAGCCTTTAACTTATCTTTTGCAGCAGCTTTTGTTCACCTCTTCTCCCCTACGCCTCCATCTTGCCCGGGAGTGAGACAATTGCGATGGGGAAGCATAGAGGGAGGCAAAAGGCATGGATGGAAGGAAGGAGCTAGGGAGCAGGACGGAAACCTCCAAAGTCTCACAGTCGTTGGCAGAAAAGTCCCTTTTTGTAAAATCGGACACTTTGACTCAATCCCCGCAACGTCTCACAGCCTGATACATGATCTCTTTTTGTTACAGCTGCTTGCGTTCCCAGCAGTGAGTCTTCTTTTTATTTGAATAAAGATAATCCACATTTTGGGACCTTTAATCCTCAGAAACTGCGGATTCCTTTGATGCTTTGGGAACGGTCAGCTCTCAAAACATTTTCAAGTCTCTTTAAAACCTGAATGAGAACGCTCCCTCATTCTGGATCATATCCAGGAATAGGACCTTGGGCAGGGTCAGCCAAAGTCTGCACTACCAGGACCCAGTACAGAGAGGACTGTCTCAGATTTTTGGTGGTTCTGCACTGGCCACTATAGCAGGACAGCAAGTATACAATGAACCTCCTAAACTGCAACAGTGGGGATAAGGAAGAAAGACCTAGTACTTTTGCTGGCCCAGTATACCAGCCTGTGTGGAATTGCCCTTTGATTCTGTGGAATAGCTGCACCTCAACTCCAGGTTTGGACCTGAATATTCCCCAGGAACAAACCTTGGAGATGGCCATGATAAGGAGTTGTCCTAGGCCATTATAGCCATATGCATGTGAAAGATCAGGCACTGCATCCTATTTAGCATATTCTGGAGAAGTTTCTGTTTTTAATTATAACTTTTATGATTCTTCGCTCCCATAGGAAATGAAGTCAAAACTCTGCACTATTTAGCACTTGGCAAGATGTCATGCTCCCTAGTATTACAGGGCGCTAATCTTGTCATATGTCAAGAAACTGCAGGATTTCCCCACAGCACACTTGTGTGGGGGTATCTTGCATCCCTTGCTGCAGCAGTGGAGTCTTTGTTTTTGAACCTGAGGAAAAGGATGGGTAATGCTAGTTTGAGGAACAATTTAAAAACCTGATACAGTCCTTCGGGATCTCCTCCACAGATGTCAACTGCTGCTGTCAAATTTCTTTCCTGCAGTAGAAAACACGAATCTGTGTTCCATTCCCTGCCTCTTACGTGGCATCTAGAATATTTCCTTGAAATCCTAGCTGCTCGCTAGGCACAGGAATAGATTTTTCTGAATGGGGAATAGGGGATGTATTTTCTTCTGGAACAGTTTGAGTTTTCCTCAGCTGCTGGTCTATTATTCACATTATTCTGCCATTGCTCCATCATGGGAGGTTATGCTCAACCCCCAACTGTATTGCCTGCCATTCCCTTTAAGACACAACCCACAGCAAAGGGGGGGAGAGTCTCTCTTCCAAAAGGAATTTGAAAGGCTAGCAGAAAGGGTTCTTTCCTAGGAATTGGGGCTGATTCTGAATGCTGAGAGGCTAAACATCATCCTCTCAGTTGAGACTTTTTAATGTTGAGAGAAGGGGTGCACCGCAAGCCCCCCACAACCTTACCTGGGTGTTGTTTATGCCTTCCCCTGAACTTCAGTGTGGATGGCTCAAAATACACTGGGGAGGTAGCATTCCACTCAACTGATGGGCAGAAAAAAAATCTGGTGCATTGAAATTGTTTTTGCATCTCAGTCAAGTATAAATCTTGATTAGTGCAAATTGTACCCAGAGGGAGCCATGTGCAATTTTAGCCTTCAAATCTGCTCTTTGCCCCCTCCCCACATTTCATCCACATGGGGGTAAGAAAAAATTCTGCCACCATGAGTAGTTTCTCTGGACTTACTATGTGGGTCACAATTGCAATAGATTGGGGAGGTTTGGAGACCAAATGAGAGTGAAAATATTTGTTTGCTGATTGGGGGACCATGGCAAACACCTGTATTGAGGCAGTCAGTAATACTGTCTCATCTCATATACTGAAAATTTTCAGATTGTGAATGTCTCGTGGTCTGCACCCCTCTAGGGTGTTTCGGCCACAGCTGATTTCTCAAGTCAAGAATTATGAATTTCTCAAGTCAAGAATTTAACGGGCTTATTCACCTTTGCAGTAAAATACCAAGGCCATTTAAGATACGTATATATTCCTTTTGTTTGTGTGTCACTGCTTGAATGGCACTGCGTTTTGTTTTGATCAGTGACCATAATAAATTGGATCAAATCAACCCGTTAATGAGCTTCTTTCTACACAGCCCAGCCGAGACTTGGTTGTAGAGATGGTGCAGAGCGGAGGGAGCACATGGGTGTGTGCGCCACCTTTACATTTTCCAAAGTAGTCCACGGAAAACTCTTGCTACCTTCAAGTGATCTACAGAGAATTAAAAAACACACAGAGAGAAACAGAAAAAAAAAATAAGGCTGGTTGCAAACACAGCTCCTGTTTAGCAGGTCAGATGATGTGGCTTTGCAGTCTGTTACTGCTGACTCGAACGGTCACTCTGGGAGGTTTCTGCTGCCTGATCTTCTTAACTCCCAAGGACTGACCTCTTCTGGCAAAATCTGCTAAGGTATTGCGTAATCCCAGCAGGTTAATTTAAAAACAGAAGGAAAGTTACATGCGTTTATATTATGTATGGAAATTAAACACTCACATTACATGTTCCAGTTAATCCCTGTTCACAATAGGAAAGAGAAGCAGCAGATTCTAGAATAATAACTTGTTTTGGGCTGGTGTTGCTTCCAGCCTAGGAGGCAGAAACAAAGGAATACAAATCTTGCTTGCAGAGAAAGTGTGGTGTAGCGGGAGATTTAAAGGTCAAGGTCAGTTTCAGAAAGAAGACGCTGGAGATGAGGTGGGCGTTTGTATCATTATGATCTTGGCGCAGTCAGGCTTGACACTGTATCAAAGCTGGGTGACACCGACTGTATTATGCCAACGTGCCCTGGACATCTAGAATACACTGTAATAATGACACAAACTGCAATGGCTAGGATGGACATCTCCCTCATGACGGAACCGTTTCAAGGTTCATTGCTTCCTGTCATGGCCATCGGCAGTGGAGTCCATATTCCTTATTATTTACTTTCCATCCATTCATTTTCAAATAAAGTAACATTATTCCAGTCCTGCACAGTTTCTGTCATACAAGCAAGGCAGAAAGGTGAAACAATACCAAATACATAATAAACATTTTAAGGATATATCAATGTAAAGTACACTGCTGCTGCTGTTTCTCAACCTGTGCTCACAGTGTGAGTGGGATTGTTGCCTCTATTAATGCAACTGCAATGGAGTCCACACAATGGCAGTTCTTGCGCTGAGAAGGACGTGGCAAAAAGCATCAGGCATGATGGCCACTCCCAGCCACACCTTTGTTCTCCAGCTTTCATGTTTCCAGCCAAGACTGTTTTCTTGAACACGGGAAATGGTGCTGAAAGTCGGCCATTTCCTGTTTTCAGGGAAATAGACCCGCGTTATTTGCCTCAAGGTCTGTGGCACAGATACAAGTCCACACCTGTGGGGTCAGTGATGCTGGAGCAGAGAAGCCGGAGAGAGAGAGCACCTTCTGTGGGTTTTCCCACTCTTATCACCAAAACCCTCTTGAAGAGCCTGTGTCAAGCTGCTTGCTCCATAGCTCCAAGTCTGTACAGGTCCTGCACCCCGGGATACATCCTCAGAGTCCTTAGGGTATCGGATATGTAGCTCACCTAGGTATTTTTCTGGTGGGTACCAATGCAAGATTCTCAGTCATGTTTCTTGTTGATTAACACTGATGTCTGTGAATTTTCATCCAAAGTAGGATAGCATTAAATTACAAGAAGCGTTTTATGTTGTTAGCAGTCTCCCTTTATCTGATCACAGGTGAATCGACGGTTCTGAATGATCACTGTTTGTATTCATGTAGGTCTCTCTTTAAACTATATATAGATATATAGATATATACATTTTAAGGAAAAAATGGATATTTACAGAATTTTCCCCCATGTTTTGTTATAATTTTTTAGGTGCTTCAGAGCTGGGCCCATTTTCAGATCCCAGGCAGTTTACAAGCATTTCATCCCTCAGTGAGAGCCGCTTCTCCAACCCACGAATGCACTATCCAGCCACCTTTACTTATACACCGCCAGTCACCTCAGGCATGTCATTGGGTATGTCAGCCACCACTCATTACCACACCTACTTGCCACCACCTTACCCAGGCTCCTCCCAAAACCAAAGTGGACCATTCCAGACCAGCAGCACTCCATATCTCTACTATGGCACATCGTCAGGATCATACCAGTTCCCCATGGTACCGGGGGGAGACCGCTCCCCATCCAGAATGCTTCCTCCCTGTACCACCACATCCAACAGCAACACATTATTAAACCCTAACTTGCCTAACCAGAACGATGCCGTGGAGGCTGATGGAAGCCATAGCAACTCCCCAACAGTCTTGAATTCTAGTGGCAGAATGGATGAGTCTGTCTGGAGGCCATACTGATTTTTACTTCCATGGCCAGAAGTCCATGAGCCAAAAAGTCAGCTAATTTTAAAGTGCCTCTTTGTTTGTTTGTTTACCAGAGATTTTATTGATAAGTGCAGCTGTGTGGCTGGAATATTGATAATGAATACAGGAATCTCCATACACAGAAAATATAAGAATGATCTTCCAGCATCGTAGTTCCAGTCAGTATGGATCAAAGTGCATTTTATTTTATTTTTGGGAGCATTTGTCTGAGTCCAACAACAAAAGCAGCAGCAGCAATGACAACAACAAAATATATCCATTTTTGTCTACACTTTTATTAAACAAGAAATTTAATCTTTTGCTAAGGGAGGAGAAATGGACTATGGCAAAGCCTGTGCTTTATTTGCTTCTCAAAATAAACAAGGTACCTTGAATTTCAGGTACGGTTGCAATCATACAATATATAGGATCCTATTGCGCGCACAGTGCATGTCACAACTTAACGTCTGTACACATAAGAAAAAAAGCTTTCACTTTTATGAAAAAAATATTCTTCAGATTGACTAACTCTTCAACTACCTTATCAGCAAATTAAAGATCTTCTAAAGTGCATGGCTGATTTTATTCTGAAAGAGCACCTACAAGCTACCGAGACAGCATTGTTTGCTTTATGTTCTGCGTCCACGTGGCATTTTTGCCTTAATGCAATTAATCAAGAAAAACTTGGGGAAATCCCTCTCCCATTTTTTAAAAGAAACCTAGTTTCTTATGCAAGACACATAAGATAATAGAATATATCTTACTGAAAACAAAACACTATAAGTAATCTGTGTGTTTGGCTATTTTATTTTATTAAGTTATAAATATGTTTAAAAAATTGAGGGTATTTGCAAAAAACAAATTGTCATATAATTTTAAGGAAATATTTATAATTATTTAATGATGTTTCTTTTCCCTTTTAGGTTTTCTTAATGTAATGATGTGCTGACTTAGGTCGCTAAAATATTTGATTTTTTTTTAAAAAAAAAACAGCTGCAGCACTGCTGGGCTCTTGTGTCAGTGTGACATGGAAGCAGAGATGAGTAAGGTGAGCTCCCTCCCCTGCCTGGCTAGGCCATATGCTGCTAAACCTTGCATGACTGCTGTTGCCACCACCAAAGCACACTTTTTATTTTACTATGCCAACCACTGTAGTGCGACCGCTCAGAAAGCACTTCTGCAAGAACAAAGGAGGCAATTCTCCGGTTAGGTGTTTGTGTAGGGCCAATCCACTGCTGAGGTCTATGTGACGTCCATCCCCAGTACAGCAGTCTGCATGCGTTAGATTCCTGGCCTGGCTCTTTATAGTCCATCACTGGGCCAGCGGCCAGTGCCTGTTAAGATGCCCCAGATACGAACTGCCAAAGCTGCAGAGTGTCTGTGTTGTAGTGGGGAGCCGTTGTTCCAGCAGATATTGGAGGGAGGGAGGGAGGGAGGCATGGGTTTGACTTCAGACCTTCTCAAGCTGATGGATAATGGAAGTTTGCTTTCTGGCCGTGGAGGCTCCTTGCAGGTTTTAGGAACTGTAAGTTTTGCAAGGATTTAAATAGTCAAAGGAAGCACCACAATTGGAATAAATGCCTAAATAGCGCTGCAGTGCAAGGAGTGGAGCTGAATATATTCATTCCTCCTCATGTTGCTTCCATGTTTCATTCACACACTAGCAGCACACCTGAACAGGTGCCTTGGGATTCAAAAGCGCAAGGCCATGCCTGAACTTGGAAAAAGTATCCCAGCAATTAATTATTAAATTGTGATTATTAAAATAGCTTCCATTCCAAATGAGTTTTGATATAGGACTTTTGTTTTAATTTATGAAGGAGATGTTGTCAAAGTGTTAGATGTTTGTCTTTTTAATTTATCCGTAATGAACAGGAAAGAGAAGCAGAATGACAATGAATTAAACAGAAATCTCTCAAATTGTAATCCTTCAGAATTTTAAAAGTTTGTCCAACTTTATGTGGGAAGTTTTACAAGTTTTCATTTCTGCTCTCCCCATTGAAGCCTTTTGTGATCGTGAAGGACCTTCTGTCAAGATTAGTGGTCGGTCGCTCAAGGAGATCCTGTAGGGCTGGTCCTTTCCCTTGTAGTCAATGTAATGTCTTCCACTCACACAGAAGTATGCTTAGCTTCAGGAATAGCTTCTGATAAAAAGTCTAAAACCCTGTCCCCTCCCCGCCCCCCAAGATTTATAGGGCTCAAGGGAACGTTTGCAAAAATTGTCAACAGTCTTTAAATAAAATTATTAACAGATGTCTTTCAGGAAATGGATCATGTTTACCAATCATATAGTTTTCATCTGGCATCCAATGCTAGAAGAACTATGCTGAGGTACTTTAATTTGAAAAATTAATCTTTATGTCTTCCTATTAAAAAGTAATAAGCACAAATGGAAGCACTGCAATCTGCGGATCCCATATTTAGTACTATGTCATTGTTCCGACTTGGATGTGCAAGATCAAACCCCATCCACCACTTCCAAATCCTTCAGTGCTAGGGTGAAAAGCACGGTTCGTTTGCTGTTAGGTACATGAGATCCGAAGCATTCTGAAGTACAGTCTCCAACAACTGTTCCTCAATATTCAGTAGGCAATGGGCTGATTGGCACTTTAGAATGAAATCCAGAAACTTCCATTTATACTTCAGTTTACACATACACTGAATAGGACATGATCAGTGGTTTAGGTGGAGGAGAATGCAGCTTCCCGTTTTTAACCTTCAGCAGTATTGGTAGGGTAGTTTTGCACCCAAGGCAAGTGAAAGTATACGTAATTTGAAAAATAGAATTATAGTTCAAATTTGCAATTTTCCTCAGAGGAAAAGAAATCCCTGTAGGCTAATATCAGATTAAAAACAAGTGGGATGTAAAATAACTTCTTATACACAAATTGTGTTACTGCGTTTGAAGCCTGCACTGATGAGGGCTAAAAGGAAGTGTGAGTTTCCTGGAGTAGAACATCCTCCTAGGTACCATGTTATCATTTGCACTGCTTTTAGCCTCATCTGCGTGCAGCAAACAATTTTTTTTAATGCAATCCTTCTGAAATTAAGGTTACCTGTGGGCTACACTTTGACCACCCTATAAGTAAGAAACAATGGGATTCCTATGCAATGTCATAATGTAATTGGATAGTGTCCGCCTTATAATTTGGCAGAAACTCACCACTGTTGTGGATTGATTCTGAACATTTGACATGATTTATTCCTTTCCTTTGCTATTTGCCTTCTAAAGGGTTATGTATCAAGTACCTTTTTTGTAAGCAAGAGACACTTTTCTTGATGTGTACTTTTTTCCTTCAAAGATGAAAGCAGTAATTGTTCCTATTTATTCTTTGTGGTAGCTTGAAGCACTTCCTTGTCCATTTATTTGTTATCTGTTGGAAAAGTTTGTTCGTTTCAGCAGCACTTAAGAGAACCAGTGTCTGGTTACACATTTCAAGCTTTGTGGGATTTTTGTTGTTGTGTATTAAGCAAGAAATGACCTGCCAGTGCAAAAGCTGTTGTATATTTAATAAAGGTACTATATTTGTACTTTATTTTTATTGCTGAGAAGGGCTGTTTTGAAGATTGACTGTATGCAACTTAAGTAAATTTGTAGGAATATTTTTGTGTTCTCTCAGGGGCTGCAGGCAGTAACCTGAACGCATTGTAAGAGCGAGTCAGAAGTTTGTTCTTGTACAGTTTAAGAACTGCTTTAGAGGCCTGGATTTAATCTAGCATAGAAGCCTTTCCTCATTTCTTCGGTATCATCACATTTAAAACGGAATCATTCAAATTAAAATTCTCTGTGGGTTCAGAGTCAGATCACAATGGGTTGTATTTTCCTTCTACTGCTCAGACGAACGATGCCAAATTTTCGCCACTAAGTGGCGCACAGCCTATAAGAGGCTGCTCAGGACACACCTCCCCAGCCATTTTCGTTCGCTCAGTGAAAGGTGCTGACTGAGGGAGTTGTTCTCCTCTGACGAAAAACCTTTTTCTTCTTTCTCCAGCTCGATTCTTCTTCTTCCTGGCTCCCTGGTAAGTAGAACGGGCCCGGGAAGCTGAGGTGGGGGGGACATGGCTGATTCCCTTCTCCACGCGGGTTCCCCCGTTTTTTCCCACGGCTAGCGGCAAGGCGCCTCCCCGATCCCCCCCTTCTCTTCCCCAGCGGGCAGGATCTGCCACGCTTCTCGCCGCCGCTCGCCATGCGGCTTCTCCGGATGGCGCAGTCAACGGCGAACGGGCTCCGTTTCGCCTCATCCGGCGGTTCGCCAGGTCGCTCCGCCTGCAGCGCACTCTGCTAGCCCATGTGACGCCGCAGTGGTGGGGAGGTCTCCATCCACAGCCGCCCCCGGCGGAGGTGCTGCACCGGCTTTCGAGCGATTCCGGACAGGCAAGGAGGTCGAGGCTCTCGATTGGTCCCTTTCCCGGTCTGCCGCGCCTAAGCACAACTGCCTTTTCAGCTCGGCGCCGAGTCAAAGCCGCCCCCGGAGGCAATCGGCTAGCACTCACGCTGCGGCCCGTGGCCCTTCTGCGCCTCGCAGAGTCGGCTCCCCTTGGCCCCGCTCCGCTTGATGGAGGTGTAGGCTCAGGCCAGCCAAGCGGCTCCCGGCCGCCATTACCTCCTGCCCCCCCCCCGACACGTGCGCCACACCACAGGCACACGTACATTGGCAGCCATGTTGGGGAGGTCCCCTTTGCTGGCAGCAAGCGCCGCGAACTGCAGGTGCGCAGGCGCTCACTAATGACATCACGGCGACCATGTTTTCTTGAGGCTCTCTCCTGGCCACGTGGTCGCCTAGGAGCCGTCGGGGGGTATTAGTAATGCCTGCTGCATCCCCCCACCTCCAGCCTCTCCCGGCCTAGCCAGCCCTTCCTTCACGGCCTGCATCTGCAAGCCTAAAGCGGGGGGGGGGGAGGGGAATACTATCTAGGTTTAGCCTGTGCAGGCCTCCCGATCTTATTGCTCTTTCTTCCCTCATTGTCTTCTAGTGCTGCCATGGCTGACAAAGAGGGATCCTCTGTGCCTAAGCTAATCGACATACCATTGGACATCGTGGAGCCTGTTAAGCCCACAAAGCCCAAAGCAGCTGATGCAAAAGCAAGAAGGCACAAGGGGCCTAAGAAGACAGAGCCTCCAGCGCCTCAGGCCCCGCCTAGCCAAGCAGGCCCAAGCTCGGCTATCCAGAGCGTCCAAGGCCCGATTTTGAATCCAACACCATCCTTCGAAATGGGCCAACCCAGTGGGGTTTTGGGGATGCAGCCTTACTATATACCCCCCCAACCCCAATTTATGCCCAATATTTCTGGGCTGGCTGCTTTGCTTCAGGAGTCTATAACCTCCAACATCTTAGCCTCTCTCACCGCAGCCGGGGTCCTCTCTAACCATCAGAAAAAGGCCAAGAAGAGCTGTTGCAGACGGTCTTCCTCCTCCTCCTCCTCTTCCTCACGGGGTGCCTCCCCACACAGGAAGAAGATGAAAGCAAGCAGTCCTCCACCCAAGGAGCCTAGGAGACCGAGTCCTCTGCCTAGATCTCTCACTCCTCCACCGCCCAAGTCCTTGCTAGTCGAGGACCCTGCTGCTCCCCTCCCTAAGAAGCACAAGAGGGATGTGCAGGATGGGCTGGGTTTGTCTGATTGGGACTCCATTCTCTCAGATCCCTCAGATCTCACCCACCCTCTCCCTGTGGATGCCTCCGATTCCGATGAAGGCCATCCGGGCCCGTCACCCCGTAACTCCATGACACCAAGGCTCCTTCCGCATGACCAGATCCCCGCCTCTATTGAACGGACAGCAGAGACCCTCATGCTTCCAGTTCCTGAGGTAGAAAAGGAAGAGACGGCCGCTGAAGCAGCGAACATCCTTTGGTCTACGCCTGCCAGGGACCGAGTTCTCCCCACACCAGCGGTTTTCCAAGGCCTAATCTTGAAGCAGTGGCAAGAGCCTGCGGTGGCACACCGACCCCCGGCCTTCCTGAGACGTATGCTCCTCCCTCAGGATCACGCCAGTAGCATGTGGGCGGTGCCAGCAGTGGACCCTCCAATCGTTCAACTGGTATCTAAGCACGTGGTCCCCAGGGACTCAGAGCAAGTGCTGAAGGACCGTTGGACAGGAAAATGGAGTCCTACCTGAGAAAGACCTTCGAGGGTGAGGCCCTTCTCCATGCCACCTCTGCCAGCTCCCTGCTATCCCGGGCTGCCTTGAAGTGGACCGATGACATCATGGCAGATCCCTCCCTCTCTGATTCCTTGAAGGAGGCACTAGAGGCAGTCCGCAGGAACCTGCCGTTGTCCGCTGACTTAGCTGTAGATAGTCTTCAGATATCAGCGCAGAATGCAGGCCTCAGCACTGCAACCAGGAGAGCCCGGTGGCTAAAGAATTGGAAGGTGGACCTCACTTCAAAGACGCAAGTCATCAATGCCCCTTTCAAAGGGAGGAGCCTCTTTGGTGAGGAATGTTTGAAAGACATTTTAATTGAAATGCGAGATAAGAGGAGAATTATGTCGACCTCGGCTCCGGGGGCCCCCTCGGCCTCCAGGGGTTGTTCCAGTTCTTCAAGAAATCCCCAAGGGACTCCCAGTTCAAGCAGCCCTTTCGGCCAAGGCCCTCCAGGGGAGGGGCATCCTGGGGGTGCCAACGCTCTGCCAATAAGGAACCCATTGGGAAGGGAGGCCCCAGATTCCCAAAGTTTTCCATGTCCTCCTGCTAACTACCCTTTTACAGCAGTAGGAGGGAGACTTTCTGATTTTTCCCAGGAGTGGTCTCTCTCCTGTTCAGACCCATGGGTCCTTGACATTATTCATGTTGGTTATAGTTTAGAGTTTGTGGCCGGTTGCCCGCCTAGATTTGTTAGTTCTCCTGTCCCCACTGATCCCTCTAAAAGGGAAGATCTGTTTAATATGGTTCAGGAGCTCCTGCAGTTAGGAGCAGTTGAACCTGTCCCATCGGATGAGGAGGGACAGGGGGTTTATTCAGTCTTGTTCCTCACTCCTAAGAAATCTGATGAGTGGAGATCCATTCTAGATTTGAAGTTTGTCAATAAACATTTATCTGATGTTCATTTCAAAATGGAAACGTCTTCTATCAGGGGGGTGGTCAGGCCTGGGGATTACCTAGCTTCCCTGGACCTGAGGCGCGCTTACTTCCATATCAAGATGGCTGGCACCCTCAGCCCGCCCCTTCCTCAGGTTCGAGCTCAGTGGCAGACACTTCCAGTATCGAGTTCTCCCTTTTGGGCTTTGTGCCTCTCCTCGCGTTTTCATCAAAACCCTCTCTCCCCTCATCTTGAACCTTAGGACCAGGGGAGTTGATTGCTTTGCCTATTTGGATGACGTCCTCTGTAAAGGCTCCTCCCCCGAGCGGGCGGCCTGGGCGGTCCGTGAAAATGCTACCTACCTGGCTGACCATGGTTTTCTTACAAACTGGGAAAAGAGTGCTGAGGTCCCCTCTACTCGCCTCACCCATCTCGGGGCAGCCTTTGACACTTTTTCTTACTCCATCGCACCCAGTCGGGAATGGGAGCAGGTTCTTTGTGACCTGGCCAAAAAGGTCTCAGCCAGGCCTAGGGCCAGGATCAGCACCCTCTCCTCCCTTCTCGGTAAGATGGTCTCGATTATTGATCTTGTACCTTGGGCGAATTTCCATTTGTGGCCGCTCCAGTGGTTCCTTAAGCCCTTTGCTAGCTTAATTGCCAGGGGTGGTGATGCCTTCGTCGCCCTCTCACCAGAGGTCAGGGCATCTTTGGCCTGGTGGTCGACCGGTCGTAATTTACACAGGTGCTGCCCTATTGCTGTCTCTGAAAGAATCAGGGTGACATGTGATGCAAGCAATAGGGCACGTGGTTGGAGGAGGACGCCAAGCACCAGATTAATTGGCTGGAGCTGAAGGCAATTTACTTAGCCCTCCTCCGATTCCTCCCCCTGGTTAAAGGCTCCCACATCCTGGTACTCATGGATAATATGATGGCCAAGGTGCATGTTTGTCGCCAGGGGGGTTCCCGATCTCACTCCCTAATGGCCCAAGCCTCCCAGCTGTTTCTATGGGCGGAGGCGAATGTTCTCTCCTTATCTGCTATTCATATCCAAGGTACCAAGAACGTGTGGGCCGACATGCTGAGCCGAAACGACCTACCCAGCGCCAAGTGGCAGCTCGACCCAGAGGTCTTCCGATTGATTGTAGACAAACGGGGCTGCCCAGTGATCGACCTCTTCCCCTCAGCAGAGAATGGCCAGCTTCTCCTGTACATGTCCAGGTTCAGGGACCCAGGAGTGACTGCAGTGGATGCTCTCTTGGCCCCATGGCCAGAGGGGATCCTATATGCCTTCCCCCCATTCCCTCTCCTTCCCAGGTTCCTACAACGAGTAGCACGGGAGGGGGCAGAGGTTATCTTGGTCGCCCCGTTTTGGCCAAGGAGAAGCTGGTACCCATTACTGAAGAGTTTGGAGGTCTGCCCACACTTCAAGTTTCCCATAACCCCTCATCTCCTGTCGCAGGGCCGGGTTGTGCACCAGGACCCCACGTGGCTAGCCTTGACAGCCTTCAGACTCAATGGCTCTTCCTGAGAGCTGCCGGCCTGGAGGAAGGGGTCATTGATACCATTATGGAGGCACGTAGACCTTCCACTAAAAGGATCTATGAGGCTACCTGGAAAGCCTTTGTCAGATGGTGCGAACCCAGGGCCCTGGTGCCTACTCTCTGCACTGCCCCGCAGTTGCTTTCCTTCCTCCAAGACAGCCTGCACAAAGGACTCCAGTTCAACACCCTAAGGAAGCAGGTTTATGCCCTGGCCTCAGTGCTAGACCTGGCCTGGGGCTCGAGTCTAGCCCAGGACAGGTTTATTAGATCTTTCCTCCTGGGCCTTAAAGCCCTTCGCCCTCCGACAGTGCATAGATTCCCCACCTGGAGCCTCAGACTAGTCCTTTCTGCTCTCATGGGGAAACCCTTTGAGCCTTTGGCCACAGTCTCCCTGAGACTGTTATCTTTCCAGATAGCGTTTTTAGTTGCAATTATGTCAGCCAGGAGCATGTCTGATATCTCTGCCCTCCTAGCCCAGGAGCCCTACTGTCAGTTCACCCCTGATTCGGCCATCCTCCAACTTGACCCCAAGTTTAGACCCAAGGTGGACTCCCTCTTCCACAGGTCCCAAGAAATCCATCTCCCCACCTTCTGCGCTAACCCTCAGCACGAGCTCGAAAGAAGGTGGCACACCCTGGACGTTAGAAGGGCCCTCTCCTTTTACCTTGAGAGAACTAAGGAGGGCAGAAAGTCTTCGTCCCTCTTTGTATGTTTCTAGCCGTCCAATCTGGGTACTAGAGCAAATGCTAGAGTTATCGCAGGCTGGGTGAGGGCCTGCATAGCCTTAGCCTACCAAGTTAAAAAGAAGCCTGTGCCACAGGGCATCAAGGCCCATTCTACGCGCTCAGCAGTGACATCAGCAGCCCTCGCACTAAACGCACCCTTAGGAGAGATCTGTAGAGCAGCAGCCTGGGCATCGCCCATGACCTTTACTAAACACTACAGACTGGATCAGTTCAGATCCGCGAAAGCTTCCTTCGGACGCAGAGTCCTACAGTACGTGATCTACAGCACGTCCTGCTTGGGTAAGCTCTTCCTAATTCCTCTGTTATACCCACCCTGGGATTTGGGATAGAGGCTTTGGTACATCCCATCGTGATCTGACTGAACCCACAGAGAATGTAAAGTTGAATACTTACGTGAGGTTACATTCTTGTGGGTTCAGGAGGATCATGACCTGCCCTCGATGGTGGGTGCTCTTTACCTCTCTTGTTCTATACCTTGCAGCATCCCTCGTCATCATCCGATGGACATGCTCCTCAAATGGCTGGGGAGCTGTCCTGAGCAGCCTCTTATAGGCTGTGTGCCACCTAGTGGCAAAAATTTGGCATCGTTCGTCTAAGCAGTAGAAGGAAAATACAACCAATCGTGATCCTCCTGAACCCACAAGAATGTAACCTCATGTAAGTATTCAACTTTACATTCCAAATCACTCAGGTATGCAATTTTGTTTGCCCCCAAACATATCCAGTTTGTGCCATTTTATGATGACCACATGCAGATAATTTTTCATGTTTGAAATACCAATAACCATTAAAGGGATGTCAGGGAAGAAATACTCATTAGTAGTGTGTTGATAAGCACAAGACCCTTCTCTATTTTTTCTTGTGTTTAACAAAGCTTTCTTCCTTTTTCTTCCTTTTCTTCCTTTTCTTTTCTTTCTTTCTTTCTCTCTCTTTTTTAGATAAGCTCACAGCAGGGAACTTCTTTACCCAGTCTTGGATGATTCTTAATTCCTTGGTGGCACCATAGGAATAAATTGCTTCAAAATGATTTGTGCTCATAATTCTGCTTTCGTTTTGAACCGACAATTATTATAAAATTATTTATATGTAGCACACATTTTTGATCACCTCCATCCCATTTCTCCTTCAGATTATTTTTTTAAATTGGAATATATGAAGACATTCATGTACCATCCCATGGTCTGTGACAGTGCCTCAAAGGGGGGCACTTTGCGCCAAGGAAATGCTCATCCAGTTTCTTGGATCAGTGATTCATAACTGGTGGGGAAATCTGTTTTTAAAAGACTGTACCAAAGAGTCATTCATAAGAGAACAGAACTTAAAGTTCTTAAGATAGGATTTAATCCCAAACTCCTTTCCTGGGTGAGGCAATTGAGTGTCTTATGATTTATGGAGTAATAGCACAATCCAATATATCATAGCTACTCAGATTGACTCCTGGGTATAAGATTGCAACCAAAGTAAAATGGGAAGCAGCTTTTATAGAGACTTTGTATCAACTCTGGATCTTCCTCCTTTAATTTGGAAGCTCCAGATAGCAGTCTTCATAGGATGGATTACTGGTCCTTACTTGTCCAGAGGGAAATCTTTTGCACTGTTGCGTTTACAGGAATATTTGCTTCACCTTCTTGCTGGAGCTGGCCATTTGAGTCCTGATGGTACTACATTTGGGATCACGTAAAAGCCATAAACAAAAGCAATACTTAAATATATATGAAGCATGAAGAACAAGGAAAACCAAGTTTTCTAATCGCTTTAAAGTCTGACATTTCATTTTAGCACATCCTACCTGACATTTTCACTTTAGTTTTGTTGCAGTTCTTTTCATTTGATCAGCCAGAACTTTCCTTGCAAACCTTTTTCTATCACGGGTACATAAACACCATTCATATCATCATATTTTTAATAGTTACTTAAATATGCTTTACCAGTCTTAATCTTCTGTTGGGACAAAAGATTTGTAGCATTTCCTGTAAATACAAGCTTTAATTCCCCCCCCCCCCAATTGCTGTTGCCCAGGATTTGCTTTTCATGCACATATTGTACACACAGATTCTTCTTCGTGCTGCAGACAGCGATTGTGGAAGGGTCTACTTTATCTTCAAAGGGATTTCTTGTATTGTATGTTGCAACTGTAAATTTAATTTGTTTGCCATTCTCTCATGATTGTAATATTAATTTTGAGGTTTGAATCTCATTTTCAATAAATGACTTCTTTTTGGTTAAAGCTGTCCGCTCTTTCTTTGTTTACTGCTGTCTCTCCATAATTATCTAGTTTATTTTTGTAAATAGACCAGGGCTGACTGGAGCCAGGGTGTACTGAAATATCACACTGCCCTTGGGTCGAAAGCTCTTTTAGCTTTTATGGGATATAAAAAAACTGAACTATCATCATCATAATGAAATTTGTGGTCATCTCAATTCACTGTATGCATCAGATGTAGCTTTTTGGTCCCTAAGACGAGCTGTCTAAAAGCGATAGTTGTGTAAAATGAAGAATTTGAATATTCAGCCAATCCATGCCGTAAAGGAAGAAGGGACAAATAAAAGTTATAAACTATGGAACAATATTTTGAAATTAGAACATTAGCACACTGTTAGCATGCTCTGCAAAAGCAGGAGTCCTCTTGCTCAGACTTGCTCTCATAGTTTCTGTGGTGATAACTGCACAGGAACCAGAGGGAGGGAGGAGGACGAGCATTATGCTTTTAATTATGTCTTACTATTCGATATGTTTTAATGTCATTGTAACCTGCCCTGGGACCATTCATTGAAGGGCGGGATATAAATTTTCTAAGTAGTAGTAGTAGTAGTAGTAGTAGTAGTAGTAGTAGTAAATGGAAGAGTCAGAATTAACAAAAAGCCTTTGTGTTCTGTTCATTGCTTTTCTGCACTAGAGCATCCCATCCACCCATCCCTTCAGATTAGAATGTTTCACTTAGAATGTTTAATCAGACAGAATTGTGAAGATAGCTCAGATACATAAGGAAGATCTCTGGGCTGCAGAAGCTCCGTCCTCAGATTTAAATGGCATTTGCTTCCATTTGAATATCAGGACCGACCATGATCCGCGTAGTCCTCATACAGGCATTATAGACCACTGTGTTCGGCTTTGAAAAACATCTTTCCCTCAGTGATAACTGGTGGGCGAGTCACAGGGGAGATGTTGAACAGCGTTTCACTGTCGGCTTTGAAGAGGGAGCACAAGAGCAAACCACAGTTCACCCAGCCCTGCTTTCCCGTGCTTTTTTAGATCAGAAGCTAACAGTAGATGGCTACCCGGTACCTTTCCTGCACCCGTTGTTCTGCCTGCTGATGCTGTATTCTGTGGTTTAGGTTTCATAAAAAGGAGTGGAGCACCACAGATTGGGGAGGTGTGGAAGTGGGAATGGGAACAAATGGCAATTGGCATCTTGATGTTACAGAATATCACACTAGTCAACAAAACATTGAGCCTTTCCTATGTGTGAATGGTCAAAGCGTCCTGAAGTGTCTTAGGCTTCCCGTCCTACACCCGTTCCAAATGGAACGAGTGTAATGCCAAAATGCCTCTTGTCTTAAGACACTCCTTTTAGGCCACATTCCCTCTGCACAATTTAGTCTGGGTTTTTAAAATCAGCAGTGAGCTCTGTTGTTTGTTTTTTGCATTCCCCTGCAAGTTCCCTGTGGACCCCCTCCCCCCCTCTTTTCTGCCATACCCTGACTTCATGGGGCAGGGATCCAAACCCCACCCTCTATAGAAGCCTGATCCAGATCATCTTTTGGAGTAGCTTTTCTTCACCTCTCCTCCCCCCCCCCATCATACCAGGGAGTGAGACAATTGTGATGGGGAAGCAGAGAGGGAGGCAAAAGGCGTTGGTGGACAGAAGGAGAGGGGAGCAGGATGGAAACCTCCAGAGTCTCACAGTCGCTGGCAGAAGAGTCCCTCTTTGTAAAATCAGACAATGAGACCTTTTTGCACTACAACTGAATGGCTGTAGTGCAAGAAGGCTAGACCACACAGGGACGGATTCCCCATTCACACCAAGGCAGGTAAGGGACACGTGGAACTTGCCTAGGTGCGAATGGGGAATCCACTTCCATATGGCCTAGCCCGAAAAGGCTGGCGCAGGGGTGGGACCCCCCTCCCAGGTCTACTGCCATTGGGTCGGAACCGACCTAGGGACGGACAGGCTGGTCCCATCCTGTCCCTGGGTTCTTGCGGGCTGTAGCTTGCAGGGACCCCACCAAGGCACCACCCCCCAGGCCGAGGGCCTTCCCTGGGACGTAGGTGTGTGGTTCTCCATAGACATGGGCTGCTGGCCAATCAGAGGCCATGGCTCGCAAAGATGCAGAACACCATTGACCAGACCGGGAAGCCACATTCCTGGGCTTTTCAGTCTGGACTATGCCAGCGAGCAGGTAAGTTGCTCTCTCATGTGCATCCCCAGGGAGGCCCTGGGTGTGGTGTGGTCCCAGGGGGGGTCCGAGGGGTGCAGCCGCCTCAGTCTAGGCGACTACACCCCGCAGAGGCCAAATATCTGCCCCGATGGACTGGCAGATGTGCCGCTCTGGACGGTAGACGGGACCCATGGTGGCAGCACATCGGAATGGACAGCGTGGTGCCCATCTACTGGCATGTGCACCTCTGTTCCGATGCGCTGACACCGTGGGTTTGGTCTACCATCCCGCATACCTGCACACGGATTGGGACATCGCCGCAGCCGAAGACACTGCCAGCCCTTTCGAGGGCGGGGGGAGACCCAACTGGGGGGTGTCCCGCCAACTGCTGCAGTCCCGATTGGACTGCAGCAGCTGTCAGTGAACCCCTGGGCTCCCACCTGCATCCAGAGGGTTGTGCCACCCCCTCAATGTGTGGGATCCCTTACTTTGTCAGGCCTCGGGTCTGAACTTCGTGTGACCTGGAGAGCGATGTGTCGCTGTCTGCGCAGGCACAGGTGCTCTGGTAGACCGGCCCCATGATGACCTGATGTATCAGTGTGGGGTCAGTCTAGTGGTGCACACACCTTCTTGGACAGCAGCAGATTGCTCTCCAAGTTGCATGGGAAGCATCCCGGGCCCAAAGCCAGCAAGGTAGATTAACTGCACAGGCCTAACAGCTGTTGGGCCAATGGCAGCCCAATGGCAGCAACAGACAGTTGGGGCCCACAGCTGTCCAGGAGGGAGGGTGTGAATGCTCTCCCATACAGCTGTGGGACGTCCTGGGATGGCCAGGAATGGTTTGAGAGCGCGATTTTGTGCTCTACACCCAGAAGGTGATTAGGGTGCCCTGGGACAGGCTGTGGCAGTTCTGAACAGAACACCAGGCCAGCAGAGCGAATGCTCTGTCCCAGGGCTGTCCTACTCGTGTTCAAGAGGCCTGATGTGAATAGGCCTTTGGTCTGCTCTCTGTAGCTTTGACTCTCCTCCCGCTACTTGGTAAGAGAGAGAGGCCGATCCTGGAAGGAAGGGGAGAGGAAGCAACCCCACTTCAGAACCCCTGGAAGGAAGCCAGTTACTGTAAGAGTCCCTCTTTGTAAAACCAGATGCTTTGACTCAATCCTCACAACATCTCACAGCCCCAAACATCTGATCTCTTTGTTACAACTCTCAAAATGTTTTCAAGTCTCTTTAAAACCTGAATTGGAATGCACCCTTTGTGAACAAAGGAAGGGTATTTCCACACTTACCTTTAAAATGGTATCCTGCAAGCAGCAGCAGCAGCAACTCAAACCCCTTTCACAGCCACAGCCTTTAAAACAGAAACTCCAGGGCTTTCCTTTCCTTTCCCTTTTTTAAAGGTCAGAACTTTCAAAGAGCTAGAATTGCGCAAAACTGCAACATTGTTATTAAGGTGTGAAGAGGCTACATCGCTACAGTGTAGCTTTAAGGACTGGATTTTTATAGTGGCTGTTTTGAGGGTGGATTTTTTCAATGAAATCACTATCTTTGGAAGCAAGTTATTGGGGGAGGGAAACCCTAAACATGGATTCTCATCCCTTAAGACGGTATATATATAAAACGTTTCAAGCACAGGATCCGGAGTGAGACCTGTTGAAATCAGGATTGAGATTCACCACGCTTTGGGGTGGTTTAACACGGAGAAAGTGTGTTAAGCCAAACTGCCATGCGGACTCTGGGGATTGAAAACATTTTGAATTTGAGATAAGGTTGCCGTGAAGACACGGCCTCAGTCTCTAATGTTTCCAACTTTAATCTAGCATTAACTTTTGCAGTTCTAAACTTTGTTCATTCCGTACTTTCCTGGAGCAACAGCAAAAAGCCTTCTGCTGCCTTCGTTCTGCTTGCTTTCATCAGGCAGTTTCAGAGGTTTGCGTGGAGAACCAAGAGGACCCCGTGTGCAGCTCCTGTCTGCCAGGCTGTGTCGGTGGTGGGGGCCGCGCAGGACCAGGAGGGAATCCTGGCTAAGTGGCTGTTGGAAAGGTCGATGTCCTTTTACAGCCAGTGATGGTGCTCAGGGAAACAGAGCAGGATGTTCCCTTTTTTATAATACTAGCCAGACCAGATGCTAAACGCTCCATTGCTAAACCCGGGATAAGTGAGAGAAGCGAACAGCTGACTTTTGTTAAGATGAACACCAAGAAAATAAGACAGAAAGTATGAGAAATCTCCAGGGGCTTTTGCTTTGTGAACCCCTGCTTGGCAGCAAGATCACAGAGTTAAGGCTGAAGATGTTGGAACCGGTTACTGGATTAGGCCACTGGCTTCCTGTCCCCCTTCCCTGGGTTCCACGCAGTTACAGCCTTTGCGATCTTATCCACATTTTGCAAACTTGTGGATATGATTTTGTTTTAATCACTCGATTAAGCAATATGGTGTAAGGTGGGTTATCAATGGAAATAATAATGCATAAAGAATAAGCAATCAAGTAAGAATGAGAACAACTAGAACAAATAACTAGAACAAAAGCCAACCCTGGCATATTCCACAAATACCCATGATGAAGTATGGTAGATACCTTCAGATACCTTATCAAGATAGACTGTGCATCTGTGGGGCAACAGAGGTTGAAAACCTCTTACACATTTTGTTTACTTGCCCCTTGTACTCTCAATTAAGAACAGCATGCCTGGATCCCCTTTTGCAAAATATGACATTTTGGAATGCAGAGCAAAAAGTGAACTACCTTTTGCAGGGAGAGAATGCTCAGGCAACATATAAGGTAGCTTTGTACTTGCTTAAGGCAGCCCGGCTCAGGAAACTTTTTATGGAGACTAATGGAGTGCCTTGTAAGGGTGACGAGGATTTGTAACTATAACATATGTACAGACCTGAGACGTTTTCGCACGGGGCTGAACGGTGCGCGTGGGAGACAGCTGCGGACACGGCATACGCATTGCCCGAGCGGGGCTTGCGCTCCGACGTGTCCGCAGCTGTCTTTCTCGCGTTCGAAATGTAGAGCACTTTAAAGTGCTCTACATGCATTCGAACGCGGACGAGCCGCCCGCAGGCGTTCGGGAGGAGAAGCATTCGCGCCTGCTTCTCCCTCCCTAACAGCTGCGGGCTTGCCTCCGACGCCGGCGCGGCTTCGACAATCAGCTGTTTGACAATCAGCTGATTGCCGATCTGCCTCCGCGGCTGTCTCTGCGCCCCTGGCCGGCCTTTGCCGGCTAAGACAGCTCACGTTGCTTTGAGCATTCGCACACAGACGCGCCGGAACGCGTTTACATGCGTTCCGGTGCGTCTGTGTGTGAAAGGTGAAAGCGCCGGGAGCTGTCTTAATCTTCCCGTCCTACTCCCGTTCCAAATGGAACGGGAGTAATGCGAAAACGTCTCTGATTTTACTCTTGTTTATACTGATTTTATTTTTCTATGGTTTTATCTTTGTATACTTGATACTTGATATGGTCAAGCGACTAATCAATAAAGTTTATTCATTCAATACCCAACCAAATGTTCACAGTCCTGTAATAAGTCAGCTCTTTCCCCTTGTTTTCACTATCCAAGTGCTTAGTGCAACAATAATTTTCACATATAAAACTGTTAGATGTAAAGCACTCCTTCCAGTGTGGCTTTTAATGTCACCTTTTCTCCTCATGCTTTCCTTTCTTCAGTCTCTCCTTTGATTTAACTTTAAACTTGATACCCTAAATAGTGGTTAGGGAGCCGGTTCGATTCCACCCTCCCCCAGAAGCCATCTGGGTGGCCTTGGGCTAGTCACGGCTCTCTTTCTGAGCTCTCACAGCCCCACCTGCCTCACAGGATGTCTGTTGTGGGGAGAAGAACAGAAGGTTTGTCAGCCACTTTGAGTCTCCTTAAGTGCATGAGAAAAGTGGGGTAGAAAAGCCAACTCTTCTTCTTCTCAGAGTCAAAACAATTGCTCTGTGGCTGTGGAAGGTAGAACGTTTGGCAATCCCTGCTTGTGCCTTGGCCAGCCATGTGGGAATACCGTTAAGAGAACCATTTTAATATACTGTAGGATCATTGAAAAAGCTTTCCATTCTGTGTCCACTTCCTGTTCAGAAGAAGCCTGTGTGTGTCGTTAAAGATTACTCATGACATTATTGACTGAAAAAAGCCTGACAGAACAGAATGGTTCTTACTTTCCTGTGGTAGTGACAAGTATCCAGAAAACATGAAATGTCCATATCAGATACGCACCACTGCAAATTATTACTGACAATAGAAGCAAACGTATTTACATTTTCCAGAAAAGGGAAAATCTTTTCTGTCCTAGTTTGCTGTCCTTTCCTTCACGGATGAAGAGGAGGCAGGGAATGATAAGAGAAGTGGATTTGAAATGGTCCTAGGAAATCTGATGTCACTCCGAAGCTTCTTTAGGGTTTCTTAATTAGACAATATCTATTGCAGATAGGTTCTCCTAAAGAACAGGTGTATTCTTCCCAGTGTTCCTGAATAATGTTCAACTTTAGGGCCTTTCTGCACCTACCACAGATGTGGCTTCTTCTGGGCCTCCGCATGCTGGTGTGGGCTAAAATGGCCTGCCCCATCTGGTACACTCTGACTGCACAAGATGGAGCAAATTCCAGATCAGGAGCCTAAAATGGTCTCCTAGTCCACTTCTGGACCAGAACACCATTAGACCGTGATGCCAAGGTCTACGAGTAAACTAGGGCCATGGGGGATCCATTCTAGTAGACTCTGATAACAAGGCCTGCCGGTATCCTAGTTCCATGGGGGGCTATTTCAGCTGACCACTTTGTTCTACCACTGAAACGGGTCTCCTGGAGGCTCTGAGGCCAGGATTATTGAGGTGATGTGAGGTGCATGATCTGCATCAGTCTTGATTAGCTGATCCAGATTGTGCAAGGTAAGAGCAGAAAGACCCTTAGGTGTCATTCCCACTGGGGTTTTATTGAGCTTTGAAAATGTTTTGAAAATCCTTTGGCCCCATTAAAAATTTGCTTTCTGCACTTTCCGAGGACCAAATCACCCAAAAACACATTTAAAAATCCCTCAGAAAAACAGCTCTCGCTCCTATTTTTGCTGCCATTGCGCTTATCTTTTTTGCTTTGCGAGCGGCACTGCAGTATTGCGGGAGATCGCATCTTTAGGGTTGTCCCCCCCCGATAGCTGTCTGTCCAATGTCTGTCACTGCTATGCATGTGTCATTAAATGGGTGGGGCTTCACTCTTGGGAGAGCAGCCCTTTGCCATCCCTCCCATGTTATCATTCCTCTCCTTTTTGGTGGTAGGGCAAAGCAGAGGATAATATTGCCAAATAAAGGATCCAAAAGGGAGAAAATACTTCAGCGCCTTCACTCTGAATGCTGCTTTAGTCCACTCTGAATACCCAAAACAGACACGGGTATATTATATCCTGTGCGCAGAAGGCACCTCACGTGTATTCTTTCTTTTACTTTCCCTACACAAACGTGTATCCCTCTCTGTGCACTCCAATGGGCAGAGATCGCCTTGAAGTTAAAATCACAGCCCAGACACGATCCAGCTCAAAGAAAGGGAGAGTTAATTCTGCCTTTTTCTTACTCTCTCTCCCTGCCTATTTAACTGAACCCAGTGCATGGCAAATCTCTCTCTTTTAATTCCTCCTAACTATTAAAGAGAGAGAGAGAGAGCTCCCCTCTGCCTCCTTCCAGTCGCTCCCTATGTCTCCATCTGTCTGGTATAAAAACCAATAATCCCGCCTGATATTATTCCTAATCTATTTCTTTCTGCCCTACAATGTGTGTGTGTGTGTTGTGTGCGCGCAGAAAGGCAGGGATTAATAATCTTTACACATGGAAACGACTCCCACCCGTTGCCCCATCCCATCGATCAAAACAATCACACAGGTTTTGCTCCAAATTAAACAGAGGCCTCGGTCTGCCACCCCCCGCCTCGCTTCCTATAATTTAATATAGGACAGCAAAGACGTAATCACAGAGACACCACCCCCCGAAGGCTCTTCTATTCTCTTATTCTCCCCCCTTGAGTCACGTACGCCACATACGATCCTCAGAATCCGGATCGAACACGATTAAGGCTGAAAGTAATGGGATTAGGCAAATTCGTGTTTGCATCCGGTTGTGTTATTTTGGTTTAGAGAAACCGTATAAAGCTTGTAATGGGAATGTAGCCTATGTGTTGTGAATCTCAGTGGGAAATGAAGATACATGCAGACATGTTTTTATATGAACAAAAATATCCATTCAGATGGAATGGACTCAACTGCATCCTCAAAATTTGAACAGGAATGGTTTTGTTTGTTTGTTTTGCTTATCTAAAAGAATTTACTGCACTGCATAAGACCTCAAGGACTAAGACTCCTAAGAAATATGGAGATGTGAAAATGATACTCAGAAGTAAAAACCAAAACAAAAGAAGTAAATAGTAGGAAAAATACCACAGCAAAGGAAAGGAAGGGGAGGCTAGATGAAGAAAATTTCCACTCTTCTTTTCTTGCATCATTTTCTTGCTACAGTTCTGCTGACAACTTTCAAGGGAGAAGAGGCGTTTTCGCACACGCCGTTTCGGAACACGTGCAAGACAGCTCCGGACACGGCATACGCATTGGCTCAGCGGGGCTTGCGCTCCGACGTGTCCGGAGCTGTCTTGCACGCGTTCGAGATGTAGAGCACTTTAAAGTGCTCTACATGCGTTCGGGCGCGCATGAACTGCCTGCAGGCATTCGGGAGGAGAAGCATTCGCGCCTGCTTCTCTCTCCCTAACAGCCACGGGCTCGCCTCCCACACCGGCGCAGCTTTGACAATCAGCTGTTTTCAGCCAGCGCCGGCTGCGGCAGCCTCCTCAGCTGTCTCCCCGCCCCTTGCCGGCGTTTGCCAGCTAAGACAGCTCACGACGCTTTGAGCATTCGCACACGGGTGCGCCGGAACGCGTTTACACGCGTTCCTGTGCTCCTGTGTGTGAATGATCAAAGCGTCCTGAAGTGCCTTAGGCTTCCCGTTCTACACGCGTTCCAAATGGAACGCGTGTAATGCAAAAATGCCTCAGGATCCAGTTTGCTGAGGGTCCTGGGAGGAAAGTTACTGCAGGGAACAAGAACAGCCCTCCAGCCATTCCTTGTGGCAGAGGAAAGCAAAGCTGAAAACTGCCCTGAGTCAGCTGTGCCTTTTGTCCTATGCCCTGGATGGGGATTTGAAGTTTCACTTGACCTGCATTTTTTGAACTGAATCACATTATGGACATAATCAAAAAGTAATGATGGTTGTGTGTTGTCATAGAATAAACTGTGAATCAAACGAATAAACAACATGCAACACTGTCAGTACTTTTGCATGAAACAAAATATTATTTGTGTATTTATTATATTTATATAGCACTTCCCACTGAAATATAATACTGATACGGTTTACAAGGAATAAAAGCAGCTTGTTGGTACGAGAGGCATTCATTTCCTACTTGTGTCCGTAGGTTTTTAAACCAGATTTTTAACATAAACATTGGCTCATCTGTTGAGAAAGTTAACGTTTTTTTAGCAGCCAATAACCTATACTCAGCTAACCTTCCTCGCTTGTTAATTGTCTCGTTATCTTGGTGCATGTAAAGTAGGCTTAGTTCTTTAGTACAGGGAGGATCTTATTCCTTTTCCCCTGTACCAAGAACTGCTCTGACTTTGGGCATTCTCACCAAACATGGACGTCGGTCCCCAGATGGTCGTTTAATTTCTTGGTTCCTCCTAGTAATTGTTAGTATATAGTTTCTCCCATTCTTGATCAGTAACTGGGCTCTAAAGGCCTTTCTGCATTTACAGTGACACTAGTACACCAAGGTTTCAAGGAGTACTTTGCTATCCCCCTTTCAGTACGTTCCATCTGCACTGTACAGAGCACACCCTAGACTAGGTACACCAAAATGTCTGAGATAGCAGCAGTTGTTCTGCCGGTCTGTCAGCAATTGCTAAACTGGACTGTGGAACCATGCGCATGCTGCGCACCTCCATGGTCCAGTTGGGCTTGTTGACATGGGTCATTCCTGACTGTTGGAGCCCTCAGAGCTGGTCCTGAAGCTTGAGTGAGCTTTGGAGGTGGCATGGGGTATGCCCCAGCCTAGAACAACTGACCAGGTCTGGGTGGCCTTATTCTGCGGCCTCTCCAGCTGGTGGGCTGCTCTAGCCTAACCTGTCTTCAATATAGCAATTATTCCACAAAAACAATATTTGGATGTCACATTAACTGATGCAGTTTTTCTTAAAATTTTCTTAAAACTGTGAGCCAGTTTGGTCTAGGGGTTAGGGAGCCAGACTCTTATCTGGGAATACCGGGTTTGATTCCTCTCTCCTTCCCAAAGCCAGCTGGGTGACTTTGGGCTAGTCACAGCTCTTTTCTGAACTTACAGTCCCACCCACCTCATAGGTGTTCTGTTGTGGGAGAAGAACAGAATGTTTGTCAGCCGCTTTGAGTCCCCTTAAAGTGGGGTAGAAAAGCCAACTCTTCTTCCTCCTCCATGAAGCCAGCTGGGTGGCCTTGGGCTAGTCACAGCTCTCTTCTGAGCTGTCACAGCCCCACCTACCTCATAGGCTGTCTGTTGTGCGGAGAAGGACAGGAAGCTTTGTCAGCCACTTTGAGTCCCAACTCTTCTTCTCTTTCTTCTTCATAAAATTGATACAGTTTTTGATTACCAGTTAACTAATTCACTGATTTCTGTAGCAAAATATAGTTAAGCTGAAGGAGCTTTCCAAGGCACCGTTATCCTTCTTGATGTTCAGACTGCTCTAGATGAGCTTGTGAGTTTCTCTTCAAAAAAAATACTTCTGCTGAACTAGATCGAGGTTTACCATTGGAGGTTTAAATGATCAGCCATGGCAGCTGAAAAGGCAACACGGACCATTTAAAAATTAGGTGATTTTAAAGTGTTATTACTTATTGTTGACTGTTAACCAATCTGCCCTTGTTCCTGGTCCATTTCTGGACTGAGTTTGAGCCTTGCCTTAAGGTTAAGTCCTTTCGTGACTTAGAAACCAGGAGAGAAAAGGGAGTGCATTTCTTCTTGTGGCTGTTATGTCCACTTCTTGGACAATTTCAGCAGTTTGCTTTTGGATGCTGTTCTGGATGATGATGGATAGAAACTTTCGTTTTTGTTGTGCAATACTTTCCTGATGCTTATTCAGGTGTCCTTATGGCAGCAGATGAAGGACATTTTACATCCCCAGATGTATATTTAAAAATAATTTACCATTTTCTGTTTTGTTCTTTATAGGGCTTTCTTTCCTACTTTAGAATTATGTTGTTTTCTGAAATTTTGTTTGGAATTCTGCTTTGATGTATTTTGCTTTTGAATCAGTTCTAACGGATAGAACTCAGCAGTCCTGTGTATCTGGATTTCTATATGAGCTTTGTAGATGAACTTGTAATGCAGGCAGGACCCTTTCTGTGAATCTCAGTGCTGTTTACAACTAAATGCAGCAACTAGGGATGTGATGAATGAGTGTTTATCCAATTCAGATGATTCGGAGGCTGGTGGCTTCCTAACAGTCCTGGTTCCATTTATACATGAGAAACCCCACAAAGTGAGGGACAAATCCACTTGTTCCTCAAGTCCGCACCACAATTATAAGGACTTTGTGAGCCAGCCTGCAGCTTGTGCATGTGCAGAGAATCTCAGCATGTGTTCACACATGCGCAATGACATCCAGGAAAGACCATACAAAGTTATTTTCAGTTGTTCACTTCATGTGTTTTCATGATATGTGCCATTTTTTAGGAACCAACTGTGACGGTTTCAGGCTACAGGCTGCAAACTGCTTTTCTTACTGTCTTTGCAGGCTTCTAGCAAGCTGCAATAGCCAGCCTTTGTGCAAACAGCTTGTTGCAAGACCTGGGCAGAGGTGGCAAAAAGGGTGGGAAATCCTGTGCAGGCCTGAGTGCAAGGATTGGTTGCAGTTGTTATTTGGAGGGAAAAGCTGTCCAGGGATCTTAGAGCTGGAGGGGGCTAGAACAGGAGTTCCCACCAATCAGGGGTGAGGGACAGGAGTTTCTATCAGGAGTTTCCAGCAGCATTTTATTGCAGCAGTTTCCCCTAGGAGGTGACATCCAATCAGGGCCACAGAAAAAAAGGTATAAAGGAACACAGATTACAGCAGACTAGGTCTTCGTGCTCGGACAAGAGCTGAAGGGAACAGAAGAGAGCTGAATCCTGAAGGAGCTGGACCAGTAGTTGACCAGGGGTCTTTTGACTGGAAGATCTTGGAGGAAGACTTCGCAGGCAACTGACCCGAGGGTGATCGGTCAAGCAAGGACGGACTGGGCCTTGTGATCATCCAGAGCTGCGTTCTAGGACACTGGCTTGGCTTGGGCCGTGGCAGAGCAAGTCAGGGGGGGGAGGAACGTGGAGAGGTTTGTCTTTTAAAAAGGAACTATTTTCCTTTAGGGAAAGGGGTAGCTCCTAACCTTAAGAGACTACTGAGTTAAGCCAACAAATACCTGAACCTTATTTTCCTTTTTAGTATTGCTTGTGTAAAATAATAAACTTGTTTTAGTGTACTGTTGAAATGCTTGCTACCAGTGTTTTGTGTCCACACTGTAGTATTCACTTGGCCGTTGCACGAACTCAGCATCCTAACAGGGCCAAGCTACTCCCAGAGAGGGCAGGCACTTACTGGAATGCTGGGGAACGTGACACCAACCCCTCATGTTAACTGGCATAAGAAAATATCCCACTATACTCTGATTAACGCAACCATCTTCAAATTTGTATTTTAAATGTACTTCTCTTTTCAGTCTTTTGGAGTTATCAAATGTTATCAAACATGCTGGCTGGCATTCCTCATGACTTCTTCATGGTTCGTGTTGATTCAGATTTTGAACTCTTAGTCAAGTCCTAGCTGCACACAATAAAACATATTCTTTTTCAGATTTTCTTCATGACATAAAAGAACATTAAACAACATTTGCCATCAATAAACCTCAATTCAGTCCATGTGAAAAGTATTATAGTCTACAGAATGGTTATTGAGTGATGATACCTGTATAAAAGGAAAGTGTATGAAGTGATGCGTCATAAATCACTGAACAGCTGTTGAGATTAGCTGATTGGATGGAGTTCCTGCTTGATTTCAAGAAGAAATAAGGGGAATAAAGACAGATCACATATTTTGGATTACAGGAAAAGAGGAGTTGAAGTGATACTCAATAATGCTTAGAATTTAAATGACAGGTTTCAGATGTTTTAACTGTTTCACCAACAAACCAACCTTGTTCTGGCGCACTCTTTGCGCCAATATAATCCTACAGGGGAAGGCAGAGCGCATGTTGTTGTGCAGATGTTTCACATTCAGCAAAGACTCCACACTCTATACACTTGTCCTTCACCCCAAGGAGATCTAGTAAAAAGAAGGCAACATGCAAGACATGGCCACGATTGTGTCTACAAACAGAACTCCTGAACAGTATCTCTGCACCCACCGTTTCAAAATGCTACTTTTCATTTATTAGGAGGGACCAATGAATGGTTTGGGTAGCAGGAACAGGGCTGTCAGTCAGGATGTCACCATTCTGTTACTTCTTAAAACCCTTTCTAATGGGTGAGTTTGAGCAATCCTAGTATTAACACCCAATAAAACCTGGAAACACATTGTACGAGATGGAGGATTCACCACTCATAGGACAGCTTCAGTATACTTATTCAAAGTAATTGGAAGCCACTTCAGATCTCTAAAAGTGATTTCAAAAGCAAGACCCACATGGTCCCTTTGACCATGCTAGAAGGATGACTGACATGCTGTGACCACATGACACCATGTGCCAAAAGAGGGGCTGTAGCACAGTGATTACACATCATTGGTGTTCTGCCTGTTCATGAGGGCTGAATCCGCTCCCAGGAGTGCTCTGTAAATATAGTGGAAATCAGACTTGCTTCTTTCATTACTGTGAAGAACAGTGACGGCGGGTTGTGGCGACAGGACTGGCCTCCATCCCACACTGGTGGCATTTCACCAGGCTCCAAAAATGGCCAACTTTGGGGCCATTTGGGGGGCCATTTTCAGAACCTGGCAAAATGTCCCTGCATGGAAAGTTCAACGCCAGAGATATGGGTTTCATAAATCCATATTTATCTGATACTGGACATCTATAACCTACATTATTCTGGGCAATATTTTGGCCTAATGTGATGGAACTCACCAGATTCATCGCCAATCTTTAGGAGATTAAAAATCATGTCGTTCTTTGACTTTATGCCAAGCTGATTTAGCAGCTAAGATGTACAGGTTTCCTTTAAAGTGCGCTGAGTGGATGTTCCCACAGTCTCCACTCTATCACCTGTTCCTCAAAGCTTTTATGCATTTGTGAGTTTGTAGAACTTGCCTCTGGGCTAATCATATGAATGAGTGAAGTCTTATTCACAAAGCTGTGGCAGAATCCCATAGGACAGTCTGTTCATTGCCTCACTTAAATTAGTTTGCAATGTATAACATAGTTAAGCAACGTTTTTTGTGAGAAGCTGCCTTAAAGATGAGCACAACCTTTTTCATATGTGGCACATGAATATAGAATTAAATATCTGCTTTTAAGAAAGCCTTAAGTAGATGGAGAGATGGCATTTAAGAGGAGACCGAATTGAAGTATATAAAATCATGCACCATATAGAAAAGGTGGACAGAGAAGGTTTCTTTTCTCTATCACACAACACTAGAACCAGGGGGCATCTATGAAACTGATGGGTAGGAGAGTCAGATCCGACAGGGGAAAGGATTTCTCCACCCAGAGGGTCATCGGTTTATGGAATTTGCTGCCGGAAGAGGTGGTGGCAGCTACCAGGCTAGATGGTTTTAAGGAAGGGACAGACAAATTTATGGATGACAGATGTATCAACAGCTACTAGAATGGATGCCAAAGTACATATTTCAGTCTTGGGGGACAAGCAGGTTGCTTCTAAGGCCATTTGCTGGGATTCAAGAGCAGGAGAAGGTATGCCCTTGTCTCTGCTTGAGATGCACATGGGCAATTGGTGGGCCACTGGGTGAGACAGGATGCTGGACTAGATGGGCTGTGGCCTGATCCAGCCTGGCTCCTCTGAGGTTCTTATGGACTAGATGGGCTGTGGCCTGATCCAGCCGGGCTCCTCTTATGTTCTTATGTTCAGAAGAATATGTTGCTCATCGTTGTCTCTTTCTGAGAGCATTGTGCTTCTGCATGAAAACGAATGAAACCCGAGAATGCCAAAATGCAGTATGCTCAAGACATAGATCTGTACATGTATTTCAGGAAGCTTCCACCATTTATGCATCTGGTATAATATAAGTAATGAAGTTTAACTTTTTTGGCAAAACTTCACAGTAAGCTCTTCCTCTCTGAAGAATAGCACATTATTTTTCTGAATCATATTCTGTCAGCCTTTCTTAAACCACATCAACTGTTGCGTTTGCTTCAGCATTTACTGAAAAGCCAGCTTGATGTTGCTCTGGATACCCTCCATAATCACCACCCTTAATAGTTGCTCTGGGATGGTTTGAAAGTTCAGGAGCAGCAAGGGCCCAAGCAGATCATAAAGTTGGGTAATTTCCAACGTCTTTTCGCCAATAGCTCCCAATGCAGGGCCAGAGTAAGACACTGAATGCAGGGCTGTGGCGTAAGAGTCAAGTCCAGTAGGGGACTTCATTTTCTGCAGACTGATGAAGGATCTTTCTATTTGTATGTATTAGGGGCAAGTGAAACCACTCTAGTAGGTCTTTGCCTACTGTTGAAAAAGCCAATAACCTCTTTCCAACAAAATACACTCAAGATCGTAAGGAGCAAAATGCATACATCCATCTTGTCCCCTAAGCAAAACTCTTGAGAAACAATAGGAAAGAAAGAATAGAGGAAGAGAGTGTATCGTCCAGCTCTGTCTCTTGTGGGAGGGAGACAGAGGGAGCATCTGCTTGATCTGTTGATCTCCAATGCTACTTAACATCTATATGAAATTGTTGGGAGACGTAATCGGGAGTTAAAAGACCTTTGCATAGACAGATATGGAGGACCTCAATAAGGCCCTTCCAGCACTGCCCCAGGATAACCCTTAGCACAGATGGTCTGCACATTGGACTGTGATGCTGGAGACCACACCTCCAAGAGATCAGTCCAGCTTCATTGGACTTCTCTGCAGAGTAGAATATGGGCTCCAAATGATGCCGTATCCTGCTCTACTGGTAAACCTTTTAAAGGTAGTCTCTAAACAGGCAAGTTCAGTATATTAGGTCATGGAGAGCAAGCAGACAGTATGGGTGTTTTTCCACTGCACTCCTTTAATCCGGATCTAAGAAGATCCGGATCTAAGGAATGGGTACTTCCCTTAATCCGGATCTAGTAGATCCAGATTAAGGGAAGTACCCAATGCCTTTCCATGGGTGGTCTAGCACCCATTTGCAAATCTGGATCTACCCACAAGGGGTCTGTCTGTCACCCCAGGTGTTTTGTGGGCAGGGGGTGCAATCTCCGAAGTTGTGTTTGGAGATTAGCGCAGGCTCTGAAGGCAATTTCCAAGGGACTTCAGAACCAGCTTTGGAGGGACTTGAGGTTGGGGAACCCCCCCCCATGGGTGCCTCCCCCCCTGAGCCTCCTCTAGACCCCATTGCCCAATTCTAGGGTGTTTTTCCACTAGCACTAAGTACCCATTGAAGCACCCATTAAGGACCCATTTGGCTGAGAGCCAGATGACCCCAGTTCCACTACAGACCCCATTACAGACACATCTGTTTCCACCTCAGCTAGGGAAATCCGGATCATATGAGTCTTTCACACCTATAATTGATTTCCTGTAGACCCTATTAAAGGGGCCTACAATGGGGTCTTCAGCTATCAAATCTGGATTATAGGGAGCCTGTTTCCATTAGAATTGGGTAGATCCGGAGTTGCAAATGTGTGCTCCGGTGTTTCCACAGCAGCCAGGCTAGCACCCACTGAGTGCCAGACCACTCATGGAAACACATTGGATATTTCTACTAGATCCATATTAAGGGAAGTACCCGTTCCTAAGATCCGGATCTTCTTAGATCCGGATTAAAGGAGCTCAGCAGAAAAACACCCCTAGTTTTAAAAAAAGGGCTGGTTGGAAGTTGCTTGGTCTTTCTCTCCCATTCCCTCCCTCAAATATACTTGCAGGAGGAAGGGGCTGCAGAACACGCTCCTGGTCCGACTTGGAGGCTGGCTGGAGGCTGCATCACAGTGGTCAGAGGAAATGCTAAATATGATTGTTACTTTGTTCAGTTGCCACCCACACTTTCAGTTACTGCAGTCTCCTAAGCTCCTTCCAGAGGCAGCCAGCAAAACTGCCCAGGGTCTGAATTGCACTGCGGCCCGTAGTATACAATTAGGCAACATCTGGGCAGGTGCATCTGAACCTACAGGAGGAGCTTATAGCCTACAAGCACCACCTGCCCACCACCAGACGTTTCCTAATCGAAAACTAGCTGTGATGCATGACATCCTGTGACACAAGCAAGGCAACCTTCCCCAATCACGACTGGGAACTTACCTTACACGGCCAGCCAGTGACCATCTGCACTCTGGCTGGCTGAGGAGGTCACCTGAGCTGCCACACAAGAGTGCTAGAATGACCCCCTTCATGCAACTGCGCAAAGTGTCAGTGTCAGTGTCACCATAGCAATGGTGCTGACAGAAGCGCCATCACACAGGGCACCACACTCAAGATGGCAGTGCCCTGCGGAGGATCAGCCTAGCTATTGAACACAGGCAAGTGATCAGTCACATGGGGGCTAGGCTGTCATTGACTAGCACTCAGAAGTGCAAGCATTAGTCAGTGTTAGTCTCTCTCTCTTTTAATTTATTATTATGATTAATATATAACAACAAACATCAAAAACCGATAACATAAACCAAATATACACTTCTGAGGATCGCATAGTGCATACAATTCAATCAAAATTTATCCAATGCAGTCTAGAATAAAAAAATCTGGAAAAAGCATCAACATCTTTTGTTTCAAAAAGGGTACTGAGAAGGAGGAAGAAGGTTGAAGTCTGGGACTGATTTGTGCCTGAGTGATAAAAGGTGCCCATTTCTCGATGAATCGAGCTTCTTGTTCCAGGAGTTGCATCTTATACTGTTGCACTGTGATGAGTTCATTAATCAGTAGGGACCACGTACGGCTAATCCATTTATCTATGTTTAATTGATCTGCAGATTCCAAGTGGAGAGCAATCTCCGCTTTTGCAGTAATGATAAGAGAATGAATCAAATCCCTATTATGATTTGATGCCCCTTGTTCTTTAAAGGAAAGTAGAAACACTATAGCTGGCGATAGCTGAACATTTCTAGAGACAATGCCACTTATCTTTTCCTGGACAGCTTCCCAAAATATTTTAACCTTAGGGCACCGCCACCATTGATGGATATATGTACCTTTTTCTCCACACTTGTTCCAGCACAGTGGGGGGAAAGTATTATTAATCCTATTCAAAGCAACGGGGTGTAGTACCACCAAAATAATGCTTTAACGGATAATTCCATTTCTGCTTGATCCTAAATGATGAAAACATCCTACTGGGAATTTTTTACCACTCTTCATTGTCAATTTCTATTCCACAATCTGTTTCCCAGAGCCTTTCACTGCCTGAAGCTCTCGCACATTGTGGTCTATCAATATTTTATACCGGGTGGAGGATAAACCTCGATCCCTTGCTTTATCATCCAGAATTAGTTGCTCAAAGGGAGTAAGGCCTCAAGTACCTCTTCCTTCATTCTCAAGTTTTAAGAAAAAGTTCCTTATTGCCACTGGAATAAGCTAGTTTTTAGAGCTACAAATCACATTTCTTATCTCTCATGAGGAATTGGAGGTGAAGTGACCCTGAAAAAATCTCTATGGTATAGCCTTTCTCCTTCAAATTTACCCAGGCTGAATCTGGTATTTGTGATGAAGCTTTCATTAAATCAGAGGGCAGAGACAAGGGTGAAGAGGGGAGGGGCTAAGCATTTTTGCCAGTTCTTCCACATAGTCAGTGTTAGTCTCTTGCAACCTTTTGCATCCACGGGAAGGGAAGTGCAAAATCGCCCCAATGAAGCAGCAGTAAGCAACAGAAATGTCATCCCTTTGTTGGTATAATATTGCAAGTGTGCATCACTTCAGCATAAAAGGGTTTTGCATTTCACATGTTCTCGCTCTCTTCAAGGTAGTAGAAAGATGGAATAGCATCTCTGGGCATGTAAATCTGATGTAAATAGGTTATAAGAACATAAGAGAAGCCCTGCTGGATCAGGCCGTAGCCCACAGTGGCCCACCAGTTGCCCATGGGCATCTCAAGCAGAGACAAGGGCAAACCTTCTCCTGCTCTTGAATCCCAGAAAATGGCCTTAGAAGCATCCTACTTGTCCCCCCAGACTGAAAGATGTACTTAGGCACCCATTCTAGTAGCCTAGAATATCTGTCATCCATAAATTTGTCTAGCCCTTCCTTAAAGCCATCTAGGCTAGTAGATGTCACCACCTCTTCCGGCAGCAAATTCCATAAACCGATGACCCTCTGAGTGAAGAAATATTTCCCCTTGTCTGATTTGACTCTCCTACCCATCAGCTTCATAGATGCCCCCTCGTCCTAGTGTTGTGTGATAGAGAAAAGAATTTTTTTCACACCCTTAGTCATCCCTGTTATTGCTTTTGGGAGTCTTTGCAGGATCTCACTTTCTTGTGTCTTTAAACTATATAAGAGGTTCCTTTCTTCAAACAGCACATCAGTTGAGAATTGTTCCTGTATGAGAAGTTTCACACACAGCATTTTTAGTTATATTTTATCTATAGGCCACTGAGGAAGACTTTACAGTCGAAATGCGTATGGCCCTTAACTCTTTGTTTTTATTAGCTGGTTTATATTTCTATTTATAGCTTGATTTTTGCTTTGGTGTGTGTTTTTTAACGTGGTGTATTTACAATTTATAATCTCTGCTGCTGTGTTTGCAGCTGAATTTTCTTTATTTCCTTTGGGTGCTGTGTATTTTACCAATTATATATTTTTCTATTAGTGGGATTATCTTACCTTTTTAGTAATTATTTTATTTTACATTTTTGATATAGTACCCCTGTTTGGTCTTTTGCTCACCATAGATTTATAAAGAGGCAAAATGACATTTGCTGACTTGTTTTCTATTCGCTTCTTAATTATTCCCAGCACTGATTTAGCTTTTTTCACTGCTGATGTGCACTGGGTTCACACCTCACAAGTTATAGATAAGTAAAGTTATGTTGAAATAAACCAAGAAGTTGTTTGCTTCAAGTCTGTTCCTCAACATGCTCTCTGCTATTAGTATAGTTTTCTAAGGGTCCATTTCCACTCGCCCTTTGTTCTTGTCTGAATCTGTCTCGAGTGTCCAATGTCCAGACACTTTGACAGGATTCCCCATTTCTGCGGACGATTTGTTCGATAATGCAGGGAATTCCTGTTTGGATTTTTATAGGACTCACTGCAGAATCCTGTTAAAATCTGAATATTTATTAATGGGAATGTTTACCTTCCCATTTACCTTCTCCCCGCCCCTTCCCTCCTTCTTTCCTTGTCTCCCCCAATGCTTGCCTTTCCTCCCCACACTTTCCTCCGTCTGTTGGATAACGGTGGGGAAGTCAAGCAGCGGGGTGATGAAGAAAGATGGAGGAACGGGGCAGGAGGGTGACCCGGATGGAGAAGGTGCCCCAATGCAGTCAGGAACCCTAGGTGCTGGTAAAAAAAATCCGGGTTAGAACTGGTTAAAACTTGGCAGGCCGGGGGTGGGGTGGGGTGAGTTGACCAGTGGAAAGGTCAACGCTCTTTCATTAGACTGAACTCAGCTTTGTTCTGTCTGTTGGGGAGCAAAGCAAGGTTTGATGTCATGAAACCAGACGCTCCTCTCCCTGTGTTGCCTTTCCCCCCAGGCTCCCCCTGGAGCGCTCACCAGGCACCAGGCAAGGTGCAAAGGCACTGTGGCTGCATCTACGCCAGGCTGGATAGCTCCTGCAGAAGCCGCTGGTGGGCAAACGCCACATGCTTCACCGTGATTTCCATCCTTTGTGGGTACAATGCTCTAATGGAACTCTCCGCACAGCAGTGTGGCTTCTGGCATACACAGACTCTTGGCACGCTGGAAGTTGCCCGTTTCCAGTGCTGCTAAGTTGCCTCCTCTTCCCTCCAGTTTCCTCCAGTCATGTGTCCTCAAAGCGACTGGAAGTAATTTAAATTTAGGGTGCATCACTGGGGCTCCCAAGGTAGAGGCAAAGGGCTCCTCCACCCTCTGGCTGCTTGGCCTAAGGTCCACATTATCAAGCCCGGTGGATGCAGCCTATGGCACCACATTGTTGCCTTCTTGCAATGGATAAAGCACAAGCCCTGCACTGTGTTTCAGGTAAGAAGAAGGATCTGCGCTTTTCATTAGGCCTGGCAGCTGAGATGCAATATAAAATGTCACCCTTTTAGTGGGTCAAATATCTATAACCAGCTAAACATATTTAAAATATGTGCTATATATTTTAGGGAAATTAACTTCATTCCGCCGAAAAACAGTAAGAAAAATATTTCTCATGCTAAAGAGATTTGCACAATTCACTTAAAATCTACATTGTATATTTTGGAGGCTGCCAATCCTTCACCTCCTTTTGAGTTATAAAAGAAGAAGGAGAGAGAGCTGGAGACGAGAGAATAAGAGGAGGAGGAGGAGAGAAAGGCAAGCTCCCATTCACCAGTGGACCAGCCTGAGAACGAAGGCCTCTTGCCCTGTCACAAGTGGGGTTGGGGGCTGAGGGTGCTTCTGAGTCTGATTAATGAGAGTAGCCAGCAAACCAGGATAGTGAAATATTTGCTGCTGCTTGCAGGAACCCTGGAAAAATGAAGTGTGAATTTCTGAGGAAAGCAGGCAACACTTCTCCAGTCACTAAACACTTCCAAAGACTTGGCAGCAGAACACAGCTGTGGTCTGAAAGATGAACCTCAAAGGAATCTACGGAGGGAGGGCAGCTCGGTGCACAGTGCAAAAATACTGCTGCAAGCTAAAGCTCTCCGTACATTTATTATTACGTTGGAAGGATAAGGAGTTTTGTGTCATTTACTATCTATTTCTTCTCTTTTCCGCTTATAATATCTTCTTTCTGTAAACAGGAGAACTCTGCAGAGCAATTGCTGCCTTTTCCTTTCTGTTTTCCTGAACCGCTCCAGATGAAAACATGTGGTCAGTCGGCGCAGGGAAAGGGAAGCCGTTTTCCCTCCAAGGTTCACCATGTTCCGCTGCAAGAGGCTGCAGCTCCTTCCAGGCTGCCAAGGCCTTGAAAGCTGTGGGCAAGGAAGGGAGATTTTCATCTCAGCGGAAAGGGAATTTCCTAGAGGTGAAAATGGGAGGCAGGAATTTCTTAAATGTTCTTGGAAGAGGGTTCTCCATCTCAATGTGTTTGCCAGGGGAAACACGTGCTTTCCTTGGTTTCATTTTTTAAGGGAAATTAATATTCATCTCCAGCATGTGTGTTGCACATTAACTATAATCTTTTTTTTCCTTCCCACACTAATTCATAAGTTTAAAATATACCTGAGCAATTTGTAATTTGTCAGTGATCCCACGCAGTCAATGTTTAACACATGTTAAAGATTATGGGGTGCTTAGAAACACATTCAGCAAAGTACAGCTCACTCATTTTTTTCAGGTGCATTTTATATTGGGATGATGCACCCTTCCTTCCCTGAAACTGGTGGTGCCCCCTCCAGAATGCATCTTTGTTTCTAAACCGGGGAGGGGGGCCCTTTGACAGCCGCTTCTCCACTTGCGGGTGGAGGGTCCCCAGAAGGCAGAGGCATGGCAGAAAGCAGGTGCCCTTCTCTTCCCCCTTTGGGAGGGGCAGGCACCATGGAGTTCCCTTGGCCGTGCAGGGTGGGAGAAACCACTATGCAAAGGAAGTGCCTTTGCCAGGGCTTGTTCTGGAAGAAGGGACAGTGTGGATGTGACAAGCAACTCGACAAACACGGAGACGGGGCAGGAGGCACCTCCTTGGATCCGAAGGTGAAGAAACTATAGTCCAAGGCTCATAATCAGCAAATCAGGCTGCTGTTTACTTCCCACTGCTCACAAGAGCCTGGAAAATCTTCCAAAATTGCACATAAAGAAAAAGTGCAAGTGCAAGTGCTAGTGCAAAATCGCCCCTGGACTGATCTTTAGAGTGTTTGAGTTCCTTAGAAAGCTATGCATAAAAGGCCCCATTGTGGCACCCTTGACACTGAAGAACTCTCTGAGGCGCACGTGGATGCCAGTGGCGTTGCTGTCTGGGCAGCGCTCTTGCAGGGACAGAAGATGGAAACCTACAGCCATATGCTTATCTGTCCAAAATGGATGATGCAGTTGAAAAGAATTGGCACATCTGGAAGAAAGAAGTGGCAGCTGTACACTTTGCCTTTGGCAGCATCTTCTTGAAGGGGCCAAACACCGGTTTGTGATCCATCTAGACCATAAAAGCACCAAGATGGCTCTTGAATAAATAGATATGCACAGTTCTTCTCCTGGTTCACTTTCACCTTGGTTTATATGCCTGACTAGTAGAACTTCATTGCTGACACACTGTCATGACTGCCCCAGCATGAGAGGAAGGGGGTTGGAGGCAGTGGATGGACTGATCACTCCCTATCATTTGGGTCTCAAGATGAAGGTAAGTGGGGGCTAAGATATTCTATACTAGTGTTGCCTAGTGTGAACACTAGTACGTGTCAGTTTGTTCTGCACCTTTCCAGTCCAGCAATGGCTGCCTTCTGGACACATTTCCAGTGATCCAATAAGTAAACCCAGCAGGATTCTTACTGCTGCAAAATGGGTTCCTTGCAGCACTTTTTCCGTCAAATGTTCAGGAGCTATCATGAAGCACACAGCATTTGCCTACCATGTCAGTCACTCCTTTTTCTATTATATTAATGTTTCCTAAACAATAATCTAACCCTGAATTACTATTATATTAGCATTTACTAAACTATAATCTGTTCTATTCACATAACAATACTTCTATTATTACCTTATTAATCTTAATCAACTTAGATCAACAGTTGGAAAAGGAGGTAAAGGAGGTGTCCCGTAAAGATAGGATCATTATAATGGGGGACTTCAGTTATCCTCACTGTTGGTGTAAATCACCCGATGCGGCCGGCAATAGCAATCTTCTGTTGCCTCGGAAACTTCTGACATCCTTGGAGCTGTCCAGCTTTATCAGGAAATCCCTCCTGCCCGCTGCGTAAGAAACAGACTGAAGCCGAAATCTCTCTCCGCAGAGGTTTTATTCTTAAAGGTTGCTGCATGTACAAGTATACATCTCTCCATCCAAACTCCCGTCCAGCAATCAATACACACAGCAGTGTGTGGGCACTTTTATACCTTTTCTTATCAAGCGGTGCTGACTCACTTCCTGTGTGTTGCACAAGCCTGTGTTGCACAATACTGTGTTGCACAATCTGTGTTGCACAAGCCTGTGTTGCACAATCCTTACGTAATCCAAACACATAGCTGTCCTTGAACACTTTGTCTCCTGTTCCAGCCTTCATACGCAGATAGCTACGTTCTTTAACCCTTTTGCCTCCTGTTCACATCTTTACATTTTCTTATACTGGCTTCAATACCTAACAATCCCCTCCAAAATGTATAGATGTGAGTTGGTACTGCCACATGCATGTTTGCTATATTTACACTTTGTACTTGTTGAACTATGCCATGCCTATCAAGCATGATAGTTGTTCGTGTCTTTCGCTTGGCAAAGCTTTCGTGAGAACATCAGCAATATTATCTCTGGTGTCAATGTATTGCAGATTTATGACTTTGTTCTGAACCATTTCTCTTACGTTCTGATACCTCACACCAATATACTTCGTTCTACACTTTAAGTTCTCTGCCTCTGACATAGCAATGCATGATTGTGAATCCTCATGAACTATAGTGGGTTCTTCACATTTCCCCCCCAAATCTACAAGCAATTGCCTAATCCACTGGATCTCTCCTGTAATTTCTGACAATGCTGCAAATTCAGCTTCTGTTGTGCTTAAAGCTACGCAGTTTTGCTTCCTGCTGCGCCACACTATAGGGCTTCCAGCATACCTTATCAGCAAACCTGATACTGACTTTCTGTCATGTAACTCTGAAGTAAACTGTCTACATAGCAATCCAGCTCTTGCTCACTGCCTTGTATTACTAATTTTCTTTCTTTGGTTCCCTTCAAGTACCTTAGTACGTGTTTCACTTTGGTCCAATCCTGTACCTTTGGAACACTTACCTTTCTGCTAAGTACCCCAACAGCGAATGAAATGTCTGGCCGAGTATTACTTGCAATAAACATTAAACTGCCTACAACACTCCTGAACAATTCTGGATTCTCAAATTCCTTTGATGATTCCTCATCAACAATTCCAGGAGCCATTGGGCTTTTTACAACTTTTGTATTCTGCAGGCCACATTTTTCAATCAATCTTTCAATCTTTTTCTGTTGGCTCAATAGACACCTACCATCCTCAGTCCATTGGACCTCAATTCCTAAATAGGTTCTGAGATTCCCTAAATCCTTGAGCTTAAACCTCTTGGACAACTCTTTTTGAACTGATACAATCTCTTTTTCTGACCCCGCTGTGACACACAAATCATCAACATAAATGACTGCGATGACATCACCTTTTGTATACACGCATGCATCTGCAATGCTGCATTTGTATCCTAGTTTAATCAATTCTTCATGAATGCATAGATTCCAGCAACGAGCACTTTGTTTTAATCCGTATAAAGCCTTTTTCAACTTGTATAACTTTCTATCTCTATCCACATCAAAACCTTGAGGCTGTTCCATAAAGATCTCTTCATCAAGATGAGCATTTAAGTAAGCAGTCTCAAAATCAAAGTGTCTCACTATTTGCCTCTTTCTAGCTGCTAAAGCTAACACTAGCCTTAAACTTTCTGGCTTTGCAGTAGGTGAGAAAGTTTTATCAAAATTTTCAAACCTCTGCTGTGAAAAACATTTTTCAAATAATCTAGCTTTGTATCTATGGTTCCATCTGGCATTTCCTTCCTTTTGAACACCCATTTGCACCCTACAACCTTGTGGTCTCTAGGTCTCTCAACTACTCCAAACACTTCTTTCTCTAGCAAAGACAAGTATTCCTGATTCATTGCAGAAAACCACTTCTCCTGCTCCTCTTTAGGATATGTCTGCAAATCCTCAAAACTTTCTGGCTCATCTGCCATTACTGTGCAAGCTGTTGCACTCTTTATTACAAACCTATCTGGAGGTTTTCTCACTCTTTGAGTTCTCCTTGGCACAATTACCTTTGTCCTGCCTTTTTCATCCTCACTGTCAGAACTAGTCTGTACCTGTGTGTGCTTCTTGGACACCTTTTCAAACTTTTGTGTGGTGACAGGTGAGTGTAAAATTGGATGTGTTTGTGTGTGTTTGTGTGCAGAAGTGCAAGGTTCACTTTCTGCAGATGCTTCTTGCTTTAGTGCCCCTCCAATTTCCAGTATCTATGGCACTCTGCCCTAGCTTGAGGAAAACTTCCTTGTTAGCGTGAAGCTTTTCCCAACCTGAATGTTTTTCAAAGTTGGCACTTCTAGACAGTAAGATTTCTCCACGACCTGTGTAAAATCTATAGCTGTTGCCAGAATACCCCACAAACATTAACCTTTTCCATTTAGGCTCCTCCTTCTTCCTGAAGTTTGCAGGCACATACACATTTGCATGCTTGCCCAAAAACTCTCAGGTATTTGAGGTTTGGTGGTCTCCCATACAACATGTGATAAGGAGTTTTCTTCACAAAAGAATTCCAAGTACGTTTAGCAACATGGTTTGCAGTTAGAATTGCTTCCCCCCAAAGCTGCTCTGGTGCTTCTGCATCCAGCATCATGCAGTCTTTTATTTGCTTTAAGACTCCAATGTATCTCTCAGCTAAGCCATTTTCCCGGGGGACGGCTGGGTTTGTTGTATCGTGGCGGATCCCTTTCTTCCTTAACCAATTTTCCAGGTTATTGGACAAGAATTCTCCACCCCTATCTGTAACCAAAGATCCTACTTTGTAATTAAACTGCCTCTCAACCATATTGACCCAATTTTTGATGTGTTCAGCAGCTTCACTTTTCTCTTTCATAAGCATCACATATGAAAATCGTGTGTGGCGGTCCACAATGACCATGAAGTACTGATTTTTGCCCATGGTTTTGGCTAGAGGGCCAGCCAAGTCAGCGTGCACAACCTGAAAAGGTCTTTGGGTAGTGCATTTACTGAATTTGGCCACAGGATATGCCTTCAGCTTTACCTTGCTGCAAACTGAATAATCCAAGTGGTTTGAACAATTAGACATTTTAAATTCTGGACACACTTCCTCCAGCTTCCCCAAACTTGTGAAGCTTGTATGTCCCATGACTCTGTGGTAGTAATGAGCACAGTCTAAGTGCAAAGGCACATTGTTAGCTAGTGTACATTCTGCCTTGTCAATCATATAATACACCTTGTTTCTTTTGATTGCCTTAGCACAAGCTTGGTCATTCATGCTAATAGTACAATCATCCCCTTTGAAACTTAATGCATACCCACTATTGGTTAACTCAGACACACTAATCAAACAGTTCTGCAACTTAGGAACACATAAAACATTTGAAAAGTCCTTTCCAAAACTTGGGATGAACACAGTTCCCATCACTTTTGCCTCCCTCGATGCACCATCAGCCAAAGCAACTGAATGTACATTAGAAGGCATCTTATCTTTCAGGAGCTTTTCACAGTTAATCATATGTGACGATGCTCCGGAATCTAGTACCCAAATGGGGTTTCCAGCCTGATGGGCTTTGTAGTCATTGTTCTTTACCACAGCCACAATGCCTTTCTTGCTGCTCCCAGCATTTTTGGGTTGTTTTCTGGCTCCTGCCAGCTTTCTACAGTCCTTTTGGAAATGGCCAGCCTTCCCGCAGCACCAGCACTTTCTCTCCCTGGACACAGCTGCTTTTTCTGGTTGCAACTCCTTAAAAGCCTCTGTTGGGAGTGTTTGTCTCGGTCCTGCATGCCTCTGTAGCCCCGCCTCGTACTGCCGGCGTTGGGTCTCTTCCAAGACACGCGCAGCCACCAGCTCCGCAGTAAGCTGTGTTTCGTCAAAACACTGAAGACTCCACAGAATATTTTCAAATTCATCAGAAAGACTACCCAGCAAAATGTATGCTCTTTGTTCCAGCTCTAAGCCAACTCCCCTCGCGTGTACTTGGTTGAACAAATCAGTCATGATCTCCAGATGCTTCTCAGGCAATTGACCTTTCTGCATCTTGCAGGCGTACAATCTCCTGCACCAAATCATTTTTGACAGAGCTGTAGTGGATTGGTGAATCTCCTTCAAAGCATTCCAAACTGCTTCTGAGGTTCTTTTCTCCCGGACATGGTTGATTTGCGACGGCGTGATTGTAAGCAAAATTGTGGCTTTTGCTCTTCTATCTTGGTCAAGAGTGCTTGCTGTGGGCCCTTTGTCAACAACATCCCACAAGCCTTCTCTGACAAGCAACGCTTCAGCGTAGGAGCACCACGCTGCCTAGTTAGTTTCGTCTAATTTGGGAAATTTTGCTGCTTCCATCATTAAGCAGTGCACAGATAGATTCTTGGCAGCTCTCCCTCCTTCTCCTATCAAACGTGATATGACACAGACACCAGTCCAATGCTCTTACCGTTCAGCCTTCCGGCACTGACAGTCAGTTGATTTCTTCACCACGCACGGAGATAACGTTCTGGGAACCATAACCCTTGTTGGTGTAAATCACCCAACGCGGCCGGCAATAGCAATCTTCTGTTGCCTCGGAAACTTCTGATGTCCTTGGAGCTGTCCAGCTTTATCAGGAAATCCCTCCTGCCTGCTGCGTAAGAAACAGACTGAAGCCGAAATCTCTCTCCGCAGAGGTTTTATTCTTAAAGGTTGCTGCATGTACAAGTATACATCTCTCCATCCAAACTCCGGTCCAGCAATCAATACACACAGCAGTGTGTGGCACTTTTATACCTTTTCTTATCAAGCGGTGGTGACTCACTTCCTGTGTGTTGCACAAGCCTGTGTTGCACAATACTGTGTTGCACAATCTGTGTTGCACAAGCCTGTGTTGCACAATCCTTACGTAATCCAAACACATAGCTGTCCTTGAACACTTTGTCTCCTGTTCCATCCTTCATACGCAGATAGCTACGTTCCTTAACCCTTTTGCCTCCTGTTCACATCTTTACATTTTCTTATACTGGCTTCAATGCCTAACACTCACGTAGACTGGGTGAACTCCTGTTCAACTCAGGAGAGAGAGAGAAGATTCCTAGACCTGCTAAATGACTGTTCCATGGAGCAAATGGTCATGGAACCAACCAGGGGAAAGGCACTTCTGGACTTGATCCTAAGTAATGCTCAGGACCTGGTAAAGGACATCACTGTAGCTGATCCAGTTGGGAACAGTGACCACAATGCAATAACCTTCAACTTAAATACAGGGAGTAAATTCTTAATAAAATCTAGCACAGAGACCTTAAACTTTCATAAGGGAAACTTCCCCAAAATGAGGAAATTAGTAAAAAGGAAATTGAAAGGAAAAGTCAAAAGAGTTAAGTCACTTCAAAATGCACGACTACTTAAAAACACAATAATGGAAGTGCAACTAGAATGCATACCTAGAAGAAGAAAGGGGACTTCTAGGTCCAAGAAGAAACCAATGTGGCTCACAAGTGCAGTAGATGAAGTCATTAAAAACAAGAAGAGTTCATTTAGAAAATGGAAGGCTTGTCCAAATGAGAACAGGAGAGAGCATAGACATTGCCAACACAAATGCAAGATGACCATTATAAAAGCTTAAAAAAGACTTTTGAGGAGCACATTGCTAAAAACATCAAAAGAAATAACAAGAACTTCTATAAGTATATCAGAAGTAGGAATCCAACCGCGAAAGCAGTTGGACCATTAGATGGTAAAAGGGCAGAAAGGGATAATTAAAGAAGACACGGAAATTGCAGAGAGACTAAACAAATTATTTGCCTCCGTGTTTTCAGAGGAAGACATAGGATACATGCCAGTAACTGAGCCCATACTTTCTGAAGAGTTAAACTGGACAGAGATAACCAAGGAAGAGGTCCTTGCATGTTTCAACAAACTAAATGTTAACAAGTCACCGGGACCAGATGGTATTCATCCAAGAGTCCTTAAGGAACTCAAATGGGAAATTGCTGACCTTCTAGCAAAAATATATAAGCTTTCCCTAACATCAGGCTCTGTACCTGAGGACTGGAGGGTAGCAAATGTAACACCAATCTTCAAAAAAGGATCCAGGGGTGATTCAGGCAATTACAGACCAGTTACCTTAGTATCGGTTCCATGTAAGGTGATAGAAACCATCATTAAAGACAGAATTAGTGTGCACATGGAGGAGCAAGCATTGCTAAACAAAAGGCAGCATGGCTTCTGCAAAGGTAAATCATGCCTCACAAATTTGTTGGAATTCTTTGAGAGTGTCAATAAACACGTGGATAAAGGTGAACCAGTAGATATTGTAGGTCTGGACTTCCAGAAGGCTTTTGACAAAGTTCCACATCAAAGGCTACTGAGTAAACTCATCAGCAGTGGAATAAAAGGACAGGTTCTGTCCTGGATTTGTGACTGGCTTAAGGGCAGAAAGCAGAGTAGCAATAAACAGCAAACTCCCAGGGTGGGAAGAAGTAAAAAGTAGGGTCCCTCAAGGCTCAGTGTTGGGACCAATACTTTTTAATTTATTCATCAATGATCTAGAAGAAGGGGTACATAGTAAAATAGCAAAGTTCGCTGATGATACTAAATTATTTAGGGGAGTAAAAACCAAAAGAGATTGCCAAGAGCTCCAGAGGGATCTCTTAGCATTGGGTGAGTGGGCAACCAAGTGGCAAATGTGCTTTAATCTTAACAAGTGCAAAGTAATGCACATTGGGACCAAGAATCCAAATTACGTCTATAAACTGATGGGGTCTGAGCTTTCTGCAACACAGCAGGAAAGGGACCTCGTGGTTTTGGTGGACAGTTCAATGAAGGTGTCAACCCAGTGTGCAGCAGCAGTGAAAAAGAAGCAAATTCAATGCTGGGAATAATTAGGAAGCGCATAGAAAATAAGTCAGCAAGTGTTATTTTGCCTCTTTATAAATCTATGGTGAGGCCACATTTGGAATATTGTGTACAGGAATGGTCACCACACCTTAAAAAGGATATTGTGGAACTAGAGAAGGTACTGAAAAGGGCAACCAGAATGATTAAGGGTCTGGAACACCTCCTCTTACGAAATCAGGCTGCAATGTCTAGGCCTCTTCAGTCTGGAGAGATGGCATTTAAGAGGGACCAGATTGAAGTATATAAAATTATGCATTGGATAGAAAAGGTGGATAGAGAACATTTCTTTTCTCTATCGCACAACACTAGAACCAGGGGGCACTCTATGAAGCTGATGGGTAGGAGAGTCGGATCCGACAAGGGGAAGTGTTTCTTCACCCAAAGGGTCATCGGTTTATGGAATGTGCTTCCAGAAGAGGTGGTGACAGCTACCAGTCTAGATCGCTTCAAGGTAGGGTTAGACAAATTTATGGATGACAAATGTATCAATGGCAACTAGAATGAATGCCTAGGTACATTTTTCAGGCTGGGGGTGTGTGCAGAAGCAGGGCACTTCTAATGAATCATAGAATCATAGAATCATAGAATGGTAGAGTTGGAGGGGACCTCCTGGGTCATCGAGTCCAACCCCCTGCTCAAGGCAGGATCTCCTAAACCATCTCAGACAGATGGCTGTCCAGTCTCTGCTTGAAGACCTCCATCGAAGGGGAACCAACCACCTCCCGTGGCAGCCTGTTCCACTGGTTGATCACTCTTACTGTTAGAAATTTTTTCCTAACATCTAAACTAAATCTTTTCCCCTGCAGTTTCACCCCATTGTTTCTAGTCCTTTCTTGAGAGAGTGAGAACAGGGCTGATCCCTCTGCCTTGTGACAACCCTTGAGGTATTTGTAGACAGCTATCATGTCTCCTCTCAGTCTTCTTTTTGTTAGACTAAACATTCCTAGTTCCTTAAGCCGTTCCTCATAGGACATGGTTTGCAGACCGTTCACCATCTTGGTAGCTCTCCTTTGAACCTGCTCCAGCTTGTCAGTGTCTTTTTTAAACTGGGGTGACCAGAACTGGACACAGTACTCCAGTTTGCTGGAATTCAAGATCAGAAAAAGGTTTGTCCTTGTCTCTGTTTGGGATGCCATGAGCATTTGGTGGGCCACTGTGTGTGACAGGATGCTGGACTAGATGGGCTGTGGCCTGATCCAGCAGAACCTCTCTTATGTTCTTAACGTATACCTTTGTGGGTTTCAATATTTCTTTCATAGATAATCTTGTTTCCTTTTTTCTAGACTGAAAGCTTGTAATCTTTGCATGGTGATTTATTACTTTCTCTTCAAGCTCACTCCTTCTTTTCCTTGGCTGTAAATCTTTCTTCAAGTGAAATCCTTGTTGCTTTGGCTTCTTTCTGCTCTTGCTCTCAACTGGCTTACAAAGTTCAAATTTGTTTTTCTTCTTTTTGCCTTGTTTCTTTAATTGGCATCTCTTCCTGCCTGCAGGAGTCTCCTTTTTCTCCTTAATCTCTGTCTTCATCTCTTCATTTCCTAGTTCTTCTTTTTTAATTTCATCAGGATTAATTATTCCATTGTTCATTCTGGCCAATTGCCTCTGCATTTCGTCAAGTTTAAATTCTATTCTGATGAGAAAATCCAGCATTTCCTGTTTGCTCGGCATCTTGCTAGGACTTCCAAGTCTATGATCTGACATCACTTCCTTGTTGGAATCTTTCCAGAGGTAAGATTTATTTCTAAACACATTTGTCTTTGTCTCTCCTGCTCATTTAACAGCTTTAAAGATAAATTTCAAGTGTTCCTTACCTCCTTTTTCTCTTTATGGCTCTGGATTATTGCAATAAAATTTTTGGCCACCTGGCAATGTTCCAAGTCGAATCTTCTTATCTTCAGATGTTATCCAAACTTCAATTTGTTACCATAATTCATTAACAGTCTTAAAAGGAGGAATGGACAGATTTAATTGACCTTCTCCAGCTTTGAATCAATGGAATTGTTCTCCTGCCTTTTTTCATTAATAAAATTTTAAATAATTTTTAATAATATATAACAACAAACATCAAAACCCCATAACATAAACCAAATATACACTTCTGAGGAAATAACTTCTTGCCATTGGAGAGCTGCAATTAAGTAGCTCTTTAAGAAGAATCTCTTCGTCTCCCTGTAATCTCAGGGAGATAAATCAACCAGAGGGTGTACTCCAGTTCTCCCCTCTGGGACAAAAACAACTTGAGCATCTGCTGAGCTCTCGCTCAAAGCAGTTTTAGGCCACCATGTCCTCAACCGGAAGTCATTCTGTTGCCTTCTCTTGCTGGTTCCAGTCTTAAGCAGATAGCTCACTTTGCCCATGAAGCAGCAGCAGCAGCAGAAGAGTTGGCTTTTTTATCCTGCTTTTCCCACCCATTTAAGGGGACTCAAAGCAGCTGACAAGCTTTCTGTTCTTCTCCCTGCAACAGACATCCTGTGACATAGGTGGGGCTGTGAGAGCTCAGAAGAGAGCTGTGACTTGTCCAAGTTCACCCAGCTGGCTTTGTGGGGGAGTGCAGAATCAAATCTGGTATTCCCATATAAGAGTCAGACTCCTTGACCATTAGACCAAATTGGCTCACAATAGGAGCACTCGTCTGCTCAGCACTGAGAGTATGTGAAATAAATGCTGTGCCAGTACACCTATAGCTCCTAACTTGCTCTGTGCATGTTAGGCTATTTCTTTATATTCATCATCATGCAATTTTCTCTTTCTATTCCCAATTTCTCACAAAGAAGAGTTCTTAAAGCATGCACGCCACCGGGACTAGAGAATTCCCAGAATAATAAAATGTTTCTCCCCATCATACAGTATCTCCTTTATAAAGCCTGTCTTTGCCTGCTTGATGGTCTCCCTCTGTTTTTGCCCCTCTCTTTATGACTGAAGGTAACTAACAACCATCAATTCTTAAATCATGCTCTTTGGCAGAAGTTGTTACCTTAGTTTACACAATGCAGTTGCTTATTTTGAATGATTTCACAGAGAAATACTTGTGTGTTCCCAAAAAATACTTCAAGTTCTGATGTCCACAGTCAATTATGCTACTATTTTGCTCTGCAGAATGATGTGGGCCAAGAGAAAGAATCACCAGATTGTTTAAGTAAAGAAGACACACAGTTGGCTGTTGATAACACTTTCTGCAACTATATGTTAAATCTGCATTGTGAGTAAGGTTTCTAATAAAACCACCTGTTATAACAAACAGGTTAGTGAAATTTATAGGAAGAGGAGTTACTGTACAATCGGATCCCCATATCCACTGATCCGGTAACTGCCATTTCAGTTTCCTGTGGTGACCGGAGCATTCCCCCCCCCCCCTATTGGTACCATTAGACCTACCTTAAGCTTTTCCAAGGCTGGGACAGGCAGGAAATGGCCTGAAATGGTGCGTGATGTGTCATAATCCCTTTGAAATCCCATGGGTTTTCACTGGAATTATGGGAAATGAAGTGCATTTCCCAATCTTTGCTATTATCCATGACTTTACGTTATCTGTGGTAGGGCCTGGAATGTATCCCCCATAGTTATGGCGGCCCAAATGTATTTGTAAACACAAAGTCAACATGCTGTTTATGACTAGAAAATAACTAAATAATTGATCATGTGCTTCTCTGCACAATTGTATATATAGCATTATTTCTTTGCATGTTTTTCAGTATTTTTGAGAAGCCTTAAGATGCCATGGCTTTCTCGAACAGGAATGAAACAGGGAACCGCAAATGGATCTTGGTTCTGGATTTTAAATGTCTATAGATGGTTTTTAGTGAGGACAAATCCATAAACACTGTTATCTGCCTGCTGGAGCAGCCTAGCAGAGTCCCCCTGCCCACCCAGGACATGGGTCTGGAGTAGGATGCAGGGCCATATGGCATCATATCCTGCTCCACTGGGACCTTTTCAAAGAACTGGAATACTGATCCACAAACAGACAGCATCTGGACAGGGTGCCTCTGTTCAGGGCCAGGCCCCACTTCAGCTGGGCACCTGCAAGCAGCACTGGGAACGTAGCACTCAGAGTGAGTGAAATGCACCTTCAAAGTGAGGGAACACATCAGCAAAGTGGCCAGGAATTTCCTTTCCACATTATCTATCCCAAAGCTGGATTTTCTGACTTTGCTGATGTATTCTCTCACTCTGACATAGAGCATAAGAGAAGCCCTGCAGGAACAGGCCACAGCCCATCTAATCCAGCATCCTGTCTCACACAGTGGCCCACCAATTGCCCACGGGCATGTCAAGCACAGACAAGGGCAAACCTTTTCTTGCTCTCGAAAACCAGCAAATGGCCTCAGAAGCACCCCACTTCCCCCCACGTGCACAAATGTGCTCTTTTGCATTCGAATTCAAGTCAAATCGAATATCCAAATATTTGAATGTTTAGAATCCGAATGCATCAAAATCCGATTCAAATCAAATACATTCGAATCTATTCTTTTGAGTGTTAGATTCAAATCTGAAGATACGAATGTCAGCAACATTTGTATATGTTATATGTATCTGTACACATTTCGTACACATCACATTTTATCCTGTATGAATCCTGTTTTCATCCTGTACTATCACAAATGCGTACAGGTACATATATAATCTGCACGTTTGAATGTTTTGAATCATTCAAACAAATGTTTTGGAACATTTGATATTCATTTGAATGTGTAAATTGGAATGTGAAGACATTCTATTTGAATCAGAATGTCCACATTCAGTCAAATTCGATCGAATTTCAAATGTTTAGAACGTTGGTGCACATCCCTACTCCAAAAGCGGACGGAAGCCAGATTAAACCTTAAGTGTGACCACAGCCCTGGACACCCAACTGAAAACCTTGACTGGCAGCACTGAAGGCCAGGAACTGAGCAAGCAATGGGGTGGAATAACCTACACTGCGTAGAAAGGAGCAAAGGCTCTTTTCCGCCCACCTTTCCCTTGAACAGTCTCTGAAGATGGAATAAACCCAAACAGGAAGCATTTTATTTTAAATGCCACATGGATAAGGTGCTGCATGGAAATTCCTTTTGAGAGATCTGCTGAAGGTGTGCTGTTACATTCACATCTAATGCCAGAATGCTGTGCTGAGAAACTGAAATTAAGTCGCAAGGTAATTTAAAGGAGTAGCATCTGTCAGCTTGGCTTGAAAATGTACGTGTGAATGGAGTAGATCAGCAGGAAGCACTGCCATACAGATCTTCTAAATCAGACATGCAGGAAGAAATAGGGAGAGATAGAAAGAGAGGAATCCTAATAATGTCAATACTGTCTTAACTAAATTGAGACAAGCAGAGACACGGATTGAATTATGGAACCCAAAATAGTCAAGACGGTCTCCATTTATTTTCTGCACATCTGCCTACTACTGAGCTGCTTTAGAGTCCGTGATGGGGTTGTCCTCTTGGTCCAAAAGATTCCAATCTGGGGCTAGAACCACGGGAAGGTCTGTTTGAACAAGAGATTCATGTTTTCTTTGGATTGGTTGGAAGAAGGCATAATTACAGCGTCGCACATGTGATGCTCTGCTTAACAAGCTGCCAGCATTTCTACAATAAGCCTCTATTTTCGTGGGGTTAAAAACATTGCCAGAAAGGGGAGAGGGAAGCTTTATGGGCCAAACCTGGCACTTTCCATTTAATCCCATTCTAGATATTCATGCAGAATAGAGCATATTCATACATTGCTCCTCTCATGCACGTCCATGAACACAAACCTATGTTCACAAACAGATTATGTTGGTTTTGTTTTTTCAGGAGAAGCAAAATAAAAGTGCTGCCGCTCAAATCCGATCTGATTCTGATGAAATTGTTCCATTCCACTGTATTTTTAGGTGTGGCAATATGGTTACAAGTATGAGCCAGGAATATATGCATTCCTGTCATAGTCACTAACTCCTTGTGTGGGCTTGGGCAATTTGCTTAATTCTGTAACATCTTGGCCTTCATAGTTGTTGGCTTCTTCTCTCCCTGCAATTTGCAGCATGTAAACAGTTCTGCTGGTCCGTCATGGCTGCCGCCGTTCTGTAGTTCTCAGCTGAATGCCTTCTTGTTGAAAGGAGATGAGGCCACTGCTGTTCTCCCTCCCTGTGGCTGGAGCCCCCCTTTAATGGCTGCAGTAAAGAGTAAAGCACAGATTGCATTAATACCATCTCGGTGTGAATAGAGGCTGTATCTTAAAATAGGCTGCACCTATTAATTATAACATCATTAAAAATGGGGGGACGGACGGCTGTCCTACAAGGTTTTTAAAGGTTCTGACTATAAACTGCTGTCCATTTTTTTTTTTAAAAAAATTAGGGGTTGTTTGAATTAAAGTAAGGCCTTTATTTGAGTCAACATGTTAGGTGGCAGCAGAATCTTCTTTATGACATAGAAAACCAATGCAAGTATCTTCCAGTTCATGGCTGCTAATTGCTAAGATAGCATTTGAATCTATGGATTTATTTTATTGAGTGATTTGAGTTCTGCCAAATATTTGTAGTGTAAAGAAATAAGAAAAAATTGCCTGTGGTCTTAACCGGTAGGTATTCCTCACCAAGTCCACGTGTTTGACAAGTGTATGAACTGTGAGAAAAATGTTCAATCTATCAGTTTAAAACAAATTAATGTCTTAGAATTCCATTAACTTGAAGGGTAGATTATAGATTTGTTTTCCATATATTAGGAAGTAAGGAATTTTTGCTCTGGCTTTTTTCTTTCAGTTGTTAAAGTTTGAAGTCCTTCTGCTAGACCAGTGGTTCTCAACCTTCCTAATGCCGCGACCCCTTAATGGAGTTCCTCATGATGTGGAGACCCCCAACCACAGGGGTACAGCAGTTGGGAAGTGGGAGGGGAGGGCGGCGGAAGACTTGTTGCGACCCCTCTGAAAAGGTAGTTTGACCCCCAAAGGGGTTCCGGCTCCCAGGTTGAGAACCACTGTGCTAGATGCATAGAAGCTTAGCTTGTCTCTGTCTATTCGCTGTTTTAAAATAATATTGCCAACCATATATATCTGCCACCATTACACTGAAAATGTTATTCATCGATTTATTTGACACGTCTATAAAGGCCACCAGATTTTGTGTTTTCCCACAATTTGTTTTGATTATTTTTGAAAAGAAATGACTATGCTCTGTGAAGAGACATGTACTCTGGCTTTAGAATGAAAATCAGCTAAAGCTCTTGAATTTGCAGAAGTTAAATAAAAACATCAGGAGCTTCCAAGCAAACTCCCAAATGAACCAGAGCAGCTACTCTGTTGAGTCAGGTTCTTCAAAGTGCATCACGAGAGCCGAAAGGCTTCTGACAATGCTATGAGGAATGCTACTGACATCTCCCATCGATGGCTCATATTCTCATCTATCCCCAAGAGGGCCATGCACATGTGAACCGTAATGCTGATTTAACTGAAGCTATAGCTTTTGACATTTTAGGGGTGAATTGTTTAGTTGCTTTTGTTTTTGTTTTTGTTTTACAACTATGCAGTCGATGTTGCATGCTATGCACTTGAAATAAAAGGTAGCCCTACTCTCTGATGGGAATGTGCAAGATAGAGTAACAAAGTTTCTATTTAACACAAATTAAGCATCTGAGATGGATGGGAGCTCATATCTCTTCTTAGAATTGATGGCTTATTTTTCAGTAGCGTTGGCTGGCTCCAGAGGCAAATAAGTGATTTGCAATCCACCTTTGATATGTCTTTGCCCCGTCCTTTGGCTAAAGAAAAAAACAGCTCTTTCTCCCCACTTTCAGGCACAGTTATTGTTTTAGGAAGTTTATTTCACATTTGGAGCGCATCCCCACGACGTCGTTATCTCAAATTCAAAATGTTTTGAGTTCGCGCAGTTTAGACGCCACTTCGGCTTAATACGGTACTTCCGTGTTAAACGACGTTAAAACGTTTTAAAATAAATCCTGATTTCAAGAGGTCTCACTACAGATCGTGCGCTTGATACGTGTTTCATTTTTTACTGTGTGGACAGTATCGTTTTCCGGGATGAGATTCCGTGTTAAGGCTGTCCCGCCCCCAATCGCACTGTAACCAATGGCTGTACGTATTAGAAGCACATCATGTTTAGGGTTTCCTTCATTGAAAAAATCCACCCTCAAACACCCACTATAAACCTCCAGTCCTTTTAGCTACACTGTATCAATGTAGGCACTTCACACCTTAAAAACAATGTTGCAGTTTTGCGCAATTTCAGCTCTTTGAAGGTTCTGAACTTTTAAAAAGGGAAAGGAAAGCCCTGGAGCCTGTATTTTAAAAGCTGTGGCCCTCCTCCCCCCTTCTTTGCCATTGCTGCTGCTCCTGTGCTTGATTGATCGGCCTCCTCCAGCCGAAGGAAGATGCTCCGCTGCCGCTGCCCGCGTTGCAGGAGCAGGAGCAGCGGGATTGATTCAGCGCGGGGCTTATCCAGCAGTACGAGGGGTGAACAGCAGGCGCCCCCCCACCCGCCATCCATCTGACACCTCTCTCCTCCTTCCCCACCAGACCGCCACCCCGCCTCGGTTGGGGATGTGCGGCCGGTGCCTTGCCTCAGCCGCCGCTCTACCAGAGCCCGATGTCAGCACCGGCGAAATGGCTGCTCCTTTCTCCACCACCGCCTCCGTCTCCTACCGCTGCTGGGGAAATGAAGCGACACCCCCCATCCTGCTGCGGGCGGGGGGTGCCTGCCATTCACCCCTCGTAGTGCTGGATAAGCCCCGTGCTGAATCAATCCCGCCTGCTCCTGCGACGGCGGCAGCGGCAGCGGAGCATCTTCCTTCGGCTGGAGGAGGCCGATCAATCATGCACAGGAGCAGCAGCAAAGGCAAAGGGGGGGGAGGAGGGCAGTGAGAGGGAGGGGTGGCGGGCGGCATCGGCAGTGGAGCCCCTTCTCTGAAGGGGTGTTCTGTTGTGAGGAGAAGAATGGGAGGTTTGTCAGCCGCTTTGAGCCCCCTTAAGGGTGAGAACCGGTTTGTCAGTCGCTTTGAGCCCCCTTACGGGTGAGAAGGCTTGTCAGCCGCTTTGAGTCCCCTGAAGGGTGAGAATAGAAGGTTTGTCAGCCGCTTTGAGCCCCCTTCAGAGGCTACTTTGCCTCTGCCTGTGGTCACACCTAAGGTTTAATCCAGTTTCAGTCCACGTTCAGAGTGAGAGAATACACCAGCAAACTGACAAGCTGGTTTTCTTTCAGGGTTAATAACTCAGAAAATCCACCTTTAGACTAGATAATGTGGAAAGAAAACTACTGGTCACTTTGCTGATGTGTTCTCTCACTCTGAAGGTGGAGTGAAGCTAGATGAAACCTTAGAAGTGACCACAGGCAGAGGCAAAGTAGCCTCTGAAGGGGGCTCAAAGCGGCTGACAAACCTTCTGTTCTCACCCTTCAGGGGACTCAAAGCGGCTGAACCCCTGAACCACCACCCAGGGGCTTGAGCGTGCGGAGCAGCCAGCGGCGGCAGCGCCAGGAAGGAAGGAAGGAAGGAAAGGAAGGAAGGAAGGAAGGAAGGAAGGAAGGATGGATGGATGGATGGATGGATGGATGGATGGATGGATGGATGGATGGATGGATGGATGGATGGATGGCCCTGGTCACACCTAAGGTTTAATCCAGCTTCAGTCCAACTTCAGAGCGGGGGTGGGGGCACTTCAGCAAAGTGAGCATAATTTTCTTACCATATTATCTATCCTAAAGGGGAATTTTCTTGTCACTTTGCTGATGTATTCTCTCGCTCTGAAAGTGGACTGAAGCTGGATTAAACCTTCAGTGTAACCACAAGCCAAGGTTTTAACCCACCTTCGGTCCCTGTGAGGTGGGGGGCGGCTGTGAGAGCTCAGAAGGGAGCTGTGACTAGCCCAAGGTCACCCATATGGTTTCATGGAGGAAGAAGAGTTGGCTTTTCTACCCTGCTTTCCTCACTTATTGAAGGGGACTCAAAGCAGCTGACAAACCTTCTGTTCTTCTCCCCACAACAGAACACCCAGTGAGAGTTCAGAAGGGAGCTGTCACTAGCCCAAGGTCACCCATCTGGTTTCATGGAGGAAGAAGAAGAGTTGGCTTTTCTGCCCCACTTCTCACCCCCATTTAAGGGGACTCAAAGTGGCTGACAAACTTTCTGTTTTTCTCCCCACAACAGACACCCTGTGAGGTGGGTGGGGCTGTGAGAGCTCAGCAGATATCTGTGACTGGCCCAAGGTCACCCAGCTGGCTTTGTGGAGGAGTGTGGAATCAAGGTTACCAGGTATTCCCAGATGAGAGTCCAGCTCCCTAACCACTAGTCCATCTGTTTCATTTGTGGACTTTCTTCCCTTCAAGCATACTTTCCTGAGTCCTGGTTTTTATTGGTCTCAATCCATTATAGGCTGTGGTCACACCTAAGGTTTAATCCACTTTCAGTCCACTTTCAGAGTGAGAGAATTTATAGGCTGTGGTCACACCTAAGGTTTAATCCACTTTCAGTCAACTTTCAGAGTGAGAGAATATATCAGCAAAGTGGCAAGCTGTTTTCTTTTAGGGTAAAATTCACCTCTGGGAGAGATAATGTGGAAAGAAAATTACTGGTCACTTTGCTCATGTTTTCTCGCTCTGAGGGTGGCCCAAAGAAACAGCTTTTTCCTCCCCACGTTCAGGCAAAGTTATGGCTTTAATATGTTTAATATGAACACATTAAAACCAATGTGTTGTGACCCGCACTGAGACCCTTGTGTATAGAGTGGGATAAAAATATGAATGAATGACACCCCAGCACAGCCACCCTATGCCTCTTTAATGTTTAAAGCCCCAGTCCTTTGATACAGAATCTCAGCTGTATTACTTCCTTTCACTTTCTAAAGGTCTGAGGTTTTGAAATTGCGGAAATTTGCAACATTGTTAAGAGTGAGCTGGAACGCTGTGGTGGAAGGATGAGAACGGAGGGGCGCATCCATCCGTCCGCTGTCGGCCGAGAAGCGGACGGCTTGGAGGTGAGACGGGCGCATGGTGCCGCGCCAGGTGGGCTGGCCTGTCCGCCGGGCGGAGGGGAAGGGAAGGGCAGTGGAGGGGCCGCTTGCCGATGCGCGACTGCAGGAGGAGGAGGAGAGACGGCATCGGACAAGCCCTTCTCGGGGCGCCTCCAGGGCACCACTGTGTGCTGCTGAAAAGGGGAAGGGAGGGGAGAGAAGGTGCCGGATCGGGCAGGGGGTCCCCGGCGGAGCTGAGTGCGCCAGAGGGATTTGGGCAGGGGGCGTCCCAATGACAGCTGATCAGAACAAAGAGGCAAAAAAGGCTTGCATGACGCACAGGGAAGGGAGAGTGGGATCCTGGCAGGGAAAACCAATCACAGAGAGAGGGTGGGCAGTGGGCAGGAGGACAATGCTGCCATGTGGACTCCGAGTATTGATCCCGCGTAAAGGCTGCAATCGGAACCGGATCAACTTGCAAGTCGTGTGGACAGCTTTGTTCCGTTTCTTTTATTTCGAATTCTTTAAACCGAAATAACGCATGCCATGAAGACGCAGCCTTGGTTTTTAATGTTGTAACCCGTCTTGAGCCCTTTGGGAACAGGGTGGGATAAAAATGCAAATAAAGAAATGTGCTTCAACCTTCTGTGCTAGTACTGAAAAGGATAAAAGGATGAACAGCCATGATACTGCATTGAAATGCCTTTCAGAACTCTAGACCATTGCCACATGACCCTTTTTGAGTAGTTGGGGAGTTGTGCCCATGTGGGGTACTTCTGAGTAATGTGTCCTGGAGCTCTCCCTGAAGGAGATGTAAATTACAACAACAAACTTCCAAATTGGACATACTACCTCACAGTGATGTACAAAAAATACTGAAGCCTGAGCACTTTATATTTTTTTTGTGATCTTCAGAACAGACAGAAGAGAGGTATGACTGGAAAAAATTCATATTGTGGGTGGCTGAGGTGAACTGGAACAGTATAACAATATCTCCTCACTTTATTGCAAGATGGATAAACTTTTAGATTCCTTTTAAAAGGTGGAAAAAAGAATGTTGGGAATGGAAGGAGAAAGAGATGGATTACAAAAATTGGAGGAAACAATTATAAGGTATTGAAAGAACTGTAGGATATGAAAGGTACTGCCTCCAAAACATATATTGCAGGAAAAATGGCTAAAGACATTAAGCAGCACCAAAGGAAGCTGAGACTGGCCAGAATTTGGACCTAATAACATCAGGTGAGTTGATCGCATCTATTGTTGATTGGTTATCTGATGAAGGGAAGATATAAGGAAAGCTTTGCAACCGCTGCAGCCCTGCTGGTCACATGATTGATGATGTGACCATTGATCAGCTGCCGTTTAATCAGTGCCATTTTACTTTGCACGTTTCCTCTCATGCTGCTAGGATATGGCAGAATATCCGTTGTCTCATTTGGTTGATGGGATGTGGCTCATAGGAGCTCTGCCTTCCCTGTGCAGTTTTCCCTTGTCCCACTTTCCGGGAATCAATCAAGAGACATAATAGTGGCATTTGCAAGAGAAGAAAAAAAGGGATTTGGTGTACAAAATTAAGAACAGAATCAAATCTGAACTTCTGAGGAATAAAGTCTTTTTGGATTTAGACCCAGAAATGCTGAATCAAAGAGCCAAATTAAGGCCATATGGACGAAACATCATGGCTGCCGGTCAAAGATTTTCATCACATGGTTATACTTAGGAAAGCAAACTTAGAGCTAGAAGCCCTGTCCACAGCCCTCGTCGGTGGCTGTAGAGGGAAACAAGACTGAGCTTGGAAAGAGGAAAGGAGGAGGAACCAGAATTGTTGCCTCTTTTTCCCCTCCCCCAATGTTTTATGTAATTTTCATGGTAATCCCATTTATATATAATTTTATAATATATTATTTATTTAATGTATTAGTTTACTCATTGAATGTATGCTGTACTACTTTATATTGTATTTTTTCATGGTTGCTGTCAACTGCCTTGAGTAATTTATTAGAAAGGCGGTGTACAAATAAACTGAATGAATGAATGAATGAATTATTGTGGAGTTTAAATATTGACACATGGAATTTGCCAGTTAGGAATCAAAGAAATGAACAAGGGAAGAAGAGGAAGGAGATGCAGAACAAGCAGAGCAAGAGAAAACCAAATTTGTGTAAATGGTAAACAAAGGAGGCACAAAAAGAGACCAGATGGGGTACCTGGTTTCTTAAATGTCACTTAGTTATATCTCTATTCTTTTATTTTTATGTACTTCACAATGTTAAAAGCAGATAAAAATGATGATGGGAGTGTTAGGTCCCGAAAACTGGGTTTGGGTCTTGCTGTATTTTGCACAAATTAAACACACAGAGGGCAGTAGTTTTGATGGCTCTGTTTTCTAGCAAAACAATGGTGCAAAGCAATCATTCCTGTAAGGCTGTCACACTCCTGATTTTTACCATGCTTGTGGCCACAGATCCAGGTGAAAATAATTGTAAAATTCCAAAGGAGAAGAACATTTATGTCAAATCAAGTTGAATTGGCCCAAACATTAGCAATTCAATTATTATACCATATTTTAATATTACTCTAAAGGTGCATTCCGACACAGTATATAATCACCTTAGAGACTGGCTTGAGTCTTCACTGTCCCAACAGTTTTTAAAGATTTTGAACCTTTTGTAGACTAATGCTCCCCAAAGCAAACTAAAAGTGGACTATTTTAATGCAGATTAAATGAGTTCTCAGTCCTGTTCAGGCCATTAGGCTGCATCCCCAAGCAACTTATTTGCCTCTCTAGTTTCCCTCTACCGTCCCTATATTCCAACGGACTTTAAAAGTCTGTTCAATTCTGGAATAAGCATCCGCATGAGGCTCAGCAAAATGCACATTTAAAACGCACCTTCCGTCCCCATGGAAGTGTGTTTTGCTTGCCCACATTTTTTCTCCCCGCCCCCTCTCTTGTTGATAGGGTGCCGGCGAGAATGGGGAGGAACTGCGCTCTGCGCGGCCACAACCAGAAAGACAACCCCCAACAAGTCCAAAGGAAAACTAGCCATCGGTTCTCTGTTCGTCTCCCAGATCTCCGCCCCCCAAAATGGCTTCCCATGCCGGCGAAGGCAGCGGCTGCAGCCATTGGTCACACAATCGTTCACTCATTCACTCTCAACACTTTCCCTCTGATCACTGTCAAAATCCACCCCATACAGTAGCGGTGACTGTAGCAATCCACCAACTTCACACCTGAAAACAATGTTGCAATTCTCCACAATTCTGGCTCTTTGAAAGTTCTGACCTTTAGAAAGGGAAAGGAAGGGAAGCTGTTGCAGTTCTGGGAGATGTCTGAATGTTTTATGGCTGTGTGTGCAGGTGGCAATCCTTTCCCTTTTTGCCACTGAGCATCCCCATGGTAAATGCTGCCAGGAAACCCCGCGGCTTCCAAAAAGTGTGCCAGTACTCTTCTTTAAAGTGCAGTTTTTCCCCCCATGGATTTTCCTCCTTCTGTGGCACTGGAAGCTCGGAGAAAAGCCGGGCATGGGGTGCTCAGAGGCAAAAGAAGCTTTTTAGCAGGCTTTTTATTGCTTGGGGACACAGCCTTAGATCATTTTATTTTGCAAAGTGGAAATGGAAAAGTGGACTTCTTTGGGATGGAACTATACAACTGTGAGTATTGCACGCAGGAGGCCAAGGATGTCACTGTGATCTGCCTCTTCTCCCCAGTTCTTGGAAGGAGGAACAATATATCCTCCTTTTCCTTTCTCTCTCCTCCTTGCAAATAAAAGTAAAAGGGATCTTAAATAATTTCCTTTCGTTAAGAGTATTGTGGAAATGTAGCCCTTTAAAGGACAGGGAGGAAACAGTTCTATCCCCCTTCCCCTCTGTTTCTCACTTTCAACAGGAGGAAAGAGAGAGAGGGATTGTGTCAAGAAAAAAATGACCATAGGCAGCTTTCCATTCACTGAGCACAAGTAAAAAACCCCAATGAGATCTCCCCCCTCCCCCTGCTTTTTTCACGCATGAGGTTGTTGAGAGAGAAGCGAGAAAATGTATCTTTCTCATTGTCTTTCACACACATTGTCATTTCTCTCTCTTCTCTCTGACTCCTCTGCAGAACTCTGCAAGGCATGTTAGAAGTTGCCCTGTGGGTGTGCGTGATACTTATGGGAGGTCATGTCTCTCTTTCTCTTGGGTTTCCCACCCCAGAGATGTCATAGTGTGAAGGGCAGACTGGTGTCCAAATGCTGACTGCATGGGGAGGGAAGGAGAGAATGACTATGCCCAGCATGGGAAGAATGAAGAGTGGGAACCAGGAAGTCAAGAAATCCCTTTTGACTCTGTGTTATAATGCTACTGTGTTGATGCTCAGAAATCATCTCAATGCTGATTTCAAAACATCCAGATTAAAAATGCCTGCAAGGGGACATGGCCTACCTTAACGACATTTGCTGGGTGATTTTATCTTTTATTCTTATCACATCAATGTATAAAGAGAGCAAGAAAAAGAAAATAAAAATCAAGAAAGCTGCCAGGAAAAACAAATATTGACCAATTAATATTCAAAGGAAGGGAATATTTGGCATTTTTCACTCCTTGACCAAGACTTTTAAATATTAAAAATGCCAAATTCTGAGAATTTCACAGTAAGCAGACTAGATCGGCTATGGATCAGTTAACAGAATATGGAAATAAAAGAGGAAAACCAAGAAGGGAGGGAGAGCGATGCAACCAGAAGGTCTCCAAATGTCAGAGGTGAGCCAATGGAGTTCACCACTTCTCCGTTTTGAAAGGTGAAGTCATGGAGTAAAACGACAGCAGTAGGGAGGGAAATAAAAGGGAAAGAATTGAAAGGAACTAATGGACACTGACTCAAAAATGAAACTTGAGGGAAATTGAAGAATAAGTGAGATAAATATTTTGCCTATTAATGTAAATAGATTGAGACAATATTAGGGATGTGTACAAATATTTGTAACATCCAGAATTTGTATGAATATGTATGAATTTGTAGATTCATGGCCGAACTGAATAGGGGCTACATTCTTAGGTCCTATTCGTCCATGAATTGGATTGTCCAGTATTCGTAGAAGCTTTGGTCGAAGCTTAGGTGGATACCAGATGCCCTGTGGCCTCCCACGTGCCCCCTCACCTTTTCAGGCATGCTCCGCTGGCATCCAGTTCTCTTTCTGGGCTCTCCAGAGCCTGAAATAGGCCTTCCAGAGCCTGGAAAAGGCATTTCTGGTTCTGGGGTCAGGCAACCTTAGAACTGGAGTGCCTATTTTGGCTCCCAAAAGGCTATTTCAGCCTCTGGAGAACACGGAAAGTGGCCTGGGACACCACTGGAGTGGTTCCACCTGTCTCCTACCCACCCCTTACCTTTTTGGGCACATAATGCTGGCATCCCAGGCCTTTTTACATGCTCTCTGGAGCCCCAAATAGGCCTTCTGGAGCCCAGAAAAAGCACTTCTGGTCTGTGCGTGCAGACCTGGAAGTGACTTAGAAGGTGTAGTGGCAGTTGTGGCGAGGAGGACAGGTAAGGGGGGGGGGAGATTTACATTCATTCCATGCACGAATTTTCATTAGGATATTTGTGCATGAATATGAAGCCCCCCACATTCGTGGGGGTGGGATTTGGCCAACACCAAATTTTCCCACATTTGATTCATAGCAAATTGAATGTGGGAAATGGGCTTCATGCACACCCCCATATCTTAAAAGATACAGCTTAATGAAACTACTGAAGGAGGGAAAATTCAAATAGCAGTAATCCAGGAATCTCACAATAGAAGCAAAACCTGGGGCCAATTTGCACTTTGGCCTGTAGTCTGCAATTAGGCAACATCTGGGCAGTTTCAGGAGGTGTTTACAGAAAGTGCATCTGCACTTTCAGGAGGTGTTTACAGACTAGAAATGCCACCCCTGCCTGCCCAGAGGTTGCCTAATTGCAGACTAGCTGTGGTGCAAGAAATCAAGCACCACAAGCAACCCAATCCTAACTAAAGACTTACCTGTATCATCCAGTTGTGACCATCTGCACCTTTTCTGATGCTATGGGGGGTCATCTGAGGTGCTGTGCAAGCTCGCTGACACCTCAGATGATCCTAGATGTGACTGCACTTGTGCAAAGTGTTACCGTCATGATAGCAATGGCACTGGTGCAAGCACAGTTGCACAGGGCACTAGATCAAAGATGGTGGCTCTCAGGAGTGGATCGGCCATGCGATTGAAAACAGGTAAGTGATTGATCACACGGGGGGTAGGCTATTGTTGATTAGCACTCAAAAGTGCAAGCGCTAGTCAACTTTAGTCTCTAATGCACCATTCCCACCCATGGGATGGGAAAGGGTGTGTGAAAGCTTCCCTAGTTGTTACAGATGGGAGAGGGGGATCTCAAATTTGAAGCTGGAATGTGGTAGCAGCACCAGGATCGGAAAAGATCCAGTTAAGAGGCAGCCGTTTCATGATATAATAAGTGAAAGGAGCTGACTAAAGAAAGATAGAACTTGTGTTTATTTAAATCATATTCTCGAGGTATTTGTATAGGTAAAGTAGAGAATCTGAGGTACGTGTAGACCTAAGTCTCAAGATAAACTGCAGTGGGTCCAGTAGAGACTTTGGTCAGAGCACAGAAGTCATTAAATGGAAGGCATGAGGAGATTATTCTGTGAGCAAGCCTTGAATTCAGTTCAAAGCAGATAAGAACAAAGTGAATAGTAAAGAGACCCATTTGCCAGGGGAAGAATTTTATTTTTATTTGTGAAACATGGAGACACGAAATAAGAGAACTGACCCAGGCATTAGAGATGGTGTTAGTATTGAGCAGATGCCACAGGCACAGGAACTCCCCTGTTATGAGGATAAAGAGCTGGCTATGTTATGGTTAAAATTACAATTTGAGGCTGATATGAGAAAATTGGAGTTGCAAAAAGAGGAAAGAGCCAGGGAAAAAGAAGGAGAGAGGGAAAAGGGAGAGGGGGAATGTGAGAGAGCTCACGAGTTGGCTGTGCGTCAGTTAAAAATGCAGGAAAGGTAGAACCTGCCAGTGACCACAGAGTTTACCCCTGTTGGGGTAGATTTGTGGAGATAATGTTGAAGCATTTTTGTGTACTTTTGAACAGGTGTGTCAAGAGATGGCAGTACCTCCAGAGCAACAAATGGGGTGCCTAAAATCAAAATTGTTTGGAGAATTATCAGACTTGTATGCAAATTTTGCCAGACCATGAGGCAAAATTGTATACAGTGGTACCTTGACATACGAGTTTAATTCGTTCAGTAACCTTGCTCTTATGTCAAATCGCTCGTATCTCAAAGCAATTTTCCCATTAATCCATTCCAGCTCCCAAAACACCACCTCAGTTGTTTTTGTTATATACTGTACTGTATTTACATACTCGTATCTCAAATCTTGCTCTCATCTCAAAGCAAAATATCACTCGCTCGGCGGCTTGTATCTCAAAACACTTGTATGTCAGGGCACTTGTATGTCGAGATACCACTGTACTGAGTTTAAGGAAAGGGTTAAACAAAGGTTTAATCTTAATGGTGAACATCACAGAGGGCATTTAGAGGTGTTAGTAAAAGGGAAGGTGAGACCTTTCCACAGATGGGAATCAGACTGCGCAAGCATTTGAGCACCTGGATAATAGAGGCAAAAGTAGACTCTGTGAAGAAATTTGAAGAAATTATTGCGCTGGAGCAATTCTGGGATCTGTTGCCAGCAAATATAAGATGGATAGTGGCAGATAAAAAGTTTGACAGTTTGAATGATGTGGCAATATTCAGATGAACTCATTTTGGCAAGGGGTGAAGGATTTGGAAAACCCTTCATTCAGAATCAAAAAGAGGCACAGAGTAAAGCGAGTGCACAGTATAAGAATAGTGCAGTTGAGAAGAATGAAAGTGGAAATGTCATGAAAACGTGTAGGAACTCCTTCCTGCAGAAAGAGAAGTGCAGGGGATTTTTATAAAGAAAGAATATGTTATAGCTGTTCCCAGCCAGGTCACTTCAAGGCACAATGTCTGCAAGCAGATAAAATGCCAAGAGATAAGACATACGAAACACACACCAGCTTTTATATTCAAAAACCTCAGTGTTCATTGGAAAGGGAGACTGACCGTTAGTCCTCACAAGAAGGGATGGTTGAGAAACAAAATGGTCACTCCATGCAGTGGAAACAGAATCAAGCTGCACAGGAGGAAAGCATGACTAGGGGGGCAGTTTCGGTTAATTTGGAAACTCTGCCTGACAGCGAATTTCTCTGGGAGGTGAACGTTAAAGGGAGGAATGTGCTAGCATTAAGAGATATGGGATCTGGAGTCAGCATAGTGAAGCCCGACATGGTTAGCAAAGGAGATTACATACCAGATAAATGGATTAGGCTGAGATGTTTGGGTGGTCCTATTTTTGACACCTGTGGCCAAAAGGATTCCCACTCCAATGTTGATGGGAAATCAGCTGGAGCAAATGGTGGATCAGGATTATGGTTAGTTGTGGATACCAGCACGATCCTTCAGAGGATGCCAGTAAACAAAGTAAGCTGCCTGTGATAGAGAAAGAGAATCTCAATTTTTAATGCCGGTTACATCATAGATATTGGTCAAATGGATAAGAACCAGTTTTCAGCAGATCAAAAGCATGATGTGACACTGCAACCATTGTCTGAAAAAATGAACAGCATGGATAGGATTGATGAAAGCGGAGCTCAGGAAAGGTTTGTCCTGGAACAGGAGCAATTGTTCAGGGAAGCCCTTGTGCATGTGACAGAGATGTGGCCTGAAAGTTGTCCTACTAAAAACTCCCATGTCAGGGTAGATTCAGGGTTTCAGGTTTGGCCTCACCTGGAGCAAACCATCTAGTAACACCCCTTAATGCAGGGTTTCCTACCGACCCCAAATTAATTTCAGGCATGATTGAATAAGGCTTTCAACCATTATTTCAGAGGTGAGAAGTATTTTTCACACCAAGAAAATTCAGTTGTGTCTTAACAGTGTGATTATTTTAGAACTGGGACTGAACTCAGTTATGGATTGGAATATGTATAAGGATATGGAAAGATAAAAGCACCTTGCTTCATTTGCCTCATAAATATGCAGATTAATTTACACAGTCTACTGAAGAATGCATTTTCGTTAACAAACCCAAGTGGATTACATATTGTAATAGAAATTTTTCAAAATCTGAATACGTTCTTTCTTGTGGTCGCAATGACAGTTTGTAACCACATGTCCTTCTGCCAAACGTGGTTAAATGATATAAGCAGATTAAAGATGTAGTTGATTTTGCTTGAAGCTAGATAAGGCTACTGATGCAAGGAAAAGAGGCAAGGAAAAAAACCATAAACTCACAACAGAGCAGTAGAGTGAGAAGGCTGTCTTTAATGATGGATGACTATGAGTGTTTTTCCACTGTTACTAGAAGTACCCATTAATGGGTACAAAAATGCCATTAATGGGTACGTAATGGGTACTTTTAGTGACAGTGAAAAAACACCCTAAAACCCAGTACCACACTGAACAGAATGTAGAACATGCCCTGAAAATACTGAAATGAAGCCTGGTATTCCAAGTCGAGTTGCCTCGGCAGTTTGCTTTCCTCCTTCAGGCACCTGGGCTACTACCATGTGAATGGATGGTGGAGGCATTGCAGATACCTTGCCTGAGTTGTTCTCTGTCTGGAGTCATTTCCTGCATGTTGCTTAATTTCCCAGTCAGAACCTTCAAAGCTGCAGAGTGTGAAATGCATCCCTCCTGCCTCTGAGATGTGGCCGCACTAAGGATGTGCAAAAAACATTTGTTATTCGTTTGAATTTGAACAATTGCGGACATCCATACATGAATTGAATGTTGCGACATTCGTGCGTTAACATTTGTATGAATTTTGTACATTTGTTAAACTGGGGATACATACAGATACATGCCTTCTTATAGGATACCTATCTGATACGTATCGGATACATATGCATTTGTATAGGATCCGTATCCAGGATCTATATCCAGGATCCATATGCATCTGTATCAGATATTCATATAAATGTGTACAAATGCGTTTGTATCAAACATAATCCTATCACATTCAAAGGGGGTCTATTCAAACAAGTACAGATTTTCTAACATTTGATTTGCTATTAATCTAATGCGAAAAAGCCCATTGCAGGACATCTCTAGAGCCCTCAGAGAGGATTTGTGTTGCATCCATGTTGCCTTTGTAATCTTGCTTTTGCACCTTTCATTGTCACTTTCATAATGAATTCCTATAAAGCTTCTCTAATTTCAGCTGTCATTTCTTCAGTATTCACTACACTATACAAGTTCAACAGATACGGGGAAAATCTACAGCCTCTCTCCATTATCTGCCTTTGCTAACTATCTGATCTTGCGCTCTTTTTGAAAACTGGCTTATTCCTTTGAGCAGCATATTCAGCCTGGGGATCTGCAAGAATATTTGTAACATTTGAAATTCAAATTTGGCCAAATTGAACATTTGTACTGAATACAAATCCTAAGACATTTGAAAGGCATCTATTCAAATGAATATGAATTTTCTTGCATTCGATTCAATATGAATCAAATACAGAAAAACAAAACAAAACATTTGTGCCCATCCCTGTTGAGCAGCAGTTCTGCAAATATTTTGGTATAATTCTTGTCCTCAAACCTAGTACCTAGAGCAATATCTCAAATATACAAATTAAAATGCATATTTTAGAGTTAAATATGTTTTAAGAATGTGTACCTTGTTTTTGCTCTCTTTTTTTTGCTCTAATAGTTTATTTAAACATTAGTTTAATTTTTAAAAACAGATTTCTTCGGATGAAGGGAGAAAATATTCTCAAAACTGATCCCAACTAGAAATGAGCTCGTTCTTTTTCACCACTATGAAACATGTTGAAATCCTGACTCCAGTCTTATATGGCAAAGCTAGAAAAATCGTATTTGATCCTGAGATGAAACAAAATGAAACAACCTTGAGAATATCAGTCTTGTATGTCCAAAGCTCAAAAGTTTGGTTATTCTATCTAGCTAGTATAAGGCAACTGAAACTGCTCGGTCCAAGCCTGTCTAAGTGCCTGGAGTGCACATTTTCTTGCATAGTTCCTTTTGTTTCCTTGCAGACTCAGAGCCGTGCACCCCTGACACGCCCTCCGCCACTGCTTCACCATCATCTTCTGAAGATCCGGCAACTCTCACAGCTCCTCCTTCACCGTCCCCTCCCTATGGCTGTGAGGCCTCCATGTTTTCACCACCATTGTCTGCCTGCACCGTTCCTTTGAATCCTGAGGTGCCACCGGGAACACCCATCACTGCCACACTGAGTGCTCCATCTGCTCTCATCTCACCACAGCAACTTGGGCTTCCTTCTGCTGCTCCAACAGCAGCTTCTGCCTCAGCTGCCCCACCTGCCCATTGCACAACCGCGGGTGCTGCCATTTCGCCTAGTCATCACACCCACTTCATTGACTGGCTTCCATACCTTGCGTCAGTAATGACTGCTACAAAGCGAGGAAAGGAAGAAACAATCTCTGCAGATCCCGCCCTTGCTGAACATGCAAAAACATGTGGAAGCACCCATGCGCCTGATGTTGGTGAGGTGGGGAATGGCCATGAAGCATTCATCAAGCAGCAGCCTCCTGAATCCCTCTGTTCACCAACATCTTTCCAGGCCATTCCGACACAATCTGAACATGCATCAGCAACTCTAGGGAATATATTGGCAGAACTGAAGACAATGAATAGCCATCTTTCCGTCATAGCAAAATCTCTAAGCCAGATTGCCTCAGCCTTGGAGCCTCAGCCAGATCCCCCAAATGCTCCAGGCTTATAAGAAGGAAAAGTAGGTAATGCAGGTGTAAGTGAACTCGAGAAAGGTGCAATTCAGGTAATAGCGTTTCCTTGACAGAGTAAAGCCTGTATATGAGAAGATATTAAGTTTGTTTTCAATAGCCGCAGGGCACACTGTGATGGAAATGTTCAGATGAACTTCTCTAGGCTTCTGGGGGACTTGTTTGTTTTTGGTATTGATCAGCGGGTAAGATGATGGTATTACTTCTGATCCGGTAAAAGAGATGAATGCATATGGTCTGCTTTTGAGTAGATGCAGATGTGATGGTGTATCCTGCATCCTCAAAGGGGGTATAGCCTTTATACATTTGATAATGGCATTCATATCAGTATTCATATTCAATCTCAGTCTTCATTTACATAGTCATCACAGATGCAAAAAATTGCTGTCTGCCTTGCAGTGGCTTGTGACCTTCAGAGGAATGCTGCTATGATGGACCCTCTCTCTTGCAGCAACATGGCTTCCAGAATAGCGCTGCTAAATTGCCAGATTGGACTAGCAAGTAAGTCTCCTCCCTTCTCCATGTGCCCTGGCATGCACTACCAGACTGTGTGAATGCAGCCTTAGGTGTGACCACACATGCTTTATGAAGTTCAGGGGGAATCTGAGTCCAAAACAATAGACTTTTTTTTTTGCCAGCATTCACTTTACCCCTTCTTGAAGCCTCAGAAAGGTCGTCACCTCTTTGTCATTTTGGATTTCATGGTTGGTTTGGATAGGAAACTATGCAGGCCAAAAAGCAGGTGGTTTCCACTGTGAGGGGCCTGGTGGCCAATGAATGGGCAGCACCCATAGTCAGAGAAGGGGTTTTGTGGCTTGGAGGCAAGAATAAGGCAGCTTCTCAGTTTGTACATCTGAGATGCTTATTCCTAAAGGGACAACTTTTAAAAACTCTGTCTGATTGTGTCCACTAGTTGATTTTTCAGGGATCAGGCAGATGTGTGGGAGGAGTTCCTTTGAAAACCTTCTGGAAAACCTTTACGGTGCTTCCCCACATGCCTGAGAAAAACTGAAACGCTGCTATTCGTCTCTTTGTAGGCCATCACGAAAATACTCACAAAGCTACAGGATCTGGCAGTGCTGAATACATGTGACCTGTTTTTAAATAAACTTCTTTTAAAAGTCTATTTAAATTAGATCCTGTCTGAAATTTCATGCACACATTATGTAGTTTGGATGAAAATATTTTTACAGTATCTTCTCTCCTTAAATTATAACACAGTGTAATTTTTCTGAATGGCTTGGTAAATGCCCAAAATAAATCAGAGGATTGTTTACATGGAATTATGTATTTGCTTTAAGTAACATTGACATGAAGCTAATAGGCAGGCACCACCATGGATCTGGATAATGTCTACCAAAGTATACTTGATGTTCTGCCACATATGGACAGAAACATAGAAATTTATGAATAAGAAATAAAATCAGTTTTATGAAGAAGGAATGCCCAGTCTCTCTGGAACATAGTCCTCCATGAAGGACAGAGACTTGCACTGTTGTTCAGGTACTGAATAAGGTGGCTGAAATAAATTACTTTTCATAACCCGAATGGAGTGATAAGTGATTATTTGCGTTAAAATGTAATTCCCCAAAAATCACAGATTGACATGGTGAGTAAAAATCTACAGCAACTTAATTTTACATTTAAAGAATCAAGAAAAAATTAAACGTATCCCTGATGAAAGTGGGCTCAGTTTTATGTTTCATCTCAATTGCTGTTTCATATCTATTTCTTGAAATCTGTTTTCCTTAGAGATGGGCAAATTCGGTTCTGGTTCACCCAGTTCAAATCAAACTGAATAGTCTGAACATTTCAAATCAAACCAAGCCAAGGACGCTGTTTGAATCAAATCAAATTGAACCATTTGTGTTTGGTGTTATTTTGCTCTTTATAAAATAATTTTAGAGAAAAAAAAGTTTTTGCTTTTTTGCTTTTAACATATTTGATGTTTTTCAGCCTGGCCATCGGGTTGCCATCTTGGAAACTCTGCAGTATCAGCCCTTGCCTGCTTGTATATTTTATGGCTGCTACATGTCCTTTACTGTAGAGATAAGACTATGGCCAGGGTTTTAAACCAGGGTTTTTTTTTGAGTTCCCACTGCTAGCTTATGATGCAAACTCACTCTCCATTCTTCAGTGCCTGGCAGGGGAGAAACCCTTTCCCTCTCCCCCACCCCCAGCAGAACCCCTTCCCCATGCAGTCAGCAATTGGACACTGCCATATCCTGACTTCATTGGGTGGGCAATATAAACCTTCCTCCGCATCAGATCATGGAGTCTGACAATGGAGCTTTGTGCTGAATTGTCACAGCGGATCAGGATTGAGACAAAAAGGCGTGGATGGCAGAGCCAATCTGGAAGGAAGGGAGGATGGCAGTTTTGTTTTGGGGGGGGGGGCAGGCATTTACATAGGAGCTGACACATTTCACAACCCCAGGACAGAAGGCACCAAACTCTTTCACAATTGCTGCCAGAGAGTCCCTCTTTGTAGAATCAGAGGCTTTGTAAAATCACTCCCCGCTACATGGTTGCATTGTTAGCTACTACAGGCTCTGTTCATTCTTCACCTCGCCTCCCCCCCCCCTTCAGCCAGCTTGATTTCCTTAGCATATAATGGTAGAGAGCCCGGGGAAGAGGCAAGTAGGCATAGGAAATCACGGCTTATCATTGGATCAAGGGAACCTGAGGGAACACCCCTAAAACATGGTTCCCTCCCAAAAAAACAAAGTGGATTCCCACTTTGCTAAATGGTTTAGAGTATTTTTAAATCCACCAGCAAACCCCCTTTTAATGTGAATAGGGATACTTTATGTTTTGGGACCTTTAATCGGCAGAAATGGCAGATTCCTTTTAAACTGTCAGAACGGGGAAAACTTGAGCCAACTTCAAGGCTGATTACATCCGGTGTCAGAACACGCACTATAACTGTTATGAGACAGTTGGAACTGATACTGCTTCTCAGGATTTGAGAGAAAATGGGGAGTGAACTTGAGTGTTTGCAGTCCAGGCCAGAGATTACGCTTTGGGAAACATCAAAAACATAAACTTCTGGAAGTGGGGATTAACCTTTAACCCAATAAATGCATACCACTGAGTACTGACTGCCAGAAACTTTCTTCTCCATCTTAGTGTGGTCTCCACAGTGATTCTGTCACACTATCTGCCCAAGCCAGCTGGGGTACCAACTGAATGCAAGGGAGCAGCAAGATCATTTTGGCAGGCAAGTAGATAATAACTAAATAGATGTATGTAGACTTTCACGGCTGGATTCAGTCTCTTTTGTAGCAGTTTTTTGGCTGTTATGCCATGTTCCAGGTTTCTTCTTCTGAGAACCTAAACTTTTAGATGTAGTTTCCCAGAACTGGCTATCAGAGAGGCCATAGAAATACAACATCCCCACAACTTTTACAGGGACCAAGGCCTGTTTCTCAGCAGCATCTGGAAACCCCTGTATAGAAAAACAAGCAAAACAGAGATTCACACCTGAGTTCTGCAAACACACAAGCCACTTGTCATTCACCCCCAGGATTACACCAATACACAGTAAACAAGTTAGCCTCAATGACCTTCCATTAACACTTCTACTCAAGGAAACAATGCCAACAGGGTGCAGCCAAGGAAAGACCAATGACTCATTAGCAACTCAAACAAAGGCAGAGCTGACATCTATAAGAAGGGAAAGAAGATCTGGTAAGACACCAGGCAAGAGCAAAGACCTCTGAAGATTGATATCACGGCCGTATCCGAAAGCTTAGGTTCTCAGAAGAACAAATCTGGACACAGCATGACAGCCCCAAAACTGCTACAAATGAGAATAACTAAATAGATTGCCCATTCCACACTCACCTCTCTTGGAGAGGTCTAACATTCCCAGTCCGCTCTGTTCTGGGATAAGAAGTGAGGCACTGTCTGCATTGCCATCTGTCCTGGGATAAGCCCAGCAGCAATGTGGATATACCATAGCTGCTCTGGTTCGCATGCAAGGTACCAGCCACACATGCCAGTTCTTGTCCTTATGTTTCGTACACAAGCACGGGGTGTAACCTTTGTTCTGAGATTTTGAAGAAGACCTTTGAAGATGAAACTCTGATGTTTTCCTTCTTCTGAACAAGATGGTTTGGAACAGTTGTGGCCCTCTTTAAACAGGTCTACAGCAAATCTGGAATAGGGACCCCCTGGGATGGTTCCAGACCAGAGTAGCACTAGTCCAGTGTGAACAAAGTGTACTAGAGAACACCTGGGGATTTCCTGCACTTGGCCCACTGGTTGCCGTAGGGAGATTTAAAAAATGTAGCATCTGCACTTGGAGGAGCTCCACGTGTGCACCGACCTTTACCTGCAATAGTTGCCCCTGTGATGCTGCCAACATCACCCATTCGCTCCACAAGTAGGTGTCCAGATGTATGTGGGGAGGGATTGTGTGAACTAAGCATTCACAAGCGCAAATGCTTAGTGTGCATGAGGACAGGAAGCAAAGTGTGAACTTCCCCCTTGTTCCATGACAATAAACATATGAAGAAAGGGCCCCAATATATCAGAAGTCAATAGCATGCATGCTTGGAGGTAGAGGTAAAAGATCATATAAAAATAGCAACAAATGCAGGCTGTGGTTATTTTATGTCTTTTCTTTCTAGCTGAGGCTTGTTTTCAGAAAATATTAAATGTTTAGCAGATTTATTATTTCTGTGCTTAATGTGTTACTCAGATTTTATAATATGAGAAGAGGCCTATATGTAGTTCAGTACATTCTCTTGCAATGTGAGAAGGCGACCTTCCCTCTGTATTGGTTTACGGTCACCAGAACACAGTAAAGGCCTGCAGTTCTAGCATTCACAGTGCTGAAAACTAACTGTGCCCCAAGTCAGGAAGCGGCTTCATTACTTGGAAAAAGATGTCTCTCTCTTCAGTATGTTTTTCTCTATGAAATACTATGGAGGTATAGTCTGCAGATGTTCCGTCAAGCCCTCTCTCAGCCCTCAAAGTAATATGTCTTGCATACTTTCAGGTTCCCATAGGGATCCATGCCACAGTGTCTTTCAGATTTAGTTGAACTTCACTTTTCATTTATTGCAAGACTCTGACAAGTTGGTTAGACCACCCAGGTCAGAATATTGGCAGCCTCCACATCCACCGGGTCAAATTTTGGCTGCCATCCTTATAAAAAGGAACAGTCAGGAAAAAAGTTTTCTGCAAGTAGCAGAGATAATGTACTTCCTTTCTTCACTTCCCCTTGAAAAATCTGTGGTTCTACTTTAACTAGTTCACTGTATAACCTTGTGATTTGGGACTCTGTTTCCTGAATCTTGCACTAAGAATTTAAGAATCATATTATTCAATGAACTGCACATTTATTTCTACAGCTGATAATCTGATTAATGGTAAGGGATTTGCAATGATCTAATCCTCAGATATTTTCCATATATTATGTGAGAGACAGATGTCCAGGCCAAATAATTGCTTCCATAGCTGTGTAATTTTGAAATTGAGATTCTAGCTGACACAACACAGAAAATTAAGAAGTTTTTAGACATAACCGTTGTATTTAAATTATTTTGTTGCATATAGCACTGCAAGTTGTGAAACTGAATAACTGATTAGTTTCCACAAGCATTTCTGTCCAGGGGTGATTTCACACTTCCCTTCCTGTCCACTGGACTGGAAAGGAGCATGATGGGCCAACGTTGACTAGCACTCACCTCTGGAGCACTAGCCAGTGTTACACCCCCCCCCCCCATGATTGAATACTTATCTTGATGCGATTGTGGGGCCAGCCCTCTTCAGGGTGCTGCCATTTTGGCCGCAGGGTCCTACCATTGCTACCATAAGTATATATTAATCTTTTCTACTGCATTTCATCCATAAAAACAAAGCTTTTATTTAAGGATGTCTGCTGTTATTTAAGTATAACCCCATGTGACGGTTTCAGGGATACAGGCTGCAAACTATTTTGCTTTCTGGCCTTGCAAGCTTCTTGCAAGCTGCAATAGCCAACCTTGATGCAAACAGCTTGTTGTAAGACCTAGGCAGAGGCTGCAAAAAGGGCGGGAAATCCTGTGCGGGCCCTGCTGCAATGATTGGTTGCAGCTGCCTTTTGGAGGGAAAAGCTGTCCGGGGATCTGAGTGCTGGAGGGGCTAGAGCAGGAGTTCCCACCAATCAGGAGTTTCCAGCAGCATTTTATGGCAGCAGTTTTCCCCAGGAGGCTACAGCCAATCAGGGTCAGGGATATGGGTATAAATGAACCCAGAAGACAGCAGACTTCATGCTGGTACAAGAGCTGAAAGGAGAAGAGAGCTGAATCCTGAGGGAGCTGGAACCAGTAGCTGACCAGGGGTCTTTTGGCTGGAAGATCTTGAAGGAAGACTTCAATAGCAACTGACCAGGCTGGATGATCGGACAAGCAAGGATGGACTGGGCCTTGTGATCATCTGGAGCCACGTTCTGGTACACTGGCTTGGCTTGAGCTGTGGCAGAGCAAGCCAGAGGGGGAGGAATGTGGAGAGGTTTGTCTTTTAAAAGGGGAACTATTTTCCTTTAGAGAAAGGGGTAGCTCCTAGCCTTAAGAGACTTACTGAGTTAAACCTGACTTAAACCAACAAATACCTGAACCTTATTTTCCTTTTAGTATTGCTTGTGTATAATAATAAACTTGTTTTAGTTTACTGTTGAAACGCTTGCTACCAGTGTTTTGTGTCCACACTGTAGTATTCACTTGGCCGTTGCACGAACTCAGCATCCTAACAGGGCCAAGCTTCTCCTAGAGAGGGCAGGCACTAACTGGATCGCTGGGCATCGTGACACCCCATTTTTGTGTTCAGATCTTTCCCCATGCACTCTTAAAAAATTCAGACATACAAACAGCAGCCACCAGCAATGGGACGTGCAGATGGAAAAGCATGCACTTATTTGTGGCCATGTCCTCATGCAACTTTGGCATGGTTCCGAGCGCAGGATTGGTAAGCTTTGTCCCCATGGGTTTTGGATTTGGTCCGCGAAAAGCATGCCAAACCCTCCCAAACCGTTCCAGAAGGGTGCCAAATTTGATACCTGAAAAAACAAGTTTCTGCACGGTTTGGGCGACCAGTGCGCATTGCTCAGCAAGCCTGGAAAGCACATTTTACTTTGTTCATTTATATTTATATCCCTCCCCATACCCAAGGGTCTCTGGGTGGCTCACAATATTTAAAAACAAATATATTAAAACTGTATCAAACAATACTAAAACCAGTACAAAGTTTAAAAATCCAGCATAATAATATTTTTTAAAAAATGATACATGGGGATGCTAGCGGGCTAATGGGGAGGTGGGCTGCGCTTGCTGCCCCTGCCGTGTCCATTGAAGATCGCAGCCGCTGACTTTTTAAAATGCCGATTGCAAAGGCAGGCTGGAGAACGGCTTGCTTTTTAAATTTTCTGCTGTTTCCATGGAGGTAATTCCAAGCCCGTTTCAAGAATGTCAAGGCAGGCTGCATAATGGCTTGATTTCTGCTCCATTTGCAACCCCCGTTTCCCCGATCTGCAAGGCTTGATAAATAAAGGCTTGATTTTAGTTTACAGCCATTCTCACGGTCCTTGGTGGAGCGGAGATGTGCAAAACTGCTCAGGCGCCTACTGCCGTTAAAAGCTCATGGTGGCTTTCGGCATTTAAAAAAATTTAAAGTTATTTTTATGAATGAAGCTTTATTTTTACTTGTTTCCGTGCCTCCCACCCCAGTCCTGGTTGTCAGTGGCACTAAGAAAGGGGGCAAAATGTGGCACAGGGGTGGGCTGACGTCAATCCGGCTTCCAGTGAGGAGAGAGGGGGGAGAGGAGGGGGCGCTGCTCCCCCGTACCAGGATTTGGCATGGTTCTCATGGGGACGCCACCATCCTCACCCAATCAGTACCTGTCCCACGTTGCCAGGAATGTCATGGAGATGCTTGAAATGCGTTCCTGGTCCCGTGCCCGGCCTATGCATGCGCAAACAGCACCCAAAGTGTGCCAAAAGGCTTGCATGGGGACATAGCCTATGAGTTCTTTTGTATGTAGAGGAGTAGTTCATGTGGTGGTGATGCAGGATGCCAATTTTTATGTGTTGCCCGTGCTTCAGTGGAGGAATCTACTGTTCTTTTCACAATGATAGCTGAGGAATTTTTATTCTCCCTCTCTTATTACATATCCCAGGCAGGTGAATCCTGCATTAATATTTTCTAGCAAATATGGGGAAGTTCACATACGGATGAACTTATCCACCTGTGGACTAAACATTTGCACCGGAGAATGCTTAGTTCACAGACATGGGTCTGGATACTTAGCAGAGGTTTGAATAGGTGTGCATGTGCCACCATCTTGCAGCCCTCTGACACTGTCACCAGGGCAGCCATGATGTACAGCACATCACGTGACACATCAGCACACATGCACATCATGTCACACAACACAGAAGTGGCTGGAAGAGTGTGAATGGAGCAAGTAGAAATAAGTGCATGCATTAGGCACTCCTAGGTGCACCATGCTTCGTCACTTTGTGGTGCACTCCTGCATGGAAGAAGCTGTTTCTAGTTCAGAAACAGCTCTTTCATTTGCTCCATCTTGGAGCGTACTGCCAGGTGACCAGTGAGCCAAGAGCAGAAAGGCCCAAGGATCTTCTTACACATAATCCTGCAAAGTTTTGTAGAACAGCTTCCAAAATCCATAAACTGACTGAATGTTTATGGCATAGTTTATATAAACATTTTAAGGCAATTATTATATTGGAGATATAATGTTTAAATATTGTATTGCCAATTTCCACCTCCTCTACAATTGATCCTCCTCCATGGACACCCTTTTGTCGTGGGGAGGAGCTTGCATGCCCTTGTGAAGTTGTGAGCTATGCTGTCGGTGGTGTATGCCTTTGGTAGGGTCTCCCATGCCAGACAGGTCTCAACTGAAGGGTCAGACAAAGCGTGGGCATCAGCAGGATGGACTCATTAGCCTCTGGGCAACCGTCCTAGAAGAAGGACAACTCCAATTTCAAACCTGGGCAGATGGCTAGCCACGGCCAATGGGCATCTTCAGTTGTGGTCCAGCAAAGCTACATCTGCCTCTAAAGGTGTATTTGGATTGATACTCGCATGTTGGAACATCAGAACCATGGTTGACACAGTAGACAGCGGGCAACCTGAACGTCATCATGCTCTGATTGTCCACAGACTGCTGCTCTCTGTGAAGTCCGTATTCCCAAAGAAGGCAGCCTTAAAGAACATGGTGCAGGTTACACACTATTGGTCAGGAAACCCAAAACTGAAAGACACCTTTCAAGAGTTGGCTTTATGATAAAAAATTCCCTCGCCTCTAAACTTGGAAATCTGCCAATAGGGTATTCTGATCATATTATCTCCTTGCGCCTCCTACTCCACAATAAGCAACATGATGTTCTCTTCAGTATATATGCCCCAACACTTCAAGCTGATGCTGCAGAAAAAGACATTTACACTGACCTGCGCCACCTAATCCAAAAAGTTCCCACAGACAATAAGATCATAATTCTTGGGGACTTCAACGCCAGAGTAGGAAGGAACTCTAAATCCTGGGAAGGAGTGCTGGGCAAGCATGGTGTTGGAAACTGCAACGACAACAGAAGCCTTCTGCCAGAGTTCTGTGCAGAGCAGCAATTTTCCACCAACAACACTATTTTCCAGCAGAAAGACAGCCTGAAGACAACCTGGATACATCCTCGATCCAAGCACTGGCACCTCAGTGACTACATTTTAGTGCGCCAGAGGGATCTTCACAATGTGATGCCTAGGGCTGAATGCTATACTGACTTGTACAATGTAAACTTACCCTCCACTTTAAGCCCAAAATTAGGCAGGGTGGCATCCCAAAGAGGAGGCTCAAGGTTAACAACCCCCAAATAACTATAATAAGGGATAACTTCCAGGCAAATCTTCAAGCTAGATGTGAAGATCATCCTGTAGATTCCTCCCCTGAGCAGCGGTTCCTAATGCCGTGACCCCTTAATGCAGTTCCTCATGTTGTGAAGACCCCCAACCACAGCTCGGTTGGGGCAGCTCGAATGAGGATGGAGCGGGATGGTGGGAGACTCGTTGCAACCCCTCTGAAAGGGTAGTTTGACCCCCAAAGGTGTCACTGCCCACAGGTTGAGAACCACTGCTTTAGAGACTCCTCTCGGCACAGTGCCGTCCGCAATTTCTCCCCACATAGCCCCTCCTCTGCCTATTCTACAGAGTCAAACCCTTAGAGGCTTTCCCCCCCCACCTCACTGCTGTCCATTGACATAATCTTTCAATCCCCCCCCCCCTCGGTGTCTCCAAGCCTCACTTCAGCCTACACCATTCAAGTGTACTAGAGATTCATTGACTCCCACGTGTTTTCTTTAAAACCGTAAAATATAAGTTTATTATAACAAGATTCTTGGATGGAACAACTTTGAACATAGATTCACTCACTAAGTAAATAGAACGCCAATGACTCAGTGTAACGAACTCGCTTCCATGTTCCTTCTTAACTGTTACCAACTCCCTCACCTTGCCCTTCCCTTGAGCAACAGTCTGTTTCTTCCTGTCGCAACCCTCAGTCCGTTATTTCCCCCAGGAAAGAACCACTTTCTCTCTTGACAATTCCCTTTATGCCTTGCCTTATGGTGCTCCTGCTCTCTCATTGGCCGAACTAAGGGCTAGCTCACTCCCATCTTTGGAGAGCAACTGCATAAGCCACGCCCCCAAAACGTCACTGACCGCAGCTAACTACTTACCTATTTCCCCAGGGTTGGTACACCCGGCATTCTCAGATAAGAGTCCAGCTCCCTAGCCACTAGGCCAGTCTGGCTTTGCCTGCCTGCTGCTACTCAAAGCCTGAGAAACTGCAGCCAGGGTCCCTTCAGCTTTGGTCTTTGGGTGAGGGTCCATCAAAGATGGGCCACTTCCTATGTCCAGACAGGCCACCTAGGAGATAGAGCGCTTTCTCTTTTCCTGCCACTCAAGCAGTGTAATTGGTGGTTATGATGAGTGCTGTTCCATGGGGACAGTACACTAATCCAGCACCCTAAATGTTCCATGAAGGGGCAGGTTGAAAGATCCTTGCCATGTAAATCCTGCCGCAATCTGTGTCACAAGGCCATTTCTACCGTAGCAGATTCTGTCTTCATACTGCAGGCATGTAGGGCTTTCAGAAGGGCTTGTCCCTTTCCTTTCTAAGCTAAAATTGTCCCAATATAACTTGTTCATTGTTTCTTCCCTCTTTACAGTATTATACAGCAAAAAAGGCAGTTTAGGGGCCCTCCTGCTTAAAGCCCAATGTGTGATTTATATAGCACTAAAATTTCCTACTAATACAAATTAATACCCAGACACTTTTGGCACCTCCTTTAAGAAAGTGCCTTTTGACTCTAAGCCAAGAAGTGGGAAGCAAGTTCCTTTTAAAGGGGTGGCAAATCCTGCAATAATATTTTGGCATCTGATCCCTTTGGAAGCTCTTCCTTTTTAGAGAGCTCTCTGGCTATTTCAGTTTCATGAATTACCGTTTTCCCTGACAGAATTATTAGGAGCTGGAAGCTGAGCAAGAAGGAAAGTGAAGAATTAGTTTACATTAACAATAATACTCTTCCAAAATATTTTTGCATATATTTTAATCCCAAGTACACTGTTATGTAGTTCAGTTTGTATAGTAACATCAAACCAAGTATATATGTTTGGCTGTAACCTTTAAATTATATTACCATTCCAAATCTAGCTCAATCCTTTCAGGCGGTAATTGGAACCAAGGCTCAGATTATGTGCAGAGGACTATAAATGATAAGATCCAGAAGAAAATGTTGTGGAGAAATTAATTGCAGGATGGACTTCAGTTGTAAAAAAGCAGTGGATTGGTTCACTGTGGGGATGTGAATTTTGCATTGAGACTAAGACGAGGTTTTAGAATAACTAATAGGAGAAAAGTAGGTGCTGCTTTTTGATATTATCTGATTAATCCTGGATGAGTAGTTCTCAAATGTGGACTGGCTGGGAGCTGTTGTTCAGAAACATTTGGAGGGCTGTACTTTGAGGAACACTGGCTTAGATTTTACTGTCTTTAACACTGTCCAAGACCAAAATGATGGAATGCAAGAAAAGTTAAACAATAAAGATGTAAAAGCCATGATTCTAGAACTAAGCAAAACCTTAACACTTCTCCACCCCCTGGCACAACAAAGTACAAAGATGCTGAATAACCAGCATCTCTTTCCTGGGTGCTTACTTGACCTTCCTGTGCAACTATTCCCGGCAACTCAGCCTCCCATCTGCCTGACGGGAAGCAGCTACACAAGACATGTGAAGCTTCAGGTCCTCTAGTTTGGAGGTCCGGAAGGAGCTTTGCACTTTGAGCGGAGCAAGGAGCATGTCTGGAGGAACCCTCAATCTGAGCCGTTACTATGCAGCATTGCAGATCAGGCAGTTTCTACAATATTCTCCCAAGTGGGTTGCAACTGAATTGCTACAATTTTCTGAGCAGCATAAATCATTTTCCTCTCAAAATCTTAAAAACAAACTTAGGGGGAATCCCCACAGCAAGCTTATTTCGCTTTCCCTAAACCGAAATAATAGAACCGGATGCAAACGCGAATTTGCCTGTTCCCATTACTTTTAACTTAATCGTGTTTGATCCAGATTCTGAGGATCGTACATGGCGTACATGACTCAAGGGGGGACTCAAGTGGCTACTTTTTAAAAGCCGCTTTTCGGGGCTGCCCTGCCCTCTTCCTCCTGCCATGGACGTGCCACCCATAACAGACCCCTTCACGGAGCCTAGCTGGGTGGCTGGGTGGCTGCCGCTTGCCTGGATGGATGAAAAACAGGCACTGGCAGCCAGCCATTCTTTCCCCTCTTCTCCCCATTTCCCAGGGCACACAGCAGCAGCAGCAGCAGCAGCAACTCAAACCCCCTTCACAGCCACAGCCTTTAAAACAGAACCTCCAGGGCTTTCCTTTCCCTTTTTTAAAGGTCAGAACTTTAAAAGAGCTAGAATTGCGCAAAACTGCAACATTGTTATTAAGGTATGAAGAGGCTAGATCGCTACAGTGTAGCTTTAAGGACTGGATTTTTTTTGAGGGTGGATTTTTTCAATGAAATCACTATCTTTGGAAGCAAGCTATTGGGGGAGGGAAACCCTAAACATGGATTCTCATCCCTTAACACGATACGTTCCCCACAGTAAAAAATGTAAAACGTTTCAAGCACACGATCCGGAGTGAGACCTGTTGAAATCAGGATTGAGATTCACCACGCTTTGGGGTGATTTAACACGGAGAAAGTGTGTTAAACCAAACTGCCGTGCGGACTCCGAGGATTGAAAACAGTTTGAATCCAAGATAAGGTTGCCATGAAGACACGGCCATAAAGTGTCAGCAATCCTTAGCTGCAGTGCACCAATAGGCCCAAATCCTTAGGCCACCCATCTCAGCCCTTGCCCTAATGATGAGTTTTTTCTTTTCCCCTCTATATTCTCATTAGCTCAATGTAACAAGAAACAAGAAATGAGATTAATGTCTCTGAAAAATGACTACCAAGCAGAAAGCTGAATTGAATCCCCAGAACGGATTAGAACTAGCCTTGGCTCCCATCTAAGGCCTTTTCTGCACTGGGCATTGTTCTGAGATCTATCCCAGAATATATCCTGGGATAGGCTTCTGTCATCCATATGCTGGTGCAGACAACATAGGCCCCACTTTGGTCCTTTCTGCACTTGCCCCACAGTTGACCCATGTGACGGTTTCTGGGTGCAGGGTGCAGGCTGTTTTGCTTTCTGGCTTTGCAGGCTTCTTGCAAGCTGCAATAGCCAGCCTTGTTGCAAACCCTGGGATTTGGGCTGCAAAAAGAGCGGGAAATCCTGTGCGGGCCCTGTTGCAGTGATTGGCTGGAGTAAGGTTTTGGAGGGAAAAGCTGTCCGGGGATCTGAGTGCTGGAGGGGCTAGGGAAGGAGTTCCCACCAATCAGGCTGGAGGGACAGCAGCCGTTGTTAGGAATCTCCAGCAGCATTTTATTGCAGTTACAGCCAATCAGGGTCAGGGATGTGTGTATAAAGGAACTGAGAACACAGCAGACAATGGCTACATGCTGGGACAAGAGCTGAAATCAGAAGAAGAGCTGAAATCCTGAAGGAGCTGGACCAGAAGTAGATCAGGGGTCTTTTGGCTGGAAGATCTTGGTGGAAGACTTCACTAGCAACTGACCAGACTGGATGATTGGTCAAGCAAGGACAGGCCGTGCCTTGTGATCATCTAGGGCCACGTTTGGGTACACTGGCTTGAGCTGTGGCAGAAGCAAGCCAGAGGGAGAGGAACGTGGAGAGGTTTGTCTTTTAAAAGGGAACTATTTGCCTTTAGGGAAAGGGGTAGCTCCTAACCTTAAGAGACTTACTGAGTTAAACTGACAACTACCTGAACCTTATTACCTTCAAAGTATTGCTTGTGTATAATAATAAACTTGTTTTTGTTTACTGTTGAAACGCTTGCTACCAGTGTTTTGTGTCCACACTGTAGTATTCACCTGGCCGCTGCACGAACCCAGCATCCTAACAGGGCCAAGCTACTCCTCAGAGAGGGCAGGCACTTACAGGATCGCTGGGCATCGTGGCAACCCACAATGTGCTCCCAGATGGAACATCTGCACTTCTTACTCTGAAGCGGCTCCTGCCGTGCATGGGCGCACTGCAGATCAACTGTATGTGAAGCATGATTCAGTGCTCCACACAGAGACTTACTGCACCCTTTGCCGTCCTTTCCTGGCCCCACAGGGGGCATCCACATCTTGATGGTGCAAGGAGAGGCACATGATGCACCACACATCTGGACAGAAGATGATGCCTGGACACGCATCCACACTGCAGGTAAGTCTGTGGACACGTTTGTGGGGGGAATCCATGTACTAGTACGTACACATGAGGGACGCACATCCACACGTGTGTGAGTGCTCCCTGTGCATATAGTGGTAGTGCAGTTTTTACCGCTCTACCCTTATACTAGCAGCCAGCCTGGGACAGGTGCAAATGGAGAGTGTGACCAGGGGCGTTTTCGCACTTCTCTTCCCATCTGCTGGACAGGAAATACTTGATTTGATCTGGGGGTTGGTCCTCCTCTGGGCACCCCCCTTTTTGGCTGAGGTGCCCTTCATGACTGTGCATGCAGCAGTGCTTTCACCCTGATGATGTTGACTGTCTGCAGACGCACATTTGCATCTATGGTCATCCAAGGTGGCAGCGCACTTGCGCAGCACATCAGACAACCCCGGAGCATCGGAAGAGGTGCAGATGGTTGCTACCCCAGATGCTTCAGGTAAGCTTTTGGGTAACGCTGGTCAACAATTAGTGCACTTCTGGGGAGGCAGGGTATGCCTGGAAGCTGTAATAGCCTCCTCCACATGTGGATGCTTTGCACCAGAAGTTCACTGATCATGCACTACTGTCCGTAGTGCGAATAGGCCCCTGGTTACACAGACTAGGTTGTGACTTGCCTTGCTCAGTCACCAAGGTCACCTCCAGTCCTTGGAGAAGTGCCAGCTTAGGTTGGAATGGTTCAGACATCACAAAGTGTGGATACCCAAACCATTCCAAAAGTTAGGTGACCACTATGTCTATTTAAGTTACAAATTGCCCCAGTTTGGTCTAGTAGTTTGGGAGCCGGACTCTCATTTGGTTTGATTCTGTCCTCCTCCATGAAGCCAGCTGGGTGACCTTGGCCGAGTCACAGCTCTTTTCTGAGCTGTCACAGCCCTACCCACCTCACAGGGTGTCTGTTCTGGGGAAAAGAACAGAAGGTTTGAGTCCCCTTGAATGGGTGACAAAAGTAGGGTAGAAAAGCCAATATCTGCCCCACCGGGGGTGGCGGACCCATTAGAATGGTCCGCCCTCGAAGGCTGATGGAGCCCATTGGATTCCAGACAGCCTTAGAGGGCTTAATGGTTGGGAATGCCGGTGATCCTGTTGATGCTCTGGTCAATACCTGGAACACCGATCTTACCAGGGCTATCAACACGATCGCTCCCAAGCGCCCTTGCCATCCCGCCCCAAATCGGAGGCCCTGGTTCACGCCAGAGCTGAGGAAGATGAAGCGGGTTGGACAACGGCTAGAGCGCAGGTGGCGGAAGACTCGACTCTTATCCGACAGAACTCGCCATAGGAACTTTCTTCGTTCCTACCGGGAGGCAATACGTGCAGCGAAGAGAGCCTTCTCCTCTGCACGTATTGCGTCTGCAGAGTTCCGTCCAGCAGAGCTGTTTAAGGTGGTGAGGGAAATGACGCAGGTGCCCCCTGCGCCAAATCCCTTACTTAACCCGACGACGGCCTGCTGTGACGCGTTTAATAACTTCTTTGCAGACAAAATCTCTCAGATAAGAGCCGACTTAGATGCCACCGTTGAAACAGAGTCGACAGGCGAGGCGTCCAGTGACTCCGCCGATGTAGTCATACTGGATCAGTTCCAGTCTGTGAGTACTGATGACGTGGACAAGCTGCTTGGTAAGGTGAGGAAGACAACTTGCCCTCTTGACCCTTGCCCATCATGGCTGGCCGTCCAGGGGGGGGATGCATTGATGAGATTCCTCACGGATATCATCGGTGCATCCTTCAGGGAAGGATATGTTCCATCTTGTTTAAAGGAAGCGGCGGTTAGGCCGCTCCTGAAAAAACCTTCCCTAGACCCCCTGGATATGAGGAATTATAGGCCAGTGTCATTGCTGCCATTCTTGAGCAAGGTGATCGAGAGGGCGGTTGCCCTTCAGCTCCAAGCTGTCTTGGATGAAACCGATTATCTAGACCCATTTCAAACCGGCTTTAGGACAGGCTTTGGGGTTGAGACCGCCATGGTTGCCTTGACCGACGATCTGCGTCTGAGCATTGACAGGGGGAGTGTGACCCTGTTGGTGCTCTTAGACCTCTCAGCGGCTTTTGACACTATAGATCACGGCATCCTCTTGGACCGCCTGAAGGGGTTAGGCATCGGGGGCACTGCTTTGCAGTGGTTCCGGTCCTTCCTCTCGGGCAGGTCTCAGAGGGTGCTGCTCGGGGACTGTAGCTCCAGTAAGAGGTACCTCACTTGTGGGGTTCCTCAGGGGGCTATTTTGTCCCCGATGTTATTTAACATCTATATGAAGCCGCTGGGTGAGATAATAAGGAGTCATGGTGCTGGGTGTTATCAGTACGCTGATGACACCCAAATCTATTTCTCCGTGTCTCGTTCGTCGGCCTCGAATTCCGATGGCATCTCTTCTCTCAATGAATGTCTTCAGGCGGTAATGGGCTGGATGAGGAAAAACAGACTGAAACTGAATCCAGATAAGACGGAGGTGCTCATGGTAGCGGCCCCGAAACCAAGAATTGGGTTGCAACCTCCAGTCCTGGATGGGGTCACACTCTCCTCCAGTGACTGTGTTCGCAGTCTGGGGGTGCTCCTTGACTCGTCGCTCCTGATGACAAATCAGGTAAATGCGACGGTCAGGAGTGCCTGTTATCAGCTTCGGCTGATACGCCAGCTGCGCCCTTTTCTGGAAGTAAGGGATCTCGAGACTGTTGTGCACGCGCTGGTAACCTCACGCCTTGACTTCTGTAATGCACTCTACATGGGGCTACCCCTGTGCTTGACTCGGAAATTACAGCTGGTTCAAAACATGGCAGCCAGGCTTGTCTCAGGAACATCTAGGAGGGACCACATCACTCCCGTTTTGAGGTCCCTCCACTGGCTGCCTATCAGCTTCCGGGCCCAGTACAAGGTGTTGGTTATCACCTTTAAAGCCCTAAATGGCTTGGGTCCAAGCTATCTCAGGGACCGCCTCCTCCCGTACAATCCTCCCCGCACTCTCCGGTCCTCTGGGAGGAACTTACTGCAGCCTCTAAAATCTAGGCTTGCGGCGACCTCCCAGAGGGCGTTCTCTGCTGTCGCCCCCAAACTCTGGAACGACCTGTCGGATGAGATCCGTCAGATAACATCATTAGACAGCTTTAAAAAGGCGGTCAAGACGGATCTCTTCCGGCAGGCCTTTCCAGATTAACCATCCCGGCCCAGATTCCCTGATTCCTCTCGTGGCCCCATCTTAGTGATGGTTGAGGATCAACAGAGGGACATCAGGGTTTTTAGTTTTTAAATTATTGTTTTACGCATTGATATTGTGTTTTAATATGTTATATTGTTTAATACTGTCTTAAGGGGGGGAGGGATAAGGTGTTTTTAATTGTTATATTTTACATTTTACTGTTGTTAACCGCCCGGATTGGTTTGCCATAGGGCGGTATATAAATAAATATTATTATTATTATTATTATTAATACTTTGTAAAGGGCACACAGGTTGAATTCATGGGAGAACTGTACTTTCTGTTGCTGTCTGGACGGAATTTTTAAAAATGAACCTTAAGCCATCACAAAAACTTTTGCTCACAATAGTGAAACTGCTTATAGCCCAGAACTGGAAATTGATCATGAATATTGTACTGCAGAACTGGTACCATAAAAACCTGGAAATCTGCTACTATTGAATGTATAGCTATTTTGATGAAAAAGTTTCAGGGCCTGTTGGGGCAACAATACTTTGCCTTAAGATCCGGAGGTTGTCCCACCACCCTCAGCAGCAAAAGGATGGGCATCCGGGAGAGGGCCTTCTCAGTGATGGCTCCGAGGCTATGGAATAGCCTCCCCTGATGTGTGTCTATCACCTTCATGGTGCATGTTTAGGAAGGCAGTGAAGATGCACCTCTTTGCCCTGGCCTTTGGTTAGATGGGGATACACTTTTCCCTTCCCAGTTGCAGATGCTATTGTTTTAACACATGTTTGATTTTAAATGTTGTTACCCTCCTGGAGACCTCTGGGTATAGGGTGGGACAAAAATGTAAACAAACAAATAATCCCATGGTAACCCTTCATCACTGCTACTCCTCATGTCAGAGGAGTAGATCTTCCAGGCAGAAATTTTAATCACTCTGGATTCCTGTGGATCAGATATAACCCAGTAACAGAATACACTGGGTATGCTTCCAGCATAAACAGCACTGAAATTGCCATCTTGACCACATAATTTACCTGCCAATTTCTGTATTTAGGCTCAGTTTTCTGTTTTCATTTGAGGGTTTTTTTCTTTTTTGTGCATTTGAATCACATTTCAGTTTTAAAAATTATTAAAAAGAGCTCTCTTGGTTCTTGAAAAACATTTATTAGGGTCAACAATATGGCTGATTCCAAATGGTTATTGGCACCTAGTTATCAGATTTACCTGCAAGTAAATATGGCACTTTGTGCTTAGATGTTCTTCCTGGTTTGTGATGGGCCCTTTTAAGATAGGTCTTTGGACCTGACCAAGAGTCTCCATGCTTATCCTCTGGCCCTCATAGATCCACACATTAATACAGATCTGTGAAGCCATCCCTTTACTGGAATGCTCCACCTGCTTTTGATGAAGGTGCTCCCGATCAGGAAACTCCTGATCGAGAATGCTGGTAGTCATTACTGAATGTGACTGTGGAGGACCAGAGCACCTGATGCTGAACAAGGAGGTGTGCTGTGCAGATGGCGTGCCCCAGGTCCAGGCATGGGTGAGGGGATGTAATTTGGGGATACGTCAAAGTGTCCCATGGCTTTATTACCAAGCCTGAGGTTCACACAAGCTTTGGGCCATAGCATGGGCTGGGCTGGACCAGCACCACTGAGCAGATGACACTGGCCTTGCCCATACCTTTCCATGGTTGGAATCAGAGTGCCTGAATAGTCCTGACCCACTAATGATGACAGGTAAATGTAGAAACACTTCTACCTTGTGACATTAATATTACCCCACAAACTATTTGGATATCCTACTCTCTGTTCTTGCTGGATCTAAATGCACCTTCAGCATAAAATAATTTGTGAAATGGCACCAGATCCACTGGTCTGGGGAAGCATGATATAGATCTTAGGCATCTTACTGCCATTGATCCACTGAAGATCCACAGGCAAGGGCCAAAAAAACACAGCAGCTCCATTCCAACTGTGGATCTTTCATAGATCACATGCCTATCATTAGGATCCCAAACATCAGTTGCCTCACTCACGCAAGCGATTCATATGTATTTTCTGGCAGTATCAATGCCGTGGTTTGCAAAGACTTGGATCTGATATCCAGTTTATGGTTGAGGAGACAGACAATTCCAATAATGAGTAGGGCTGTGCATGAATATTTGTAACATTTGAAATTTGTACAAATTTGGCCGAATTTGGACATTTGATTTCAAATAGAATGTTGGGACATTTGAAGATTGATATTCAAATTTGAATCAAATGTTTTGATACATTGGCATGAAGCTTCGTATGGGATACATATCAGATTTATATGCGATTTGTATGGGGTTCAAATGGGATTGAACATTCGTATCCAACATGAATCCTTCCACATTCGAAGGGGATCTATTAGAACAAATACACATTTCCTTGCATTTAATTTGATATTAATCCGATGAAGAAAAAAACATCCATGCGCATCACTAATACTGCGTAGGGACGTGCAAGAATATTTGAAATGTTCTAAATTCAATCAAGTTCAGTTCAATTCGGACATTCAAATTCTAATCGAATGTCTATACCAGTGATGTCAAATATACGGCCCGCGGGCCGCATACGGCCCGCAGGGTGCATCAAAACGGCCCGCGATCGCCTCTACCGCCGTCTCCTGGCGCCCCCCGGCGCCATCCGCTGCTCCCTTTTTTTAATCCGGCCCTCGTACAAATTCTAAATTTAATATGTGGCCCTCCGCAAAATTGAGTTTGACACCTCTGGTCTATACATTCATTTTTAAACATTCAAACAAATTCAAATGTTTTGAATCATTTGTATGAATAATTCAGGCATTCGCATGTGTACAGATACGTATGCATTACATAGGTATCCATGTGCATCTTCTTCATATCTGAATGCATCTGAATGGATATGTACAGGATAAAAATGGGATGCATACAGGATATAAACAGGATGTATATGGATACGTACAGAGACATATGAATGTTGTCGACATTTGAATCTTCAAGTATGAATCAAATATTCATATGAATAGATACGAATGAATTCAAATAGAATTAGAATACATTAGTTTTTTCCCTATTCCAAATTTGAACATTTGAATATTCGAATCAAATCGAATTGCATTTGTGTACACCACTAATAGTGAGTACGGATTACACTGTTATTTGTGAGAAACCGAAGAAACACAAAATACACCTCTAACAACATGAAAGAAGGACAGGAGTTGTAACTCAGTAACATACAAATATTTATCGTTTGACTAGCCTTAGTCCAAAGCAAGATTGTCTTTTTCTTCATAACATGAGGAAAACCAGGCTTGGTATGACCTTGATGGTGGTGCTAAGTTTTATGAAATTACAGAAGGAGCCTATTTAACTTGAGGGTCTGCTCTGGCAAGTCTCCGCATAAAGTAGAACCATGTTCAGTACATCTTCCCTCTGACCTCTCTCTTCGACAGCAGAATAATGTGTTAAAGTGAAACTGTAACGCTTAAACACTGGTTAATACTGAAACAAAGGCTGCTTCCACACTTACCTAGTTAAATCCAGATCTACCTCATCCAGATTTAGTAAATCCAGTTTGGAATAGATCCAGATTTACTAAATCCGGATGCCCGGTAGATCCGGATTTACAGCGGTAGATCTGCATCTAATAGATACGGATCTACCCACCCTCGTCCTTCCACACACACAGCAGAAGGACAACTTAGATACGGATTTGAGGTGGGTGCTGTGCAGACGCAAAGCACCCGCCTCACATCCGTGCTCTGGGGCCCTCCTCCAGCCCGCCATGATTGGCTCCGCTGGAGCCAAGCATGGCGAGCTGGGGGATGCTGCTGTCACGGCTCACCCTCGCCCCAGAAGCAGCGGATCGCCACTTCTGGAGCCAGGGGGAGCTTCTCCAAACCCCTCCCTAGCCCCCCCAGGGGAGAGCCCAAGCGATCCCCTCCTTACCTCTTCAGCGTTGCCCTGATTCTGGTCGTGGGGACCCAGGAGGCTGCGCGCCTGTGTGCTGCACGCCTCCTGACTGGTCAGGGCTGCTTCTGGCAGCACTGGCCGTCAGGAGGCTTTCTGCGCAGGTGCGCTGCCCTGGCCAGTCGGCGCACCTGCTCAGAGAGCCTCCTGATGGCAGGAGCTGCCAGAAGCAGCCCTGACCAGTCAGGAGGTGTGCAGCACACAGGCGCACAGCCTCCTGGTATTCCCCGGGCAGAATCGGGGCGCCGCCAAAGAGGTAAGGAGGGGATCGCTCGGGCTCTCCCCTGGGGGGGCTAGGGAGGGATTTGGAGAAGCTCCCCCTGGCTCCAGAAGCGGCAATCCACCACTCCTGGGGCGAGGGCGAGCCCCGACAGCAGAGTCCCCAGGCTCACCATGCTTGGCTCCAAGGAGCCAATCATGGCAGGCCAGAGAAGGGCCCCAGATAGGCAGAGTTTCACTGTGCAGATGCATCCTAAACGGATGCGTTTTCACAGTGAAACACCCTTTAAGAGCACATTATATGTGGTGTTTTTTTAACACCCATTAAGCACACAGTAGAGACAGATAGGTGCGGATGTGGCCGCCCCTATCTGTCTCTAATAGGTACCGCTGTGCAGATGCGTTCTACCCATTCGGTCCTTAATGGGTGCCGCTGTGCAGACGCAGTTCCCCACATGTGTGCTTAATGGGTGTTACTGTGCGGACGCTCCGTACTAAAAGCGGCTTTAAAAAGTGCCGCTGTGCGGATGCGTGCTTCCATATGTGTCCTTAATGGGTGTTTAAGGGCATGTGCGGAAGCACCAAAAGTCTCCGCTGGTAAATTGTGCTATATTGAAGCCACACAAACTGAATTAACTTAAAAAACGGGCCCTTCTTATATTTTTTTTGAGACAAAAACTCACCTAGCCAAATGTTAGAAGCGTATTAAATTAAATCCGGAGCAGGATAAGATCAAAATATTTTTTAAAAATAAGTATTAATCCATACACTAAAACTAATTTCCTTCTATCTCATTTCAACCTCAAGAGAGTCTCAACATTGGGAATGATTGTCTCAGTCTAAGAGCCTTCTTGCACCTGCATTCTTAGTAAATGTGGGGAACTCTCCAGCATGATGCATCAGCACTTCACATGTGCTGGAGCATCCCCCATGAGTCTATGAGTGGTGCCTGTTGTAGTGGCCAGACGAGCACAGCCCTAATACTGCACCTGCACTTCTGCCTGGAAGACACTGACCGACAGCACAGGTGTGATTGCGTGCTGCATCACCAGGTTGTCCTGGCAATGGTGTCATATAGCTGTGCTGGCGCAGGTGTTGGGACTCTCATTTGCATTTAGCTGGTGCTTAATAAAGCACCAGCTAAGTTACAAATTCTTTAAGCGTCTGCAGGTGTTGACCTGTAAAATGTTCTAGTGCTTCACTTCCCCGTGACAGGAGATGAAGTGAGAATTCACCCTCACAACAGGATGTATTGTTGCAGTGCAAAGTGGAGATGTTCCACTTCCTGGTTCACTGATAGTTCTCAATATTGACATCTACCCAGTATTACTGTGCCAGCCTTGTGCTTAGCAAAGATGTGAAGAAGAAGAAGAAGAAGAAGAAGAAGAAGAAGAGTTGGCTTTTCTACCCTGCTTTTCTCACCCATTTAAGGGGATTCAAAGCAGCTGACAAAGCTTCTGTTCTTCTCCCCACAACATACTCCCTGTGACATAGGTGGGGCTGCGAGAGCTCAGAAGAGAGCTGTGACTAGCCCAAGGTCACCCAGCTGGCTTTCTTGAGAAGGGCAGGATCAAACCTGGTATTCCCAGGTCGAAGTCTGGCTCTCTAACCACTAGACCAAATTGACTTGAGGAAGCAGAGCCCAACCCCAGAATGATCCCTGTGAGAAAAGTGTGAGCCATGCGAAGAGAAGATGGCTGGAAGACATTTTGAACTCTGGGTGATCATGGCCCAAGAGTGGAGGCGTCAGGTGGGGATGTGCAAGAATATTTGAAATATTTGTTATTTAATCAAATTTGGCTGAATTTGGACATTCGAATTTGAATCGAGTGTCCAGACATTAATATTCGAACACAAATATTTCAAATAATTTGTATGAATAATTTGGACATCTGTATTTGTACAGATATATATGCATTACAAACATATCTATATGCATCTTATTCGTATCTGTACGCATCTATATGGATACATATGGGATGAAAATGGGATGCATACGGATTTGTTGTTGACATTTGTATCATCAAATACGTATCAAATTTCCATACAAATAGATACTGAGGCTCGAGTACGAGCGGGAGATGAGGAAAATGGAAATGGAACGTGCAGAGAGGGAAATGGAGATGAAAAAATGGAAATGGAAAGGGCAGAAAGAGAAATGCAGATGAAAAGAATGGAAAAGGAATTGCAATTGCAATTGGCTAGAGAGAAAGCTGCCATTGCAGAAAGGGAAGGTGAGAAGGCTAGGGCTCATGAGCTGGCCGTACTCCAATTAAAAGCTAGCCAAGGGCAGGGTGCCCAAGGGGCAGTTCTTGGACAGGGTGAGGGTGGAGCCCCTAACCCCATGAAAATAGACATCAAAAGGTTTCCTTTATATACAAAAGGGGATGATGTCGAGTCTTTTCTCAGGGCTTTTGATCGGGCGTGCTCAGAATGTGAAATCCCACAAGAACATAGGATGATGTACTTGAGATCATGAATTAGCGGTGATCTGTTGGACTTTTATGCCGCCCTTTCAGACGACGAAGCCCGGGACTACAGGGTGTTCCAGGAGCGAGTTAAGCAACGCTTTAACCTCACTGCAGAACACTATAGGCAAACCTTCCAGAAGGTTGAGAAGAAGGGGAAACCTATATGCAAGTTGCAGCCCGGAGAAACGGAGATTGCAGAGAGACTAAGTGAATTTTTTGCTTCCGTATTCACGGAGGAAGACAGAAGACACATGCCAGTAGCTGAGCCTGTATTTTCTGAAGAGTTAAACTGTAGAGAAATAACCAAGGAAGAGGTCCTGGCATGTCTTAATAAACTAAATGTGAACAAGTCACCGGGACCAGATGGTATTCATCCAAGAGTCCTTAAGGAACTCAAATGCGAAATTGCCGAACTTCTAGCAAAAATATATAATCTTTCCCTAACATCAGGCTCTGTACCTGAGGACTGGAGGGTAGCAAATGTAACACCAATCTTCAAAAAAGGATCCAGGGGTGATCCAGGCAATTACAGACCAGTTAGCTTAACATCAGTTCCATGTAAGGTGATGGAAACCATTATTAAAGACAAAATTAGTGTGCACATGGAGGAGCAAGCATTGCTAAACAAAAGCCAGCATGGCTTCTGCAAAGGTAAATCATGCCTCACAAATTTATTGGAATTCTTTGAGAGTGTCAATAAACATGTGGATAAAGGTGAACCAGTAGACATTGTCTATCTGGACTTTCAGAAGGCTTTTGACAAAGTCCCACATCAAAGGCTACTGAGTAAACTCATCAGCCATGGAATAAAAGGACAAGTTCTGTCCTGGATTTGTGACTGGCTTAAGGGCAGAAAGCGGAGAGTAGTAATAAACAGCAAATTCCCAGGGTGGAAAGAGGTAAAAAGTAGGGTCCCTCAAGGCTCAGTGTTGGGACCAATGCTTTTAAATTTATTCATCAATGATCTAGAAGAAGGGGTACATAGTAAAATAGCAAAGTTCACTGATGATACTAAATTATTTAGGGTAATAAAAACTGAAATTGCCAAGAGGGATCTCTTAGCATTGGATGAGTGGGCAACCAAGTGGCAAATGTGCTTTAATCATAACAAGTACAAAGTAATGCCCAACGGGGCCAAGAATCCAAATTATGTTTATAAACTGATGGGGTTTGAGCTTTCTGCAACAAACCAGGAAAGGGATCTCGGAGTTTTGGTGGTCAGTTCAATGAAGGTGTCAACTCGGTGTGCAGCAGGGAAAAAAGCAAATTCAGTGTTGGGAATAATTAGGAAGAGAATAAAAAATAAGACAGCAAGTGTCATTTTGCCCCTTTATAAATCTATGGTGAGGCCACATTTGGAGTATTGTGTACAATTCTGGTCACCCCACCTCAAAAAGGATATTGTGGAACTAGAGAAGGTGCAGAGAAGGGCAACCAGAATGATTAAGGGGCTGGAACACCTCCCTTACGAAACCAGGCTACAACGTCTAGGCCTCTTCATTCTGGAGAGATGGCGTTTGAGAGGGGACCTGATTGAAGTATATAAAATTATGCACGGTATAGAAAGGGTGGATAGAGAAAATTTCTTTTCTCTATCGCACAACACTAGAACCAGGGGGCACTCTATGAAGCTGATGGGTATGAGAATAAGGTCTGACAGGGGGAAGTATTTCTTCACCCAGAGGGTCATCGGCTTATGGAATGTGCTGCCGGAAGAGGTGGTGACAGCTTCCAGTCTGGATGGCTTTAAGGTAGGGTTAGACAAATTTATGGATGACAGATGTATCAATGGCTACTAGAACGAATGCCTAGATGCATCTTTCAGGCTGAGGGGGGGAGGAACTGGGGCGCTTCAAAGGCCATCTGCCGGGACCCGAGAGCAGGAGATGGTTTTTCCTTGTCTCTGCTTGAGATGCCCATGAGCATTTGGTGGGCCACTGTGTGCGACAGGATGCTGGACTAGATGGGCTGTGGCCTGATCCAGCAAGGCTTCTCTTATGTTCTTATGTTCTTATGGTTCGGCACTTGTGGGATTGGGTGAAAGAATCCCAGGTCAATACCATTGAGCAGTTTGCAGAATTGATTTTAAAGAAGCAATTCATGCAGCTGCTGCCCAATCACATCCGTTGGATTGTGGAAGACAAGGACTGTGTCACTGTACATGATTCGGCTTGTTGTGCTGACCGGTTAGTGGTGACCAGGGGGAGTGGCAACTCAAAGCAGGCAGATGGGGCGGGGAGGCCTTCATCTGTCAGGAGGAGTTCCTCTGGTCATTACAACTCAGGTAATGGAGAAAGGGCACAGTCCAGAGTGCCAGACAAGGCCAGAACCTCCTTCCTATGCAGCAGTTTGACGCATCTGAAGGCCCAGTGCCCAAAGGCAAGAGCATCTGGGCAGGAGAAAGCAGATGCGCATCATTCTTACTGTGTGCGGGCCCCAAAACAGCAGCACGAGAGTGAGGATGATGGTGCTAGACAGGGACAAGTGGGACATTCCCTGCCAGAGCCTGAGAGCTTTGTAATGATGAATGCTGAGCACCCCTCAGATGCGGAATACATCTGGAAGGTCCAGGTTCATGGATGGTCAGTTGATGCTGTAAGGGACTCGGGCTCAGCGGTCAATGTGATTAAACCACAGTGGGTACAGGAAAGTGATTATGTTCCTGGGAAGAAGATCAAACTGAAGGGGATTGGTGGCAGTTCCTTCAGTGGTCGTGTAGCAAGGGTTCCAGTACAGATTGGGGCAAGGTACATGGAACATGACTTTGATGTAACCAACAGCATCCCAGTTCCGCTGCTGGTTGGCAATGACTTAGCCAGGTGTGCAAGACCTAGGGTGGGTAGCAGTTGCCCAGCCCAGACCCTCAGCACAAGTGTAAAAAGCTTTGCAGGAGGCAGTAGAGGAGTTGAGGCTGGGGCAAACATCCTGGCAGGCAGAAATTGCACTTTTAAAAGAAGGCAGTCAGCACAAACAGCTCACTGAACCCAAAAGTGAACCAGATGGGTTAGGAGAAATGACCAAGGCAAAGGGTCACGAACTGTCACACAGTGTGTGAGAGCTGGAAGTGCTCGTCGCTTCTCTCCTGTGAAGATGCCAAGGAAAGCGGAGACCAAACAGCTTCAGCAAGGGAGCCAGATAAAAAGACTGGGAATGCTGCTAGCTGGAATTGCTTGTGTAGCAAAAGGAATTCCTAAAGAGCCTGGGACTCCAAATTCTTCTGAGGATGAACCATGTGAGTGGTGAGTTGCTGGCGTTGCTGGAAGGGATCCAGGGAGCTGATGCCGGGTCAGATGGGCCAAAGACTGCAGCATCCAACGCCAGGACAAGGGAGACCAACTGGACGTCATCTCCAGGCAACCGGGTCAGCAAGGAGCCGGATCCCACAGCAGGACCACCACCAGATGAGACCAGCAAAGAGCCAGACTGTGATCTTGGACTCAATGAACTATTTGAGTGACTTTGGGACACTGTGTTTAGTTGTATATAGTTAGTTAAGGAAAATCTTTTACAGAGACTTTGGACTTTTATAGAGTGTGTTTATTAGATAGAGTGGTAGTTACACTCCCCCTTGGGAGACAAATGTCCATGGGAAAGTTGTGCCCCAGGTACATTTGTCTTTTTTGGGGAAGGGAGGGGTTGTGACGGTTTCAGGGTACAGGCTGCAAACTGCTTTGCTTTCTGTCTTTGCAGGCTTCTTGCAAGCTGCAATAGCCAGCCTTTGTGCAAACAGCTTGTTGCAAGCCCTGGGTTTTGGGCTGCAAAAAGGGTGGGAAATCCCGTGCGGGCCTGAGTGCAAGGATTGGCTACAGCTGGTATTTGGAGGGAAAAGCTGTCCGGGGATCTGAGTGCTGGAGGGGACTAGAGCAGGAGTTCCCACCAATCAGGGGTGAGGGACAGGAGTTTCTCTTAGGACTCTCCAGTAGCATTTTATTTCAGCAGCTTTCTTTAGGAGGTGACAGCCAATCAGGGCCACAGGGAAAAAGGTATAAAGGAAAACAGAGTACAGCAGACTATGTATTCATGCTGGGACAAGAGCTGAAAGGAGAAGAAGAGCTGAATCCTGAAGGAGCCAGACCAGAAGTTGACCAGGGGTCTTTTGACTGGAAGATCTTGGAGGAAGACTTCGCAGGCAACTGACCCGAGGGTGATCGGTCAAGCAAGGACGGACTGGGCCTTGTGATCATCCAGAGCTGCGTTCTAGGACACTGGCTTGGCTTGGGCCGTGGCAGAGCAAGTCAGGGGGGGAGGAACGTGGAGAGGTTTGTCTTTTAAAAAGGAACTATTTTCCTTTAGGGAAAGGGGTAGCTCCTAACCTTAAGAGACTTACTGAGTTAAGCCAACAAATACCTGAACCTTATTTTCCTTTCTAGTATTGCTTGTGTATAATAATAAACTTGTTTTAGTTTACTGTTGAAACGCTTGCTACCAGTGTTTTGTGTCCACACTGTAGTATTCACTTGACCGTTGCACGAACTCAGCATCCTAACAGGGCCAAGCTACTCCTAGAGAGGGCAGGCACTTACTGGAACGCTGGGGAACGTGACAAGCGTTCTTTGGCAATGAGTGGCTGATCTGGTGCACCACGTGTGAGCAGCCTGAAACGTCCCCAGCCTGCAACTGTTCCTCCCAGCCTCTGAAGTTGGGCTGGGCTGGGCTGCTTGTAAAGTGGACGGCTCTTGGCACGGGGGGGCTGGCCGCTCATCCGATCTTGGGCTGAATCACTCAGTCAGGACCAAGACTGGCCCAGGCCAGCCTGGGATTCTAGCTGCATTCACAGGAATGCTAAAGGGTTCTGCATCATTCAAACAGATCCCCTCTGAATGAGGCAGGATTTGTATTCAATACGAATGTTCAGTTGCACACGAATAGCATGCGGATAGCATACGGATCCTATACGAATGTATCAATTGGATTGAATTGGATGTCAATCTTCAAATGTCACAATATTGGGTGCAAATTTGAATGTACAAATTTAGCTAAATTCGTACAGATTTTGAATGTTGCAAATATTGGTGCAACATCCCTAGAATGCTGTAGACAATATTGTTCACCCTCATCCATCGGAACGCAAGCCCAGTGTCATTTACCTTCCACTCAAAGGCAGGTTACACTGAATAGATTCCCCATCCAAATGGCATTTCTAGATCATGTATTATCCTGAGAGCTAAATAAGAACATAAGAGGAGCCCTGCCGGATCAGGCCACAGCCCATCTAGTCCAGCATCCTGTCGCACACAGTGGCCCACCAAATTCTCATGGGCATCTCAAGCAGAGACAAGGACAGACCTTCTCCTGCTCTTGAGTCCCAGCAGATGGCCTTAGAAGCGCCCTGGTTCCTCCCTGCCCCCCAGTCTGAAAGATGTATCTAGACATTCATTCTAGTATCCATTGATACATCTGTCATCCATAAATTTGTCTAACCCTACCTTGAAGCGATCCAGACTGGTAGCTGTCACCACTTCTTCCGGCAGCACATTCCATAAGCCAATGACCCTCTGGGTGAAGAAATACTTCCCCTTGTTGGATCCGACCCTCCTACCCATCAGCTTCATAGATGCCCCTGGTTCTAGTGTTCTGTGATAGAGAAATGTTCTCTCTCCACCTTTTCTATCCCATGTGTAATTTTATATCCTTCAAAAAGGTTGACTGCTTTGCTGAAGCAAACTAAAGGAAATGTCAGTTTAGCAAAGGGCCTCAGTTTCAGACAAGGGGAGAGGTGCGAAAATTCTTCATATACTTGAGTCTGTTATATTTGGTGGGTCTGGGGACCTGACAAATTCATCTCTTAGAGCTTGGCAGTTCAAATATTTTGTTATCAGTTTTAGACACATGCTAATATTATAGGTAACTTAATACCCCTCCTATATTATTATTGTTTTAACATGCATTATAATGTGTTGCTTCTGTAACCGAGAGGTGCGTGATTGAGTTACAGCAACAAGCTACAAGCAACAGGAAAGTCTTGTGGTTTGGCTCGTCCTTTCCTAGATATACAGCAGCACATCTGGACAGAAGATCATGTGACAATATGTTAAGCCAAGAACATATCCTGCAAACTGTAAAAATGGGCTCTGCTAAATTAAAAAGGTTCATATATTGGCTCGGTTGGTTTTGCATAGCGTGGTTTTTCAGCATTTTGCAACGTGTTGCAAGATATGTGATAACTGAGAACTCGATTAAATACTGCAAGTCTGTTGTGTTTTGAGGCTAGCCAATCCAGTCCTTCTGCACTTTTGCAACTCTAAGAAAAGGTTCCTGATTGTAACTGGAACATTTTGTTCCTGTTACAGCTTTTGTACAATACAAAGCAAAAAAAGAATTTTCCAGGGGACAAGCCTTGTCAGTCGAGAAGGTCCAGGAGACATCTCTAGGAGATGGGACCAAGAGTAATTCTCACTGTCAATTCTAAAACACCACAGTACAATTTTGGGCCGTAGTCATGGCTTGAATTTCATGTCGATTTTTGACAAAGAGAACTATTCCTTCTAGGACTGCAGTGCTCTAACCATGTTCACCATTCAGCAGTTGCCTTAAATGACCTTGCTATCACAAACATCCGAGATTTTATGGAAGAGTGGTTTATTTTTCTTTGTTTTGGAAAAAAGATTCATCAGGGAAACTGACTAGGATTGCTCTCTTAGAACCATGCTCTGGAAAGTGTAAAACCTAACTGTCAGAATAGCCTTCAGGAATTCATGAGGCATAAAGGTTGGATCCAAATGACAGTCCCTACACGTATTCCTGCAGTGAGGACTCCAAAAGCCACACAGAGGCAGGTGTCATGGCAGGCAAATGCAATTCATCCATTGGGTCTCCTGAGGCCTTTTCGCACAAGGGGTTTTCGAATGCGTGGAGGGCACGTTGGGATGCAGCATTCACTCTTGCGAGCGGCAGGATCCATTCCAGGCTGCCTGCAAGCATTCCAAAGTGCTCTGAAACCATCTCGGCGCGTTCTAACCTGTCCCAGAGAGAAAGCATTCGCATGCTCTCTCTCTGTGACAGCTTGGCCCCTCCCCCTGGTTGCTCCCATTGGCTCCTATGGAGCCAGTGTGGGCAGCCGGCTGCCTTCTGTCCCTGGGTTCCTGCTCACTCCCGAACCCCAGATCGGGCTCCGGGGGTGGGCAGGAAACCCAGCCAAAGGCCCCCTACCCATCCCCAGGGTCGCACGCGTGTGTGAATGGGGCTTATCTTCTCCTGCAGACCCGATTCTGTGTAGAATAGGCCGGGCCGTTCTGAGCATGCTTGAGGGGGCGGCCCTTCATTGGCTGGGCACCCGCACACGTCCTGTTCACACCTATTCCTGTGCATGCATAAAGAATATGCATTTGGAGAAGATCAATTTGTTCAGTAAAATGTGTTATTGCTTTGAGGAATCACTGCCAAACCTATTATGGCTTATTTTAGGAGCCATATGGGAATCCTAGAGTTCAATGCACTAGTCAACCAAGTTATGAATAAGGAGCTTAAAGGCTCCCAGGCACTGGTCTTCCATGCTAATGAAGTGCTCTTGTTTTCCACATGAAGCAGAGCAGAAATAGTTCTCTACAGTGTTCTTTCCAAGGCTTCTACTTTGCTGCTGCAGACACTGATTTATTTGAAGCCAACATAAAATATATACCAGCTTGCCGAATCACAGCGAGGCCTTCAGCTTTGTTGGAGTATCCACATCAGACAATAAATCATGGAGGAAATGAAGTGTGTTAAACAGCTTAACCAATCAGGATACGGAAACCCACCAAATGGCTCATTGAAATAGTTACACGACATTCACCAAGTATCAGGAGTTGCATAGTGAGGATCAGGAGACGCCTGTATCTTGCTACATGTTACGCACGAGGGCATGAAAGAAAACAGGATAATACCAAAGGCAGAGGGAAGAAACATGTATGGCAAAGTAGTTAATTTTGAACAGTTAGGTACAGAAACACCACGGCCGCATCCCCATTATAAGCTTAATCCAGTTTCCCTAAACCGAAATAATAGAACCGGATGCAAACGTGAATTTGCCTGTTCCCATTACTTTCAGCTTAATCACGTTTGATCCGAATTCTGAGGATCATACATGGTGTATGTGACTCAAGGGGGGACTCAAGTGGCTACTTTTTAAAAGCCGCTTTTTGGGGCTGCCCTGCCCTCTTTCTCCTGGCATGAACGCACCACACATAAGGGACCCCTTCATGGAGACTAGCTGGGTGGCTGGGTCGCTGCTGCTTGCCTGGAGGAAAAACGGCAGCGGGCAGCCAGCTATTCTTTCCCCTCCTCTCCCCATTTCCCGGGGCACACAGCAGCAGCGGCAACTCAAGCCCCCTTCACAACCACAGCCTTTAAAACAGAACCTCCAGCTGCTTTACTTTCTTTTCCCTTTCTAAAGGTCAGAACTTTCAAAGAGCTAGAATTGTGCAAAATTGCAACATTGTTATAAGGTGTGAAGTGGGTAGATCGCTACAGTGTAGCTTTAAGGAGTGGATTTTTGTAGTGGCTGTTTTGAGAGGTGGATTTTTTCAATGAAATCACTATCTTTGGAAGCAAGCTATTGGGGGAGGGAAACCCTAAACACGGATTCTCATCCCTTAACACCGTACAGTCCCCACAGTAAAATATGTAAAATGTTTCAAGCGCACGAACCGGAGTAAGACCTGTTGAAATGAGGATTAAAATTTACAATGCTTTGGGGGATTTAACACACGGAAAGCGTGTTAAGCCAAACTGACATGGGGTCTGCGAGGATTTAAAACTGTTTGAAACTGATTAAGGTTATAATGGGGATGTGGCCCACTAGTCATATTGAAATCGTTTAGGAACCAATACCCTGTGAAGGTGAAAGCATGTCAAACAGGTTGGTTTTATTGTGGCAAAACAACTTCCACGTTTCCAACTAAATATATTTTTCCAAAGGACTGACAAACCAGGTTATTGGGTTGTTTAGGTTCATCAAAATAACTGTCGTGATCTGAATAGGTTTGAAAGCTAAGAAGAATTGATTTTGTGCATTTGAATCTTCCTACTATGGTTTTGGAGAAGCTACGGCTGTGTCTCCATTTGAAAGAGATGAGCCCCCTTTTTGAGTGCACACTCAAAGATCCGGATCTTAAAGATACAGATCTTGGGGAGGACCCCTTGCACCTGCACAAGCCCTCTAGCACCTGATCAGAATGGGTGATAAATGGGGCGCCGCGCAGACACCATAGCACCCATTCCAGGCTCCAGGGTGGGGTGGAGAGGTACAGTTTTGTAGCTGCTTTGAAGTCTGTGCTAGGTGGGTGAATGGTGCCAGTGGACTGGGGGCAGCCGGCGGGCATGATGGGCACTTCCGTGGTCTCCGCCACCCACCCAACTGCCAAAGCAGCCACATGTGGGGCTGGGGACTTGCCTCTGCCTCTGCCTCCCCTCCCCCTGATGTGGCTGCATGGGGGGGGGGGACAAAAAGGGATGAGTGCCACCTCCGCCTCCGCCACCCCGATCATCCCTCCATGGCCACCTGGAGTGGCAGAAGTGGAGAGAGGAGGTGGCACTCATCCCTTCTCAGATGTAAGGGCCTGAAGGACTCATTAAATCCAGATTTCTCCTGCCCTCATAGGGACAGGGCCTGCTGGATGGGGCCTTAAATGGGATCCAAGTGGGGCAGGGCCTTTCTGGGGTTTTAGATGGGGTCTTAGTGCTAGTGCAAAGACACCCAAGGACCCTCTGGATTCACAGCTGGAAGGTTTCCAGCTAAATTCACAGTGATTAACTAGAAATATAGCTGGGAGTGGGCCATTTTCTGGTCTGTCATGAACTTTCAGCCTTTGAGTCACTTTCTAGGCTCCCTATGAATCTGTACGGGGCAAGGAAATGACTCCCCGCCCCCCAGGTAGTTTCTTCTGACTTCTTGTTAGGTCTGCCATGGAAGACTGGCGGGCATCACATCTGGCAAATGTGTCGATGGCCTTGGCATCAGGAACCATTTTAAAGTCTCCTTATGTCAACCAGGATCCCTGAGCCACAATCCACCGTCTCAGTTCATTGACCCTCTTGAGCTAGTCAAGCAACTGGATTTCTTCCCTATTGTGAGAGTAAAGTAAAGGCCCCAAACACAACACCAGACTGACCTAATATTAGTCTGTGGGGAGATCAAACGGAAATAATGTGCTTTTGCAGGTTATGTAAGAAATGTAAGTGCTTGTTGTAAACTTCAGAGTGTTTTGTACGACTGCTGTTGTGTACATGCTTGAAGAGCTGTCATATTTCTTGGCTATTCTAATACTCTATTGATCGGTGGAACAGGTAAAGATCACGGGATTGCATACTTGGAAGAAAGCCCTCAAGCTGTGACACATCTGCTCCAAACGCAATCAATTTGAATTTTCCAACATTCTTGATAGCTGCATTCTGATTTCACATCTGGATGATGCCCTGATTTCTATGTCTACATTATGACATTTTAATCCCTGTTGATATTTAGACTGGAAATGCACCAATTTGGACTACATCTTCTCAGGACTTCTCTTTGTTCAGAAGAGAAGGCAGCCTTTTAATCCTTATTACTCGGTCTGATTACTTTATGCAGATTTGCTTGCAGGCAAATGGGAGGGGGCAGCAAACAAACAGAGGAATTTCCATTTTTGCCACTTAAACAGTTTAACTTTGCTGCACAAAATGGAGTAAGTCTGGCACAAGAATCCCGAGCTGACCAGATCCTTCCCTGTGCTCCCTGTCTTTTTCTCAAAAATATCTTTAACAGTTCATATTTTAGAGGATAATCTGTAACAATAGTAGGATTTTGGTCAAGCAGACTACAAGCAGTTCCATGGGGCTGATTCTGTCAATGTCACTTGGTCAGTTTTAACATTGTACAACCTTCTTTCTTTCCACGAGTTCAGTTATAGATAAGGCCAGAACAGTAACAAAAACTTGCAAAGAAAGGATTCTTCTTCTTCTTCACTTAAAAGATGTAACAAATGTAGGAAGCTGTGTGAGGGAATGGTCCATAAATCACAGGGCAAAAGGAATGAAGCATCTGCTTTCGAAGGCCGACTTCTTGAACAAGTTGGGGGGAAATTGTGGTGGGCTCTGACCTGCAGTTTTCACTTCCAAAATAACTTGACTTTTCTAAAGTGGTAATTTCATTTTCATGATAATGCTAAACTCGAGCCACATGTGCCTTAATGCAAAGCAGCGCTTGTGCTGGGAGGGCTGCCAGGGAAGCCGAGAGGAACAGGCTTATTCTACTCGTTGGCTCCAGGCACTGAGCGTTTTTGAAGGCTTGGGCAGAAATAGAGTTTCAAAACATGCCAAAGAAGGGCAAGGGGTGCTTGGAAAGGAAAGTTCAAAAATCTCCCAAGAAAAAGTTACAACGGGATTTGGATAATATCCCATTGATTGGTTGATTTGGTGGATGGGCTTCAAGGCAGGCACTTTGCTGAGCTGTCTAATTTTAAATGTATTTAATCTAAGGCATGGACACTGCAGTAGCCTGATTCCTTCCTGTGATGCATGGGGTGTTTTCTATGCAATGCATTGGTTTCCGGAGGGATGATGCTTATGAGCACCTCTGTGCCATAGCCAGTGTGGTCTAGTGGTTAGGGAGGCAGATTCTATCTGAGAATACTGGGTTTGATTCCGCACTCCTCCAGGAAGCCAGCTGGGTGACCTTGGGCTAGTCGCAGGTCTCTTCTGAGCTCCTACAGCCCCACCTGCCTCACAGGGTGTCTGTTGTGGGGAGAAGAACAAAGCATTTGTCAGCCGCTTTGAGTCCCCTTAAATGAGTGATAAAAGCAGGGTAGAAAAGCCACCTCTTCTTCCTCTTCCTCCAGGAAGCCAGCTGAATGATCTTGGGCTAGTCACAGACCTCTTCTGAGCTCTCACAGCCCCAGTTACTTTACAGGGTGTTTGTTGTGGAGAGAAGAACAGAAGGATTGTCAGCCATCTTGAGCCCCCTGAAATGGCTGAGAAAAGTAGGGTACAAAAGCCAAGTTTTCTTCTTCTTCTTCTTCTTCTTCTTCTTCTTCTTCTTCAGTATGGTCCTCCTGGGAACCTTGAAAGAGGGAGCCCTGGCAGCAGCACTGGCACCAATTGAAGGGGTCAACCAAATTCTTTGCTGATCTCAGTATTAAACAGGCTACTTTTGCTGGTGGCTGTATGGTGCCTGTCTGCTGCTCTGAATGCGCATAATGTTTAGGCAGTGGAGGAAGGAGGAGAGGGGTTCCTTCCCTACGAATCTGCACCATAAGTTAACAGTGGGAATGCAAAAAAGCAGACCTCACTCCCAATTGAAAAAAAAACTCCTTTAAAACTGGATTAAAATGCCCAGTGGGAACCTGACCTGAGAGAACCTATCAACATAAATTAATATCACAGATACCAAAATACATAACTATCGAATACGTAAATAAAGATCAAATAAATAAAGGGAAATGAATTTAAATATTTAAAGGATTTAGATAATTAAAGAGGGGAATGGAGGGAACAAGAAATTAAACAGGCTTTGGAGGAAGAGTTTGGGGAAGCTCAGTCATCAAGAAACTGGTATCTAAATAATAATATACAATTACAGATCTACAGGCCAATGACAGAGTTTGAAGGGGTCGAGAGGAATAGGAAGTAAAACATTTAGATTATTAACAAAAGAGTGAAATAATGGGTAGTAGTATGTTTCAAATATGACATTTAGATATTAATATTACAAGAGGAAAATAGGTCAAAATATAACTGAAGAATAACAGGGAACTGGAGATGGCACTGAGAATGTTTTATAGTTTTTATAGAACACCATCCCAGTTAGCACAAATTGTACCTGGGACAGCAGCCCAATGCTGGCATGGGGGTGGACAGAGAGGAACGTATTTCCATCTTTACTGGGAATATGATATTATAAAATTGTTTTGGAGAATTATTCAGAATAATATTAATGATATTTTAAATATAAACCTGAATCTAACACCTGGACTAGCTTTATTTCAAGTGATGTCAGGGAGAACGTATTTTGGTCAAATGATGGATGCTGCACAGATGGGATGGAAGGATAATACTAAAATGCATGAAATAAGATTTAAAAGCCAAGGTTTGAAACAACTTCCCAAGACAGAAGAAAATCCGAAAGTTTTTTTGTATTCCTCAGTGAGATCTCAAGCTCTGGAATATTTGAGGGATGAAATAATAAGATTGTTTCTTTAGTCCAGCTAAATTAAAGGAAGATGAGAAGAATAACAAGGGCTGAGTCCCCAAAAGACTTATTTACTTCTCTACTTTTACTCTACTGTCACTCTATTGAGGTGGACTTTAAAAGTGCCATGCAAATCAGGAATAAGCGTCCGCACGAGGCTCAGGAAAATGCGTGTTTTTAATGCACCTTCCGTCCCCATGGGAGCCGTGTTTTCTTTGCGCGCATCTTTTTCTCCCCGCCCCTGCTCTTGTTGATAGGGTGCCAGTGGGAATGGGGAGGGACTGCGCTCGGCGCGGCCACAACCAGGAAGACAATCCCTGACAACAGCGATTGGTTCTCTGTTTGTCTCCCAGATCTCCCCCCCCCCGAAATGGCTTCTCGTGCTGGAAAACATTCACTCTCACCACTTTGCCTGTTATTGCTGTCAAAAATCCACCCTGTCCAGTGCACGAGCACTGATTCACTCCACTTTCCCTGTTATTGCTTTCAAAAATCCACCCTGTCCAGTGCACGAGCGCTGACAATCCCTGACAAGTGCAAAGGAGAAACAGCGATCGGCTCTCTGTTCGTCTCTCAGATCTCCCCCCCCCCCCGAAATGGCTTCTCGTGTTGGAAAACATTCACTCTCACCACTTTCCCTGTTATTGCTGTCAAAAATCCACCCTGTCCAGCGCACGGTCGCTCATTCACTCATCACTTTCCCTGTTATCGCTTTAAAATCCACCCCTAGCAATAATCCACCCATTTCACACCTCACAGCGATTGCAACAATGTTGCAATTCTGCGTGATTCTGGCTCTTTAGTTCTGAGCTTTAGAAAGTGAAGCTGCTTGTGTTACTGCTGTGTGTGCAGGCGGCAATCCCCGCCCCTTTTGCCACGGAGCGTCCTCAAGGTAAATGTAGCGAGGAAAACCCGCGACTTCCAGAAAGAGCGCTGGAAGTGTTGATTAAAGTGCATGTATTTTGTCACGCGTTTTCCACGTTTTGTAGCGCTGGAACCTCATTAAAAACCCTGGCTTGGGGGCGCTCAGAGGCAAAAGGAGAGTCTTGGCAGACTTTTTATTCCTTGGGGACAGGCCTAAGATGTTGTCAACTGAGGGTCACTGAGGGTTAAAGGGAATCACACTGTCACTTTTTATATATTGTTATGTTTCTTTTTGTATGTATTATAATTTTATAAATAATTTTTGTAAAATATTCATTCAACAGATCCTCCTTTTCCCTGTTGCTGTTGAATTTCTTGTGCTGGGAGCCACTGTGGTGTTCTGTGGACTCAGGGTGATGGGATTTGGGACAGCTTGTGGGAACTGGGTGGTAAATGCTGTTGAATATATACTTCGGCCAGAGCTGTGTCCTTTGTGATCTCTTATCAGTAAAGACTTGAGGCCTTTTCCCACTACAGCCGGGCTAGGCCACGTGGGGACGGATTCTCCATTCACACATATGTGCGCGTTCCTACCTGCCTATGTACGAAAGGGGAATCCGTCCCTTCAAGGCCTCGCCCAAAAAGGCTGGCACAGGGGCGGGCAGGCCTATCGTATTCCTTCCACGGTTCCTACGGGTTCTAGGGGACCCAATCCGGTCCCCTGGAGTGTGCAGAAACCTGGGGAAGGGACCAGACAGGCCTGCCCACCCCTGGGTCTTGCAGCTGTCAGGGAGGGAGCATGTGAACGCTCTCCCCCTCGAAGACAGGACAGGACGGGATGGTCGCGAACACCCTGGTCCGGGTATAGAGAACAATTTTGTGCTCTACACTCAGGACGTGTGTAGGGTGCCTTGGGACAGGCTGGGGCGGTTCTGAATAGAACCACCAGCCCAGCAGAGCGAATGCTCTGTCCCAGAGCATCCTACGTGCGTTCCAGAGGCCTTCATGCAAATAGACCTCTGGTTTTGTACAGGAGGTGCTCCGGCCCCTTAATCATTCTGGATAACCCTTTTCTGCACCTTTTCCAGTTCCACAATATCCTTTTTGAGTTGTGGTGACCAGAACTGTACACATTATTCCAAATGTGGCCTCACCATGGATTTATAAAGAGGCAAAATGACACTTGCTGACTTGTTTTTTTATTCTCTTCCTAATTATTCCCAACACTGAATTTGCTTTTTTCGCTGCTGCACACCAAGTTGACACCTTCATTGAACTGTCCACCAAAACTCCGAGATCCCTTTCCTGGTTTGTTGCAGAAAGCTCAAACCCCATCAGTTTATAAACATAATTTGGATTCTAGGCCCCGTTGGGCATTACTTTGTACTTGTTATGATTAAAGCACATTTGCCACTTGGTTGCCCACTCATCCAATGCTAAGAGATCCCTCTTGGCAATTTCAGTTTTTATTACCCTAAATAATTTAGTATCATCAGTGAACTTTGCTATTTTACTATGTACCCCTTCTTCTAGATCATTGATGAATAAATTTAAAAGCATTGGTCCCAACACTGAGCCTTGAGGGACCCTACTTTTTACCTCTTTCCACCCTGGGAATTTGCTGTTTATTACTACTCTCTGCTTCCTGCCCTTAAGCCAGTCACAATCCAGGACAGAACCTGTCCTTTTATTCCACTGCTGATGAGTTTACTCAGTAGCCTTTGATGTGGGACTTTGTCAAAAGCCTTCTGAAAGTCCAGATAGACAATGTCTACTGGTTCACCTTTATCCACGTGTTTATTGACACTCTCCAAGAATTCCAACAAGTTTGTGAGGCATGATTTACCTTTGCAGAAGCCATGCTGGCTTTTGTTCAGCAATGCTTGCTCCTCCATGTGCACACTAATTTTGTCTTTAATAATGGTTTCCATCACCTTACATGGAACCGATATTAAGGTAACTGGTCTGTAATTGCCTGGATCACCCCTGGAACCTTTTTTGAAGATTGGTGTTACATTTGCTACCCTCTAGTCCTCAGGTACAGAGCCTGATGTTAGGGAAAGATTATATATTTTTGCTAGAAGGTCAGCAATTTCCCATTTGAGTTCCTTAAGGACTCTTTGATGAATACCATCTGGTCCCGGTGACTTGTTAACATTTAGTTTATTAAGACATGCAGGAACCTCTGCCACGATGCCCAGCGATCCTGTAAGTGCCTGCCCTCTCTGGGAGTAGCTTGGCCCTGTTAGGATGCTGAGTTCGTGCAACGGCCAAGTGAATACTACAGTGTGGACACAAAACACTGGTAGCAAGCGTTTCAACAGTAAACAAAAACAAGTTTATTATTATACACAAGCAATACTAAAAAGATAATAAGATTCAGGTAGTTGTTAGTTTAAATTTGCAAGTCTCTTAAGGTTAGGAGCTACCCCTTTCTTAAAGGAAAATAGTTCCCCTTTTAAAAGACAAACCTCTCCACGTTCCTCTCCCTCTGGCTTGCTTCTGCCACAGCTCAAGCCAAGCCAGTGTACCAGAACGTGGCTCTAGATGATCACAAGGCCCAGTCCGTCCTTGCTTGTCCAATCATCCAGCCTGGTCAGTTGCTAGTGAAGTCTCCCTCGGAGCCCCAATCTTCCTCGATTGTCCCCTTCAGAAATCACTCAGCCCACAGCCCAATGGTCAGCTACTGGTTCCAGCTCCCTCAGGATTCAGCTCTTTTCCTTTCAGCTCTTGTCCCAGCATGAAGACTTAGTCTGCTGTGTTCTCAGTTCCTTTATACACACACCCCTGACCCTGATTGGCTGTAACCGCAATAAAATGCTGCTGGAGATTCCTAACAATGTTTGCTGTCCCTCCAGCCTGATTGGTGGGAACTCCTACTCTTGCCCCTCTGAGGAGAGCCAAGCCTGCTCCACCTCAATTGCCTGTGGTGGCTCTCTCCTACGAAGCCGAATCCTTAGACCATTAGGCTGCGAGAAAGGTAACGCTGAGGCGATGGTCTGGGTAAAAAAGAGACCCTTTGTTTCCAAAGGGCGATATTTATTGATCCCTGTTGTAAAACTAGGCAGGGTCAGTTAATGACGTGTTACAATACAATTAGTCAGTTCAAACGGCGCGTTACAATACAATTGGTCAGTCAAAGTGGTCTGACTGCTTACGTAATCTTTGCAGGACACAGCATAGTGCCGTTATCAAGATGCGACCCAAGCCTACGTGGCAGAAAACCCATGCTTGCAGTACAAGATCGAATTTCCTGCATTCCTAAGATATCTTTATGCTGACTCACATCCTGAGTCTCCTGAGCCTGTTATCTCTCAATGCTTTAGTTGTCAGTAAATTTCCACTAGGCCTTAAGCCAGCTATTTTACTGACTAAAAATGGATCCCTTCATCTCCTCCTTTCTTTTGTTTTAAGTTGGTGTAGAATTCCGGAGGGATCTTCATAGTCACCTTTTTCATTCCCATAAGATAGTCAGGTGTATTGGGTACGTCTTCATCCATAGCTTGAATCAGCATAGCCGAGTGTTTCTGTATCGTTGTCTCTGCAATGCTCTGCATAGCAGATCGGATTACCGGCATCAAACACGGTAACATCATTAGTCCTATTAGGCAAAAGGTTGCAAAAAATATTGCTTGTTTCCAGTTTCTAAATATTCCTCCGAGGAATCCGCCGTCATCTAATATTCCAGTCCATGTTTGGACTGGGACCTGTGCTGTTTGCATCATTCTCTGCGTAATTTGTGAAACAATTTCACCACTTTCATCAATCTGAATACAACAATTAGACAAATTAAATTTTCCACATACCCCCCCTTCTTTTGCTAGCAAGTAGTCGAGGGCAAGACGATTTTGCATAATATAAGTTCTTGACAATACACTTTCCTTGGCCAATTGATTGAGTGCCTCTGATGTCTCATTTGTAATTATCTCGACCACCGCTTGGAGGCGTATTATTCTTTTCATTTCATTATGAAAGATCCAAAATACTTTGTTTGGTGTGGAAGTATATCTGGTCTTGCTAAATTTTACTATGATATAGCCATATGGGTCTTTACCAGTAGCATCTATTCCTATACCCATTTTATAGTATTCATCCTTAATCCCTTGAGCCAAATTTTTATGCAAACACAGAGGAACACAATTCTCATAAGCACAATTCTTGGTTGCTGAGGGGGTTGTCATAGTGATATCGTAAGGACCCTTCCCCTTCCCTTTTTTTGTATACCAGTAGGTTGTAAGAACTTGATAATAGTACTTTGAGGTCCCTCTTTCCACAAATAAGTACCTTTCTTGACTTGAATATTTTCTTTGCCATTCCAGTGAGCCACACTTGACTCCCGAATTTGATTCTGGGCCTTGGCCCATTCTTATGGCCTTGCAAACATCGAAACAAACAGTTATTTGTACACTAGCTTGTTGAGATCGTGTAATGTTGTGTATTAAGTACCCATTGGACCTTTGTGCTTGCTGGAAGAATGCTTTTGCTTGAACTGATTCATTTCCTCCTTCGCTATATAGGCCTCCCTTGTATGCATATACATAAACTGTCCCCGTCGTGGGCCCTAAAGCTTTAGGATCATAGCATACCATATTTTCTCCTTGGAAACACCTAGAAAACTCTGTGTTATTGTGATCGCATGGTTCTAATCTTGTTGCATTACAGTCTGGCTTGACAGAGAAATACAGCAAGGTGTTTGTGATTTGTGTGCCTGTTTTAGTTTGCATGATGCAGTCTGTACACTGCTGCTTAGTTTCTCTTCTTAGTCTTTCTGCCTTAGTTTTTGTTCTTGTGAATGAGTGTAATTGCCCTAGTGGATTTGTTCCTATTACCTGTATACTGTGTTTTCGATAAATCTTTCCTCTGAACCACTGATAACATTCAAATACCCGCCCCCCTTCATAATCCACCTTAATTTTCAATTGGCTGTTGCATTGGTTTTCAACTTTTATCCCCTTGTTAGCACGGATCCACATGGTCACACATAGCTCCTTAGTTTCTCCCCTGCCATACGGACAGTGCAGAACTGCCCAAGTGCCTTTGGTCTGGATCATGACAATTTCCTTCTGCTCCCATGGTGGCAATGAGCGTTCGGCCTCATACGATATTGGCAAGACACCCTCCCTTGGTTTTTGTTCCCAATTTTTTTCAGCGGCCACGGAAAGGAGCATAAGGAGTGTGATGGTGACCTGTAGAACCATACTCACCCATTCCTCCCCCCTGTTATTCTTCCTTGTATTCGTGTGCGATGATAGCTGTCGCGAGGTCATCTTCTCCGGTATGATATGGCTTGTTAAAAGAGTGTTGCTCCGAATAGATAACAGTGGGAGTGGGGTGCAGTGTGGATCTTCTGACAGAGTATGTCACGATATATTCTTTCAACCAGTACTCAATAAGGAATATGTCACAAAAAACTGAGCGGAGCACAGCGCACCCACACTCTATACAGTAGATGCAGTGGGACCAGCAGCAGGTTCTGCAAGGGCAGGGACAGAACCAGCACATTCAAAAAGAAAGCCAATTTCTGATAGGCTGACGTCCTGGTCCTGTTCTGAAGATGGTTTCACGCAGCGTCCTGGGACCCACAAGACTCCATCTGTCGTTTGAACCGCTGCGTAACCTCGTCCCCACGTTAACAGATCAGCCGGACCTTTCCAGGTAGGGTCAGGGAGTTGCCTGTACAACACAAGAGGGTGGGGAGAGACTTCCCTATTCCTAAAATATCTATCAGCTGCAGAAGTTGGGTGAGAAGAACCAGTCAAATTTTTAAAATTTAAGGTATATAGTGCTATAGATAATTTGTTCTGAATTTCAGGTAAGGAGGGGACATTTCCTCCTTTCTTTTGTTTTTCTAGCATCAATTTCAAACTTAAATTGGCTCTTTCTACAATTGCTTGCCCTTGAGAGTTATAAGGAATGCCAAATTTGTGTATTACTCCCCAATTAGAGCAAAACTCAGCAAAATTTTTACTTACATAGGCTGGAGCGTTGTCAGTTTTGATCTGTTCTGGAGTGCCCAGTGTAGAGAAGGCACGTACACAATGATTAATGACATGCTTGTGGGCCTCCCCTCTTTGGGCAGTGGCAAAAATGAATCCTGAGTATGTGTCTATAGCCACATGAAGATACTTCCAAGGGGCAAAAGCTGCATACTGTGTAACATCCATTTGCCATATCTCATTGCGCTTAAGCCCTCTGGGATTAACTCCAAGAGGTAGAGCCTTGTCTTGTCTGCTACAAGTGGGGCATTGTTGAATTATAGCTGTAGCCTCAGCTCTAGAAATGTTAAATTCTTTAGCCAAAGCCTTGGCATTCTGATGAAAAAACTCATGGCTTTTCCCTGGAGAGTCTAATACCAGAATCTGCCTGCTGGCTTCATCAGCTTTGTTATTCCCCTCTGTCAGTGCGCCTGGGAATGGTTGGTGGCTCCTAATATGTGCCACAAAATATGGTTGGCATCGCTGTTCTAAAATTTCCTGTAATTGTAGAAAGAGGGTTAACAAGGCCGAATCCCCAATGGGGGAAACATAGCTGTCAAAAATATGGATAATCACCATATATACATATAGTGAATCTACAATCAGATTTAAAGGGACATCCTTGTGATTTTTAAAAGCCAAAATAGATGCAGCCAATTCAGATTTTTGTGCTGAGGTCTGGGGTCTGTCTGGAAAGTTTTCCACTGACCTCCTTCACAGTAAGCATAAGCTCCCCTGGTTTTTGACCCATCTGCAAAAACGGTTAACGCTCCCAAAATTGGCTGTTCACGATGAAAATTTACCATTCGAATGGGAACTTGAGTGAGGAGCGCTATCCTAGCATCTGCAGGTAAATGATACTTTATTTTGTTTTGAAAATTTGCCAATGCCCACTTCAACTCTTCAGAGTGCTTGAAATACTGTTCCCACTTAGGTAAAGGTAAGGGAACAAATAGACTCACGGGATCTGAGCCTTGCAAGGTCAAGCACCTATCTCTGAGTCTAAAAATAAGTTCAGAGAGTAGGGACTCCCTTGAAGAGATTGTTTTTTTCAGTGTATTTGGCAAATGAACCCATTCTATGATGAGCAAGTGGTTCTGTACCACTTGAAGTATTATTCCAGTGGGTAGGCGTTCTGTGTTAAGAATTGCAGCAGATAAATTCTCTGTAGGGTCCTTTCTATCTACCCACTGGCTGGCCATAAGTTGTCTTATTTCTTGCATTACACTCAATTCTTTGTTCCCCATTGTGATAAATGAGGCCGGTTCCTTCCCACCGCCCAGGAGAGCAAAAAGAGGCTGTAGGAGGGTGGTAGATATGCCTATTGATGCACGTGCCCAATTAATAATCCCCAGGTATTTCTGCAATTGTACTAAAGTACACTGAGTAAATTCCCCTAATTCTGGAATTACAGGTCTAACTTTTGTCCCTAATATTTTGTTTCCTAGATATAGATAGGGTTCTTGCCTTTGAATCTTTTCTGGTGCAATCTGAAAACCTCCTTGTTGTAGCACGGCCGTTAATTCTCTTTCTATGCCCAGAATGGTATGGTCACTCCTCCTGGTGGCCAATCATTTATCGTCAGATGATACGTTGTGGCAAGGTTTTCTAGCAGACCTTGAGTATAGTTACTGCCAAGGCCGTATTGTGCAATGGCACTTTTAATTTCTTTTATTTGTGCAAATGGTAAAGCTTCATAGGCAGGATTCGCACCAACAAAAGAAACAGGATAGGCAGATAACAGTTCTAAATCTTCCTCAGTTAAATTTGGGTTGTTTTTTGCTGCTACTATGCCTGCGTCCAAAGACCCAAGAATTTCAATTCCTGACTCAGCTGCTGGTTTTAATTCTAATCCTAATGTTGTTTGTACGTAACTAGGTGGGGGGGGGGCTCCCCTTTTATTTGAGGAGAGGCTGAGGGGGAAGTTAAACTTTCAGTAACACTTCCCAACATAACTGATGGGTGTTCTTTTTGATCTCCTTCATGGTAGTGACGTAAGGCAGTCATTATAGCCTTCCGCACTATGAGAACTTTTACAGGCGCATGTGGTTCTGCGTGCAAATAATTCCCAATCTTTGACCATGCATCCAATTGAAGTGAGCCCCTATGTGAATAGGATGGGCATTCCTGCCACACATATCCCATAAATTTTGTAAGTTCTCCCTTTGAGGGAAAGCAGCCTTTAGTTTTTAAAGCAATTTTAGAAATCTCAACCACTTGTCCTATTTCTCTAACATGAGCTATCTGCTCCCTGGACAGTTTTGACCCCATACTTACGTACTTGCGCTGAGTAAGCGATGGAGGGGTTGAGGACGCTTGGGATCCGTAGCTCGGGTCCTTTACGCCGACTCCCTTCAGTGTATTTCAGCGAAACATCATGTCGGGGTCACCACTTGAGGACAGCCAAGCCTGCTCCACCTCAATTGCCTGTGGTGGCTCTCTCCTACAAAGCCGAATCCTTAGACCATTAGGCTGCGAGAAAGGTAAAGGTAACGCTGAGGCGATGGTCTGGGTAAAAAAGAGACCCTTTGTTTCCAAAGGGCGATATTTATTGATTCCTGTCGTAAAACTAGGCAGGGTCAGTTAATGACGTGTTACAATACAATTAGTCAGTTCAAACGGCGCGTTACAATACAATTGGTCAGTCAAAGTGGTCTGACTGCTTACGTAATCTTTGCAGGACACAGCATAGTGCCGTTATCAAGATGCGACCCAAGCCTACGTGGCAGAAAACCCATGCTTGCAGTACAAGATCGAATTTCCTGCATTCCTTAGATATCTTTATGCTGACTCACATCCTGAGTCTCCTGAGCCTGTTATCTCTCAATGCTTTAGTTGTCAGTAAATTTCCACTAGGCCTTAAGCCAGCTATTTTACTGACTAAAAATGGATCCCTTCACCCCTCCAGCACTCAGATCCCCGGACAGCTTTTCCCTCCAAAACCTTACTCCAGCCAGTCACTGCAACAGGACCCGCACAGGATTTCCCGCTCTTTTTGCAGCCCAAATCCACGGGTTTGCAACAAGCTGTTTGCAACAAGGCTGGCTATTGCAGCTTGCAAGAAGCCTGCAAAGCCAGAAAGCAAAGCAGTTTGCAGCCTGTACCCTGAAACCGTCACAACCCCTCCCTTCCCCAAAAAAGACAAATGTACCTGGGGCACAACTGTCCCATGGACATTTGTCTCCCTAGGAGGAGTGTAACTTTACATACTAACTATCTAAACACATTCTATAAAAGTCCAAAGTCTTTGTAAAAGAATTTCCTTAACTAACTATATACAACTAAACACATTTCCCAAAGTCACTCAAATAGTCCACTGAGTCCAAAATCAGTCTGGTTCTTTGCTGGTCCCATCTGGCAGTGGTCCTGCTGTGGGATCCAGCTCCTTGCTGACCCGGTTGCCTGGAGATGCTGTCCTGTTGGTCTCCCCGGTCTCGGCGTAGGATGCTCTAGTCCTTGGCCCTTCCGACCTGGCACCAGCTTCCTGGATCCCTTCCAGTGATGACCGCAACTCGACACTCAGATGGATCACCCACAGAAGAATTTGAAGTCCCAGGCTCCTTAGGACTCCTTTTAACACACCAGCCATTGCAGCTAACTCTCTGGCCATTTCCAATTCTAATCGTTTTTCCATTCTTTTCATCTCCAGCTCATATTCAAGCATAAGTTTGAGCTCAGCGAGCCCTCTGTCCTGTGCCACTCCTGGCACAGCTTCAGGAGTCCCTGGCCCCGCACCCACGCTTGGCTCCATAATAGCTTTCCCTGGTCTGGCTCTGGGCCACTTGCCACTAACACGTTTAGCTGGCAATCCCCCTAGACCCTTTGGAACAGCTTTAGTCCCTTTTCTAGTTAGCATCAAGTGTGGGACTGCCCACCACTTGATCTACCGTGCTGGCTGCTGATATTTGTAGCCAACACACAGGGAACGTAATTCCCTCCCTGGTTCCGTACTTTACCCAGGCAGTTTACCTCTGGAACCAGGCTTATTTGGGTGTAGCCACATGGTCCAGCGTCCGGCTGGTGACCGTACTCTTTGCCTTAAGCAATTACCTCCGGTCACCCAGCCTACTGACCCCACTATACTGTGGCTAGGCTCACCCAAATACTAGGGCTTACAGCACACCAGGTCCTTACAAAATACCGTAAGCGTTTACTTCGGGACCTGTGCCTGCCAGCCCTCCCTGATGTCTAGCACACTCACTCTTCAGGGATGGAGGAGTTCTGACCCACAGGCACTACCGTAGGGCTCTGTGTCCAGACACCAGACTCATTCAAAAAGGAGCCAAACTCTGGCTGCCCTTCTCAATCACACACAGTATTGCTTGCTACTGCAGTACTCTGGCCAAAGCGGACTGAATCAAGATTCGTCCCGAGCTGCCACCAAACTGCCACGATGCCCAGCGATCCTGTAAGTGCCTGCCCTCTCTGGGAGTAGCTTGGCCCTGTTAGGATGCTGAGTTCGTGCAATGGCCAAGTGAATACTACAGTATGGACACAAAACACTGGTAGCAAGCGTTTCAACAGTAAACAAAAACAAGTTTATTATTATACACAAGCAATACTGAAAATATAATAAGATTCAGGTAGTTGTTAGTTTAAATTTGCAAGTCTCTTAAGGCTAGGAGCTACCCCTTTCTTAAAGGAAAATAGTTCCCCTTTTAAAAGACAAACCTCTCCACGTTCCTCTCCCTCTGGCTTGCTTCTGCCACAGCTCAAGCCAAGCCAGTGTACCAGAACGTGGCCCTAGATGATCACAAGGCCCAGTCCGTCCTTGCTTGTCCAATCATCCAGCCTGGTCAGTTGCTAGTGAAGTCTCCCTCGGAGCCCCAATCTTCCTCGATTGTCCCCTTCAGAAATCACTCAGCCCATAGCCCAATGGTCAGCTACTGGTTCCAGCTCCCTCAGGATTCAGCTCTTTTCCTTTCAGCTCTTGTCCCAGCATGAAGACTTAGTCTGCTGTGTTCTCAGTTCCTTTATACACACACCCCTGACCCTGATTGGCTGTAACCGCAATAAAATGCTGCTGGAGATTCCTAACAATGTTTGCTGTCCCTCCAGCCTGATTGGTGGGAACTCCTACTCTTGCCCCTCCAGCACTCAGATCCCCGGACAGCTTTTCCCTCCAAAACCTTACTCCAGCCAGTCACTGCAACAGGGCCCGCACAGGATTTCCCGCTCTTTTTGCAGCCCAAATCCCAGGGTTTGCAACAAGCTGTTTGCAACAAGGCTGGCTATTGCAGCTTGCAAGAAGCCTGCAAAGCCAGAAAGCAAAGCAGTTTGCAGCCTGTACCCTGAAACCGTCACAACCTCCTCCTTAGTTATCTCTGTCCAGTTTAATTCTTCAGAAAATGCAGGTTCAGCTACAGGCATGTATCCTCTGTCTTCCTCTGTGAATACAGAGGCAAAGAATTAGTTTAGTCTCTGCAACTAAGAGTTGCAACTAAGAGGCAGTGAAGGCTGTATCACAAGTATTTGGCCTCTGGCCAGAAGCTGGGAATGCCATCAGAAGCAGAACTGGACACAAGATTGGAGGACTGAAAGCAGTGAAGCCTGATTTAGTAAAAGAGTGGAAGCAAGGATGGGAGACAACAGGAACCAAAAGCCTCCCTAGAATAATCTCTTTTGACTAGACTATATTTGAGCAATATAGTGATGTGCACAACCAGGTGTTTTGATCAGCACCATTGTCCATGCACATCACCTTTCTTGGGAGACCGCAGGTCCCAGCAGCAGCAGCAGCAGCAAGAAAGATCTAGTGCTATTTCAAGGAAAACCATATTCAGAACCAGAGGCGTTTTCGCACTAAGGCGAAGATGCCTCGGAACGCTTCTCCCCGAACGGGTTGAGAACACTTTCCCGTTCACACAAGGGCAGGTAAGGAATGCTTTGAGAGCAGTTCTCTTACCTGCCAGAGCGAACGGGAAAGTGTTCTCAACCCGTTCGGGGGGAAGACCCTCCCCCGGGCTGCTCCCATTGGCTCCTATGGAGCCAGTGTGGGCAGCCGGCTGCCTTCTGTCCCTGGGTTCCTGCTCACTCCCGAACACCAGATTGGGCTCCGGGGGTGGGCAGGAAGCCCAGCCAAAAGCCCCCTACCCATCCCAAGGGTCTTACCTTTTCCTGCAGGCTCCATTCTGTGTAGAAAGGCTGGGCCGTTCTGAGCACGCTCGAGGGGGCGGTTCCTCATTGTCTGGGCACCTGCCTGGCTTCTATTGCCCATCTGAGCATGTGCGGGTGCCCAGCCAATGAGGGGCTGCCCCCTCGAGCGTGCTCAGAATGGCCCGGCCTTTCTACACAGAATGGAGCCTGCAGGAGAAGGTAAGACCCTTGGGATGGGTTGGGGGCTTTTGGCTGGGGTTCCTGCCCACCCCCGGAGCCCAATCTGGGGTTCGGGAGTGAGCAGGAACCCAGGGACAGAAGGCAACCGGCTGCCCACACTGGCTCCATAGGAGCCAATGGGAGCAGCCTGGGGGAGGGGCCGAGCTGTCACAGAGAGAAAGCATGCGAATGCTTTCTCTCTGGGACAGGTCAGAACGCGCAGAGACGGTTTCAGAGCACTTTTTAGTGCTCTGAAACTCGAACGCATGGAGGGCACGTCGGGACACTTGCGGGCGGCCTGGAATGGATCCCGCCGCCCGCAAGAGCAAATGCTGCGTCCCGAAGTGTCCTCCATGCGTTCGAAAAACCCCTGTGCCAAAAGGCTCCAGGTTTCCCCAAAATAGGATACATTTGGTTTCAGCCCTCTGTTGGGGTTGTCACAGATATACGTGTCAATCCCAACATAGCTAAGACAAAATTATATTTTATTTATTTATTTATTTATTTATTTATTTATTTATTTATTTATTTATTTATTTATTTATTTATTTCCCACCCCATACCCGAGGGTCTCTGGGCCGCTTACAACATTTAAGAACAAGCACACTGAAATTGTACCACACAATAATAAAATCAGCGTAATATTTAGGAACCAACATGATAATAAGAATAAGAATAAAACAATACAAAAACAGTTTAAAACAGTGGTGTTTGGAAGGAGGGAAGAATAAAGAGCATTTAGCCAAAGGCCTGAGTGAAGAGGTGTGTCTTTACCGCCTTTCTGAATGCAAACAAAGAAGGGGCCTGACGCACCTCCAAGGGGAGACCATTCCATTTTAAGTCCCCCACCTGGACATGCCACAATTGCCATTGCACAAGAAATCATCTTTTTGATTTACATATCAGTTTTACACAGCATCATGCCTAAACACCTGTTAGGAGTTGTCCTGCTATGTTCTGGGGGAAAATAGCTCAGCAGAGCATTTTCTCGTGTTGGGAACTTTTAACGTAATGGATTGAAATAATGAAAGAGCAGTTATTTGGTGCTTAAACATCAAGGAAAGAAGCCCCAGAGTCTGTTTAAAAACAATCCGTAGTTTAATCAGTGCAGGAGGAAAGATATCAATTTAAAAGGTGCACCTTTTTGGTAATCCCAGAATATACAGGAGAAAAGCCTATCCTAAGACCCTATGCCATTGTCACCCAGGAGTTCTGGCAGAAGAGACTGAGACAGATGCTGAGGCGCTTGGCTTTTTCTCTCTCTGAAGAAATGGCAGGCAGGATGTTGGCTTGTGGCTCAGAGGTCAAGGCAGGCTCCGTCATTTCATTTCTTGATCTTCAGCTCTCGTGTGTTGCAGCATGGCAGCATGGGCTTCGACCACCTGTCCCAAGGAGGAAGAAGGCGAGGAAGGGGCCAGAGGTAGCCGGGCAACGTCCTTTTATATCTTGTCTACTCTATGGTCCGGTGGTTCCATTGAGATTAAAGGAGGAGGGGCAGAGAGGGTCTGAAACTGGAAAGGGGGAAAATGGCAAATCCCATGAGTCACTCATTAATCCTTGGAATCTGCTGGGGTGAAGATCTTCCCAGACAGTTACTGTGAACAATAGGATGGTCTCCTTTGTTTTTCATTTTCTAGAAAGTAGCCAATCTGCCTGGCCAGTCTTCTCATATGTAAATTGGTAACGCTGGCTGTAATTGAGAAATCTTGGAGCACGTGTTCCTTATGTCCTTTTTTAAGCTTTAGAATACCCTTTACCTGGCTTGGCACAGAATCTTGATAATATATACATATTTTATCCAAACTGCGCGTCCAGCCAAAATGCCAATTTGTACTTAAGAGGGATTGGGGGATGGGGGAACTCATAGGCTTATGCACCCCATGCATGAACTAATCTGTAACCCACAATTTCAGCCCAGGACCGCTCATAGGTAAAAGTGCCTTTCAACTAAAACAATACTGCTAGTAGTACTACTTAGGACTTTAGGGGTGCGTCTTCATGGCATAGTTATCTCGAATTCAAAACGTTTTGAGTTTGCGCAGTTCAGACGGCACTTCGGATTAACACGGTATTTCCGTGTTAAAGGACGTTATCCCGATTAGAAATAAATCCTGATCTCAACAGGTCTCACTCCGGATGGGGCGTCGATACGTGTTTCCTTTTTAACTGTGTGGACAGTATCGTTCCGGGATGAGATTCGGTGTTAAGGCTGTCCCGCCCCCCCCAATCGCACTGTAACCAATGGCTGAACGTATTAGAAGCACGTCATGTTTAGGGTTTCCTTCATTGAAAAAATCCACCCTCAAACACCCACTATAAACCTCCAGTCCTTAAAGCTGAAACACTGTATCAATCTAAGCACTTCACACCTTTAAAACAATGTTGCAATTTTGCGCAATTTCAGACCTTTGAAGGTTCGGAACAGTCACTTTCAGCCCCCTTAAGGGTGAGAAGGCTTGTCAGCCACTTAGTCCCTTGAAGGGTGAAAACAGAATGTCAACCGCTTTGAGCCCCCTCTAGGCTACTTTGCCTGTGGTCACACCTAAGGTTTAATCCAGTTTCAGTTCACTTTCAGAGTGAGAGAATACACCAGCAAACTGACAAGCTGGTTTTCTTTCAGGGTTAATAACTCAGAAAATCCACCTTTAGACTAGATAATGTGGAAAGAAAACTACTGGTCACTTTGCTGATGTGTTCTCTCACTCTGAAGGTGGAGTGAAGCTAGATTAAACCTTAGGTGTGACCACAAGCCAAGGTTTTAATCCAGCTTCGGTCCCTGTGAGGTGGGGGGGGCGGAGTTCCCTCCCGGCCACGGGGGGGAAGAGCAAGCGAGGAGCCCACTTCGCCCTCTTGTCCACCCCTTGGCTCTCCTCCTCTGCGGGGCAAAGTGGCGGCAAAGCGGGGGAAAAGCGGCAGCGGAGCCCCAGGGAGAAGCTGCTAGCGCCGCAGCGCCGCAGCGCCTGGATGAATGGATGGATGGATGGATGGATGGATGGATGGATGGATGGATGGATGGATGGATGGATGGATGGATGGATGGGTGGATGGATGGGTGGATGGATGGATGGATGGATGGATGCTGCTGCTGCTGCTGCTGCTGCTGCTGCTGCTGCTGGGAAGGGGGAGGGTGGACTGGGCAGGGAATTCCCGGCGGAGCATGACGCAAAGAGAAGGGAGGGTGGGATCCTGGCAGGGAAAACCAATCACAGGAGAGAGTGTGGGCAATGGGCAGGAGGACAGTGCTGCCATGTGGACTCCGAGTATTGATCCCGCGTTAAGGCTGCCATCGGAACCGGATCAACTTGCAAGTCGTCTGGACAGCTTTGTTCCGTTTCTTTTATTTCGAATTCTTTAAACTGAAATAACACATGCCATGAAGACGCGCCCAAGCAGTCATAAATACTGTACATCTTACCCTGAAATGAAAAACTTTTTTCTAAGAAGCAAAGTGAGTTTTAGATCTTTCTTCTACCAAACTTTTGGATGCATACAAACTTGGATTATGTCTTTTGAAGTTAATTAGTACTGTCTTCCTAGAAATTACTCATACAAAGGACAGAACTATATTTAGTTTCTTCTTGCTCAGCTTAAACATGTTCCTTAACAGAATTAAGGAAAGCATTTTTAAAGAAAATTATTAACAAGGCAATGAATCAAAAACATGCCCAGTTGCATTTATTCTTCTTTTCAGAAGAGTCATGCAGATGTCAGTGAAAAGCATAATAGAACCACATTTGTCCCACCATAGAAGTGCCAAATGCATGCAGCATCTAGGGCAGCACGTGTGCCAGACGACACAGAATCATCATTTTGAGCATGGACGCAAAACTTGGACCAAAGGCTCAGTTCCTCATCCTGAACGGCTGCCTTTCTCTCTCACACGAGATGAGGATGTTGTCCATGATCAGAGATGCTTTGTAGCTACCAGGAGTATGTCCTGGTGAGTACAATGGACTTGACTGCATACAGGGACAGAAAGCAGTGACGTTTCAGAACCAGAGGTGTTGCATGAATGCAGATTTACCGCCATTGTTTTGGATAGATAAGACTTTCCTTTTATAAAATGAAGAGGAAACAGTATTTTTGGCTTCATTTCACTGAAATAAATTATAGGTAAAGCTGATATATGGATTTAATAAAACAGTCTAAAATACAACCTTCATTTTGTTTGTCTTGATTTGTGCCCTGCCAGCCTTATTCACTTTGATCACAGAATTCCTTTTCACTGCAATTTGGAGGAAACTGGAAGACGACATACAAAATGCACTAGAAAATTTCACGTGTGCTTTTTTAGAACTATATTCTGTAAAGTTTCAGTATTGTGTGACCAAAGAGATTTACAGCATTTCAGTTTCAACTAGTTCTCAATCGGAAACCAAACTAACCTGTCACTAAAAGTAACATGTTGACTCATGTTGACATACATGCCAAAATTCATAACAGGCTTTGGAAAGAACTTTAAAATCACAGAGCTTTACATCTGCTTCCTATTGGAGACTGTAAGATGTATACATGTGGCTGTATTTTTGGTTAAAAAGAGAAGCTAGCAAGGCAGGAAAGGGAAGGGCCTTTTAAAGCAGCACTAAACTTCTGATGACAAATCCCATGCAATTGTGGCAGTGATTAATGCCTATTAAGTAATGACAGGCAGGACACAGGAAAGGGCCGCCGGCAGCACTCTAACAAGTGTGCTGGCATGTAGTACGCTAAAAAGAGTGCTACCTTTGCAACAGGCTATATCTCTACCTACCTTGTGGATGTAGGTATCCAAAGAAGATACCCACTGCTACCCTGACTCCATTTTGTTGTGGCTGTGGATCCTGAGGAAAATGGCACCTCCTCACTCCAAAATGGAGACAAACAATCGGACAGGCACGCCTGGGTAAGGTGTTACTTTAGCAAACGAACGCCTGACAGCTTCCCTGCGCTCAGCTGATCAGCTGTCAGATGGGTATAGGGGCTGTGAAGCGCACAAGTGGAGCTCCAGTAAAATAATTGAAAGCTGCGACCATTTTATTTTACTGGAGCTCCTCTTGGGCACTTGACAGCCCCTATACCTCTGTCTGACAGCTGATCAGCTGAGTGCAGGGAAGCTGTCAGATGCTTGTTTGCTAAAGCAAGCCATTACCCAGGCATGCCTGCCCAATCACGCGATGAGGCAAGGGGGGCACGCTTGCACCCAGGGGGGAGGGGTGGAGAAAACCCCAATGCAGGGGTTTACCGCGGTTTTCATGGGGACAGGCGGGTTCGGCTTGAACCTGCACTGTCCTCGATTACCACGGGGACTTCTTAATGAGAACTACGTTTTGCATTAAGTCTGCCCCAGATCCACCCCAAAGTCATGGCAGCCCATGGGGATGCACCCAGAGATAGAGCTGGGTGTCATCTGCATAGTGATGACATCTTTCTCCAAATCTCCCAAGAACCTTCGCCAACAACACAATGACATTTGCTGACTTAGGGTGCTTCTGCATTTACCACTGAGAAACGGCTCAAAGAAGAATCATTTCTCAGCAATCCAACCTCCCAAGAATCCATCCCTATTTCGAACGGATACAAAGGACCCTCACGCATCCGGACACACACAGGGAGGCTGGATTGGGTGGCCAGATTGCCTGGGTGCTGTGAGGAAGCCACAGCACCCGGGACTGGAGCGGGCAGCTCCCAGTTACCGCTTGTTTCTGGTGGTGCACAGCACCCGGGGGAGGGCGGAAGGAGGCAAACCAGCCTGCTTCCGCTGTCCCCAAGATGGTGGCTGCAGGGACATCCATCCCTTCACCTGGCCGTGTGCAGAAGCGTCCAGCTTCTACACGGATGCAGGCGAAGGGATGGATTGAAGACCTAATTTTTTAGGTCTTCATTTTAATCCGTTTTTCGGCGGCGAGACCCAATTTAGAACGGATCTCGCATGCCGAAATGTGGAAGCGGCTGCCTGGAAGGGTCGCTGAAGAGGTCACCAGTGCAGAAGGTAAGTAAACAAGGGTCTTAAATGGGTCTTAAGTGGGGGGTTAAAAAGGTTTCTGCAGCCAATGCAGAAACACTCTTATTTTCTATTTTCTTCCTATTTTTCAGCATTGAACTTGCTTTTTTCGCTTCTGCTATGCCCTGTGCACCTTCATTGAATTGTCTACCAGAATCCTAAGAACTCTTTCCTGGTCTGATACAGAAAGCTCAGTCCCCATCAATTTATAAGTATAATTGGGCTTCTTTGCCCCAAAGTGTATTACTTTGCAATCACTAATATTGAGAGATTCCTCTGGAGCTCTTCACAGTCTCTTTCCTGAATTACTGTTATCAGCAAACTTTCTACTTCTAGATCATATATGAATAAATTAAAAAGCACAGGACCTAATAATAAACCTTTGCAGATTTCACTTTTTACTTTCCTCCACTCTGACAACTATCTACTACAACTTTCTGTTTCCTCCTCTCCCATGACCAATGAGTTTGTTCGTGAGTGCTTGATGAATCATAGAATTATAGAATGGTAGAGTTGGAGGGGACCTCCTGGGTCATCGAGTCCAACCCCCTGCTCAAGGCAGAGTTACTTTGTCAAAAGCCCTCTGAAAGTTTAGATAATCTGTGTGCTTATCCACACTCTCAAATAAATCTAACAAGTTAATAAGGCATTTACCTTTTCAGAAACCATACTTATTTTCCTCCAGGAAGGCTTCCTCCTCTGTGTGCATAGTAATTTTATCCTTAATGATGGTTCCCATCACTTTGCCTAGCCAACGGGATGGTAAGTGCAAAATTATTCGCAATAAATTAAGAAGAATAGCAGAAGCAATGTAAGATATTTGCTGTTTCTCCAAAAGGTGGCCATTATCAGAGCTGATGCCACTTGGATTTAACACATCAGCTTATGGTGGCCTTTTTAGCTGATCAGTGAACAGAAATATTAGGTCTGAATATGAAACAGAAGAGAATCTGAGAACAAGAGGGAATTATTTTGAGACAATAGATCTCAACAAAGCTAAGTTTCTTTCAGTCCACATTTTGTTACCTAAAATCTGGCTTTCATCAACAGCTGCCACTGTTTTTAAACAGTTTTGAAAAGCAAGCTTAGTACATTAAATACAGGAGTTTTATGCCTTAAGCTTTTAGTTATAACCCAGTGTGCATTTAATCATCAGAATTCTATGTGCCTTACACTAGAGTGAGCAGGTTCTCAAGTCTAATATTTTTGTGACTGATATATTGTTGTTTCTCAGAACAAAGTTTTTCTTTTGACTTCCACTTTAACATTACTCTAAAATTACAGTCCGGAGCGGGGGAGCAGATGAGACCAGCTTACATTCTTTTCTTCTCTTTTTCCTTGCCTGTCTTTGTTTGGGAGGGGCATGTTTGGGAAATTTACTTTTACCCATTTTGTCCTCCATCTTCAGAGCTGCCCTTATTTAAGGGTTACCCTAGAAGTAGGTGCTTGAGGGGCTACGACTTTGTCTGTGCACTTAATGGCTTATGGTTTTCACAGCAGCCACAGTTAGTGGCCAACCACTTAAGAGCAGATTCTGGAATGGCTTCTGGGCAAATCCATACCTTTTTGCATTAGGTACGGCTGACAATGGAGGAGGGAGTTTGTGGAATCCTGGAGGATCTTGCCTGTGTTAAAAAAGCAGGGGAAACCATAGCAGAGGGGTGAATATCACTTTCACATCTCCATCCCCTGTTGACGGATCATTTAGTGCTGCGGATGTGGTATCAGTGGCGAGTGGTCACTTTTGGAGTCTGGAGACTGTGGCAAACGAAACTTTGATGTGTTGAGTTCACAGTGCCAATGGACAGCAATTTCCTGACTTCAAAGGCTCATCAAAGTATTGTCTCCCCCAGTTTTCTAACTTCAAAGGCTTTGGGAAAGCCTTTGGTAAGCCTTTCCCCTCTGCATCATATGCCACTCAGTGGCATATTTATTCATACACAAATGCTACTACAAGGTGTTTCAGCAGATTTCCACTGGTCAACATCCCCCCTTCAACGAACAAGTCCATGATGTGGCCGTGGTCATATGGCAAAAGGGGTCAACAAGCCCTCAACATTAGCACTTCAAAAGGATCCCACTGTAAAAGGTAATAAGAATATAAAATTGTTGCTGTTAATAAAAGGTGTGGAGATATTAAAATTGGATCAGCTAATATTGATGATTATGGTGGTGGTGGTGGTGGTGATTTAAAATCACATCACACCAGACTGTTTACCACTTTCTAGTTCCTTTAAAAACAAGTGACTGAAAAGACCCTTGTTTCCTATCATTTTCTGCAGTTTCAGCTAATTATAAACTCAATGTGTTTAGACAGAAAAACATTCATTCAGTAATATACACCAGTTTAACAACTCACACCCTGTTAATTTCTCTAACCTTGACCCATGGCCCAGAACTACACCTGGCAGAATCTCTTGAGAAAGCAGACTCTGGAATGGCTGTGGGGACCCTCTAGTGGTCAGAGTCTGAAGACTGGCACTTTCCCTCCCTTTAGGATTGATCTTTTTTACTTGTTTTATTCTAATGTGTTTATGAATATACTATGTATTAGTTTACTTTTACTATTCCAGTAATTTTAACTTTTCTTTATGTTTCCTTTTATTGTATTGTTTTTCAGTCTTGTAGTTTGTTCAGTGCTATGTACATTTATAGCCCTTTTATTTATAATAATAATAATAAAAGAAGAAGAATAAAAGTTGGCTTTCTACCCTGCTTTTCTCACCCATTTAAGGGGACTCAGAGCAGCTGACAAACCTTCTCTTCTTCTCCCCACAACAGACACCTGGTGACGTAGGTGGGGCTGTGAGAGCTCAGAAGACTAGCTGTGACTAGATCACCCAGCTGTCTTCCTAGAGGAGGGTGGAAACAAACCCGGTATTCCCAATTAAGAGACTGGCTCCCTAACCGGAGAGGAAGTGGGAAGGAAACTGGGCGAGCTCCTTCCATCAAGCCCCCAGCATTGACTCCCCCTCCCAACTGACACCACATAGGCCATGAAGGATCCATATTGCCTGTGGGAAATGGAGGAGAAAAAGAAAAGTATTTTACCATAGCAAGGACACTGTTGCTGCCAAAGTGTCCCTGTTCCCTCCCACACCATTTTCCTTTTGCATCTTGTCTCCTTAGATTGTAATCCTGAGGGCAGGGACCCATCTAAGTTTAATATAATATTGTAACTCACACTGAGACCTTCCGGTATAGGGCGGGATAGAAATACAAACAAACAAATAACCAATAGACCAAACTGGCCCACAAAGGCCCAGTGTTGGATAAAGGCAATTTCTTACCCTGATTTCTGACTGCCGTTGATCAGAGTCTCACGCAGTAGTTTTTCTCAAGAGAGGCATCAGGGCATCAGCAGTTTTAGGATGGGCAAGAAAGAAAATGTTCTGTCTTCTCACTCATTTTATGGATTTGAAAGCATGAATATTTGTGAATATTTGTGAATAACATACCTGCCTGGATACAAAGTTCAAAGCCTTTAGTACTAGGAATATTTAAAGGCAATTTCAAGATGTATAGAACTTGGATTTCCCATTAGCATGAAGGATGCATGTGAAAAAAATATCTTGGAATTATGTGTGAAGACCATGACGTGGCTGGATAAGGAATACGGTCTTCAAGTCACAGGAGGTAATCATTTCCTTATGGTCTATACTGGTACATTCCACTTCCAAAGCCCTGCGCACCAGACTTTAAAAAGATTCTGACAGTTGCAATAGTTTCAAACAAAGACAGCAGAGATTATGAGAAAACAGGAAATGAAGTTCTGTGAGGCAGAGTAAGAGAAATGGGCATATTTATCCTGGAGAAGAGAGCAAAAGGGGCATAATTCATGACCTGCTCTTTATTGTCCTAGTGCAAACATGAAATAATGGTCTTAGGGATCAAGAAGACAGGTTCTGGTTGAAGGATCAGAAAATAAATCCTTACAGCAAGATCAGCTCGACATTAAAGTGGAATTGAGGGGGGAAACATGTGAAGCACAAAGACATACGCGTGAGCAACAGCTGTCTCTGGCTGCGATCACTCTGCAGGTCTTTTAGAACGGGAAGAGGCAGCTGGTGCCAGTCAGCTCCCAAGCTTTATTGTGTGCTGCTCATCATACAAACAGTGCCTAATGATCACAGGTGCCCATGTGGCGTTGGCGTAACCACATGGCCTGTATGAGGCTCTGATTCTTCCTCTCTGTGGGTCCTGATTCTTCTGAGCGGTAAAGTCATGGAACCTTAATGATCTGAGGAAGGGAGACACATGATTGAGTGAAGAGCTTTGGACACAGCAGGGCCAGTGACAGAGGCACATGATGCCATCCCTCAGTGGATCTAGAGGAGGTTGCTGTAGGCCTCGAGGTATGAGGCCTCTTATGTTCTTATGTGCATGAACTTAAAATTGTGGCTTGTTACAGTTCTAATTTAAACTGGCTCAAATTGGATCAAACAGTTTTGAATTAAACCTCAATGCTTTAAAAGGGCAAAATGCAAACTTGAACTACGTCATTCAGCCAGGGGCCTTTCTGCAGTTGGCCCACTGGTCACCTTGCAGTGCGCTCCAAGGTGAGAGCATCTGCACTGAAAGAGCCATTTCCCAGTCAGAAACAGGCCCTTCGCTGCAGGAGTGCACTGCAAGCCAACTAAGCGCTCCACACGTGCAGCTGCCTTCCCCGGTAAGGCTCTGAATGCTCTATTCACACCTCTCCAGGTGCTGCACAAGCACACTGATGCATCATGTGATGTGGCGCACAAGTGCACATGTGTGGCATGTCAGGGTTGCCGTGGTGATGGTGCTCGTGCATGCACGCTAGCACCACCATTAGACCTCAAAGATGGTGGCCCCTGGACACCATACGCATGTCAGGTAAGCGTCCGGACACGTTGGGGGAGAGACGGAGTGCATTAGCATTTGTAAGTGTGAATGCTAGTACATGCATGGGGAGGTTCACCTTTCCCATCCCCTGGATGGGACAGGAAGTGCAAATTTGCCCCTAGTTCAACGGAACTCCCTTGGTTCAGTTCAAGTTTGAACTGACCTCATGAAGCTGTGTATAGTTCGGTCTGAATTCAAACTAGTTGAACCAGTTGGATTTAAACTAGTCTGAGTTTGAATCAGTTCAGCAATCTCTACCCCATATTGGCTGGTGGAATACAGTACTCTAGTACTGTATGACTCGTGAAGGTGAAATTGAGAGGTGTGATAGGTTCTGTCCACTCATCCTACACAGTCCCACCACAGACGTGAGGCCTATTCACTTTTCAGGCTGGTACACGTGGGACGGAATGACCATTCACTCCTTGGCTGGTAAGGTACGCATTGGGAATGCGTCCCTTACCGGCCGAAGCAAATGGTCATTCTGTCCCTTCATGTACCTGCCTTAGTGCACTACAGCCGGAAGACCTCAGACCTCTGTTCCCAGGAAGCCCCAGTTATGGTGAAAGTGGTGTCTAGTCATAGAGTCACAAGAGGGGCGTTAAATCATGGGCCTGACATGATTGGCCACAGCACATCCCTCTGCTCCATCATGCCCCTCTCACACTGGCGTCTGAGCAGGTCACATAATGGCCAATCATGGCAGTGAGGAGACGGAACTTCCAGCTTCGGACGCATTGGCACAGGCTGGTAAGTGGGAGGACCATTTGCACTTCTGACCAATAATGGACGCTTTGGAGAAGCTTTTCTCATGATGAGCACGAATGGGCCACCATTACCAGAAGTTTCCCAGCCTTACTTCATGGCAGCCTAATCAGCTAAGTGCGGGGAGTCCCTCTATCTCCTGGCTATCCAAGATTGTGTACCACATGTTGTTCAGCTTTTCACTTTTTGAAACGTTAACCGTAAGACAAGGAAGGAAGGAAGGAAGGAAGGAGACCTGCCATATGTATTTAGGTTCATTCTTCATACATGCAGCTGGAAGTGAACAGTTCAGAAACAACCACCAGACTCCGAGTTCTGTTAAAAATGAAAAGCACGACCTAAATGCCAACGTCAGTCAAATCATTAAGAGGAGCATCACGTTCCTAAGTTGAAGCTACAGAAAGAGCGAGCCAGACGCCAAACTGATTTTATTATGCTTCCAGTTTAGCCTAAATAGGCAACTGTCAAAATATAGAATCTTGTCATTTGACAAACTGAAATTCCACCAAACTGAATTAAAGAGAACAGAGCATCGTTTGTAGTTTGACAGGCCTTCCTTTTGAGGATTTAGTCCTGTTTGGCAGAGGACGAGGGCTTCAAATAAATGAAATCTGTTGGAACAGAAGAAAGGAAGGGCAGGAGAATCCTCAACATGTGCACTTTATTAATTAAAAGATACGAAGAGACCAGAGCAGCTGGAAAAGAGGGACGCCTTGGTTGCCTCACTGGCCATCAGGCACACAGACCCGTAAGGCCAGAAGTGTAAATAATAAATAAATAATAAATAAATGGTTGGGAGAGGATCTAACAAAGCTCCTCTGCAAAAAATAGGGCCTTATGTCCTGAGAGCAGGTGAGAAAAGCACTTGCGTGTGACTTTTGATCTAGGCAGCATACCGTTAGGGACTGTAGTGTTTTCTTGAGCATTGGGCTCGAGGTGATTTCATTGACGTGCTGCTTTCATCTGATGTTTGTCTCTTGTCGAAAACCACACATTGATCAGTTGGGAAAGAAAGCACACTTGCAACAAATCAAAGAGATTTGTCCAGAAAAGGGCAGCCAGAATGATTAAGGGTCTGGAACACCTCCCTTACGAAACCAGGCTGCAATGTCTAGGCCTCTTCAGTCTGGAGAGACAGCGTTTAAGAGGGGACCTGATTGAAGTATATAAAATTATGCATGGTAAAGAAAAGGTGGATAGAGAACATTTCTTTTCTCTATTGCACAACACTAGAACCAGGGGGCATCTATGAAGCTGATGGGTAGGAGAGTCGGATCAGACAAGGGGAAGGATTTCTTCACCCAGAGGTTAATCGGTTAATTTGATGCCAGAGAGGTGATGACAGTAGCCAGCCTAGATGGCTTTAAGGAAGGGTTAGACAAATTGATGGATGACAGATGTATCATTGGCTACTAGAATGATTGCCTAGGTGCATCTTTCAGGCTGGGGGGGGGGGGAAGCAGGGCACTTCTAAGGCCATTTGCTGGGATTTGGGAGTAGGAGAAGGTTTCACCTTTGTCTTCTGCTTGAGACGCCCAGAAAACAATTGGTGGACCACTGTGTGTGACAGGATGCAGGACTATATGGGCTATGGCCTGATCCAGCAGGGCTCCTCTTAGGTTCTTATGGACTAGATGGGCTGTGGCCTGATCTTAAAGAGCAAATTGTCACTATGGATAAATTCCCATTCAAAGAATAAAGTGCTATATACAAGGCTATTTACATCGCTATTTAGATTGATATGTAAAGCATGTTAAAAGGAAGCAAAGGAGCATCTGGCAATCAGATTCAACCCCGATTATGTGTCCCCACTCTTAAACACTTAAAACGCTTCCAAAAACGGATTGGGGAAAGCGATTCTTTCCTCTCCTCAGCCTTTCCCCGCCCCTTTCTCCCCATTGCCCAGGGCGCAGGGTGGTGGTGGCAACTCAAGCCCCGTTTGCCTGCTCCACCTCCACAGCCACCATTCCCAGCAGGGGTTCCCTCCGAAAAAAGCACCCTGGCTGGCTGGCTGGCTGGCTCTGCCGCTGCCGCTGCCTACACACACACGCACTTAAACATATGAACATCTCCCAGTTCCTGCAGCAGCTTCACCCCTTTCCCCTTTTAAAGATCAAGGAAGGAGGGGAACAGCCAGAATTGCACAGGATTGCCTCTTTCCTTGATCTTTAGGCTTGCGTGGGAGGGAAAGGAAACATTGTTATCAGGTGTGAAATGGCTGAATTGTTACAATGAAACAGTCTGTTGTATAGGGGAATACTCTAGCGTTCCCACAGCACTAAGGAAGAAACGTTTTAAAAGCAAAAGTGGGACTCTCCTACCCATCAGCCCAGCTTCCCCCCCCCCCCAGCCTGAAAGATGCACCTAGGTGTTCATTCTAGTAGCCAATGATACATCTGTCATCCATCAATTTGTCTAATCCTTCCTTAAAGCCATCTAGGCTAGTAAATGTCACCACCTCTTCCGGCAGCAAATTCCATAAACCGATGACCCTCTGAGTGAAGAAATCCTTCCCCTTGTCTGATCCGACTCTCCTACCCATCAGCTTCATAGATGCCCCCTGGTTCTAGTGTTGTGTGATAGAGAAAAGAAATGTTCTCTATCCACCATTTCTATACCATTGTTTATTCCATTTTAAGCCAAATAATCCTCAAAATACCCCTGAAACTGATTGAGAATGGGGACAAAGAGGATCCAAACCGTTTTGAAACTGTTTTAATTGATTGGGGGTGGGAACGATGAGGATCCAAACCATTTTGAAACAGGTTTAAAGTGGTAATGGGAATTCAGCCTACGAGTATGAAAGGTGAGCTGCAGACCACCACTCAGACCTTCTGCTGTGCCCCTGGGTATCAGCTGCTCCAGCATTTTTACATTTTAGCTTTTATCTTTGTCACTCATGGTGGCCATGCCTGTACTGGCCTTTGGTGCCAGTTTTAAGGACTATTCAGGGGAAGCACACTCTGCCTGGACCAGGCATTAGTAAACCACAGCATTAAACTTCTTTCCCGGAGTTTCACAGTGATGTCATTGTTGTTTTCTAGATGCTGGGCTAATAGCCAGAAGAGGGAGGGCACCCAAGGATGGAGGATGCGGATCCTACTTCCACATCCCACACAGCCCTCATACCACCAGGATTATTTGTAAATCCTGCAGTGAGAGTTTTTTTTATTCGAATACAGATAATCCACATTTTGGGACATTTAATCCTCAGAAATGGCAGATTTGTCTGATCCTGTGGGAATTGCCAGCTTTGAAAACAAATTCAAAACTCTTTAAAAGTTGAATGGGGATGCAGCCTGGATGTTTTTCATATTTGGATAGGATCCAGGGGCCTCCCTATGTCTGATGGTTCCAACTTCCATCTGGATCTGTCCAGCACTGCAGCCTTACAGTGTCTCACCTGACATTACCTCTTTAACCTCTTCTTAGCTGCCTTTGGGGAAATTTGCACTTAACTTGCCTGGGACACAGACCCAGAAAACTTAAGACCAGGGAAGAAGGCCAGGATCCTCATTGCAAATGCTAGCCCTATCCCAAACTCAATCCACCTCACTGCACCAATGGCCATGCGTGGCTGATGGTGATCCGATATGGCGATCAGCTGATGCAGCACGTGACTGTGCAGTCACAGCTACTCTGTCCCATCCCCATGCAGGCTTTGTGCAGAGGTAGGAGCGAAGGCTGGTCTAGGGCTCTAGGGCTCCACAGGGATCGAACATGGGGATGGCCATGTATGCTTGGAGCTGCTCAGAGGCGAAAGCCTCTCTGGGCTGTGTGGATGCTCTGGGCTGGAGTCCCTGAGGGTCAGGTGTGGGAAGACCCCTTCTTTCCCTCAACCAACCATGAGTGCATTGACCGCCAATACCATAGCCCTCTCTTTGCAAACTCCCTAGCATTTTAGAACCATTAGCAATGTAAAAACTACATGCATTCATCATACAACAAACACATAATATTAAAATGCTAAAAATATTCAATATTGATGGAGTTCACATTGAAAACAGAAAAACATGAATGGGCCAAAGGTCAAATGATGACAATGAAAAGAAAATTTCTTTTCTCTATCACACAACACTAGAAACAGGGGGCATCTATGAAGCTGATGGGTAGGAGAGTCGGATCCGAGAAGGGGGAGTATTTCTTCACCCAGAGGGTCAGCAGTTTATGGAATGTGCTGCTGGAAGAGGTAGTGACAGTTACCAGTCTAGATCGCTTCAAGGTAGGGTTAGACAAATTTATGGATGACAGATGTATCAATGGATACTAGAATGGATGCCTAGGTGCATCTTTCAGGCTGTGAGGGGAAGCGGGGTGCTTCTAAGGCCATTTGCTGAGATTCAAGAGCAGGAAAAGGTTTGTCCTTGTCTCTGTTTGAGATGCCCATGGGCAATTGGTGGGCCACTGTGTGCGGCAGGACGCTGGACTAGATGGGCTGTGGCCTGATCCAACAGGGCTTCTCTTATGTTCTTGTAATGCACTTTCTCCCTAGGTTTTCAAGAGCCCTATAATGTTTTAAATGGCAAAATCATGACAGCTTTCCTGCCATGTCAACCTCTAAAGAAATTTAATGTTTTTTTCCCCAATTGCGCTACACAAGCATTGTTGATATATTGGCATTGGAATCAATAGGATTATTACATTCATGTGTTCCATGCATAAGTGTGCTCTATAATTCTGAAAGCCTTTCTCAGGATGAAAGTTTCAAGGCCTTTAACAAGATTAAATTTTAAGCCTGGAATGCAAAGATGTTTTTAGAAAACTTCAATTTTAAAAAATCGGGAACTGAACTGATTAAGGGGGCTGCTTTGAAAATAGAAAATTAAGCAGGAGGTTTGTATTTAAACATTTTCCTGAGCAGCAGTCTTATTGGTGAGTATTGTCTAAGCCTCAAAATAAAAATAAAAAATCTGAAGCAGCTAAAAATAATGATGAAAATATTTGCAAAAATGTCTCTGAACTTTGAATCATAAGTACTGATGAGGAAAATTGCATCTAATCCCATAATACTGTTCCTGAAAGCCTCAAGCATTTTCTGAAATGTATTGATTCCTCATAGCCATTTGATTCATATGATCAAATTACTGCATAAAATATCTCAGATAAAAATTTCAACAACAATAAATATCTCTGAAAATATATGCTTGCAAAGTTTATGGGAAACCACTTGGATTCTCAGCTATCCATGTTGTAATACAGGTACAAAGGTGCAAGTTCACCAAACTGGATTAAAATCTCTTTTTCGTGGTCTTGTGGTCAGTTGGGTCACTGTTGTTACTATATCACTTACTGCCACCAGATGTTACGCTATTGTATATATAAAACAGCTGCCACCAATTGTAATAACTGTGTTTGTCACCAGTTGCGTTAATAAAGCGGATTGCCACCAATTGTAATATAGAGTGTCGTTATAATGTTTAGGTTTGTTTTGTTTCACTGTTTTGGGTAGCGTGTATATGAATCATCAACACGGATTCAATGTCAGAACTTCCCTTTAAGTATTTGTCTTCTCTCTGCCTCTAAGGCTGAGTATCAATGTATCCCAAAGCAGTCCTAAAGACTGTTCACCTCCCCCACTAGCTTTCTCTATTGCTAGCAGTGAGCTAAGGATACTGTATCTTCTGACTCAGAGTTCAGGCTTGGCTTGGATCACTATGACAACGGAGTAAAACAGATGAAGTCCTTTTTATAATAACAAGAAAGTAGGTTTATTGTGTACAGTTCACGTTGTCAATCAGTACTTCTTTAAGTTACACTTCGTTTCTCCAATAATCAAGCTGTTAAGCCTTAAGCTTTCACACAAAGTACAAGGACTCCCAAATTTCTCGAAATAAGCATTCAATTAATATAACATGAGCTTGCTTTTCTATAACTTCTTAAACTCTAACAATCATATAATATAAGCCTCAGGACCCTAATTCCAGCTTCCTCAGCCAAGAGCCCGTTTCCCCCCTTCGTTAACCACCCCTCGGTTAAACGATCAAAGGCAGAGAACACAAACTGTTACCTCAGACTCCTTTAAATATCAGCCTACCTGGCCAGCTTCAACCTGATTGGTTGTCGCTTCACCAGGATTCTATTTCAACCTCCCTCCTGGAGAGCTAGAATAGCCCCTCCCTTGTCTGACTTACCGTTTCTAAATAATACACTTTGGCGACACTTCTGACCTGCCGGTTCCTTTCCCTGTCTCAGAGCAGTCATGCATTTTGGGGCCTTCACAGCTGCTGGAATCCTCTGAGGATAGTGCTCCTACTGACTACCTACCATTTGGACCAGAGCTAGGGCAGTCAACAACGAAAACACTGAATTTGCCTAAAGTCCTAGAGATGATGGAAGAGCAGCAGAAGAATTTTACAAAAATGTCTGCGGAACTCCTCCCTATTAAAGCAGCTATGGCTGAAATTGAAGCTCTGTTGAATATCTTCATTAATCTGGCTTCGGGATTAATTACGCACTTTAATCACGAGGGTACAAAAGAACAACCTCCAACAACTTTATCTCTTAGTAAGCCTTCCTCCTCTATTGCTTCACCTGTCCAATTGATATCCACACACACAGAGAGGAAATCCTTACATCTGCACAGTAAACCAATAAAAAGAGGTAAAGAGAGAAGGAAAATTCACTTAAAGAAAACTAAAAATTTAGGGAACAGAGACTACCCGAAACCTACAATTAACTTCAACTTAAAGAGATTAATGTCATTATTAGACGCTGGAGACCCCAGAAAGAAACCGAAAACACCATCGAGCAGCACTAAGAAAACAGTAACCAATTCCCCTCAGATGGGGAAAGACTCCATGGAACCAATGGATTTAAGTGCAATTCAAACAGCTTTACCTTCACACGTTCATTCTTCAGATATGCAGAAGGAACGCATCAATCCTACACTGCAGGGGCCTTCTTATTCGTCCCATGGAAGTTATAAACTCACGAGTCAGCCCTGTGCTCTGCAACTAGTCTTAGATAAACTAGTGTTTATTAATGTGCCAAAACCTAAAAGATTTTTATTCCAGCATGAATGTAAATCATATTTTATTGACTTTTTGGTCTCTCTCACTAGCTTGCAGCTTGTGACCCAAGATATTAAGTCCATTTTCTTTCTCTATCAAAATTCTCATTTTGTAAAAGCTGTTGTAACATTCAGCTCTATAAGGATTGTACACAAGCTTCTAAACTACCGGGACCGACTTCTCCTTTCTAATGTCGGTATTTCACGATTTTTCGCTAATCATACCCATATGAAGATATCCTCAAGAAGACCTCAGGAGACTGAGAGAACTGACAACATAGCCCGCCCATCGACATCCTTGGCCAGGTCTATCAACACTGCCACTAAACTGGGGGCCACTGTTTCTATGAAGAAGCTCAGTAATTCTAGCATTGTTTCCAATGCTGGGAATGATCCGTATCTTTAATTCAGGCACTATGGGGGCCATGGGTTCTCCCATTCCTACTATTTTAGGCAATGGCAGATATGGTTCTGGGCACCTTTCTTCTCAAAAGCTGCTTAGTAATCCAGGCAAGACCCTATCCTCTGTCAATCATCCCAAGTTTAATAGATTTTCTTCTCCTTCTCCCAATCTTAAACCTATCCCCTGTCTACCTCTCTCTCAGCTTTCTTTCTCCTGTGGCTTGTGGAACTCTCATTCTATAGTTTCCAAAGCCACCCTAATTCACGATCTTTTTCTCTCCAATTCCCTCCACCTCCTTGCTTTAACTGAAATCTGGCTCTCTCCTCTTGATACAGCTACCCCAGCAGCTTTATCCTTTGGGGGCCTCTCATTCTCTCATTCTCCTCGTCCTGATGCCTGTGGTGGTGGTGGTGTTGGCCTGTTACTCTCCTGTTGTTTTCAATTTCAACCTCTTTCCTTTCCACCTGTTTACTCCTTCTCTTCCTTTGAAGTTCATGCTATAAAACTGTTTTCCCCCCTCCTCCAGATCGCAGTAATTTATCGCCCTCCTGGCCCTACCTCACATTTTATTTCTGATTTTGATTCCTGGCTCTTCTTCTTTCTCTCTAATGACATTCCATCTCTTATTTTGGGTGACTTTAACATCCATATTGATATTCCCAATGCTCCCTCTGTTCCACGTTTCTTATCTTTGCTTTCTTCCTTTGGACTGACTCTTGATCTGGTCCTGTTTAAAAACTGTTCGGTCTCTTCCTTTTCCTCTTCTGAACTTCCCTTATCTGATCATAACCTTATTCTTTTTCACTTACTCTTTGTCCCTTCCCCTCCTTCCCGGGTCTACCATTCTTTTCATCCACTTCATGCTGTTAATCCTGATTCTTTCTCGGATGCTTTCCTCTCCTCTTTCCCTTTCTCTCCCTCCCCACACTCCTCTTCTCTTGATTCTGTTCTCTCATCCTTTAATTCTGCCCTCACTTCTACCCTTGACACTTTTGCTCCCATTATTACCCGGCCTCTTCATCGTAAACCTCCTCAATCCTGGCTTACTCCTGCTGGGTGAATCCCCACAGCAAGCTTATTTCGCTTTCCCTAAACCAAAAAAATAGAACCGGATGCAAATGCGAATTTGCCTGTTCCCATTACTTTTAACTTAATTGCGTTAGATCTGGATTCTGAGGATTTTACGTGGCATACGTGACTCAAGGTGGGACTCAAGTAGCTACTTTTTAAAAGCCGCTTTTCGGGGCTGCCCTGCTCTCTTCCTCCTGTCATGGACGTGCCACCCATAAGGGACCCCTTCACTGAGCCTAACTGGGTAGCTGGGTGGCTGCTGTTTCCATGGATGGAGGAAACATGGTAGTGGGCAGCCAGCCAGCGATTCTTTCCCTTCCTCTCCCCATTGCTCAGGGCACACAGCAGCAGTGGCAACTAAAGCCCCTTTGCTTAAACATTCACATTCAGCTGCTTTTCTCCCTTCCTTTCCCTTTCTAAAGTCAGAACTTTTAGAATTGCGCAAAATTGCAACATTGTTACCAGGTTGAAGTGGTTCCATCGCTACAGTGTAGCGCTGCTGTTAAGGGTGGATTTTTAACACTGAAATCACTGTCTTTAGAAGCAAGCTATTGGGAGAGGGAAACCCTAAACATGGATTCTCATCCCTTAAAATGGTACTGTCCACACAGCAAAAAATGTAAAACGTTTCAAGCGCACGATCTGGAGTGAGACCTGTTGAAATCAAGATTGAGATTCACCACGCTTTGGGGTGGTTTAACACGGGGAAAGCGTGTTAAGCCAAACTGCCGTGCAGACTCTGAGGATTGAAAACATTTTGAATCCGAGATAAGGTTGCTGTGAAGACATGGCCGCCGTTCGCTTTCTTCGCTCCTGCTCTCATGCAGCTGAGCGTCTTTGGAGAAAGACCCGGGCACAGTCTGACTTTCTACACTTTAAATTCATTCTTCTCTCCTTTTCTTCTGCTCTTTCTATTGCTAAACAGGTTTACTTCTCCTCACTAACCCAGCGCAATGCTCGCTGTCCTCAAGTTCTTTTCTCTACCTTTTCTTCCCTCTTAACTCCTTCCCCTTCTTCTCTTCCATCTCTCTTTTCTGCTGATGACTTTGCTTCCTTCTTCCATAACAAGATCTCTAAACTCTGATCAGAGTTTCCTCCTCTGGCACTGCATCCTTTTTAGTCCTCCCTTCAGCTTACTCCTTCTTCTGCTTTCTCTCATTTCCCCCCAGCTTCATCTTCTGAACTTTCTCATCTTATATCTTCCTCCAGTCCCTCAACCTGTCCCCTTGATCCTATCCCCTCTCGTTTCTTACTTCTGCTTCTCCCCTCTCTTCTTCCCCATCTTTTGCACATTGTTAATCTTTCTCTTTCCTCTCGCTTCTTTCCTTCTGACTTTAAGCATGCTCTAGTGACCCCGCTTCTTAAAAAACCCTCTCTTGACCTGCTTTCTCTCTCTATCATCCAATTTCACTGTTACCTTTTCTCTCCAAAGTACTTGAGCGTGTGGTTTATTCTCGCTGCCTTGACTTTCTTACCTCTTCCTCTACTTTTGACCCATTTCAATCTGGTTTTCGTCCTCATCATTCCACTGAAACTGCTTTGACCAAAATCACTAACGACCTTCTCTTGGCCAAGTCCAAAGGCCTCTTTTCCATTCTCATTCTCCTTAACCTCTCTGCTGCTTTTGACACTGTTGATCACACCTTACTATTAGATTCTCTTCGTGGCTTTGGTTTTCAGGACATTGTACTATCCTGGTTTTCCTCTTATCTTTCCAATCGCTCTTTCAAGGTTTCTGTTGGTGGTCAGTTCTCTTCTTCATTCCCTCTTGCCACTGGTGTTCCCCAGGGTTCTGTTCTTGGTCCTCTGCTTTTTTCTCTTTATACCTCTTCCCTTGGTCAGCTCCTTAGCTCACTCGGCTTTCAATACCATATTTATGCTGATGACACACAGATCTATCTCTCTGTTCCTGATCTCTACTCTGGGGTAGCTAATCGTTATTTCTTCTTGCCTTGAAGCTGTCTCTAATTGGATGTGTGATCATCGTCTTAAACTGAACATGTCCAAAACTCAGCTTTTGATGTTCCCTCCATCCTCTGCCTCCTCCTCCATCCCACCCTCTGACTTTTCCATTAAAGTCAACAATCTTCCTATTTCTCCCATTCCCCTAGCACACAATCTTGGGTTTCTGTTTGATTCCTCTTTATCCTTTCAACCACAGATAGACTTTCTAGCTAAACCCTGCCATTTCTTTTTGTTCAACATTTCCAAGATTCATCCTTTTCTTTCCTTCTCTTCTGCTAAGATTCTCATCCATGCCCTAGTTATCTCCAGGCTTGACTACTGTAATCACCTTCTAGTCGGCCTCCCTCTTTCCCATCTTCAACCTTTAATCTCAACTCAACACTCCACGGCTAGACTTATTTTTCAATCTAGTCGCTTCTCTCACATTACCCCTCTTTTAAAATCCTTGCATTGGCTTCCCCTTTCCTACCGTATTCAATTTAAACTCTTAACCCTAACCTTCAAAGCCCTTCATTCTTTGGCTCCCGCCTACCTTTCCTCCCTAATTTCTATCCATACTCCCCCCCCCCCCGTGCACTACGATCCTCTCATTCCTGTCATCTCTCTTTACCCTTGGTCCCCATTGCCTGGTCTCGTCTCCGTTTTTTCTCTCTTATCGACCCTTGTTTATGGAACCATCTTCCCAGCCATCTTTGCTCCTTAATCTCCTTGCAACCCTTTAAATCTCAACTAAAAACATTTTTATTCTCTAAGGCCTTTGGCCCTGACGACTGAACTTCTTCTTCACCTGGTTTACTCTAATGTGTTTATGATTATACTGTGTATTATTTCAATCTTACTATTCTAGTAATTTTAACTTTTCTTTATGTTTCCTGTTACTGTACTGTTTTTCAATTTTGTAGTCTGTACAGTGCTATGTACATTTATAGCGCTCAAGAAATAAACTTTAATAATAATAATATAGACATTCTGTTTTCAACACACTTTGTGTTTTTACCAAAATAACTTCATTTTGGGGGTGAGGGGTCCTAGCGGGCACCTCACATGTCATCACGGAAGTGCCTCCCCTCAGCCCAGGCGTGTCTGTCCTTGGACTGCTCAAGCCAATCCAAGAAACCTTTTCCCACAGAGTGGGGTAAAATAGCACTCAGGAACCTGTTTTCCTTTTCCCCTGTGGAAGCACGGAGCGGAAAAAGCTGACATACCAGCTGCCATTTCATCTCTGGAGAGTCATCCAATGGACTAGAAGTGTGGATAGATTCTCGTCCTTTTTTGAATTGAATTACCTTGGAAAAAGAAAAGAAACCCAAAGCTCCCATCTGACAGACAGAGGAAAATAGGCTATGGCTGCACATGGAGTTCATCGCTGTGATATCCTGTTGGAGCTTGACTTAGAGTCAACTTTGAGAAAAGGAATTCTTTAGTCAAGACAGCATTACAGAAAGAGTGTCTTAAAATCTCTAAGAACAAAAGCAAGAGCTCCCGGGCCCTTTTTATACACTTTACCTACTGCCCCCATCCACTTTCCCCTCCATCTTTTGAAATGGATCTCTAGTCTTCCAACCTTCAGACTTCCCTCTCTAGCCAGAGGACGTGCAGCTTTGGAAATGAAGGATGCAAGTAGCCTTTGCCAACACAATGACCAGGGTGTTTGTTCAAAGTGTGCAACAGCAAGAGTATTGCCGTGGTGATCCAGCGGGGGCAGGACTGACCATCTGTGCTTCAAGCGCTGGGGGTCAGTTTCAGGACCGCCCTAGCACTTCGAAGTGCAGAGGCATCCCACTTTGGCTAATCGTAACTTCAGTGGGATGGCATTGCTATCCCAGCCCACTAAATTAAGTGTAAACTGGCCCAATGTCTTGCTGAAGGGGTGGGAGCAGGGCCACTCTATTGCTTCTGCAAAAAGGCATAGTCCAGTGAGCCCCTTCCAAGCTATTAAGCTCCTATTCCCTGCCAGCTCCGTTTTTCTCATTTTTTTAGATTGTAAGCTGCTCTGAAAGTCTTTCTAGGCCTAAGGGTGGCATGTAAATAAGCCAGATGAATATCATGGTAAATAAATAAGCCCTTGACCTCCTTCTGCCCAGTTTGGGAGAACAATTCTCGTTCTGCCAAAGGGCCATGGTCTTGGCTGGACATTTGTGGAATATTTCAGACCCTTCAAGCAAACTGCTGTTGATCTGAAGGTTACTGTTACTGGAGCTTGGCAGAAGATACAGCCAGTAAGGTTCCTTATTCCAGGAAGAGCAGTCAATTGTTGAGTTACCAAAGGCTGTGCAGTGGTCTCTGGGGTATAACCAGACAAGACCAGAAACATTAAGGAAGATTCAAAGTCCCCAGAAAGAGAACTGCCAAAAAGCCTACAGAACCCAACTGCCTCACTGAAACTGTTGTTTGAGAATCCACTTAGGTCATCTACTGAGCTTCTGAAATGAGTAAATTGTATTGTAAGAGCACTGAAGGCCGTAAAAGTACAAGTTACGAAATCAAAGTCATTTTCTTTGAACATATGCTGAAAGCTACTGAGAACCACAAAGGTTAATCCATTACAACAAAGCAATTAGATTTAGTAACTGCTGGAAAGATAAAAGCAGTGAGTCACAATCAATTCTGAGAGCTCAGACAAGATAAATGCTTATAATTTCCCCTTACTTCATTGAGCTCAGTACTGCAAAACAGGTTAGGGTAGAAGCAGACAGATTATTTATTTATTTTTTTATTAAACAACTTTCTTGTGAAAAAGTTTCACAAGAAAGTTGTTTAATTAAAAAAAAAATAAGTTTTTCACTCCAGCTGCTTTCTTCATTTCACTCTTAAAATTGGACACATAATAGCCCAGTTCCCACTCAAGGAATTAGACGCTATATACAAGGCCATTTACATCTATATGTAAAGTGCATTAAAACGAAGCAAAGGAACATCTGGTAATTGGACTCAACCCCAATTTTGTGTCCCCACACTTCAAACACTTCCCAAAAGTGGATTGGGGAAAGCGATCCTTTCCCCTCCTCACACTTTTCCCACCCCTCTCTCCCCATTGCTCAGGGTGTACGGCGGCGGCAGCAACTCAAGCCCCGTGTTTGAGTTGGAAGGGCGTGTTTGGAGGTAGGGGAGCAGGCTTAAAAAAGAAAAGGCAAACATAAATCTTCACCTCCCTTGAATGACCCAACGGCATCCAATTAGAATGGAGGTAGATTTGACGCAGCAAAAGGGGTGGAGAGCCAAGAGTTCCATGGAGGAGGCTCAGGTCAGTTGCGGAGAAAGTTGTGAAGCGGCCTAAGGATGACGAGCACTGGTACGACCTCAGTTCGAATGAATGAGCAGGCCGTCCTGCCTTAGACTTGTGTGACCAGGGCCTTGGTGTCTCAGGCACGCAGGGGACTGACCTAGTGGGCGCTGGTAGCAATCTAATAAGATTTTTTGTCCAAAAACTTTTATCTAATTTTGTTCAATAAACAATAAACTTTAACAGTGGTATATTAATAAACCTTAAAGTATAAACAAAACAACAATAACTCTTTTTCTGTGACACATGGATACCACTCCTCTGAAAAGCAAGGTGTGGGGACAAGGTTTGCAAACTATGTTTCAAAAAGAAAGAGGGAAACGACACGATTTTGATGTTGCATGACACATAGTCAAATTATCCATCCTATATCAAGGATGTGGAAAAGAAATAAGAACAACTCTTTTGTTCCTTTTTGTTTATTTGATATATATTTCACTGGAGGTGATGCCCCTCATTCCAAAGTTGTTAAATGTTTCCATACTTTCAAAAATATTTGTGGTATGCTAAGCATAATCTTTCTGTAACACATGCAAAACCACTTTCTGCTATAAATGCTATTGGAAGTTCCCTTAAAAAATAAAGACAGCCTTGGCATTATAGATTGAGTTTTAAATAAAAAGCAGCAGATAGATCAGGTGATGAAATGTCTGGTATCACATATAGATGGGGAAAAAGATATCAAGTGTAATGTTTCTTGTGTACCTAGGAAAAATTGAACTTTTACTTTTAAAGGGGAGAATTCTCACATTCTTCTCTACCTAGAAAAAGACTTCCCAGCATTTCAGTTTCCTCGCCATGCTTTCGTTGGAAATGTCCCCTTATTGCTGTATGCAGCCTCTAAGATGCTTAACAACATCATAACATCGAGAAGATTATAGTCTTCTCTTGATGTTATGATGTTGTTAAGCATCTCCAGGGTATTTTATTTATTTATATTTTTTATTTATATTTATATTTATATCCCGCCCCATGTGTCTGACCACACATTTGGGCTGGCAACCTATTAAAACTTGCAAAGCATGACTTGCCTGTGCAGCCAAATAAAGTTATAGAGTAATTGTATGGCCCACCTGAACAAGAAATAAATCATTCCTGCCATTAAAAAAGCACAAGAGCAACGGCTTTGCAAAAGCGCCATTGTTTAGCTTCTTCATTTCTCATATAAGTATCACCAGACGTATGTCTTTTATTCTCTGTACACTCTGACTTGACCTATCATGGGCGGTTGCCTCATACGTATATCCTGTCATTATCACGCTTGGCAGGGCAAATCTAGAGCCTGAAGAGAACCCACAGCTAAAGGGACCTTTGACTCTAGACAGACTGAGATCATGTAATATGCATAATAGCAGAACACCTAGGACTCTACTGCATGAATTTGGGGGCATTCAAAATTGTATCAAAATTAATATCAATGTTTTGTTTGCTAAGAATTTTTTTCAGTTACAGGTGAAAAAGAAAACTGTGTGAATCAGGAAGAGCATTTTAGAACTCATGGAAGCTACTATGCATAGAGGACTTTGCAACTTGGATGTTCATGGCTATTGGAATCATTGCCGCAGCCACCATGCAGTACTACCACTCCAAGGGAGATCATTTGCCAACAGGCTTTGAAATCCGAAGGCCATTTGCTGGGATTTGAGTGCAGGAGAAGGTTTGCCCTTGTCTCTGCTTGTGGGCCACTGTGTGCGACAGGATGCTGGACTAGATGGGCTGTGGTCTGATCCAGCAGGCCTCCTCTTATGTTCTTACGTTCTTTTCATTCCTGAAAGATCTGATGTTTGCTTTCCTATCAAAATATTTTGCACTGATAAGTCCTTTAACGGGAACGTCTGCTCCTTTAAACTATTTTGTTTTGGGAATCATTAAAATCTGTCTTTAACTGTAACCATTCCATCTCCTTCTAACTTCATCCACTGGTGTTTTTTCAAGGCCTTAATTAGGTGTGGTACACTTCTTGGCTTTATCCAGAGTGAGACTGTGGGGGAGCAACCATTTCTGTTGCTTAATTCAGATCATTATTTCATGTGCCCTCATGTCACGTACCTTCATGGCACATGGTGTCAAAAAGAAGCAACGAGTCGTTCCTGAAACCTCCTTGGAGCAGCGAGGGACTAGTTGTATGCAATGCATGTAATTCATTTGGGTGCTGGTAAAAGACGCAAAGGCCGCATCCCCACGACGTCGTTATCTCGAATTCAAAATGTTTTGAGTTCACGCAGTTTAGACAGCACTTCGGCTTAATACGGTATTTCCGTGTTAAACGACGTTATCCCGATTTGAAATAAATCCTGATCTCTACAGGTCTCACTCCGGAACATGCCCTTGATACGTGTTTAATTTTTTACTGTGTGGACAGTATCGTTCCGGGATGAGATTCGGTGATAAGGCTGTCCCGCCCCCAATCGCACTGTAACCAATGGCTGTACGTATTAGAAGCACGTCATGTTTAGGGTTTCCTTCATTGAAAAAATCCACCCTCAAACACCCACTATAAACCTCCAGTCCTTAAAGCTACACTGTATCAATGTAGGCACTTCACACCTTAAAAACAATGTTGCAGTTTTGCGCAATTTCAGCTCTTTGAAGGTTCTGAACTTTAAAACAGGGAAAGGAAAGCCCTGGAGCCTGTATTTTAAAAGCTGTGTCCCTCCTCCCCCCTTCTTTGCCATTGCTGCTGCTCCTGTGCATGATTGATCAGCCTCCGCCAGCCGAAGGAAGATGCTCCGCTGCCGCTGCCCACATTGCAGGAGCAGGAGCAGCAGGATTGATTCAGCGCGGGGCTTATCCAGCAGTACGAGGGGTGAACGGCAGGCGCCCCCCGCCCGCCATCCATCTGACACCTCTCTCCTCCTTCCCCACCAGACCGCCACCCCGCCTCGGTAGGGGATGTGCGGCCAGTGCCTTGCCTCAGCCGCCGCTCTACCGGAGCCCGATGTCAGCACTGGCGAAACAGCTGCTCCTTTCTCCACCACCGCCTCCGTCTCCTACCGCTGCTGGGGAAATGAAGCGACACCCCCCATCCTGCTGCGGGCGGGGGATGCCTGCCATTACCCCTTGTAGGGGAAGGGAGGGGAGAGAAGGACAATAGGAAGGAAGGAAGGAAGGAAGGAAGGAAGGAAGGAAGGAAGGAAGGAAGGAAGGAAGGAAGGAAGGAAGGAAGCCTGCCTTTCCTCCAAAGATGCCCACTCAGGAAATATAATTCTCCTCTTTCTTCCATCACAACAGCCCTGCGAGGTAGGGTTGGACCAAGGTCTCTCAGTTAGCTGCCACAACTGAGCCAACATTTGTCGTTGCCTACTTCCAGGGACTAGCTAGGGCTCCAACCAACGACCTACCACTGAACGTCAGTCACACACACACACACACGCACGCCGCACACACTCCATGGGCACCCTTTGGTGCAGTTTTTTTGGCAGAGATACAGCAGTGGTTTGCCAGCCAGAGGCTGGGGCTCGAACCAACGACACTCCGCCCTCCTAGCGGTTTGCTCTCCCACATCTGTGCCGAGAAGAGACGCCTGGACAAGAGCGGGAATTCAGCCTGGGGCGAGGGCGAAGCCCCTGTCATTGTTAATCAGTGTTGCGATTTTGCGCAATTCTGCCTCTTTAGAAAGGGAAAAGGAGGAGCAGCAGCTTGGCGCGGGCGGGAAATGAATTCACCTCTCCCCCCGAAAGTGGACTGAAGCTGGATCAGACCTTAGGTGTGACCACAGCCCTATGGCCCCGGGCTCCTGCCAACCACGGCTGGTCCTTGCTCGGTGGCTGCCCGGTCCCTGCTCGCCCTGTCCGGCTTGTGGAGGCGGAGCGTGATCTGGGCTGCCCAGCGAGTGCCAGCCCGCAGCGGTGCCACTCCCGTCCTGTCCCGGCTGCCCTGCCCACCTTGAATGGAGCCAGTGTGCGCCGCTGATGAGCACTGGTGCCCACCCTGGGCTGGCCGGCCTTAGGCAGCCGCTGCCGCAAGAGCAGCGCGAAACAACAGCCGGCGGGAGCAAGAGCGGCGAAGGGGAAGGCAAAGTGGGGGAGGCGGGGAAAAAGGCCCTTCTGTGCCTACTGGTGCCTTCTGCAGCCGCCCTGCCCGGCTGGAGGCGTTGCGAGGCAAGGACTCCTGGGCATCCGCCTGCTGCTGGCAGCAGCTGGGTAGCAGGGGAAAGGAGGAGGGCCCCCAGGAAAGGGAGACCCCCTGGGGATGGGGGGGTTGGCAATCTCTCCCCCCTCCCTCTCAAGCAATGCTTGGGGGGGGCTTGGGGAGAGAGGGCTACACCTGATGCACTTCAGCCTGCCAGCTGGGGCCTTAAGAGAAAGGCCCTGCTCTCTGTGCAGGGGAGCTTTGTGTGAGGGTGTGTGTGCGTGCGAAGGCGAGTGAGTGAGAAAGGCCCTGGTCACACCTAAGGTTTAATCCAGCTTCAGTCCAACTTCAGAGCGGGGGTGGGGGCACTTCAGCAAAGTGAGCATAATTTTCTTACCATATTATCTATCCTAAAGGGGAATTTTCTTGTCACTTTGCTGATGTATTCTCTTGCTCTGAAAGTGGACTGAAGCTGGATTAAACCTTCAGTGTAACCACAAGCCAAGGTTTTAATCCAGCTTCGGTCCCTGTGAGGTGGGGGGCAGCTGTGAGAGCTCAGAAGGGAGCTGTGACTAGCCCAAGGTCACCCATCTGGTTTCATGGAGGAAGAAGAGTTGGCTTTTCTACCCTGCTTTCCTCACTTATTGAAGGGGACTCAAAGCAGCTGACAAACCTTCTGTTCTTCTTCCCACAACAGAACACCCAGTGAGAGCTCAGAAGGGAGCTGTCACTAGCCCAAGGTCACCCATCTGGTTTCATGGAGGAAGAAGAAGAGTTGGCTTTTCTGCCCCACTTCTCACCCCCATTTAAGGGGACTCAAAGCAGCTGACAAACTTTCTGTTTTTCTCCCCACAACAGACACCCTGTGAGGTGGGTGGGGCTGTGAGAGCTCAGCAGAGATCTGTGACTGGCCCAAGGTCATGCAGCTGGCTTTGTGGAGGAGTGTGGAATCAAGGTTACCAGGTATTCCCAGATGAGAGTCCAGCTCCCTAACCACTAGTCCATCTGTTTCATTTGTGGACTTTCTTCCCTTCAAGCATACTTTCCTGAGTCCTGGTTTTTATTGGTCTCAATCCATTATAGGCTGTGGTCACACCTAAGGTTTAATCCACTTTCAGTCCACTTTCAGAGTGAGAGAATATATCAGCAAAGTGGCAAGCTGTTTTCTTTTAGGGTAAAATTCACCTCTGGGAGAGATAACGTGGAAAGAAAATTACTGGTCACTTTGCTCATGTTTTCTCGCTCTGAGGGTGGACTAAAGAAACAGCTTTTTCCTCCCCACATTCAGGCAAAGTTATGGCTTTAATATGTTTAATATGAACACATTAAAACCAATGTGTTGTGACCCGCACTGAGACCCTTGTGTATAGAGTGGGATAAAAATATGAATGAATGACACCCCAGCACAGCCACCCTATGCCTCTTTAATGTTTAAAGCCCCGGTCCTTTGATACAGAATCTCAGCTGTATTACTTCCTTTCACTTTCTAAAGGTCTGACGTTTTGAAATTGCGGAAATTTGCAACATTGTTAAGAGTGAGCTGGAATGCTGCGGGTGAAGGATGAGAACAGAGGGGCGCGTCCGTCCGTCTGCTGTCGGCTGAGAAGCGGATGGCTTGGAGGCGAGACGGGCACATGGTGCCGTGCCAGGTGGGCTGGCCTGTCTGCCAGGCGGAGGGGAAGGGAAGGGAAGGGTGGTGGAGGGGCTGCTTGCCGATGCGCGACTGCAGGAGGAGGAGGAGAGACAGCATCGGACAAGCCCTTCTCGGGGCGCCTCCAGGGCACCACTGTGCGCTGCTGAGAAGAGGAAGGGAGGGGAGAGAAGGTGCCGGATCGGGCAGGGGGCATCCCAATGACAGCTGATCAGAACAAAGAGGCAAAAAAGGCTTGTATGACGCACAGGGAAGGGAGGGTGGGATCCTGGCAGGGAAAACCAATCACAGAGAGAGGGTGGGCAATGGGCGGGAGGACAATGCTGCCATGTGGACTCCGAGTATTGATCCCGCGTTAAGGCTGCAATCGGAACTGGATCAACTTGCAAGTCGTGTGGACAGCTTTGTTCCGTTTCTTTTATTTCGAATTCTTTAAACTGAAATATCGCATGCCGTGAAGACGTAGCCAAACTTTTTTCATTGCTATGAAAAAGAGGGCAGTCCTTTAATTTTAACTGCTTGCTTTACTTTAAAGTCCCTTCTTTGCTAGCAACGTTGTGAAAGGATTAATGGAAGCTTTTAAAAAAAAATTCCATTCTGTAGCAGACTTGCTCACTTTCATTCCTCATTTCAGCTCCACCAGAACAAGAGAGACAGTCTGTTCATCTCTGTAAGTCTAGCCTAGTTTTTGGATATGACATTATTGGTCACATAGCTGTGCAATGTAATCGAAAAGGTCAGTGGTTATTCCAAGCTTCACCCATTCTTACATTCTGTCCTTAACCTTCCAGAACGAGTCTTTTGCAGTTAAACGAATCACATATTAGGTAAAACAAACACAAAAATAATGTCAAATTGAAGGAAAGCAAAATGATGTGGAGTTAAATTCAGACTGACACTGAGCAAACAGCTCTGGCTTCTGTCATTATCCCTGTTTTGAAATAAGCACGGATTGCGCTGTATGGCTCCAATTAGCTTCAGACTGGCAGATCTTAACAATATTGGCTCACTGAAGTCTGCACCTCAATACAAGCACAACCAGTATATCAACCAGAAAAGCACTATATGAATTCTGGGTGTTTTCACAGCTGGGTAAAGCACAAAAACTAGCACACAACTGGGATGCATTTTGGGAACGCCCCCCAAATTTGCCCATCGTTTCACCATGTGCCAGGCAACTGTGATCGCCTCTATACTAGAGGCACTTACCCTGCTGGCCTTTGGTGTGGTGGCTGGGCAGTCTGCATTTGTGCTGCATCACAGTACCACACACACCTTTTGCTTGGAAGAGGTGTGAAGGATGAATGCTGGAAATACTAGCCACATGCCAGTAGTGGCTATCTGCCCAGGGGACAGTCTGGCCCACGCAGAGCCACTTCTGAAATGAAAAGGGCTCCGTGCAGTGAAGATACTCCATGTGGGAGCATCTCCCAGCTGTCCCTCCAGGCCGAGTGTGAAAACGCCCTCTGACCAAGATGTAAGTTCTGCCATTTTTTAATTGGGCTGATCTGCCGTAAATGTGTACTGTTAAGAATCCTCAGAGAAGCAGCTGTAGATGGATCATGTGTGTGGTGAAGCCAACTGCAGTCCATGAAAGCCCATGGTATAATCTATTTCCTAAGAATGCCTCTAGGTGGCAAAAGCCAGTGCTGAATCTAAAGAACCTGAATCTGGGGGTGCTTCCGCACATGCCCTTAAACACCCATTAAGGACATATGTGGAAGCACGCATCCACACAGCGGCACCTCTTTAAGCCGCTTTTAGTATGGAGCATCCACACAGTAACACCCATTAAGCACACATGTGGGAAACCGCGTCCGCACAGCGGCACCCATTAAGGACGGAATGGGTAGACCGAGTCCGCACAGCGGTACCTATTAGAGACAGATAGGGGCGGCCACATCCGCACCTATCTGTCTCCACTGTGTGCTTAATGGGTGTTAAAAAAACACCACATATAATGTGCCCTTAAAGGGTGTTTCACTGTGAAAACGCATCCGTTTAGGATGCGTCTGCACAGTGAAACTCTGCCTACCCGGGGCCCTCCTCCGGCCCGCCATGATTGGCTCCTTGAGCCTCCTCTTGGCTCTCCACCCCTTTTGCTGTGTCAAATCTTGCTCTGTTCTGATTGGATGCCATTGTGTCACTCAAGGGAGGCGGGGGGGGGGTGTTTTTGGTTCTTTTTTAAAACGAGCTCCCCTACCACATCACCTCTCCTTCCTTTTTTATGTGTTTTTCTTCTCTGCCTGGTTAATTTGTTAAAAAATAACTTTGCTGAAAAACACTAGATAGAGGAATCATACACATAAACTGAGGAGAGAACGGGAGGTACCTCATGAACTCTGTGCGTGCCAATTGCCCAAAGGAAAGCTCGGGACCCCCCCCCACACACACACACAGCATGGTTCACCCTCCTTTAGCCCATCCCCCCCAGCTCACACTGAGGAAGCGAAGATGGCCTGGAATGCCAGGACAGACTGAGTCCTTGTCAATCCTGTAAAAATGACAACTGTAATTAAGATGATCTAACGGAATAGGCCAGCTTGGAAAATGAATTAAATTAAAATAATGTGAGTAACACAATCAGAAGATGAACTCAGGTTGACCTAAACTACTTGTGTGACTGGGGCCCAAGTGAGCTCATTTTGGAAGTTTGTGGGCAGACATGAGGGTAATGGGAACTAAACTGGGAACTCAGCATCACTGCTGGATTTCTTGTAATAGCAATATATTGGGCAATCGCCTCACTAACCCAGAACTCTGTTGGGACGTCGCAGTTATGTTGCATATTTTAGCCCACCTCTGGAGCCACCCTAAGATTTTAAGGTAGCATAAAACTTCTTGTATTTGTTTCTAAAGTGTTTTTCAAAATGTGCATGAAACTCACATTGTTCAAGGAGGATAAATATATCCTATAAATCTTAAAGGCACTTATTACTTCCCAAACCACTTTTAGGGCCTTTCTGCACACGCCGCCAAAAATGGATCTAAAAGATCCGTTTTCTAGCGAAACATTTTTAAAGGGGAATCTGTTCCAAACAGGAACGGTTTCTCGGAGACCCCGCATGTACGCACACGCGCGGGGCAGCAGCGGCAGGGCCGGATTTGGAAACGGTTTGGGGTGGGTGCAGTGCGAATGCACCAGCACCCATCCCAAACTGGCCCTGCCAGCACCTGCCTAGCTGTCAGAGAGGCAGAGCGCATGCTCTGTGACTCTGACAGGTGGGCGAGTCTGGCAGCCAGCTTTCCTGCCTTCCCTCTGCCAGAGAACCAACGATCCTCCGTTCTCTGGCAAGGGTAAGCCACCCCCTACTCCTACTCTCACCCCCACCCCACCGAGAGTCCCTCCGACTTACCCGATACGTCTGTAGCTCAATTCTGAGGCTGGCAGCGCCGTCGCCAATCGCGCATGTGTGTGCCGTGGCCCTGCCGGTCCCAGCAGCCCATGACTACATGCGCTCTGCCTCTCTGACAGCTGGGCATGCGCCAGCAATCCAGATTTTCCCCCTCCGGTGCGGAAACGTTAGTTTCCAAACCATTTTAAGGGGAAAAGCCAGATGTAAGACCTGATTTTTTCAGGTCTTACATCTGGGTAGGATTCGGCGGCAAAACCGGTTTAAACAACCGTTTTTGCCTGCCGATATGTGGACGTGCGGATCCCACGTCCAAATCCTTCGCCGAACTGGCTCTAAGTGCGTTTTTAGAGCCTGTGCGGAAAGGTCCTTACATTAAGCATTTGAGCAGGAAGGCTCTATTTATGAAGGCTTCTGACAATTTCATTTAGATAGTTTGTTGTAAACCAGGAGATAACACCACTGCAAAGTAAACTATTCAATTTACAGTCGCAGCTACAGTGGAAAGATGTAACCGAAGCAGGTCCAAAGCCTGCCAAGCCTAGGGAATTAACTGGATGTCCAGAGCCAAGGAACATTCTGGGTAATTGAAGTTGTCTCCTTCCCAATTAAGAATAAAATAAAAATAAAAACACAGTATTTCTTTTAAAAAAGATCCTTGGTTTAATAAAATAGTAAGGGTGCCTACAACCTCCCTCATGCATCAGAGAGACACAAAGGGTTATTATCTTCCCTGCCCCCATCTTCCAACATTTCACTGCATGATCTTGGCTGTTCTGTACGATATATAAAAAGAAGCACTTTTCCACTTCACAACAGTATATATATATACAGTATATATATAATTTTCAACAATTTTATTATGTTTTGGTTTTTAAAAACTCAAAACATTATAGACTTTTTTCATAATGAAACATTTTCAGCTGGCTGCCCTTTACTGAACGCTCACTCTTGCAAGGGCAAGAGGGTCATTATTCTGTGTGGGTTCAGACGTTGTTGTTCAGTCTTTAAACTGTGTCTGAGACTTTGGCCTATTCATTAACTCGATCTGAGATTGCTAGAAGTCATTCTCAGGCCATCCTAGCCTTGCAGCACATCGCTCACGCCTTCCTCTGAGATCGACCTGAGCCTAATCTTGGCTCTCTCCCCTTTTGCGGCATCAAATCTACCTCCTTTCTTATTGGATGCCATTGTGTCACTCAAGGCAGGTGAAGATGCGTGTTTGTGGTTCTTTTGAAAGCCTGCTCCCCCACCTTTTTATGTGCTTTTCTTCTTCATGCAATTAGTTTTTTAAAATAATAATAAATTTGTGTAAAAACACTATGGTGAGGCCACATTTGGAATATTGTGTACAATTCTGGTCACCACACCTCAAAAAGGATATTGTGGAACTGGAAAAGGGGCAGAGAAGGGCAACCATAATGATTAAGGGGTTGGAACACAAAAAATGTGCATACTAAAATAACAGTTATGGAAGAATGCTTTGAAATGGTCTCCTTTGCCAGCAGTAGGGCAGTCCAGCCGCTTGGGCTCAGATAGCAGCCAGATGCTGAACCATCATCGTGGGCTGAATTGTAATGTGAATGACCCTCGGCCTGTGCCATCAGCCACCCTTCCAGTCTTGGTCCCGATTGCTCAATATGGCCAAGATTCGACCGCACGGCAAGAATAACATGCACTGCGTAAAAACAGCCTTCGGTCTTGAAGGGGGCGTCCCCATGCCACTTTGGTACAGTGCTATAGCAGGATTGGTGCTGTGCGTCCCCATGGGGTTTTGATTTGGCACGCAAAAAGGGTGCCAAATCCCCCCATACAGCACCAACAGAGTGCCAGATTTGGCACCCTGGAAAATGAGTCTCTGCACTGTAGGGGGAGCCCAGCGCGCTTGCTTAGCAAGCTGGGAACCCTCATGGGGACGCTTGTGGGCTAATGGGGAGGAGTTTCTAGCTCATGTCATGGGTTGGGGTGTGCTTTTTGCTTCTTTTGCACTTCCGATCTATTAGGCAATATAAGGCAGGCTTGATAAGTTTACGGCGTTCCCCATGATTTTTTGCTGGAGCAGAGGTCTATAACTTTAGCTTAAATTTTTTTTTTAACAGCTGAAGCCGCAATTGAGCAGCAGTAGGCGCTTGACTTTTGTGCACCTCTGCTCCAGCGAAAAATCACAGGGAATGCCATAAACTTAAAATCAAGTCTGCCTTATATTGCCTAGCAGATCGGGAGTGCAAAAGAAGCAAAAAGCACACCCCAACCATGGCTGTCCGTGCCTTAGAGGTGGGCTGAGGAGCGAGGGGGTGGAGAGGGGGTAGAGCTGCTTCCCCGTGCCAGGGCTCAGCGCAGCTTGCTTGGGGACACCCCCATCCGCGCCACAGTAGCAACAGGAATGAACTGACTCCCAGCCTCCTAGGCCGTCAACAGGCTGAAGATGCTGCAGGGTTTGTGCTTGATGCTAAAACATGGGAGATAAATGGAGCAGCAGCAGCAGCTTTCTGGGGTAGGAAGGTGGCAAGTGAGGCACGCTGCTAGCTCTGCTAGCTGGTGGGCCAAATTGGGAGCAAGGCAGCTGGGTCCACCAGCAGCCTGGGCAGTGGCTTGGCTATCTGACTGTCTCCTCCTCCTCCTCCTCCTCTTCTTTCCCCCCATCCTCTGTGGCCAGGATGGAAACAATGATGTACATCACCGAAGCACAATGATGTACAGAAAGGGAGAGACTAGGAGAAAATGAACTCCCAGACATGCCCGGCGCTCTCCCACCTGAGGACAGCAGTGCCCACAAGGTCAGACATTAGTGGGACTCAAAACGACTGACAAAGCTTCTGTTCTTCTCCCCACAACAGACACCCTGTGTGGGTAGGTGGGGCTGTGGGAGCTCAGAAGAGAGCTGTGACTAGCCCAAGGTAACCCAGCTGGCTTCATGGGGGAAGGCGGAACCAAATCCGGTATTCCCAGTTAAGAGTCCAGCTCCCTAACCACTAGACCAAACTGGTTCAGAAAACATAAAGGCTTTAGGTCATCCTCAAACGCGTTCCTGCGCACCTGTGTGCAAATGGCTAAAGTGTCCCGAAGTTACTTAGGCCTTAGGTGTCCCCAAATGGCCACCTGATCCAGCATACCTGTAGATCTCTTTAAAGGGGTCCACTGGCATGCCAGGTGGTAGCAAACAGGACTACAGAGACATTTGGACATGGCATGCCTCCATGGTCCAGTATACCACTGGGGACCTCTTTCAGCAGCATACAATGTACACCTCTGAGATGATCCCCCAGGGACTCCGAGAACTTTTGCGTGTCAGAGCCTTTGGAGGCAGCTTTGTGCTTTGAAGCCAGAGTGGATTCTGGGCCAGGACAGCTGTCCCAAAATGAATTTTCCCATCTAGGGATAAATCCATTCACTATTGGGACAGATTCTTTGGACCAGATCAGTGCAGAATGCTTCCATCTGGTTCAGCCAAGGTAAGTATAAAAATGGCCACAGGCAAGGAGACATTTCACACTCCATTCACATTTTTTCCTGAATAAGCAATGGAATGAAACAATGATCTGCAAGTCAACTACAGAATGAGACATACAATTAGTTGCAAAATAAAAACCAGCTGAAGAAATATAGTAGCTTTTTTTTTCTGAGCACATGAACCTGAAAAGATACTGTTTATTTTATAAAACAAACAGCATTTGACTTCTGCTTGATCTCCAAGAACATCAACCACTGGGAGACGTCTATTTCCATTTTGCCATTTTGACACTGGAGCAGGCAGTGCAGAAGCTATAAACACAAAGCAGAACACATGACTTTCCATGCTAATTTGACAGTAAACAGTACTAATTTGACTTTGCAGCTGTTTATTGACAGCAAAATAATACAATTCAGTGCAGGGAACAGTAGCCAGTGAATTGGGGCTGAACAGCTTAAAAACCAAAGGAGCTAGGATAGCCAAAACCACTCATGCTACAGAATTCATATGTGACATCATGGATTTGTGGCTTCCCTTCCTCAGGGTATGCCAGTATTACTTGATGTTTGCAAAGGAGATCCCCTCCCTCATGTATACTAAGGTCTGCTTGGTTTTCACTGTGACATCCATGTTAGTGATGAGGACACGAAGGCATCGGATAATAATATGGAAACATTCCCACATTCTTCACCAGCAGGGAACATTTATCACTTGTAGGTATGTTCTGTTTCTTGAGTGGTGCATTTGCACCTCTCTAATCATTTTGGAAGGACAAATACTGAAGCTGAAGCTTAGATACTTTGGCCACACAACAAAAAGTCAGGACTCATAGGAAGAGGCTGGAAGAATTGAAGGCAAAAGGAGAAGGGGAAGGCAGAGGATGAAGTGGATAGATAGACTGAGTCATGGAAGCAACAAACTTTGGCAGGGAGTGGGGGGACAGAAGGGCCTGGTGTGCTGTGGTCCAGGAAGAAGAAGAAGAACTGGCTTTTGGACCCCGCTTTTCTCACCCATTTAAGAGGACTCAGAGCGGCTGACAAAGCTTTTCTAGTCTTCTCCTCACAACTGTCACCCTGTGAGGTAGGTGCAGCTGTGAGAGCTCAAAAGAAGAACTGTGACTAGCCAAAGTTCACCAGCTGGCTTCATGGAGGAGTGAGGAATCAAACCCGGTATTCCAAGATAGGAGTCTGGTTCCCTAACCACTAGACCAAACTGGCTCATGAAGAGTCAGATATGACCAAATGACTGAACAATATCACAAATAAATTCTGATATAAGAAAACAAAGGGGGATAGCGGAATGATTTATTGATTCTTTAGTCAAAATTCTTAACCAGTCAAAGGTGGAAAGATGCCTTTGACCAACAGGAAAGACAGGGAAGGGCGACATGGAGGTGGTGTAGCCTTGTATATTAAAGAAGAGATAGAATCTTATGAACTGGAATGTCCAAGTGAGTCTGGCTCTTCCACAGAAGCAGTGTGGATAAAAATACCAAGCCAAAAAGGAAGTCTAACAATAGGGACATGCTACCGTCCTCCCAACCATACGTCCGAAGGAGATGAACAATTGGAGAAGGAGGTAAAGGAGGTAGCCCATAAAGATAGGGTAGTTATAATGGGGGACTTCAATTATCCTCACATAGACTGGGTGAACTCCTGTTCAACTCAGGAAAGAGAGAGAAAATTCCTAGACCTGCTAAATGACTGTTCCGTGGAACAAATGGTCATGGAACCAACCAGGGGAAATGCAGTCCTGGACTTGATCCTAAGTAATGCTCAGGACCTGGTAAAGGACGTCACTGTAGCTGATCCAATTGGGAACAGTGATCACAATGCAATAACCTTCAACTTAAATACAGGGAGTAAGTTCTTAATAAAGTCTAACACAGAGACCTTAAACTTTCACAAGGGAAACTTCCCCAAAATGAGGAAATTAGTGAAAAGGAAATTGAAAGGGAAAGTCAAAAGAGTTAAATCACTTCAAAATGCATGGAGACTACTTAAAAACACAATAACGGAAGTGCAACTAGAATGCATTCCTAAAAGAAGAAAGGGGACTTCTAGGTCCAAGAAGAAACCAATGTGGCTCACAAATGCAGTAGATGAAGTCATTAGAAACAAGAAGAGTTCATTTAGGAAATGGAAGGCTTGTCCAAATGAGGAGAACAGGAGGGAACATAGACACTGGCAACACGAATGCAAGATGACTGTTAGGAAAGCTAAGAAAGATTTTGAGGAGCACATTGCTAAAAACATCAAAAGAAATAACAAGAACTTCTTTAAGTATATCAGAAGTAGGAATCCAACCAGGAGAGCAGTTGGACCACTAGATAGTAAAGGAGAGAAAGGGGTAATTAAAGAAGACACGGAGATTGCAGAGAGACTAAACGAATTTTTTTGCTTCCGTATTCACGGAGGAAGACAGAAGACACATGCCAGTAGCTGAGCCTGTGTTTTCTGAAGAGTTAAACTGTACAGAAATAACCAAGGAAGAGGTCCTGGCATGTCTTAATAAACTAAATGTTAACAAGTCACCGGGACCAGATGGTATTCATCCAAGAGTCCTTAAGGAACTCAAATGCGAAATTGCCGAACTTCTAGCAAAAATATATAATCTTTCCCTAACATCAGGCTCCGTACCTGAGGACTGGAGGGTAGCAAATGTAACACCAATCTTCAAAAAAGGATCCAGGGGTGATCCAGGCAACTACAGACCAGTTAGCTTAACGTCAGTTCCGTGTAAGGTGATGGAAACCATTATTAAAGACAAAATAAGTGTGCATATGGAAGCAGCAGGCATTGCTGAACAAAAGCCAGCATGGCTTCTGCAAAGGTAAATCATGCCTCACAAATTTGTTGGAATTCTTTGAGAGTGTCAATAAACACGTGGATAAAGGTGAACCAGTAGACATTGTCTATCTGGACTTTCAGAAGGCTTTTGACAAAGTCCCACATCAAAGGCTACTGAGTAAACTCACCAGCCATGGAATAAAAGGACAGGTTCTGTCCTGGATTTGTGACTGGCTTAAGGGCAGAAAGCAGAGAGTAGTAGTAAACGGCAATTTCTCAGGGTGGAAAGAAGTAAAAAGTGGGGTCCCTCAAGGCTCAGTACTGGGACCAATGCTTTTTAATTTATTCATCAATGATCTAGAAAAAGGGGTACATAGTAAAATAGCAAAGTTTGCTGATGATACTAAATTATTTAGGGTAGTAAAATCTGAAAGAGATTGCCAAGAGCTCCAGAGGGATCTCTTAGCATTGGGTGAGTGGGCAACCAAGTGGCAAATGTGCTTTAATCTTAACAAGCGTAAAGTAATGCACATTGGGGCCAAGAATCCAAATTACGTCTATAAACTGATGGGGTCTGAGCTTTCTGCAACACGCCAGGAAAGGGATCTCGGGGTTTTGGTGGACAGTTCAATGAAGGTGTCAACCCAGTGTGCGGCAGCAGCAAAAAAAGCAAATTCAATGCTGCGAATAATTAGGAAGGGAATAGAAAATAAGTCAGCAAGTGTCATTTTGCCCCTTTATAAATCTATAGTGAGGCCACATTTGGAATACTGTGTACAATTCTGGTCACCACACCTCAAAAAGGATATTGTGGAACTAGAGAAGGTGCAGAGAAGGGCAACCAGAATGATTAAGGGTCTGGAACACCTCCCTTATGAAACCAGGCTGCAACGTCTAGGCCTCTTCAGTCTGGAGAGACGGCGTTTGAGAGGGGACCTGATTGAAGTATATAAAATTATGCACGGCATAGAAAAGGTGGATAGAGAAAATTTCTTTTCTCTATCGCACAACACTAGAACCAGGGGGCACTCTATGAAGCTGATGGGTAGGAGCGTAAGGTCTGACAGGGGGAAGTATTTCTTCACACAGAGGGTCATCGGCCTATGGAATGTGCTGCCAGAAGAGGTGGTGACAGCTACCCGTCTGGATGGCTTTAAGGTAGGGTTAGACAAATTTATGGATGACAGATGTATCAATGGCTACTAGAACGAATGCCTAGGTGCATCTTTCGGGCTGAGGGGGGGGGGAGGAAATGGGGCGCTTCTAGGGCCATCTGCTGGGACTTGAGAGCAGGAGAAGGTTTGTCCTTGTCTCTGCTTGAGATGCCCATGAGCATTTGGTGGGCCACTGTGTGCGACAGGATGCTGGACTAGATGGGCTGTGGCCTGATCCAGCAAGGCTTCTCTTATGTTCTTATGTTCTTAACAGCATTCTATAAGGAGAGGACAGCTGCACTGCATGGAAAATATAAGCTGAGCAAATACCACCAGATCTTTGACTCAAGGGATTGCCAAGCTGTACGCTGCGAGGAATAACAAGCACCTCTTTTGCTCTTTTCCCTTCTGTTCTGCTTTTGAGCCAACAGTCAATCTGATCTGGGGAAATTCTTCTAAGTCTAGATGTGCAGTCCCAGTCGGATAATGCATTGCCGTGACGATCCATCGATCGTTGTGTGTGACGCCTCAATCAGGGCTGCACATTCCGCTGTGCAATGTAAGCGTGTCTGGACGCAGCCCTGGATTGTTGGGGCCAGATGTTGGTTATTAAAAATGATGTGATAAGATGCATATGCTGCATAGAGCAGGCAGCTACTCTGGCTATTGAGTGCTGAAAGTACAGGAAGTGGAACCAGCCGTGGGCCAAGACTCCCTTACTAGGCACTACTTTGATTCCTTGGAACCCTAGGCAGAGTTAGTTTAAATCCAGATCCGTTCTCTTCCCCTCGACAGCTGTTTCTCGACTAGCTGTCAGACTTGTCCTGGAGTAACGTCATATTCATAAGCACACGCTTTGCTGAGACTGTTAAGCTGCAGTGCCGAGGCCCAAGGAGGGGGCCCTTCAGCCTCACCTATTCTGTGTTTTACATGCTCTGGATGCTTTACAGTCAGGTGTTTTCTACCACAATGGACAGTTCTGCTGTTAAGCTGTTTGTCATGTTTGTCCTTCATTTTAATAAAGATTTCTAGTTGTTTTCAAATACTACTTTGTCTGGGAGGTTCTACGTTGCCTGCCTGCCATTTTTATGGTTCACCTAAGTGGATTTGCTATTTTAAAAGCTTTTTTCCTGCTTTTAACGCTGTCAAAAAATCTAAATGATACGGCTGCAAAATAATGCAAAATGAAGTTAAGCAGATTTAGGGCAGTTCACTGTTCAGTGGATTCAGACAATTTAAAATCAGTTTTATCCCCAAACTCCAACATTGTTTTATCAGATATATATTTGTTCTCTCACTCTCCCCCCTCTATACATATACCCAAGAACAAAGAGAATGAAAGACATGTGTGGAAAACTCTTGCTGCAACTCTATGCATAATTCTTGTATATAAGATAAATAAGTACGTAGCAAATCTGACCAAAGGCCTCAGAGACTGCCAGACTATATTGACTTTCCTGCCCCGCAAATCTTGGTTATTGAAATTCCTTATATTTTTATTTGATGTATAGATAGACATATATAGATACCGTTTAGACAAAGCTGTCCAGCTCTGCAATAGTGTAGCTTTTCTACCCCACTTTTCTCACCCATTTAAGGGGACTCAAAGCGGCTGACAAAGCTTTTTTGTTCTTCTCCCCACAACAGATACCCTGTGAGGCAGGTGGGGCTGTGAGAGCTCAGAAGAGAGCTGTGACTAGCCCAAGGTCACCCAGCTGGCTTCATGGGGGAAGTCGGAACCAAATCTGGTATTCCCAGTTAAGAGTCCAGCTCCCTAACCACTAGACCAAACTGGTTCAGAAAACATAAAGGCTTTAGGTCATCCTCAAAGAGAAGTTGCAAGGATACAGCCCTCAAATAGAAGGACTGCTGCAGTCTATGGACATTTCTAAACTTATATTTCTGCCCTGCTTAGGAGGACTGGGCCAGGCTGATGTACTTCCAGCAGATGGACCATTTCAACTGTCCCCAAACAAGCCATTTACACTTGGGGACCAGTTCTGGAACAGCCACTATGTCATCCCCTGAATATCATACGATCTTTAGAGCCAACCTTTGCATTCGCCAGAGACTTTAGTTGTTAGCTTTGGAGACCCTGTGAGACCCATGTTTTGTGGCCCAATTTTGTGTGCTGCCCAAATGGATTCCTTGGATAAACCAACCCTCAGAGGCATGTACCCTTCCACATATCTCCTGGGCTGGCTTACTCACAAGATGGCAATAGATTATTTTTAAAAGTCCTAGCACTGTCCTGAGGCATTTTTGCACTTCCCTTCCTATCTGTGATGACACAATGTTAACTAGTGCCTACATTTGCAAGTGCTAGGTAACGACAGCCCAAGTCCCATGCAACTGGTCACTCACCTGGGGCCGGTCATCTCCTGGGAGCTGCCATTTTGGCTCTAGCACACTCCGTGACTGCATGTACATCAGCACTGTCACCGTGATGATGCTTATGCTCTGAGCACATGCAGTCATGTCTATGGTGGTCTGAGCTGCCAGTGCGCTTGCTCGGTACCTCAAATGACCCCAGAGCGCTGGAAGAAGAGTGAATGGTCACTGCCTGGACGCTTAAGGTAAGTGTCTGGTAAACATTGGTTAATGTGTGGAACTCGATTTTATGCTCCACACCTCATCAACGATTAATGAACTTATGGTGAGGGTGGGCATGCTCCACATGCGAATGCTCTTCACCAGAGGTTCACTAATTCTTGACTAGAGGCCATAGTACGAATAGGCCTCAGGTCTCGGCAGCCATTTTGGGCCTATACTAGAGGGGGTACGGCCTCCTGCTTTGCACCAGACTGCCTAAGTGAGAGATACCCGGAAGCCAAGCTGACCACACAGTGTGCTGCACCAAGATTCCAGTAAGTTAAGAAAGCTCCATTATCTCAAACTGCTGATATCCATGAAAAATTATTTTCTAATTTCTTGAGCTGTACAATAGCACAGTGTCTGCCGTGGAAAGTAATTGGAGTTTTCAGTGGCTAGTACATGATGAGAAAAAGGCAAGATGAATTTTTAAAAATCACAATAACTGACCACAATTTCAGATGGTAAATAATTACTGAAAGAAGACAAATAAGGCATCGTTCAAAAGCAACATCTGGACTGGCTTTAAGTCACACTGAACTTTCAAGGTAAGCACAGGATATGGCTGTAATAAATAAATGAAATCAGCAAGTCTTCGGAGGCAAAAGAGTCACTTGTTATTTCCTCCTCTACACAAATTTCTTTGTAAGAAATGAATAAGAAGGTTGGTTGCCTCACCCATGAGAGCTTGGGAAGAAAGCCTTTTCTTTTTAAAATTGTTCATCAGTGCTCTCCAATAAACATCCTGGCCAATACTTTATTTTGGTGTTTATCAGGTATTTCCATTAGTCTTCCTAGTGGACTGAGAATTTTTGGTGATAATGATTATGGCAGCGCTCGTTCTGCGTGTTTTACAATGGTGTTCATAGAATTCCACTTCTACCCTCAGAGCATGTGTGCAGAATTCCCACCAGAAATCTAACTAACACCCTCAGCCTGCTGACAGCTTAATAACGTGACAAAGTTCAGGCTCGTTCAGTGTCATGGACAGGAATGTAACGGGGCAGCTCTGACCTGGCGCTTTCCAAACAGCACACAGAGAAGGACGCAGTGCTTGACAAGTAACCTTTCCTTTGCCTTTTCAAATCCATCAGTTCGACCCAGTGCCACGCAGAGGCCACGCCACTGTTAAAATGCTAAATTGAGTGGCAGATCCATTGAAGGCTCTGAGGCGGGACTTTTAGTTTTCTTATTATTATTATTAATAATGAAGATATTGCCTTGCATCACATTCTTGGGTATTTCTGCAACAATAAATCACTTAAGTGCAGATCAGCAGCAGGGATAAATCACAAAATAAACTCAACTTCAAGACAGCTGTCAAACCCAACTCTCCATAAATGTACTGCAAAGCTAAAGGAGGTACAGATGGAGGACAGGGGTCATCTGAGAAACAAAAGAAGGAAAAGTGGATGGCTTCAGTGAAAGCTGAGAGTCAGGATAAAATGTCAGGCCAGGGCTTGTGGCTTAGTTGCGCAGCAACCTGAAACAAGTTTCAAACATACTCTCAGGTGCAGCTTCAAAAATGGGGCGATCTTGCCCTTCCCTTCCCGTCCACAGAATGGGAAAGGAGTTTAATCACCCAAGGTTAACTAGTGCCCACACTTCAGAGTGTGAGGTAACTACAACCCACACCCCACGCAATAGGTCACTCACCGATCCTGGGGCCGGTCCTCTTCAGGGGGCTGCCATTTAAGTGTGGCATCCTCCACAACTGCACATGTGTCATGACAATGCTAATGCTCTGTGCAGTTGCTGGTGTGGCAGTTCTGTTGACCTCCTTATCCAGCAGAGGTGTGGATGGTTTCCAGCTGGACACCATCAGGTGAGTTGGGGTAAAGGTTGGGAAAGGCGTGGAGCATGATGTTGTGCTCCACACCTAGTGCATAATTAGGGAACTTCCTACTGAAAGGCACCTGGAGGCTGTAACAGCCTGCTCAAGGTGCGAGTGCTCTTTGCCAGAAGTTGTGTAATTATGAACTAGTGGAGTCTTGGCCCTGGCTGATGAGTTCAAAAACAGAGTGCTAACCCAGGCTCTGTTGGAACTGACCTGACTGGTATGGTATAATAATATCATATCTATCAGGAGAAGATCAAGCATGACGGGCACCATCTGCACGTCAGCCACCACTAAAGTCTTGAACTGGACCACCCACACTTGAAGTGTGGATAGCTAGGCCCAGGCGGGCTGGATCACCCTGGCAGTAGATTGTGGCAATACCCAGTGCATGCCTGAATGTTGCCATGGTGATCGGGATGCAGCGTGTGCCTGCACAGCCACCACACTGCCAAGCCCACTTGCAGCATCACATCTGGGTGTGAATGCTGTTGCCCAGGAGCCACCTGGCTGCTCCCAGTCAAACTGTGAACTGTCAAACTGCTAATTAGCATTGGGGTGGTCTTGATGAGATCCAAGGCAGTGGTGGCAGAGGCTGTGTGCAGACACAGTTACCCAGTGAGCAGAGAAAACACTCACTAGAAGGTATTATCTTGAGTCATGGGGACGCTCCTGGGTTATTAGGGGAGGAGGTTGGCGATGACATCATTAGTGGGCAGGCTTTTGCTTGTGCTCGCTGTGCTCTGAAGGGCTCCTGCCCCATAGGCAGCTGCCCCAGGGTGGGTGCCCGGATGCCCGGGCACATTTGTGCCGGCTGCACAAGCCCGATCCAGCCCGTGCAGCCTGCAAGAAGCGGGGCAAGCGGCCTGACAGGGCTGCCCGCCCCTTGGGTGCTCACACCCAATGGGAGGCAGCCTCGCCGGCCGTATCCCCGCCCCTGGCCGGCCTTTGCCGGCTAACTTAGTGCTGAACGCTTTTAGCATTCGCACACAGGCGTGCCGGAATGCATTTACACGCATTCCTGCACTCCTGTGTGTGAATGCTGAAAGCGTCCTAAAGTGTCTTAGCCTCTTGTCTCTGCTTGAGATGCCTATGAGCATTTGGTGGGCCACTGTGTATGACAGGGTGCTGGACTGGATGGGCTGTGGCCTGATCCAGCAGGGCTTCTCTTATGTTCTTATGTTCTGTAGCTCTCAGGAACCTTTCACAGTACCAAGGAAGACTGATGTGAACATGAGGCTCACTGTAAAGTGGAGGTGTGCTTGCTGTCATGCGGACATGCGCACCTCCAATAAAGTCAGAGCCATGGCTTCAAGCCATGAGCCCCTTTGCCGTCATATTATGCCCCCCTTTTATCTTTTTCCCTCCTTATTTATGGTGTGTGTTGTGATTTTGGAGGTGCAACCTGGACATGTTTCTCAAGGATTTCCCCTGTCATCACTGCACTGGGCAGGACAGGGCATGGTGATGTCAGCCAGGTTTCCTATCAGGGGAAAGGGGGTGGGAAAAAAGGATGCAGTTTCCCCGATGCAGGGGTTTACTGGGTTTGCTTGGGGACAGGTGGATTCGGCTTGAACCCCGCGCTCTCCTGAATCGCATGGGGACATGTTAATTCGAACTACAATGCAGATTACGGATGCCCTGATTCAGCAGCAAGATAACTGGAGCCCATGTGGACGCAGCCAAAGACTCTTGCTCAGTGGAATGGTATATTCGTATTCCCTAAAAACTTCAACATTCTGGGAGTGAAGGGTGTAAGGTTGTAGGAGGTCCCACTGTCCTCTTAGGCAGCATCTCAGTGACAGCACAGATCTTCTCTGCCCTCTCTTTGCCCCTCTCCATAAAAGAAAGAGAACTCCGAACCAAAGGCAGAACAAGACTTGAATCAGAGCCAGATGAATGGGCCAAGAGGCTACATATGGAAATAGCAAATCTTGGGGCTGTGAAGGACGATAGTGATTTAAAGCTATTTATCTTGAAGTCTGAACCCTACAAAGGGCTCCATAATGCAAGAACATAACTAACAGCCTGTGATGGTTTATTTGATAAAGGGTGGTGTTAGTGATGGCAGTGTTTGCAGCGCATGTACAGCATGCACAGATGACATCACAAAGTGACAGTATTATTATTTCTTGTTCTCTAGTCCTCGTCCTTCTTCCTCTAACCCTTTCAGTTGTTCAGTCACTGTGTTGATGGAAAGGGACAGAACTCTGGTTGGATTTTAAAGACATAAACTCCAAGGCCATAATATGGCTTTTTTGATTTTGCTTGGAATGCAGCCTGTCCCATAAACAATTAGAATAATAGAGGCATGCAGCAGGTGGCTGGTCTCCGAGCAAAGATATACAACCTCCTTCTAAAATATAAACCGTGACCAGGGTCAAAAAAGAGAAGACGAAAACAAACAGATATAAATTGTTTAATATATATTGTTTTGTTTTAATGTGCTGAATTTAAGCGTTGTTACCCACCCTGAGACCTTCAGGAATAAGGAGGGATAGAAATACAATTAATTAATTAATTAATTAATTAATTAAACAATAATAGAAAGGAGGGAACACTGAAATTAAGGGTAGGGAAGACAGAAGAGGTAAGTCTTAAGACATATGAGATTGTTCAAGAGGATAGATTCTTTTTCTTTTTCTTTCAACACTCTTTTAACTTTATTTTTCATATCATTTTTGTTTCAAAATGGCCACATTAAGAGAAAAATATATTCAAACTTGTCACAAGAAGTGACAACGTGGCTTTAAAGTAAAAGAGCCACATAAAATTCCCCACAGATCTAGTTGACTTTACGCATTACAAAGTGCCTTGTGAAAAACTGTACTGCAATGATCTCAATCAGGATTTTGCTCCGTTTTATTCAGGAGCTTCTTCCCCTGTGGCAGTCTGCTGATCACAAGAGTGGAAGAAAGAAAAAAACATTTCCATTCTGTCACAACTATAAACCGTGACTAACATCATCCGTGTATGTATGTTGTAAGCAGGTACGCCAACTTTAACCCCGGGCATCCATTTTCTGCTGAAAGTTGGGCTGTGTCCAGACGCCTTTATACTGCGCATTGGAATGTGCACTCCTGATTAAGCTGTCAGACGTGATGATCAATCGATCGTTGTGGCGTTGCATTATACGACTGGGACTGCGCACTTACCTTAATAAGGGATCGACGACACTCGCAGCGCAGTATAAAGAAAATACGGAGCTCCAAGTCAATGCAGACAGGAGGGTGAGAAAAGCAGACAAGATGAAGGCAAAGCAGGAAGGTCGGCTCAAAATTTGATTGGCTGCCTCAGTCTGCGTGATGGTGCGCGCTTCCTCAACTTCTGAAGCTCCAGTGGGGAAGCTACGGAGCTGCCTTTCCAGCCGGGATGCCCAGTTGTCGCTGCGCAGTGAGTATACTGTGCTTTAATATTTACCTCTGGCTAGACCAGAGGCAGCCTTAGTCAATGTATATCCAAGATGTTAATAACTTTCTTTCCATCTATGAACCTTCATAGACCCATTGGCCATCATAAAAAGCCCAGAATAAAGGCAATAAGCAGATTTTTAAGTCTTGAGGCACCAAAGGTCATTCATCCTATTGGGATGAATGTATGCTGAGCTACTTCAATGGGACTCCTGCCACTAGATCCATTTCTCCCCTCCTCCAGCATCTGCTTGAGATTTCTGTGCTTATCTAAAGGGAGGTAGGATGCTGTTCTCTCCAGAACAAAATTTGCTGCCAAGGAGTGTCAAAACAGTACGAGGCCCCTTTGATTCATCCTCTGCCAAGGGGACTCCAGAGTTCTCTGGCTACTGCTTCTTCTTTTTTCTCTCCAAGCCCACAGCTAACAATTAAAGGCATCTGCTGGTAAATGCATGCACAAGATGTAAAGGGTGGGTGATGCCCAAGGTTTTGGTTCTAATATACTACTGATACTGAGCTATTATATATATATATTTAATTAAGTCAGTATGAACTATACATTCTCATTTGATCCACTACATTTACATTTAATGATGGATTCAGATGACTGAAAGCCACACGGTAGCAACTTATAATTTTACTATGTAGTAAAACCAGCAGAGTTAAAGTTACTTCGTAGGGAGGTCACAGTTGGCCACAATTAAACCCTATATAATTCCCTTGGCCCCTGTTTTTTCCTCAGATTTCTAAGCAGTTTCATTAGGATGGTAGAATTAGGCAGCATTTCCACTCAGGCACCACAGGATGCAATGAAATGCCCAGCTGTATGGCAGAGAACTAGGGAACGCTACAAGACCTGACTCACACACCAGTTTTAGGCTGACCTGAGTCAGGCCCAGGGCCCTGTAACTCACATTAATTTTATCTAAGCTGCATTCCAAGCTGGCCTACACCCACTGGACTGCCCTAAAATGTAAGCCTGGCATTCTGGTCTATCTTTTGCTTCCTCTTGTGTGAGGGGGGGGGGGGGCTGGCCTAAAGGAGGCAGAATCATGCTGCGGTTGGTGGGCCATCTTTCCTTCGGCCGATCAGCACATGTGGAGTTTGTGAGGCACCTCCCCCTCTCCTCAGTTTATGGGTAAGATTCCTTTCTCTAGCGTTTTTACACAAATTTAATTTGTATTTTTTTTTTATAAAAAATGCAAGGAGAAGAAAAGCACATAAAAAAAGAATGGGGCATGGAGGTGGGGGAGCAGGCTTAAAAAAGAACTGCAAACACACACCCTTGCCTCCCTTGATTTGATTTATAAATCTGGAAAAATTGCTGCTGTGCTGTGGTAAGTTTGGGAGGTAAGTCCTCTGGTTTTGGGAAAGAGTTTTGGGGGACTCTTTGGGGGAGTTCAGATAAAATTTAGGTCAGTTGAGGAGACTGCTGTGGTAGCTAGTTCAGGTTACTCTAGGTCAATTCCTGGGACTAGATTTCCTTAGTCCATAATGAAAAGCCTGGGGAAGAGGGGACTGTGGGAATGCTCCCCCGCTCGGATGGCAAACCTCAGCAGAAGGAAACATTCCAGAGCATGTCGACCCTTCTAATCTTTCTTAAGCATAAACATGCACCATGCCCAAGGACATGATCTACACAAATGGTTCACAAGGACATTGCTCACTAGCTCAGCCGGCATCTGAATGTTTCTAACCAATGATTTCTAACCAATGATTTATCCGGTTTTACCGATAATAATATATCCTGTGGAAAGAGATATACATAACTGAGTAGCCTAGTAAAGCAAGCAATTATCTTCCATTCTCGTGTCTGTGTCATTCATTACATGAGGGGACTACAGCAGAGGAATTCACAACTTCTCTCTCTCTCTCTTTTTTTTTTTTTTTGTATCAGTTTTTTAATAAGAAATCACGCCTTCCCATTGGGTCAGGGGAAACTGAAGAGAATACCCCTGAAGCATGGTTCCCTCCAAAGAAAACCTGCTTCCATTTCCATTTTGCTAAATAAAGTGGAGTATTTCTAAATCCAGCAGCGAGACCTCTTTTGATCCAAATACAGATAATCCATGTTTCAGGACCTTTAATCCTCAGAAACTGCAGATTCTTTTAAAACTTTGGGAACAGTGAATGCTCAAAATGGTCCCAAAGCTCATTATAATCTGTTTGGGAATGCACCCACTGAGTGCTTTCTCTATGCATGAAAGTACTGATATTAATATCTCAGTTTTTTATTTAAAAAAAATGAAATAAATGAGTAATAAATAAATACAAGTACCAAAGTATCATGACTAGTTGATAACACTGCAGAAGTGAGAAATTTTACTTTGGAATGGTAAGTGCGGTTTGGGAATTTTTAAAAGAAACACTCAAATCTTTTTGCTGCTTGAGGATCCAGACAAGTTAGATTAAAACAGGGAGAAGAAAGAGAAAAGGGGAAAGAAGAAGAAGAGTTGGCTTTTCTCACCATTGAAGGGGAGTCAAAGCTGCTGACAAACCTTCTGTTCTTCTCCCCTCCACAGATACTCTGTGAGGTAGGCGGGGCTGTAAGAGCTCAGAAGAGAGCTATGACTAGCCCAATGACACCCACCTGGCTTCATGGAGGAGTGTGAAATCAAACCCGGTCCTCCCAGTTAGGAGTCATAAGAACATAAGAGAGGCCCTGCTGGATCAGGCCACAGCCCATCTAGTCCAGCATCCTGTCACACACAGTGGCCCACCAAATGCTCATGGGCATCTCAAACAGAGACAAAGACAAACCTTTTCCTGCTCTTGAATCCAGGCAAATGACATTAGAAGTATCCTGCTTCTGCCCCTCCCCCAGCCTGAAAGATGTATCTAGACATTCGTTCTAGTAGCCATTGATACATCTGTCATCCATAAATTTGTCTAACCCTACCTTGAAGCGATCCAGACTGGTAGATGTCACCACCTCTTCCGGCAGCACAGTCCATAAACCAATGACCCTTTGGGTGAAGAAATACTTCCCCTTGTTGGATCCAACTCTCCTACCCATCAGCTTCATAGAATGCCCCCTGGTTCTAGTGTTGTGCGATAGAGAAAATAAATGTTCTCTATCCACCTTTTCTATACCATGCATAATTTTATATACTTCAATCAGGTCCCCTCTTAAACGCTTTCCAGACTGAAGAGGCCTAGACGTTGCAGCCTGATTTCATAAGGGAGGTGTTCCAGACCCTTAATCATTCTGATTGCCCGTTTCTGCACCTTCTCTAGTTCCACAATATCCTTTTTAAGGTGTGGTGACCAAAATTGTACACAATATTCCAAAAGTAGCCTCACCATAGATTTATAAAGAGGCAAAATGTGCGTGAGGGTGGTTGTTTTACATTAGCTTTTTGGTGGTGTGGGTGTATTTGTTGTGGGTAGTTGTTGTTGTATTGTGGACGGGACTATGTGCCAAGGCCAAGCAAGAGGTGGGAGGACTACAGGCCACTATCCCTGTTCAGGTGGGCAGGGGGAGATATGGTGCTGGAGGGCAGGAGAAGGGGTGTTAGATACCTTGAAGCTGTCACCCCTTCTGTTCTGTCTTCCAGCCAACAGAATCTGGGGAGACCTGCCAACCAAAAACCCACTACTCTAGCAGTGTTGCTTTTAAATGCCAGATCGGTCCGGAATAAAACATCAGTAATCCAGGATCTAATTCTTGAGGAAAGAGCCGACCTGGCATGTATAACTGAGACCTGGGTGGATGAACTGGGCAGGCCTGGCCTGACTCAGCTTTGTCCTCCAGGTTACTCAGTGCAACACTGTTCTAGAGTAGGGGGGAGGGGAGGGGGTGTTGCTGTGGTCTATCGGACTTCGTTCTCCCTCACCACGTGGCCAATTCACGCTGTTAACTGGGTTGAGGGGCTGTTTTTGCTGCTGGGCCAGAGAGACAGAATAGGGATGCTGCTGGTGTACCGTTCATCCCACTGCCCAGTATCCTCCCTATCTGAGCTGGCTGAGGTGGTCTCGGAGGTGGTATTGGAAGCCCCCACCATGGTGGTGTTGGGGGATTTCAACGTCCACGCCGAGGCCACACTCAGTGTACCAGCTCAGTTCTTTATGGCCTCCATGACAACCATGGGGCTGTCTCAGTTTGTATCTCATCCAACTCATACAGCAGGCCACACCCTTGATTTGGTTTTTGCCTCAGAGTGAATTGATGACTATCCGTTGATAGGAGAGCTAAGTGTCAGCCCATTGTCATGGATGGATCACTCACTGGTGAGGTTTGGACTTACAATGGCAGCCCCCCTCTGTGGGATGAGAGGACCTATTGAGATGGTCTGCCCCCAGAGACTTATGGAATCTCAACGATTCCTGAATGCCCTGGGGGATTTTCCAGTTGGCATATCTGGTGCTCCTGTCGAAGCTCAGGTCTCTCTATGGAATCGGGAGATGACCAGGGCTATCGACATGATCTCTCCCAAGTGCCCTCAGCCTGCTTGTAGAGCCCAGAAAGCTCCTTGGTATTCCATGGAGCTACAGGCCATGAACCAGGAAGGTCGATGGCTAGAATGCAAGTGGCATAAATCTGGCCATGAATCTGACCGAACACAAGTTAGAGCACACTATTGTGCCTATCACATGGCGGTGACACCGGCGAAAAGTAACTTTTCTCCACTGCCATTGCGTCCTCGAGTAGCCATCCAGCAGAGCTCTTTAGACTAGTAAATGGCCTTATCAAACCTGGCTCGATGAAGCGTGAGCCTCAGCCATCTAATATCTGCTGCAAGTTTTGCAAAGCACTTTGAGGACAAAGTTGCTCAGATTCGTAGGGGATTAGATGTCACAATTGGACGTAGTCCTGGGGAGGTGTCCGGAGAACTGTCTGGTCCAATTATTTTGGATCAGTTTCAATTATTGCGGCCTGAGGACGTGGACAAGCTGCTTGCAGGGGTGCAGCCGACAACATGCTCTCTGGATCCCTGCCCTTCCTGGCTGATTAAAGCTAGCCAGCAAGGTATGACCGGGTGGATCCAGGAAGCGATAAATGCCTCTCTGAGGGAGGAGGTGGTTCCATTGGCCCTTAAACAGGCTGTGGTACGCCCCCTCCTGAAGAAGGCCTCCTTGGATTCAGAAGATTTAAACAACTATCGCCCGGTGACTAACATACCTTTCCTAGGCAAGGTGCTAGAGAAGGTTGTTGCTGTTCAGCTGCAGGCATGCTTGGAAGAAACTGATTATCTAGACCCATTTCAATCTGGCTTCAGGCCCGGTCATGGCATGGAAACCACCTTGGTTGCCCTGGCTGACGATCTCCTCCGGGAGAAAGACAGGAGCAATGCTACCCTACTGGTTCTCCTGGACCTCTCAGCAGCTTTTGATACCATTGACCACGGTACCCTGCTGGAGAGGCTACGGAGTTTAGGAGTTGGAGGCTGTGCTTGGCATTGGTTCTGCTCCTATCTCCAGAACTGATCTCAGATAGTGGTGGTGGGAGAGATCAATTCAACACCCTGGGAACTCACTTGTGGGGTTCCCCAGGGGTCAATCTTATCTCCCATGTTATTTAATATCTACATGAAGCCACTGGGAGAGATCGTCAGGAGATTTGGAGTGAGGTGTCATCAATATGCAGATGATACCCAGCTCTATCTCTCTGTGCCATCTGAATCAGGAGAGGTGGTTGAAGTGCTTGACAAGTGCTTGGAAGCAGTAATGGGCTGGTTAGGGCCAATAAATTGAAACTGAATCCAGGCAAGACAGAGGTGCTGTGTGTTACAGGCTCTCGGGTCCAAGTAGTTGGGAGATACCCTGTCCTTGATGGAGTTGTAATATCCGGGAAGGGACAGGTGCGAAATTTGGGGGTACTCCTGAACTCTGCGCTAACACTTGAAGCTCAGGTGGAGGCCGTGGCCAGGAGTGCCTACTCCCAACTACGGTTGGTGCGTCAACTGAAACCTTTTTTGGACAGAGATGACCTGGCCACAGTTATCCACACTGTGGTAACCTCCAGGTTAGACTATTGTAATGCTCTCTACATGGGGCTTCCCTTGAAGACAGTTCGGAAGTTGCAGTGAGTGCAAAATGCAGCCGCCAGAATGCTGACAGGAACATCTAGCCGGACACATATCACGCTGGTTCTAAAAGAACTGCACTGGCTGCCAATTCACTACCGAGCCCAATTCAAGGTGCTAACTCTGACTTATAAGGCCCTAAATGACTTGGACCCCAGACATCTAAAGGAGCACCTTCTTCCATATCGACCTGCCCGCCTTTTAAGATCTGCAGGAGAGGCCCTCCTGGTTCTCCCACCACCTTCAGTGGCTAGGCGGATGGGCATCCGGGAGAGGGCCTTTTCAGTAGTGGCCCCCAGGCTGTGGAATGGCCTCCCCTTGGAGGTGGGTCAGGCCCCTTCTCTGTTTATGTTCAGGAAGGCGGTGAAGATGCACCTTTTCACTGAGGCCTTTGGCTAAATGCTCTCTAAGCTTCCCCCCTGCTAAAACTATTGTTTTTTAAACTGCTTTTGTATCATTTTTATTATTATTATTATTATGTAAAACAACAGTTACACACAGCAAACGAGATCACTATGCTGGATTTCGTATTATATCACTAGTCGGGCACTTCCCAAGCACCTAGGACTGCATGATGTATCGGCGAATTATGCGAGCAGACCCTAGTAAAGTGGCTTTTTGTAGTTGGCAGATGGATATCTTGTCAATGCCAATGGTTTTTAGGTGCCCGCTGAGATCTTTTGGCACCGTACCCAGTGTGCCGAGGATGACTGGGACCACTTTCACTGGTTTTCGCCAGAGTCGCTGAAGTTCAATTCTCAGGTCTTCATATCTGGTGAGTTTCTCCAACTGTTTCTCCTCAATTCTGCTGTCACCTGGAATAGCAACGTCGATGATCCACACCTTCTCTTTCTCAACAATTGTAATATCAGGAGTGTTATGCTCCAATTTTCGGTCAGTCTGAAGCCTGAAGTCCCAAAGTAGTTTTGCCTGTTCATTTCCAACAACTTTTTCTGGCATGTGATCCCACCAGTTCTTTGCCACAGGCAGATGATACTTTTGGCACAAGTTCCAGTGGATCATTTGTGCTACAGCATTGTGTCTCTGCTTGTAATCAGTTTGTGCGATCTTCTTGCAGCAGCTGAGTATATGGTCGATTGTTTCATCCACTTCTTTGCAGAGTCGGCACTTTGGATCTTCTCCTGATTTTTAAATTCTGGCTTTGATGGCATTTGTTCTTATTGCTTGTTCTTGTGCAGCAAGAATCATAGAATCATAGAATCATAGAATCATACAATGGTAGAGTTGGAGGGGACCTCCTGGGTCATCGAGTCCAACCCCCTGCTCAAGGCAGGATCTCCTAAACCATCTCAGACAGATGGCCGTCCAGTCTCTGCTTGAAGACCTCCATCGAAGGGGAACCAACCACCTCCCGTGGCAGCCTGTTCCACTGGTTGATCACTCTTACTGTTAGAAATTTTTTCCTAACATCTAAACTAAATCTTTTCCCCTGCAGTTTCACCCCATTGTTTCTAGTCCTTCCTTGAGAGAGTGAGAACAGCGCTGATCCCTCTGCCTTGTGACAACCCTTGAGGTATTTGTAGACAGCTATCATGTCTCCTCTCAGTCTTCTTTTTGTTAGACTAAACATTCCTAGTTCCTTAAGCCGTTCCTCATAGGACATGGTTTGCAGACCGTTCACCATCTTGGTAGCTCTCCTTTGAACCTGCTCCAGCTTGTCAGTGTCTTTTTTAAACTAGGGTGACCAGAACTGGACACAGTACTCCAGATGAGGTCTGACCAAGGTAGAGTAGAGGGGGATAATAACTTCACGTGATCTGGACTCTATGCTTCTCCTAATACACCCCAGGATTGCGTTTGCCTTTTTTGCAGCTGCCTCACACTGTTGACTCATGTTCAGTTGATGATCTACCAGGACACCCAAGTCTTTTTCACATGTGCTGCTGCTCAGCTGAATTCCTCCCATTGTATATGTGCTTTTTTCATTTTTCTTGCCCAGGTGCAGAACCTTGCATTTTTCTTTGTTAAATACCATTTTATTAGTTGCAGCCCATTGTTCGAGTTTCTCTAGATCTTTTTGAATCCTCTCTCTCTCTTCTCTGGTGTTTGCAATCCCCCCTAGTTTTGTGTCATCAGCAAATTTGATCAGTTTCCCTTCAACTCCCTCGTCCAGATCGTTTATAAAAACATTAAACATAACTGGGCCCAGGACAGAACCTTGTGGTACTCCACTTGACACTTCCTTCCATTTGGATGTGCAGCCATTTAAAGCCACTCTTTGAGTACGATTACTAAGCCAGTTTTGAACCCACCTTATAGTTGCCTTGTCAAACCCATATTTGATCAATTTTTCAATGAGGATCGCATGAGATACTTTGTCAAATGCTTTGCTGAAATCAAGAAATACTATGTCTACTGCATTTCCTTGATCAACCCATTCAGTGATTTTGTCATAAAATGAAATCAAGTTAGTCTGACACGACTTGTTTGATACAAACCCATGTTGACTACTGTTAATTATTGAATTCCTATCCAAATGCTGACATATGTGTTGTTTAATACATTTTCTCACGCCGTGTGCTCTGAGAAAAACGTCCTGTTTCTATCTCACGCCGTGTGCTCTGAGAAAAACGTCCTGTTTCTATCTCACGCCGTGTGCTCTAAGAAAAACTTCCTGTTTCTATCTCACGCCGTGTGCTCTGAGAAAAACGTCCTGTTTCTATCTCACGCCGTGTGCTCTGAGAAAAACTTCCTGTTTCTATCTCTCGCCGTGTGCTCTGAGAAAAGCTCCTGCTTTCACTTCACCCAAGCTGGAACTGACTAACTCCTCCCACTTGAGCTTCTATTTAAGCCCTGCTGAGCAGAGTAACTCCTCCTCCCTGAGGGTGTGGCTAATTCCTATTGGTCCGCTGCTCTGATTGGTCTGAGAAAGCTTCTACCTCACGCCGTGTGCTCTAAGAAAAACGTCCTGTTTCTATCTCTCGACGTGTGCTCTAAGAAAAACTTCCTGTTTCTATCTCACGCCGTGTGCTCTGAGGAAAACTTCCTGTTTCTATCTCACGCCGTGTGCTCTGAGAAAAACGTCCTGTTTCTATCTCACGCCGTGTGCTCTGAGAAAAACTTCCTGTTTCTATCTCTCGCCGTGTGCTCTGAGAAAAACTTCCTGTTTCTATCTCACGCCGTGTGCTCTGAGAAAAACTTCCTGTTTCTATCTCTCGACGTGTGCTCTGAGAAAAGCTCCTGCTTTCACTTCACCCAAGCTGGAACTTTTTCTGTTTCCTTTTTCTATGTTCCATTCGTAAGCCAAGACCAGGTCTTTTCCGTGTCCACTTTGCCTTCGATGTTCTCCAAGAACTGTCCATGCAGTGTTTTATTGCACCAGCTGTCAGTTTGGCGTTGAATTGTAGTTTTCCGGTACTGGTTCTTGGTTTGCTGCACTTTGAGGAGCTTCTGGTTGTTGACTTCAATCAAAGCTGATTCTTTGCTTTCTGCCATGTAATCTGCTAATGCATGCTTCTCTTCTTCCACTGTTTGCTTCACTTGCAAAAGTCCTCTACCACCTGCTTTCCTGGGCAAGTACAGCCTGTCGACATCACTACGAGGATGTAGTGCATGGTGGATCATCATCAGTTTTCTGGTTTTTCTGTCTAAGTTGTCCAACTCCTGCTGAGTCCAGTTCACAATTCCTGCAGTGTATCTAATGACTGGTATGGCCCAGGTGTTTATGGCCTTAATGATGTTACCGCCATTCAGTTTACTTTTCAAGATTTTTCTGGTCCTTTGGATGTACTCTTTACTGACCACAGATTTCACATAGCCATGCTTAATGTTATCCAGTTGCAGGATGCCAAGGTATTTGTAGGCTTCTGGCTGGTGGGACCTGATGACTTGACCATTTGGCATTTCAGCGCCTTCACTTTCAGTAATCTTCCCCTTCTTCAGTGCCACTGTGGCGCATTTGTCCAGGCCAAACTGGAATATTCACACTGTGTTGGTCAGTGACTGGATCCTCAGTGATTTTAAACAGTAGATGTGAAATTTTCTGTGAATTCCTAGCAGTTTGATAGCCCAGGTTTGTTTTCTGTAGGATGAGTGATAGTGGGATCATCGCGATGATGAAAAGCAGTGGGGACAATGAATCCCCCTGGAAGATGCCCCTTTTCATTTCCGACAAAAAGCTCAGTCTTTCAGTGTTTCATTGCACTTTCTATAAATTTGGTGATGTTCTGACTGATCCCGATGGTTTCCAGGCACTTTGTGATCCAACCATGTGGCAGTGAATCAAAAACTTTTTTATAGTCGATCCAAGTCATATGCAGGTTTGTTTTTCGGCTTTTGCAGTTCTCCAGAATCATTTTGTCAATCAGTAGCTGGTCTTTTGTGCCCCTGCTTCTCCGTTTGTTTCCTTTTTGCTCTACTGGCATGATGTTGTTGTCTTCGAGGTAGTCTTGAATCCTGTCTGCTATTATGCCTGTCAGCAGCTTGAGCATAGTAGGTAGACAAGTTATCGGCCTGTAGTTTTCTGGTATGGCTCCTTTGGCTGCATCTTTCTGTATTAAGTATGTTTTGCCAGTTATTAGCCATTCACTGATGTTTCCTGTTTGCAGCATTTCATTGAACAGTTTGGCCATTTTTGCATGCAGGCTGGTTAGGTATTTGAGCCAGAAGCCATGCAACTGATCAGTGCCAGGGGATGTCCAATTCTTCACTTTCTTCACTCTTTTTGTGACCATTTCAGGTGTTATTTCCAGCTGCTGAATTTTGTTCACGGAGAATTTCTTCTCGAAATCCTTTATCCACCCAGCAGTTTTGTTGTATTCTTTTTCAGCCTCCCAGAGATCTTTCCAGAAGATGGTTGTTGCTTCTTTCTCTGGCTTTTCAATTTTCTTGTCTACTTGCTCATGCAGGCTCTGGTAGAACTGCCTCTGATTAGACTGGAACATTTGGTTCTGGCTGTACTGGATGATTCTTGCTTCATATCTTTCGATTTTCCTGGCTGTAGCTGTTATCTGCTGTTTCACGATTTCCAAAGCTTTGTCAATTTCCCTTCTATTCAGCCAGTATTTTTTGATTAGATGTTCTTTAGTCTTCTCGTTCAGTTTCTGCTGCTTCATGTTTTTTAGGTTGCTGGCATCTGATCTCAGGCTTTTCATTTTCAGTTCCAGTCAGACTTTCCACTTTGGTTTTCCAGTCAATTTTCTAATTGGTTTTGGCTGCAGTAACCCTAGTTCTTCTGTTACTATCACAGCTGTACTGTAGGCGAGCTGGTTCAGTTCTTCGATTGTTGCTACCTGAACAGTTACAAGGGCAGAGTTGATGTCATTCATCAGTGGGACAAGTCATTTTCTGCCTATAATTTTTAGGGTTGGCAGTCGCTTTCGCTCTGTACTTGATGCTGTATGAGCCATTATTCTGTCCTTCAGTTCCTGCTGTCTTTGGGACAATGTGCCAGGTGTTTCATCCATGACTTCATGCTGCTGTTCTTCCTTTTCTTGCAGAATTTCCAGATTTTCATCAGGTTCTAGTTGATCAGTGACTCCTGGTCTTGTTGGAGCTTCTATTGCTGCCACAATAGGCTGCGGTGCTTCAGTTTCATTAGTTTTTCGTATTTCTTCGAGTTCAGCTTCATTGAACACTTTAGTCCCGCTTATGAATCTTCTCTGATCAGCTAGCCGCAGTTCTGTTATCTTCGAGTCTGGGTATTCTTGTCTCCATAGCTGGTGCATCCGTTTTTGATAGCCTCGTTTTCCAGGTTCTGATTTGTAGTAGCACTTCATGACTATATGATTCTCTGGCCTTGAGAATTTCTGCCGCTTCCTTGTTAGTGAATTTTGTTCCTGTAACCCATTTGTCGATGGTTGCCCAGGTTCCTCAGCAACCACCGCGGTCCTTTTTATCCTGGGCGACAACCGAGCCAGTATAGACTTCTTTTTTGTTTGTGTCTCCATTGTGATAAATGGGTTCGGTGCACTTAGTCTAGCTCCTCTGCTTTGACCTCTCTGGCATGGTTGAACCTTCCAGTAGTTTGCACTACCGCCAGCCCAGCTCTCAGCTTCATTGGAGCACTCAAGCCCCGCTGCCACGACAAGGCCACACCCATTGGGGGGATTATGATGATGATGATGATGATGGATTTTAAACTTTGTATGGGTTTTAGCATAGTCTGATACAGTTTTAATATGTTTGTTTTTAACTGTTGTGAGCCGCCCAGAGACCTTTGGGTATGGGGCGGGATATAAATATAACTAACTAACTAACTAACTAACTAACTAACTAACTAACTAACTAACTAAATAAATAAATAAATAAATAAATAAATAAATAAATAAATAAATAAAATGGCGCTTGCTGACTTATTTTCCATTCCCTTCCTAATTATTCCCAGCCCTGAATTTGCTTTTTTCGCTGCTGCTGTGCACTGGGTTGACACCTTCATTGAACTGTCTACCAAAACCCTGAGATCCCTTTCCTGGTGTGTTGCAGAAAGCTCAGACCCCATCACTTTATAGACATAATTTAGATTTTTGGTCCCGATGTGCATTACTTCGCACTTGTTAAGATTAAAGCACATTTGCTACTTGGTTGCCCACTCACCCAATGCTAAGAGATCTAACTTTGCTATTTTGCTATGTACCCCTTCTTCTAAATCATTGATGAATAAATTAAAAAGCATTGGTCCCAACACTGAGCCTTGAGGGACCCCACTTTCTACTTCTTTCCACCCTGAGCATTTGCCGTTTATTACTACTCTCTACTTTCTGCCCTTAAGCCAGTCACAAATCCAGGACAGAAACTGTCCTTTTATTCCATGGCTAATGAGTTTACTAAGTAGCCTTTGATGTGGGACTTTGTCAAAAGCCTTCTGGAAGTCTAGATAGACAATGTCTACTGGTCCACCTTTATCCAAGTGTTTACTGACACTCTCCAAGAATTCCAAGACGTTTGTGAGGTATGATTTACCTTTGCAGAAGCCATGTTGGCTTTTGTTCAGCAATGCTTACTCCTCCATGTGTACACTAATTCTGTCCTTAATGATGGTTTCCCTCACTTTACATGGAACCGACATTAAGCTAACTGGTCTGTAATTGCCTGGATCACCCCTGGATATTTTTTTGAGTCCAGCTAGACCAAACTGCCTCAGGTGATGATTTCCAGTGAGTCTCTTGTGTGCCCTTCTCTCTCCCTCTTCTAAGTCTCCTTTCCACTGAAAAATGGAAATTCAAATAGAACAGCAGAATAGCATTTTCAGCTCATATTTAATAAACAAAGCAAAATGTGATTGTGAAAAAGAGAGACAAAGAGCAATCACTATTTTGATAGCACAAGAAAATAACCTTTTACTGAAACGATCAGGTACTTAGCAACAATGAAAGTGTTGCAAAATATTTATTCTGCTGCTTCTTTCACTGTAAAAAAATGCTTAAATTTTTTTTTATTCATTTTATCCACTCCTTTTGAAAAGAAAAGGAGGATCGAACGAATTTGTACAAATGTTTCAATATTCGTAAATTGACATCCGTACAAATAGTTCAGACATTCGTTCAACTGGGGAAGTGGGACAGCGGCTGCGCAAAACACCTGCAATGGATCTAGAGTGCGTTCAGCATGGACTGAGAGCATCTCAAAAGTGGATTCGGGTCGCATTTGATACTCTCAGAGTGAATTTGTTACAGGATACGTATCGGATATGTAGCTCAAATATGTATCCAATATGTATTTGTTCGTAATAGAATTTTAACACATTCAAAACCATGTATTCATATGAATTCAAATTTTTGAACATTCAATTTGTTACGAATTGAATGTCAAAAAAAACATTCATACACATCCCTAAAGAATATAGTTCGAGAAACAGTTGGGCACACTAAATACTTTATGAGTTGCAAGTATGGAGTTTTAGCATGGTCCTTGCCACGTCCATTTACACGCTGCGGTCACAGAAGATAGACTGCAAACTGTATGCAGTCCTTTGTGACTCAGAAGTGAAGTTTCCATTTGGAGCCTCAGAACTCTCCGCACCCTAATCCTCAGGCCTCAAAATGTACATCTATTTTGAAATCATTAATTATACTGAGAAGGACAAAGTGCTTAATAATAAAATACCATTTGACAAAACTATTAAACAGAAGGGTTTTTTTAAAAAAAAAATAAGCATAGGTTTTGGGTAAGTACAATTCTAGTGGCCCTATTTTAATCATGGTCAATAGACAAAAAGTACTCCATCATTGCCGCCTTATTTATAAACAGATACACACAACGCCTGTTTCTGAAAGGCTCAATATACTATTCAGGTTACAGTTTCAAAGTTACACAGGGGCCTCTCTTCCAGTCTTATCCCATACATGAAGCACTTTTCATAAAGCTGTCCTTTGTAGAACATATTTTTGAATTTACACAGTTATTAAAATTGCTTAATACAACTTCAGAAACTTTCCATAATGTGATTTGGCCTATGTACTACTGGCCCTTTCTGCACTGACTGATGATGTGGATGAAGGAGCCCCTTAATCCGGATAAGAGGCCTCCTGTCCACATGTTAATGCGAATCAAGGAGGTTCTGCCCCCTGCTGGTCTGCATCTGTCTACATTACACAGAGCCAGATTAAGAGGGCCCTTAAAATAGATCTGCTGTATTAAACCTGTTTAATAAGGTTTAAAAACGGACCAAAGGCCTTGTTCCAGATCCTGGGAGGTGTGTGGATGGTGCACCTCTGTATTTTCGAACTACTGAGGGTGCTTTTCAGTGGTACTTCATAGCGTGCTGCTGAAAACCGCCATCACCCCAGACTCTAGAAACTGTTGTTTGTATCCTTTGTAGGTATGAGGGAGCAGCTGTGGAACTCATACAAGATCCACAGCCACAGGGATGTGGGCCAGATCAATACCACCAGTTTAGATGTTACTGATCCAGCCCATGCCTCCACATGTACCAGATCAGTGGCCCCAGATGTTCCGGACCCACTGATTTGGATTAACACATGGCAAGTGCAGTAAAGACCTTAGACGGGTTGCTGGGCTTCCTAGCACAGTGCAGAAAGACATGGTGGACTGGGACTGTTTTCTGCACTGCTACTGATACTGTGATAACCTGAGGTTTGCCACATGTGGGCAGTGCCACAATATGGAATGGGCTGTGGAAACACTGTCTTCATGTACTATTATCTAGAGAAGCCTTGACCTTCTTTAGTGGCAGAAAAGCTTTCTAACTGTCATTTAGACAGCTTAGGTTGGAATGTCATGTGTGTAATGGATGGACAGAAGTTTACCATGATGCTGTGATACCAGCAGCTCAGCAGTCTGTGGGGCCATGCTGCCATTGCCTTTCACTGTAGACTGAACCTCTGAGATGCACAGGTGGCAATGGAAGTGAACCATGGCTTGTGATAGTCAAACCACAGTGTTACACAAGAGACAACTGTACAGAGGTAAAATCACATGTTCATCTATGTGTTAGGCATGGAATTCCCTACTGGGGAGTCTCTTCTCAATTTTCTTTATGATACAGCAATAAATTACCATTTTAAAACTGGAATCTGTTTACAATAGCTGTAAAAATATGTGGAAGTGTATCATCCAGTCAAGAAGAGAAGTTTATATTTTTCTGAATTATTATAAGGTACTGTAATACTGGATTCTGAAAGAAACTATCAAAGAAAGAAACCACTGTTAGGCTTCAAGGCTCTCTTTTGTGAATCAAAGATTGCCTCCGTCCTGGGACATCTTCTCATCCTCTCACTCTAAAAAATACTGATGAAACTGCACAACAATTAATATTATAACAAAAAAATTCCCATTTTCAAATTTCACAAATGTCCAGGTTTCTTTGTCAGTGTAATACGATAGGCAGGTGGGACAGAAGAACCTGTAAGCTACAACATATTCACTCCTTGAGCCTCAGCAGTTTATGTCTGCCCCTTCCCACACGCTCCTAAAATATCCCAGTTTCTAAGTCCTGTCACAAGAGGCCCTGAAGGAGGCCTTTTGTTCCGAGGGAGGCCTGAGTACAGGGACACCACAGGCACAGAGTGACTCAACGTGCTCTGAGAGGAAGATTGTTTCCCAAGGGGACTTTATGCATTCAGACACAACAGGGTGCGCATTGTAGTTCCCTAATTGCTTGTTTGGAGTGTGCGCGGTGTGAGACAAGAGGCCAAAGAGTGTTTCAAATGTACCCGCCTGAGAAAAATCATTTGAGTAGAACAATGCCTGGCCCTGTTGGCCTTTATTGTGTTGTTATAAAATGGGATTATGTCGTTATAAATAGAAAATGACTGGTGACAAAAACATCACTTCAGAGACGGAGCTCTCACCCTGTGGTTTGTGATGTCAATCCAATTTAGTGCCTGTGCTGCAGGCATATAGGGTCTGACTCACTGGTAGCCAATGTGCAGCGCTCTATTTCTAAATAATATTTTACAACCTTCTACAGTAGCATAACTGTTACACATGTTGGCAATAAGTAGGGCTGGAAATTCACCTGGGGCACCTGGCTGGCTGGCATTGCTGGACAGGCTGCATTAGAGCTTGTGCCCACAGGTACCAAATAAAGGAAATATTCTAGTGCTAAAGAGCCCATTAAGTGGGAAAATAAGGTTTCTCAATTATCTTTTTAAAAAGAAAGAAAGAAATCCAGACATCTCTAAATGCAGCAGTGAAATTTCTACAGCTTTCATTAAGTTGCATGTACAAAATTGCCACTAACCCTTAGCATACAAGGTGCGACGAACCCCCTGCCACTAGGCCTCTAGTTGCCCTGCTGAGAATGGCACGCGCGCGCAGGCACACACACACACACAGCACCCTAATGGCAGGGAGCCATCCAATGCCAAGGGTCCACGGCGTTGTGGGGGTTGAGGCACTTTAGGCAACCCCCCCCCCCGCCCTTCTAGCTGGACTGATATAACAGATAAATCACCTTACTCAGCGTTAACAATGAACCCAAATAAGTGTTTTATTTATTTACATGAATAGCCAGAACAACATATAGTAAGGAAGTTAAGATGGGCTTGAATCAGTTCCAGTCCAGTTACTCAAAATATACCAACTATAAACTTCCCTCCTGACAGCTAACTGCTGTAGAGGCTCTTTTCCCTCACCCAGGACTAAAGTGTCCTCTTTGAAGTCCCTGGACTTCCACCCTGATTGACTCCAATCCACCCTGGGTCAGTCCCAGCCTCAGATTTGGGCCCTGTCCCCAGCCAAGCTAGGAAGCCACCAGCTCCCTCAGCCTCTGAGCTGGCAGGCAGACTGTGCCTGCTGCCCTGCTGCCTTGTATCGCAGCCGGGAATATAAGCTACTATAGAGAAAATCCTCCTGGTTCTCTCTATGTCCAGCTCTCTCGCTCCAGAGAGGCTGCCAAAGGTCCTTTCCACTGTCCTAAGACCAGTAAGGACCAGGGGGTCAGCAGAATGGGGTGTTTTAAGAATAAGCTAGGCTGCGGCCTGACTCCTTGGCTGCAGCTGCCTCGCGACCGCCACACGAGGTATAGGTTACACTTTAAAAACCTGTTTAGTTTGTGCCTACAGTATTTCACAGGATTAGATATTTGCAAATGAGTCATTTTGATCCTCATCAACATTTGCCAAGCATACACAGTATTGCACAGTTAGAACAGAGACCGTAATTAATAAGATGTTTTCTAAATTTTAAATATAAATTTAAGAATCAAATTTCTGGTTTAAAAGATACAAATTCCTAATGTACATTTTCATAAAAGCTACATTAAAGTCTGCATGTTGTTCTATCGTTGCTTGGATTTGCTTTATTCCAAATATTTCAAATGTTGGTGCTTGACCTTCCCAGGTTTTTTCTGTTGACAAAATGGTTTCTTGCTTTTATGCATTTTTTGTCATCTTTATTAAACAAAACATTTTCAAATATTGATGATATTCTATTTTTACTTTTACTCATTACTAAGGAATAGGTTCAAATCTCCCAAGTCCTGAAAAAATATTATTAATTTTTTTAAAAAAAGATATTTCCATATACATTGATTAAGAACTTTTCTTTTAAATATTCTGCCCTGCTGAACTTTCATCCAAAGTTCAGAAACTGAACTTTGGGGGAAAAAAACACCCCATCTGAGGGATGGCTATAGGTGATGCCAGTTAAAACCTCATTCACCCCACTTTCAAAATCACGCTGGAGACAATGCTTAATAACACTTCCTTCTGTTGTTGTTTTTTCAACTAAATCCAAAAATTCAAAATATGTTGGCTTTTATTTGAGAACACATGATGAAATTCTGGCTCATTTAGAGTGGCCTCCAGGGAAAAAAACCATGTAGGCCTCTGCTCACATCATGGAGCTTTTCCAGCGGCATCTTGCATCCCTCCAGCAAAATAGCATGGGAAGGACCACACATTAACCTCACTATATCACTGCAAATTCTTGACAGGTATTTCCTGAAATTCCTAAAATTGTCATCACTTAGCTATAGAGATAGGTTAGATTGTCAGCAATTGAAGTACTTTATTAGAAAAAGGCGTCCTTTCTCAGCCCTAAAATAACTAGCAAGATAGAGATCAATGTGGATCCCCATTAGGAATGAAGCACTTGTGACTTTGAAACAAATATCTAAGAAATGTTTGGCTGCTGTGGACATTTTTACATACATTTGGTCTACATTTTCTGAAACATCAGTGATTGAATCCATATTCTTGGCTTCTGATCTGCATCTTTCTTTACATCTTTTGAGAATTTTAGGAACACAGTTATTGTTAATCTATACTGTCTGTCTTGTCATTTAGGTTGTTTTCAAAAATCATGCTTGTTTTATGGTAAACCAGATTAAATTCGAATAGCGCCAATCCCATGCACTGCCCAAATCCCCAGCACGGAGAAACAGGACCTTTTAATCTCTGCCCCCCCCCCCCGGCAAGATTGGCAGAAGAAGCTCAGGGGGCTGGTTCTCAAGCCACTTCCCTCCCTCCCTCCCCCCTCCACTCCCTCCCCATCAAGTCTTTTCCTTGCCCACCCCATGAGCCCGCACGGACCTCAATCTATGTTATCAGAAAAATGCATCTGTGCACGAGCAGATCAGCAGCTTGTGTGTATGTGTGTGTGTGGGGGGGGGAATAAAGTTGTCCTCAACTCTGCTTTATGTTTTTTTGTTGGTGGGGGGAGGTGAATATTTTAATTTATTAGTAGCATGGGTTTATGGTGTGTGGGTGTGTACCAGCTGCTTGGCTCTCTTCCTGACTGGTAGACTAGTGGGTGGGCTCCTTTTGTTGCCAGAGGACCCTCGGGGTGGCCTCTTATCTCTCCCTCCTTCCTTCTTTGCCGCCTTCCTCTCTATCCCTCTCCTTCAAGTCTTGGCTAAGCTGTGGCTCATGGGAGTAAGCGCCTGGCAGGATGGCCCAGGTGCCAGCAAGCCCGGCTGAAGGAATCACAGCAGCAGTGGCGAGATGCCTCCATCCTCCTCAATCTACGTTGTTGGTGTGGAGGTGGATATTTTAATTTATTAGTAGCATAGGTTTATGGTGTGTGTGTGTGTGTGTGTGTGTACCAGCCAGTTGGCTCTCTTCCTGACTGGCTGGTGGGTGGGCCGGCAGGTGGGCCAGTGGGTTGGCTCCTTTTGTTGCTGGCGGATCCTTGGGGGTGGCCTCTTCTCCCTCCCTCCCTCCCTCCCTCCCTCCCTCCCTTGGCACCTTCTTATCTTTCCCTCTGGCCAGCAAGCCAGCACTTCCTTCTCCTCTCTCTCACAGCTGTGAAATCCCACCCACATGTGATTGGCATTGGCCAGAAGGCTAGAGCTCCGTCCCAAATAGCCCAGGAGAGTTCCCATCTGGGGGGGAAAGTGGGCTCAACTCCGAAAGGGTAAAATAGTCCTGCTTTTCTCAGCCCTCATAAAATCTGGGAAGAAGAACTTGAATGGGAACACTGGATGCCGAATTTGAACGTCAGATACTGAAGTCAAATTCAGTTTGGATTTAAATGCCTATGGGAACGCAGCCTTAGTGTGACAAACCACGTTATCATGTAAAAAAGACTTAAGGCAAGCTTCTATTTTTGGAACCAGACCAAATGACCTCATAAAAAAAAGAAAAGCACATCAGGTGTCTGTTTCTTCCTCATCCTATCAGGCAGTCTCTACTGCATCCCCATTTTCTTCCTCAACAGCTCAATAAAATATGATGGCTAACCAACATTTTAATTAGCTGCATTTATTTGATATATAGCTGAATTCTACAAAACAGCTTTTTGGAAAAATATTCTAGATCATTTTGATATGAACATTGTTTCTCCAAATATCCTCAATTTATACATTTACATGAGTTATTTCACTATTAATTTACAAACTTTAGAACTTTGATAAAAGCAAAGTAGTTCAGGTTTTTCCAGGCCAGAGTCTTCTTCTTTTAAGGATTTCCTAGCTCTTTGGAAGCATGAATCATTTCCAAAGAAGGTTTTAAGCCTATCTATAATCCTATAGTACATTAAAGGAACTCTCTTTTCTTCTTGTTCATTCAATTTTTCCTCCAGATTTAAATTCTAATTCACAGTATATTTTCAAAAAGATCACATAAAGATCCTTTAAAAAAGATAAAACATCCCAAATAGTCTTTTCTATTTTATGTTGAAATTTGTTTACAAAAAAATATATTATTCCCAGAAGCTGTTTATTAAAGAAAATGGTTTCAAAGTATTGATCATGAATGGAAATACTGTGCATGTTATTCATACAGATATCAGGAAAAAAAATCTTCCTCTGCATTATCTTCTTACTTTTTCTCCAAAGAGACACACGTTCATTTCTATCAGTCAGTCAAACTACAATCAATTTTGATTAGGATTTGCTGAGCCTTTTGGCTACATCTGCATAAGCTATTTCAATTTCTCCATCAGCAGCACATGTATTGATGAATTCATCCCGGGCATAAGCGTTTTTCAGGTATCGCCAAAGTCCTATCATCTCTGCTGGGAATTCATAGTTTCGATATTTCTTTGTAACAATCTAGAAGACATAAATGTGATTATAATACCCTATAAATACATTCATGATCAATGTTAGATACAAAAACACTAATATTATGGTTGATTCCATGAATGCATTAAAATCATTTGACAAATTTATCAAACTTGCCAACACAGGAAAAATATTTTTATATCATGTTTAGGAACAGCAGTCATATCAGTAAAGGAAATGTATGTAATTTATGGGACTACCAAATAAAGAGCTACATTTCCACTACAAGCAATGGGCTAATCAAGGAGAGTAAAATCTGAACTTAAATCTCCTATTGAAATTAAACGTTTTATTTAGGTTGTGCTTGATAATATATGACTATAAGAAACACGTGTTGTAATCAGCTAAATAAATAAATAAAATTTGATTATATTTGTTAAGCTCATTCCTTGGGTTCTTTAGTGGAAGCCAATAATTAAGAAACACTGTAACGTTTTCTTACATATACTTTTAAAGTTTGTTTGTGAAATTTACATCCCACCTTTCTTTCTAAAGAGTTTAAAGTGGCACATGTGATTCCCCTCCCCTCACAACCATCAGCTGAGAGGTAGTCACTGGGCCAAGCGACTTCCTAAACAAGTGAAGATTTGAACTCAGGAACTCCTGGATCGGAGTCTGCCACTGTACTACACCATGCCAATGTCACTGAGAGAGAGTGACTAGGTACAAAGAATGGGATCTGATAGGGGCCGCACAATTTGTCAGAATTTCAAGAATTTTAAGACTCTCCTAGACTCTTGTTAGAGAGGAATATGTGGCTAGGCCCCTTCCTGCAAAAAAGCAAAAACAACAACAACAACAACAACAAAACAAAACAGGCTTTGCTGTTAGGTGAACTGGTTTGGACTAATTGTGAACTCCCAGGGTTTGCCTCGGAGCATCCTCATGGAAAGCCTCTAATCCAGGCTACATGCGGGACAAATGTCAGAAATCTGCGGCAAAAAAAGCCCCTTTTGAACTGTTCTCGCTCCGAATTAGGAAGGCAAGCACATATTATCTTGAGTCATGGGGACACTCCCAGGTTATTGGCAATCAGAACATTACAACTGCTTGGGGGGCTCTTCAAAGAAATTCTGCTGAAGCATGGCAAGCATGACACACACAAACCCTTGCCTGATTGCCCGTTCACCACGGCATGCATGGGTAAGGGGCTTGATTTAGCCCAGAAGCACTTGACAGCCCATGGTTTCCCTGCACTCAGCTAAGCCAGATCAGAAGAAGCTTCTGTCAGGTGGAGGTGTGCCCGCTGTCAAGCAGAGGTGCGCTCCTCCGCTACAGTGATTGAAGCACAGCCGTGGCTCCAAGCAATGAGCCACTTGAAGCTGCAGGGGTTTACTGAGGCTTTCACGGGGACAGGCAGATTCAACTTGAACCCGCGCTGTCCTCAGTCACATGGGGACATCTTAATTCCAGCTACAATTCGCATTGGGGCTGCCCCGAATCAAGCCCAAAGTAAATGGAGCCCATGGGGATGCATCCTCAGTTCACAATTTCAGACTTCAGCATGAACTGCAGTTAGCCTAGCATGAGTTTCTAAGGGCAAAGGGGAGTGGAAGGCCAGAATTCAAATACCAGGAAGTTCCAAATTTAACAATCTTTATTGGACAACATTCAAAGAGAAGGCAAAGAATGGCAGTGTAGCAATACACAGGCAAGGAATATAGCAAGAGCCAACAAACACCAATTATTGTCAAACAGGAGGGTTTAGATATTGAGTTGCAAGTGCTAACAGGCTTAGATGTGACTGAATGATTTTAATGAGCCTACAGGATTCTCAGAGGTTTCTGAGACTAGGGGCCTTCTTGCATTTACCTAACTGGTATGGCACACATAGGATTTTTCGTGGACTATTCTGCAGAAATCCGCAGAAAAAAAAGTCCTGAGAAAAAGTGTTCTCAAGCCTCTTTCGGAGTCAAGTCTGCTCCTCCCCCCTCCAAATGGGAATGCTCCAGGACTATTCGGGGTGGAGATGTAGTCTTCTGGCCAGTGCCTACCAGACATGGGTTGGATTTCACAGCTAGGAAGTTCTGCCCCTTCCCTTGCCATGCCCGCAATGTTAGAGCCCCAGTCAAAAAATGGCAAAGGATTTCCCCTGAATTGGGGGGGGGGGGCTAGGCTACGACTTTTTTGCTGCGCTCCAAACCTTGATTCAACAAATGTATCCCTCTGATTGTTAGCAGCTACTCAAAATGTATCTCTCATAGCTACAGCAGCATTCAGGGGAATTCCTGTAGCTACAAGAGAGACATTTCTACAGAGAGCCTAGCCTCTCTCCCTCAATACTCCTTGTAAACTGTCCACCTCCAATTTCAAAGAGAAATTTCTTCAAAGTGCTTTGTTCTTCTACTCTAGTGCTTGAGCACAAATGCTGTCTTCCTGATTACAGGGATGGAGGTAACAATACCGACAACCTCAGATCTGAATGTGAGTGAGTGAAAGGGAAAATGTGATTGCTTTATGATCGCTCCGTGTGTCTGTTCTTCCCTCAGCTGATTGACTAGGGCAGGTTTATTTACAGGGTTGCACTAGGAAGGCTGAGATTAAAAGGTCCTATTCTCCATGAGTGGGAACAACAATATTTGGCTTCAGCCTGGTTTATCCTCAGGCAAATGGGAACAGCCCAGAATGGGCACTTGGCCCTGTATCCGGATTAAAATAGTCCAGCCAGGACTAAGAAAGTCAAGTGGGAATGCACCCATAGTTAGAGTCATGATCAGTCAAAGAGGTAACCTGAGGCCTTTTCGCACTACATTCTGCCTACCTATGTGCGAATGCTGAAAGCGTTCCGAAGTGACTTAGCCGGGAAAGGCCAGCCAGGGGCGGGGATATGGCCCGCAAGGCTGCCTCCCATTGGGTGTGAGCACCCAAGGGGCGGGCAGCACTGTCAGGCCGCTTGCCCCACTTCGTGCCGGCTGTACGGGGCTCGATTGAGCCCTGTGCAGCTGGCACGAAGCTACCCGGGCACCCATTGTGGGGCCTGGGGCAAGCTCCCTATGGGGCAGGACCCATTCGGAGATCGGAGCACGTGGCCCCCTCCCCTCCCCTTTGATCTGGCCAGGAGAAGGGGCCGCTTTACTCCTGGTTCCACTTTGGAACTGGAGTAAATGCTTCTCCTGGCCAGATTGAGGGGGAAGGGGGGGCGCCCTTTCCCTGCTCCAGGTGGGCATCCAGGGTGCCCACCTGGAGCAGGGGGGCACCCTGTGCCCCTCCCTCCCTCGATCTGGCCAGGAGAAGGGGGCGCTTTACTCCTGGTTCCACTTTAGAACCAGAGTAAAGGCTTCTGGCCAGATCCAGGGGGGGCGGGGGGCTGCCTCCCTCCTGCTCCTGGTACGCACCGGGGATGCCCACCTGGAGCAGGGGGAGGGTGCCCTCCACCCCTCCCAGCCCATGATCTGGGCGGGAGAAGGCGATCACTGGGCCGCGGTGGCTCGCGACGAGCCTGGTAGACGCCAGAGGGGACTTATGATTTAGTGGGTCCCCCCTGCCATTTACCAGGTTCGGCACACCAAGCCTGGTAGACATCAGAGGGGACCTACGATTTGGTGGGTCCCCTCTGGTGTCTACTAGGCTCTACCGTGGGTCCCCTCTCCCATCTACCTGGTTCGCCAAGGCTAGTAGATGGCAGAGGGGACCCACCAATTTGTCCCCTGTCCCGTCTACCAGCGATTTTCAGCCAATGCTGGCGGGGGTGGGGGGCAATGCTTTTCGGCCAATGCTGGCAGTCAGGGACGCTTCATACGCGCGGGAACGGATGTAGAGCACTTTAAAGTGCTCTACATCTGGAACGAGTGGAAGACATCCCGGAACGGGCTGGGACAGAAACCCGGCCGCGGCAATGCGAATGCCGCGTTCTGGGCTGTCTTCCGCGCGTTCCAAAACCGCATGGGTGAAAAGGCCTCTGATTAACATACAGATAATGGATCATCAAGTGTGCAGTCACACCAGATAACATCTAGCCCAGGCTATCAAAATTCAAATATTTAAATAACTTCCTGAAGCCAACTTTAGTTGTAATAGGAATGGATTGAGCCTCTAGCACTAGATAAGCAGCTATTAATAAAAGAAATTCAAAAGTGCAACTGTTTTTTCCTGAACACACATTTCTGTTAGCTTCACATCATGGTCCCATTGCTTAAGGTAAAATGGCCAAATTTGTTCTTCCATGTGCTTCCAGTTTCCCATACAGTGTGGAATGGCATAGAAGCTTTATGTACTGTATTAATTAATTCAGATATTAAACCTTATATCATACCTTCCTGGTATGGGGCCTGATACATTTGGGGGGACTTGTGGGGGAGGGCTCCCCTCCTAACTGAGATAGCAAGTGAGAAGAGCCAAGCCCATACAAGCATGCTTTAAAAACAAACAAAGGCAATATATGAAAAACAAGAAGAAAACAAACAGGAATTTAAAAAAAAAAAAACCCTAAGGGTGAATCCCCAGAGCAAGCTTATTTCGCTTTCCCTAAACCAAATTAATAGAACCAGATGCAAACGTGAATTTGCCTGTTCCCATTACTTTTAACTTAATCGTGTTCGATCCGGATTCTGAGGATCGTGCTTGGCGTACGTGACTCAAGGTGGGACTCAAGTGGCTACTTTTTAAAAGCCGCTTTTGGGGGCTGCCCTGCCCTCTTCCTCCTGTCATGGACGTGCCACCCATAAGGGACCCCTTCACTGAGCCTAACTGGGTGGCTGGGTGGCTGCCGCTTCCATGGATGGAGGAAAAATGGCAGCGGGCAGCCAGCCAGCAATTCTTTCCCCTTCTCTCCCCATTGCTCAGGGCACACAGCAGCAGCGGCAACTAAAGCCCCTTTGCTTTAAACATTCACATTCAGCTGCTTTCCTCCCTTTCCCTTTCTAAAGTCAGAACTCCAAAGAGCTAGAATTGCGCAAAATTGCAACATTGTTATTCCAACCATCAAGGTGTGAAGTGGTTCCATCGCTACAGTGTAGCAATCCCTGTTAAGTGGATTTTTATACTGAAATCACTGTCTTTGGAAGCAAGCTATTGGGAGAGGGAAACCCTAAACATGGATTCTCATCTCTTAAAACTGTCCACACAGTAAAAAATGTAAAACATTTCAAGTGCAAGATCCGGAGTGAGACCTGTTGAAATTAGGATTGAGATTCACCGTGCTTTGGGGTGGTTTAACACGGGAAAAGCATGTTAAGCCAAACTGCCGTGCAGACTCCGAGGATTGAAAATGTTTTGAATCCGAGATAAGTTTGCTGTTAAGACACGGCCTAAATGTAATAGAAATATCAGTGGAACACACCTGTCTTCTCCCTCACAGCAAGTTCACATTAAGTTAAATCAAAGTCTGGGAGAGAACAGTGAGCTTTTTATTTGCCTCCGGAAAGAAGGCTCCTTCCCTCCGGAGCCCCTGTCTTGAGACTTTGAACTCTGCCTGATCTTCTATAGGAGACATCCGTGGGTGGGCCACCCAAGATAGAGATGGAGGGGAGGCTATGGTTGACTGGGTCCTTCAGATGATCCATGAAATTAGTCCATCAAGTGAGTGGCCTCAGCCCATGATTGCTTTCTGGGGTGTGAGGGCAAAAGAAGACTATTTGTTGAATAGGAATAGAATTGGTGGTGAGTTTAAGGTGGCTGAAAGAATCCCTTGTGGTCCATGATGCCATACTGAGAATCTGACACAAGGCCAGCAGCTCTGCTGCCTAGTTTAGCATTCCGTCTGCTTGTAGTGTGCTCCAATAGGACATTTGTGCAAAAAATGAAATAAAATCACTATAAAGCTGCTTTCACACACATTTTAAAAAGTGGTTTGAGAACAGCCTAGAGGTGGCGGCGTCTGCCACCTCTAAACCATCCACAAGCTGCCTTTGAGGCGCTTTCCCCCTTACTGTGTATGCATGTGCTCAAGGCTGTAATGCTCTTCCTCGTATAGAAAATTTCAAAACTCTGAATTTTTGTTGCTTGCTATCTCATTCACTTAAAGAAATGGGGAGTGTCATGCAACAGGCTAGGGACCCATAAATAAGTGCCAGTTTCACAAAGATGTTTGGGCTTTTCTTTGTTTTTTCACCTTGACAACATGCAGCTTGGGCAGAAGGTTGCAGTCAGCAAGGGTCAGGTCATCTCCATCCAGGAACTTCCGTTTGGACACCTTCACCTCTTCCGTGCGGCTTGCATCGATCTCTTCTGGCAATGGATTCCTGAGATAATCATCCAGCTTCTTCAAAGCCTTTGTTAACCCTCTCTCCAGACCTTCCAAGACACGGAAGAAAAAGAATAATCTAAATATAATTCATGTTCCAACAAAGCCACAACTATGTTGAGAAACCCAAATCTAATAGATGGATGATTTGTTCACGCCCACAGATCCTTCCCCACTATTGCGGCATTATTGGATGGCCCGGGTTGGTTAGCTTTGGGCAGAGATGGGCAAAAGCCATCTAGAACATCCTTTTGTCTATGCTGCTTTATATTCACAAAGCAAATGAAAAGGATGCAAAACTAGTCCATTTTTTAAAAACTTTGAAGTTACTAATGTTCCATATTAAACTATGGCACCATCCACACAGATACCAAGAGCATCCAGGATTTACAAGCCCAAACGGTAGCATGTCCAGCTGGATGCAGCCACACACACCAGCCCATTGGCCCCTGAGCTGCTGATAGCCCTTACATGTAAGCCTCTTCAAAGCCCCCAGGGTGGAAGCTGCAGCTGGGTTATGTCGCCTTCCCTGCCCCACGTGATGCACAAAGGGAGAAGGAGCAACTTAGCAGACCCGGCTGTTGCCCAGCGCACTTTCCAGAGCACCAGAACTGGCCCCACCTTTCCAAACATATTTCTGGTGCTTGAAACAGCAGCCCATGCTGGGAATCTGTGAGCTCTTCTCACAGCAATGATCTCAGAGGCTGTGGAGCTGTGGTGAGATGGCACATGATTGCTGCTCACCACCCATCCTGTGTCCCTACAGCTCCCAGGTTGAGGGAGTTTGGCCCTTTCCTTGCCATCTGGATGAAGCCTATGTGACATTATTTTTTTGTTGCACAACAGAAGCAAGGGCAGAGGACTGGGCAGGGTTTAGGCTATAGATAACATAAACTGTGATTTGTCAACAGTTATCCGTGCTCTGGTAACTTCCAGACTGGACTACTGCAATGCACTCTACATGGGGTGGCCCCTGAAGTCGGCTTGGAAGCTGCAGCTGGTGAAGAACGCAGCTGCTAGATTGCTGACCGGAACAGCTGGCCAGATGTACGTCACACCAGCCTTAAAAGAGTTGTGCTGGCTGCCAATTCACTACTGAGCCCTATTCAAGGTGTCCACTTTGGCTTATAAGGCCCTAAATGACTCAGCCCCCGAATGTCTGGAATGCCTTCTTCCATATCGACCTGCCCATGCCCTAAGATCTGCAGAGGAGGCCCTCTTGGTTGTACCACCATAGTAGCAAAAAGGGTGGGCACCCAGGATAGGGTCTTTTCAGTGGTGGCTCGCAGACTGTGGAATAGTCTCCCTCCTGAGGTGCATCAGGTACCTTCACTCTATGTGTTTTTGGAGAGCTGTGAAGGTGCACCTCTTTACCCCGGCCTTTTGGTAAGTAAAGGAACAGCGACATTCAGATACTGCCATGCTTTTAGTATGCTTAATATGTTATTGGTTTTAATGTGTTCATTTTATATGTATGGTTTGTGTAACATTTTATGAGACTTGAAGAATGGCACTAAGTGTGAGTGAGCCCTGGGAAGCAGTTAGTTAGTTAATTTGCATTTTAATCCTGCTCTATATGACATAAAATATAACATAGACAAAGTAGTGCCTGAAAGAGGGGGGAGAAAGCTGTTTTACACTGAAGCGCAGGGCAAATAGATGTGTCTTCGCAAATTTCTTTAACCATTGAAGTGAAGGTGCCTGATTAGGAGGAGAAGGCGTGGTGAGGGCCAGGTTATGTAGTGAAAGCGCTTTGAACCTTCACGTTCAAATTAAACTACTTCCCTTGAGCACGACTGGATACAAATTAAAAAGCAAACCCAAGTATATGGGACGTATTTCATGCAAATCCTAATTTTCAAAGTAATTCAGATAACAATGAGCAGTTTCGGCGTGGTCTTAAAACACAATTTTCCCTATAGATATGCACTGGGGTGGGAGAAGCATCAGTGGCTGAAACTCTACCAACAGGTACCCATTTTTAAAAGGCAACGTGAAGCCACTCAGAATGTCCTCCGTAACCTGCAAGCGGTTTAACTGGTTGTGACGGTTCCAGGGATACAGGCTGCAAACTGTTTTGCTTTCTGGCCTTGCAGGCTTCTAGCAAGCTGCAATAGCCAGCCTCTGTGCAAACAGCCTTTTGCAAGCCCTGGGCAGAGGCTGCAAAAAGGGCGGGAAATCCCGTGCGGGTTCGGGTGCAATGATTGGCTGCAAGTGAAATTTGGAGGGAAAAGCTGTCTGGGGATCTTAGAGCTGGAGGGGCTAGAGGAGGAGTTCCCACCAATCAGGCGTGTGGAACAGGCACCTCTATCAGGAGTTTCCAGCAGCATTTTATTGCAGCAATTTTCCCTAGGAGGTGACAGCCAATCAGGACCACAGGAAAAAAGGTATAAAGGAACACAGATTACAGCAGACTAGGTCTTCGTGCTCGGACAAGAGCTGAAGGGAACAGAAGAGAGCTGAACCTGAGAGAGCTTGACCAGTAGCTGACCATTGGTCTTGTGGCTGAGTGATTTCAGAAGGAGACAATCGTGGAGGATTGTGGCTCTGAGGGAGACTTCACTAGCAACTGACCAGACTGGATGATCGGTCAAGCAAGGACGGGCTGTGCCTTGTGATCATCTAGAGCCACGTTCTGGTACACTGGCTTGGCTTGGGCTGTGGCAGAGCAAGCCAGGAGAGGAACGTGGAGAGGTTTGTCTTTAAAAGGGGAACTATTTTCCTTTAGGGAAAGGGGTAGCTCCTAACCTTAAGAGACTTACTGATTTAAGCCAACAACTACCTGAACCTTATTTTCCTTTCTAGTATTGCTTGTGTATAATAATAAACCTGTTTACTGTTCAGACTGCTTGCTATCCGTGTCTGTGTTTTACACTGTAGTACTCACTCGGCCGTTGCACGAACTCAGCATCCTAACAGGGCCAAGCTACTCCTAGAGAGGGCAGGCACTTACAGGATCGCTGGGGATCGTGACACTGACATGCACTGGATACAAAATGAATTGTGACTGCTACTAACGTTGTCTGCCGATTAATGAATTTTTTTAAAAAAAATCTTACTGCCTTTGCCACCAACAGAAGATTTATCTCAAAGTACACACGAATGAATTAAATGAAGTATGCAATGAGTGAGAAGAGGAAACTGTACATAAATATGCAGCCTCACACAAAAAAAATGTGAGATCTATTTTTCCTCAAAAATCCCCAAAACCTTCCAGATCATTTCCAGACTCATAGCATTTAATACTGCATGAAGCCTACTACAGCTTCCTGGCATGCATGGACTAATCACCTTGGAACAGAAACTTAAGGCAGAATACAACAGAATGCCGCATTTCTCCTTCACTAGCCGGTCAGCGCAGGGACATCATTATGGAAAGCCGGGGGGTTTGCAGACACTGCAGGAAGGCTTCAGCTTTCAAAAAGATGGTTGGAGCTTCCCTTGAATACACCAGATTCCCTGAGCCCACACTGACGCAGCATTGCCTCAAGCTTCCAGGAACCTCCACAGCTCTGTTTGTTTTCCTTGTGTGCTCAGAATTTCCTAGATGTCCATTCCAGTTCTGCATTGGCTCAAATCATGCCAGGCAACAGGGGCAGTCACAGCAGTGCACCGGACATTTTGCAGAAGTTCAGAAAGCACCTTAAGGCTGTGTTCCCACTGTGCATTTTAAGTCGATTTTAAAGGAGGGTTTTTAAATCAGCAGCGAGGTCTTTTTGTGTGTGTTCCCACTGTTAACTTATAATGCAGACTCATAGGGGAGAAACCCCTCCCCTCTCTCCTCCCCTCAGCAGAACCCCCTCCCCAGCAGTCAGTAATTAGACACGGTCATACCCTGACTTCATCAGGGCAGGCAATTCAAACCCGACCATCTGTATAAACTTGCTATTATGGGGTCTTTCCGCATATGCCATCGGAAAACACATGGGGCAGCCGTGGCAAGGCCAGATTGGACGCACCAGCACCCATCCCCATCTGGCCTCCAAAGGCACTCCCCTTTGACAGCCGTCCCCTTGCCATGCTCTCCCTCTTTGACAGCTGGGCCCTCCCTCCAGCCTCTGCAATTGGCTCCGTCGGAGCCAGCACGGGGAGGTCAGCAGCCAGCTTCCCCGTCTTCCCCTTCACCCGAGAAGGCGTGATTGCGCCTTTTCAGGCGAGGGGAACTCGCAGCCCACCCACCCCCAACCCACCAAGGGTCACCTGCACGTGATCCACTCCTTACCTGCCTGCTGCCTGGCCCGGCGTGCGCACATGTGCATGCGCCATGGTTTCCCATTGGCCAGCCACCCTCAGCAGGGTGGCTGGCTAATGGGAAGCTGCGGCACACCCCAGCGCATGGCACACCGGCTTCCCATTGGCCAGCCACCCTCAGCAGGGTGGCTGGCCAATGGGAAGCCATGGTGCATACATGCGTGTGCATGCCAGGCCACCTGCTGCCAGAAGTGGCCCAGCAGTGGGCAGGTAAGGAGTGGATCATTCATGGACAACCCCGGGCGGGGTGGGGGCAGGTAGGCTGCGAGTTCCCTGGCAATTCGGCGCTACCCCTGGCATTGCAGAAGCGTTTGCTTCTGAAATGGTTTAAGGGAAAAAGCCAGATGTAAGACCTAATTTTTTAGGTCTTACATCAGGGTAGGATTTCAGCGGCAAAACCAGTTTAAGAAACGGCTTCCCCAAAGGGTCCCTAATTGGATTCCCTTTGCGGAGGCCACGTCTTAATCCCTCCCCGAACTGGCTCTAAATCCATTTTTAGAGCCAGTTCGGAATGGCCCATGGAGTCCTTCGCTGCTTACTCCCCCATCTTGTATCCCCCATAGCACAACTTCATTCTCCTGTTAACAAGGCAGAACATTCAATATCACTTTCCCTTTTGTCTTCTAACAATTGTTGTGGGGAAGGGAGGAGGGATAAACCATGCAGGTTTTTACAAAAGAGCTGACTTTGCACTGGACCACCAAAGCAGTGTGAAATTGAGGCAAAAGGCATGGGTCTGATTTCTTTTGTCCGATCTCTTTTTTGTTACATTGTATTCTGATCTCTTGTCACATGTGTTCTGATCTCCTGTTACATAAATTCAAATCTCTTTTTTAGTTACATTGTGGTCTTCACCTACCCCCCTCCGTTCAGCCAAGCCCAATATCCTTAGCATGTAATGGCAAGAGCCGGGCGGAAAGGGGATGAAATCACGGGTTATCATTGGATTAGGGGAAACTGAGGAGAATGCCCCTAAAGCATGGTTCCCTTCCCCCCAAACCCACTTGTGTTCCCATTGCTAAATCATAGAATCATAGAGTTGGAAGGCACTTCTAGGGTCATGAAGGATTTCCTAAACCATCCCAGACAGATGTAGGTCCAGCCTCTGCTTGAAGACCCCCCAGTGAAGGAGAACCCACTATCTTCTGTGGCAACCTTTTCCACTGACTGATCGCCCTCACTGTCAGGAAGTTTTTCCTAAAATCTAATCTGTATTGACTCCCTTGAAGTTTCATCCCGTTGTTTCTAGTCCTCCATCTTGTGCAAGTGAGAACAGGGACGATCCCTGTGACAACCTTTCAGACTAAAGATGTGCACGAAGCCCATTTCCCACATTTGATTTGGCACAAATCGAATGTGGGAAAGTCCAGGTTCAGCTGAATCCCACCCCCACGAATGTGGGGATATTTGTATTCATACACAAATAAACCTCCCCCCATCCTTCCATTCCCACCAACCCCCACTTGCCTGTGCTCACCGCCGCTGCACCTCCTTCTAAGGCACTTCTGAATTTGCACGTGCAGACCGAAAGTGCCCATCTCAGCTCCGGAAGGCCTGTTTGTGCTCTGGAGACCACAGAAGGAGGCCCAGGAGGCTCCAAATGGTGAGGCTTGCGTGGGCGGTGGGCAGGACCATTCCAGTGGTATCCCAGGCCTCCTCCTGCAGTCTCTCAAGTGCAAAATAGGCTTTCCAGAGTCTGGAAAAAGGCCTTCTGGTCTAGGTTGGACAGATAAACTAGAGAGAAATGAAAAGGTGTGAGCAGTCAGACCTGAAGGTGGACTGAAGAACAGTTAAAGCGAGGATGTGACCACAAACTGAGAGTCCATTTGGCATGGCATCCATGGGGGGAGGGGTGGAGAATAGCTCTTGCTTCTTCCCCAATCCATTTATTTGTAATGTTTTATCTTCTGCACCTGATATTGAAACTATGACATTACATGTACTGTTTTGCATTTAGAGCTATTGTATTCTTGCTTGTTACATTTTATATCCTACTCCAGGGCTTCAAAGTGGTGAGTGAACCAGCTTGCCCATAGTATCATCTCCTGACAGCGATCAGAGGTAGCATCTAGGTCCTGCAGAATAAGGGAGGCAGGATCTACACGACAGAGAAGGTTGCTGAGAAGTGAGTGCCACAAATACAGTGCGAAGCAGTGACATAGAAAAAATGTCATAGCTGATGTATCCGGCTGGGGATGTTTTCAGAAACACTGGGATTGGGCATGGGGCTTGGCAAACTGAAGAAAGATCATCCATGGGTAGAAATACACCTATCTTGTCCTTAAACAAGAGACTAATCCACACTTTATAAATGATTGGATAGACCTCAGTTGGCTGCCATCATCTATGGTTTGTCCAAGTAGCAAAATATTTGTTTGTTTATGACATTTACATCTCTCCTTTCCCCAAAGGTCTTAAGGTGGACCACACAGTTCTCCTCTTTGTATCTCCACCACAGTCCTGTGAGGTACATTAGGCTGAGACACTGTGATTGTCCCAAGGTCATTCAGTTAGCATTCATGAGTGAATATGGGTTTGAGTCTGAGTCCAACCCTCAGATTCGGCCTGTAATTCCATGTAATTCACACCCGGACCACCATTGGACCATTTACACATGGGCAACATTTTCACCGGTGGTGGTCCGCATGGTCTGTACCAAATCAAAGCCTCTCTCTACATCCTGCTAGTTGTGCCATATATACTTCCATTGTTAGGTTTCACACAGATATTTTGTTTGCTGTGTCCATTGTTTCTAAATGGTAACTGTTTACACAACCACCCTGAATTGTCCAGTTAGTGTTTCATGCGTTAAAGAAGTACCACAGTGTAAACTACAGTTGCCAAAAAGGCAATTCTCCCCCATCTCATGAAGAAATAACACCCGCTGTGGGTGAGCTCGGTGTGCCCCTCAAGTGCTGCTGCATGTGCCATGGCTGGGCATATGCTGGACCAGAAGCAGGGAGACCAAGCGAATATGGGCTTTACGCTGTAAAATGCCTGCTCAGCTAGGAAGCTCTCCCAGAAAAGTTTTAAAAATATTTTAAGCAAACTGCATTGCATTCTTCATCTGCCTTCCTTATAACATCTTTATACCGCATACCAAATACTAATGCAACGAGAGAAAAATCAAGCTTTGAATGTAAAGCCACATTTTATAAATGAAAGATGATCATTACAGCATCCAAATTAAGCTGCTGTGTGTTTACACAGTCTGTGCAGTGTAATTTAAATGATCAAAGAGCAACAGGAGATTCCTCGAAAACCAGGCATCCAAAAGCAACTTCTGATTTTTACTAAAGTGTTAAAGTGTTAAGAGCCAAAAGAAAAAGGGACTTCGCCTGGGTTGCCAAGCCTGGCCTACAGCGCCCCCTAGGGCCCAACAGCAATGCCTCCTGGAAGACCATTTTAAGTTTGAACATCCCACAGATTCCACGTTTTCTCCACTTGCACTATTTGCAAAGAGTGGTGTTAGGCTGACATAGAGTTCAGTTTGGGGGAGTGGCTTTGCTTCTTCTTCTTCTGCTGCTGCTGCTGCATTCTCATTTTATCAACTCTGTCTTTGGGTGTGTAGAATGCTTGTTTCCTGACAGATAGTAAAAGATATTTACTAGATGCAAGCTCTCTCTGTGTGTCTGCAAAAAAGATACATGTATAACGTCCAGTACTTTTGCAAAGAAAATTTTACATGAACACAGCAGAGATACTGAAACCTATCAGTAAGGCCAATGAAGAATACATGCCTTTCTGTGCCAGTCATTCCTGGAGAAGTAGGCTGTGTCCAGATGGGTGGAATACTTTGCAGGGAGTGCAGACAAATTTTACAGCACTCTGCAGTTCCAGCAAAGTCACATGCGGTGCTCTAAAGTAAAAAACCACCACCACCTCTACTTACATGAGCATTGGCTGCAGAGCACCTGCATTTTCCTGGACCTTGCGAGATCTCACACGTGAAGCATTGGGTCCTCTCAGCAAGGGAGGGGCTGACCACAGAGCCACAAGTGTCCGCCCTGCTCCTTTTGAAGATGGAGATGACCAATTGTCCTTGCGCAGCTCCTTTACTTCGCAGTAAAGGCAGGCTTCATATTTCTAATCTATGTCTGGAGACACCCTAAGTCTGTAGAATATTTTGACAGGGGGAAAAAAATCACACTTTATGGCATGAGATTTCTGTAAGCCAAAACTTCCAAAATTTAAAATTATCCTGTTTTGATGTTTAGAGGTCCTGACAATGAAAAAGGCCAAAGGCCTCCTTCACTTTTGACTTGACAAGGGAAATGATAACAGGCAGCAGGATGATCTAGAAAAATTGCTCTTTAAAATGACATTTCTGAGAATACTCCAGGAGCATAGTTTTTGCCTCTGGAGGAAAATGATTTTTTGTCGTCTATTTAGATTTGTTTTTTGTTTGTTTATTATTCTATCCAAACTTCTCTCCAAGAAACCAAAGCTTGCAGATCTTTTTCTCTTCATCACATCCAATTTATCATCAAAATGACCCCATTAGACAGGTTAAAGTGAAAATCAGGGATCGTCTTGAGGTCACTCACTGAATTTCATTGGTGCCATCTGATTTCCAAAGTCTCGGTTCCAATAGCTGACAAACAGTAATCTTCTGTACATACAGAAACATCACTTGAAGCTAAATACCTCTCCCATGTTAACCAAAGACCAGCAACCACCCTGTTCCTTGCATAAGGAAAGTTTTTTGTTTGATTTTTGTTAGCAATATACAGACTCATTGCAGCAGCTACAGAAAAGTCACCCCCTCGAAGGCAGGTCAAAACTGTAGGGATTATAGGACCCACAAGAAATCTCTAGGTTATAATGTTTGTTCCTGAATTAAATGTTGATTCTCATCATAACACATATAACTCAGGAAATGTTTTATCTGCTACATTTCTCTATGCCTGGCAGTTGTCAGAATCACAGTAGTGGGATCCAACTGACTCGAATGGCCAACGCTCTGCCTCCACATTTATTCTGCTTCCTATTCCATTATCATCCGATGAAGAGGCAGCGCTGGGCACACAGTGGGATGCCCTGTTCTTTTATGCCACGGAAAGGATGTGAAGGGCCCAGGTGCCAAACGCAACAGAGCTATGGCCCCTTCTTTGAGCACTCGCTGTGTACTTGCTGGGATCCACATGGCACTAGGAACAACCCTTGTTTGATCTGCAACTGCCTGGCAAAGAATCAGTATGTATGCCAGACAGGGAACATTTCTCCAGCCGGATGAATATTTGGGTCCATTCTGCTATGCTCAGAAACATTTTTTAAAAATCTAAAATAATATTTGAGGAAGAAAAAGCATATTTGTCTTTCAGTGACTGTATTTTGAAAAGTGGCCGTGTTTCCATACTGCAAAGCTTAAAATAAAATTTGCACACAGGAACCTCACACCTTTTTTTTAAAAGAAGGCCAGATTCTGAGCATTTTGCAGCATGCTTACACACGTGCGCTTACTACTGGAAAAGCAAAGATAGGACTGCACTGCTATTGCCTGGACTTCCCAGCAAAGTTGCTAAATTCTGGCAAGAATCTTGTGCTGCACGTCTCCACACGTGGCTCTCAGGTCAAGCTGCGCTGGAGTCAAGAAAATCCTCTCTTCAACATGACTGTGAAAAGTACAATTTCTCTCTCGCTGAAGGAAGCTGTCAACCCACCTTCAGAAGGAAGAGAAGGACGCTGTTGCTTTCTTCCTTGTGCCCACTTAAAACACTCCACAAACACTATGGATTCCATACTACTTTCCTTTCAATACTAAAGAGAGCAGAGTTAAAGCAGAGTCAAACTGATATAATTACGTTAAGAATAATGTCCAGTGGGTTTTTTAACAGCATCTATATATAGCAGACAGATATTTCTCACCTCTCTTGCCTGACCACAAGATTCAGTACAGCAACGCGAGGTGGGAGACAGGATTTAATCAGATGTGAATCAATGATTTAATGATCTTTTTATTTTTAGGCCCTAGATTTGAAGCCAGGCCAGGCCAGTGGATTCCTCTGGTCAGACGGCTGGAAATTCCGCTGAATGGAATTATGCTGGTGGTCTCTCAGCTCAGCTTCACATGAAGAATTGTGAAATAGTGAAACACCTTCAATGAATATGGCCACCCACACGGGGCAATGTTAAATATTCATTTCAGTAACAAATTAAAAAATAACAACCTCAAAGAAATCAAAGGGCTCATTCTCTAAGCCAAGGTAAGTACAATTTTAGGAAGGATTAATCAGCTGCAAACAGCTACTTTCTACATACCTTCTGTTTCTGCAGTAAATAGTCATAAAATCGTTGAACAGGCACAAAGTGTTTCAATTGATTAATCTATCAATTAGTCTTTCAAGAACAAATAAATGTCTCCATATGCATTTACACTGCAATTGTCAAAAGGCAGTGAGAGCCTTTACATTTGTTAATTTGTGCTGGGAGATCAGTCCTACCAACAAGATCACCCATTGACTGATCCCAGGATTTCTCCTTGCCCTGATCCAGATCCTTGGTTCCACCAGCTTAGTACAGGATGGTGGCCACAGACTGGCAGCAGTTTCTGGGTCTTCAGGCAGGGCTCTCTCTTTCTCCTGCCTGGATGCTGGTCATTAAACTGGGATCTTCTGCACGCGTTAAACACTAACTTGTTGTCTCATCCAAAAGGAAGATACAGGAGGCAATATCCTAAATTTTATTTCTATAATATTCCTGTGCCTACCACTACAATTATTTCCATGCCCACATTTCATTGTTAACTGGCCTATAGAAGAAGAAGAAGAAGAAGAAGAAGAAGAAGAAGAAGAAGAAGAAGAAGAAGAAGAAGGAGTTGGCTTTTCTCACCCATTTAAGGGGACTCAAAAGCCCCGTCTTCACGGCATCGTTATCTCGAATTCAAAACGTTTTGAGTCCTCCCAGTTCAGACGGCAGTTCGGCTTAACACGCTTCTTCCGTGTTAAACCACGTTAAACCGTTTTGAAATAAATCCTGATTTCAACAGGTCTCACTCCGGATCATGCACTTGAAACATGTTTAAGTTTTTACTGTGTGGACAGTACCGTTTTCAAGGATGAGATTCCGTGTTCAGGGTGCCCCTCCCCCAATCGCACTGTATCCAATGGCTGTCCGTATTCTGCGGACGTCATTGGGGTGGGGTGGGGTGTTTCCCTGCCTGATCTGAAGCAAAAACTTTTTTCGGATCGCTTCTTCTCTTGCAAGCCTGAACTTCTTGGAGTAGCCTTCACACAGCAGCGCTACAGCTCCGGAGTGTGTGCAGAGAGTTGGGGGGGAGGAAGAGACGGAGAGGAGGGGATTGGGCAGGAGGAGGCTATCAGCGTTTTGGATTCCCCTGGGGCGTGCAAGAAGAATTTGGCTGAGGGAGCCCGGCCGGAGAAAGCCTAGCTAGTCTTCCCCTCCTGGCGAGGGAGCGAGCCGGTAGACACACACACACACACACACACACACACACAGAGGCAGGCTTTCATGACAGCTATAAAATCAGACACTTTTGCTACTCCCCCCCCCCAGCCTTCACACATCAGCGCTACAGTGTAGCAAGAGAACCAGCTCACTCTCAACAATGTTGCGAATTTGCGCAATTTCAAAACTTCAGACCTTTAGAAAGCGAAAGACAGGGACCGGGAGGGGCTCCATTGGGGAAATGAAAAGCACGCAGGAAAGCGTCTCTCTCTCCCTTTTTACAATTCCCAAGGCGGGCGGGATGAGCGGGATCAATATTTCACTCGATTACCACTTCTCAATCAGGTTGCTGTTCAATTGAGCTGGCTTTCTATCCTGCTTTTCTCATCCATTTAAGGGGATTCAAAGCGGCTGACAAACTTTCTGTTCTTCTCCCCACAACAGAACACCCTGTGAGGTGTGTGTGTGGGGGGCAGCTGTGATAGCTCAGAAGGGAGCTGTGACTAGCCCGAGGTCACCCAGCTGGCTTTGTGGAGGAGTGTGGAATCAAGGTTACCAGGTATTCCCAGATGAGAGTCCAGCTCCCTAACCACTAGTGCAATCTCTTTCATTTGTGGACTTTCTTCCCTTCAAGCATACTTTCCTGAGTCCTGATTTTTATTGGTCTCAATCCATTATTGGCTGTGGTCACACCTAAGGTTTAATCCAGCTTCACTCCACCTTCAGAGTGAGAGAACACATCAGCAAAGTGACCAGTAGTTTTCTTTCCACATTATCTAGTCTAAAGGTGGATTTTCTGAGTTATTAACACTGAAAGACAACCAGCTTGTCAGTTTGCTGGTGTATTCTCTCACTCTGAAAGTGGACTGAAACTGGATTAAACCTTAGGTGTGACCACAGGCAGAGGCAAAGTAGTCTCTGAAGTGATTCCAATCACTTCTCTTAGGTGCCACTGTGAAATGGAGGAGGGGAAAGTAGTATTTGGAGAAAAAAGCCTTTCTTTCATATGTCCCACAGGCAGGCTTTCATGACAGCTATAAAATCAGACACTTTTGCTACTCCCCCCCCCGCCCTCACACAGGAGCTACAGTGTAGCAAGAAAGCCCCTTCACTCCCGATTAACAATGTTGCGGATTTGCGCAGTTTCAGAAGTTCAGACCTTTGAAAGTGAAAGGAGGCGAAGCAGCTGAGATTCTGTATTTAAACATGGGGCTTTACTTGCTTCTGCTGCTGCTGTGTGCTCTGAGCAATGAAAAAGCCCCTCACTCCCCTCCAGCCCAACCTCTCGGCGCGAGGGAAGCATGGGTGGGAAAGGGGGATCCGCAGACTTCTTCGATGGGGGTGATGAGGGAAGAGCACAAAGCTGGAAGAAAAGGGGGAGGGAAAGGTGGTGCAGAGGAAAGGAGGCGGAGAGCTGCACAGCCATGAGGGAGAGGTCTGATCTCTGTTACTTTGAACTGAGAGGGGCTGATCCTGGGTGGGCTGGCAATGGGCAGGGAGGACTTGCCCATGGGGCCTCCCAAGATTGAATCCGAGATAAGGTTGCCGGCAGGATGCCCTTGACACGGATCAAGTGGAAAGCCAGTGGAGACAGTTTTGTTCCGGTTCAGTTATTTCGGTTTCCTTAAACCGACTTAAAGCATGCCGTGCGGATGCAGCCAAAGTGGCTGTGAGGTAGGTGGGGCTGTGAGTGCTCAGAAGAGAGCTATGACTAGCCCGAGGTCACCCAGCTGCCTTTGTAGAGGAGAGAGTAATCAAACCCAGTATTCCCAGATAAGAATCCAGCTCCCTAACAACTAGACCAAAATAGGTATATTCAAAGAGCTAGACTACATCTATACTTACTTATTCCACTAATTTCGGAATATTCACACTTTATTCCAGAATATCAAAATATAGTGGAATAAGTTAGTAAAGTCTGGATGCCGCCCTAGATACTCCCAAATATTGATCCCTAAAATAATGTTGACCTTTCAATAGCCCAGAATCCACAAAGTGCAAATGTGCAAAAAGAACGCCACATATTAGGGATGGGCACAAATGTGGTTTTTAAAATTCAATTCCGATTGAATCAAATGCAAGAAAATTCATATTTGTTCAAATAAATCCCTTCAAATGTGATAGGATTCAAATTCAATACGAATGCTCCATATGAATTCGATACGAATCACATACAAATCCCATATAAATCTGTAATGAAACTAAATACAAAGGTGCCAACATTCAATTGGAATTTAAATGTCCAAATTCAGTCAAATTCTTACAGATTTTGAGCATTGTGAATATTCATGCTCATCCCTTCTACATATTGCTTTGGCCAAGGTACTTCTTACTGATTTTTCACTGGAGATCATTTGGCCATGGTTAACTGTGCTCTGGTAACTTCCAGACTACGTTGTGTTCAAAAGTTGCAGCTGGTGCAGAATGCAGCCGTCCGAGTGCTGGCCGGAAGTGCTGGCCGAACACGCACCACACTAGTCTTACAATGGCTGCAATGGCTGCCAATTCACTACAGAGCCCAATTCAAAGTATTAACCTCAACCTTTAAGGTCCTAAATGACCCGGACCCCAAATATCTAAAGGAATTCCTTCTTCCATATAGATCTTCTCATGCCTTAAGATCGGTAGGGGAAGCCCTCCTGATCGTACCATCACACTGACTAGCAAAAGGAGTGGACACCCAAGACAGGATCTTCTCAGTGATGGCTCCCAGATTATAGAGTAGTCTCTGCCCAAGGTAACTTCTGGCATCTTCACTTTACATGTTCAGGAAAGCAGCAGAGAAGAGCATTGGCCAGCCACCCTCCTGGTTTCGCCAGGCCATCTGCACAGGCACGGGTGGCTGACCAATGAGGGGTCACCCCGCGAGCATGCATACAGCACGACGGGCATCCTGCAGGCAAAATCAACCTGGCAGCCTGCAGGTAAGGCCGTGAATGTGCACACGTGACCCAGGGTAGGTTGGGGGTGTAGGATCTGGGTCCTGCTGGCCCTAGGAGCCGCGATCTCGGCTCCTGGAGACAGCGGGAGCCGAGGGAAAGGAGGCCCCCGGGCTGCCCATCCCTGGCTCCAGAGGAGCCAGTCGGAGCAGCCCGGGGGAGGTCCTTCAGCCTGAACGAGCTGAGAACAGTTCCCCGTCCACACAAGGGAAGGTAAAGGATGTGTTTGGAACACGTCTTTTACCTGCCAGTGCAGATGGGGAGCTGCTCTCAACGCGTTCGGGCCGAAGCGTTCCGAGGCGTCTTCACTGTAATGCAAAAACGCCTCAGGGCAGGCAGAGTTTTCCCCAGAGTCTGTGGTATAGGGACAGCTGCTTCTTTATGGGCAAGCAGCTTGAATTCTAAGAGAACATCCTCAGCAACCGATAGGATGACCCTATGCAGTAGTTTTTGTTGGTGTTAGATGCGTGGATATGACTCCAGCTGTGACACAGTGTAGTCGAATTGTGGTGAAGCTCATGCCTTTCAGAAGCTCGCTATGAAAAAGATTCCGGTGATGCTGGGGGTAGAAGAAATCAGGTTTTCTGTAAATGAACTGGCATGAAATAATAAATATGTACACTTTCTTTAAACAAGGCTTGCCACATCCTGAGAATCTGGAATTAATTCCTTCTCTTTCAAGATAACTGAAAGTTGTGGCCGAAATCTGTTTGCTTCTGGGCTTACAGCCCTAACTGGTCTGTTCCAAACCTTTCAACTTAAATATATATAATAAGGAAACAAAGAGAAAAAAGGAACTGGAGTCCCATGGAACTACTATATAATTTATTATTGATCTAATATTACTATTGGCAGTTACTTTACAATGTTATATCACCTCTATGGAACCCAGAGGCATAAGTAATCACTTTGTAAGAATCTGTTTAACGTGCTTATGACATTGCTGTCCTTTTCCAGTTGAACCACTAGTGGTCTTCTAGATGTCTTTGGGCTCCACCTTCCATCAGCAACAGGCAGAATGAACCATGATCAGGAGTAATAGACCAGGGACATTAAGATAGCCATGGGTCTCCCATACCTGTTCTATGATTTCATGGCCCCTCATGTTCACCTTGGGCCTATTCACACTTAGGCCTCTGGTATGTACCAGAGCTGTCCTAATTGCATACCAGAGGCCTAAGTGCAAATAGGCCCCTCTTCTTGCATGTTTTGGCCCATATAAAAGAGATCCTGAGAGTGGTAAGGAAGCCTTCTATCTCCCTTCCCTGGCTAAGGTGGAGCTGCAGAAAAGTGCAAGAACCATTTTTGGGAAGCAAGACGCTCTGTGGTCTGGCTTCAGCAGGAGAAAGGAGGCAGGAGGCAGAGCTCCTTCTGCTCATGACTGTGGGAGCAAAGAAGAGATTCCACTCAAGACTCCAGGGTGCTTCAGTGGACACCAAAGGCAGGGGGCATCATCTCAGTAGATGAAGCAGATGGAATGGAAGATATCACACATAGAGTGTGTCTTCACGGCACCCTTATTTCGAATTCAAAATGTTTTGAATCCTTGCAGTCCAGACGGCAGTTTGGCTTAACACGATTTCCACGTGTTAAATCGCCCCAAAGCGTTGTAAATGTTAATCCTCATTTCAACAGGTCTCACTCCGGTTTGTGCACTTGAAACGTTTTACATTTTTTACTGTGGGAACTCCTGTGTTAAGGGACGAGAGTTTCCCTCCCCAATAGCTTGCTTCCAAAGCAAGCCGTAAACGCAGCAGAAGCCCGAATAGCAATTCACTGTAGCAAACAAGCAATTCACGCCTGATAACATCTTGCTATTGAAAGTGCTGGCCTTCTTAAAAAGGAAAGAAAGAAAAGCAGCTGCCCTTTGGAGAGATGTGTGAATGTTTATTTTCTGCTGCGCGCCCTAAGCAATCGGGAGAGGAGGGGAAAAAATTTCGCTGTCTGCCTGCTGCCGATTTTCCTCCATCCAGGCAAGGCAGCCACCCAGCTAGGCTCCGTGAAGGGGTCTGTTATGGGCGGCGCGTTCATGCCAGGAGGAAGAGGACAGGGCAGCCCCGAAAACCGGCTTTTAAAAGGTAGCCACTGGAGTCTCACGTACGTCCTCAGAACCCGGATTGAACGCGATTAAGCTGAAAGTAATGGGAACAGGCAAATTCGCGTTTGCATCCGGTTCTGTTATCTCGGTTTAGGGAAAGTGAAATAAGGGTTGCCGTGAAGACACGGCCATAGTGATCTTCAGCAAAGTGATGTTCAGCAGTAAAAGTGAACATCAACATAATGAGAGGAGGAAACGAACCACCATCTGAAATTGTGGGGCACAGCTGGGGGGCTTATACCCTTTTGGCTTCTGTGGTGCCACTGAGCCAAAAAGGATTTTGAAAGGTGCTCCAAGTGCCACAGAGCTTTGCATACCACGCTAAAGAGTCACAGGCACATCTTTACCAGACACAGGGGACATGTAAATTAGGTACCCATAAAAACACCTGGAACAGCACTGAGAAAATGGTGCAGACCACATAAAAACAATAGAGATCTTGCAGGCTATACCCTAGGCATGAAACCAAGATGGCAAGCTATCCTGGAGTTAATCAAAAAGCATATCAAGCTAAACCAGGCTAACTAATGGTTAGGCAAAAGGCTTTGACCTAAAGTAGACTTGCTGGATGCCTAACCCTAACTTTAGGTCCCAACACAATGGATTTCTCTAACTGGTGGGACATGGAGGAGCCTCCTTCCAGCAGATCTTAAACCAAGGGCAGGTTTGTATGAGGTTCCAAGCCATTTAGGGCTTTAAAAGTCATTACCAGCATCTTGAATTCAGATCAGAACTGTATAGGCAGCCAGTGCAGCTCTTTCAAAACAGGCATTATGTGCTGCCTGTAAGTTGTACCAGCCAGTAGTCGGGCTGCCACATTTTGAACTAACTGCAGCTTCCGAGTCTTCTTCAAGGACAGCCCCACGTAGAACGCATTGCAGGAGTCTAATCGGGAGGTTACCAGTGCATGGACTACTGTGGCTAGGTTATCCCTGTCCAAGAAAGGCTGTAGCTGGCACCAAGCACTCCATGCCACTGAGTCCACTTGGGCCTCTAATGACAGAGATGGATCCAGGAGCTCCCAAACTATGTACCTGCTTTTTCAGGGGGAGTGCAACAGGCTGTTTACCCAGTTCTCAGACCCGGGAACCACTAGTCCACAGAGTTTCCGTCTTATCAGGGTTCAGTTTTGGTTTATTGGCCCTCATCCAGCCCAAGACAGCCTCCAGACACAGGTCCAGCATCTGAATAGCCTCTACCGACTCTGATGACAAGGAGAAATAGAGCTGGGTGTTGTCAGCATACTGGTGACACCCAGCACCAAACCTCCTTATGGCCTCTCCCAGTGGTTTCATTTGGATGGTGAACAACATGGGGGATAGAATAGAACACTGTGGTACCTTGTAGCTTAGGGCTGAGTAGAAATCTCCCAAGATCACTCTCTGGAACCAACCTTCCAGGTAGGAGCAGAACCACTGTAACACAGTGCCTCCTACCTCCATCCCAGAGAGCTGGTCCAGTAGGTTACCATTATAATTGTATCAAAAGATGCTGAGAGGTCCCAGAAGATCAACAGAGTAGCACTCCCTCTTTCTTTCTCCCAGAGTAGGTCATCCATCAGGGCAACTAAGGTCGTCTCCATGCCATGCCCTGGCCTGAATCCAGACTGGAATGGGTCCAGATAATTTGTTTCCTCCAAGAAGGCCTGGAGTTGCCCTGCCACCACACACTCAAGCACCTTGCTCAAGAATGGAATATTTGCATCTGGGCATTAGTTGTCAAGCATGTCCGGATCTAGGAAGGTCCTTTTCAGCAAAGAGCACACCACTGCCTCCTTCAAGGCAGCAGGTACCTTCCCTTGACATAAGGAAGCATTAACCATCCCCTTGACCCATTCAGTCAGACCACCCTTGCTGGCTTCAATCAGCCAGGAAGGGCAAGGGTCAAGCTTACATCTAGTAGGTCGAACCACTTCAAGGACCTTGTGCACATTGTCAGGCCTCAATAACTGGAACTGATTCCACAAAACTGACCAGCCAGTGTACTGGACACCCCCCTAGACTTGTTCTAAGTGCGGTGTCAAATTCTAAGCAAAGGTGAACAACTTTCTCCTCAAAGTGCCTAGCAAAATTTTTGCAAGAGGCTGCTGTGGGTTGCATGCCTGACCTATCTGTCCCAATATCTAGAAGACCCCTCACCACTCAGAGGTGAGAGCTAGACGCATCAGTCTGGGTGGTGTAATAAGCTTCTTTGGCTTGCTCCATAACAGACACAACAAAGAGCTTTAGTTGCTTCTTGGTCATACTCATTCCGAGACCTGTGCCACCTGTCCTCTAGCCGTCATCCGGCTTGCCTCGTTGCCCATGAATCTTCTGTGAACCAAGGTGGGTTACTGGCTCTGTGACACTGGATTTGGCACTTAGGCGTGATTGTGTCAATAGCCCTTTCCATCTCCATATTCCACAAGGAAACCAGGGCCTCAACAGAACTGCCAGTCCTGTCAGCAGGAAATTCCCCCAGAGCATTCAGGAACCGTTCAGATTCCCTTAGTCTCAGGGAGTGGGCCATCTTAGTGGGTCCTCCCATCCTGCCACCAAATCAAACTTCACAACACCCTCAAATTAAATGGAAGGCTTCTCTTAATGAAGAAGAAAAAAGAAAACACAAACTTCAGCTAAAGTAATACAACCAAATAGAATTTTACTCAGTTTATGGTCGTGGACCCAATTGAACAGTAGAAAATACCAAAAAATAAAATAAAATAAAATTGAGGAGTATATTCTCAAAATCGTGAAGACAGCCACACATTCCCTAAAATGGTTGTATTTCTGAAATGCATATAAATAAATATGTTTTTAAAAAATTGTGAAGACAGATAATTTAAAAAACCAAATATATAGCTGGTCATTGAGGAAGTAAAGCCAGAACCAAGGATCGGGAGGATAAAATTTTGATGAACTGTTTGCTAAATTCTGCTTGCTAAATTCCGTCTCCCAGGCAGTGTTTGGTTTATCAGTTGCAAACTGGCCATCGTGGGAGAAGATGGCGGCCAGATCAGAAGAGACTCAGGTGGGATCAGCACAAGGCAGGACTTGCAGCCACGGGTGGGGCTTTACATGGAATAAAGTCTGCCTGTTATGAAAATAAATCTGTTACTGAATTTATTGCAATGTAACTGCTAGAAATGGGCAAATCAGGGCCATGCCAGGGTCATGGAAAAGTGGGCAAGGCCGCAGTAGTACCCCTTATATTGTTGATCAGTTTAGATTTGATGCATATAGACAAAAGAGATTGAAATGCATGAGTGTGAATATAAAAATTTCTGCTGAGATTGCTTGGGAAAGGTTATATTTATATACCACAAGACGAGATAGAAATAACAAATTGATAGGTGACATTAAGAAGTGGTCTTCCATGCAGAAGAGAGGTTCAAGAAGATAGAGATCCAGCAAATATGTTATGAGGATCCTTTACAGAAGCAAATACAGGCTTTGCAAAGGCAACGGAGAGGAAGAACCCGCATGTGTAAGCAGAAAAAATACCAGCTTAACAAATCTGGTTTTGGGGTCAGGAGAATGAAGAGGAAGAAAAACAGGATTGAAAGAAGATTCGCAACCAAGGGAACCCCTAAACCTCCACAGGAAGACAGAGATTTGGCAACCAAAGCTTCTGCAAAGGATATGGAAAGCCAGATCTTCCAGTTCAGAAGGAGGGAACGGAAACAGGATTGAAAGGAGATTTTCAACAGAAAGAGCTCTCGGATTTCCAGAATCGAAACTTAAAGGAAAACTGGAGCTTTACAGTAGGCATTACTTAAAAACTGGAAAGACTACTGATGCAAGGGGATGGTACATGCAGAAAAAGAAAAGGAAAATGGAATAAAATTAAATAGAAATTGTAAAGAAAGCAATAAGGAGAAAAAAATGTTATTTTAGACAATATTAATCTGGTGACTATATATAGCAAAATTATAGCAACATTTAGTTAAGAATGGTTGATTATAGTTTATAAAATATGGTAACTTACAAAATATTAATATTTGAATATTAGATGTAACAATTATAGTGAAGAAAGGTTACAATGATATAAGTCTATTAATAGAAGAGCAAACAACAGTAGTATTATTATGCTAAGAATTTTTTATTATAGTTTAGTAAATGTTAATTATATAGTAACATATATTATAATGGTTGATTATAATTTATAATGATAGCTCAGAAAGTATTAATATTTGAATATTATAATTATAGCAAGAAGACAATTAAATTAAAGAAAGATGTAAGATGTAAGATGAACAGATTGGTTATAAATTGTTATGGTAAAATAGTAAAATGGTAAAATAGTGAAATTGCAGCAAGAATATTAATAGGTATAGAAATGTTATAATGATATAAACTCATTAATAGAAGCAAGGGCAAATAATAGTAGTAGTAGTATGCTAAGAATTCCTGATTATAATTTAGTAAATGTTAATTATATAGCAATATATATAGTATGGGGAGTGTTTGAAAATTCCTTTATTTTATGATAAAAGGTCAGATAAGTTGTTGTGAGAAGGTCATCCCTTTTAACAACTATCTACAAAAAAGAGCAATAATTAGGAGTGGTTCAGTGATAAATAAGGGGTTTGCTGATAAACAGAAAGAGACTCACAGGGAGCAGACGAAGAAGAAAAGGAAGAGAAGAGGTTGGAAAATGGAGGAAGTCATCAAAACAACAAGAAGATAGAGAAACACTGTTTGATGTTAATGGCTAATTTTATTTTAGGTTGTTAAAGAAAAATCCTTTTAATGAAGAATACATTAAAAAAAGTAATCTAGTCTGGGATGAATTGAATTAATTTAATTTCACTTGAAGGAGAAAATGCAAAATTTGTGTTTTGTTAAATAAGAATCAATAAAAATACACACAAAAAAGTGAAATGTCGAGTCAGTTTCATGATTACACAATTCAGTTTCTGTTGATGCACAGCTTGGATAAAATCCTTGGTGGGTTACGGTTTCTATTTGTTAGTGCATGGAAATTTAAAGAAGAAATCTGCAGCACATTGAACTTACTGCTGTTGTCTTGCTGTTTTGTGTTTTTGATGAACGCAGAGAACTTAGAGAAGATGTCAATTCCTGCAGTGTTTGATTCACGGTGCTTGGCAGCTAGTCTTGGGTATCTGCAAAATGAGAATGATCGTTTTAAAAACCTCTTTCCTTGTGGAAAACTAAAAGTGGTGAAATCCTGCATTCATCTCCTCACACCACAGACAGGCGCATTCTATCCACTGAAAGTGCTGCTTGTAATAATATCAAACAGTGCTGTCACAGGACTTCACTGGATATTGCTGATGTCTTGGGGTGCAGGAATGCTTAAAGTCACACTGTGGGGTCTTACAGTAAGGTTGATTCCCTGGGGTTTAATGTGAAAGACACCAAGAAACAGTCCTATCCGCATCCTCCACTCTGACTAGCATATCAGGCAATGGGGTCAGTCCAGCAACTCCAGGCAGCGGCCAGATTTTCAGCTTCGTCTCATTTCACAGCCATCTGCCCAAGATCTTTTTACAAACGTTTAGCATCAGGTGTTACGTGGCCAGTGGGATCCATGGACCTTCTAATCCAGAATACCAGCAGACCCTGAAAAAGGGATCTACAGTCCATCCTGTTGTGCTGAAAACCAGATCAGGTAGCAAGCTTGTAATCTAGATGTAGGAAGTCCAGGGTTGGGCTCAGAAACTGATATGCTCAAGAGGCCCACACATCCTACACAGCTGTTACCTAGAAGCTATGGAGATACCTATGCTGGCTTCGTGGCCGGTAGCTCTCTGTAACACCCGCTGAAACCAGTGACGGCTGTGCTGATCAACTGCGCGGCACTCCAGGCGGCACTTTTGGATTGGGATTTTTATGTGCCTAGCAATGCGCGCCACAGCAACCACATGGCATCCATGTTTAGCATCCATCAGTCACGGGTGTCTCCATATCCATCTGTACTTATGTGAACCGGAATAACCAAGGATGGATTTTGACAATTTGGATCAAATAAATCTGGATTTCGAACAGTGCATGTGGAAATGGCAGCAGGTGTTTAATAAAAAGTAGTATGTGGAACTGCAGTATGACAACTAAGCAAAGTCTGTGGGTTTTATAGTTCAGTATGAGATATTTTCCCCTTGTGACTGAGTAGCAGAATCTCCATAGTTCATTAGGGAGATGTTCTTGGCTAAAATGCTCCTATGGGTCCTGTGAATTTGTGTTTGACTTAACAGAAAGGCCCCTTGCAGGTTACAGACTCCAGAGGCGTTTTCGCACTAAGGTGAAGATGCCTCGGAACGCTTCCCCCCAAACGGGTTGAGAACACTTTCCCGTTCACACAAGGGCAGGTAAGGAATGCTTTGAGAGCAGTTCTCTTACCTGCCAGTGCGAACGGGAAAGTGTTCTCAATCCGTTCGGGGGGAAGACCCTCCCCTGGGCTGCTCCCATTGGCACCTATGGAGCCAGTGTGGGCAGCCGGCTGCCTTCTGTCCCTGGGTTCCTGCTTGCTCCCGAACACCAGATTGGGCTCCGGGGTGGGCAGGAACCCCAGCCAAAGGCCCCCTACCCATCCCAAGGGTCTTACCTTTTCCTGCAGGCTCCATTCTGTGTAGAAAGACCGGGCCGTTCTGAGCACGCTCGAGAGGGCGGTTCCTCATTGTCTGGGCACCTGCCTGGCTTCTATTGCCCATCTGAGCATGTGCGGGTGCCGAGCCAATGAGGGGCCGCCCCCTCAAGCGTGCTCAGAACGGCCCGGCCTTTCTACACAGAATGGAACCTGCAGGAAAAGGTAAGACCCTTGGGATGGGTAGGGGGCCTTTGGTTGGGTTTCCTGCCCACCCCCAGAGCCCGATCTGGGGTTCGGGAGTGAGCAGGAACCCAGGGACAGAAGGCAGCCGGCTGCCCACACTGGCTCCACAGAAGCCAATGGGAGCAGCCCGGTGGAGGGGCCGAGCTGTCACAGAGAGAAAGCATGTGAATGCTTTCTCTCTGGGACAGGTCAGAACGCGCTGAGATGGTTTCAGAGCACTTTTTAGTGCTCTGAAACTCGAACGCATGGAGGGCATGTCGGGACGCTTGCGGGCGGCCTGGAATGGATCCCGCCGCCCGCAAGAGCAAATGCTGCGTCCCGACGTGCCCTCCATGCGTTCGAAAAACCTCTGTGCGAAAAGGCTCCAGACCTTTGGAAGCCAAAACATTCCTCAATATTCTAATTCTCAACTTTTAAAAACTGTCTTTGCCTTCTCCATTCTTGCTCTGCTTTGATTTGCCACTCCAGCTGCAGCGTTCCCATCCTATAAGCCCCTTTCTCCCAGCACACTCAAGCTCTTGCTCACCCATTTTTGCTTTCCCGTATCCAAATGTGAGGAGACACAAAGATACTGTTAATTTTCTCATGGCAACGTATATAAGTTTTAAAGAAAAAAATAACATGGGTGGCAAATGCGTCCATCAGGGGCATCACATAATGCAGCCCCACGCTGGACCAATTCTACTTTCAACTATAAAACCACTCCCAGAGCACCTTAGAACACCAAAAGAAACAATAGGAACTTATTTAAGTGCAACAGAAGAAGGAATCCAGCCAAGAAAGCAGTTGGATCATTAGATGATGAGACAGGAAGAGGACACAGACATTGCAGATTGGCTAAATCAGTTCTTTGCCTCTGTTTTCACTTTTCAGGGAACTCTTTGGGACTGTCAGCCAGCAGATAAAGAAGACGGTCAAGCTGACACTGCTTATCTTCTGAGAAAGTCACACCAAGCCTCCCATTACTCGGAGGCCGCATAGCCCTAGAATGCTCTAGCCGCTTACCCTTGCAGATGGCTAGAGCATTCCACACCTACCTTAAGTTCAATTGGACGCCCAGGCACGATCACAACCATTGCAGAGCCCCAGCAGCGACACCAGGGTTGCTGAGGCAGCCAGGCAATGCAACACTTAACTGGGTTTGTGAATGGGAGCTTGCCAGGCTGTTAAGAGTCTGGCAGTTAGTAGAGGTGAGGAAGACTTTTAAGAGATTTTAAGGCCCCATGATGATACGGTTTGTGGGAAGTTCCCGGACGTGTGGTGTGAATCATCCGTGTGGGAGCTCCGCTTGCTTTGACTACCACGTCAAGTGTGGACAGGCACTTAGGCTCTCATCAAAGGCTCCTGAATGAACGCATCAACCATGGGCAGGTTCCAAGGAGCCACTCAGTAATTAGTGATAGCTGTACTGATCTTTCAGATATACTGAAATTGAACCTGAAATTGATCCATTACATTCTCCAGCTAAGATGTTGTGTTTCTTGGAATTTTGGTTGAGTAACTGTAGCTGGATGGTTATTCACAGTGTCCACATCACCAGAGCATCATCTGTCCCCTCACCTGGTGTTGCTTCGGACATTGCCCTGGTGATCTGGGCAACCCTAAGCTGGCCATTTGCACCTGCAGGTACTGCTGGCCAGGTAGAGGACTAGGTTAGTGCTCATTGTGTGAATAGCCACAACCAACTAGATCCTTACTGACCTGGTATATTGTTATACCATACTGCAAATCTTGGCTAGATCATGCGCTGAAAAGACTAACAGAAAAGAACAAAGCAATTATCCAGTTTGCCATTAGTTTTTTGCATTTTGCTTGACATTTGTATGACAGTTCAAAGATAAATTATTATTTTTAGAATAGATAATAATGGCATTTATTACTTTGGAGGTGAAAGAGTTTCCTCCAAAAATTCCTCGATTTTGTTGACATCCGTCTTGACTTCTCCATTAAAAGTCAGGAATGGTGGATGAGTCCCAGGAGCTAAATTATGCAAATCAGCTGGCTTTCTGCAAAAACAGAAACAAATCAGTTCACTATATAGCTAATGTTCACATGGGCCCAAATAAATTTTACAATATTTCTATGTATTTATCCAACTTTTCATGTGAAATTCCAGATAATGATGATGCAGTAATAAAACTATAGATGAAATACATGCATCAAATACCAAAACTCCAGAAATTACTCCAGAGACTAATCACAGCTGAATAATCATTATCATTCATGATACTTGAAGAACCAAATCAACTTGCTTGTCTTTATGAAAAATGTTTCTAAACAAAGAATTTCAATAAAGTGTTAAGAGGATCTTTGGCTGGCTCCAACCACCGCCCAAATATCGCACTAACTTGCAATATTCCACAGAAAAGCCCCTTCTGTGATGCAGTAACATGCACATTGAGATATTTCAACGGAGCAAAATACCTGGAAGTGCACGATTGCCACCACTGGGTACGCACAGCCATCTTTTGAAGGCCCTGAACACGCACACTGGCCACAGCCAGTATGGCAGCTCCATCCAGAAGGTAAGTTACTTCACTATTTGGGGGAAACCCATGGTGTATGTCCCCGTGCTGAAAATAGTCTGAGGCAATCATGAGGTTGCCTTGGGAGTGTCTCCATGCAAAGCCCTAATACAGGCTACATGTGAGACAATACATGTCAACCCCCCCCTTAGCAAGTGTTCTCATACTGAAATAGGGGGCTAGCATGTATTGTCCTGGAGTCATGGGGACACTCCCGGGTTATTTGGGGCAGAGCTTGGCGGCCGCAGTACTAGTGGGCCGGGTTTTGCGTCTGCTCCCTGTTCCTGCCGTGTGCGCTGCGATCAGCAGCCGCTCGGGGATTTCTTTAAATAAACCACTACATTTATTACACCCCCCTTCCCTGATAGCAAGCTGTGCGTGAGTAATTTTGAGCAGGTTGTGAGTGGGAGGTGGCCGCTGTCAGGCCTGCTGTCATGCGGATGTGCACACCTCTGCTAACCTGTGGTGGCCAAGGAAAGGGATGATCTGCTTTTAGTTATGCGTTTAACTATATGTTATAACTTTTGGTTATGCTTTTAACTGTGGCGGCCAAGGAAAGGAGTGATCTTAGTGTGTTGTGTTCGTGCAGCTGAGGTTTGCCTGTCACTGCTGCAGCAGGCAGGATGGGTTATGGTGACGTCAACCTGGCTTCCTATCAGGGGAGAGGTTCACCTGGCTAAATGTGGGTTCACGAAGTGCGGCTTGCATAGGGACAGGCACGTACGATTTGAATCCGCATTGCCCCAAACCACATGGGGATGCTTTATTGCAAGTTACAATGTGGATTTTTATGACACAGATCACAAGTGAAGCAACCGGCTTGCATGGGGATGTGGCCATGGTCAGAATCAGGATTTCCTGAAATAGGCTATACCGGATTTTCACAATGATATAGCAGAGCTATATTGGGGCTGCCACACATACACAGCTCAGAAATAATTGCACTAAATATCCCCTTCCTAGATGAGGCCTTGGATATTGTTACTGATGCTAAAATAATGCTGATACCGACAGAGATTTTTTTGTAAAAGCATTGTTAAGTGTTATTGAATCATTTCAATCAAGATCTTTACCTTTTCAGATCAACGGTGGTAACGTTGAACACAACACCTTTAAGCCAAAGTATCATGAAGAGGCGCTGTGAGAAAGGACAGTTTCCAATGCTTTCTCCATCTACACCAGCCTGGAAGACATAAAGAATGAATCTCAGAATTAATTAAATATGAGCTTGACCTTAGGAAGAATAGCACACCTTTGAACCACAGCGAAACAGAGCGCAATCTCAATGCCTGATACAGACCCAAATGTTCTTCCACCCAAACAGAAGCTTTCAGAAAAGGATCTCTCACTAAGAAGACAAAAGGTGGCTTTTACCTCCTGGACACCTTAGAAAGAAGCCTCCAAGGCCACAGGCCATGCAATTGAAAGTCTGCTGGAACTCTTATTTTGCCTCTGAGCAGCCCCATTCCAGGCTTTACAAGGCGCTTAGGGAGCTTAGGAAAGTGAGACACCTGCGATAAAATACGTGCACTTTAAAGAAGAGTTCCAGCGCTCTTTCGGCGATTCGCGGGTTTTGCTCGCTATATCTGCCTTGAGGACGCTCCATGGCAAAAGGGGCAGGGATTGCTTGCCTGCACACACAGCCAAAAAGCATTCACACATCTGAGAAATGCAGCAGGTTCGCTTCCTTTCCTTTGTAAAAAGAGCCAGAACTGCTCAGAATTGCAACATTGTTATCAAGTGATCTGTGAAAGCGTTAAAAGAGAATGAGCAAAGGATCGCGCTGCCGATGCCTGCAGCCGCTGACTTTGCCGGGGCAGAAAGCCTTTTCTAACAGAGAACTGAGTGAAAGTAAGTGCTGAAAGTGAATGAATGAGCGATCATCTGCCTTTGCTAGGGGCAGGAAGCCGTTTCAGGAGACGGAGATCTGGCTATTTTTCCTTTTAACAAGAGGGGGGGGGAAGATGCGGGGAAAGGAAACAGGCTTCCTTGGGGACGGAAAGTCCGTTTAGATCGCGGCTACTATGGGGGTGCTTATTCTGAAAGTGGAGGGGACTTTTAAAGTCAGCTATAACAGAGTGACAGCAGAGGAAGCCGAGAGGGGCTAATAAGTCTTTTGGGGACAGGGCCCAAGTAATTTTTGCCTGGAGAATGGTTACAGTGTGAGTTGCATTTATTTCCTCAGTCAGATAGAGCTTTCAATAATAGGCCTTTTTGCATTACAGCCCAACGGCTGTAATGCGGTTTCGATAAGTCAGTTTGGGATGCTTTCAGCATTCACATGTAGGCAGGAAGGAACGCGTTTACACGCATTCCTACCTACCTATGTGCGAATGCTGGAAGCTTCCCTAACTGACTTAGCCAGGAAAGGCTGGGCAGGGGCAGGACGCCTCTCCCAGGCCTGCCTGCCATTGGGTGAGAATACCCAAGGGTGGGCAGACCTGTCAGGGGCTTTCCCCAGGGTCCTGCATGTGGTAGGGGACTGGATCAGTCCCCTACAACCGGCAGGAACCGCCCCTGGCACCCCCTACCCTGGGGGCCGGGGAGGAGCGTGCACATGCAGGTCCTACCTTCTGGCTGTGCTGGGTCTCAATGACCCAGGGCAGCCGGGAATGCACACCACGTGACGTGGCGTGGCTTCCGATTGGGCAGACTGGATCCATACCATATTTGTTTAAACCACAAATCCCAACACAGCCTCTGCCATTTGGACTTCTTCCTAGTTTATCCCACTGCCTATCTGTAGTATTAGTTCCTTACATGGGATCTCAAAGGATCCATTCTAGAAAAGAGTAGACTCCCAGCTATTCAGGACCAACAAGCTTGGGATCTCAGGCTATTTTCACAGAGACGTAGTGTCCACCTTCCCTGAAAACACATTTTAACTTAATTTTAAAACAGTTTCAATGTAAAATATTTATCTGTAGTTTATTTTAAAAATATATGTCCTTATATTAAAATCTCAAAGCAGATTACAAAGCTAAAAACAGTTTTGAGCAGCACAATATATATAAAAAGGCTACTAAAAATGACTACTGTCATTCCCATCAGGAAGTTTTCAAGAGGTTCCATGAGCATCTCAAGGGACAGCATTACAGGGCACGGGCACCACCACAAAGGGGGCGGGACACCACAAGACAACATGCAGTGATTCCTGGTTCCGACAGCAGAATCTCCCTGAATCTGGCCCAGCAGATAACTCCTGGAGCTGCTTGATCCTGTGTGTGAAAGAAGGATCAAAATGCAAGAGACTCGTCTCTGCACTTTGCACCAGTTGGATCTTTTGGACTAGATCAGTGCCCACACTGTTCCTATGCAAATAGTACACTACACTAGCCAAAAGTGATTGCCTCAGAAATCTTTTCAGTGGCCAGTTGTTACTGACATTGCTTTTGAACACAGGTACACCTGTACAAGACTTATGGACTATGGAGTATAAAACTATATGGGATTTTGGATCATAGAATTCTATGATCTTGAAATAAAGCTGCATTTTGAATTTGGGTTTCTACACCAATAAGAGGATCCCTGCCCATCATCCTGTCTCATGTGGCGGTTCACCAATTGCTTCTGGGCATTGTTACCAGATGTGGTCTGGACACATGTACTGTGTGAGGAAATTAGCCTAATCCAGCCACAAACCAAAAAGGAAACTTCAGCACTCCCTGGTTTAAAAAATAAAAAATTGGTACATGCTTCCATTAAAATCAATAATTATGTTTTAATATTTAATATGTTTTATTCTTATTGTAACCCTGGGACCATTTGGAGAAGGGTGGGATATAAATAATACATACATAAATAAATAAAAAGTAGGCAGCAAGCAAAATATACTTTAGAGACAGTTTCTTCAATAAGTAACAATTTTATTAATAAAGCAGCAGCAAAAGAGAAAAATAGCAATTTCAGGCAGGGTGCTGCACAGAGTGCTGTCAAATGGATTAAAAAAAATTTTGTGACATGGGCACAAGGCAAATAAATCAATTAGCTGCTCACTGCCCTTTCCACTCCATAAGAACTGTCATTAATTTTGTCTGACAAGCTGCAGGGTTTCTTTCTCCAATTTTGGAATAATGCCTTTTTTGCTGAATGTGTACTCATTAAACCCTTCATTTACCTAGTTTCTATTAAGATATCCTAATGGTGGTACACAGGATCTTGGGAAGAGGTTTAGCCATAGGGAAAATTAGCAATAGTTTTGGCCAACTTTTCTCTCCACTACGAGGTGCTGACCCATGGGATTCTGTCACCTCTGGAAGTACATTAAATCTTTGCTCAAATGTTGTAGATATTTATGAGCGAGTACTGGAAACTGGTTCTGCCTTGTGCTTTTTTTCAGAAGGTGGAGCAGAAACATTCTCCTCACCTCCCTCCACATTCTTTTCATGTTTTGTCCCTTCCCTTCTTTTCAAATCTGCCCAGCTCTGCAGCTCTGCCTCCTCCACGTCTTCTCCCTTCTCCTCCTAATAGATCCTTTCTAGGTTTACGCAGTTCAGCATTTGGGTCTCCTTTGCAGCAACCTCTCTTGCCAGATACTGTTTATGATGATTGGGGGAGGGAAGGAAGAGCAGAAGCACATTGATCTCATGGTGTTTTATGGAATGCAAATACTGTTCAGAATGGGAATCGAAAATGGCAGTTCAAAGATCATGTTGTGGTCTTCAGTTGTAGCTGGAGTTCAGTGGCATAGAAATAAATCGATGAGACAGGCAAGATGGTACCATGCTGGCCCCTAAACTAGGGGTCTTTGATCTTCTGTGGCAAGGGTCTGCTCCCAAATCCTCAGAGCCAGGCCAGGGGTGAGTGATCTGGTTCTGGGCAATAGAGTTTCCTGTGATGCGGACACATGGGAGGAAAGGGGCAACTGATGTCATACTGGGGTAGCCCTTGTCCAAAAAGCTGCTTCCATCCTCTGGAAGATGTCCAGCTGGAAGTTTGCACCTCTGGATATGCAGACTTGTGACTGGATGGCTGAACAGTGAAAAAATAAGACAATTGGTGTTGCTCAAAATCCTGTTGGAAGCATTCCAGAGATTTGAACTAACAGAATACAGTTGGTCTAAGTGATAAAATATTCCTTGATTACATATATTTTATATCCTTTGGGTGTCAACAGAATATAACAGATAATGAACTAAGTAATTTGTTTACCTCCAGTGTGAACCATTATCATTTGGCAGGCATCAGGGAGAGGTGGGAGAAAGAGCAGGAAACCTGATATGTCCAAAGTCCCAGGATTCCTCCTGTCATTTTTGGCCTTGCTATAAAGGTGCCAGTTGCTGCTATATCGCATGATACCAAGCATGTCTTCACATAAGGCAATCCTTGCCCTTGTGTACAGAGATAGCTAATATATTTTATATACAAAAATAAGAGAACGTGCTTGAGTACAGGATTCATATGCTAGCTTCCAGATTAGACTGTTGTAAAGTGCTCTACACATGATTACGCTTGGTTTGGAAGCTGCAAACAAGCCTTTCTAGACATGCTTCCTGTGCTGATTGCCAATATGATAGAGAGCCCAATTCAAGGTTAGAACAGTGGCTTACAAAGCTAGGAGGAGGAGAGTTGGCTTTTCTACCCCGCTTTTCTCACCCATTTAAGGGGACTCAAAGCGGCTGACAAACCTTCTGTTCTTCTCCCCACCACAGACACCCTGTGAGGTAGGTGGGGCTGTGAGAGCTCAGAAGAGTCCGGCTCCTTAACCACTAGGCCAAACTGGCTCACAGTTGACTTCCAAATATCCTCCCATTTTGGTCTTTCTATGAACTGAGATCATCTATTGAGGGCCTCTTGCTTCTGCCACCAGATATGGGGCCCCATCCTTCTCCAGGCTGCTTCCAGGCTGTGGAATGACCTCTCCTCTGAAGCATATCAAGAACCATCACTGAATAAACCAGTTTGTGTAAGATTCTGCTCCTTAGCTCAAGAGGCAATTTACTGTCCCCTTCTATACACAGCTTTACATTTCTTATTTGTTTGTATTTTACAGGTTTGAAATGGCTATGTCTATTGGAGTGGAGGCCATTCTGTAACAAGGATGTCAAAGCAGAAAACACTCTCCACTTAGTTGATGTCAGGTGGATCTCTGCAAATATCAGTACATAAGTAAAATCTCACTTGCAGATTCTAGAAGACAGGTCTAAATGAGAGAAACCTTCGCCCAGACAGACTAGTCTTTTTTTATATATATATATAATTTTTATTGAAAATTTTCATTAATAACCTAAAATAACATCACAGAACAACATAAGCCAATCAAATAGTGTCCATATATCTTCTTAATATTTTTGGTGACTTCCTTGTTCTTCAAACAACTCTTCTTCTCAGTATCTGCTTCATCTTCACTCTTCACTCTTTCCTCATCTTCGTGTTTTCCAGCTAGCCTCGTCTGTCTCCCAGAACCAATTTTTATTAGAGTCCTTCATCAAACAGAGTTCTTATAGGAATATCATTCTTACCTCATATTAACATTAACTAAACCATAATAATATTTTTCTATTATTACCCTCTTAACTATTATTAAACTAACTTCTATATTTCTACTCAAAAAAAAAATCTCCCAACCTAACTCAGTATTATGTTAATATTTCCTAAACTATAACAATATTTCTATTATTACCTTACTATAATTGGCTATCCTTGATCTAATTCTTACCAACAGAGAGGAAATGGTTGAGGATATCAGAGTTTCTGGGGCATTAGGAGGCAGCGATCATGTTATCCTTGAATTCTGGATAATAAGGGAAGGAAAGCATGAGAGGACTCAGACTTCAAAGTTGGACTTCAGAAGGGCGGATTTTGATGGACTCCGGAGGAGGTTAGGAGGGATCAAATGGTTAAATGTACTAAAGGATAGAAATGTCCAAGAAGGATGGGATATTTTGAGAAATGCAATATTAGAAGCGCAATCATTAACAATTCCTCAAAGAAGGAAGAATGGAAAACATCTAAAGAGACCAGGGTGGATAAACCTAGAACTTAAAAACTTGATAAAAAAGAAAAAAGAAATGTTTAAGAAATGGAAGGAGGGATACATATCTAAGGAGGAATATAATGAAATCAGTACAATCTGCAGGGCAAGTATCAGAAAAGCTAAAGCTAAAAATGAACTGAGGCTTGCAAGAGAGACTAAAAACAATAAAAAGGGTTTTGGGGATATGTCAACAGCAAAAGAAAAGTCAAAGAGGTTTTGGGAAGTCTGCAGGGAGAGAATGGAGAAGTGATCGAAAGTGATCTTGAGAAGGCAGAGATTCTGAACTCCTATTTTGCATCTGTTTTTTCTAAGAGGGATAATGTACATGCAACAGTCCTTCACTGTACTGATGAAGGACTAGGAGAATCAAGACACAAAATCAACACTGAGAGAGTAAGGGAACGCTTAGCTAACTTAAACGAATTTAAGTCCCCAGGTCTAGATGGATTACATCCCAGGGTACTGAAGGAATTAGCAGAGGTAATTGCTGAACCACTTGCTGTAGTCTTTGAGAACAGGAGAACAGGAGAAGTCCCAGACGATTGGAGAAGGGCAAACGTTGTTCCTATCTTCAAAAAAGGGAAGAAGGTAGACCCAGGGAACTACAGGCCTGTTAGCCTGACTTCAATACCAGGAAAGATTCTCGAACAAATTATTAAACAACACATATGTCAGCATTTGGATAGGAATTCAATAATTAACAGTAGTCAACATGGGTTTGTATCAAACAAGTCGTGTCAGACTAACTTGATTTCATTTTATGACAAAATCACTGAATGGGTTGATCAAGGAAATGCAGTAGACATAGTGGCCTCATCTTCACGGCATAGTTATCTCGAATTCAAAACGTTTTGAGTTCGCGCAGTTCAGACGGCACTTCGGATTAACAGGGTATTTCCGTGTTAAAGGACGTTATCCCGATTTGAAATAAATCCTGATCTCAACAGGTCTCACTCCGGATCGTGTGTCGATACGTGTTTCCTTTTTAACTGTGTGGACAGTATCGTTCCGGGATGAGATTCTGTGTTAAGGCTGTCCCGCCCCCCCAATCGCACTGTAACCAATGGCTGAACGTATTAGAAGCACGTCATGTTTAGGGTTTCCTTCATTGAAAAAATCCACCCTCAAACACCCACTATAAACCTCCAGTCCTTAAAGCTGAAACACTGTATCAATCTAAGCACTTCACACCTTAAAAACAATGTTGCAGTTTTGCACAATTTCAGGTCTTTGAAGGTTTTGAACAGTCGCTTTCAGCCCCCTTAAGGGTTAGAAGGCTTGTCAGCCACTTTGAGTCCCCTGAAGGGTGAGAACAGAATGTCAACCGCTTTGAGCCCCCTCTAGGCTACTTTGCCTCTGCCTGTGATCACACCTAAGGTTTAATCCAGTTTCAGTTCACTTTCAGAGTGAGAGAATACACCAGCAAACTGACAAGCTGGTTTTCTTTCAGGGTTAATAACTCAGAAAATCCACCTTTAGACTAGATAATGTGGAAAGAAAACTACTGGTCACTTTGCTGATGTGTTCTCTCACTCTGAAGGTGGAGTGAAGCTAGATTAAACCTTAGGTGTGACCACAAGCCAAGGTTTTAATCCAGCTTCGGTCCCTGTGAGGTGGGGGGGCGGAGTTCCCTCCCGGCCACGGGGGAGGGGGGGAAGAGCAAGCGAGGAGCCCCCTTCGCCCTCTTGTCCACCCCTTGGCTCTCCTCCTCTGCGGGGCAAAGTGGCGGCAAAGCGGGGGAAAAGCGGTGGCGGAGCCCCAGGGAGAAGCCGCTAGCGCCGCAGCACCGCAGCGCCGCAGCGCCTGGATGGATGGATGGATGGATGGATGGATGGATGGATGGATGGATGGATGGATGGATGGATGGATGGATGGATGGCGCGGCGGGCGCCGGAGCCGCCGGGGGGGGAGGCAGGGGTGGCCCGGGCTGCGAGCGCGCTCTGGCAGGCCGGGCAAAAGGCGCCGAGAACGCGGCAGCGGCGGTGGAGCGGCTCTGCCCACCCCTTGGCTCTCCTCCTCTGCGGGGCAAAGTGGCGGCAAAGCGGGGGAAAAGTGGCGGCGGAGTCCCAGGGCGAAGCCGCCCGCGCTGCAGCGCCAGGATGGATGGGTGGATGGATGGATGGATGGATGGCTGCTGCTGCTGCTGCTGCTGGGAAGGGGGAGGGTGGATTGGGCAGGGAATTCCCGGCGGAGCATGACGCAAAGAGAAGGGAGGGTGGGATCCTGGCAGGGAAAACCAATCACAGGAGAGAGTGTGGGCAATGGGCAGGAGGACAATGCTGCCATGTGGACTCCGAGTATTGATCCCGCGTTAAGGCTGCCATCGGAACCGGATCAACTTGCAAGTCGTGTGGACAGCTTTGTTCCGTTTCTTTTATTTCGAATTCTTTAAACTGAAATAACACATGCCATGAAGACGCACTGAGTATTTCTTGATTTCAGCAAAGCATTTGACAAAGTGTCTCATGCGATCCTCATTGAAAAATTGATCAAATATGGGTTGGACAAGGCAACTATAAGGTGGGTTCAAAACTGGCTTAGTAATCGTACTCAAAGAGTGGCTTTAAATGGCTGCACATCCAAATGGAAGGAAGTGTCAAGTGGAGTACCACAAGGTTCTGTCCTGGGCCCAGTTATGTTTAATGTTTTTATAAACGATCTGGAAGAGGGAGTTGAAGGGAAACTGATCAAATTTGCTGATGACACAAAGCTAGGGGGGATTGCAAACACCAGAGAAGAGAGAGAGAGGATTCAAAAAGATTTAGAGAAACTCGAACAATGGGCTGCAACTAATAAAATGGTATTTAACAAAGAAAAATGCAAGGTTCTGCACCTGGGCAAGAAAAATGAAAAAAGCACATATACAATGGGAGGAATTCGGCTGAGCAGCAGCACATGTGAAAAAGACTTGGGTGTCCTGGTAGATCATCAACTGAACATGAGTCAACAGTGCGAGGCAGCTGCAAAAAAGGCAAACGCAATCCTGGGGTGTATTAGGAGAAGCATAGAGTCCAGATCACGTGAAGTTATTATCCCCCTCTACTCTACCTTGGTCAGACCTCATCTGGAGTACTGTGTCCAGTTCTGGTCACCCCAGTTTAAAAAAGACGCTGACAAGCTGGAGCAGGTTCAAAGGAGAGCTACCAAGATGGTGAAGGGTCTGCAAACCATGTCCTATGAGGAACGGCTTAAGGAACTAGGAATGTTTAGTCTAACAAAAAGAAGACTGAGAGGAGACATGATAGCTGTCTACAAATACCTCAAGGGTTGTCACAAGGCAGAGGGATCAGCCCTGTTCTCACTCTCTCAAGGAAGGACTAGAAACAATGGGGTGAAACTGCAGGGGAAAAGATTTAGTTTAGATGTTAGGAAAAAATTTCTAACAGTAAGAGTGATCAACCAGTGGAACAGGCTGCCACGGGAGGTGGTTGGTTCCCCTTCGATGGAGGTCTTCAAGCAGAGACTGGATGGCCATCTGTCTGAGATGGTTTAGGAGATCCTGCCTTGAGCAGGGGGTTGGACTCGATGACCCAGGAGGTCCCCTCCAACTCTACCATTCTATGATTCTATGATTCTATGATTCTAATTAACAACTTCACATATTCATTCATAATATACATATTTTTTTCTATATGATGCCTACTGCTAAAACGACCTAGGAATTCTTGAAGTTCTGCTTCTTAGGCTCACATATTACTTCCATAAGTAAATCATCTTCTTTCTTCTCAATTTCTGCTTCATCCACACCTTATATCATCTTCCTGTTTTCCAACTAGACTTAAATGCTTCATAGAACCAATTTTTGTTAGACATCATACAGAGTTCTTAAAAAATATATATCCATCTTATATTAACATTAACTAGACCACGGTTTCTATTATTTGCATATTTTTCTGCTATTACCCTCTTAGCTATTATTAAACCAGCTTCTATATTTCTACAAAAAGCAATCTACCTTATTATGATTAATAACTTCATATATTCATTGCTTTCCTTTTAAGAAAGAGGAAAACAACATCAAAACATCAAAACAAAATAAAACAGAAAGAACACATAAAAACCAGACCCAAGTTCACTACTTGCCTCCATTCTATTCTTTTCTAGTTTATATTTTTTTTCTGAATGACATGTCTTATTTAGCCTTATATTACTGTTAACATTCTATCACCAAACCAATTTACCTCTTGATATTATTATCAGAATTCATTCATTTTTTTTTAGCTCTGTTAATGTCCTTGCTTTCTTAAAAGTAACCCCCCTTTCCTCCCAAGTTTTATCATAATATTCTTCTATGGATCAGTTTCAATTATTGCGGCCTGAGGACGTGGACAAGCTGCTTGCAGGGGTGCGGCCGACAACATGCTCCCTAGATCCCTGTCCTTCCTGGCTGATTAAAGCTAGCCGGCAAGGTATGACCGGGTGGATCCAGGAAGTGGTAAATGCCTCTCTGAGGGAGGGGGTGGTTCCATTGGATGAGGGCCAATAAATTGAAACTGAATCCAGACAAGACAGAGGTGCTGTGTGTTACAGGCTCTCGGGTCCAAGTAGTTGGGAGATACCCTGTCCTTGACGGGGTTGCAATACCCGGGAAGGGACAGGTGCGAAATTTGGGGGTACTCCTGGACTCTGCGCTAACACTTGAAGCTCAGGTGGAGGCCATGGCCAGGAGTGCCTACTCCCAACTATGGCTAGTGCGTCAACTGAAACCTTTTTTGGACAGAGATGACCTGGCCACAGTTATCCACGCTCTGGTAACCTCCAGGTTGGACTATTGTAACGCGCTCTACATGGGGCTGACCTTGAAGACGGTTTGGAAGTTGCAGCTGGTGCAAAACGCAGCTGCCAGAGTGCTGACAGGAACATCTAGCCGGACACATATCACGCCGGTTCTAAAAGAACTGCACTGGCTGCCAATTCACTACCGAGCCCAATTCAAGGTGCTAACTCTGACTTATAAGGCCCTAAATGACTTGGGCCCCAGATATCTAAAGGAGTGCCTTCTCCCATATCGACCTGCCCGTGTTCTAAGATCTGGAGGGGAGGCCCTTCTGGTTGTCCCTCCGCCTTCAGTAGCTAGGCGGGTGGGCACCCGGGAGAGGGCCTTCTCGGTGGTGGCCCCCAGATTGTGGAATGGTCTCCCCTTGGAGGTACGTCAGGCCCCTTCTCTGTCTACATTCAGGAAGGCGGTGAAGATGTACCTTTTCACCCAGGCTTTTGGCTAAATGCTCCCTCCACTTCCCCCCATTGCACACTCCACTGTCTTTTAAACTGTTTTTTTTCTCTCCCCCAAATATTATTATGCTGGTTTTTAAAATTTTGTATTGATTTTAACATTGTTTTATAAAGTTTTGATATATGCGTATTTTAAATGTTGTGAGCCGCCCAGAGACCCTAGGGTACGGGGCGGGATATAAATATAAATATAAATAAATAAAATAAATATGTAATGCCTATTGCAAAAATGTCCTTGGAATTCTTGAAGTTCCATTTCCCAGGCTCCAGTGTTACTTCCATGAGTAAATCTTGTAACAGCTGCAAACCTAGAAACTTTTTCTGAGGATTTATTGCTTTGTCTTCAAGGGCATGTGCACTTCTCTTTAATTGTAAGCAGTCTCTGCGTTTATGTCCTTGATTCCTTGGTATCCTTCATCTTTTGCTCTTCACTAGATAGCGGTGGTTTGGTTTCTTCTTTTTAACTTTTTTTTCCTGGTCTCTCTTTCCATCTACAGAGCCTTGCCCCTTATGTTTTTTGCTTAGTAACTCCCCTTCTTCACTTCTAGCAATTTCAGCAAATCGGTTTAATCCATCATTCATGCTGATCTATTGCTTCAGTATTTCATCAAATTTAAGTTCCATTCTTCTGAAAGTGCTTTGCAGGTCTGGCTTAGTCGACATATTTCTCACTCTATGATCTGACGTCACTTCCTTTTTAAAAAAAGTTTCAGAGATAAGCTTGTTTCTAAATACATTTATCTTCATTTCTTTTGCTCATTTGTTAGTTTTAGAGATAAAAAAGTCAGTTTTCTTACCTCCTCTTTCCCTTAATGGCTCTGGTTCGTTACAACAATATTTTGGCTGCTAGCCAGATTTCCGAAGCGAATCATTCTTATCAGTAGATGCTTTCAGAACTCAATTTGTTTCCATTCTTAAATTAAAATCTTAAAAAGAGGACGGGACGGGCTTATCTTGACCATTTCCAGCTTCGGGTCGATGACGATTTTTCCTGCCTCCAGCAACTCCGTGCCTTTGGAGAGCCGCCAAGTAGCAGCTCAATTAAGGAAACCCCTTCGTATCCCTGTTATCTCAGGGAAATAAATCACCGGGGAAGATAGCCAAGTTCTCCTTCTCCGGGAAAAAACACTGGAATGTCTGTCGAGATCTACTCGGCACGTCAGCCCTCCATTGTCCTCAAAACCGGAAGCCAGACAGACTAGTCTTAAGCTGCATTGTGTTTTATACATTAGCAGCAAAACCCCAGACTTGTTTGTTTGTTTGTTTGTTTGTTTGTTTGTTTGTTTGTTTATTTATTTATTTATTTATTTATTTATTTATTTATTTATTTATTTATTTATTTATTTCCCGCCCCATACCCAAGGGTTTTCAGGAGGCTAACAACTTTTAAACTAGAGCAGTGATGGCCAACCTATGACACGCATGTCACAGGTGACACGCCAAGCCCTTTTGGGTGACACACCTGGTCACCCTGGCACCTGGGCGTATAGTGAATGCTTGTTCTTGTAGTGTATGAAATACCAACTTTCAATTGAAGATTTAGCAAACGAAATTCAGCAACAAAAGTCACTAGTGTAAATAACTGTTTTTGCTTTTAATAAAATACATATATCAAAAATATAACTTTTTTACTAGAGCTACAAATATAACAAAATTATGGATATTTCTAGATGTGACACAGCACCCGAGTTAAGCTAGGTTTTCTTGTGAATTTTGACACATCAAGCTCAAAAGGTTCGCCATCACTGAACTAGAGCATATCAAAACTATATAAAACAATGACAACCAGTACAACATTTAAAAATCTAACATGATAAAAGCGATGCAAAAACAGTTAAAAACAGTAGTGTTTGCAGTGGGAGAAGCATAAGCAGCATTTAACCAAAGGCCTGAGTGAAGAGGTGCGTCTTCACCGCCTTCCTGAACACAAACAGAGAAGGGGCCTGATGCACCTCCAGAGGGAGACCATTCCATAGCCTGGAGGCCACTACCAAGAAGGCCCTCTCCTGGGTACCCACCCGCCTAGCTGCTGAAAGTGGTGGGACGTCCAGGAGAGCCTTCCCTCCAGACTTTAAGACATGGGCAGGATGATATGGGAGAAGGAGTTCCCTTAGATATTTGGGGCCCAAGTCATTTAGGGCCTTGTAAGTCATAACTGGCACCTTGAATTGGGCTTTGTAGTGGATTGGCAGCCAATACAATTCTTTCAAGACTGGTATAATATGCATCCGGCTAACTGTACTGGTCAGCACTCTGGCAGCTGCATTTTGCACCACCTGCAACTTCCAAACCATCTTCAAGGGAAGCCCCATGTAGAGTGCATTACAATAGTCCAACCTGGAGGTTACCAGAGCATGGATAACTGTGGCTAGGCCATCTCTGTCCAAAAAGGATTTCAGTTGACGGACCAATCATAGTTGGGAGTAGGGACTCCTGGCCATGGCCTCCACCTGAGCTTCAAGTGTTAGCGCAGAGTCCAGGAGTATGCTCAAGATACACACCTGTCCCTTCCCGGGTATTGCAACCCCATCAAGGACAGGGTATCTCCCAACTACATGGACCTGAGAGCCTGTAACACACAGCACCTCTGTCTTGTCTGGATTCAGTTTCAATTTATTGGCCCTCATCCAGCCCATTACCTCCTCCACGCACCTGTCAAGCACTTCAACCACCTCTTCTGATTCAGATGGCACAGAGAGATAGAGCTGAGTATCATCTGCATATTGATGACACCTCACTCCAAATCTCCTGATGATTTCTCCCAGGCCCTGTCCCCAAAAGACTTATTAGCCCCTCTTGGCTTCCTCTGCCGTCACTCTGTTATAGCTGACTTTAAAAGTCCCCTCCACTTCCGGAATAAGCGTCCCCATGGTAGCCGCAATCTAAACGGACTTTCCATCCCCATGGTAGCCGTCTTCTCTTTCCGGGCATCTTTCCCCCCCCCCCCCGCCCCCTCTCTTGTTAAAAGGAAAAATAGCCAGATCTCCGTCTCCTGAAACGGCTTCCTGCCCCTAGCAAAGGCAGATGATCACTCATTCATTTACTTTCAGCACTTACTTTCACTCAGTTCTCTGTTAGAAAAGGCTTTCTGCCCCGGCAAAGTCAGCGGCTGCAGGCATCGGCAGCGCAATCCTTTGCTCATTCTCTTTTAACGCTTTCACAGATCACTTGATAACAATGTTGCAATTCTGAGCAATTCTGCCTCTTTTTACAAAGGAAAGGAAACGAACCTGCTGCATTTCTCAGATGTGTGAATGCTTTTTGGCTGGGTGTGCAGGCAAGAAATCCCCACCCCTTTTGCCACAGAGCGTCATCAAGGCAGATATAGCGAGCAAAACCCGCGAATCACCGAAAGAGCGCTAGAACTCTTCTTTGAAGTGCACGTATTTTATCGCGGGTGTCTCACTTTCCTAAGCTCCCTAAGCGCCTTGTAAAGCCTGGAATGGAGCCGCTCAGAGGCAAAAGAAGAGTTCCAGCAGACTTTCAATTGCATGGGGACAGGGCCCCAGTAGATTCATGTAGATATTAACTAACATGGGAGATAAGATTGACCCCTGGGGAACCTCACAAGTGAGTTCCCAGGGTGTTTAATCGATCTCTCCCACCACCACTATCTGAGATCAGCTTGGGAGATAGGAGTGGAACCAATGCCAAGGACTGCCTCCAACTCCTATACTCTGTAGCCTCTCCACAGGGATACCATGGTCAATGGTATCAAAAGGCGCTGAGAGGTCCAGAAGAACCAGCAGGGTAGCATTCCCCATCTTTCTCCCAGAGGAGGTCATCAACCAGTGTGACCAAGGTGGTTTCCGTGCCATAACCGTGCCCACCCAGTTCATCCATCCAGGTCTCAGTTATACATGCCAGATCAACCCTTTCCTCAAGAATTAAATCTTGGATAACTGATGTTTTATTCTGGACTGATCTAGCATTCAAGAGCAACACTGCTACAGTAGTGAGCTTTTGGTTGGCAGGTCTCCCCAGATTCTGCTGGCTGGAAGGGGGAACAGAAGGGGTAACAGCTTCAAGGTACCTAACACCCCTTCTCCTTATCTGTCTCTTCTGCCTTCCATTGCCACATCTCCCCCTGCCTGTTTGAACAGGGATAGTGGCCTGTAGTCCTCCCCCTCTTACTTGGCCTTGGCATATAGTCCTTCCCAGACACAGACACTTCTCACAACAAACACACCCACCCAACCAAAAGCTAATGTAAAACAACCACTCTCTCTCACACAGCCACACATGCACACAAACATGCCCAAAATTTAAAACAATATTAAACAGTAAAAAGTATTTTAAAACAGTGCTATTTTTTTTAAAAAATACACTCTCATGCACACCACCTTCCAACACTAATCATATTTTGTGCAGGAGGTGGAAAATCCCGTCAGGCAGAGCACTCTTCTTGTCCCCTGCTACTCCTAAGTAGTTGCAGGGAGGGAGGGGCCCGGCAGGCAGCGCCCAGATGGTGCTTGGCGTCTCTCCTGGTCCTCTGCTCTCTTAGGTTGTTGGAGGGAGGGAGGGAGGGGCCCGTCAGGCAACAGCTTGTTGTAAGACCTGGGCAGAGGCTGCAAAAAGGGTGGGAAATCCTGTGCGGGCCCTGCTGCAATGATTGGCTGCAGCTGGTATTTGGAGGGAAAAGCTGTCCGGGGATCTGAGTGCTGGAGGGGGCTAGAGGAGGAGTTCCCACCAATCAGGCAAGGGGAACAGGCACCTCTATCAGGAGTTTCCAGCAGCATTTTATTGCAGCAATTTCCCCTAGGAGGTGACAGCCAATCAGGGCCACAGAAAAAAAGTATAAAGGAACACAGATTACAGCAGACTATGTCTTCATGCTGGGAGAAGAGCTGAAAGGAACAGAAGAGCTGAATCCTGAAGGGGCCGGACCAGTAGTTGACCAGGGGTCTTCATGCTGGGATAAGAGCTGAAGGGAACAGAAGAGAGCTGAACCTGAGGGAGCTAGACCAGTAGCTGACCATTGGTCTTTTGGCTGAGTGATTTCTGAAGGAGACAATCGTGAGGATTGTGGCTCTGAGGGAGACTTCACTAGCAACTGACCAGGCTGGATGATCAGTCAAGCAAGGACGGACTGGGCCTTGTGATCATCTAGAACCATGTTCTGGTACACTGGCTTGGCTTGAGCTGTGGCAGAGCAAGTCAGAGGGGGGAGGAACGTGGAGAGGTTTGTCTTTTAAAAAAGGAACTACTTTCCTTTTGGGGAAAGGGGTAGCTCCTAACCTTAAGAGACTTACTGAATTAAGACAGCAACTACCTGAACCTTATTATCTTTCTAGTATTGCTTGTGTATAATAATAAACCTGTTTTTGTATACTGTTGAAACGCTTGCTACCAGTGTTTTGTGTCCACACTGTAGTATTCACTTGGCCGTTGCACGGACTCAGCATCCTAACAGGGCCAAGCTACTCCTAGAGAGGGCAGGCACTTACTGGAATGCTGGGGAACGTGGCAATGTCATATATCTCCAGTGGGCAAGATACCCTGAGGATCCCTGAGTTTCCAAGAAGAAAGCCACTGTGAAACTAAATCTTACTGGTGGAACATAGCAATGGGACATCCACTAAACTAATGAGCAAATTGTGAATATACGTGAAAATGTGGAGTAACAAAAATACAAGAAAATACAGAAAAGCATAAAATACCAAACAAACAAGGAAAACAAGAAGGCTAAACATCAATAAGAGAAATCAAAAGCATCAAGAGAGCTTACACAACATGAAGTCTTTCCACAACTGAAACTAAGTTGTTGTCAGACTTGCAAAGAATGACCACGAGACTCTTTCTTTAAAAAGATGAACAGTGATTTGTTCAGCTCAGTGTTAGGACATTTCTTGGTGGGAGCAACTTGGAATAGAAAGCCCAACATATTTATATGTTTCATAGCTGGGCGGGGTTTAGCCCTTAACCAATGAACCATAACTATTTTTCAAAACCAATTTAAACTTGGAGCCAAAACTTCCAACAGAAATGTATCACTTGACCTCAGCAGGGAAGGGGAATCAATTGTCAGTTCCAAAACAACAGACAGCCATTATATACATATATACAGAATCCCATACAAATATTATGGCAGGCAGCTAGCCCTGCCTGACAGTTGTGTGTTTACAATCTCTGAATCTGCTACAGTGGTAGTGTGGCCTCCTTGCTAATGCTGGTGAGTCACAACCAAATGTTCATGCCTTCAGGAACAATATTAAGCTAACAAAAATTAATGACAGTCAGATGCTGAAAGTTAATCCTGGAAATGTAACTGGAGCTGCGCTTGAATTATTTATTGAAATTCCATGACATTGCTTTGCGCTATTAGAAGCTGCATGAACCTGCAGCTATTGCAAATACTAAGAAAGATCAAACAAGTAACTAAACTGACACCCCAGTCTCAAACATTTCCCCAAATTTAAATTTCAGTGATTGCAGTGGCTTTATATCTATTATAGACAAATCTATAATAAAGAACGAAATCTAAGGATGCCAGGTGAGGCTTTGCAACATATGACCCCTTCCCTCCAAAAATAAAAACAAAAGGAGTTCTGTGCTACTGGGATTAAATTTATTTCAACACACTAGATGTCCATAACAGAACTATCTGAGCATTTTTCTAAGTAACACACCAGGAAAGATATGGAGAGTGGAGAATACAGAATGATACAAATATCATTTCTTGCACAACAATTTTCAAACTGATTCCAAGGCCAAGAAAATATTCAGCAATATATTTTAAGCGATGAAATAGTAACTGAAAGCAATGCAATCTAGAGATGTGCAAGGATATTTGTAGACATTTGAAATCTGATTGAATGTCCCGAATTTTGACATTTGAACTCGAATAGAATGTCCCAAAATTTGAATGTAAACATTTGAACTGAATTTCGAGTTTAGGGTCTATTTGTTTGAATTATCCAGACATTCGTATGTGTACAGGTTCGTACACGATGCGTACTTGAAGATCTGCATCTTTCCCACATCAGTACGCATTTCTATGGATCTGTACAGGACAAAAACAGGTTGTATACAGGATAACTACTGGATGCATATGGACGTGTACAGATGCATACAGATGTGTACAGATGTGGGGAAGATGTGTATGGGCACACTGGAAGGTTGTCGACATTCATATATGCAGATTCGAATTAAAAATTCGAACAACTAGATTTGAATTTGGTAAAAACAAATCAAATCTTGTTAAATTTGAATTTAAAAGATTCAAATTGAATTGGATTTTGGGTATTTGATTCGATTCAAATAGATTATCAAAAAAAATTTGTGCACATCCCTAATGCAATCTGAATATGGGGATATATACCATTGAAACTGAGAATCACTATTGATAGACTTGGCTAGAATTGCACTGCCATTCCTGAAAGCAGTAAACAAAATTATAAGGATGCGCACGAATGCAGTTTCCGGATTCGATTCGAATTGAATATTCGAATGTTTGAATTTGAACGAATAGAGATAAAAGAATGTATTCAAATTTGAATTGATTCAAATACATTCATATATATTTGTATGAATATTCAATTCGTATTCGAAGATACAAATGTCGTCAACATTCGTCTTGTCAGGATGCATCTCTCTGCATTTGTACGAATCCTGTTTTTATTCTATATGCATTCTGTTTTCATCCCGTACATATCTGTACAAATGTGTATGGATACGAATAAGATGTGTACAGATATGTATGTAATGTGTACGTATCCGTACACATATGAATGTCCAAATAATTTGTATGAATTATTCAAAACATTTGAATTCATTTGAATGTTAAAAAACAAATATATAGGCATTCTATTTGAATTCAAACGTCTGAATTTGAATTAATTCAATTGAATTTTGAATGTTTCAAATATTTTTGCACATCCCTAAAATTACAGCAAAGAAAACACAAATACAGTTAGGTTTTCCTTTCAGTCATCAAAGCAGTGTTTTCACCTGTCTGTTGTCACACATTTCTCTTCCTTAACTTCATCCCACGTGTTCTGCTCTCTGACCTTCGGCCTGCTTGCTTCCTTTTCCCTTCTGTCACGGAAGGAGTTGTCACACCTGCCCATGTGCGCAGGAAACTGGCAAATTGTTGCTGCTGGCTTAACCACTAGGCTAGAAGGCTGAAATCTGTATCCATTTATGAGCCTTGAGGGAGTCTCCAGTAGGGCCGTGCCAGTATAAAATGAATTTATTTTATTTATATGTATATCCCACCCTATACCCGAAGGTCTCAAGGTGGGTAACAACATTTGAAATCAAATGTATTAAAACAATAAAAACGTGTATTAAAACAACTGTGTATGCAAGTGGGAAGGGAGAGTGTATCCACATTTAACTGAAGGATTACTTTGTGAGTGAGGATGGGCTGTGAGAATGGTGTGTTCAGTCACCAGCACCTCCTCCCAAATGATGTATGTCTGGAACAAAAGTTCACCTAGGAGAGGTTCTTGATAGTATTTTGAAAGACTCCTTTGGAATTTCAGACACAAACATCCACTGCCCCTCCATTCCTACCACTGCAATACTGAGGCAAGTCTTCATTTGGAAAAGAAGACCTTGCTAGGCAGGCCACGTCTGACAGGTGTTATGGCCTTGCATTAGTACTGCCAAGTGGTCAGGGTGGAGCAGGAGTCACCGGTGGGTGTTTGTGTCTGAAATTCTGAAGGAGTCTGTAAAAAAGCCATCAGTCATTGTGAAAGACTTGCATGATGACACAGAATTCTAAATAAACAGCAGCCAAATGGCACCATTCTGGAACAGGTCCTCTTCAGATCCCATTACTCCCATTATTTTCATTCAGTTCATTTTCCAAGTAGGCTTATTTTTGTTAGACGGTTCTAACCGGAGACCTCGTTTCCAGAGGACTCAGTCCATCCTGGCATCCCAGGACACCTTCCCTTCCTCAGCGTGAGTGGGGGGCAGGCTAAAGGAGGCTGAACCGTGCTGTCGTGGGTGGGCCCAGTATTTCCTCTCGGCCAATGTCTAGGGAAGGGTGGCACACACAGAGTTTGCAAGGCACCTCCCCTTCTCTCCTCAGTTTTTGTGTATTATTCCTCTATCTAGCATTCTTACTCAAATTTATTATTATTATTTTAAAATTAATCGCATGGAGAAGAAAAGCACATCAAAAAGGATGGGGCATTGATGTGGGAGAGCAGGCTTTAAAAAGAACTGCAAATGCACACCCTTGGCTTCCTTGAGTGATGCAACAGCATCCAATAAGAAAGGAGATAGATTTGACACAGCAAAAGGGTGGGGGAGAGCCAAGAATTCCTTGGAGGAGGCTCAAGTCAATCGCGGAGAAAGGTGTGAGCAATGCACCCCAAAGCGAGTACAGCCTGAGGATGACCATTCTAGGTGTGAATCGAACTGGTACAACCTCAGTTCGAATTATGAATAGGACATCCTGACTCATAGGTGTGACCAGGGCCATCATTTCTCCCAAGTAGTCTGAGTACCACATTCCTCTCAAATTTAGGTAACCCAGAGGAAGGCAGAATTCACGTCAAAGTCTAGGGCTTTCTGGATACGGTGCATGAGCCACTTCATTAGAACATTCTGGAATATGTAAGCCGCAGAAAATACTGAAGATGTAACAGATAAATATTTCAGAATCTTGTTAATATTTTAAATTAAATAGAATATCTGAAGTCTGAGAAAAAGAGGATGTAATTTATTGAAGCAGGACGTGAATAGGTCTTCTTCCACAAATAGTGGCTCATACTGTACAATTGTTCCATGCTGTATCTACTCATTGATAGCTCTGCTGCACCCCAAGACTTCATGGAACATCCTCAATCTGTAGTAAGAACAGAGCAAAACATTTGGGTGCAATGAGGACCCTGCATGTGTGTGAATCACACAACACGCCAAAGCTCTGTGTGCATCAGATGATCTTTTAATACCTTATTAGTGCACTCGACACCAGTGTGAATCATGCTGTTGCAGTCAAAGCAAAGAGAAAGAGGTGGGAATAAGCTTCCATGGAATGATATTTTGAAAAGGATATAGAGATCACTAGTGCAGCGCCTTTCTCCTGGGTCTCCTGGCACAGGCGAGAATTTTCTACGGCACACAGCCTTACTAATTCAGGTGTCAAATGATCAGCCAGTAGCAACTAAAACAGCCAGCTAATTCTGCTTGCATAATAATCTGTAACAATAGCTCAATACAACAGCCACAGAAATACATTTCCCCTTCTGATATTCATCTGCATCTGTCCATTCAACAGCAAAAAGGTAAATAGTAGCACCACGTGCCTGGTGACCATCACAAAGAGAAAAAGAAATTAGAAAAATACTACAAACAATGCCGCCTATTTATTCAAGGGCAGCATCTAGCAATTGCAGCCATATTCAACATTACATAGGTGAAGCCAGCCAGATCCCTAGACAGCATTTATTCTGAGTGAAGGGAAGGGTTATTCTTCACTGAAACACAGGCCACGACGATAACAGTGAGGGTTAGTTGCTCTCAGTAACAGATCGGATATTTCTACACAGAATTTTCAAGAGGTTCATCAGTGTTGTCGCAACCACTTCAGAGCAGCAAGTGCTCGTGAACTGAGACTGTAGGGGGTGGGGAAAAGGCTTTCAAAGGGAACCTCGCTTCGGTCTCCCCAAGCAGCCCATTCATCTGTGGCAGCAGATCAAAGCCTGGTCCCAGAAAACCAAAGGAGGGTTTGATTGGAGCTTCGCCGCCCCCTCCAGCCTCACAGACTGGGGGTCTTTTAGCAGTTGGGGCGATAGCTGATCGTGTATTAAGCCCAGTACACGCTGGGTACAGGAGGAGCATTTCCTGAGGAGGGAAGCGGACTCCAAGCATCCCTTATAGTCCTCCTGCACCTGGCATGCACCAGTCCACATCGCCACTGCAGAAGCCAGAAGTCCCGCCCCCTGGCTGGTGCAATTGGCTGCTGCCGCCACCACCCACACCACACATTTGGTGATGTGCTGGCTGCTGGCAGGGAGCCGATCAATGGATCCAAGGGAGGGGAGGGGAGGGGAAGGGAGGGATCCAATTGACCTGGCAGGGTGCCTTCCCACCCCTGGACCGCTTCCCTGTGCCACCCTCTTGCCATGGCATCACCTGCAAGGGGGGGGACTAGATGCACCCCTGCGATCCTCCCTCTGGCCTTTCCGCAATCTGTGGCATGTTTCCTCCCCGCTTTCTGAAGTATCGCAGGGCTTCTGGATCCAGCCCTGCAATAACAGTCCACAGATCATGGAGGGGGCAGAGGGAGGATGGCAGGGGGCATCCAGGCACCCCCTGGGCAATGCCCTGCATGGGCAAGTCAGCAAGCAGTTGATCCAGGGCGTGAGGAAATGCCCCGTCATATCGCCTCCCCACTCCTGGGTCGACCTGCCCACGTGTGCCCAGTGTGTGTGCGCGCCTGGATGCCCCCCTGCCCCCACCCCCGAAAGGAGGGGGGAAAGCCTTGTGGATCGCAGAGAGGGTGGAGGGGGATTGCAGGGGGCATCCAGGCGCCCCTGGGTGATGCTGCACCAAGAGGGTGGCTCAGGGGTTTGACCCAGGGGTGGGACGGCACCTGCCAATCAGTCTGATCCCTCCCTTCCCCCACACCCATCTATCAGCCCCCTGCCAGCTTCCAGCGTGTCACCAGATGTATGACACAGGCAGCGGCAGCCAATCACGCCAGCCAGGAGGTGGTACTCCCACAGCAGTCCAGAAGAAAGGCAAATGCTCTCCTTGCTGGACACTTGCGGGAAGGTGTGGGACAGATGTGAAACAGGACAGCTCTGGTACGGGCAGGGATGCTTCTAGGCTGAAGCAGCCCCATTAAAGTGTGCATGCTCTGTACCAGAGCAGTCCTCATGGCATCCCAGAGGCCTAAGTGCAAAAAGGTCCCTGGGCTCTGTCCAGACTTGTTTATACTGTGCAGCAGAATCTGCACTCACGATTTGGACGTCACACACAACTGTTGGTGCATCATCATGGTGTCGCAGTGTCTGATCGTTGCTGTGCACTTACCTTAATGCTGAGGCTGTAGGACACTCACTGTGCTATAAAAACAAAATTTCAATTTTCCCACCAATCTGGACAGAACGAGAAGAGCAAGACAAGAGGAGGGGGGCAGCTCAAATGTGATTGGCTTCCCCAACCCACGTGACCGCGTGCTCTTACTCAGGTCTCGCAGCTTCTGATAGGAAGCTACAGAGCTGCTTATCGAGTTGGGATGCTGCGCTTTTACCTTTAACTGCAGATTTATTCCAGAAGTCTGAAGGCAGCTCTGATTCATGGGCTGCCTGCCGCGGTTAGGAAAAGTGAATCAAAACAAAACCTTTCTGCATGGACCCTTAATGCAGATTAAGCCTCTGTGGGGTACCCATCTAGGATTTGCATGTTAATTTTTCCCCTTATGACCTCTCAAAAAGCTATATAATAAAGAGAGAGAGAGAGAAGCAAAGAGATAAGGTGATACCTGGGCACCCAACAAGCAGCCTCCAAGTGTTGTCCCATCATATATCCTATTGATTATGCTGGTTAGAGCTTATGAGAGTCATAACACCATAACTTCTAAATGACAGACCGCTATTTATTTATTTAATTTACATTTCTATCCCACCCTATACCCTACGGTCTCAGGGCGGGTAACAGCATTTAAAAACAGACATGTTAAAATAGAGCCATATATATAAAAGTTTAAACAATAATGTCTGCAGTGGGGGGAAACTGTGCCACATTTAGCCAAAGGCCAGAGCAAAGAGGTGAGTCTTCACTGCCTTCCTGAACATAGACAATGAAGCAGTCTAATGCACCTCGAGGGAGAGACTATTCCAAAGCCTGAGGGCCATTACCGAGAAGGCCCTCTCTCGCATGCTACCTGTCTTACTATTGAGGGTGGTGGTACAGCCAGGAGGCCTCCCCTCCAGATCTTAAGGCATGGGCAGGTCAGTATGGGAGAAGGCGTTCCTTCAGATATTTGGGGGGGCCAATGATTTAGGGCCTTATACATTAGTTAACACCTTGAATTGGGCTCAGTAGCAAATTGGCAGCTCTTTTAAGACTGGTGTGATGTGCATCCGGCCAGCTGTCCCAGTCAGCAGCCTTGCAGCTGCATTCTGTACTAGCTGCAGCTTCTGAACTGTCTTCAAGGGCAGCCCCATGTAGAGTGCATTGCATTAGTCCAATCTAGAGGTTATCAGAGCATGGATGACTGTGGCCAAGTCACCTCGGTCCAAAAAAGGCTTAAGTTGATGCACCAATTGTAGTTGGGAGTAGGTGCTCCTGACCACGGCATCCACCTGGGTCTCAAGCGTCAGCACTGAGCCCAGGAGTACCCCTAGATTTTGCACCTGTCCCTTCCAGGTCATTGAAACCCCACTGAAGACAGGGTGTCTTCCAACGACGCGGGCCTGAGACCCTGTGAGACACAGTAACTCCATCTTGTCTGGATTCAGCTTCAATTTATTGGCCCCCATCCAGCCCCTTACTGCCTCCAGGCACCTGCCAGGCACTTCAGCCGCCTCTTCTGATTCAGATGGTACAGAGAGATAGAGCTGGGGATCGTCTGCATACTGATGACACCTTACTCCAAATCCCCTGATAACCTCTCCCAGTGGCTTCATATAGATATTAAATAACATGGAAGATAAGACTGACCCCTGGGGAACCCCACAAGTGAGTTCCTAGGGGGGCGAATCAGTGTTTCCCATGACCGCTATCTGAGACTGGCCACAGAGATAGGAGCAGAACCACTGCCATGCACTGCCTCCAATGCCTAAACTCTGTAGCCTTCCCAATGGAACTCTGCCACTCAAGAACAAAATTCAAAATTACCATGCTCAAATATAGGGTGAAAATACAATGAAATATAACAAAGACAAATGTGAAGTTCTTCATTGAGAAAACAGGAATTAAAAGCCTAAGTAGATCTTTGGTTTGACAGCATACAGAGAAGGGGAGGTAGGTAAGTCTTGTTCTTTTCTTGACTTCTTACAGGTGCAAAATGAATGTTTCTAAACAAGCAAGGAGAACTTGCAACGTAGAAGAGGTAATTTGTTTCATGTAGGTCTAGAGGATACATCTGGTCTTTGAAAATTTTCTTTTCCAGACCCACTCTCTTAGCATTTCTTAGATGATAGACTTGTTAGTCTGTGAGGACACATCATTTATTTATTGCTGAAAACTTTCTTCTCCCTTATTCTCTTCATATCTACCAGCCCTTAATTGCAACGAGGTTGGAATCACAGGTCCTGTCCCCAAAAAAATACTGCATACTAGGATAAGTTCACCAGACAATCCTGCAGAAATATTTTCATTCAGTGCCCTAAATCTCTCCCCCAAGTCAGCAAAATAGATATAAAAACACTGCTTTTTGTTTGCTCAGCTGGAATCTCCCACCTTGTCAGAGCACAATTGCCACCGCTAGGACACTGTGGACTTTGCCTGTGATGGCAGAAAATATTTTAAAATGTTTACAAACTCAAATATCACTTTTTGCATGAAGCTAGTTGGACCACAAAATCACTGTCATTGCTAATCTCTTGCTTTCAGATAAATGCACTATTCTTAAGCGTACACAGATAGCCAGGATAAATCAGGGGTGTTTTCGCACTTCCCTTGTCGTCCTGTGCATTTATTTATTTATTATTTACATTTATATCCCGCCCCATACCCGAAGGTCTCTGGGAGGGTTACAACTTTAAAACAACAGATTAAAACAGAATGCATATTAAAAGACGTTAAAAATTCAATACATATAAAACAATATACCACATATTTAAAATGATAATGTCTGTACTGGGGGAGGGAACATTAACAGCTTAGCCAAAGGCCAGGGCAAAGAGGTGTGTCTTTACTGCCCTCCTAAACATATATAAGGAAGGGGCCTGACGCACCTCGAGGGAAAGGAATGTGCATGGGAAAGGAATGCACTTGCAATCGCAAATCTATACCGATGAGCACAAATGGGGTTTCTGGCATTCAATTTGGAAGGAATCGAATGTTAGAAAATTTGTATTTGTTCGAATAGATCCCCTTCGACTGTGGTAGGATTCTACTCGATACAAATGCATTCATATGATTTCGTACGAATATCCGATACAAATGCATACATATTAGATATGTATTCTGGATACAGATCCTGGATATGGATCCTATTCAAATGCATACATAACAGATGTGCCAGAATGTGAATATGATTGGCATCTAGTATTATGCACACTATACTGGAACTCACTTAGGGTTTAATCCACCTTCCGTCCACTTTAAAATGAGAGAATACATCAGCAAAGTGACCATTAATTTTCTCTCCTCTTTCTCTGTCCCAAAGGCAAATTTTTTGAGTTATTTAACACTGAAAGAAAACAGCTTGTCACTTGACTGATTTGTTCTCTCACTCTGAGAGTGGATTGAAAACGGATTAAAACTTGGGTGGGAACACAGCCCTAGGGACACCGTGGAAAAGGGCCTCTCCAGTGCCATCCCTTGAGCATTCAGGATGGCGGAATGGCAAGGCTGTCTGGAGTAAGCCCCCTTTGGTTTTGGAGGGAGGGGCAGTTATTTAGAGGCCTGTTCAAGGGAGCATCTTGATCTGGGCAGACAACCAAGGCTGCCACAACCCCCTCTAGCCAGGTAAACGGAGCATGGCTGGCTGAAAGCAGAAGTGAAGCTTCCAAACAGTTTGCTGCAGAGAGGAAGAATGCCCTCCCAGTCATGTGGAACACAGAGAGAGAGAGAGAGAGAGGCCTGTCGCCTGTGTGTGCACAGCAGCTCCCAGCAGCTCCCTACAGACACTAAAAACCACAGAGGAACAATTCCTTGGGATCAGGAACCCTGCAAATGTTTGCCCTTCTTTCACCAGTTTTATTCTTATAATGTGCCTGTGAGATAGGTGATGGCACCCACTCCATGCCTGACAAGAATTTGAGAGAGACTAAAGGAACCACACCTGCTGATCCTCCCAAAAGACACCACCATGCTGCTGCTGCTATTATTATTCTGTACTAAAATAGGGTTACATTTTCTTGTGGTTTAAAAATGCATTTACAAAGCAGCTATGTAAATAACTCCCATTTTCTAGATCGTAGGAAAGAGCAAAGGAACTCTTGGGCTGGTTCTTTTCCCTTGCGATTGCATGAATCACGTCTTTCAGCAACCTGAACGCTTTTCCTGGTGACTCACAGTCACAGCTTATTCAAAGGCTGTCTTTGCATTCTCCACAGCATCTTCTCGTGTTCTCACGGCTCTTCATTAGTTTGCTTAGACCCAGAAGTTGGCTGCAGTCTAATCTAGGTGTCGCCGCCAAGCTGATAACGATGCTGGACTTCCCATCGTCATTGTGGGTCGAGGTGCTTTCTGCTGACCTCCTGGCCAGTCCCTCCAGGGTATTTTTGGGACACAAAGTCAAATGATCCCTGTGACATTTACCGTTCTGAAACGGCTCTCACAGCCTGCTTAGCGCTGCACTGTTTTGTGTGGCAGTTCTTGAAGCTTCCCTGTTGCCACCGAAATAGAACCCAGGAGCCTAAAATACAGTTTTATTGCCATTATTTAGCCATACAGATGCTGCAGAAGTAAACTGGGTTTTGCATTTTGACTATTTGAATGGATCTTTTGCTACTGATTATTTGATATCTTTCATTCTTATTGTAACCCTCCTTGGGACCATTTGGTGCAGGGCGGGATACAAATTTATTAAATAAATAAATTGGATATTATTTTGCACATTCCCCCCTATGCTCTTTTGGACTCCTGTTTTCACTTAGGCTGTGGCCACATGACTTTTCGCCATTAAGTCTGAGGCCCTGATTGGTTTGTTCACACACATGCAAAACAATGCTTGTTTTTCCATTTACACTTCAGTTCTGAGTCTTCTATCAGCTCCCCCCCCCCCAGTTCCCTGATTACCTTTTGTGTTCCTGCTGATTCTGAATGGCTCCTTCTCTGCCTATCATTTCTTAATTTGTGTTTAGGTGTGGCAAGAGGCGTTTTTGCACAAAGGCAAAGACACCTCGCAACGCTTCCCCCAAACAGGTTGAGAACACTTTCCCATTCGCACAAGAGCAGGTAAGGAACACTTTGAGAACAGTTCCCTTACCTGCCAGTGCAAACGGGAAAGTGTTCTCAACCCATTCAGGGGGAAGACCCTCCCCCGGGCTGCTCCCATTGGCTCCTATGGACCCAGTGGGGGCAGCCTGGGTGCCTTCTTTCCCTGGGTTCCTGCTCGCTCCCAAACCCCAGATGGGGCTCTGGGGGGCGGGGGAGCAGGAACGCCAGCCAACACCCACCAAACCCACCACAGGGTCACACGCACACGTGAATGGGCCTTACCTTCTCTTCCTGGCCCGATTCTGCTAGAATAGGCCTGGCTGTTCTGAGCATGCTCAAGGGGGCAGCCCCTCATTTGCCAGGCACCTGCCTGGCCTCAACTGGCCATATGAATTGGGCCAATTTAATTTTTAAATACTAGAAAAGTGTTATTTTGTCAGGATAGTTAGAGCTGGAAAAAGCCTGGAAACTGGTTAATGTCATGTTTGTCTGGACACCTAAAGAAAGATTATATTTCTTTCTTAGTTTAGTTTATTTGCTACTTCTCAAAAACAATCCACATAGGCTTTATAGCAAACATACAAAAGCAAAAGCACAGAATTCATGTATAATCTAAGTCAAGATGCTATTTATGTACGGCATCCAGATAGGGCCTAAAATGTGGGATAATCCATGGCAATCCCAACATAACCCTGTGGCATTGGGGTTAAATCCTGCAGTATCACTGGATGTGAAAAGTACAGAACCCACTAAAGCAGTGATGGTGAACCTTTTGAGCTTGGTGTGTCAAAATTCGCAAGAAAACCTAGCATAACTCAGGTGCCGTGTCACATGTAGAAATATCCATAATTTTGTGATATTTGTAGCTCTAGTAAAAAAGTTAAATTTTTGATGTATGTATTTTTTAAAAGCAAAAACAAATCATTCTTTACATTAGTGACTTTTGTTGCTGAATTTCATTTGCTAAATCTTCAATTGAAAGTTGGTATTTCACACACTTCAAGAATAAGCAAGCACTACACGCCGAGGTGTCAGAGTAACCAGATGTGCCAGGGTAACCAGGTGTGTCACCCAAAAGTGCTTGGTGTGTCACCTGTGACACGCGTGTCATAGGTTGGCCATCACCGCACTAAAGTGCACTAGCATTCACACTTGGAAACGCCTGTATACGCAGCACCAAGCCCATTGCACAAGAAGCCTTTTTGTACACGGGGTTTTGGAACACTTGGAAGACAGCCGGCATTCACATTGCTATGGCCAGGTTTGCATCCCAGCCCATTCCAGGCTGTCTTCCAAGCGTTCCAGATGCAGAGCACTTTAAAGTGCTCTGCATCCATCCGTGCGTGTTCGAAGCGCCCCAGGCCATTCGGGGAGGGAAGCGTTCACACACACTTCCCTCCCTGACAGCCGTGGGCACGCCACCCCCTGCCAGCATTGGTCGAAAATCGGCCTCACAGCTGACGCGAGCTGCGCTGATCACCAGCCTTGCCGGGCTGGCGATCGCGCAGGCGCGCCAATGCCGGTAGAAGGGACAGGGAACCCACCAATTCGTGGGTCCCCTGTCCCATCTACCTGGGTCACTGACACTGGTAGATGGGAGAGGGGACCCAGGATTCGGGGGGTTCCATCTGCCATCTACCAGGGCTGATGCGCCTGCGCGATCGCCAGCCAGGCAAGGTTGCCGACGGCCTTGCTCGTGGGGATGTGGCTCTTCCCCCGCCCCAGCAGCTCCACTGCGGCTGCCAGTCAGGGAGCCACAAGGATCGGCTTCCTCTCGCCCCTTTCCGGGGTGGGAGGAGGCCGATCTCGGGCTGGCTGGGGGCGAGGGGCTGAGGGACCCCTTCTTAGAGGGAACCCAGGTGGGTTCCGTCTAAGAAGGCTTCCCCCCGACCCCGATCGCGCCCATCTGCGGGGTGTAGGTGCCTGGATCTAGGCGCCAACACCACGCAGTTCACCCCCGCACCCCCCCGCACCTCACGTGAACTGCTCGTCCAATAGGGGACCACGGCGCGCCACGTGGTGCGCGCTCGCTGCATCCTGGGCTCAGTACAAGCCCGGTCACCGAAGAGGTAGGAGCTCCGTACATGCGCGTGTCGCATCCCCGGGCCCGGGGGGGGGAGGAATCATCTGCAGGGTGTAGGCACCTACATCCAGGTGCCTACACCCCACAGATGGGTGCGATCATGGTTGGGGGTGGGTGCGGGGGTGGGTGGGGGTGGGGTGGAGGTGGGTGGGTGCAGGTTGTGGGGGTGAAGTGTGGGGGGGTGGGGGAATCATCTGCGGGGTGTAGGCGCCTACATCCAGGCGCCTACACCCCACAGATGGGCGTGATCGGGGTCGGGGGGAAACCTTCGGAGACCGGAGCCAGGCGCTCCGATCTCCAAAGGGGTCTTGCCCCATAGGGAGCTTGCCCCAGGCCCCGCAATGGGTGCCCGGGTACCTCGGTAGCTTTGTGCCAGCTGCACAGGGCTCGATCGAGCCCCGTACAGCCGGCACGAAGCGGGGCAAGCGGCCTGACAGTGCTGCCTGCCCCCTGGGTGCTCGCACCCAATGGCAGGCAGCCTTGCAGGCCGTATCCCTGCCCCTGGCCAGCCTTTCCTGGCTAAGTAACTTCCAAATGCTTTCAGCATTCGCACATAGGCACGCAGGAACGGGTTTACACGCGTTCCTGCCTTCCTGTGTGTGAATGCCTAAAGCGTCCTGAAGTTACTTAGGCCTCGTGCACTACATCCATTCCGGATGTAGTGTGAAAAGGCCTCTGGAGACTTACCAGTGTCTGGGTGTGTGTTTGGGCACCACCATCTTGTTTTTGGAGCCTGGTGCAACTCTGCGTGCACAGGTTCTGGCCCCACAGTGACACTCATGCTCCATGCATGTCCAGTCACATTTAGGGTCATCTGAGGTACCAGTTTGCTTGCGCGGCACCTAAGATGGTGCAAGTAGTTGCAGCGCTGGATGCAACAGGTAAGCCTCTGTCTAGAGTTGGATGCATGTGGTGCACAATTTCATGCACCACCTCTAGTCAATGACAGGGTAACATCTGGTAAGGCAGGAGGCATTTCTGGACTGAAAACACCTCCTGCAGTGCAGATGCTCCTTACCAGATGTTACCCTATTGTGTACTATGGGGCCAAGCGTGAATTCATGCTTGTGGCCCAAACAAGCAAGGCCCTCTTCTGTTCTTCAGAAGGCAGAAACACAGATGCAATCCTGTTGGATCACAGACATGGAGGAGGAAAACCACGCCCATTAGAAAGACCGCCAGTAGCTCTGTCTCTGCACTTTACAAGCTTGGGGCAAGCAGATCCCGTAAGGTCAACTCGATGTCACTTGCTATTTCCCTCCTCCTTCTTTGGGTGGGGATGGAAATGCAGGGACTATTCAGGCCTAGATTGTGAGGTTGGTGAATAACGTTTTGATACACGGTGCAGGACTATGGCATATGCTACACCAATGCACAGTCACAAATCACCCCTCTCCCAGTCTCTCCATTACACTCAATCACTACCACGCTTTTGGAAGCTTGCCAATCCAGACCTAAGCGTATTATCAGGCAACTAACCCACCCACATTTGAAGAAATGTGTATTCTGTGGCCTCTTCACTGCGCATCGTCCATGGAGTTCAGTGGAGGACTTACAGATGCTCCTTGTTCTAGCGGTTGGGGAGTCGGACTCTTATCTGGGAATACGGCTTTGATTCCACACTCCCCCATGAAGCTGGCTGGGTGATCTTGGGCTAGTCAGAGCTCTCTTCTGAGCTCTCACAGCCCCACCTACCTCACAGGGTGTCTGGTCTGGGGAAAAGAACAGCCATTTTGAGTCCCATTAAGTGGGTGAGAAAAGCGAGGTAGAAACAGCAAAGAAGCTTAGGAGAAATCTTTTTCCTGTTCTCACTGCCAGAAATTTATTATTATTTCTTCAAGTCATTAACCTCTCTTATAAATATCCAGAATGATGGTGGCAGACAGACAGATCTTCTTGGGTAAACTATGAGTCCAGGAGGCTGTACCTGAAAATCCTGTGTCCTCCTGCACCTCTTTGGAGGTGACATTCAGTGAAGTGAAGATGTATTCCCGTGAATGGCAGATAAATGTGGGAAACACCAATCAACAATGTATTTAAAACAGAAGGCGTTAAGCAAGTGTTTTGACTCTTGGCCTGCAGAAGGGCTGGTTGAGGTCTCCTCCCAGTGGATGTCTCTGCCCTGGAAAGACCTCAGAGAATTTGGCATGAGAGAAGAAGAAAAGCAGCGAAACATGGACAGTGTGGAGGTGAGCAGAGGTGTGACAGTTTCAGGGTCAGGCTGCAATGGGCAGTAATAGTTTTTTGCTCCCTTGCAAGCCTTTTTGCAAAAGGCATGGCTTTCTGCCTATGCAAAGCCCTTGCAAACTGCATTTTGCAGGCTTCGGCTGCAAAGAGCAGAAAAGGCGAGAAACCTTGCCCGGGTCCTGTTGCATTGATTGGCTGCTGGCAAGTTTTGGAGGGAAAAGCTGCCCAGGGACCTGGGGGCTTGATTGTCAGCAGAAGGAGTTTCCCTGACTTGCCAGTGGTTTCAGCCAATCAGGATGTTAGGATCAGAAGGGTATAATAAGCAGAGACAGCAGCAGACTGTCTTTTGGCTGGGCAGTTTCTGAAGGAGGCTGATAGCAGAGATCTGTCTCTGAGGGAGATTCTTGCCAGCAACTGACCAAGGGTCATTCCTCTGGAGAGGAACTGACCAGTCTGGTCCTGTTCATTGGGTGGGGAGCAGAAGGAGACAGCCATCACTGGTCGATTCTCTGAAGGAGCTCATACTAAGAACAGACCAGGGGCTGCAACCCACAGCCAAGCAAGGAGGTGCCAAGCCTTGCTGAAAGCAGGACATAGTTGCTGTACTTTGGTGAGGCTTGGGTAAAGATGAGCAAACCAGAGGAGATAAGTGGGAAGGATTATCTGCTTGGGAGCAGCGGGAGTCTTGGAAGCTAAGAGAGCTGTGTATGCTGGAGGCTTGCTGTTCTGTGAAACTTGATCTTTATCTTGCATATTCTGAACTTTCTATTCATCCTTTCACTTCTCTAAATCTTATTCTCAATAAACATGCTTTCATTCACAGTTTAAAACACTTGCTACCAGTGTTTTGCATTTATACTGTAGTACTCACTCGGCCTAGTGCACACTTCCAGCAACCTAAAAGTATCCAGCTACTTTTTGGAGGGTGGGCACTGATTGGTTTGCTAGAAGTCATGACAAGAGGTTTCAATGGCTCTGCTTGGAACAAGATTCTGACCATGGCACAGGCAATCCACGGTGACCAGGTACATATTGCTAAAACAAATTACTGCTTGATGAAATCAGTGAAAGAAGTGACTTTACATATAAGGTGTATGCGCTAATTTTCAAAGATACGCAAGTATATACCCAGCTGTTAGAATTTAACGCCTTTAATACCTGCAGAGCAAGCTACACATTCCCAATGTCTCTGCATGGCTTTGGCTGCCACTGGGGGCTGCTGGTTGGGAACTCCAGCAAAGTAGCGCCAGGAAAAGCACAAAGGCAGTAAAGGCACCACGGACTGTGTCAATCCCCAGCACTGGCACCTCAGAACACAGCCTGGTTCTTTTCTCAGCTGTGTAGCGAAACTAACCAATTGTCAATAAAAAGTGTAAACTAGCCCAGAAAACTGGATTTGGATAGTAGGACTTTTTAAAAAACCATTAAACCCAAAGGCTTCTTGATGACCGCACTGAACACCAGTGGATCCTTCTCTGCAAGGGCACTTGCACTTTCTGTCTCTTAAAGACTGCAGCATCATGTGGACCAGGCCCTTACAGTTAGGCCAGCATAAAAACACTTTCATGCCGTTTCAGCCACTGACTGATCAGTGGAAATAGTCCAAATGTTCAGCTGCCATGTAACAAAACGTACAGCCAATACATTAAAAAATGTTAAAATGCTGCCACTTTCACTTCTTTGATGAAAGGGGCTAGTCGCTAAATATCAAATAGGTTTCCCTGCATCATAGCTTATATTACCTACTGTTTAGCGCTGTAGACATTTTGAGTACAACCTACAGAGCACTAATTGAAGCCTTTTCTGGATAGAGATGACTTGGCCACAGTCATCCGTACTCTGGTAACCTCTAGACTGGACTACTGTAATGGGGCTGCCCTTGAAGACAGTCCAGAAGTTGCAGCTAGTGCAAAATGCAGCTGCTAGAGTCCTGACCAGAACAGCTAGCCAGATGCACATCATGCTGGTTTCAAAAGGGCTGCATTGGCTGCTAATTTACTCCCAAGCCCAATTCAAAGTGTTGATTCTGATTTACAAGGCCTTAAACGTCTTGGGGCCCCAAATATCTAAAGGAATGCCTTCTCCCATACTGACCTGTCCATGCCTTAAGATCTAGCAGTAAGGCCCTCCTGGTTGCCCCACCACCTTCTGTAGTGAGGCTGGTGGGCACCCTGTAGAGATCCTTTTCAGTGATGCCCCCCCCAGACTATAGAATGGCCTCCCCCTCGAGGTGCGTCATGCCCCTTCCTTATATATCTATTTAGGAAGGCAGTGAAGATGCACCTCTTTGCCCTGGCCTTTGGCTGAGGTGGTTATATTTCCCCTGCCCCCAGTACAGATACTATCATTTTATATACAGACTGTATTATTTTAGATTTGTTGAATTTTTGAAGTGTTTTAATTCTGTTTTTAATCTGTTGTTTTAACAGTTGTTACCGGCCCAGGGACCTTTGGGTATGGGGCGGGATAGAAATGCATCATCATCATCATCATCATCATCATCATCATCATCATCATCATTACAACAACAACAACCTCCTGTTCTCCTCTTTTCCTCCCTCGGTGTCCAGTTCAAAGACGAAAGCAAGGTTCTCTGCCATGCGCTTGGCACACAAGAGCAAAGGCATGGCACTGTTGACAAGAAAGGCCAAGCAAAAGGCAGCGAGCAAAGCAAACAGGCGCACGAGAAGGAGCGCTTTCATATCAGCTGGGAACAGAAATGCAGATTGGAACTCTTACAAAAGAACGCGGCTGGCCAGGCAGAGTCAGCACCGCCTGGCAGCAGGAGAGCTGAACGCACTTCATGAAAGCCAGAGAGTTAAACATTTCGTTCCCTCACCTACCTTCACAAACAGTTCAATTTCAGGGTCTTTTCCTTCTCCATTAGCAGGAGATGCGTCTGTCATTTTGACCCCAAAAGCTAGGAGCCGTTTGGCCGTAGGGTCACGAGAGGCTTCAGTTCAAAACGGCTGGTATGCCTTCTTTAGAAAGACGCCTTCGGTGCTTCCTGCCCTTCCACTAAGCCATTTCTCTGCTGTTTCTGAAACTTCCTTGAACGAAGAAATCAGTTTCCACAGGAGCAAATGTGGTTTCACGAAAGTCAATGCTCCGTACTGCAGAGGAGCAGCAAGTGGCCCTGTGCTGTGCTGTGTTGTGTTTCAGAGTGCTCATCTGTCAGAGCTCACGCTGCCAGCTCAAAATAGCCCAGCACAGGGGAAGAGGGCTGGGTTAACTCACCAGAGAAGGAAAGGCTGTGGGCACCTGTGTGGATGAGCAGTTTCTCTTCAGCGTTACATGGAAACCCCTCCACTCTTTGCTTTTCTCTCTCCTTCCACTCAGAGCTTTAGTTCCTTTGTTCTCATCTGTGTTTTATTCTTCAAAGCATGTTTCGGTTAAAATAGACTACAGTGGCCTAGAGAGTTTATGCACTCAGGTAAGATAAAAACAAAAGCAAGTCCAAAGGAGGGCTACCAAAATGGTTAGTGGTCTGGAAAGCATGTCCTACGAGGAAAGGCAGAAGGATCTAGGAAAGTTTAGACTGCAGAAGAGAAGACTGAGAGGGGACATGAAAGTGGTCTTCAAGTATATCAAGGGCTGTCATAGTGGAGAGGGATTGCCCTTATTCTCACTTACACAAAATGGGAAGACTAGAAACAACAGGATGAAACTTCAAGGGAGTCAATACAGATTAGATATTAGGAAAAACTTCCTGACAGTGAGGGCGATGAGTCAGTGGAATAGGCTGCCAATGGAGGTAGTGGATTCTCCTTCTCTGGAGGTCTTCAAGCAGAGGCTGGACCTACATCTGTCTGGGATGGTTAGGAAATCTTGCATTGAGCAGGGGGTTGGACTGGATGACCCTGGAGGTCCCTTCCAACTCCGTGATTCTATGATTCTACAAGAGTCTGCTGTCCTACTAGATGCATATACAAAATAAAATTCAGCAGAAGAGACCAGATAATGGGTAGCCGCAATCAGGCAATCTTCAGCTGCTGACTGGCATGTTCAGAAAAAAAAGCCCATTAGCATCTGCAGTGCCTTGCGGATCAGGACAGTGGAGTGAGCAGTGAGGCAAGAAGCCTTACTTGGATCTCCAGTTTTGGCAATGGGGAGTGGGGGGCTTCTGGGAGTTGGCCTGGGCTGCCTTCAGATGGGAAGAGCTAATGCAGGATCTAAACCAGGGGCATTTCTGCACTTGCCTTCCGTCTGCTGGATGGGAAAGGTTCAGAACAAACTAACATGTACTAGCATTTGAACAACAGCTTAGCCCCCGTGCACCCAGACATTACCTTTGTCTGGTCACGTGTCCAATCCTCAGGGTGCCACCATTGCGGGTGTGGTGCCTTGCACAACTGTGCATGCACCGGTGCTATCGTGACGATGACGCTCTGTGCGCACACAGTCACGGCAGGGGTCATCTGGTACCTCACACTGGAAAAGGTGCAAGTGCTAGCCTCATGGATGGGAAAGGTAAGCTTTGGGTCAGGATTGGGGAGGGTTAGGTTGCTTGGGGTGTATGATTTTGTGCACGACAGCTTGTTTGCAATGAGTTAACATCTGGGCAGGGAGGGGGCATTTGTAGACTGTAAATGCCTCCTACAAGTGCAGATGCACCTGCCCAGATGTTAACTCATTGCAAACTAAGAGGCCAAGTGCGATTTGGGGTGCTTCTGCATTTGCCGCCGAAAAGCAGATCTAAATAGATCCGCTTTTTGGCAGTTCATCCTACAGCTGGTTGGAACTACTAGCAAATGATCTCAAGGAAGCAACAGACCACAACCAAGAAAAAGGCTTCAGTTCAGGCAAGGGAGGGTCCGGCATGTCCACCCATTTGGCAAACAGAGAAGGCCATCCCGGCTATACTGGCACTGGGTCTGCAGCCTGATGACATCCATGGCCTGCCACAACCTAGTATCCAGCTGCCCGATATATTCAATGAGACCCCTGCAAAACTTCCAATATTTATGATGCTCCTTCGGATGTATATTAATGTTCGTTGCTAAGACTTTCCTACTCATGCTGTCCATATTGCATTCATCATTAACCTCCTAACAGGATCAGCAGTGCAGTAGTTACTAACTAACCCATGGGAAAGAGAAGACCTGGGACTTCGAGGAATTTCCATGTTTGTTACAAATGTAATATGGTGGTGCAGCCCACTGGGAGCATGCCATACAAAAACAGAGAAACATTAAACAGGGTGGCAAGAAGTTCCTGACTTGGGAGGCGTCACCTGCACAATGCTCTTTTGCAATAGACATAACAACATTAAGAACTGGCTGTCCATCATGAAGACCCTGAGACCCTGGAAGACCGGACACAGCTGTGTGATTGGAAAACACATGGCAAACATACAACTAGCCTTAGCCAAGCCCTCCCTACCAGGGGAGCATGAAACCCCATCTTACTTCTCTACTAGGGCCACAGGACCAGCCCCAAGACAGCATCTGTAGGACTGAGATGTTTTAATTGATACTGTGCACATTTTAATGTGTTGGTTTTAAATTTTAATATGGGTGGTTTTGTTTTGTTTATTGTTTTGATAGGTTAGATTTTAAAAGCTGTTACCCGCCCTTAGACCTTCGGGTATAGGGCGGGATATAAATTTTTATATTAAATATAAAAAATAAAATAAATCTGGCCATGGATGAAAGAAACCAGTGCCTCATGGAAGGATTCTGCCTCTACTGCAGGGGAACTGGCCACCTAGTCTCAGAATGTCCTAACAATTTCCACTGAGATCCTAAACCTCTGCTAATCATCAAGCCAACACTAAACTCGTGCCTATGACCAGTAACACAGAACTCCAAAGCATCACCTCCTCTCCTGGCTCTTCTTCCTCCCATCTAACACAAACCAAGGAACCAATCAAGCCCAGTGCAAGCAAGGATGCCTCACTCTGACACCTGACTCTGGATTTACACATCTTTTGGGGCTCATCTCCATGCAGTTTTTATTCCGAATTTAATCCTGCTTTGCCTCAGGAAGCGTCTCCATGCAAAGCCCTAATATGGGCTACATGTGAGACAATACGTGTTAAAAAAAACCCACTTTGCACGTGTACTAAATCCGAAATAAGGGGCTAACACGAATTGTCCAGGGGTCATGCGGATGCTCCTGGGTTATTTGGGGTGGAGCTTGGTGGCTGCAGTATTAGTTTCGCCTCTGCTCCCTGTTCCTGCTGTGATCAGACCCATTCCCTCCTCTCGCTATCAAATACTTACCTTATTCGATCCGGAGCCCAGTCCTCTTCTGGGTGCTGCCATTTTGGCTACGGTGCCCTCTGCAACTGCATATGCGTTAGAGCCATTGCCTTGATGACACAGATGCTCTGCGCACGGACAGTTACATCTATGGTAGTCCAAGGTGCCAGAGCACTTGCATGGTACCTCAAATGACCCCATAGCACCAGAATAGGTATGGATGGTCACTTCAGGTAAGTTCCTGGTAAACTCTACTTAAGGGCTGGAGCAGAATTTCATGCTTCACATCTTATCAGTTAGTGAACTTCGGGTGAGGCAGGGCATGCTTGGAGGTTGTAGCAGCCTCCTCCACATGCAGATGCTCTTCACCAGAAGTCCACTAATTCTTCACTAGAGGGTGTAGTGCAAATAGGCCTCAGCTTGTGGATAAGGCAGTGATCTCGAGCAGAAGGTTTTAGGAAAAAACCTCTACAAAAGGGACAGGTTGGAATTTAGCCAAGATAGAACTTAATTCTTAAATGTTGCAGAGCAGCTTTTAAATGGATCCCTGGGGGAAAGCTGGCAGGAGCTGGGCAGCATCTGATTGGAATCAGGAGGGTTGGAATTATGCAACTAGTTGGAACTAGTTGGTAACATCCAAGTAGAAAGATGGATTAGGCAGTTTCGGATGGTCTTACAGGACTCCGTTTGCACCAGAAGAATGCATACAAATTTCTATATACAAATACCAGAAGCCTCTGAGCCAAAATAGGGGAGTTGGAATGCTTTTAAAAATTGACATTATACCATAACTGAAACCTGATGGGCCAATGAAAACCAATGGGATACAGTCATCCCAGGTTATGAATTGCACAGGAAAGACAGGAAAGGGCAAAGTGGAGGTGGTGGAGCCTTGCTCATTAAGAAGAGATAAAATTCTATGAACTGGAATGTCCAGGTGAATCAGGGAAGAATACCAGACCATGAAGGCAAGACTCATACTAGGCCCTAGGGAAATGAGCATTTGGAAAATGTGGTAAAGGAGGCATCCAAAAAGTAAAGGGTAGTTATAATAGGGAACCTCACCTATCTTCACATAGACTGAGGCTGTTCCCATTCAACTTTTAAAGAGCTTCGAATTCATTTTCAGAGCTGAGGGTTCCCAAAGGATCATAGGAATCTGCTGTTTCTGAGGATTAAAGATCCCAGAATGCAGATTATCTGTATTCAGATAAAAAGAAGTGCTAGATGTAGAAATAATCCTCACTATTTGGCAATGGAAACACAAGTGGTTGGGGGGGGGAGGAAATCCGATTTGGGGGCATTCTCTTCACTTTCCCCTGATCACATGATAAGTGATTTCCTCCCCTACACCACCCCCGGGCTCTCGGATTCGGCTTGGATGAAAGGGAAGAGTGAGCAGAGCCTGGATTGTAAGCAGTGCATACAATGTAACAAGAGATCAGGCTGTTACAATGTAACAATCTTGTTGCTAGCGGCAGCAGTGGCAGCAACAGTAGTAATGAGAGGCCGAGCTCTGCGCTTGCAGCCCGCCTGCAGTGACTTGAAGAGGATTTACTGCAAAGTGGAGAGCAGATTGGGCTATTAGCCAATGAATTCCCAGTGCAGTTCTGACTGCAGTTCAAGTTCTTTAGATCTAAGTTTATTTACTATAGTATTTGGAAGCAAGATCAAGCAAAACGGGTTACAGGGGAGAAGTGCTGAACAAAAACTATCAGGTCTCCATCAGAATCAGGAACAGGCTTATATAGGGGGTGGGAGTTGAATTCCCCACCCCATGGTCAGGCTATGACATTGAGGAGGGGAGGGGGGTTCTCCCCTGCGAGTGTGAGGATGTGAAAAACCAGACCTCGCTGCTGATATAAATCTGGATTAAATTCTCCAGTGGGAACTTGGCCTGGGTGAATTCTTATTCAAATCATGACAGAGATAAAGGACCCGTTTGTACTTATCTTAACAAAGCAGTTCTGGATGCTTTGGGGGAGATCTGTCCATGCTCCATGCTGCAGCCATTATCCTGGAGCATCTGGGAGTTTCCAGACCTTCACCAGAAGCAGCTGGTTAGATCCTGGTTGCAGTGTTAACAATCCCTTCTGGGTGCAAATGCTGTGAGAGGGGAGCATGGCATGGTTGCAACTCCATAGCTGAGGGCCACTTGCCATGACAACATCCCAGGACACATGTTGACTCGCACTTGGTATGCTAGTCAACTTTAGCTGCCCCCCCCCAACAGAATACTTACCTGTTTCGATCCAGGGGCTGGTCCTCCTCTGGGCACCGCCATTCTGGCGGCGGCACTCTCTGTGGCAGCATGTGCATCGGTGCCATCACCCTGATGAGACTGATGTGTCTCAGTGTGGCAGGTCAGATGACCCCAGAGTGCTGGAAGAAGAGCAAATGGTCGCTGCCCCAGATGCTTGAGGTAAGCTTTTGGGTAACGCTGGTTAGCGTGTGGGGCACAATTTTAGTATTATTATAGCATTGTAATATGCTGAATCTTTTATGTTATTGGTTTTAATATTGGTTTTAATTTGTTGTTTTAAAGGTTGTTACCTGCCCTGAGACCTTCGGGTATAGAGCAGGATAGAAATATAAATAAATCAACGATTAGTGAACTTCTGGTGAGGGCAGGCATGCTTGGAAGCTGTAATAGCTTACTCCATGTGCGGATGCTCTTCACTAATTATGCACTAGAGGCCTTGGTGCAAATGGGCCTCTGCTGTCCACATGCTAGTGCAGTCTGCAGGAGGCCCCAGGAGAGGCCTGCCAGAGTCTGCACCAGCATGTGAACAAGAGACCCTATCCTGAGATCTATTCCAGAATATGGCCAAATGCGAAGAGGCCCTGGTCTCGATCCAACTAAGCAATGCTCCAGAACTGGCACATAAGAGATCTCAGTGGGATGCAGTAGGGATCAGTGACCATAATGCGATACCTTCAGATTAAATACAGCCAATAAATTGTTGATAAAATATAACAGAGAGAAAACATAATGGAAACTTCCCAAAAATGAGGAAAGTGGTTAAAAAAAAAAGGAAAGTTAGACAAGTCCAAAATGTGTGGAAATTAAAAATACAATAATAAAGGCATAATTAGAATGCAGGTGACACTTGGATTAAGGTGTTTGTTCTTTTATTTTCTTTGTATGTTCTCTATGATTTGTGTTTCGCTTTGTATATTTGGTTGTTGTTTAATATTTGTTCACATACGTATAGAAAATAAAAAATATATTTTTTAAAAATCAATTCTTTGAGAGTGATACTACTAATCTTCCTGCTTTAAACAATCATGCATAGATGTGGTATTGGTCTCATCTGTATTGGTCAAATCTTCCATTGGGGTCCAATATTTTCATCTTGCTGTTTTACATTGATGGTTATTGTTTTCAATCCAGCATTGCAAAGGATTAGGATTACACGGCATCAATGACTGTTAGGGTGAGCTCCACAAACATTTCATAAGAAGAGCTTTTTATGGCGCATACAGCTGAATATGATCATGTTAATCCATTAATAAAACAGGAGAGCTGCTCCAGAAATGGAGCCATTGCATTCTGCTCAAGAAGCCTTCATTGTAACTCACCTTTAGGTGCTATTCGGTTTCATCGGTCTGAGCTATACGCTGCTACACAACAAATATTAATTGGAAGAAGGTAAGTGCAAGGCCAGGCATGTAACACATAATATAGTTGTGTTCAAGTTTTTTTAAGAGGCCAAGAGAGAAGCTTTGAGCTCTGGAGATCAACTCCAAGCAGATGCACAAAGCTAAGGAAAACATCCTGGACAGTAAAAGAAAGTCAGCAGAAGTTAATAAAAATGTTCTTAGTAGTGAAGCTATAGTGAAAGACACAAGAATGAATATCTAACTAAAGCTGAAACAGAAAAAATGGGAGGTGGGAAGCATCGTGAAGCAATTAGCACAGCGAAGAGAAACTTACACGAAACAAGCTGTTTTGGAAAAAGTAAAGAAACTGAGGTAAGGAATGGTGAGGAATGACAGTTTGGTCCAGTGGTTAGGGAGCCGGACTCTTACCTGGGAATACCAGGTTCGATGCCACCCTCCCCCACAAAGCCAGCTGGGTGACCTTGGGCTAGTCACAGTGCTCTTCTGAGCTCTCACAGCCCCACCTACCTCACAGGGTGTCTGGTGTGGGGAGAAGAACAGAAGGTTTGTCAGCTACTTTGAGTCCCTTGAATGGGTGAGAAAAGCAGGGTAGAAAAGCTGACTCTTCTTCCTCCTTCTAAACTATTTTGTAATTTGTTTTCAGTTATTCTATTTCATGAGAATGAATCCAGCTCATATCATGAAGAGTACAACAGTGATTTTATTCAGCTCCAAAACAATAGTAAAAATGTATGCTTCCCTTGAGCACTTTCTCTGGTCGTTCCGCACTTGGCCTTATCCTGGAATATATCCTGTCAAAGGCCCTGCTGTCTACATGCTAGTGCTGACTATGGCAGGCCCTAAGTGGGACCTGCCACAGTCTGTATTAGCTTACAAACAGCAGACTCCTGTCCCGAGATATATTCCAGAATAAGCAAAAGGCTTTAACACAAATCTGAACTGCATCTTAACTTTGGGCTTGGTGGCATCAGAAGTCCTTGCCCAGTCAGTCATTCCCTTTCCCACCTAAATTTGCCATGGCCTAGTTTAATAAATCAATACAATACCTTCCAATAGATTCCAATATACATTCCAAGCTACATACATAAGTACAATGCACTGTAGTACATTACACTACGTTATAATTATATTGCACACCCCTACGTGACTTCAGTGGTCAAGTCACTGCGGGCGTGACTGGCAGTAGCAACACAGGCAGGCAACAGAATGTCACACACTAGTAAAATGCTACCTAGGGCAGGATTGTAGCAGGCAGCCAAAGGTGTTCCTTAGATTATGACCCTGCATAAAATCTACCTCCTTTCTTATTGGATGCTGTTGTGTCACTCAAGGGAGGCGAGGGGAGATGGAGGAATCATGCGCATAAACTGAGCGTCACGCAGTTATCCCGTGTGCAACCCGTTTTCGTCCCATACGTATCCATACAAATGCATACGGATGCGGGAAAGATGCAGATCTTCAAGTACGCATCATGTACGAACTTGTATACATACAAATGCCCGGATAATTCGAACAAATAAATCTGAAATTTTAAATTTGATTCAAATATTTACATTTGAATTTCGGGACATTCTGTTCGAGTTAGAATTTCGAAATTCAGCACATTCGATCTGATTCTGAATGCCTACGAATATTTGTGCGCATCCCTAGGCTGCAGTCTTCAGTGGGGCGTGATGGAAGACTTTGTGGTTCTCTTCTTCACTGACGTTCAGCTATTTCAGCTCTTGTCAGTATCGTGGGGCCCGTGGTTTCCTTGCTTAATGGGGCAGAAACAGGGGTTTTATACCAGTTGGGAAGGTTTAGAAGAGGAACAAGAAGCAAATTGGCAGAAAAATGAATCAAAACCTCCACTTTTAATTTATCAAGATTAACAAAATGATTGGTTCAAGGAGAAATACAGGAGTTTTGAAATCAGGAGCTGATATGTGACTTCTGCAGATGGAGCCTAACACTTGTTTACTGCAGAGGAAGAAAGATCAAACGAAGGAGACAATGAACTAATCAGATTGGCGGGTGGATTAGACAACACTCACCACGGGCCTTTTCACTAGAAACTTCTGTCTGCTCACGCACATTGTTCTGCAACCACAATCCAGCTGTGGACTGCTAAAAAGCACTCAATAGCTTCCTGGAAGCGGCTGGATCAGAAGGTTTGTCAGCTGCTTTGAGTCCCCTGAAGTGGATGAGAAAAGCAGGATAGAAAAGCCAACTCTTTTTTTGCTTCTAGAAGGACAGAGATAAACGCTTCTCTATGGGGACCATAAAATGGGAACACCACGCTTTGTGTCACAAGTGCAGGTGTGCATGCTTAGTGCAGACTTTAATATGGAGGGAACAGCGCAAGCTGTGTACGTGCTGGTTTGCTGTCTATGCAAATAGTTCTCAATTGCTTGCAAGGAATGAGACAATGAGACAGAAGACAAAGCCAGTCAAACCGGCATCCTTGAGTTGCCCAAACATTTCTGATAGTGGCATTCCTGTCTTCACATCTGAGGTGCTTTTGCACTACCTTCCCTGCGCTGAAAGGAGTGTGATGACCCACTCGCACTCGCACTCGCGCGCCAGTCACCTTTACTCATCAGTTTCCCCCGCCCAGGATTGGAGACTCCCAGTCCTGGTCCTGCTCTGGGTGCCACCATTTTGGCAGCAGTGCCTCTGTGGTTGAGTGTGCATCTTGCGCTGATGTTCTGGGCACACACAGTTGCATCTATGGTTGTCCGAGGTGCCAGTGCATTGCACAGCACCTCAAACAACCTTGAAGTGCTGGCAACAGTGAATGGTTGCACTGCTGGAAGCTTCAGGTGAGTAATTAGGTAATGTTGGTGCTCCACCCCTAATCAATGATTAGTGCAATTCTGGGGAGGGCGGGCACACTTGGAGGCTGTAACAGCCTACTTGGCACGTGTATGCTCTTCCCCAGGGGTGCACTAATTATCCACTAGAGCAGGGTTTCCCAAACTGTGGGTCAAGACCCACCTCTAGGAAATTTAACCGTATTTGAAATAACTTTTTTGATGTAATTATTTAATTAAGTAATAAAAAAATTGTATTAAAACTTTGTTATTTGAAAAGTCCTTTATTCAAATTGGTAATGGTTAAATTTCCTAGAGGTGGGTCCCGAGTTGGTAAACTTATATTAGATGGCTCGTAGCCCAGACAACTTTGGGAACCACTGACCTAGAGGCCATAGTGCAAAACAGCCTCTGAACTGTTTAGGCAATAAGGCTGCCTAAGGAACACAAAGGCATCTCAACTGCATATTTGGTATCTCTCCAGACTGTAAACATAATGAAGTAGATCTGGCTGGTTGGCAGCCACTTCTATTCTCACAGAAGCAGCATCATGGCTCTTAGCATGGCTTGGTCTCTTTGATTAAGTTATGCAGGTGTGTTTACCTTTCCTGGTTGGCAAATGGAAGGGGGGGCAAGAAGCATGATACATTGAGCTCGACGTATCACACCAGTTCCCAGCCCTTACCTCCCTTGCCTTGCAAAAGGCCTTGCTAAGTTTCCTCAAACACCCACACTACTATAATGAGAATGAGTTAACTACAATCAGACTAAATTACACAGAGACCAGGGCAATGTGTGGACTGAACTGAATACAAGCATCCTTGCTTGTTTACAAATTGAATATGGTGAGATATAAGATCCCAGTACAGAGAATAAGTTGCATGTTTACTGCATGGATTCATAAAGATATAAGAGAACAAGCAACCCAAGACCCAGAGCCTGGCAACGTATTCAGAGCATGAGAGGACCTTTTCTGCACTGGGCCTCATTCCACAATATATCCTGGGACAGGGCTGAGTCACCCACACGCAAGTGCAGCCATTTCAAGAGAGCAGGGGCATCTCTTCACCTGAGCATCTGGAGAAGAAGACTAGCCAAGTCTTCTTATGCGTTTTTCTTTCTTTCCTCCCTTTCTCTGCTCTTGTTCATGATTGGTGATTGCCAACTAATTCTGACTGGGTGCTGCCACTTCTAGTGTATATGCCTTTTTGCTCTGTTTGAATAAAGTTTATGATTTTGTATTGAAGAAATTTGAAGTATTTTATCTTTCCACCTGCTTGCTTTTAAGGAGCACTTTGCCAATTTATCATTATTCAAACATCAAGCACTGAAGACTCCTTACTTTGGGTTGGTGGGTGGCCTGAGCTACATTTCCAACCAACACGTGTCCAGAGGGCTGCTTGTCGTAGGGCAGTGGTTCTCAACCTGGGGGTTGGGACCCCTTTGGGGCTCGAACTACCCTTTCAGAGGGGTCATGACGAGTCTCCCACCGCCCTTCCCTCCCACCTCCTAGCTGCTCTGCCCCCATGGTTGGGGGTCCCCACAACATGAGGAAATCCATTAAGGGGGCACGGCATTAGGAAGGTTGAGAACCTCTGTAGTAGGAGAATCTTCATTTTACCACCTTCTTCATTGCTGTTACCGGTGACGGCTTCCAGGGGGAACTATTTTTATATTTTATGCTATTAATATGAAAGGACAAGAAACTTAATGATGAAAGCCAAAAATCCTTCATATGATGTTTTCTTGTTACCAGACTTGCTCAGAAATATGATTTTAAAAAGTCCTTCTTTTTAAAACTTTTCCATCAGACTTAATAAGTTTACAAGCATTTGCATACAAATTACAGTTGCAGAAACAGAAATACATTTTGGTTACATCAATCAGTTATTTATAGATGCAAAAAAAGAAATCAATATATATAATACATATAATTGCAAATCTTGATGTTAATAAATACTGGCCGCATCCCCATTACAAGCTTAATCCAGTTTCCCTAAACCGAAATAATAAAACCGGATGCAAATGCAAATTTGCCTGATCCCATTACTTTCAGCTTAATCGCGTTCAATCCGGATTCTGAGGATCCTACGTGGCGTATGTGACTCAAGGGGGGACTCAAGTGGCTACTTTCTAAAAGCCGCTTTTTGGGGCTGTCCTGCCCTCTTCCTCCTGGCGTGAATGCGCCACCCATAATGGACCCCTTCACAGAGCCTGGCTGGGTGGCTGCCGCTTGTCTGGATGGAGGAAAAACGGCAGCAGGCAGCCAGCAATTCTCCCCATTGCCCAGGGTACACAGCAGCAGCAGCAACTCAAGCCCCCTTGCTTTAAACATTCACACATCTCCCAGAATCTGCCCCTGCTTTTCTTTCCCCTTTAAAGGTCAGAACTCCAAAGAGCTAGAATTGCGCAAAATTGCAACATTGTTATCAGGTATGAAGTATCAGATTGCTACAGTGTAGCGGCTGCTGTGAAAGTTGGATTTTTACCCTGACATCACTGCCTTTGGAAGCAAGCTATTGGGGGAGGGAAACCCTAAACATGGATTCTCATCCCTTAACACTGAATGGTCCCCACAGTAAAAAATGTAAAACGTTTCAAGTGCACGAACCAGAGTGAGACCTGTTGAAATGAGGATGGTACATATAGGATGATGGATAGGTGGTACGGCCCTTTGAAGACCACTATGTTTGTATGGAGTAGATGGAGAAAGAAGTTATTGGGCACATGGTCTCAATTTACACCAATAGAGACAATGAATGAGAGGGCAGAAGTGTTGAATGGACATACATTACAGTTATTAAAGGCAAATGGGATGCAATACCTGCAGGACTTATTTGGGGATAATCATGAGTTGCTGTCAGATGATTTTTGGGGGGGTCTATTCGGAAGGGGCCAATGGCTACAGGTAGCTGCTATCAGAAACCTTGTAAGGGTGAATGACGTACAAAGGGTAATTACAGCCCCATTAAAAAAATTTGAAGCTATAATACAATTGAGATTGCAGACCCGTAAAGGGGTCAATAAGATGATTTATAGGCTTTTGACCACAGAGAGAAACATAATACAGTCATTGACTGATATATGGGGGATGGATTTACGGGTGGAGCAGGAAGAGATTGAAAGGAAGATCAGAAGTATTACAAAAGTGAAAAATGTAAAATGGAAGGAGCTGAATTTAAAGTTACTACACCGTTGGTACCGTACTCCTGCACAACTTTCACACATGATCCCTACACTTGCTCCTACATGCTGGCATGGATGCAGAGTACGGGGAACATATTTTCATATGTGGTGGGAATGGCCAGAGGTATTAAGGTATTGGAGAGAGGTGGTGGATCATATACAGGTGGTGTTTGGGGTAAATGTGGGGCTGCAGTCTGAGAGATGTTTATTGCAGATATATCGTGGTACATGGTTGGCACAAGATGAAAGGTGTATGTTGGACAGGCTGATGTGGGCAGCTTTGATGGTTATTGCAGGGGGGTGGAGGGATAAATCACAGTGGACTTTGGAAAAATGGCAAGACTATGTGCTTGAAATATTTAAATTTGACGCCCTTAGGCACTTAAACTTCTTTACTTGGGGGAGAGACCAAGTGGAAGAGACTATATGAAGCTAACAATCAAGACTCCCTGCCAGATAGAATGAAATGGTTTAGCAAAAATTAGAGCCCATGTAACAGTGGGGTGTTATTTATATGATTTGTATGTGTTTTGTTTCGGTGTACTGTAAAGTAATAAAGAAATTTTAAAAATAATAATAAAAATAATAAAATAAATTTTAAAAAATGACCTGATGGGCTGGCAGATGTGCCACTCTGTGCAGTAGTCTGAGCCCACAGACAGCGTGGGCCCGTCTACCGCATGGCGCAGTACATCACTCCGGCTGAAGATATCGCAAGCCCAGTCTTGTCCTGCCCTCAAAAGGGGCAGGGGGAAACTGAGCTGAGGGTGCCTGCCCACTGCTGGAGTCCTGATCGGACTGCAGTGGCCAGCAGTGAACCCCTAGGTGCCCAGTGGCACCTAGGGGTTCGAGCCAACTTAGCTCGTCAGGCCCAGGGTGCTCCTTGTGCGGCCTGGGGAGCAATGTGCAAGTCTGTGCAGGTGTGTGCACTCCCGGTAGCTTGGCCCCACACTCACCTGACTTGTCAGCATGGGGTTGGTCTACCAGAGCGCATGCCTGCGCAGACTTGGCACATCGCTCTCCGGGCCGCACGAGGAGCACCCCAGGCCCGGCAAGATGAGTTAATTGTGCAGGCCTGCCAGGTGTTGAGATGTTTTTGGCCCAATAGCTGCAGTGGGGGGTGGGGCCGCAGCTGTTTGGGAGGGAGAGTGTACAGCTGTGGAATGGCCTGGGACAGCCGGGAATGGGTGTAGAGTGTGATTTTGAGTTCTACACACAGAACGCGAGTAGGGTGCCCTGGGAGAGGCTGGGGTGGTTCCAAATGGAACTGCCGGCTCAGCAGAGCAAAAGCTGCGTCCCAGGTTGTGTCCTACTCGCATTCGGAAGGTCCTTGTGCGAATAGGCCTCAGGTCTGTGAGCAGTCAGAGATGACCAGAACTGAACAGTTTTGAGACTGACAATGTACTTGCTGGGATGGATGAGGCTCTTGGGAAAAATGGAGGCTTTGAAGAAAAGCACCCAGTTTGCAAAGGAGAGGAAAGATCAAAAACAATCCAGAAGGGCCCCGTGCATGTTGCGTACAAAGGTGGGTGGGCTTGGAACTGCAAGCCAGCCTTGAATGTTTGAATGCACTTACACAGCACCAAAAGTTTTTATTGCAATTTTATATTTCATTCACGCCTTTTCTGTGTTGTGGCCTAACTAGCATTATCTTGGCAATATTGCATAATTTTTAATGGATAAAATTCTACTTGTTATCCAAGTGAGGAATATCACCCTCTTGTTTACCCTTTGAGAACTAGCACCCTTATTCATTTTTAATGTCTCATCTTGATACCTCTGTGGTTAGGTTTCTACAAACCCTGACAGTATTATTAGTTCATTTTATTTTCTTCACAGTCCATTTCAACTGATCTCCAATGAATGGAGATACTGTCTTTGATTTACAAGCTTTCATTTGGATTTTTGGTATTCAGTTGGATCCAATTTATCTCTAATTAAGTGTCTCTTAAAAATAAAAAGGAATCCCTAAATATAAAGCCAATGTAAATAGCCCAGCTTCCCACTTGGCAATTTAATCTGTTTTTAAAGCAGGGTTTTTAAAATCAGCAGCAAGGTCTGGGTTTTTGCGTTCCCATTGTTACCTTATAATGCGGACTCACTCTCCATTCTTCAGTGCCTGGCAAGGGAGAAAACTCCTCCCCCTCCCCTCCCCTCAGCAGAACCCCCTCCCCATGCAGTCAGCAATTGGATGCTGTCATACTCTGACTTCATTGGGGTGGGCAATTCAAACCCCACCCTCTATATAAACCAACTCCCGGAGATCATGGAGTCCTTTGGCAGCAGATTTTGTTCACCGCTTCTCCCCCTACTGTAGCACAGCTTCTTTCTAACGTTAACAAGGCAGATTAAAGATCACTTCCCCTTCTTATAATGGTGTTTTGCGCTAGATTGATAGACCAGAGCAGTGCGAAATGGCAGGGAGGTGATTGTGGAAAAGAGGGAGGGAGCAGGCAGGCAGGCTTTCATGCAAAGGTGACACGTGGAAGCTGCTAAAGTCTAATCACTGCCAGCAAGTCCCTCTTATTGAAATCAGGCACATTCACATGCTCCCATCTCTGCTATGTTTGTCTGAGCTTGTTACATTGTTGTGTGTGCCTTAGCTACTGTGGACTCTGTTCATTTTTCACCTCCTTCCCATTCCCTTTCAGCCAACAGTAGATTTCCTTAGCCTGTAATGAAGAGTCAGGGGAAGCTTCTCATTGGGTCAGGGGAAACTGAGAACAGCCCTATTTCTAAATCCAGCAGTGAGACCTCTTTTGATTCGAATATAGATATTCCATGTTTTGGGACCTTTAATCCTCAGAAGCTGCATATTCGCTTAAAACTTTGGGAATGGTGAGCGCTCAAAACAGTCTCAAAGCTCATTATAATCTGTTTGAGAACACACTCATAAGGTGCCATTTTAGCATTCAAGGATCATGTAGGTTACTGACTTTGTAAGGTATTCGAGACTAAGAGGTTAGAGTATACAATAGTCACCCAGACAGAAGAGCCCCCACATCATATTTTCTATCATTGCATATTCAAAATTTGAAGGAGTGCTGACCTTATTTTCATTAGCTCATCTTTCCTGAAGATGCTATTTTTTCAGGCTTTTGAAGCCGCAAACTAGGCAACATATATGGTTTTATACAGGTTCCAACTCGAGCTGTCAGGAAAAAAATGATGTGAAGCAAATCATACATCTTGATTATAGTAAATTGTGAATCAGCCAAGAATGCAAATATAGCATCAAAACCAATCATGCAGTGACACAAACAAAACAATCTGGATGTGCCAGAAACATATTTCCTTTAATGTGTTACAAAAGATGTATTGTTTAGGTATTTAAAACATTATGGAAGTAGCTTAATGTGCACTTCTTAAGAAAAAAAATGAAAAGGCTGCTCTAGCAATGCTTGTCAACAAAATGTAAGCGGAAAGAAATCGGTTGTCCTATTTCAAATTTTCTAGTTCTAATAATGACAGTGACGGGACTCAACAAGGAGGACTTAAACATTAGGAATCGCTACTTTAAAAGAAGAGTCCCCAAAGTGATGTTTGCTACTGTCCTGCCTTTTGGTGGCTGCATCGCGACCTTTTTTCCTGGCCGGTCAGGCTGCTACATGCTACTTGCACGGTAGGAAGTTCCACACAAGACAGGAAGCAAGACTCAAGGGCACATTTTTGTGTGTTGTTCCCTGCTGCTTGAGCAACGGTGCACAGCCGTTACATCTCATGGTGTGCTATTTGCATAAATATCATGTGAGACCCTCATCCCAATTCACCTTTCGGGGCTGCTTAGTGCTCAATTAGAAATACAAAGAGAGTTTGGCACGATTTGCGCATCTGGATCTCTCTTCTGCTTGACTGCAGCCTCTCTCCTTTAGATGCACAGACAAGGGACTGCCTGCAATCTCTGTTCACAGGAGGGCTCCTATTTTGGTGGCTGATGCCCACTGCTCAAGCTGAAGCACAAGGGGGACTTTGGAAGCCAAACAGCCCCAGAAAGCATCTTAAGGACTTCCAGGGGAAACTAGGAGACTTGATCCCAGCTGCTCCAAACCCTCTCTGGACAATCTGCTCCAAAGCCTGGCTGAAGGGTGGTATATAGATAATGAGAATAGAAAACTAAGGGGAATAAGTAACTGAGTTAAACATTTTATTTTTAAAAAATCTAAAAGTAAACCCAACTATATAGCATTCACTGCTATTATTGGAAGTTAAAGAGTAAAAAGATCTTTCTGAAATCAAGACCAAGCCCTTTCACTAGTGATCCAGAGCCTCTTAATGTGGTCCAAGGAGTCCCCACCCCCACTAGTCCAATTCCATCTGCCCTGGATGGAACCAGCTCCAGATTAAGGCCCGTAATCTCGATTTGTTGCAGACCTGATTACATTTGGTCCAAGGGCCTCGTTCTGGTTCAAGGGTGCTTTTCAGCGGTGCACCACCAGAAGGCACCATCCTTCACAGGCTCCAAGACCAAGAAGCGTCTTTCCCAGCATCCTTTGGAACCACAGGGAAACATGGGCTGGATGGCACTGATCCAGCCCATGCCTCCAAGTAATCCAGACCTACAGGACCCACCAATCTAGATCCACAACTGGTCCAAATCACACGTACAACAACCTCTTCTGCACTAAATTCTTCCCAGTATTGAAGCCTGCAGATCTATCCACATCCCATTTCTCCTGCAGTATTCTGCTCTGGCTAAGTAGACAGCAAAGGGACCCACTCCCATCTCTCAGCTCAAGGAAAACAGGGAGAGCTTGAACTCCACCTTGCAAATGGACATCCGGGTTGTGGTCACATTTAAGGTTTAATCCAGCTTCAGTCTCCTTTCAGAGTGAGAGAATACATTAGCAAAGTAAGAAGCAAATAACTCAGAAAATTCCCCTTGGGATAGATAACGTGGAAAGAAAATTACTGGTCACTTTGCTGATGTGTTTTCTCGCTCTGAAAGTGGACTGAAGCTGGAATAAACTTTAGGTGTGGCCACAACCCTGGAATCTCTCCAGCCCAGCCAGCTTTGGTAGCCTGCTTTCTTGTCTGAGTACCAAATGTGTGGTGCTTTCCCTGCCTTCTGTGCACACTAGATGGTGCTAATGGGAGGCATCACATTTGCTATTTGCCAAGCATCCAGCTCAGCAGCCTAAAGCTGCTCAGCAAACTCTAAAGCCTTGTTCCCACTAGGGTTTTATTGTGCATTGAAAACGGTTTGAAAATTCTTTGTCTGTATTAGAAATTTGCTTCCCGCTCTTTCAGAGGGGTAAATCAGGAAAAAAACACATTAAAAAAACACTTGTTTAAACTCTCGCTTCTGTTTTTGTTGCTAAAATTGTTTATTTTTCCTTTGGGAATGGTATCCTGCCTGCTTGCCCTTTGGGCCTGTGTTGCTGCTGCCTCACTGTGCCGCTGCCACTGTCCTAGCCCACCCACCCACTCTTTCGACCACCACCACCACCACCACCCAACTTTAAAACAGAATTAACAACAACAACAACAACAAAAGGAATGGGCAAAATGTGCATTTGCCTCCATCTTTTTGTTAATTCCATTTTTAATTAGTCAAGTGGGATTGTGGCCTAAATGCGTTATCTACTTTTAGCACCATCTGGCACTGGTAAGAAACCGTTACTGATGTTTTGCTTTGGGAAGTTCTGGAAACTTTTACTGGGATTCATTTTGCACCATATTTTGCCAGTTCAATGCAGAATTCTGTCAGCCAGAGCCCATCTGTACATCCCTGTATCTATTCTTCCGCTGCCAAGTGAGGAAACTGCAGGCACCTTCTACTGCCAATGAGTGGCAAGGCTGAATTCCCTGGTGTGCTATGCTGGGGTTCTTTTGCTTTGACGTTTCTAGTTTGGTCCTCTTCACTCACATAGGGAAACAAGGAGCACCCACTGGGTACGTTCTTCTGCTTCTGGCAACTTCCAGACTCCCCTTCCATCCCTCTTCCTCTGTTCCACCCTGACACCAAAGTTTGAAGATCATTTCCTCCCTCCGACTGCTTAGAGCTGTATAAATGTCACCTCCTCTTTCCCTTGCTCATGCAAAACCATTACACCGCACTGCTGATCTCTCTCCTACTTGAATTCTTTTTATTGTTTTACAAATCCAATCAGAGCTCAGTGCATTTTCATGATTGCATGTATGGCTAATTGCTACCTACCTCTCTTTACACACACTCATGTACACACTGTTACAGGGTTTGGCTTCTCCATTTTCGACTTTGAGGACAAGCAGGGATGCAGGCTTGCAACAATGTAATGGCTCGAGGCTTGAGGTTTAAATGAGCAAGAACTTTGATGCTTTTCCCTCTTGCAGTCGTGTGCAGAGCAGGCACGGCGAGGGGAGGGGAGTGAAATCCCACCCCTGTCTCAAATAATTCAGCAGCGTCCCCACTGGGGGAAAATAAAGCGGGCTAGTGGCAAAACTGGGAATGGGAGCGGTTTCTACGAGGCCCTTTTTAAAGTGAAAACCCGGGAATGTATATTTGAACGGGGCCAAAGGGCATCCAAACCGTTTTCAAAGCGCTCTAAACCTCGAATGGGGACGCAGCCTCGGAGTTTCCAGCGGGCACAGGGACGCCCCTCCGCGCCCTGAAGGCCCTTGGGAGCCTCGAAGGCCCTTGAAGCGGCTGTCCGCGGACTCAGACGCCCCTCCTGCTCCGTGCCCAACGCTCCTCCGGCGCACCGGCCGCCTCAGGGCGAATCCTGCGAGCGCCCCTCAGCCTGAAGTGGCCCTCGGGCGGGCTCGCAGTCGCGCTGACAGGGCCTGAGGCGCGGGGGCCCCGCGGGCGCAGAGGAAGCGCTGATTGGGCGCCCGCAGTCGGAGCCGCGACGACGCGCGTCCCCTCTGCCCCCGAGGCCCTTCCACACGCGCCCTCAGACTATTCCGGGGCCGCCGCCAGGCCCTACACGGCACGGCCGGGGCGACGCGGGGCACACCGGGAGCCGCACCTGCTCCTCGCGCCCGCCCCTCCCCCCTCCCCCAGGGCGGCGGTTGCTCCTCGTCCGGCGCCGGAACTTGCGGGGGGGGGGGCGAAGGGCGCGGGAGTGCGCAGGCGCGCTCGCCGTTCGCGCGCTTGCTCGCGCTCTGCCTGAGGGGGGAGGGGCGGCGGCGCCCGAGTCCTCCGGGCGGTTTGAGGAAGCGGCGGCGGCGGCGGCGGCGGCGGGCGGCGGCGGCGGCGGCGGCCGAGCGCGGTGAGTCCCTCCCCCCGAGCGCCTCCGACCGACCGCCGGGCGCACAGCGTTAGCGGGGCGGGGCGCTCGTTGCGGGTTCGCTCCTCGGTGTGGCCCGGCTCCGTGTCGCCCCGCGTAGCCCGACCCCTCCCCCCAGGACGCCGGCGCTACGGGGGGCTGGGAGCGCCTTCCCTTCGCCCTCGACGCCCAGGCAGGGGGAGGGGGAGGGGCCGCCCGCCGACGCCGCCTGAGGCGCAGCCAGCCGCCCCCTCCGGCTCCCCCCCCCGGCCGCGCCTTTCCGCGTTCAGGGGGGGAGGGGGGCGCCGCAAGAGGACGCGGCCGGCGGCGGGGGGGGGGACGATCTGCCTGCCTGTCCGCCTGCGTGTGGCGTCGCCAGTTGTGACGAAGGGGGGCGGCGGCGGCAGGTGGCACCAAGCACGGCAGGCGGGGGAGGAGGAGCAGGAGCCATTCCGCCCCGGTAAGAGCGGCGCCCACACGGCTGCGGCCACTCGGAGGGCCACTCGGGTCCCCTCGGCGCGGCGCAAAACCTGCAGTTCATAAGGAACCCAAACCCGGTGCCCCCCGTGCCCCCCCCCCCAGCGGAGCCTTCGCCCGCACCGTTGGGCCCCTTAGCGCAGAGCCGCGTCCAGAGCTCAGGGGGCCCGACTCTACTCTCGGAATACCGTCCTCCACGAAGCTAGCTGGGCGACCTTGGGCTAGTCACAGCTCTCTTCCCAGCTCCCCAGCCCCACCCACCTCACAGGGTGTCTGCTGTGGGAAGGAGAATAGAAGGTTTGTCAGCCGCTTTGAGTCCCCTTGAATGGGTGAGGCAAGCAGGGTGAGAAGGCAACTCTTCTTCTATGAAGCTCAGAATAGTGCTGAACCCATTGAATGCTTAAAATAAGTTTTCACTCAACATCCGTGGAGCCATCTGGAGTTTTGGGTGAAGTGCCATCAACACCCAGATGACACCCAGTTCTATCTTTCTGTGCTCTCTGAATCAGGAAAGGTGGCCAAAATGGCTGCCTGGGGACCAGATATTGAAACTGAACCCAGACCAGACTTTGTGTGGCAGGGTCTTGTGCCCGTTCTCAGTGGGCAGTTTTATCCTGGAAGGGACGTGTGCAATCTAGAGCTGCCCTTGGATGTTGCACTGACACTCAGATCTCAGACGGAGATGATGGCAGAGTGTCCACTTCCAACTGTGGACGGTTCAGAAGCTGCAGATCTTTCTGGAAAGTAATCCGTGCTCTGATAAGTTCCATTTGGGATTGTTGTCATGTCCTCTAACGGGGCTACCCTGCAAGACAATTTGGGAACTGTGGCTCGTGGAGAATGGATTACATCATGCTGGGTCAGAAAGAGCTGCACTGGCTACTTGTTTGTTATTGAACCCAGATCAAGGTATTAAGGCCTCAATGGCTTGGGCCCTAAATATCTAAAGTAGACTCGCCTGTGCATTAAGGTTGGCAGATATGGGAATTATATCCTTTTGTACAGTTTCTGGCAAGTTAGCATTATCTACTTGCTATTGTCCCTTTTAATCAAGGAGCTCGCCCAGATCACAGTGTCCCACAACTGATTTTTTTTTCTGCTGTGACACCCCAGTCTCTCTATTGAGAAAAGATATTTTGTGCATTCTTAGATGCATTAGTCTACATTTGTAAACATTGCAGACACTGCCAGCTATCTGTTCCTCAAGCTGCCATGTTTCTAATGCACCCTATCAAAACATGTTTTATGACACACATTTACCTTCTACCTTGTCAGAGCCCAGATAATTATTACTTAGCTTGAATATCTGGTGGTGTACAGGGTGATAAAATTACTGTTCAGGGCATGAATTGTTCACCTCTTTGGAAACTTCAGGTCAAGAACAGGCAAAGGCATGAAAAATTTCCATCCTGCTGCCTTGGGCAGTACGTGGAACAGGAAGCTCTCCTGGATCAGATATTGCAGGATCAGGTGTCATTTAGAAACCTTACGTTTGTCTGTTTGGGCAGAAGAAAATAATGCTTCTCAGTGGCATCTTAACTCATTTTTCCACCCCAGCGAGACCCGATTCATGAGCTGCCCCTGGCAAGGAATAGGAGATTTCCTCAGTTCCTACATTCACCCAAATGGGAGAAGTAATTCCTTTCTGTTGCTGTTGTGCAAGACAAATACGGAGGAAATACCGTAATCTAATCTCCTAATTAGAATTAGATTACTTTATGGAGGTAATAATCTAATCTCCTAATTAGAATGTAATTAGAATGTCTAATTAGAATCTCCTAATTAGAATTAGATTAGTTTTGTCAGGGAAAGACCTATTTCTGTCTCATTCAAAGTAATGCACACAGCAAAGGAGGATAATTTCTTTTCATTGCTCTGCATCAAGAAGACGTTGAGGACCTGGGACTCACTGATGCTGTCCATGGTAGTGAATATGTTTCCCCTTCCCTGCACAGCAGATAGGAAGCAATAAAGCAATGTGCAGATAGGGGCAGGGGATAATTTCTGCTGCCCTGATACGTAAGATCAGAGGAAGCACCAGATAATGCCTCATTCACCTTTTTGGTTACCTTTTTTTTTTTTACTGCTTTTGACATTGTTTGCAGCTCAGAATAATCTCCTTTCACGGTCAGGACAGTGAGTAGAATTAGCTTGTATTTCATGGGTAGTGGAATAGTGCACATAGCATGGAGCAGTCAGAGTCTCTTTTCCTAACTCACAGGTCTGTGATCTGCTGTTGCTGTTAAGGCCAGTGGTAGCCATGCAGTATTAGTCCTTTCTGCTGTCAGATCTGTATTAGAACTTGTCTATCTTACAATCATTATTATACCAGTAATTGAACATTATCACAGAGAATTTAGTATTTACAATAATATGTATCTTAAGGCTCATTGAGGTTAATTGTACAGCATTTGGGACTTCTGCTTAAAGAACATAAAAACTACAACCCTTGAGGAAAACAAATTAACCTTTAACAGGAGGTTACAAAGTTTATGCCTTTATAGAAGTGGATGAAAAGATAATTATGTACATCATTGAAAATTGTGTGCATTAAATGTGTACAACAAAGTAGAATATAAATTTGTTAGATCTAAAATTGACAGATGGAATAATTAAGACTTAATATATTTAATAATAATAATAATAATAATAATAATAATAATAATAATAATAATAATAATAATAATAATAATAATAATAATAATAATAATATTTATTTGTATACCGCCCTGTGGCAACCCAATCCGGGCGGTTAACAACAATAAATATAATAAAAACATCATATAAAAATAAAACATTATAGTCCCTCCCCCCCTTAAAAGTATATTAAACAATATGACAAATTAAAATACAATATCAAAAACTATAAAACATAATTAAACAGACCAATAGCCCCAGTGTCCCTCTAAGATCCTCGACCATCACTAAAGATGAGGCTACGGGAGGAGTGAGGGGGTCAGAGAGCCCGAGCAGGAATGATTAATCTGGAAAAGTTAATCTGGAAAGGCCTGCCGGAAGAGATCCGTCTTGACAGCTTTTTTAAAGCTGTCTAATGATATCAACTGACGGATCTCATCTGGCAGGTCGTTCCAGAGTTTGGGGGCGACAACAGAGAACGCCCTCTGGGAGGTCGCCACAAGCCTGGATTTTAAAGGCTGAAGTAAGTTCCTCCCAGAGGAGCGGAGAGCGCGGGGAGGATTGTACGGGAGAAGGCGGTCCCTGAGATAGCTTGGACCCAAGCCATTTAGGGCTTTAAAGGTAATAACCAACACCTTGTACCGGGACCGGAAGCTAATAGGCAGCCAGTGTAAGGACCTCAGAACCGGAGTAATGTGGTCCCTCCTAGATGTACCAGAAACAAGCCTGGCTGCCATATTTTGTACCAGCTGAAGCTTCCGAACCAAGTACAGGGGTAGCCCCAAGTAGAGCGCGTTACAGAAGTCCAGGCGTGAGGTTACCAGTGCGTGCACAACAGTTTCGAGGTCCCTTACTTCCAGAAAAGGGCGCAGTTGGCGTATCAGCCGAAGCTGATAGCAGGCGCTCCTGACTGTCGCATTTACCTGATTTGTCATCAGGAGTGACGAGTCAAGGAGCACCCCCAAACTGCGAACGCAGTCACTGGAGGAGAGTGTGACTCCATCCAGGACTGGAGGTTGTAACCCAATTCTTGGTTTCGGGGCCGCTACCGTGAGCACCTCCGTCTTGTCTGGATTCAGTTTCAATCTGTTTTTCCTCATCCAGCCCATTACCGCTTGAAGACATTCATTGAGCGAAGAGATGCCATTGGAACTCGAGGCCGACGAGCGAGACATGGAGAAATAGATTTGGGTGTCATCAGCGTACTGATAACACCCAGCACCATAACTCCGTATTATCTCACCTAGCGGCTTCATATAGATGTTGAATAACAGCGGGGACAGAATAGCCCCCTGAGGAACCCCACAAGTGAGGTCCCTCTTACTGGAGCTACAGTCCCCGAGCAGCACCCTCTGGGACCGACCCGAGAGGAAGGACCGGAACCACTGCAAAGCAGTGCCTCCGATACCTAACCCCCTCAGGCGGTCCAGGAGGATGCCATGATCTATAGTATCGAAAGCCGCTGAGAGGTCCAAAAGCACCAACAGGGTCACACTACCCCTGTCGATGCTCAGGCGCAGATCGTCGGTCAAGGCAACCATAGCAGTCTCAACCCCAAAGCCTGTCCTAAAGCCGGTTTGAAATGGGTCTAGATAATCGGCTTCATCCAAGACAGCTTGGAGCTGAAGAGCGACCACCCTCTCAACCACCTTGCTCAAAAATGGCAGCAGTGACACAGGCCTATAGTTTCTCATATCCAGGGGATCCAGGGAAGGTTTTTTCAGAAGCGGCCTAACAGCCGCTTCCTTTAAACAAGATGGGACGTGTCCTTCCCTGAGGGATGCACCGATGATATCCGTAAGGAATCTCATCAATGCATCCCCTCCCTGGATGGCCAGCCATGATGGGCAAGGGTCGAGAGGGCAAGTCGTCTTCCTCATCTTGCCAAGTAGCTTGTCCACGTCCTCGGTACTCACAGAAAGTTGCTAAGTTTATGCCTTGAATAGAAAATCATGACAAGGAAATTCATCTGCAATAAATGTGTAAAACAAAGTAGAATGTAAAATAAATTTGTAGGATCTATAATTGAAGGATGAAATAACATTTAGATCTACTGTATATAGATAATATGTTCCTAAATGAGGCCTTCTCATTTTCTCCTAGGTCTTTTCTCCAGTGTCCTGTTCAGTTTTGAAATCTGTCTACAATGTATTTGATATTGGTGTTCCTCATTAATGGGATAATTCCTAGCTATAATAACTTTGCTTATGGCTCAGTGTCCAGATTGCTGTTGGTGTCTTTTGATGGCTTCAGGGCTGATTATGTGAAGAAATATGAGCTGCCACATCTGCATGATTTTATTAAGGATGGTATATTAGTAGAACATGTTACTAATTCGTTTATTACAAAAACTTTTCCAAATCACTATAGTATAGTTACAGGATTATATGAAGAAAGCCACGGCATTGTTGCAAATGAAATGTTTGATGCTGCTACTAAAAAGAACTTTTCACAGTTTAGTGACAGTGATCCCTTCTGGTGGAATGAGGCAGTTCCTATCTGGGTGTCTAATCAGTGGCAGAACAAGACAAGCGCATCTGCAATGTGGCCTGGCACGGATGTAAAAATTCACAATACTACTCCTCATTTTTTCATGTACTACAATTCTTCAGTAAGTTTCAGTAAACGAGTAGAAAATATAATTGCATGGCTGAACACTTCTAAGCCACCCGTCACTTTTGCCACTCTGTATTGGGAAGAACCAGATGCTAGTGGTCACAGATATGGACCTGAGGATACTAAAAACATGTCCAAAGTATTGCAACAAGTGGATGAACTTATTGGCTTTCTTGTGGAGAGGCTTAAGATTTCCAAATTATGGGAAGAAATCAACGTCATCATTACAAGCGATCATGGCATGGCACAGTGCTCCCAGGAGAGGCTGATCAGGCTGGATGACTGCGTTGACCCCAGTAGCTACACACTGATAGACAAAAGTCCAGTTGCTGCAATACTGCCAAAGAGTAAGTATAAACTTAGCTAGGTAGAAATTACGAGAGTTTTTCCAAAGCTTTTTATAAAACAGTAGCTTAAGATAAGCATAAAATGGGTATAGATCAAAACTGAAAAAAATCTAAGGCAGTAGATCTGTTTAGTGCTGGAATATAGGTAGAAAGTTCCTATATTTGCAGTGGACATAAGCTTAGGCAGACTGCAGGAGAGAATAGAGGACAAAAGGGCCTCGTGCACTGTGGTCCCTCAGGTCACAAAGAGTCAGACACAACGGCTAAAGGACAACATGGGAAGGGAAATGGGTAGGTGTGCATGTGGTCCTTTCTCCACATAACTTAATAACATCTTCAAAGGACCTGCTTTGGGAAGGTTAGAATCCAGATATTTCTCTTCTCCCTGTCTCTGTTCTGGCTGTTAATAATGAAGAACTTTTGTAACAGCAGTTCTAAAGAAGGCTGTGTTGGCAAAAGGGGTTGGGGTCGCGTTCTAGCCTCCCCAGACCTTAGTTGAATGATCTACATCAACTCCACTGACAAAGCCGTAGTGTTGAACTTCTTCTATCTCTCATTCCCACTGGCAGCCACTGCTACTTGCCATACCTCTGGAAACTGGGAAACTGGATATGTGCTGGTGAGCATATCAGCCAGGACCACCATTCTACCCAATGCTAAAACCATCCGGGCCAAGAAAAACATCATTGGAGAATTGGGTTTGCTAAAATAAGATGGCATCTCACTTCATTTTAATTACATTTTTTCTCCTTTTCTGACTGTGGCAAAAGAAATGCAGGTGGGAGATACTTAATGCATTTGTACATACAGTAAGGCTCTGTATAAAGGGAATCCAGCTAGTATATTTCAGTATAATGAGATTTGTTAATTGAGATCTGGCCATGTGTAAAGTGTTTCTGTAATCCTGGAAAGCCAAGGCCAGAGGGCAGGGGGAAGGCAGCAGCATCTTCCTGGTGCAGCAGCCATTTTCTCATTTGTCTTTTCAGAGTGAGGAAATGTGTGGTATGGCTATGGTGAGTTTTAACTGTCTTTTGGCAGCTTTGAGTGACTGGGTTCCTGAGTGAAAGTAGAGTGCTTTTGAGTGTGTTGCGTGTGCAGAGATCTTTTTGCTGTGTGTGCAGGTGTGTGCCTTGTTTTGCACACTTTTTTCCCCTATGCCCAGCTGAAAAAGCTTTTTGCTGGAGAGGTGTTTTTTTCCACTGACAAAGAGGGACCCAATGCATACTGGCAGCAAGGCAGCAACAACTCCTGCAGAAGTACAGGAGGTATTATCCTATTCTTTGAGGACAGAATCAGTATGCTGGACCAGTTGAAAGAAGGTGAAACTTCAGTACTGTGGAAAGCGTCTTTGTTGTAACGAATCCACCATCAGAACCATAAAAAATTAAGCCATTTGTGCCAGCATGGCCAACAATGGTGCAGCCTTCATATTAAGATTTTTCATGCCTATGTAACGCAAATCATGAAAAATGCTAAAGGCACTTCACATTTGGATGAAGGGCCAAGCGTAGAGAAAATGGCCTTGAGCAGAAACGAATCTTCAACTGGCTTATTGAAAGCTCTGAAGAAAGAGACCCAGACACCTTCAAAGCCAGCCATGATTGGTTTGAGACAATGTTTTGACCTCCATAATATGATGGTGGCAAAACAAACAAACAGTGTTGCCATCCATTTTTCTTCTTGAGGTCCTCCCTATCTTCTTTCCTTGCCCCCAAAGGGTGTAAAAAGGACTCTGTTCTCTCCAACTCATGGATTAGGGCAGAATTCAAGCTTTCAAGTACCATTAACTGTACATTTACCACATTGTTGGCTGGAGTGGGGACAAGTCTCTGCTAGGTACTCTTGCTTTTCTTCTGTCAAGTCCCAGGTCTGCATTCAAAGAAGGTCTTTGCTGGATTTTCTCTTCTACGGACTGGCTAAAAGAAGATTCCTCTGCCGAATCCTGATTCGAGCACCCAGACCTAAACATGAGTGGTTTCTGTGCTTGCAAGATTTCAAGGTTGTGAAGCCAAATTGGAATGAGAGCCTCCTTTTCTGCATCCAAGAAACCGCGTGCTTTAAGGGCCCCTATTGTGCCCACAGTCTGTCTAAGAAGGTATCACAGATAGATCTTTTTCTACCAGCTCTTGGTGGTGGATTCCTTTCTAGGGTACATGGATAAGCATCTTGTTTTGAAGTTAGTGGGTTCAGCAATGCAGAATGTGAGATGTTGTTTTGATTGTGAGAAGTGGGCATTCTGTGTAGGATTGCATTGCAGAATGTGAATGTTGTCTGGATGTACAAGGTTGGCATTCCAAGCGGTATGATGGGTTTGGTGCAGCAGAATATGAGAGGTAGTTTTCTAGATGTGAGAAGTGGACATTCCATGTGGTGTCAGTGGGTTTTGCATTGAAGACTGAAAAACCTTGTTGGAAAGTGAGGTGGTAGAATCTGGCTGGTCATATGTTGTGTATTGTAGGCTGCAGAAGGCTTTGTGTGGATGAGGGCATCTTGGCTAGCATCTGTGTCACTGAGGTTTCTGACATGGCATTTGTGTGTTTCAGCATTGCCTCCCTGTGCTGTGTCCCTTTGACTTCAGGTTACCTTTCTCCATTGGCTTGCAGTGGGAATTCCTTCCCATTCACTTTAGTACAATTTTGAACAGGGCTGGACTACCACAACATCTGGATTTACTTTTGAAGTCCGTTGCTTTTCTAATGTCTTTTCTTACAAAGCAACAATTTGCTGGAATGGAATCCTCAAACCTGACAAGGCCTTATTGTATTAAGTTTTAATAGTATTAAACTACCTTGGACCTTTTAAAGAAGGATTGATGCATCATACCTAAGGAATTTACTACCAGAAGAGGTGGTGACAGCAGCCAGCTTTAAGAAAGGATTAGATAAATTGAGGATAGGTTTATCAGTGGCGACTAGATTGGATGTTAGGTGCTGCCTCCTAAGGCCTCTTTGCCCCACAGCCCGTAGTGCATAATGAGGCAACCTGTGGGGAAGAGAAGAGGCTGTTACAGCCTCCAGGCACCCCCTGCCTTCCCAGATCTGGAGTATGAAATCGTGCTCGCATTTTTACCAACTTTAACCAGTGCCTTACCTGGCATGTCCAGTGGTGAGCATCTGCCCCTTTTCCGGTGCTCTAGGGTCATCTGAGGTGCTACGCAAGTGCGCTGGCACCTCAGATGACCATAGATGTGACTGCACATGCACATAGTCTCAGCGTCATCATAGCAATGGTGCTGATGCATGTGCAGTCGTGGAGAGGGCCACAAACAAAATGGTGGTGCCCTGAAAAGGACTGGCCCTGGGATCGGTCACAGGTGAGTCAGGGTTGGGTGATCGCGCTCCCTTTCCACCAGACGGAGAAGGGAAGAACAAAATTGCCCCAGGATAGAGACAGGCTGGGTATCTCTAAAAGCCATTCGCAGGGAGTCAAGACAGTTGGGCCGCTGTGTGAGACAGAATGCTGGACTAGAAGGGCTGTGGCCTGATCCAGGAGGGCTCCTCTTAGGTTCTTAAGTAACACCTGGTAAATAGTGGCACCAGAAATATCAGCAATATGTTTTTAATTGTGTGATAGAAGAAAGGTTGTTTCTGACATTATAACTAGTAAAATATGGATTGTGAGTAATTTTATCTGACAGCCTTTGAAAGTAATTAAGTTGCAAAGAATTAGTTAAAATGAATTCTAATGAAACTTTCAGCTTTTAATAAGTATGTGTGATATATATTGTTTGCAAAATGGCAAATGTTTCCAAAATTGAAGGACAGGGATTAATTTATGTTATCTCTTTCTCCAGATGAAACTTATGTATATGATTCAATAAAAAATTGCAACACTCATATGAAAGTCTATCTGAAAAAAGACATTCCAGATCGTTATCATTACCATCACAATGAGCGCATTCAGCCAATAATTCTTGTTGCAGATGAAGGTTGGACAATTGTACAAAATGAGACCCTTTCAAAATGTAAGTGTTTCCTTTTAACTATGCAATTGGCCTGCTTGAATGAGTGCATATCCATGGTTGTAGTCCTTCCTACTAGAGAAGAGAGGGAAGGGGACAATTTTGGGGAAATCCCATTCCTGCCATCGTGTCCTCTTTTAATCTACAGAAATGCTGACATGTTGACCGTTGACATTCTTGAAAACCAATCCATGTAAAAATCCGGAAACTCAGAAAACAGAACTGTTATGGCTTATAAACTTCTAGCTATGCTAATGTAAGGAACGTAAGACACTAGGGCTGCATCCAAATGTAATTTAGTTATTCTGATGTATTTGGATATTCTGGAATATTCATGCTTTATTCTGGAATATTATTCAGATATAACCAATAGGTCAGTCCTGTTTAGATGCAGCTTATTTATGCAAGGGGTCTTCGAGATTTCAGGCAACTCAGAATAATGACTGTGTTATGGGCTTGAGTATTTAGCTCATTGTCTGGTTCATCTCTTGTTGCATTCTGTACTTTCTTTGCAAATTTCAAATACAAGTTTATGTTTTTTGCTCAATTGTTTTAAAATTATTTTGCCACTTTAATTGATGTTCAGGCATGTTCCATATGCGGTTTCATCTGTGTACTCTGTTCTGTAAACACCGAGTCTATTGCTGTTGTTCCGACTGGGTCAGGTGTCCTTTTCTGTATCTAGTCCTGTTGATTGCGATCAGTTGTAGAAGATCTCGAGGGCCTGAGAAAGTTTAGGAACAGAGTTGCTTTTTTGGCAGCAGCATAAGCAGTGGGGAGAAAAATATCAAATATTTTGCCCTTTCCTCCTGTAAAGAATCTTTTTCTTCCAACTACTGTTGAGACAGTTTTCTCCCACCAAAATCATGATAGTTATTGAGAATGTGTAAACCTGTAGGATTCAAAAGTCAAAATAAAGGTTTAATTGATCACTTTAATGTTTTAAACTTTAGATATGCACACCAAGGTAGTAGCAATGACTGTCATAATTCAGAATACCTGCTTTGATTTAAAGCTAATTGGCTTTGTTTGCATTTTATCGCACCCAAAGTTAATAGTACTCCAGTCAGAGCAAGTTACATCATTAAAAAGCAAATATAAAATGAACATCCTAAAAGCACAGCTTCCTACTGGACAGTTATTTATAGAGATGATAAAAGATAGCCAACATAGTACTTAATTACTTGAGGTCCAAAAATGCTTGTTCATTCAGGTGAAAATTAAAGGGAACTGAGCATTTTTCTGTAGGTATCATGTGTAAACAAGAGCTTCAGCCATGTGTCTTTGATTGGGTAAAGAAGAGAGAACTGAATTCTCTCCAGAATGTTAGTATCATTGTTCACTAGAATATTCTACTCAGTAAAATGTTCCATCTCAATGTTCTTATGGACCAGTACAGAAGTGTTTAAATCAGTAAATAAGGAGGACTTATATTAAAAGCATATTTATACTGCTTTCCATAAAATCTCAAAAGTACTTTAGGAAGAACTTTAAAAACAAGTGAAGAGACACTTAGGCCGTGATCCCACTTGACTATTTTAAACCAGAATTAACGTAAATCAGATGCGAACGTGCATTCTGGCCGATCGCATTTATTTGATTTTAAATCTTAGTCAACCCCGATTCTGCTGTCCCCACAGAAAAGGCTTCAAATACACATCGGGGAAAGCGAATCTTTTCCTGCCTGCCCTTTGCCAGTCGGTACGCCCAATCTCTCCTGATTGGGTTCGCTAACATGATGACGTGCCCAAGGTTTGGGAATTCCAGCTTCATCCTTTGATCCTATACCCAGCCTCTTTTGTGCAACTGTGTAATTTCAGACTAGTGATTCCTGCACAACCACAGGGTTCGCTTCCATGATGTTTCAGTATTGCACAAAATCACCTCCTTAAGCCTCCCTTGCCCACGCTTTCTTCTTTCTCGCCTTTCTCCTCACTTCCTGCCCACCCACTGCGGTTGGTTCACGCAGGAAGGAGCCAGCCAAGCCACCTTTCTTCAAGCAAGGAGAAAGGCAAAAAAAGAGAAAATGAGGGGGAAACGTGGGCAGGAAGTGGGGGGAAAGACGACTTGATTGCAGGAACTTTCTGAAGAAATGAAAGGAAAATCAGCTTCAAAATGAGTGGGAGATAAGATGATCATATTCCAATTTTAACCAAGGAAAGGAAAGTTTATATAAGACCAAACCACCAGTTGCTTAATGGTTCAGGAAATAATTTAGTTCCTTAAGGGAAGCCTAACAACTGATTTTGTCTAACTGGCTACAAATTAGCCTGGCAACAATGCCATCTTTGCAACAATGCCATCCTTCTTTAATTTCCTTCTTCCTTCCTTTTTTCTCGGCTGCCCTACTGGGAGTGAAACACCATCAGTTTAATGACGCCCCCACCACAACTACAGATATTGGGCAGAAGGTTGGGGGGGGAACAACCCGAAATGCATACTGTGGTACCGTTCCCAAGGAAAAAAGAAAGCATTTTAGCAGCAAAAACGGGAGCAAGGGCTGTTTGTTTGAGGGTTTTTTATATGCGTTTTAGGCCATTTACTCCTTGGAAGTGCAGGAAGCCAATTTTTAATGGGGACAAAGGATTTTCAAATCGTTTTCAAAAGCTTCATAAAACCCCAGTGGGAACTCCCACTTAGATGAACAGTTAAAAACAAAAATTGAGTGCATGTGGGGAAATACAATATTTCGTTAACATATTTAAATAAATTTTCTATTTCCTATATAAGGAAGGCAATTTGAACAAAAGATGAGAGCTATTGACCTCTTCTCAGTTTTAAAAGATTTATCAATGGTAGATTTAAAAGTGCTCATTGAATAAACATTCTTACTAGGCAGGAACCCCACTGAACCCAGCAGGCAAATATTTCAACGAAGACTTTTGCTCAACCATCTTTGGCAACTCAAAACTTATCAGACCTTGTAAAATAAGAATCAAGAACAAATAGCAGAGCTGTATATGACTGCAGTGATTGGAGTACTGACTGAACTTTTCTGAACATTTACCCAAGTGGCTTTTATTTTAAAAATTCATAGAATGAAAAAGCTGCCCAATCAGGCTACAACAAGGTGCAGCTCAAAATGCTGAAAAATACTGAAGGGGTGCTTTTAGGTACAGCCTCCTAATTGGCATTAATAGATAAAACTTCCTCTGGGTACAAGGAATGGGTACATAATGCCAACAAGTGAGCAATCCTAATGACTGAAAATAAGGTAAGGCAGCATTTTTAGGGATTTACATCTGCTGGCCTATCAGGTAAGCCCTTTGTAAGGGTATCGTCATCCATTAAGTTAAGGTCACACAGAGTACCATCCTCTCTAACAAACTTACATCAGGCTAAGATAAGATGCAAACCCTCTTTATCGGATGTTTTGACATCCATTAGGATCACACACAGTACCATTTTCCCTGCGGTCACACAAAGTACAGTTCTCCCTAACAAAGGACACCCTCCGTCCATTATGTTAAGGTCATGCGGAGTACAAATTTTCCATCTCCCTAACAAGCAAGTTAGTATATAACTTATACTAATTAAAACTTATTCCCCTCATTACCATCCCTGTTAATATGAAATCCAGCTCTGCTGTGGCACTATAGTTTTTTGGGAGGGAGCACAACAGCCAGGTCTTCCAACCTCTCCCTCTCAACCCACAGATCACAAGATGTGGAACACATTGAAACTGATTTTCTTACAGCTAAATTTATTTATATATCTTATGTTGCCCTGTAAACTAAGGTCTCTGGATGATCTAAATATAGACAATACAAGATGTACAGTATTAGCTTTTTAAAAAGGAAAATGTATTTAAAAGCATATTTTTTAAATAACAAAACATATTAAGAAGCCAAATAAGGGTGTTTTTCCACTAGCACTAAGTACCCATTGAAGCACCCATTAAGGACCCATTTGGCTGAGAGCCAGATGACCCCATTTCCAGTACAGACCTCATTAGGGACACATCTGTTTCCACCACAGCTAGGGAAATCCGGATCATATGAGTCCTTCAGGACCTATAATCCAGAATTTGTGTAGACACCATTAAAGGGGTCTACAATGTGGTCTTCAGCCTTAAAATCTGGATTGTAGGGAGCCTGTTTCCACTGCAATTTGACAGTGGGGTCTAGAGGAGGCTCAGGTGGGGGAGGCACCCATGGGGGGTGCACCAAAGTCAAGACTTAGGAGTCTCTCCAAAGCCAGCTCTGAAATCCCTCCGAAGTTCCCTTCGGAGATTAGCGGAGGCTCCAGAAGAAACCCCTTGCAAGAGCAATGCCACTGTCAAGCGCCCCGGAGGATCTTTGAAGTTAACGGCAGATCGCTCCGCAAGGAGTTTTTCTGTGGAGCCTTTGCTAATTTCCGAAGGCAACTTCGGGGATTGCACCCTCTGTCCCCCAAAACACCTGGTTGACAGGGTAGATCCAGATTTGCCACATGGGTGCTCCAGTGTTTCCACAGCAGGGAGGCTAGCACCCATTGTTATTGGATGCTAGACCACCCATGGAAACACATTGGGTACTTCCCTTAATCCAGATCTACTAGATCCAGATTAAGGGAAGTACCCATTCCTTAGATCCAGATCTACTTAGATCCAGATCAAAGGAGCTCAGTGGAAAAACACCCTAAGAATTACTAATGCTGGACTAATGCCATGTCTAGTTGAGTCACTATTTACTGTAGCTATTACTTTTTTATGATAAAGACCAAATATATATATTTTTTATGATAAATGACCCCAATACCAGGTTTTGAAGAGCATCGTACCATAGGTATTTATGAGCTAAAAAGGGCTCTGTACAGATTGCATCAGGATTGCTGGGCAACACATTTGTATAACAGACTATGGGTGTTTTTCCACTGTCACTAAGAATACCCATTAAGTACCCATTAATGGGTGCATAATGGCATTTTTGTACCCATTAATGGGTACTTAATGGGTACTTCTAGTGACAGTGGAAATACACCCTATGTGAAATAAGGTTTAAATGCTCAACAAGTGATGTGTTCCTGAGAAATGGAGTGGTGGCCTTGGTGTTTGTGGATGATATTTTAATTACAGGGGCTAATGAGAAGGTGATAAATCGAGTGTATCGGGAACTGTCAAAGTTTAACTGTTAAACTTAAAAGCCAAGGAACTATTTAGGTGTTGATATGACCTTCACTGACAGTGGACTAATTCTGAGTCAGAAGTCTTAAGATACTAAAACTGCTAGAGAACCAACATGGGAAATGCAAAGCCTGTGAGCACCCCTGTGTTAGCTGATTATCACAAAGCTGAGGATAACACTTTGTTTTCTAAGCCAGAAATCTACAGAAGCATAATTGGAAGTTTAAACTACATTTCTAGCTGGACCAGAGCGGATATCAGCTACTGTACCAATGTTCTGAGCACAAAGATGCAAAATCCCTTGAATACAGACTGGCAAGCTATAAAGAGAGTACTTTGTTATTTTAAGAAAACGCAAGATACTGGTTTCCTGATGGTGCCTGATGGCAACAAGGGAATAGAAGCATACTCAGATTCATCCTTCGGAGATCTAGAAGGACACAAATCAACCAGCGGAAATCTCATAACAGTGTAGAATGTCCCTGTCATCTGGAGATCTCACAAACAGATTCACGTGGCTTTATCTGTTCAAGAATCTGAGATAAATGCTCTGCGTTCAATAAATTTCAAGATAGAATGGGTAAACAATATCACAAAAGTAATAGGGAAGGAGTTCCCAAACTCCTGTGTATTGTGATTAGGGCGTGAAAATCTTCAAACACATAATAAATACATTGGGGTCCAGTACCAATCTTCCGGGAAGCTGTACAAAGTAATTTCATTCAAATAATCTATGTAGAATCAGAAAACAATGTTGCTGACATTTTTACTAAAGCTTTACCTTTTGTTCAAATGCTAAAACTGCAAGATGTAAACCCTAAAACTGTTGAGAAGGGGTGTCAGAATGTTTCCCCCAGTGAAACTTAGCAACAACATGAGCGCTAACATCACTAGGCCGGAGGCCTTCCAGCCTGAATAACAACAGGTTCCTTGTAATCTAGTTTCCCGTATAGTAGTGTAGCCACAACAAGTAAGAGGTTCTATGAGAAATGAATTGTGTTATGGGAAGCAAGCCGGTGAGACACAGAAGAGCAATCCCATCAAGGATAGGTCCAAAGTCCTCACATGGGATATCTGTTTTCTGTGACCTCATATTAATCCACATGTATTGCATGTTATTCCGCTCTTTCTGTTCTTAGTTGAGAAGTAATGATGTAGTGTTACAGTATTCATATATTTTAGTGGTTGTTTGCCTGTATTTTTTCATATACTCATGCACTTTACTCAGCGTATCTATGCATATACTCTGCAACTATTAAGCAATAAACCTTCAACTTGGAGCGCAATTAAGACTCCAACTTTGCATGTGAACTCCATGCATACATGCTGTTAATATTGCACGCTCTGCTAACCCTAACGGTTCCAACAACACCTGGATGTAGCCTTAGTTTGGTAGTTTCCTGGAGTGGAAGGCTGCTCTGTTATGTTAGTAGGCTTAATTTGTATTGTTTGTACACTGCTTTGAGATTAAGTTTTAATGAGAAGCAATATATAGAGCTTTTAAATAAATGTTTTCAGGGTTACCTGTGATGGAGAAACTAACTACTCACTTTGAAACTTGCTAACAGCTCTTGCGTTTCTTTTTTTTCTTTCAGTAGGAGACCATGGCTATGATAATGTTCTTCCAAGTATGCATCCATTTTTAGCAGCTCATGGGCCTGCGTTTCGCAGAGGCTATAGACAAAAGACAATTCAGACGGTTGACATTTATCCCATGATGTGCCACATCCTCAGTCTGACGCCCAGACCCAATAACGGAACGCTGAGCAACGTCAAGTGCTTGTTAGCCGATCAGTGGTGCATCAATGTCCCTGAAGCAATTGGAATTGTTATTGGTGCCTTCATGGTACTAACGACGCTCACGTGCCTTATGATAATAATGAAGAACAGAACACCTTCTCTGCGTCCGTTTTCACGGCTTCAGCTCCAGGAAGATGACGACGATCCCTTAATTGAATAACCTATTTTGAACACGGGTCATGAAAGCTAAATGTAACACTGGATAACCTCTTCTGAGGCACTTTACTTTTTGCACAGAACATTGGTGGAATAATATTTCTTTTCAGAAAAAGACACATAAATGAAACTTGTTTTCTATGGAAAAAGATCTGTAGGCTACAGTCAATAAAGTACTGGCTATCATAGTAAGATTAGAAGTTTGTGAATTTTAAATATTTTCAAGGGAACTACACATCTGGCAATACAGGGACAACATCAGTATCTAATGAATGTATAGTGTGGAAATGTTGACTCTGCTTTGCTTGTCTTGGGTGCAATGCTGTTACAGCTCCGGGAAAGAGAATGCAAGAGGAAAAGTAATTTAACTTTTTATGAGGAGGAAGTTGGAAATTGGTTTAATAGTGAAGTAACCTTTGAATCAACTATGTCTCCTTTTAGGGTTTTAAAAGGTTTATTGCACATACATAATGACAGGTTGAGAAATACAATTCTGTTAAGCATTTTTATGGTACTTCCATAGGTGGAAAAGAATTTGAATGTGAGTTAGGATTTTAAACATGAAGAGAACAGCTCCAGATTCTGCCAATTTGCAGCTGTGTATTATTCAGGAAAGCACCGCAGTAGCTTAAACTAATTTCTACTTTCTTGCAGCAAGATTTTGTTGAACTACTCAAGTATATATATTTATCTTTTTAAAAGCAATAGAAGACTGGTGTTAATTTCACTTATACAAGGAAGAATATTTGGTGTTTTTGGAAACCAATCTAATGTACAAGTAGGATATACAGAATATCTTGTTAATTATGATGTTGCTAAACCTGATGATTAAATGAATGATAACAAAGCAATTATATTTTGTTCATATTTTAAACATTGCAACAAACATGTTTCTCTAGCTTCTCATAGAATAGAGGAAATATTCTTATAGAAATGCGGTTATCCTCAGTCACACTCCATAATCTGATTTAAAATATGTTTACTGTTCTTTGCTAGGAAGGGGTGTATGCCATGATAGCATATCATCTTCCTACTATTTAAATAGTAATAAGATCCAAAATGCTACAGGCTGCCATGTATTCTTGTGGGGAATTGTAGGACTTCTTTCCAGGTGGCAAAGTGGAGTTGGACTGAAAAATTCCTTGTGCATAAATAAAAGCATTCCTTGTTTTTAAGGCAGGAATTGCTTTTGGAATGAATTTTTAAATCCATATCCTTAATACTCTGGGTGAAAGTTTTGTCTCTCTGCTACTGCTGCTGTTCTTTATTGTGTATAAAAAATGGCCACAACTACCATATTAATAGAACTGCTGTGGGATGTAGGGGTTGAGAAAACAAGTAAATCAGTTTAAGTAATATCAGGTTTATTTCTCTTACATCCAAATATAAATACTCCCTGCTTTCAAAAAAGATTATTCTGTTAAGTGAGGCTGATATTGCTGGAGTGGCATTATTTTCTGATGAACTAGAAAGTAAGCATCTAAAAGTATGTCGGCTTCTGTACTGTCAAGGATACCTACTACTGTATTACACAGGGCTGATAATGAGCCTCTTTGCCCTTAATCAAAATGAGACATTTGCGTGTGCCTCATCACGGGGCATGCACACTGAGTGGAGAAGCGTTTCCCCGTACTAGACCATCCCCTGGCCCAGATAGTGGTAGAACACAAGAACGTGCTCCACAGCCGTGTCTCTGATGCAGCTCACCTCTTCCTGGCAACAGTGTGAAGGTGCAAATTTCCCCAAGGTTTTAGTAATTCCTTAAAGTTTTTGCTCCTGTGATCCAGCTACCACAGAATGGAATCTCTTAAATTATTGTATTGCTTCTACCATTTTAATAGGCTCCACCCATCAAAACAGTTTACGTGGTCAGAAAGAGTACATACACTCACTCTTAGGGTTGTGGGAAGCTGGAAAGTTCTATCTGTATTGGACAGTATTTCTACACAAGGATAAGCCTGTCAGTGAAAGGATTCCAAGCATCATTGTGCTTTAACTGTATGAATGAATAGTGCCTTAACTGCACATTTATCTTTGTACAGCTCAGGTCATTTTATGGAGCATTTTTATCTTTATCAATTAAAAACTGTGGTTGGACTTGGTGTCTTAAAATAGCTGTCTCCTGTTTTGTTATTTGTAGGCTTCAATTCTTTAATACACTGCCTTTAGTCTAAAACTGTCCATGCATAGAATGATGCTGAATGAAGGAGGCAAGAGGTTGCTTCCCTCTTTTTCCCAAAAAATTCTTTATTTTCTTAACAATGCATCTCAATACAGTGGTACCTCGACATACGAGTGCCCCAACATACGAGTTTTTTGAGATACGAGCCACCGAGCGAGTGATATTTTGCTTTGAGATGAGAGCAAGATTTGAGATACGATGAATCTGTCTCTCCCCCTTCCCTTCTGTCTCTCATCCTCAAGCGCGCGCACACCCGCTCCCTCCACCGTTTGTCACTCGCCTTGGGATGCCGCCCTGCGTCTGTTTTCCCTTCCGTCTCTCCCCTTTCCCCTTCCGTCTCTCATCCTCAAGCGCGCGCACGCTCGCTCCCTCCACCGCTCGTCGCTCGCATTGGGATGCCGCCCTGCGTCTGTTTTCCCTTCCGTCTCTCATCCTCAAGTGCTTGAGGGGCCCGGCCTCGGCTTCAGCCGCCAGCATCCAGCCCGCCCCATCGCAGCTGCCACGGCCGCTTCCTCACACCCGCTCCGAGGTCTCCCGGGGCCCTACAGGTGAGAGGTAGAGGGCGCTTCCCCTTCCCCTTGCCCTCCTTTGGGTCCTGTCAGCTGCCTGGGTTCGAGGGAAATGTGGAACAGGCGCGCACAGAAAGAGGGAAGAAGGGATGAGGGGGTGTTTTGGGAGCTGGAACGGATTAATGGCATTTCAATTTCAATGGGGAAAATTGCTTTGAGATAGGAGCAATTTGACATACAAGCAAGGTTACAGAACAAATTAAACTTGTATGTCAAGGTACCACTGTAATAAGAAAAAGAAGCATGATTTAAGGGTATTCGGTTTTGCCTCAAACTTTTGTTCTTAAGGTTGCTCCCTAATTTTAAGTGATGGTTCTCTGGTTAGATGAGGAAATGTGCCTCTTACAGCTTTGTCTCAACATCTGGGTGCTGCAAGCAAAGTGAAGTTTTCTTCTGGTTGTCTCTTATCAGAGGGAGTGCCAGGACAAACACATGGGGTTGGGCAACATAAACAGGGGCAATGAAAAAAGAAACAAACTTAAGAAAAATACTGGAGTAAAAAATACTCCAATTTAAACAATAGCTTTACATCCTATGGGCAAATCCCCACAGCAAGCTTATTTCGAATTCAAACCATTTTCAATCCTGGCAGACCCCACGTCAGTTTGGCTTAACACGCTTTCTGCGTGTTAAATTGCCCCAAAGCATTGTAAATCTTAATCCTCATTTCAACAGGTCTCATTCCAGTTTGTGCGCTTGAAACGTGTTAAGGGATGAGAGTTTCCCTCCCCCAATAGCTTGCTTCCAAAGCAAGCTGTAAAATCCACCACTTAAAGCTACACTGTAGCGAGCGAACCACTTCACACCTGATAACGATCTTGCCATTGAAAGTTCTGATCTTTAAAAAAGGCAAAAGAAAGGAAAGCAGCTGCTGGTTTGGGGAGATGTGGGAATGTTTGTTGATGCTGCTGCTGCTGCTGCGTGCCCTGAGCAATGAGGAGAGGAGGGGAAAGAATTGCTGGCTGTCCGCTCCCGTTTTTCTTCCATCCAGGCAAGCAGCAGCCACCCAGCTAGGCTCCATGAAGGGGTCTGTTATGGGTGGCGCATTCACAACAGGAGGAAGAGGACAGGGCAGCCCCGAAAAGCGGTTTTTAAAAAGTAGCCACTGGAGTCCCCCCTTGAGTCATGTACATCCTCAGAATCCGGATTGAACACAATTGTGGCTGAAAGTAATGGGATCAGGCAAATTCGTGTTTGCATCCGGTTCTGTTATTTCAATTTAGGGAAACTTGATTAAGCTTTTAATGGGGATGCGGCCTATGTTAAATATAAAAACAGCAAACAATAGTTGTTTGCTCTAGTCAAAGTCTGGCACGCAATATTATGAACCTGGAGTTTGCATCCACTTATTCACCCAGGAAAAACACACACATTGCTCTCCTGTTTTCCTAAGAACAATCCTGTATGATCCTGAGAAGGATGATTTCAACTTTCTCTACTTTCCAGATTAAACCTCCTTCCAATTTGGCACCCTGAAACTTGCTTACCTATTTGGTGTTAACCTTTGGTATTAACTAATCAGGATACACAAATCAAGCAACTTATAGTTGAGTTAGTTGACAGCTGGTTAGTTAGCTCCTCTCCTGTTGAGTAGCATATTGGGCAACAAGATTGTTCCAGCACCTCCGATCAGCAGTCAGATTTGCAGCTTCCTCCGATTTTATATTCATCTGTTCAAGATCTTTTAGAAATGTTTGACGCCAGGCATTACGTGGCCTTCCTCTTGTCCTGCAACCACCTGATGCTACCCACATCATTGCCGTTTTGGGGATTTTCTTACTCTCCATCCATAGAAGGTGCTGTGCGAGTCTTGTCCTCTTTGGGCAATAATTTTTACATAGACTATGCAGGCCACTTCATAAGGTCTGGTCACCACACCTCAAAAAGGATATTGTGGAACTAGAGAAGGTGCAGAGAAGGACAACCAGAATGATTAAGAGTCTGGAACACCTCCCTTACGCAATCAGGCTGCAACGTCTAGGCCTCTTCAGTCTGGAGAGACGGCATTTAAGAGGGGACCTGATTGAAGTATATAAAATTATGCATGGTATAGAAAAGGTGGATAGAGAACATGAGTGTTTTTCCAATGTGCTCCTTTAATCCGGATCTAAGAAAATCCGGATCTAGGGAATGGGTACTTCCCTTAATCCGGATCTAATAGATCCGGATTAAGGGAAGTACCCAATGTGTTTCCATGAGTGGTCTAGCACCCAATAGCAATGGGTGCTAGCCTCCCTGCCGTGGAAACACCGGAGCACCCATTTGGAGATCTGGATCTACCCATGAGGGGTCTGCCTGTCACCCCAGGTGTTTGGGGGGACAGGGAGCACAATCTCCGAAGTCACTTCAAAGTCACTTTGAAGTCATTTCGAAGTCACTTCAAAGTCTGTGCAAAAGAGCTCTGAAGCGTCTTTGAAGTCTGTGCTGATCTTCAGAGTAAACTTCAAGTGACTTCGGAGTGACTTTGAAACTTAGGTTTTGGGGCTCTGCCCCAAGAGTGCCCCCCCCCCCGCCTCCTCTAGACCCCATTGCCAAACTAACATGAAAACAGGCTCCCTTTAATCCGGATTTTCTGGCTGAAGACCCCATTGTAGACCCCATTAATGGGGTCTACAGAAAATCCAGATTAAAGTCTGAGATGTACCCATATGATCCGGATTTCCCCAACGTGGTGGAAACAAATGTGTCCCAAATTGGTGCCATGGTGGAAATGGGGTCATCCAGCTCACACCCAAATGGGTCCTTATTGGGTGCAAAAATGGGTACTTTCTGACAGTGGAAAAACACCTCATTTCTTTTCTCTATCACACAACACTAGAACCAGGAGGCATCTATGAAGGTGATGGGTAGGAGAGTCGGATCCAACAAGGGGAAGTATTTCTTCACCCAGAGGGTCATCGGCTTATGGAATGTGCTGCTGGAAGAGGTGGTGACAGCTACCAGTTTGGATCGCTTCAAGGTAGGGTTAGACAAATTTATGGATGACAGATGTATCAATGGCTACTAGAATGAATGCCTAGGTGCCTCTTTCAGGCTGTGGGGGGAAGTGGGGCGCTTTTGCTGGGATTCGAGAGCAGGCAAAGGTTTGTCCTTGTCTCTGCTTGAGATGCCCATGAGCATTTGGTGGGCCACTGTGTGCGACGGGATGCTGGACTAGATGGGCTGTGGCCTGATCCAGCAGAGCTTCTTTTATGTATGTTCTTGTGACTTCTTTGCTTGTGATGTGGTAGTAATATTTTACCAATCCACTTCAGGCATCATAGATGAAAAACATTAACTTTATGTGCTGATTTTGTTGACATTTTAGAGGTTTCACATGTGTATGTAACCATTGGTAGAATGATTGGTGCATAAAGCCGCAACTTCTTGGATGTGGAGATTGATGGTAATAGCCATATGTGACACAATTTTAAAAACGAACTTTTGATCTCGTACAATATACAAATACTGAAAAGTTCTACATAGATTAGCTCAGAAGCTGAGCTTTGTGGGGAATATAATTTAGTGCTAAGCTAAGATACACATTACAGAGTCATGTTTTCTAATCTATAGCTGGACACCTAGATACCCACTAGCTCATCTTCCAGTCCGGGTTTGGTTTTGTTGCTTTCTATTGTCATAGCAATTTATTTATTTATTATATTTCTATCCCGCCCTATACCCAAAGGTCTCAGGGCAGGTAACAACCTTTAAAACAACAAAATTACAAATTAGTACATGTTAAAGCAATAAGATACATAAAAACATTTTTTAAAAAATTCAGTGTATTTAAAATAATATCCTACATATTAAAATAATGTCTGCAGTGGGGAGAAAAATATAATCACCTCAGCCAAAGGCCAGAGAAGGGGCGTAAGCCTCTAGTTTCCTAGGCTCACAACTCCCTAAACAAAATACCTTTAAGAGGTCTTAGGTAGCTCATTCCAAGAGACCATTTCCTCCTCACAGGTTGTGGATTGCTGAAAGTGCTGCTGTCTGGCATATCCGATCCAGCAGATCACAGGGCAGGGGATACAAGGCATATTTGAACTGTTTCTCTGTGACATCACTGAATCACAGTCATGAGGAAAACACAGTACATCCTATTGAATTATGTGGTTTTACGTACCAGGGCGTAACGAAAGACATCTGGTCCTTAAAAGGTCTTAAAATGATGCAAATGCAACCTCAGATGAAAGAAAATAAGAACAAGGAGGCAAGTCTGATCATTTGCCGTCTTCTAAAATGTCTTCACCAGGCTGTAAGAGAAAAAAGTTCTCGGATAGATCTGTGCCCCTTATGCAGGGCAGCCCCTCTTTTCTCCATTGCTGCCTCTTGAAGAAATTGGTGCATGTGCCCCTTGTTGGCCAAACCAAGAGAGCAGGGGGGGATTCTCTCACCATTCTTCCCATCATGCTCCCTCCAAAAGAGCTGTTCATGGTAAGTACTCAATGCGCTCTTCTCATCTGTCCAAAGGACATTGTTGCAGATGTCTTCTGGTTTGTTCAGATGCAACTTTGCAAACTGAAGCCATGCTGCCATGTTCTTTTTAGGAAGGAAAAGCTTTCTCCTGGCAACCCTTCCAAACAAGCCATACTTGTTCAATCTTTGTCTAATTGTACTGCCATGAACTTGAACATTGAACCTGCTGAGGCCTGTAGAGTCTTAGCTGCAGCTCTTGGGAGATTTGCAGTTCCTCTGAGCGTTGCACAGTCTGACCTTGGGGTGAATTTGCTGGGACATCCACTCCTGGGAAGATTGTCAGCTGTCTCAAATGTTTTCTACTTATGAATGATCTTTCTCACTGTTGGATTATGTGGCATGAAGCCTCAAACAGATCCCTGTGGAACTCACTAGCACACCAGCAGAGCAGCTTAGAGGCCATCATGGCGCCCTGTCTCATTCTCCCACTTCGTCCAACACAGAGGGGTGAGGCTTCCCCATTCTGCACTGAAGTGGAAATAAAGGAAGTCCCGAGATGCTATTCTGAGCTAGACTAAGGCCCAGTCCAGAAAGACCATATTTACTATTACATTCCACATATGTCTGAATCCAGCTTCACTGCCCACCTTCAGAATGAAAGAATGTGGGTAGTGGTTAGTAATTTTCTTTCCTCATTCTCCAGTCCAAAGGTGGATTTATGAGTTAAATATGCTAAACAGAAAACAGCTTGTCACTCTGCTGATGTCTTCTCCCATTCTGAAAACAGGTTAAGACTAAAGTGTGAATGCAGCCTTGGAGTTACAGGTTCTAGAGCATGAGCACTTGGAATTTGTGTGGATAAGGTCATTAAAAAACAAAAACAAAAAAATTAAAATTGCTGTAGTGCTCAAAGGCAAATATTTTGGGCTTCTAGTACAACTCAGTATTAATGTCCTAATAAAATGCAACAACTCACAATGGTGGTTTTTCTACTTCAAATGCCAATAATTGATACTGAAACTTACACTGTAATGATTTCCTCGTGCCCCGGGCACCCTTGTTGGGCCACTGGGCCACAAGATGTTTCTTTTGACCAGTATATAATTTAACCTTAGTTGAGGAGTTTGACAATGCAAGAGAATTTGTGGAGAAATTCTTGGAGAAATTAGCTGCTTTTATGTTCTAAAACATAAAATCCATATGCCAATTTGCACTTGGCCTCTTAGTTTGCAATAGCTGTTTACTGCCTAGAAGTGCCCCCAGCCTGCCCAGATGTTCACCTATTGCAAACTAGTTGTGATGCATGAAATTGTGCACCACAAGCATACTAACCCTACCCAGTCCTGACCCAAAATTTACCTGATGCGTCCAGCTGGTGACCATTCACACCATGTCCAATGTGAGGGGTCATCTGAGGTACCACATGAGCACACTGGCACCTCAGATGACCCCAGTCATGACTGTGCGTGCACATAGCATTGTTGCTGTAGTTCCGGCACTGGTGCATGCGCAGTTGCGCAGACCACCGCAATCAAAATGGCAGTGCCCTGGTGAGGATCAGACACATGCCCAGAGCAAGTTTCTGGATGTGTTGGGCTTAGGCTGCCATGTGCAAATGCTAGCGCACATTAGTCTCTTCTGTAGTCTCCTGTCCAACAGACTAGAAGCCAAATGCAGGTTTCTCAAACTTAAATCTACTCTTGACAACATCAGTGCTAAAATACTTCGTTTACCAGAGCTGAAGGTAAACCCATGATCTGACCAGAACTGGTAAACTTTAATCAGGATCTTAAATACATTAAAGTGTGAAACAGCCATCATTGTGCAACTTTTTTGTTTTTCTTTTACAAAACCCAGGTTTAAAAAGGAGGTGCAACCCTCAGGAATGCTGGTTAACCCTTGGTTTGGTCCCATCCCAAACGAGCCAATACTTGCTTGGCCTCGTCTCTCTTGTGCTACTCCATTGTCTCTACCTGTGCAAAACTATCTGGTTCCTTCCTCAGCCTTGCTTGAAAACTTCCATTCCTGTTGTTTTTGTTTTGCTTTTGAGCCTTCACAACACAGTACTCACTCTATCATGCATTTGGCACAGTGCAGAGTTCCCCCTGAGAGCAAGGACCCGCTCCCTGCGCCACTTTTCTCCCTTACAGACTGGCAAATACCATCTAGAAAAGAAGCCTGCGGATGGTAAGAAACTTTCCTCTTGCCCCCCTTTGTTTGTTGTTTTCTACAGCTAGTACAATGTGTTTTGGGCAGAATGTAGAAGCATATGGGGAGGTCCAGGCATCAGCATCTGATCATCAACCAAGTCTTTTTTTTGTGGCAGCATGTGTGTATTATTTGTCACATTGAGTGGAGGGCATCACTGGGAATGGGACCAGTTTAGGAACTGCTTACAACCTCTTAGATTTTTTCCTTAGATGCAGCCCACAAAAAGAAAACCTTCCAGGTGCTATTATATATTCTATTTGTGGATGCTCTCCTGGACTTTAACATAGTGTGGATCAGGGCAGGCTCAAACCCCAAGAACTGGAGAGGGCACCATTGAGTTTCCAGGCCGTCAGGGCTAGCCACGAAAGGTCTGTACGGGGCCCTGCGTGAGAAGATCCTGTCTGAGAGGCAGTGTTACAGGTGACCCAGTCAGTGTTCGTACCAGCTGGGGAAACCACACCCTCCACGGCCAGAAGGGGGCAATCAGGACAAGCACTATTGGTTAGATGACTGCCTGGAGAAAGATCTCCTCTGGTATGACCTGCGGTCCTTTCCCTTGGAGCAGTGGTTCTCAAGCTTCCTAATGCAGTGACCCCTTAATGCAGTTCCTCATGTTGTGGGGACCCCCAACCATGGGGGTGGGGCTGCTGGGGTCAGGGGTAGGGCCACAGAGGAATCCACAGTGAAAACACTACATACAGGAGGATTTACAAAGTTCCTGCAAATGTGACAAAACTTCTCAATTCACTTGCAGCTCATGAGATTTACAAGCAGTGGTACATTAAAATATTTTTATTTATTATGTTAAGCACAATAGCATCAAAAGCTAACCATATATAGAACATAAAATGGATAGCTTGTATCTACGAAATATCCTGTACCTATGTGCCATAACCTAAGTATGTTAAATTTACAAAAAGGAAGGGTGCAGCCTGAGAAACAACCCTCCATTAACTACCCCCTCCTTTCCCCTCTTTTACACCCTTCCACAAGCACACACCTCAAACAAGTAATTATTTAACACCCCAAAATCAAGGCCTTGGGCTAGTCACAGCACTCCCCTCACAGCCCCACCTACCCCCAGGGCATTCTGTTATGGTGAGAAGAACAGGACACTTGTCAGCCGCTTTGAGTCCCTTTAAAATGGGTGAGAGAACAAAGAAGAAAAGCCAAGTCTTCTTCCCACACCATGATGCCAATGCGGGGAGAGTGAGTGCTGCCCGGCCTTTTACGGGGAGGCGCCACCTGCTTTGTCAATTGGCTGCAGCAATGCCCTGGCCTATTTTGATTAGGTTGTTCAAGGGGGTGGGTTGTTCAGCAGCACTTGTGGTTAAACAAGTGCTCAGCAAGGAGAGGAGAGGGATGGAGAGGGCCTCCTTGATGGGCACCATGGAGGAGAGGGAGGGGGCTGGCGGGAGACTCCTTGACCCCTCTGAAATGGTAAAAGAGGGCATGGGGAGGGGTAAAACAGCAGCCAGCAGGCCCTGACCAGTAATGTTTCTGCAAGGAGGCAGCTTGGGGGAGCTAATTGGGGCTGTAATCTGACAGCCAGGCTCACAGGCCTCTCTACTCAGAAGGTGAAAATGGAGAGAAGAAAACTGCCACAGTACAGTGGGCTCAATCTTCCTGCCTAAACGCATCCAGCGCTTGCCGCCATCAGCCAGGGCTCTGGAAAAGGCTAGGGAGCTTAACTTTACCAGTCAGCATGGAAAAGAGGTTAGGCGCCCTTTGCTGTGGCCACCGCAGCTCACTGCCACCGGCTCTGTTTTAAAGCTGGTCCTCAGACACCCACATGGCTCTGTGCTGCTAGATAAGCAGGCCAGACCAGGCCTGGGGTGGGTGGGGAGAAAACAGAGATCCAGCCAGCTTCCCAGGTCCCTTGGAGAATCACAAGAAGAACTCACCAAGAACAGAGAAGAAATTTTTTTTTCTTAATCACTTAAAAGGGAAAAGAGCCCTTCAGAACTTACTCTCGTCTGCCAAACGCTCTGCCAAACAAAAAAGATAGGCAGGGAGAGTGAGTACTGACTGGCCTTTTATAGGGGAGACGCCACCTGCTTTGTGAGTAGGTTGTTCAAGGGGGTGGGGTGTTCGGCAGCACTTGCGGTTGAGTGCTTAGCGAGGAGAGGAGAGGAGAGGGATGGAGAGGGCAATGGTGGTGGTGGCGGTGGCAGAGGGCAGAGGGTGGTGGTGGGAGACTCCGTGACCCTCTAAAATGGTAAATTGACCCCCAAGGGGGTTGTGACCCCCAGGTTGAGAACCACTGCCTTGGAGGAACCCAAAGCAGAGGGCGTAGAAGGCAGTATCATTTTTTTACTTTTTCATCTTTTTACTTTTTGATTCAATGAGAAAATCCTTCAACACATCATCCCTGAACAGTTGACCTTCCCTGAAGGGCAAGGAGACAATGCGAATCTTGGAAGCATAGTTGATGTTCCAGTGCTTGAGCCAGAGGATTCTTCTAGCTCCTGTTGAGGGAGCAAAGGACTTTGCAGTGAGTTGCAGGATGTCAAGGGACAAATCAGCGCAAAAGGCCAAGGCATGACTAATGTCTTTAATCAACATCTTTGAATTCTTTGAGAGACCTGGATCTGAAAGCAATTCATCAGACATCAAAGAGCGACACACTGGATGAAGCACGAGCTGCTAAGGCTGAAGCCTCAAAATTGAGTAAGGTCCCATTTCCTTTTGATCAGGTTCGTGAGTCCTTGCTGGGGAAACATGTGGTTCCAGACGAGAGCGAGGACTGGTTAATCAATTGTTGGCACCTCTCACATCACATCAGACTTGTCAGGTGATGTGAGCATCTTTATCAGGGATGCAGATAGCTTCTTTGAGGTGCAGGGTGATTCCCAATTTTGCTTGACCAATCTTTGGAAGGCTGCAGGAAAGGGGAGAACTTGATGCTCCATTGGCAGGGGGAGCAAAAGGTCTTGAGCTTCAGCTGCTTCCTTTTGTTTATTTTCCTTCCATCCTGACTGCATATTAAGATCCACCATGAGATTTTCTATCAGACATGGATATTCATCCAAAATGAACAACTTATGGCTAGAAGATGATGGTTCTTTATTTGGGTCATCTGAGTCCGATCCAGAAGCAACAGAAACTAAATTGAGAAGGTCTTCTTCCTCTGCAACAGTTTGGCCAAAGGCGTGAGCCAACTCAGAGTGAGCTCGCTTGGTCAGGGGCAAAACATCCTGGGAACCAATTGATAGTTGTTCAGAAGGAACATCTAATGCAGGCGAAACAGACCTTGGCCTTTCTCTAGATCTGTAACAGAACCCTTGTTTTTCTTGGGATTTGGAAGAACAATGGCCCTGAGATGAAAAATCTTCTCTTCTTGCGCACTTTGAGCCACTCCTATGGCTCTGAGGCTCAGGAGAATTAGACCTTCTGATAGGCAATCTTTTCTTAATTTCAGCCTCCAAGAATTGTTTCAGCATTTGGTGCAATTCAGATGGTGCAAACCAGCAGATGGCGTGGCCTGCAAAGAAACTGCAGCCTGATAAGCCCAGACAGGAGGTAAGCCTTTCTTCTTAGTTTCAGTTTTGGAAGTCTTGTCTGTTTTGGCTTTATCTGATTTATGACTCTTTTTTGCAGGTGCCTCAGGCTTTTGGTTTTGCTTTGATTTGGAGGCAGCAGAGTTTTCAGAAGAGAGCTGTGATGTAGTTTGGCCTTGTTCAGAGGCTCCACTGTAATATAATAAGAGCAATCTGAAAGCAAAAAGTTGCAAAAAATAATCAAGATTGTGAAGACTAGGTGCGTAGAGCAAACAGCCACAGGCGTGCGCGTTTTAGTTCCACCGGCATGCATGGGACAGCCTTGGCTGCTCCAGCTGTAGCTGTTTAAGAGAGGCAGCTGAAGGGGCTTTGAAACGAGGTCCAGGAGAATTCTGTGATGGCAAGCACGCTAGCTGAGCCGAGCAGGAGCAGCAGCAAGCATACACGGAAGTCGATAGAGGCAGCCTCCTCTCCTAAATGCCGAAAACCTGCCCAATAAAAGCGGGAGGTGCAGGCAACACCAGCAGAAGGAGGGGGGATTCACTAATCTTTCAACTGCGATCTTACCCTCGGCAGCAGGTAGATTAAGCAGGATCCCAGCCGGGATAGAAGGCAGAGCACCAAGGCAGGCTGCAAGCAGCAATGCCGGCCAAAAGACGAGGTGTCAGTGACGGCAAGTGCAGTCCCAGCTGGGAACAGCACTAGGCAGGCTGCAAGCAGCTTTTACCAAATAAAGCCCCGAGGCTTGTTGAGAGGTATCACTGCCTCAGCCAGGAACAGCAATCCACCAGGTGAGCTGCAAGCAGCATGGCCAAAAATGAAAGTAGAGTTTTGCTTTTGAAGTAGATCTGACGGGACGAGGCAGACCGAGAGATGAACTGGGGAGCTCAGAAGGGGAGCTGTATTTATACACACATGAAAAGCTCCTCCTCTCGATCACGGGAAGAGGCAGGAGGAGGACATTAACCCTTCAGTATACCAAGTATGTGGACCTCGTCAGAAAAATGTCTTTTTATTTTTCTGTTTGGTTTTCAATAAAGACTGTTTATTTCCACCTCAGAACTACTTCCTTTCCCGTCTATCCCTGGACTTCACCACAGGAACTGCATTCTGTCCTCTGATTGGCAGTTCATGAAACAATCCATGTGGCGTATCCGGCTTACACCACAAAATGCGAGGGCTCCGGGGAATGGGGAGCAGCAGCAGATTGCTGCAGCTCCTGAACACCAGATGTTACAAAAGTTTTCAAATTACCAGACTGGCCCCGGTAATTTGGGATCAGGCCCATGTGTTTGGCCTAACCCTGAGAGCTAGGAAATTGGGGAGGGGGAGAGAAGAAGCATGACACAGAGATCAGCTGGAAAAGAGAGAGTTTATTTCTGTGCAGGGCTTTAAATAACCCGCCACAGAGCGGCGGGGAAGGAAGTGACCTCAGGATAAAATCCAGGTAGCTGATAGGTGGAGTGCATCAGCTGAGCAGGTCAGAAGTCCTTCTTATGTCACATCCTGTGGCAGACAGGAAGAGAAAGCTGTTGTCTGCGTGCAGCACATGGCCAGCGTCCATTAAGCCCTTAGGCTACGAATCCAGCCCCTGCTGGTGTTGAGTGTGCACTGCAAGCTGGTAGAGACAGGGAGATTCCTTTTACTCTGAGGCTTGATAAATGGAAGGCTGAAACCAGGAGAAAACCCATGCAACCCTTTGCAATTACTACATCTCATCTTTCCTATTTTACATAATTTTTTTAAAAAAATTGTTTACGTATGACAATAAATGCATGACATATCAACATAATTACAATAGCGACACATCAAAACAATGACCATAGCAACAAATCAAGACAATAACTAGTAAGGAACAAAATTTAGCTCAATATGCGCATATCACACACACACACACACACACACACAGAATATGATTGGTGGCCACCAATGAAAGGAAACTTATAAATGTCTATAGTATCTATATATTTAAACTACCTACAAGCCGGCTTGAACTAATTCTAACTACCTAAAATTCAAAACTGTACAAATAAGTTAGACAAAACCATCTCTATATGGTTGTGTGACTGTCATGTGTAGAAGGACAAAGGAGAGAGGGTAGAAGGTTCCTGGATGCTGTGGGAGATATGACGGACAAGGTTAACGTGTAACAGCATAAACAGATAACAAAATTTAACTAGGAGAAATCTGGTAGCCAAAAGGTCAGAGTTCTATAGATTGAACTTCCATCACTTAGATGGAGTTTTGAGCAAGGTAAGGTTTGCTCCATGGTCAGTCAGGAGAGAGAGAGAGGATAGAGAGTGAAGGGACTTTGAGGCCAGGTGTTTCTTCCAGGGCTGGATATGGCTCTTCCTGTTAAGATAGCAATTAGTGCCTTTAGAGAGGCTAGTAGGTAAAGGTTAATGGTTTTCTTACCACCAGGATGGAAGTAGCTAGAAACTAAAGAATAGGAGACATAAGGGTCCATTGCGGAGCATACATAAAAGGTCAGAGTTGACAACTGCTTTGCAGATAGACTTAAGGGAGTAATTTCTGGGCATGTGCCTTTTGAGGTTCCCTAACGGTGTCACTGTCAGCTACTTAGCCAGATTAAAGACTCCAGGTTAACATAGGTAAGTTTAGAATGGGTGAGATTAGTCAAAAGATATAAAAGGATAGAAAAAAGAGATTAGGTTTTGAGTGAGAAACATGTTGGTTTGACAGGGTTTCTTCTTCTCAATGCAGGTCTCAGATGGCTGGAGGTTCTTCAGCAGGGCTGTTCCGGTTTCTTTCTCTGGTAGCCTGGCTGGACATACCTTGCTGGAATCTGAATAGGCGAACCTGTATGAGCTTTAAACAGAGGCGGACCTCTGGCATATATTATTAAAGGGGCTGGGCTGACCAAGTGGGTCAGGAGAACTCTTGATTTCTGAGTTCTGCTACTAAATGTCCAAAATGTCTCTCAATGACGGAATTCTGAAATAGGAGTTTTGAAACTGGATACGACGTTTCTCTTTATCCCTCCTTCTTGATTAATAGATTTAAATGTTTTTCCAAAATGTTATTTCAGTTAAAATGAGCTAGTGTCTGCAGAATGAGCAGGAATTCTAAGAGTTGACTCAGTGTCCCATTATTGCAAAAGTCCAAAAATTTTTTAATCGACTAGGCTGGGCTATAGTCTATCTTGCTTCTCTGTGTTCTCCCTTGATGGCAAAGCTTAGCAGAGGCATAGGATGGCTGACACTGTGTTTCACAGTGGTCCTCTCTGTATCATTGATCATGGGAGTAGTCAGAGGTATGGAGAAAGGAATGCTTTCTGCTCTGGGCAGGAAGTTGTGCCCTTCTGTCAGAGCTGGCATGGCTGTACATCTCCAGAGTTAGCTCGAGGAAGATGATAATGTAAGAGCACAGTGTAGACAGGACCATATGTTGTTTCACGTTACACTGGGGCAATGGAAAATTGCTTACATGGTACCTTGGTGCTCTGCTGGAGGAATACACGATTGGCGATGGAGTAGGCTGGCACATCCTTCTGGGGTCTGCCTTCTGGTTTCCTTTGTTGAAAGGTCTTGGCAGGTTGCTGTAGCTTCCAAGGCGTGCAGTGAAGAATCCTTGTCTTAATATGTGAATTGGAGCGCTGGCATTGCTGTGGTTCTCATCCTTTCGACCAGGATCTTGGAGCCCTGAGTGGCAGGGAGAGAGCAGCAGAGAGAACTGCTGCTGGGAGGATTTCAGGATGGAGCAAAGGGAGCCTAGAAGGCTGTGGGGGCAGCTCGGAAGCTGCTGGGATTCATGGTAGCAGATTGGAGGCTTGCTCCGAAGGTTACAGAGGGGGCAGCTTAGAGGCGTCTGGGTATGGGGTAACAGCTCAAGGGCTGCTGCAATAGCCAGTCTGTTAATCCCTGCTGTCTGGGGTCCACGGACAGGATCTGTAAAGCAGGGAGTTAGAGCAAGGCTCCATGGATGATTAGCCAGTGTATAAAACCTCAAGCTTCAAGGCTTGGTTCTGTGGTAGCCTGTCCACAACTCGTTTGAAGAGCAGGGAATTAACTTCTGTTATGACCTTTCAATGTTCTGCAGTGGACTGAGGTAAGGTCTTTGTCTCCTCAAGAGGTCAAAGGGTGGCTTCAGCAGGTCATTAGGTAATGTGAAATTGGGACAAGCCCAGTCTAGTTGTCCTAAGTATGTGGTAGCCCCATCAAGTCCATCCTGGTCGGTGGAGTCAACTGTGGATAGGATGGTGCAGAGCTAGACTGCAGTACATTGTGCCCTAAATACGGATAGGGTTCTTGAATTTGGACTTAGTCTGGAGCAATGTGGAGACCAAATCCAAGTAGAAGTGTGTGTAAGAGGTACTTACAGGCTGCTGGTCGATGACCGTTGTTGCTGGGGTGATGTCAGTCACGGAACATAGCAGGATGTCTTCAGAGTACCTCCATTTGAAGGGCCGGAAAGGCTGGTAGCTGAAATGCTTGGTATCTCTAGGTAGAATGGCTGTTTAAGGGAATTTTGCTGTCTGCAGGCTGGAGAGATGTAGTAAGAAATGCAGTCCTTTGAATGCACAATCATTAGCTGGTAAGAGCTGGGAAGGAGACTCAGAGAAGGTAGATCACCGCTTGTAGATTTAGCTTAAATCTGTGACTCAGTAAACAAGAGAATTTGTGAGTTCGCTCCTCCTCTTAGCATCTAAATTAAGCCTTAATCAAAGATAAAAATTTGGCAAGGAAAAAAAAACTTAAAAAACAAAACAAAAGGGACATCTCTCAATCAGAAAAAGGAAAGATGCATTCTAAAAACTTGCCAGTAGAGGTCACAAAAAGGGAAATGTTCTCTTGAGCATGTGCAGAGTTCCAATAGAAAAATAAGAAAAATGCATGTCCTGAAGTGTGCGGGTATGAAGAGAGTTCAAAGCCATTCTCCCTTTTGCTACAGCAAGGCAATTAAACTGAGAATGAATATAAAAATTTAAAAATCTTGAAAAACAATATAAAACAAAACAAGAAACAAGGCTTGCTTTTTTAGGTCAACAATATAGAAATGCAAATGTGCTGGTAGGTACAGCCAGACCAGAAAAACAGGTTTTTGTATCTCATGAGGGGGCTAGATCAGCATTGTTACAAAGACAAAAAGAATAATTAAGAACAATCAAGATGCTCTGTGGCAAAAATGCAGGCTAAGTTTTAAAATTTAGAAAAACAGTTCTTTTCTGAGAAAAAGTTGGATTAAGGGAACCTTTTGAGAAAAAAAATGCTGAAGTCTATAAGGGTACAGATCTGATCAGCAGCAGGAGGCCTTGCTTGGGCTGTGCTCAAAAACTAGGATGCAGAAGGAAGCAGGGCAAATCCAAAAATGCATGTAGAATTTAAAAATCAAAAATACAATTTCTTTTGCCCATTGGAATCTTTTCTTGCAGCGTGGGCAAAGGCTGGAGGCCATTCTGCTGGGGGCATGAGGTTTAGGGATTATGAGTAGATCATAAAGTTTCAAATTCGTGACCAGTTGCAGGGTTTTAAAGTTATATTTCAGTTCTTTGCGTGATGCTAGAAGAGAAGGTTTGGGTGTTTTGGCCCGGCTTCTCTGTCTAGCAGCAGCAGGAGAAGGGAGCCTCTTAACTTCATGAGGGAGGAAAGGTGGCACTGGATCTAGTTCTTGCTGTAATTTGAAAGTATCAAAGGCTTCAACTGATTCCAGGCCTAGGTCACTCAGGTGGTTACAGGCAGCTGTAGAATCTGGAATTATACCTCCATCTGGAGCAGCCACATAGCAGTTGGGGGACATAGTGTCCATAAGGTCTCCTTGAGAGTCATCAGAGACTGGGTTGCATGCAGGAGATAGAAGAGGAGACTGAGACTCTGGTAAATTGCTGCTAGAGAGCGCTGGAGGAGTAAGGTTTAATCTTGAGGTTGATGGCGGTTGAGTAGAATTAGGACAGGTAGTCCCTTGATCTGGTTTGCCATTCTCTTCTAACTGAAGGGCAAACTGGCATAGTTGCCATGCCATCAATTTCCGGATTCACAGGGGGGCATGCTTTAAGCCTTTCTTCTAGATTTTGCCATGTGGCCATGTCTATTGAAGGAATATCGGGCCACCGTTTCGAAATTTTCTTGGCTAGTTTAGTCAATATCTTTTTTGGCATCAGTAATCCATGCTTTAGTAATAAAGAGTTAATTTCTCGCTCATGGCGAGTAACATGCTTATTTTGTCCATTCCCCATCGCGATGGAATGGCAGAAAGAGAAAAAAAGAAGAGAAGAAAAAATAGAAGAAAATTATATTTACTGCACTGGTGCATGTGGGCTTTTGCTCCGTTCCAGTAGCAAAGGTGCAGACCACGAGGTCTCTCCTTCAGACGCAGCATGGGCTTTCCGCTGGCACAATCGCCCTTGATGTCCCTTGGTGATGATCCTTCTTTGCAGCTTTGGATCTCTTTCCAATGGGTTCTGCCCCACGCTTAGGCGCCAGCTGTGGCGTATCCGGCTTACGCCACGAAATGCGAGGGCTCCGGGGAATGGGGAGCAGCAGCAGATTGCTGCAGCTCCTGAACACCAGATGTTACAAAAGTTTTCAAATTACCAGACTGGCCCCGGTAATTTGGGATCAGGCCCATGTGTTTGGCCTAACCCTGAGAGCTAGGAAATTGGGGAGGGGGAGAGAAGAGGCATGACGCAGAGATCAGCTGGAAAAGAGAGAGTTTATTTCTGTGCAGGGCTTTAAATAACCCACCACAGAGCGGCGGGGAAGGAAGTGACCTCAGGATAAAATCCAGGTAGCTGATAGGTGGAGTGCATCAGCTGAGCAGGTCAGAAGTCCTTCTTATGTCACATCCTGTGGCAGACAGGAAGAGAAGGCTGTTGTCTGCGTGCAGCACATGGCCAGCGTCCATTAAGCCCTTAGGCTACGAATCCAGCCCCTGCTGGTGTTGAGTGTGCACTGCAAGCTGGTAGAGACAGGGAGATTCCTTTTACTCTGAGGCTTGATAAATGGAAAAAACCAGGAGAAAACCCATGCAACCCTTTGCAATTACTACAAATCCATTTAACTTTAAGGTCCTGCTGGAATAACTGGAAATGAATAATTCACCTTAAACCAGTTTATTCCTTTTACACTATATTCCTGTATCTATGATGCTAGTTTTATTCTCAATGGCCCGTTTTCTACCTTGTACACCCTGGGTTTCTATTCTAGGTTTAATTTATTGTAGCCCACCATGGGATCTTGCAGTATAGGGTTAAGATAGAAAAATAAGCAAGCAAATATGTAAATAAAGTGCTTCCTACAATCTGGTGGTGACAGTTAAGCAAAGCCCATTGGCAGAAGAAGCAAGGTCTTCCCACAGAGCTGAGTCCTGTGGTGGATCAGTTGAAACCATCCAGCACCCAAGGAGATTTCAGGCTTCAAGGTCTGGCTGCCAAGCTGAGCAGAAGAAAGCTCAGTCCCAAGGCCACCTCAAGTCCTCCTTTTCCATTCCTCTCGGTGAGAACGCCTCTGCTACCCTCAAGGACTTAATCTTATGCCAGAAACTCCCTTCATGTACCTTTTTCCATACTTCTCCCCTTCTCTTTGGTTCTCAGCCTCCCAAGAATGCTTATTTAAAGCAACCTTGAACTTAGGGAAAACGCCCAAAAGCTTTCCTTCTCTCCCTTTCTTTTCCTCCCTTTCCTCTTCCCCCTTTTTTCCTTTTACAAAGTCAAGGTGACAGGGTATTTTAGTTGCTACAGTAAGGCATACCTGGCTGACATGGTCAGCACTGCTGGAGGAAGTGGTGTGCTCTGCTGGAAAATCAGAGAAAGGCTGAAGCTCAGTAGTGGTGCAAGCAGCCTGGAAAGGACAGGGTTGACAATATGATCCTGATCCCCTCTGTTTCTCTGCCAAGAAAATTGCACAGAAGTGCCCATTGAGGAGCCCATGCAATCAACTAGGCAGAAGAATGCAAATTTAGTTGCAACCATGAGACACATAAGCATTGCTTGTCAATTTAATTTGTTTATTGAGAAGAGACAGAGGAGTACTAGTTCAATTATTTAATAGGAAGGCAGTTTCACTATTTCCCAAGAAGCTGGAAGAGGAAGCCTGTCCAATCTTTTCAGTAAATTAACTGAGAAATAATTACAGAGTTGTGGAGAAGTTCAAGGGAAGGTAATTCTAGTAGTTGCTTCATGGCTATTTGAAGCTATTGGTGGGTATCACTGAAGCTTCATCTCCAACAAGCTCGGTGAATCAGACCCATCCACAGAAATTTTGTGGGTAAGGACACCAGTCCAGAAAGTAAGTCTAATATTAGGGACATGTTATCACCCTCCTAACCAAACTCCAGAAGGAGGGCAGCATTTTGGAAAGGAAATAAAAGAAGCATCCAAAAAGAAAACTATAACAGTAGACTTCAACTACCCTCACATAGGCTGGGTGAACTCTGTTCAATCTAAGAGAGAGAGAATTCCTAGATGTGCTAACGGTTTTTCCCTAGGGCAAATGGTTGGGGATCCTGAACTTGATCCTAAGTCATGTTCAAGATCAGGTATACAGTGTTACTGTGGCTGATCCAATAGAAAACTATAGGAAAACAATAGGAAACAGTGACCACAGTGCAATAACTTTCAACTTAAATAACCTTAAATTTTCATACAGGAAACTTCCCAAAAATGAGAATATTAATAAAATGGGAATTGGAATGAAAAGTTAGAAGCTCAGTTGGAAGACAGAGCACGTCCAAGTCTAAGAGGACACCAGTGTGGCTTAAAAGTGGAAGTCATGAAAAATAATAAAAGCTCATTTAGAAAATGGAAGGCTTGCCATAACAAGAAGAATAGGAAGGAACATAAATTCTATCTCAGTAAATCTAAGGCAGTAATCAGGAATGCTAAGAAGGATTTTGAGGAATACATTGCTAAAAAAAATCAAAAGAAATAATACGAACTTATTTAACTACGTCCAATAAGACGTAGGAAAGCAGTTGGGCCATTAAACTGATTATTGTGGATCTGTTCCTGAATAAAATGTGTTTACTGTATTCCTTTTATTCCAAAGTAAAGTTAGTTAATATTATTATGGATACCAATGATCATTTTTATGCTTTCAGTTTATAACGAATTCGGCATGACCCTTCAGGCTGCTGTGTCCCCACCAAGTGGAGAAAGCTCTGCAAAACAGAAAATATAAGGATAAATTTTAGTTTATTTTAATAATAGCAGCCTTCTTATAATTTAAATGCAGATGAAAAAGTTTTCTCAACAATGAAATATAGGCATTTTCAAAATGTTTGTTACTTGACATATTTGTGTTAACCTAACAGGCCAACTGGGAAAGCCAGCAGAGGATTATACGTTAAAAAATTGTGTGAGAACATGAACAGTGCTTTATAAATAAACTACAATAATAATAATAATAAACTATAATAATTTATGAAAATGAAAAAAACAAAAGCCTGAAATGTCAAAATATATGGAAATAAACTGCCCCCTCCCCCAAATGCTGCATTAACTTAAGACACACACCTTGAACTGTTAGCCACAAAGGCTTATTAGGAAATAAGGATTTACAGTTAGAATTATATAATGATAAAATTTATTTTAATAATTAATTAATTTACCTCCTTTGGTAATGGATCCAGAAGAATACACTCATATCTACTAAGGAACAAAACAACTAGAAGCTGAATCTCCATGATAGCAAACCATCTGAAATGCAAGAATAATATAAGTCATATTTTCAGTATGATATGCACATTTAATTTTACTTTCATGCAGGTGGACAGAGAGACAGAGCAAGGTGCTATGTGAATCACCTAATTATACATTTAATAAAATATTCCTATGGGCAGAGACATTTTAAAAAATGATTTTCTTATTCCTCCTTTGCCCCCAGAATTTACTAAACATATTGAGGTCACTGGTTTACTATTATGATATTAAAAATATCTGGGATACACTAACAGTGTCCAATTATGACTTGATGTGTTCTTTAGAAGTTCTAGTTCTATTAAATTAACAATCTGAGGAAAACAAAAATCCATGGGTTAATAGATGGCAGGGCAAATAATGTAGCTTACCATGTAAAAAAAAAAAGGGGGTAGAGCTCCTATAACTTTTAAAAGGTGTATAGAAGTGGAAATCAAGGCATAAAACAGATATTTTGTGTGCTGTGTGCAACACCCGCTTCTATTTCCCTTTCTGTACAACTATTAAGTGTACAGGAGTCCCATCCTCTTTTTCATGTAGTAACCCTAATTCATGTCTTGCCTTCCATTAAAAAAAACGACAACTTTTATCTTCCATCAAGTGCTCACATCAACTCAGGAATAATTTTGGCTATGTCCCCTTTGGGTTCTGAGAACTTAGAAACAATTGTTGATTTTCACAGCCCCCAACACGGAGGTTCACAAAACACATTGCCTATTTAAATGTAGCTGCTCATCTAGGAAACCAGGTATACAAGGCCCAAAGAAGATTAAGCTGGAAGAACCACAGATGTGTCTCCTGTGACCTGGGCTCTGGCTTAAGAGTCAAATCCCTCCCCCAATGTGTAGCTGGTCATGCAGGATAAAGAACATAAGAACAAAAGAGTAGCCCTGCTGGATCAGGTCACAGCCCATCTAGTCCATCGTCCCGTCTCACACAGTGGCCCATCAAATGCTCATGGGCATCAGGCAGAGACAAGGATGAACCTTTGCCTGTTCTTGAATCCCAGCAAATGGCCGTAGAAGCACCCTGCTTCCCCCCTCTCCCAGCCTGAAAGATGCACCTAGGCATTCATTCTAGTAGCCTGTCACCCATAAATTTGTCTAACTCTACCTTAAAGTCATCTAGACTGGTAGCTGTCACCACCTCTTCCGGCAGCAAATTCCATAAATCGATGACCCTCTGGGTGAAGAAATACTTCCCCTTGTCAGATCTGACCCTCCTACCCATCAGCTTCATAGATGCCCCCTGGTTCTTGTGTTGTGTGATAGAGAAAAGCAATGTTCTCTATCCACCTTTTCTATACCATGCATGATTTTATACACTTCAATCAGGTCCCCTCTTAAACGTCGTCTCTCTAGACTGAAGAGGCCTAGACATTGCAGCCTAATTTTGTAAGGGAGGCGTTCTAGCCCCTTAATCATTTTGGTTGCCCTTTTCTGCACCTTTTCCAGTTCCACAATATCCTTTTTGAGGTGTGGTGACCAGAACTGTATACAATATTCCAAATGTGGCCTCACCAGAGATTTATAAAGAGGCAAAATGACATTTGCTGACTTATTTTCTATTCCCTTCCTAATTATTCCCAGCATTGAATTTACATTTTTTGCTGCTTCACCCATTGGTGGCACCCACATTCTGGAACAGTCTGCCCAGAGGGGTACACTTAGCATAATTTTAGCATGGTTTTAAGCACCAAATGAAGATCACTTCATCCACCCAGGCATTGGTTGATTTTTAAATTCTTTTATTCTACTGCTTTAATTTTATTGATTTTTATGTATTGTGTATCCATTTAAAGAAATGTTAATTTATGTTCAGATAGCTTCAGATATTGAGTGGCTATATATATATTAAATATATATATCATATTAAATAAATCATTTTTTTCTCCACCACCATTGTGTCCTCGAGTAGTCATCCAGCGGAGCTCTCCAGCATGGTAAATGGCCTTATAAAACCAAGCTCGAGGAAGTATGAACAAGGGTCATGTAATATCAGCTGTGACATATTTGCAAAGCACTTTGAGGACAAAGTCACTCAGATTCGTAGATGTCACAATTAGACACAGTCCAGAGGAGGCGTCCAGAGAACTGCCTGGTCCAGTTACTTTGAACCAGTTTCAATTATTGCGGTCTGAAGATGTGAACGAGCTCCTTGTGGGGGTGCGGCTGACAATATGCTCTTCTAGATCCTTGCCCTTCCTGACTGATAAAAGCTAGCCAACAAGGTATGACCAGAAGGATTCAGAAAGTAGTCAATGCCTCTATGAGAAATGGGGTGGTTCCACTGGCCCTTAAACAGGCTTGATTACGCCCCCTCCTGAAGAAGACTTCCCTGGATCCAGAAGATGTAAGCAACTATCGCCCGGTGGCCAACATACCTTTCCTAGGCAAGGTGCTAGAGAGAGCTGTCACTGTTCAACAGCAGGCATGCTTGGAGGAAACTGAATATCTAGATGCATTTCAATCTGGCTTCAGCCCTGGTTATGGCACAGAAACTGCCTTGGTCACCCTGGTTGATGACCTCCTCAGGGAGAGAGACAGGGGAAATGCAACCCTGTTGGTTCTCCTGGACCTCTCAGCGGCTTTTGATACCATTGACCACGAAAAACTACGGAGTTTAGGAACTGGAGACAATGCTTGGCATTGGTTCCTCTCCTATCTCCAAGGTCGATTTCAGATAGTAGTCATGGAAGATACTGATTCAACTGTCTGGGAACTCATCTGTGGGATTCCCCAGGGGTCAATGTTATCTCCCATGTTATTTAATATGAAGCCGCTGGGAGAGGTCATCAGGAGATTTGGAGTGAGGTGTCATCAATACACAGATGATACCCAGCTCCATCTCTTTGTGTCATCTGAATCATGAGAGGCAGTTGAAGTGCTTTACAGGTGCCTGGAGGTGGTAATGGGCTGGATGGGGCCCAATAGAGGTTGAATCCAGGCAAGACAGAGATGCTGTGTGTCACAGGGTCTTGGGTCCGCGTAGTTGGGAGACACCCTGTCCTTGATGGGGTTATAATACCCTGAAAATGACAGGTATGTAATTTGGGGGTACTGCTGGACTTTGCGCTGATGCGTGAAGCTCAGGTAGATGCCATGGCCAACTATGACTTGTGCATCAACTGAAGCCTTTTCTGGACAGAGATGACTTGGCTACAGTTATCCATGCTCTGGTAACCTCTAGACTGGACTATTGTAATGCTCTCTACATGGGGCTACCCTTGAAGATGGTTTGGAAGTTGCAGCTGGTGCAGAATGCAGCCGCCAGGTTGCTGACCAGGAAAGCTAGCCGGATGCACATCACGCTGGTTCTAAAAGGGTTGCATTGGCTGCCAATTCACTACCAAGTCCTATTCAAGGTGTTAACTCTGACTTATAAGGCCCTAAATGACTTGGGCCCCAAATACCTAAAGGAATGCCTTCTCCCATACTGACCTGCCCATACCTTAAGATCTGGTGGGGAGGCCCTCCTGGTTGTCCCCCCACCCTCAGCAGTGAAATGGGTGGGCACCCGGGAGAGGGCCTTCTCAGTAATGGCCCCCAGGCTGTGGAATAGTCTCTTTCGTGAGGTGCATCAAGCTCCTTCTCTGTACATATTCAGGAAGGCAGTAAAGATGCACCTCTTTGCCCTGGCCTTTGGCTAAATGTGGTTACATTCCCCACACACACACACACTTTTAGGTAGTACTGTTTTTAATATATATTTGGTTTGTTTTAACATTCTGGATTTTAAATGTTGTTGTAGGTATTACTGTTTAATATATATTGTTATATTTTAATGTTTGGAATTTTTAAAGCGTTACCTGCCCTGAGACCTTTGGGTATAGGGCAGGATAGAAATACAAATAAACAAATAAATAAACAAATATTTTTAGATCCATACTTTCATTCAGAAAAGGTAGGGGGCTGCCAAAATTGTAAATTGTAGCACCTTACAGGTTGTTATCCATACCCAGTGTTAAAATTGTTATATTTTATTGGAGGGAAACATTTCTACCAGTTGCCAAGTGTCAGGTACACACCCAAACTGTAGTAGAGCGGAAGGCAATGGCAGCCATTGTAATGGGTGCAGAGGAGGGGCAAAGTGACAACTCTTCCTGAGACTGTGACAAACCAGAGTTTCTTCCAGAATGCATGAAAGCCAAATATTAATGGTTAATTGCTATATAGCCCAGCTCTGTAACCCATACAATAGACACAATTAAATCACCCGTGACATGAGATCCAACAAGTTTCTTGGACCTTGGTTTTATTTTGGGATACAACCTGCGGACAGCAGACCCCTGTCCTGGAATATATTGCAGAATATGACCAAGTGCAAACAGGCCCCTAGTTTTGGCTCATTCAGTCTTAAGCCTTGTCCCCACACTGAATATACTGTGCAGCGAACCTGAGCTTGCCTCGGAGCATCCCCAGGCAAAGCCTCTAATCTGGGCTACATGTGGGACAAATCACACCAATCCATCCATTTTACCGACCTTCCTGGGCACTGATGGGCCCCTCCTCCAAACGCAAAAAAGCCTTTCAAGAAAGAATTTTTTTCTACATTTGCTTCTCTCCAACGATCCTGTGTGAAGAAAACTTCGGTCAACTTTGTATCAGTAATAAGAAATAAGAGCCGCTTGGTAGACGGCAGTCAGTTCAATTGCCCAGGTCAGGCTGCAGAGCAAAGGAAAAGGTGTGAACTGGGCCCACGATTTCTGTGCTAAATGCAGGTGATGATTACATTGCCTAAAGCTGTTTACCTGTACTGACTACTCACTATTTGTTCTTGTCTTCTAGCAGCACTGACTCAAGTTGAGCCTCTCAACTTCCAGCAGATATGAAACTCAACTTACATGTTTTTGTTTCTGTTCAGTCATTCACACAATAGGCTCACACATTCCTATATCATATAACTCTAGCAGTACATCCTTAGCAGATCAAAGCAAAGTTTGGTAGGATGAAAACCAGACATTCTAGTGCAGTGGTTCTCAACCTGTGGGTTGGGACCCCTTTGGGGGTCGAACTACCCTTTCAGAGGGGTCACAACAAGTCTCCCGCCTTCCCACCCCATCCTCACCCGAGCTGCCCCGTCCCCGTGGTTGGGGGTCTCCACAGCATGCGGAACTGCATTAAGGGGTCACGGCATTAGGAAGGTTGAGAACCACTAGTGGATCTTGTCCCCACAGCCTGTGAGGAAGTGTTCTGCAAGCCACAACTGCTTTCATTCATAACCAATCAACATGCAATAGTGCAATAACTTACTGGCTTAAAAAGATGGGGTTCAGGAAAATATTTTGGATTTCTGTGAATCCAATATGGAGATATCATCAGGTGGTCACCAACAGGAATAACAAATTTCTGAAATGGGAGAGTGAAAATACAACATTTCAGTAAATCACAACTTTTAGCAAAAGTTTTTTGCTAAAGGCAAATGTTGCATGTTGCTAATAAAATGATAACTACATGAAGATTCTTTGCAAGACCTTAAATATCAAAAGGGGTGTTTTAATCTGCTGAGTGTTCCTGCACATTTTTTGTTTTGTTTTAAATATATTATGGTGCAGAAATAAAAATAAAAATGGTGACATAGTTTCTAAACAGAACAAGGCAGAACCACCAAATTTGTTAGGATTGCTCCTTATATACGTATTTCTCTGATACAGTTTCCATTGTTTAATATTAAGATTTTTTCTATGGCATTCATGTTTCTTACATCTTGGTTTATTAGAAATCTGACTAATAAATCGAATAAATAATAATAAAGGCTTCATCAAACACACTTTTGAAGAGAAGAAACGGCCATGAATTTGTCCCGGCTGCTTCTTGACCCAACGCCCCAGACCCCCCCGCTATGTGATTCACTTCCACTCTCGGGATGCTCTGTCCTCTTGATGTGACCTGAGACAGCTGTTTGTCCCACCAGGCCAATTCACTGCCACCTCAAGCAGATGGAGTCACAGCTTGCACCCACTGAAGGCTGTGCAATCACTGTAAAGCGCTACTGCCAGCCACCCCAGGGTGAACATAGGCCATGGAAGCTGAGTGACTTCGGACTAGTCACAGGTCTCACAGCCCCACCCCTCACAGGGTGTCTGTTGTGGGGAGAAGAACAGAAGCTTTGTCAGCTGCTTTGAGCCCCTTAAATGGGTGAGAAGAGCAGGGGAGAAAAGCCAACTCTTCTACTACTACTACTTAGTTTGAGAAATTCTGTGGAGATCCATAAGTATGAGTGTGGAGCCAGGCTGGACTGCTTACATACTAATACTCAAACTATGGAAAATAAACAGGGTGTGCTATAAATGAGGGTCCTTATTGCCCTGGGACTTATCATGTCTTGGAATAAGGACCTACCATCTGCGTTCTGGGGCAGACTATGGCAGGCCCAACCCAGAAACTGCTGTAGTCTACACTAGGGCTGTGCACAAATGACATTTTCTGGATTCAATTCGAATCAAATATCCGAAAATTCAAATCAGTTTGAATCTTTAAAATCCAAATGTATTCACATCCAGTTTGAATTGAATACATTTGAATCTATTTGTGTGAATTTTCAATTTGAACTTGCAAATGTCAACAACATTCGTATGTGCCCATATGCATCCATATGCATCCACACACATCCTGTATTTATCCCGAACGCATCCCATTTTCATCCCGTACGGATCCCTACAAATGCGATGGATGTGGGAAAGATGCTTACAGCCAAGTACGTATCGTGTAGGTATCCGTACGCATACAAATGTCCAAATAATCTGCACGAATAGATTAGAAAATTCAAAATTCATTTGAATGTTTAAATTTGAATTTATAGACATTCGATTTGAATTTGAATGTCCAAATTTGAATGAATTTGATTGAATTTTGAATGTTTTGAGTATTCATGCACATCCCTCATCTACACTATCATGTGGACAGCAGGTCCCTATTCTGAGATATAACCAAAATAAAGGCTAATGTAAAAAAGGCTAAGATGTGCTCTTGCCTACAGACAGGTAACTCAGAGGGTCCAACTTCACTCAGACAATCAAGGTGAAAAAGGCTTTGCCTATTTAATCTTGTCTCCTTCCTCAAAAGCAGGTAATGCCAATTCTGCCTGAAGAGGAGAGAGACAGACCACTGGGAGAAGTGGCTTTCTGAGTACAACAGCATTTCCTGGCTTGCGGCTGTGGCTACTGCAGTCATCCGTGTCTTTCCATCATCCTAAATTGGATATGCGTAGTCCAGCTGCATGGTTACGTGGCAGCATATTGGCCAGCACTGTACAAAGTCACGGTCCTTGAAAGCTGAGAAAGGGGAAACTTTGAACGACCTGCGCGGTAAGTGGCTGATGCAGCTCCAGCAGCCCTGGGGAAGGAGGAGAGGACTTAGAAGAGTGGAGGGAAATGGGGAGGAGAAATGCAGAGGGAGCGAGAAGTGGTGGGCATATAGGAGGCTGTAAGTCAGAGACGGGACTCGGAGGGAGTGTAGGTCAACATTTATGCAAGACAGGACAGCAGAGGAGTAGCGGGTAATGAGTGGTTGTATGGAGGAATGGCGGTGGGGCTGCAAAAGGACGTTGGGGCCTCGAGGAATGATGGGTTTGGGTGTGTTGGCTGCTACTTCCTATATGAACCTAAGTGTGATTTTTTAGTAATAGCCAGACTTCATGAGTTATGCTTATGACTTAAATTTAGCAATCAAATGATAAATCTCACTCCAAATATCAGAAAGAAAAGAAGAATCATACTATCCAGGGAAAATATCTTCTCAAAATCAAACTGAATCAAACTGGCTGTCCTATGAATACTGCAGAAGTTGAAATAAAATGCAATAATTCAAATTCAGTGCATTCATTTGTGAGATTATTTATGTGTACAAGAGTTAGAGCAAAGCCTTACTTGAACTTTTATTGGATTCACCACTTTCTTAACAATGGCACCCGGTGGCCTTAAACGTAGAGTTTCCAAAACACACCATTTAATAAAGGGGAATTTCTTAAGATCATCTGTAGTTATTTTGATGTTTTCATTATCTGAAAAAGGTACATACAATATTATCCAGTATCAGGCCTTAAAATATCTTTGTCTTTTGCCATAGCACAGAACTAATGAAAGAGCTCAGCTTCTAAAAGATGGAGTCAACATATAATTGGAGATGATGGAGACAAATCAAGAATACTAACTTTTCTGCCACCTTGGCTCCACTAAGTACCTAGCAAAACATTTATACTTTAGGTATGGTAGCACCGTCCTGACTTGTAATGCTTCAGCTGCATCCAATTCCTATTTACAGATTAATGTAAACTGGTTCCCAATATGATCCTTCATATATAAATATATACAGTATCAAAAACTTTTTTGCTCATTTCCAGTTTGTCTAAAACCTAAAGAAAATCTAGATTAGTTTTCCATCGAAGTTGGCTACAATATCAAGGTGATACGATTAAAGAATTAGAAAAAATTAAACCAAGAGCTTTGTATTGTGGTTTCAACTAAGCCTAACCCTATTTAAAAATGATGCTGTATTTACATTTGGTTTCATTTACCTGATTTGCCATAAACAGATTCAATCTCTTTCATAACATTTTTGTAAACAGGAGGGTTAGACAGAATAAATGCAAGTGTCCAGAATGTAGCCTGGAGAAAGACCAGAAGAAGTTGTGTATTAATAATAATAATAATAATAATAATAATAATAATAATAATAATAATAATAATAATAATAATAATAATAATAATAATAATAATAATAATAATAATAATAATAATAATAACAACAACAACAACAACAACAACATTTATTTATAACGCCCTTTCCACCAAAGGGCGGTACACGACACCAGTAAAAATTACACAGTACAGAACTCATTAAAACTAAAGCCCAGATTAAAAACCCCATATACAATAGCCTCCCACATAGTTTCGTTCCTTTAACTGATCCATAGATGAAAATTGGACAATCTATAGAATAGGGTCTAGCAAGTATTAAAAAGAAGTGTTTTCAGGCCCTTGCGGAATTTAGTTAGCTCCTTTTCTAATATACAATGGGACATGGTTATCCTTTCAAATTCATGGATACTGAATTTGACCACAAGTCTCTATGGCTCTCTATCATCTTCAGATCCGAAGCACCATTCTTCTCAATACAAGGTGCCAGGAAATGCAAGTGGGGACTGGCCTGTTGTACCCAGAGGCTTCTTGCGTGTGACTGTGGGAAATAGAAGACTAGACCGTACAAGCCTGGAGCATGAGCCAGCTAGATTCTTATCATTCAATGAATGGCTATACCATGTGAGAATGATCTACCCACATGTAAGATCCAACAGACTGAATTTCATATGATAAATATTGCACAATACATATGTCCATTCTGAATGGCCTGGTGGAATTGTGGGGGGGGGGAGCAGGATGGAACCATCTTGGGAACAGTCACAGTCTACAGAATAGCATCCAGCCTGAGGTAAGTCAGACACTGTCATTATATAAATTTAGGAGACTAGTTCAGATGCACATAGTTACCATGGCTTTTGACTGAGGAAACAGTTTTCCCTCCCTACTGGCTCCTCAGGCATTGTTAATTTCCTTAGCAGGTTCATTTAAAATTTGCTTTTATTACTCTAACCCACCCTAAAGCATTCAGGTATAGAATGGGATAAGAATACCAAAAAATAATGAAAATCAAGCATGCTTCCATGCCAGCATTATGGTATCTTTAAGGCAGGTGCAGTAGAGAACATGCCTCAGACCTACAGCCAAAATGCTACTCCCTTAATTGAGGGATTATTTTATTCAGAAAAGTGACCTACCAGAATTTTGCAGGAAAATATAAAGTTCAGTCTTGGCTCCAGCTGTCATGGTGCCGTCTTCCAGATTCTAGTGGCACACTAAACTCAATGTATCATTTTATTGCTAAACAACTTCACTCAGATCCACCCATAGATAGCACACATGAGGCAGGGAATAGCCAGTGATTGCACCACTACAGAAAATTTCAAACATGAGATGTGCAAAGGGCTGTTTGGCCCACACTATCATGGGGGAGCCCAGTGTGTGTGGAGCCTAACCCACATTTACTGGGCTCCTGGAAGGAGTTCTTATGTTTGTACATGTGGCATTCCCATGGTTCTGCATGCTGAAGCACCAATAGCTAAAGGAGAACAGTCAGCATCAGTTCCTCCATGCATATACTACTGCCTGGCTTTAAAGAAAACATTTTATCACCCTCTTACTCTGCATGCAGGATTGCAGCCACAACAGCTATTCCTGCATATAATTCTCCAACAGATTTTCTGCTAATCTTCCCTAATTCATGTCAGCAGAGTAAGCCTCAGATAAATCACTCAGGCACAAACACAGCAGACTGAGGCTGTGTCTTCATGGCAACCTTATCTCGGATTCAAAACGTTTTCAATCCTCAAAGTCCGCATGGCAGTTTGGCTTAACATGCTTTCCCCGTGTTAAACCACCCCAAAGTGTGGTGAACCTCAATCCTGATTTCAACAGGTCTCACTCCGGATCGTGCGCTTGAAACGTTTTACATTTTTTACTGTGTGGACAGTACCATTTTAAGGGATGAGAATCCATGTTTAGGGTTTCCCTCTACCAATAGTTTGCTTCCAAAGACAATGATTTCAGTGTAAAAATCCACTTAACAGTGATTGCTACACTGTAGCAATGGAACCACTTGACACCTTGATGGTTGGAATAACAATGTTGCAATTTTGCACAATTCTAGCTCTTTGGAGTTCTGACTTTAGAAAGGTAAAGGAAGGGAGGAAGGCAGCTGAATGTGAATGTTTAAAGCAAAGGGGCTTTAGTTGCCACTGCTGCTGTGTGCCCTGAGCAATGGGGAGAGGAGGGGAAAGAATTGCTGGCTGGCTGCCCACTGCCATTTTTCCCCCATCCATGGAAGCGGCAGCCACCCAGCCACACAGTTAGGTTCGGTGAAGGGGTCCCTTATGGGTGGCACGTCCATGCCAGGAGGAAGAGGGCAGGGCAGCCCCCAAAAGCGGCTTTTTAAAAGTAGCCACTTGAGTCCCACCTTGAGTCTCGTACCCCACATACAATCCTCAGAATCCAGATCCAACGCAATTAAGTTAAAAGTAATGGGAACAGGCAAATTCGCGTTTGCATCCGGTTCTATAATTTCGGTTTAGGGAAAACGAAATAAGCTTGCTATGGGGATTCGCCCTGGAACAGCTTGAAGATCCAAATCAGAGAGTCAGAATTGCTTGGTTAGAGTAAACAGCATAACAAAATAAACAATCAATATACATGCTGAATGATTATATGCCAGGATATATATATGGATAGAGGATATGTGAATATCAGAAAGAATGAGAGAGAATGAATACGCGTGCATGAGTGAATAGATACATTTCTCTTCCCAACGTCACAGGGCTTCTCATGCCCAATTGTGTTGCGAGGTTTGCTTCTGAAGTCAGGCTGACCCTTTCTCAGGAGCTAAACAGATTCCCATAACATCAGTGGACACAAGCCGTCATGTTTAGACTACTTAACAAAATAACAGCAGAATAGAATGACGGCATGTGCTGATAATGTTTCTCAGCAAACTCTGGCCTTGAGGCCTAGCGTGTGATTTCTGTTCCTGCACAACATGTTATGCTGTAAATTCAGACTATTGAAGGAAACTTACAGGAATTGCATTTGCTTGAGACGCCCAGAGCAGTAAGAGACTATAGTTTGCACTGTAGTCCTTTCCTTGCAAGGTTTCCAGAATGTACTGCAGTAATGTCTGTCAAAGAACACAAATTAACACATCAGCAAAACAAAGACCAATGCTTTTTAATTTATTCATCAATGATCTAGAAGAAGGGGTACATAGTAAAATAGCAAAGTTTGCTGATTATACTAAATTATTTAGGGTAGTAAAATCCGAAAGAGATTGCCAAGAGCTCCAGAGGGATCTCTTAGCATTGGGTGAGTGGGCAACCAAGCGGCAAATGTGCTTTAATCTTAACAAGTGCAAAGTAATGCACATTGGGGCCAAGAATCCAAATTACGTCTATAAACTGATGGGGTCTGAGCTTTCTTCAACACACCAGGAAAGGGATCTCGGGGTTTTGGTGGACAGTTCAATGAAGGTGTCAACCCAGTGTGCAGCAGCAGCGAAAAAAGCAAATTCAATGCTGGGAATAATTAGGAAGGGAATAGAAAATAAGTCAGCAAGTGTCATTTTGTCCCTTTATAAATCTCTGGTGAGGCCACATTTGGAATATTGTGTACAATTCTGGTCACCACACCTCAAAAAGGATATTGTGGAACTAGAGAAGGTGCAGAGAAGGGCAACCAGAATGATTAAGGGTCTGGAACACCTCCCTTATGAAACCAGGCTGCAATGTCTAGGCCTCTTCAGTCTGGAGAGACGGCTGATTGAAGTACCATATTTTCCGGTGTATAAGACGACTGGGCGTATAAGACAACCCCCAACATTCCAGTTAAAATATAGAGTTTGGGATATACTTGACGTATAAGAAGACAACACCCGGCGTATAAGACAACCCCCGACTTTTGAGAAGATTTTCCTGGGTTAAAACATAGTCTTATGCGCCAGAAAATACAGTATATAAAATTATGCACGGTATAGAAAAGGTGGATAGAGAAAATTTCTTTTGTCTATCGCACAATACTACAACCAGGGGGCATCTATGAAGCTGATGGGTAGGAGAGTAAGGTCTGACAGGGAGAAGTATTTCTTCACCCAGAGGGTCATCGGCTTATGGAATGTGCTGCCGGAAGAGGTGGTGACAGCTACCAGTCTAGATGGCTTTAAGGTAGGGTTAGACAAATTTATGGATGACAGATGTATCAATGGCTACTAGAACGAATGCCTAGATGCATCTTTCAGGCTGTGGGGGTGGGGGGAAGGAACTGGGGCGCTTCTAAGGCCATCTGCTGAGACTCAAGAGCAGGAGAAGTTTTGTCCTTGTCTCTGCTTGAGATGCCCATGAGCATTTGGTGGGCCACTGTGTGCGACAGGATGCTGGACTAGATAGGCTGTGGCCTGATCCAGCAAGGCTGTTCTTATGTTCTTATGTAGTTAGGTTCACAGAGCCACCAAAGGTCGGTTGTGAACTCAGACTTTGGCTACATGCAGCAGCCAAGTAAGGGCTCCTAGCAAGAGCACACAGGCTTTGGCACCTCCATGCCAGCACCCCCGTTATTCTTGGAGCCCATCTCAAAGGGGCAGAGAGCAGCCTCAGAGGTTACTTCATGCAGAACCCAAAAAACAACCCAGAGCCCCTTTGCATCATTTTCTGGCCCTGACTCTGTCATCTGCAGCAGAAACAACTTGCCTTGCTTGTTTTCTCCCAGCATGATTATACACTGGCCAGAAAATGGCCAATTTCTGTGATTTCCCCCCTCCCCCATCCTTTGCTTAATTACATGGAAGCCTTAGAGCCTTCATAGCCAAAGTCCCACAGCCTCCAAAGATTCGGCCCATTTCCAAAGCCTGGAAGGCCAGGAGACTGGATTGTGCACATTGTCCAGTCTAGGGTCACCATATCCTGCCATACAGGCCACCCTTTTCAAGCCATGCAGAGGCCACATTTTTTGTGCCAATCTACTTAACTATAGCCACTGCCTGAGGGTCATTTTTAGTTTTAATTGGTTTTACTCTTGTACCTGGATCTCATCTCCAGTTTTCATGGAATTTTTAGTTCCTGGCAAAATACATCTTGCCTTTCCTACTCTTCATGAAGAATGATACTTTCTAGGAATTTCCCAGTAAGGCTGTTGGGGAGCAAAGCGTGTTGCTCTGGCCGGGGCTGCATGTTGACATGGCCTAAAACTCAGGATTGTCTCAGGACTCTATTGGGTTTACCACCACACTTACCTGGGACAATCCCAACACCACCCTGGGATAGAGGGGTAAAATCCTGACATATTCCGGGGAAATCAGTCACCAATCTAGGTTCTCCCGAAATAGTGAGATGGCTTATCTCATCTGGATGCTTGCTCCCAGAATCCTTCTCGACAAAAATGTCCGCTGTGCATGTACAAGAGTGAAACTGGCCCCAAACGCCCACTATAAACCACGGAGGCTGGGACTTGTGCACTCTGGAGCACTGTGTCATTGAAATACCCAGAAGTGCCCATCACACTGTCATGGGAATAGCACCAGGTTTTGCCCTGCTGGATCAGCAAGAGGTAACTGTGGGATCTAAGCAAGATTCTGCATTTTCCCCTTGCTGTCTGGAGGCCTTGTGTAACTGATGGCCATGAGGTCTGTTTACTACTACAAAACCTTTCTGGAGTTCTTCACCCAAAATCTTTCTTCCTTGCAGGACTTCTGAAAAATTACACATGAATAGACAAACCTGTGCAGTGATACGAATATCCTAGGCAAGGCTGGCAAGACTGTAAGACATCATGACGAGCTACTGAAAGCATGGATGGAGCCTGTCCACAAGCTCCCAGCCTAAAAATCACTGAGCTGCTGAGAGGGAATGTTTTAAATATGCTGCAGTGGAAAACAACCTCTTTGGCTGCTGTTTAGTTTGCCTGAGGCAGAGGTGAGCAATGACAAGTGGTTCCAGAACTCATCAGCCTCAAATAGCACGGGCAATGGTGACAGCTGAAGGGACCTGTATTAAATAGCACAAAGGGTGCATCCCCATGAAGGAATTTTAGTCCGATCCAAGTACTGTTTGGACTATTATTATTATTATTATTATAGTTTATTTCTAAAGCGCTGTACATGTACTCAGCGCTGTACAATATTATATTAATCTTAGGCTATTTTTGGGGACGATTTTTAATCCGGATTGAGTTCTTGTCAATTAATCTGAATATAGCCGTCCCCATGCAGCTTTTTTAGTCCTGGTTTTGGGGCTATTTTTAAACGTAAAAAACAGAGCTTTTAATCACGGTGCAAACACTGACTGCAATAAAAGCAGAAAAATGGAAGTTTTAAATGAAAAAAAATAAATTCTAGCCACAGGTACTTTCTTTTTCACACCTTTCACCTCTCCCTTTTGAGATTACCGGTAAAAGTGCACTCATTCACATCTGCGAGGCAACATAAAAACAGGGCTTTTAAATCTCCCACCCCATGCAATCCCTGCCGGCAATAAAAGCCGCAAATGTGAAGGGAGCTACTTCCTTTTTCACACCTCTCCCTTTTGCGATTATAGGCAAATGAGTGCGATAAAATCTATCATTTCAAGGGTTCCTAAGCTTCTGTCCTTTTCAAAAGATGTGTTTCCAGCAAAAATGGGAAACTGAGTGAATGTCGATTTCAAAATGTTTTAAAAGCCCCTTTAAATAAAAAATAAATAAATAAAAGCCCCTTATCCCCCCTTTCTGCCTTTTTCATACCATACAGAGCTTTTGTGAGCATGACAAAGGAGGAGGGAGCTTTACACCTGTAAAAAGCCACCCACAGCTGGCTGCCGTTGGCCAGAATGCTAGACCTCCACCCCAAATAGCTTGGTAATGTCTCCATGTGGGGGGAAATGAGCAGACTCGGCTCCAAAAAGGAGACTGAATCCTATTTTCATCAGGATTTTTTCCCTCCAGATTTAGGCAGGATAATCCTCATAAAATACAGGAATAAGGAATTTGCATTTATTTATTTATTTATTTATTTATTTATTTATTTATTTATTTATTTATTTATTTATTTATTTATTTATTTATTTATTTATTTATTTATTTCCCGCCCCATACCCGAGGGTCTCTGGGCGGCTTACAACAATTAAGAACAAGCACACTAAAAATTGTATCACACAATAATAAAACCAGCGTAAGATTTAGAAACCAACATGATAATAAGAATAAGAATAAAAACAATACAAAAACAGTTTAAAACAGTGGTGTTTGGAAGGAGGGAAGAATAAAGAGCATTTAGCCAAAGGCCTGAGTGAAGAGGTGCGTCTTTACCGCCTTTCTGAATGTAAACAAAGAAGGGGCCTGACGCACCTCCAAGGGGAGACCATTCCATAGCCTGGGGGCCACTACTGAGAAGGCCCTCTCCCGGGTGCCCACCCGCCTAACCTCTGAAGGCGGTGGGACAACCAGGAGGGCCTCTCCTGCAGATCTTAAGACATGGGCAGGTTTATATGGGAGAAGGCGCTCCTTTATATATCTGGGGCCCAAGTCATTTAGGGCCTTATAAGTCAGAGTTAGCACCTTGAATTGGGCTCGGAAATGAACTGGCAGCCAGTGCAGTTCTTTTAGAACCGGTGTGATATGCGTCCGGTTAGCTGTACCGGTCAGCACTCGGGCAGCTGCATTTTGCACTAGCTGCAACTTCCGAACCCAGTGCATGGGGACACTGGGTGCCAAATTCGGATTTGATTTGCATTAATTACTTGACAATTAATTACTTAATTGATCACAGCCTTTTAATTCCACTCTAATGCCTTTTAAATTAGTGAAAGTAAAGGGAGCATTGCCTAGCCATCTTCTATATAGTAACTATGTATACTGTACTATAAATATAGTAGCTTACCTTAGAATCACCATCTGAAAGATGTAACACAACTTTTTCAAAATGTTTAATGAGCCACTTTTTTGATTGGGACCATTTCCTAGGAGGGATAAATAAATCACTGAAATGCATTTGATAATATCTCCTAGAAAGTAATTTAAAAGTAATTTGAGTTTTTTAAAAATGTAATTACTGAGAACTATTGAGCTGCAGAAATTCAAACCACAATATTCGGAATGAGAAAATGACTCTTTGTTAGGGTTAGGGTTACACAGGGAAGCAGGGCACCTTACACCAGCCCAATTTCTAAGAATTGTGGTTGCACCCAGACATCTGTGGTGGAACAGGCAAATGACCAGAGACCTATTTGCATTAGGGCCTCTGGAGAAGAATTAGGCCAGCCCTGGAACAGAACATTCCCTCTGCTGGCCAGGCAGTTCCATCCAGAACTGTCCTGGCTCATCTTAGGGAGGCCTAATGCGGTCAGAGTGCTCCACACCCATCCCCAGCTGTCTCAGAGCTGTCTGGCAAGAAGAGCATTCACATGCAGGTTGGCAGCCCCTTTCTGGGGAGGGGCGAGACCGGGACAGCGCTGCCCCAGTGTTTTGTGGGCTCTCGCCAGCCCAATCAGCCCACCCCCACTCAGGGATCTGCGCCGCACCCCAACCCCGTGCATGCAACTGACCTCTTTGAAGGTCGGGTTTGAACTGGCAGCCTGCATGGGTGGGGCTTGCCAAGTTTGGTCCATGGTGTTCTGCGACTGGCCCACTACGCTCTCCTGCGCACAAAGCCTGGTTTGAACCCGGCGCACAGGGCTGGAGGTTGGCATGACCCCCTAGGTGGGGGTGGGCCCCAGGGGGTCCCCACGGGCTCCTGCTGGCACAATTGAGCATGCCAGAGCCCATGGGATCCCAAGATGGGCCTGCCAGCAAGTGGGCCAATACGGCCCAACAGCAGCAGGCCTGGACAGGGTGTCCTGCCCCCGTGGCAGCCTTTTTGGGCTGGGACATGCAGGGATGGTTGCCCCATTTGCCCCTTGACCAGTAAGGGATGTGTGGGAACACGTCCCTTACCGGCCAAAGTGTGAATGGGGAATCCGTCCTGGCATGTCCCAGCCTAAGTGTGCTACAGCCATCCGGCTGTAGTGCAAAAAGGCCTCACATATCAGATACGTTGGCCTTCTGCTCCTTTCTCTGAAAGGCATGACCTTTTGGTAAACCACTTTTAAATACTCCAAGGTCACCTCTTTGAATGAGTCATCATAGGGGGCAACTGAACTTGCCTATATACTCATACCAACTCTTTGCCTGGAATATTGGGCAGTATATCAGGCACATGGTCTGACTTCTGATGTTTCTGACTTCTGATTCGTTTGGATGGAGCCTGTGTGGGAAAACTCCATGATGCAATACAAATGTTGTCTTCAGTTCCCACAATCTGCCACCACGCAACTGAGGCCTGAGGGAAGTTTCCTCTGCAGCCGTGTGGCTTTTACACTGCAAGACATGAGTTCAGACCACCCTTCAAGCTATGTTTGACATACACCTCCAACGTTATGATCACCCAGGTTTGTTTGTTTATCTGAGTGATCCTGATGGTGCCAAATACCTTTGTTGCCTTTCATTTTGTGCTCCAAAAGCACAGGCCGAGCTGCTCTGAGATAAGCCCTTTCAAAAGCATCTTCTAGATGGTCTGTAAGTACGGGCAGGGAATCCACACCCGTAGTAGGACACAAGACTTATTAGGGACATCATCATTATTCCTTACTTATGGGTTTCCCCTCTCTAGTCACTTTGGCGGAGGGAAAGGTGAGCAACAAGGATCCGCCAGCTATTGTTCTCTGGTGTTCATTCAAACCACTGGAAAGGAGTAGGATTCACGCAATGGTCAAGGTTGCTGTGGAAAGCCCTGAGAATAGTGCTACTAATGAGCAACGCTTCATAAAGTAGTGTGTTCTTCATATGCCTGCAAAAAGGAACTTTTAGTCTTCAACTATGTTTGCAGCAGGCGATGTATTCCAAAACACTGGAAATGGCCATGAAGATCTGTGATTTCCAGAGTTCCCAAAAACATAACCATGCTCTTCAGACCTAAGAAAGCATGAAAAATTAATTCTGCACACGTGGTAATGGTTGGGTGGTGGTAGCCAGAGCTCTCAGGGCGCAGGGCACAGAGTCTCTGCATTCTTTGAGCAGGCCCGTGGCACACAAGGGTGTAGGGCCGTGAGACAGTTACACCCTTAGAGCACCATCACAGTGTCACAACAACCCCATAGGAACTTATTATCAAAGAAACTCCCCTCCTTCTACCCTGAATTTCCTCGGCTTGCTTTTATTGCGAGCGTGCAGGTAGAAAGGAAAACTAACAAGCTGTGATTTTGCAGCTGGTCACTTTGACACACTCTCTGGAGTCTTCTTGTAAACAGAGGCTCTATTAAGGCACTGACTCCAGGAAAACCCACATGAAAATTAAGCTCACTGAACATAATTCATTATATATATCTGAAACAAGCTTCAACTGAAAATGAGAGCCTGTCTTTGTCTTTGAAGATGATCCCCCTCTTCTACTTTGCTCTTACTGGAATAAATAAGCCCACTCCCCGCCCCCCTGTGGTAGATTTATCACGGTTGCATGCAAGACGATTTTAGATGGCAGTGAGAAAACATTTTAAATGAATTCAATTAAGGAACAAAAGTAAGTCAATTTACATTTTAAGTTGCAGGTATGGCAAAACCATTAGGGTGGTACAAGAAAGACTGGCATTTGGGAAACACCACAGAACAGAGATGGTATTCATAAAAGCACCAGAAATCTTTGGACATGATGGCCAAAATATGAACTTTACCATAAATCTATATAATGCTATTATACCATCAGGTACCTTATGATGATTGCTGGTGCAGCAATGGTTGAAGATCTTCCTCATATCTTGTTTACCTGTCTCTTGTGTTCTTCAATAAGAACAGCTTGTTTGGGCCCCTTTTACAAAATGTCCCACTGGAATGTGGAACATAAGTTGACTCACCTTCTGCAGGGAGAAAACGTCCAGGTGACCTATAGGTGGCCTTGTTTTTTGTTAAGGCTGCTCGACTTAGGAAATCATTCATTGAGTTGAATGGGGAGTCATGTAAGGGTGATGAGGACAAATAATGGTGTTATCTCTATTTTTTTATACTTGATGTTTTTTATCATGTTATCTTTTGTAAACTTGATATGGTCAAATGGATAATCAATAAAGTTTATCCATCCATCCATTCATTATATAATGCTATTAAACAGAAACACTAATATTTTACTTCATAAAACATTCAGGAAGCTGGGTAGCATATTCAAAATCTTCATCAAAATTCTGAAAATACTCCTTGAATTCCTTGATGTGATCTTTTCTTGCCAGAAATGTGTCTTTTCCAAATAGGACGTTCACAGACGCCGGGAACACAATACTCCTGCAAGAGAAGGGAAAAAATAGTCGTAGACCAAAGGAAAATAACGTGAAGATAACTTGGACTAGCTCTGAATAAGCCCACTGTTGCCAAAGGGCCATGCAGAACGCCTCCATGGAGGCAGCAGAGGGAGGGACAGTATCTGACTGGAGCCAGTAAAGGAAAGCGCCTCTGAGGACCCTTTGAGGAAGCTTGAAGAAGGGTCTGAGGAGGGGCTCTGTGCACCCCAGGCTGCCCTTCCCCTCTCCTGAACATTCTATACCAGGAAAGGCCTAGAGAAAACTTGGGAACCTCTGAGGCGCCCCTTTGTTACATGGTTTTAAGCCTGCCTTGAACGTAGCTTCTAGGTACATTATGACTGCATTCACACCTAAATTTTAATTCAGCCTCAATCTACATTCAGAATGAGAGAACATATCAGTAAAGTTGTTTTCTTTTGGCATTATCTGACCCAGAAAATCTACCTTTGGATTGGATGATGTGGACAGAAAAAGACTGGTCACTTTGCTGTTGTGTTCTTTCATGGTGAAGGTGGACTGAAGCTGGAGCAAAATCTAGGTGGTGAATGCAGCCAGTATGTAAGTACATACTCTGAATATATAATGAGCTCCAAAAGAGACAGCATTTGGGGCCTAGGCCAGCACCTAGGCAATTGTACAACTTGTAACTGATAGATAACTGCCAACTAGCTGAGCACATAAAACCGTAGAACAAACCTGAGACCTTCGGGTATATAGTAGGGCGGGACAGAAATACAAATAAATAAATAAATAAATAAATAAATAAATAAATGGGGAGATGGTCTGATGGCGATTGCTCAGTGCCTATATGAAGGGTTAATAACAGATAAGAGATTTGCAACAGTGATATGCGTTAAAGAGCCGAAAGTTGTTGTTTAGAAGCAATATGGTAATGGCTGTGTTAGGAGAACTATGGTAATGAAATGCAATGTTGGAAAGTGCTGATATGCAGGAATTTTATGACATGCGTATTGTAACTTAGGATAATGCTCTGCCTTCCTATAAAAGCTGTCTTTTCTGTGACTCCATGGGGCAGTTTCTGCAGTCTGTGATTCTATGGTGCAGTTTGGAGAACTAATTCCTCTGCTACCACTTGCATGCAAATAAAGACTCTCTTTCTGGAAGATTCCTTTGGGCACTGATTCCTTGCGTAGCGCGTAGTGCGTAATTTGACCATAACATTTGGTGAGCCAGCAGCCAGGAGAACGCAGGAAAATGCACGCAACGCTAGAAGAAGGCCCTGCTACCAAGGAACAGCACCCTGTCACCATTACAGCTTCTTAGCCTCAAAAGACTGACAGAGCGGAAGTGCACAGTCGTCCTGCCATCGTTTGTGACCTGAAAAGCAGTGTGAGAAGCAGCGTGGGAACGAAGGAACTGAGAGACAAGTCCAAGCAACAAGCCAGCCGCTGGTTGGTTTGAAATGCAGATCTGCCTAAGTCTAAAGCCTCTAGAAGTCTAAAGCCTCTAGAAGTCTAAAGCCTCTAGAAGTCTGAAGTCTGCTGATGCCTAGGTTTTCTGAGCCCTTCTTGCTACATACAGCCCTGATCAGGCGAGTACAAAGAACAGGTAATCTGACTGGTCTTGGAGACCAGTGTTCTGTGAGCGAGTGTGAACTCTATCTGGGTGGGAACCGGGAGGAGGTTTTCCTAGTTTTGTTTGTGTGCATGAGAGTGGATGAATTTGATTGAGGCCTGAGGTTTCTCGTTGCTACTGTGAGGTCCAGGGCGCGAGGCCAGGTCGATGCATATGGTGTTTAACCCCTTCTCGTAATCCTCCTCAGGTGGACCCCATTTACCACCTGATGCCCCAAATTCCCGTAATTGTGTCTTGTTTTCTTCTTACTGTCTTTTGTTAGAGATAGCAAGATGGGAGAGGGAAGTCGAAATTAGAGAGAAAATTAGACCCCAAAGCGACAAGATCAGAAATAGGCCCTGCAAGCCCCAAGCAAAGTCCCTTAGACATCGCTCTGTGGCATTTTGGAGACTATTTTGATCAAGAAATGTGTTCCCAAACAGTTTTGAAGACAAAATGTCAGTTTCACTGGCCAACCTTCTCAAATTGGCCTAGAGAAGGAACCCTGCACAGCCAAACTATCCTTGAGCTTCAAAAGTTCCTTAAAGACAGCAAAGACAGCCGCTGTTTGCCCGATGATTTGCTCTATGCAGAGGCTTGGCTTGAACTGAGTAAAAATATGCCCCAAGCCCCTTGTGAACAGTCACCGCCTTTTGCCAGCCGAGCAGCTAAGTCATCTAAAGAGAGTCCTCTAGAACAGCCATCTTCTTCTGTACAGGCCCCTTCTGGGCTGCCACCACCCCCTCCTTGAGAGGAAAAGCCAAAAAAGTTTTAAAAGGCACCAAACAGCCACCGCAACCCCCCTCTTCCAGAACGGCCTCTTCTCCCCCTCCCAAGAGAGATAAGGGAGAAAGGGATGAGACTGCTGGCAAGACGCCAGTGTGGCCTAGCAACAGAGACATTGAGGGCGAATCTTCACGGCATGCGTTATTTCGGTTTAAAGAATTCGAAATAAAAGAACCGGAACAAAGCTGTCCCCACGACTTGCAAGTTGATCCAGTTCCAATTGCAGCCTTAACGCGGGATCAATACTCGGAGTCCACATGGCAGCATTGTCCTCCCGCCCACTGCCCACCCTCTCTCTGTGATTGGTTTTCCCTGGCAGGATCCCACCCTCCCTTCCCTGTGAGTCATGCAAGCTTTTTTGCCTCTTTGTTCTGATCAGCTGTCATTGGGACGCCCCCTGCCCCAGTCCCTCTGGCGCACTCAGCTCCGCCGGGGACCCCCTGCCCGATCCGGCACCTTCTCTCCCCTCCCTTCCCCTTCTCAGCAGCAGCAGCAGCACCGCCGCACCGTGGTGCCCCAGAGGCTCCCCGAGAAGGGCTTGTCCGATGCCGTCTCTCCTCCTCCTCCTGCAGTCGCGCATCAGCAAGCGGCCCCTCCGCCGCCCTTCCCTTCTCCTCCGCCCAGCGGACAGGCCAGCCCACCTGGCGCGGCGCCATGCGCCCGTCTCGCCTCCAAGCAGTCCGCTTCTCACCCCTCCGTTCTCATCCTTCCACTGCAGCGTTACACTGTAGCGAGGGAACCAGCTCTTAACGTTGTAAATTTCCACAATTTCAAAACTACAGACCTTTAGAAAGTGAAAGGAAGTAATACAGCTGAGATTCTGTATCAAAGGACCGGGGCTTTAAACATTAAAGAGGCATAGGGTGGCTGTGGTGGGGTGTCATTCATTCATATTTTTATCCCACTCTATACACAAGGGTCTCAGTGCGGGTCACAACACATTGGTTTTAATGTGTTCATATTAAACATATTAAAGCCATAACTTTGCCTGAACGTGGGGAGGAAAAAGCTGTTTCTTTAGTCCACCCTCAGAGCAAGAAAACATGAGCAAAGTGACCAGTAATTTTCTTTCCACATTATCTCTCCCAGAGGTGAATTTTACCCTAAAAGAAAACAGCTTGCCACTTTGCTGATATATTCTCTCACTCTGAAAGTGGACTGAAAGGGGATTAAACCATAGGTGTGACCACAGCCTCACCCTTAAGGGGGCTCAAAGCAGCTGACAAACCTTCTGTAATCACCTGTTAAAGGGGACTCAAAGCAGCTGACAAATCTGTTATCAGCCATTTAAGGGGACTCACAGCAGCTGACAAAGAAAATGAATGGTCACTTTGCTGATGCGTTCTCTCGCTCTGAAAGTGGACTGAAGCTGGATTCAACCTGAGGTGTGACCATGGCCAGAGAGAAAGATGCCCCAGAGGTCAGAGATTTTTGGTGGATCGGGGGCGGGGTGCTGTTCAGGACATAGAGAAAGTTGCCTGGCAGGGAGGGACTGATCTGCCTCCAGGCTGCAAAAGCTTTGGATTGTGTTTTTCCAGCCCTGCATCCTTCAGAGGGACTGGACTGGCTGGGAAAGGAAAGTTCCCCGAGGACTCCAGGGCTTTCCTTTCCTTTCCCTTAAAGTTCAGAACTTAGGCGATTCCGAAGATGTCTGGATCCCTCTTTCCCACCCCTGCTTCCCTGGCGCCGAGAGGCTGGGCTGGAGGGGACCAAGGGGCTTCTCCTTTGCCTCACAGGGCACACAGCAGCCGCAGCAGCAACTCAAAACCCCTTCATAGCCTCAGCTTTTAAAATACAAGCTCCAGGGCTTTCTTTTCTTTTCCCTTTTTAGAGTTCAGAACTTGCACAAAACTGCAACATTGTTATTAAGCTACATCGCTACAGTGTCGCTTTGGAGGTAGTCGCTGTTTGGAGGCTGGATTCTTTCAATGAAATCATTTGAAAGCAAGCTATTGGGGAAGGGAATCCTAAACATGACGTGCCTACAATACGGAGAGCCCATTGGTTACAGATCTCTGCTGAGCTCTCACAGCCCCACCCACCTCACAGGGTGTCTGTTGTGGGGAGAAAAACAGAAAGTTTGTCAGCTGCTTTGAGTCCCCTTAAATTGGGGTGAGAAGTGGGGCAGAAAAGCCAACTCTTCTTCTTCCTCCATGAAACCAGATGGGTGACCTTGGGCTAATGACAGCTCCCTTCTGAGCTCTCACTGGGTGTTCTGTTGTGGGGAGAAGAACAGAAGGTTTGTCAGCTGCTTTGAGTCCCCTTCAATAAGTGAGAAAAGCAGGGTAGAAAAGCCAACTCTTCTTCCTCCATGAAACCAGATGGGTGACCTTGGGCTAGTGACAGCTCCCTTCTGAGCTCTCACTGGGTGTTCTGTTGTGGGGAGAAGAACAGAAGGTTTGTCAGCTGCTTTGAGTCCCCTTCAATAAGTGAGAAAAGCAGGGTAGAAAAGCCAACTCTTCTTCCTCCATGAAACCAGATGGGTGACCTTGGGCTAGTGACAGCTCCCTTCTGAGCTCTCACTGGGTGTTCTGTTGTGGGGAGAAGAACAGAAGGTTTGTCAGCTGCTTTGAGTCCCCTTCAATAAGTGAGAAAAGCAGGGTAGAAAAGCCAACTCTTCTTCCTCCATGAAACCAGATGGGTGACCTTGGGCTAGTGACAGCTCCCTTCTGAGCTCTCACTGGGTGTTCTGTTGTGGGGAGAAGAACAGAATGTTTGTCAGCTGCTTTGAGTCCCCTTCAATAAGTGAGAAAAGCAGGGTAGAAAAGCCAACTCTTCTTCCTCCATGAAACCAGATGGGTGACCTTGGGCTAGTGACAGCTCCCTTCTGAGCTCTCACTGGGTGTTCTGTTGTGGGGAGAAGAACAGAAGGTTTGTCAGCTGCTTTGAGTCCCCTTCAATAAGTGAGAAAAGCAGGGTAGAAAAGCCAACTCTTCTTCCTCCATGAAACCAGATGGGTAACCTTGGGCTAGTCACAGCTCCCTTCTGAGCTCTCACAGCTGCCCCCCACCTCACAGGGACCGAAGCTGGATTAAAACCTTGAGAGAACACATCAGCAAAGTGACCAGTAGTTTTCTTTCCACATTATCTAGTCTAAAGGTGGATTTTCTGAGTTATTAACCCTGAAAGAAAACCAGCTTGTCAGTTTGCTGGTGTATTCTCTCACTCTGAAAGTGAACTGAAACTGGATTAAACCTTAGGTGTGACCACAGGCAGAGGCAAAGTAGCCTCTGAAAGGGGCTCAAAGCGGCTGACAAACCTTCTGTTCTCACCCTTCAGGGGACTCAAAGCGGCTGACAAGCCTTCTCACCCTTAAGGGGGCTCAAAGCGACTGACGAACCGGTTCTCACCCTTAAGGGGGCTCAAAGCGGCTGACAAACCTGCCGTTCACCCCTCGTACTGCTGGATAAGCCCCACGCTGAATCAATCCCGCTGCTCCTGCTCCTGCAACACGGGCAGCGGCAGTGGAGCATCTTCCTTCGGCTGGAGGAGGCCGATCAATCATGCGCAGGAGCAGCAGCAATGGCAAAGAAGGGGGGAGGAGGGCCACAGCTTTTAAAATACAGGCTCCAGGGCTTTCCTTTCCCTGTTTTAAAGTTCAGAACCTTCAAAGACCTGAAATTGCACAAAACTGCAACATTGTTTTTAAGGTGTGAAGTGCCTAGATTGATACAGTGTAGCTTTAAGGACTGGAGGTTTATAGTGGGTGTTTGAGGGTGGATTTTTTCAATGAAGGAAACCCTAAACATGACGTGCTTCTAATACGTACAGCCATTGGTTACAGTGCGATTGGGGGCGGGACAGCCTTAACACGGAATCTTATCCCGGAACGATACTGTCCACACAGTAAAAAATTAAACACGTGTCAAGGGCATGTTCCAGAGTGAGACCTGTTGAGATCAGGATTTATTTCAAATCGGGATAACGTCGTTTAACACGGAAATACCGTATTAAGCCGAAGTGCCGTCTAAACTGCCCGAACTCAAAACATTTTGAATTTGAGATAACGACGTCGTAGGGATGTGGCCTGAGAGAGAAGTAGTTGGCCTTGAAGGAAAAGTTGCTCCGAGCATCTTGCTCAGTGAAAGTCTGACAGAGACAGAGAAAGTTCAGCAGTTATGCTGGAATTTGGAAGGAGTTATTGAATTGAGGCCTAAAGCAACAGAAAGAGCCACCGAGAGGAGCAGGCAAAATCCCACTACACCCCCCAAAGTTCCTGGTGATGAGAACAAAGACACAGTCAGCTTGAGCAGAGGGGAGGAGGCAGCGAAAGGGGGGAGAAAAGAGCAACAAGAGCAGAAGGAATGGGAGGGGCTGAAAGAGGAGCTGAAAGTGGAGCAGGAGGAGGAACCAGAAGCAGGAAGAGCTGACCAGCAACAGCAGGAGCATGGCAGGCTACGTAGTCATGATGTGATGAGCCAAGGCTGCATCCCCTTTCCCATGAGAATTGAGGGAGAAGATGTTGCTACTCCAGCTGAGGGACAGGAGCCAGAGTGCAGCTTTATCTCTGGTGCCTTGGACATTGAGCCAAACCAGATCTGGCCTAGCTCTAGATGGTATTTTTTTTATGGAGATTGCTACTGGAATCATGCCAAGCAAACAGCAAACCATTGTAGAGGCAGAGCCACAGTTTGAGGCCTACTTAGGGCAGAGACAAACAGTGGAAGAAATCCCGAATGAAACCAGGGAAAGCAGAGAGGCAGAGAGTCCCACAACAGCCCTGCAAGGCAAACTGTGCCAGGCTAAGAAAGTTGTAGAAGAGGAGAAGCCTTTTGCTGCAGAAACACAGGCCAAGAGTCAGTGCAAGTCACAGACTCAGACTGATTTCAGCCAGTTGAGCTTTGAGGAGTTGGCTCCTTACATCTCAATGGAAGACCAGCTGATACAGCCCAGGCTTAACAGCCAGCCTATGCCTCCTTCACTAAACCAATCAAACAGAGACATGAACACAGGCCAAAAGACTCTGCCACCAGCATACCCAAGTCAGTTATGCTGTCAGGCCAGCATTCCACCCCAGAAGAATAGGGAGTGGCCAAACTCACTGGCTGCCTGATCGGCCTTTACGCTGGAGAAGCGAGTGTCCTGAGCCGTTAGAAGGAATCCAACCGAAAGCCGACCTAGAGAAGGATAAGGGGAAGCACCAGGAGACTATCTATTTGCCTGCCTCCACCCTTCCAGAGATGCAAAGAAGGCCCAATCTAGCCAGAGGTGCCTCTACAGCCAATCCAGCTGCCCTCCGAGAGATGCAAGTGCCAGAAAGAGGTCAGGTGGTCTAATACCGCTGCCTGCCAAGGCCTAACTGCACCAGGAGGCCAGCGGGCTAACTAACACCCAGAGCCCATTCTGGAGATTGAATCAAGGGACACACGAACCAGAGACTTAGACCTAAGAACCCAGAGATCGATTTTGACACAACCAATAGGCCATTAATCTGGAAAAAGTTGGAGCAGTCCAAAATGGCATCAAAGTGATCAAGCATGAAGTAATTGCCCAGTACCCCTTATTGAGAGAGACTGTGAAGAATGCAAGCCAGCCCAGGATATCCCTCTCAAAGATGGAATTAGCCCCTCACTGCCACAGTACACAGTCTAAGTGAAGCCATAACGCCTACCCAGATACAAGAGGGAGCCAAAAAGCCCAGATTTGCCCACAGAGAGTGGAGTATCCATGAGGACACCAGAGAAATTAGCATCAGCCACACTCAAGCAATTTGTTTTTGCCCCAACCAGCAGCTGAGAAGGAACTTCGCACGTTCCTGGGAATGGCAGGCTATTGTAGAACTAGCCAAGCCCGTCTATGAGAAGCTGCAGAGTCCAGGAGTAGTCTGAATGTTTGCAAAGTATGGCAGCTGTGAAGCCGAGAAGCAAGGCCCATGACCCACGCCATCACTTTGCCCTAAGTCCTAGAAGAGGAACCTAGAAGACCACATCCCCTCTTTGGAAGGACTGATAGACCATACCAATGCCAATCAATGATCAAACCGCAGAATGAAAAAGCCAGCAAGCATAGAAATGGCCAGGAAACAGTAAAGATTTTAGGCCTGTGCATTTAAAAATCATAGTCTGTGTATTTTGCAAGCTGTAAAGTTTGCTGACAAGTTGTTCAAGGTTTCTTGCTAGTGAAAGAACAATGGCAGTGTTAGAAATTTCTTGGCACACAGCATGAGCCAAGATATAAAAGGGAACAAAACGATAACAACTTGTTTGCAGTTGAAATGCAGCCTTACAAGCAAACCTTTTTCAGCAATTCAATTGATTTGCCCATAAGAATATTTCTATACATCTATTGGAGCCCTAAAGAATGCAAAAGGAAGAATGTATTTTACTAGCCCCGGTACAAGAAGTAGCCAAAGTTTTTCACAGAAAGCAACAGAAAGCCAGTGATGTCATCTTGGAAGAAATGCTTGAACAGCCCATCAAGTCTACCCCGCCTTTACAATATCTAGCCCCCAGAGCAAGTTACATGGAAACGAGACAAGCAAGAAGAAAACCATTTGTTTCAGCCTTTCTGCATCAACTGTAATAGACTGACCCATCACCCATTTGCCCATCCCCATTTTAGGCAGCACCCCCCAGCATTCTTTCAACAGGGAGACAGAGACAGGTTAGAAAGATAGGAAGACAGAATCAGGAAGGGTATTTTAAGGTTTTATTTGTTACTTACTGCTTATCTAACATCTTTGAGAGTTTTTGAAGGGATTGCTCTCATGACTCAACGCCAAGTTAGCTGGAAGTTTCAACTGAGCCAGGAACCAGATGTGACAACAGAAGCCTGCTCGAGACTAAGCTGAGAGAGCAAAGACACCAGAGGGCACTGCAACCACTTGTTGTTTTCTTGTTGTTTTTCATTCTAATGCTTTTGCTTTTTTCCTTTGCATTGCAAGTCTATGTAATTTGTGTATAAGTCCAAATGCCACCACCCTGAGAATGTAACTTTTTGATTGCCAATTTTACAGTGTTTCTTATTCTTAACCTAGTGGGCAAAGAAAGCAGTCACACTTGTCCTATTTTGTTTGTTTTGAATTATTATTTGATTTGTTTAAGAATCTTTCCCTTGTTCCAAAATGTGATGAATCTATGCCAGGTCTTTGACACAGCACTACACTGTAACTCAAGAAGTTTTTGACACCTGTGACTACAAACAGTCACAAGAAAGCCAATTTGCACCTGTGACAAGATTTCATCACCTGCAACAGTACAGCTACGTCACAAGAAAGAGTTAAGCACCTGTGACTGAGTTTTGCCAGCTACCCGGTCACAAGAAGTGAAAAGAGAATGAACTTTTGAACATTTGCTTACTTTTGATCATTTGCTTACTTTTGAGTATCATTTGCTTGCAGAAATTAACATTCGCTCACTTGCTTACAATGACGGACATTGACCATTCTTAATAAATCAATCATGCCTACTGATTCCTAAGATATTTGATTGCAAATGCTTTTAGTATGTGTATTGCTCAATTACTGTTCACCCACTATTGTATTAATTTCTCTGTATATCTTTTGCATACGTGAACTTAACAATTGCATTACTGCTGATGTGTATGTTTTGCACATTTCTATATTGGCTTTAGTTGTAATTAATCTGTTTGTTTGAAGTTTAGTTCATATGCTCAGTATAATGCTTGTTCATTGAGGTACTATTTCAAAAAGACAAACAATTGTTTCTTTCTGTATTCATTTCACATTCACTCCATTTTTAACATTAGTTTTTAGTCAAGTGAAGACTTTTTCACTTAGAAGTATTAAAAGGGGGGCCACACACACACACCTCCTTATGAGGTAATTTCTACCAATTGGGTATTGATGAGTCTGAGCAAGACTCCACCTTTAAGGTTCCTGAAGTGGACGCACCTTTGTCACCTTTGCTAGGAACCTGAATATCAGTCACAGTTAAGTTGATAAATGACCCAGAGTAACAGACAATGAATCAGCTTGTGCTGACATTATACAGCCCATAGTAAACAGGCCATAGCCAAGTACTGGGATTTTGATTGAATGAAGTGTAAAGCGTTTGAATGTGGACACATTACACCTGCACTTGGTAAGCAAAAGTGGTTCCATCTTGAATTGTTTTGCCAAACAAAGTCAAATGTATCTGCTATTCTTGTTAATCGCTAATGGTTTTAATGCTTTGAAATTAGTTTGAAATTAACTGTGATGTTTGTTTTTGCCTAATGTTATGCTACAATATGCTTTTGTGAGTGGCCTAAGCACAATCCAGAAGTGAAGGTAATTGAAAGTAATCAGGTAGCTTATCAGATGTTGGTATAAGCAGATGCGAGCCTATTATAGCCTGGAGATAACACCGGAAGTAATATCGAAAGGGGGGAATATGAAGGGTTAATAACAGATAAGAGATTTGCAACAGTGATATGTGTTAAAGAGCCGAAAGTTGTTGTTTAGAAGCAATATGGTAATGGCTGTGTTAGGAGAACTATGGTAATGAAATGCAATGTTTGAAAGTGCTGATATGCAGGAATTTTATGACATGCGTATTGTAACTTAGGATAACGCTCCGCCTTCCTATAAAAGCTGTCTTTTCTGTGACTCCATAGGGCAGTTTCTGCAGTCTATGATTCTATGGTGCAGTTTGGAGAACTAATTCCTCTGCTACCATTTGCATGCAAATAAAGACTCTCTTTCTGGAAGATTCCTCTGGGCATTGATTCCTTGCATAGTGCGTAGTGCGTAATTTGACCATAACACCTACAGTCTGGTGTTTCCTGTATATTTCCCTGCACAATGTATGTTCCAGCTCATGGCTCAGAGACTTGAGGAGACGATTGTGGCACCTCCCCGTCGTCTTTCTGAATTCCCTTCATTACAATGCTGTTACAAGAGCTAAAGGGAGGTGTCCATTTGGTGCCTCACACTTTTCACCTTGCCCTCGCTGAGGGTCCTGGTCTGCTGCTGGGCTAGATTTATAAAGCAACCCAAATTTGGGCCTAACAGTCCATTTTCTGTCAAGTAAATTCAGATATAAAGACTCAGCTGGAAAGGAAAGTCTACTCTCCACTTTCCTCTTTCAGTGACTTGTGGCTTCCAGACACTCCAGAGCCAGGTATTTATTCATTCCCCAATTCTGAATGTCACATGTTTGAAGGAATACATAGAGGCAACTACATCCTTCTTTTTTTAGTGCACTAACTTTACAGTAATTAAGTATTTGAAATTTGAGATTCAAGAGATTTCAAAGAAATCTAACCTTAGCAAATAATGAGGAACTACTTGCATTTGTTGAACTGGATTTTTTCCTTTATATTGCTTATGGCTTATGCAAAATCTTTGCTTTTATTTAACGAAGATATTGGAGGTCATTCTAAATCACCTACCTTATAAGGTCTCTGAGTTCTTCTGTACTCTCAGGGGTTAAGTCTTCCATTTGTTTCTGCAATTCCTGACAGAGCTTCTCTGACAAGGCATGTAAATTCGACTGGGACAGTTTTTCCTTTACCAAGACATAGAGATTACTTCTATTCTTGTAGAAGATTTCTTCAGGAACAGAAACTTTATAAAAGAATTTTAAAGTAACGGAATAAGATTTAAGAATGAATGCAAAAAATACAGTTTGTAAACATTTCAAGTTGTTTGCTTCTTTAAAATAATTAAGCATTAAGTTGCACTTGCAGAATTGGATTCTTCCTTGATTCAGTTTCATCTTTTTTTTGTTTACTCTGCTTATAATTAAAAAAAAAACAAACCACAAACCCACATGCAACCCTTTTTTTATGGGAAATGGTAGGTTTTCTGATTATTCTTTTAGACAAATTAGTGGACGTATAGTGCCATGAAAGAGTATTTGCCCGTTTCCTGATTTCGTTCGGCTTTGCATATTTGTCAAACATATTTTTAACAGTTTGCCATAATAGTTGAAGTAAGTGGCCTTTTCCCTACACCTCCTTTGCATGGCTCCTTGTTCTTAGTAAACATGTTGTATATTACCTTGGTAATCTTACTATGGTGCTGGAGCAATGGAGAAAGGGCATCGGTGCAAAAAATTTTACAAGTGGGAATGAATTTCAGTTCAAAATTAAATTTGTAAAAATATTGCACCCAGCAGATTCCATGGGGTCCGGATGACCTGTAAGTTATTATAATTAGTCCACACTTGAAAGGAATGCAGAATTCTTCTAAATGATGTCACCACTGACTAACGCTTGTTGGATAGAAGCCTCCACTTTTCCCTAGATGAATTGGTTTCTTTCTACAGGAATTAGCTTGACAAAAAGATATTCACTTGATCTTAGTAGTTGTTACTTATACCTTTGCAAAAGAACAGCTTCTATTGCTACATCGTTTTGCACAACAAAATGCTTAACAGGGTCTGGGAGTACCAAGATGGGTTCAGTAATGATGCTTTTACACCACAAAAGCCTCTTGGCATTCAGGTGTTTACTTAGGTTTTCTTTGGGCCCATTTGCCTTTCTGAGCCTTGGTTAAAGGTAGGGAACTTTGCCTATAGAAATTTTCACACACACACACGCACCAAATCTTTGTCATTGTCTGCACATGCATGGTACCTCCCAATTCACCATAGGGTTATCCCCATGCACTCTGTTTACTTCAGGTTTGAATCGGGTCATTCCCAATACAGATTCTAGTTCAAATTAACCTGTCCCTACACAATTGAGGAGAGTGCAGGTTCAAGTCAAATGTACCTGTCCCCATGTAAACCACCCTAAACCCCTGCATCGGGAAACCGCATCGTTTTCTCTCCACCCCTTCTCCCCTGGCAGGCAGCCAGGTTGACGTCACCATACCCTGTCCCTCCCACTTCAGCGATGACAGGGAAACACCTCCAGGTTGCACCTCCATGAACACAACACACAGCAAAGATAAACAATGATAATAAGGGGCATAACTAATAGGGTGGAAAAGCAGCTCATTGTTTGAAGCTGCCAGAGTTTAGTGGAGGTATGCACCTTTGCATGACAGTGGGCACCCCCCCACTCACAACAAGTTTGAGGAATTCTGTGCTCCGTCTTCTCATGTTGCATCTAGTGCAGAGAAGCCACGGGCGTGTCTCCCAGCATGTGTAGCTTACCAGTCAGGCGATCAGGAAAGAGGGGGTGTAATAACTGTAGCCAGGACACTTGTAGGACAAATGAGAGCCATTTGACACCGTCATCATTTCTCTTTCATTATTATTTAAAGAAATCCCCAAAAAGTTGTGTTCGTAGTGCACAGGATAGGAACAGCGAGCACAGGCGAAACCCCTCCCACTAAAGATGCGAGTGCCAATCTCCTCCCCCAATAAACCAGTAGTGTTCCCATGCCTCCAAGATAATCCGTGCTTGTCTCCCAATTCACAGTGAAAAGTTTGCAAGGTTTGTTTGTTTTTTACTGTGGATTCGGGTGATTTGTTCTGCACGTAGCTTAGATTAGAGCTTTTGCATGGGGACATTCTCAGTTGAATTCAGGTTGGCTCCAGAGTATATAGTGCATGAGGACAAGCCTCTTGTCTTCTACCCTCATTGGGTCCATCTCAGTCACTTTGGCTGATGGTCTGTAGCCCCAAAATTCTACTTTATCTTAACAGCTTAACATATAATTGATTGTCCCTGGTTTTTCAACATCTTCCTGAATAGCTTAATATAGGATTTATAGTCCTTAGAATACAAAACCACATAAATCCAAAGAAACTAAAGCTCCTTAATTCATTTTCAGTAATATGCTTTCTGGGGTTCAAAGCACTACAGATCTACCCTTGTGCCAACTGGTTAAGAAGATCCCCAAACAAAGCTAGGGGGTATTCACTGGACACAGATGTGGCATTAAGGCCCCTAAAGTCCATACACAGTCTCAGAAATCCATCTTTCTTCTAAAATAACACCAAGCAACCATGGGGAACATGGCAGCCCTCATAAAGCTCTGGACTAAAGTTCTGGTCTAAAATTTTCCTTAGTGGTGTCAGTTCTGCTTGAGCCATCAAATGCAGGTTAAGTTTAGGCAACATGATGCCAGGTACAAGCTCTAGGGCGGTGATGGCCAACCTATGACACGCGTGTCACAGGTGACACACCAAGCCCTTTTGGGTGACACACATGGTCACCCTGGCACCTGGGCCTGTAGTGCTTGCTTGTTCTTGAAGTGTACGAAATACCAACTTTCAATTGAAGATTCAGCAACAAAAGTCACTAATGTAAAGAATTATTTGTTTTTGCTTTTAATAAAATACATATATCAAAAATATAAAAAATTTTTACTAGAGCTACAAATATCACAAAATTATGGATATGTCTAGATGTGACACAGCACCTGAGTTAAGCTAGGTTTTCTTGTGAATTTTGACACACCACACTCAAAAGGTTGGCCATCACTGCTCTAGGGCAAAGTCCAAGGCCTTGTTGGCAGGCCGTAGGGTGTTTGGCGTCTTCCCATAAATGAGTATACTCATGACACTCAATGAAAGGTCCCAGTCTTAGTCTCTGTACATACTTGGACACTGGTATTGACCTTGTAACTGTCTTGGCTATGGCTCTTGGGGAAGCTAATTTTCCCTTTTCATTTTATCCTGGAGCTATGGGAATTACTGGGTGATCTGCTGTGGGGGCTAGCATGAACAGTAAGCCCTCACAATGCCCCCCTATGCTCAGCAGAACAGGGAAAGTATAATAACTGCTGAGCACCCCAACCATAGGTTGCCCATCCAACCTATGAATTGCATTAGGTGCTTGAGCTCCCCTAAGTTTATCCCAGACACTCTGAGTCTATTAGTTTCAATACATCCACTTTCTCCTCTCCCAAGGGGTTCTCTTTATGGATCCTAATGGCGAATAGTGGAGCACAGTTGCTTATCAGCAGTTCCTGGAATCTTCTTAAGAACCTAAGAGGAGCCCTGCTGGATTGGGCCACAGCCCATCTAGTCTAGTATTCTGCTTCACACATTGGCCCAATTGCTTCTGGCATCTCAAGCAAACAAAGGCAAAACCTTTGCTAGCTCTCAAACCCCTACAAATGGCCTTTAGAGGCACTCTGCCTGCCTCACCCTGTTCTTCAGTGGCCTTTAGGTTAGGTTCAGCCCATTTCCCAGCAGCTGCTCTTCCCTGAATTAAGTATTCAACGCTTGTTCCTCCTCCAACTCATCGATAAGAGCAGGAAGCATGGTCAGCATTACTCTCCCCTTTGGCCCCAGGACCACCTTCATTGGAGCTAGTGTTGGGGTTGACGACCTGAGAGTTCGCACCGAGCACTGATCCAGGCCTCTTTTTTCCATCTCCTCTCGCTCTGCCACTGGCCACTGAGGGCAATTGGCAGCTATATGCCCTTTTTGCCAGAAGAAACACATAACACCAACTGCTGTCACCACTCTCTTTCCTTCATTCCTGATTAGCCTGGTGTCTTGGCAATATTCTTGAGACTCGTGGAAGTATTTTTAGCCTGGGATATTATGGTCTGGCTCTGCCGGATATACTTAAGACTTTGGTGCTTGGTCTCTATCTCTTCCAGCAAAAAGATCCATCCTAGCAGACTGTCAAGGTCTTCTTGCATGTATGCCTACTCTAGAATGTAAAGATGGACCCCTTTCATACTGTTGCACTTTGGAGGCATCTGACCATTCAGGTATCTGCCTTACTAATTGCAAGAATTCATTTGCATTTTCCCGCTATAGGTACTGACAGGGAACAAAGGACAGGGAACAAAAGATGTTGTTCTATTGTGCTTTGTGTGTTTTTGCTGTTTTGCCTTGAAAAGGGATACAACTGAGATACATATTGTTGTCTAAGAGTTCTGGAGTTTGCTAGAAAGTTCTAGGTTTTTGACATGTGCATTGTAACTTGGGCTAATGCCCCTCCCTTCTCTATAAAAGCTTCTTGCACATTGTTCTCAATACGCTAGCTTTGCGGAGTTATCCCCTAGTGTCATTTGCATGCAAAATAAAGCTCTTTCTAACCTCCTTTGGTGTCTCAAGTCCGTGTGTGTGAAATCCCGTAACATTTTGCTGCTGAAACCCGGGATCCATAAAACCTGATGCCACGGACTGATACATTGCAGATGTTCTGCCACCCCCTCAACTTCCTGGCCTCGGGCGGCAGGAGATGGCTCAGAATGGGAGCGCACCAGCTGTCCTTTTCAGCTGCCCAGTACAAGCCTTCAGCTGCCATTTGACACAAAAAACAGTTGTTGTGGACAAGGAAGGAGGAGAAAGACCAGTTTCCAGAAAAGTCGGCCTCTGTCTGTATCGTTATCGGTCTTGGAGATCGATAACGAGCCTGTATTCTGATTGGTCTTGGAGACAAGACTGCCTGTATCCCTCTCCACCTCACAGCAGTTCAGTATGGAGGGAAAAAATCCTGTGTTAAGCCTGGGCGGGCAAAAAGGGAGGTGTGTTACCTGCCAAAATTGTATTGTCTCTCTGTGTATGTGTTAAACCTGAGTCCCAGTCGAGGGGCAGTCTGTATCCCTCCCCACCTCATGGAGGGAACCAAAATTGTATTGTCTGTCTCTCTATGTGTTAAACCCTCTTGTTCCTCGCCAAGGAGTTACTGCTTGGTGCCAGAAAATCCTTTTTGTGTCCTTGTAGAGATAGAAAGATGTAACCCCGGTGTTGTTTCCCAGTTATATGTGGGGGCGGGGGCCTGATCAACCCCCAAAATGCCCCAGCATTGGTGTGTGTTTCAGTCGGGGCGGAAAAGTTTGTTTTCTTTCCTATATTTTTTTGTCCTCTTTGAGGCACAGAAAAGGGGGGAGGAAATGCTTAACAACCAACATTTAAGCCTTGAACTGGAGGAGTAAAAAGTATGAATGTGTGGATTCTTTGCTGGTTGCTATTTTACACATTGCTATAGAATTTGTGCTAGACAATGCTAAGGCTGATCTAGATGATAAAGATGTTTTTTTAGTCTTTAGTTAGGGTTCTAAAAAATAGTATGGTTTTAAAAATTCATTGACATGTCTAAGCTTTAATTTGGTGTATATATATAGGAAATCAATTAATTTAGCAGAGAAACATAATGGTTGGCCTCAAATGGCGTTTCTGCTCACTGAAGGCTGTCAGTCAGGATGAAAAGAAGGGAGAAGGAACTCTGGGAAAGAAGAAACTATTTAAGCCTTGAGTAAGGCATATTCCGATGGATCAAGGATGTGTGGAAATTGATAGCAAGCTGATAGGCAAAATTCATTGCCTAACCTCCAGAAGCCAGAAAAAGTAATACGGAATGTAACATTAAGTGCTGAGAAAGGTTTTGTTGTTGTTAAAAAGTTTTTTTACTTGGTACCTCTCTGATAACTTGTCTGATCTAATCATTTGTAAAGTTTTAAGTATATATGGTTCTAGAGAAAGTTCAGTATGTTGCATCAAGTTTCTAAGGGCCCCAGATTCTTGATGTTTAATACATTGCATTTCCTTGTCAGTTGATGTTTGTAAGTTCTAGGTTTATGTGTTGCTTTACAGAAAGTTCAGTGTTTAAACATGGCTTTTCTAGCATGCCTTGTATTGAAAGACATTAATTCTACTGTGGATTATCTCCTCTTAGTTTACAATTTAGAATGCCAAAAGTTTAAGCAAATGTGTTGTTTTAATCTGACTGACAAGTTATGTAGTTTTTCAAAGGCTGGATGAATTAGCTAATCTGACTAAGTAAATTACTCAAGATATTAGATTTTTTGGTGTTTGGAATCTCTTTATAAATTAGCTTCCTGATTTAAAATGGCTCAAACAAGGTTTCATGTATTCAGTTTTAACAATATTTGTTGTCTTAATTGTTTTCTGTTGTTGTTGTTTTCAGTGTATTCCAAATTTGTTTGCTTTGTGCAAATAAGGTGTTAACACATTTCATATCCTTCCTTTGCTATAAGCTTCCTCTTACCTAATGGTGTAAGTATATCTAAAAGTGTCTTAAGTTTTGCTGAAGTAAGGATTTTAACTGTAGAATGTTTAATCTCTGCCTTTTTCCTCCAGGAATTCTAAGGATGCAAGAATTCTTGCTGGATATGATTGCATTTTCTTTGTCAATTAATGTTTGCATGTCTCAATTCATTGCTTTTCTTTCCAAGCAGTAAATGTTTTTCCCCCCAGCATTTGGCAAATCATAATCATTTGGAAGATGATTATGCTTTTCCTAATTTCAGTATATTTGTTTTAATTCCTTACATTTTATAGAAGTTTAAGTTTACTTTTAAGAGAGATGAATCTGCCTGTATTTTGAAATAATTGTGTGTATGGGGTTAACCCGATTAAGTTATATAAAGAAGTTTGCAAGTTTGATGTGTTTCCAATTGCATCAGGATCTGTTTTTAAGTAAGATTTGGCCAATCTTCATTGACCCTGTGAATTCAAACAGTTCAAACAATGTGAGTCTGTTGTGTTGCGAATTGAAGGTTGAGAGTTTTTGAGCAGTCTTGTATAAGTGGATTCTAAATATGCGTATGAGTATGTTTGTGTGTGCAAGTGGCAGAGAGTTCCACTGGTTATAAATATAGGATTTTGAGAGGGAATGTAAGGGTGGTTGTTTGCATGTATGATGGAAACAAATTTAAAATTTCTCCCTGTTTGTGGTGTGTGTGATGTGGATCGGCCAAAAGCACAGTCCTGGAGGGTCTGAGAACGCCTGTCTCCCAGGAGTGTTGCTAAACCGGATTAGCAGTAGTGTTGGCATGAGTTGTGTGTTCCCCCTTAATAATTTTGTTAAATTGTTATTTTTGTTCAGTATTCCTGTCTGTGCCTGTTTTATGCATCCAAGAGTTGGTTGGTATGTGTGAGAAAGAGCAGCCCAAAAGCAGAGGCAGGCTAATGTGTGTATGCGTCGTGTGCCTGTGCCTGGCTTGGTATGCGTGCATCTGTTTGTTAAATTCTAGGGGTTTGTGTCGCCCCCCCCTTGCCTCTGCGATCCAAAATGTGCATGGTTTTTGTTGCGTGTGTGTGCTTGCATTGTGTGTGTTGAAAAAGCCAGAGTTGGGAAGTTCATTGGGGGGGGGGGGGGAGAGGATGGTTGCTGGAGAGAAAAGTTCTCATATCTACAAGATTGTGCCTAGCTGAACAGTGGCCTTGAAAGACATCTGTGCCTGCCTTATCTCTAAAGTTCACAGTGCAAAGAAAGAATGGCACGAAAGAGCGTTTTCAAAGGAAATGCTGTTTTGAATTACTCAGAGGTTATTTCTCTTATAAGTGGGCAAATTCTGGTATATTTATACTTGTGAAGGGATGTAATCTGTGGAGCCTCCAGCTGTAGTAAATGTTTGCCTGATGCTAGATTTTCCTATTGAAAGATGGGGCAAATAGACTGCTTGCCAAGGGGATGCCTGTAATATACTGCAGAAAGGTGGAATAAAAATGTGTTTGTGATTTGTGATGTGAATGAATATATAATGGGTTTATGTATCTCATCCAATTTCAGGCGCTGTGAGCAATTTCTATCCCAAATTAAGTAAAATCAAAGAGGGATTGATGTATTGTGTTGATGTACTTGTGAAGTTGTTAAAGTTTTGACAGAAATATATCTAGTCACCTGGGTTTCTGAAGATTGGTGAAGGGTTAACGAGGGCTGAATGAAATTAGTTTTCATAGAATGGTACCATAGATTTTTGATTGCTTGGCAAGAAGAATTTTGAATGTTTTTGCTTCAAGAACAGAGAAATATGGACAGATGACTGGATCTAAATCCTGCTGCTAAGATTTGCCTCAGTGTCCCTTTCCACAGACTTTGCAGTGGGAAACTAACGCAGTGATAACTTATGTTTGAGTTTGGTTTAAAAGCACACTGGAAGGAAGCAACCAGAGAAAGAAGTGCTGCTGATTGGCAAGACTGGAAGAAAGGTGGAGCCATGGAAAGAGTGAAGGAGTAAAATAGAGGCCTGGACTTGGAATGTAGGTCCATTTCACATAGTGGCTCAAGCTGAAATTTTGAAGATTAAAGGTGAGAACACATGCTTGTTCCCTTGTATTTGCTTGACAACTCAAGAGTCTGAAGGACAGTCTTGCCCATGAGCATTTGTTGAAACAGCAGGTGCGACAGGATGCTGGACTGAATAAGCTGTGGCCTCATCTATTGGGGCTTCTCTTATGTTTTTCTGCCAAAGGGAACCACTGCAAGAGTCTATTTTTGAGAAACATGATTTGGCTGAATGGAATTGCAGACAACTTTGAGTCGTGCGGGCTGAAAGTGGGAAAAATGTGTTTCACAAGTTTTTTTATCATGCTGCCACAAGACTGAAGATTTTTATAGAACTGAGGTGTGGGTTTGATCATTATTATATTGGAGAAGAAACCCAGGTCACTACAATATAATTTCTGAGCTTGAATTCCGGTTGAAATGTATTTGCATATTATGTCTTTTTAACCATGATATTGTCCGAGTGTGTTTTGCAGAATTTGTCTATTCCATAATGTGTTTGGGAGGATTCTCTTGTTAGTCTGACAAATCTGAATGTTTGTATGAGCTGGCCTATTGTAGATTCCGAATGCAACCTTCTGAGATTGATAGCCTGTTTGCAAAATTTGAGGGCCTCAGTCCTGGATTTATTCTATTTAAAAAGGGGGGGCATTTACTAAAAAGGGGGGGCAGAATTCAGAAGAAGAGCCAAGGGCCCTGGTATTATCTGAAGCACTCTGACTGATGGGAAACTTCAGGTTTGCTTACAAGTTAGGGAAATGAGATGGAATTTGCCCGAATTTATCAGACATTTTAGAGGTATGCCAGAAATAAGGAGATTTGTAAATTTGAAATGTTCACCAAATGCCACTGCCCTGGCAATGTAGCTTTTGATTGCCAATTTTATGGTGTTTCTTATTCTTAACCTAGTGGGCAAAGAAAGCAGTCACGCTTGTCCTATTTTGTTTGTCATGAATTGCTATTTGATTTGTTTAAGAATCTTTCCTTTGTTCCAAAATGTGATGAGTCTATGCTAGGTCTTTGACACAGCATTAAGAGCTGCCACTACACTGTAACTCAAGATGTTTTTGACACCTGTGACTACAAACAGTCACAAGAAAGCTAATTTGCACCTGTGACAAGTTTCCATCACCTGCAACAGTACAACTACGTCACAAGAAAGAGTTAAGCGTCTATGCCAGCTACCTGGTCACAAGAAGTGAAGAAAAAAAATGAACTTTTGAACATTTACTTGCAAAAATTAACATTCACTCACTTACTTACATAAATGGACATTGATTTACTAAATATGGACAATCATGCCTACTAATTCCTAAGAAGGAACAAATCCATCTATATTTGATTGCAAATGCTTTTATTATGTGTATTGTTTAATTGCTGTTCATCAACTATTGTATTAATTTTCTTTGTATACCTTTTGCATAGAACTTAACAACTGCATTACTGCTAATGTGTTAATTTTGCTTTTATATTGGCCTTGTAATTAATTGATTGTAATTTCTGTTTATTTGAGGTTGAGTTCATATGCTCAATATAATGGTTGTTCATTGAGTTCTGTGTTCATCTCACATTCACTCCATATAAGACTGAAGAAGTCAGCTATATTGAAATGTAATCATTGCTTTTTATCAGCAAGTCCCTAGTACCCTGTGTTATGCCTTTTCTTGTAAGTGGCCTTCACTTCTAGGACTGTGTGTGATTAGGTGGCCTATCAGATATTGTTACAAATGGCTGCAAACCTGCTAGAACCTGGAAACAACAGTGACGTCGATACTTCATATTGAAAAGGGGCCAGTGACAGGGAACAAAGGACAGGGAACAAAATATGTTGTTCTATTGTGCTTTGTGTGTTTTTGCTGTTTTGCCTTGAAAAGGGATACAACTGAGATACATATTGTTGTCCAAGAGTTCTGGAGTTAGCTGGAAAGTTCTAGGTTTTTGACATGTGCATTGTAACTTGGGCCAATGCCCCTCCCTTCTCTATAAAAGCTTCTTGCACTTTGTTCTCAATATGCTAGCTTTGCGGAGTTATCCCCTAGTGTCATTTGCATGCAAAATAAAGCTCTCTAACCTCCTTTGGTGCCTCGAGTCCATGCGTGTGAAATCCCGTAACAGTACTGTGGTGAGGTCAGTGCATTGTCATGTTAGAATGGGTCTTCAGAATGCTCCCTAAGGCCCATCATAAAGACTTCCAGTGACTAAAACTCAGGTGCCTCAATGCTTACCTGCCCACTCAGCCACTTTTCCTTCCAGCTGGTTGGACATGCAGCACACTTACAACACCCGAGGTGAAACTGTCTTCATAATCCTTTACAAAGCTGGTCACTTACATAACGAACTTTGAGATTCTATCAAAAGTAGCTTTTAGGCTGGAGTGCGGTTGGAGTTGGGGTTGCAGAACTTCTCTTCCTCAGCTGTCTCCCTGCCATCACTTGCACTTATCCATCACCACCTACATGCCAGGCCTCGTCTGCAATTTCAGCCCCTTCCCCAACTACCAGGGGATCTCCCCTTCTTGGACCCTGGACTAAGATCATCCAGTGCACCAGGAACTCCACTATGCTTCTGAGTTCATGCACAACAGCTTGAAGTCCTATATTGCACTACATGGTACCAGGTCTCTTTCCAGGCCACTGTCAAATGTGCTCTCCTGCGAGGAACAACCCATGAACCAACTGGGTTCAATCAGACTAGACAAATTCAGGCTTGATTACTGCCAGCTCTGAAGAATCCAATAATCACTTAAGTAGAATATTTGCTGCAATGTGGAGTAGGCTAAAAGGTGCCAACAAGCAGCACACTGTGCTGCAGTCAAAAGAAATTCCAGAAGAGATGAGAAAGAAAGTTATTGAAATATAACAGGGAAATATATCACCTTTTGTCCAATCTAAGGCACCGCTTAGACCATATCCTGAGCCTCCTCATCAACACATTAATGTATATCAAGCTCCATCTGCACAAGATGAAGCCAGATTTGGATTAAGCGACACTTAATCTGGATCAGTTGTAGACCTGTTTAATTGGGTCTACAGTGGTAATAGGGGCCTTCTTCCAGATCACACGAGATGTATAGATGGTACACCTCAACTCAGCATACAGCCAGCATTCATCTTTAAAGGTAGGAAGTGAGGTGTGTGTGTGTGTGGGGGGGTAGCGGCTGCAAAGTTCACATGAACTTCCCAGCCACGCAGAGACATCAGCCAGATCAGCATCACCAGTGCAGACATTGCTCATCCAGCCCACACCTCCACAATATCTGGATCAGTGTGTCCATTTATTCTATATCCACTCATCCAGATCTACTGCAAGTAAATGCAGAAAAGGCCTCAGTCTGGAAAAGGTTACAAAGCCATTCATAAGGCTCCCAAACTTCAGCAAACCAGTGAGAACCATTACCTCCAAATAGGAGAAATGTGAAAGAGCGATGACTCTTCCAGAAGTGCCTAGTAAGGGCACATCGACAACCCATCCAAGACGTCACAAAAGAACCCAAATGAACACATGAAGAACTGCAGACCTCACTCATCTCAGGTAAGTTCAGGTTTTGTAATTCCACCATTGGAGACACTGGGCAAAAATGGTATCCATGGGAGAACTGCAAAGCTAAAACTACCACTAACTATAGAACATGGTCCTATTTGCAAAAAGAACCTTGATGACCCCCAAACCTTTTGGGATAATGTTTTGTGGGCTGATAGGTGGAGGTGGAATTTTTGGAAGAGCGACTGTGTTCCACTGTGATGAAAGCCACCCTTCCACTTAAATGTTCACCTACCTGCATGCTTGACTGACTGTTGTACCGCCTGCTCAAAATCTGCATCTTTAGACGTGCAAAATGCCTGTAAGCCTTCTTCACCAGAAAGAAACGTATAGCGTTTACCAAGCATATATATTGTAAATATTGGTCCACACTGTAAAATATAATAACCTGGATTGATGACTGAAATTTCATGCAAAATTTATGTACCATCATATTCAACATTCTTTTCAACACATAGGGGATTCAGTGGAGAGGTCTCCTGCTTCAACTCTATTGAAAAATCTACTCTCTTGCAAATAATCTAGGGGCAATCCACATTACTATTTATTCCAAGTATTATGCAGTTCTGCTCCTTCTGTAAGTCACACGATACCTTTGGAACTATTTTCCCAGTGCTTCTTAAAGTGAAGCACTCTCTTCTGTTTGCCATTCTAGGAAGGAAAGGTTATGATGGGGTGGCAATGCTGGGAAGTTGCAAAGCACTAATATCCTAGCTTGATTCTATTTACCGAGAGCTGCTTAGGATGACTGATAGAGGAGGAGAAATGAAGGTACGGTCACCCCTTAATTTTCCTGCAGGTAGGGCTCTGTCAGAACAGAGGGACTACCAAAACGCACAAAATTCAAGAAAGCTTGCGAACACCTGATTTTAACCCATCTGTACTTTTGAACCCCAAGCTGACTGTAAATATGCAAAGAGTACCATGGTGTGTTTGCTATCAATCCAGAATTTTCTATGAGAAAGAACTTAAGCTTTGTTTCATCTTGTGTTCATGAGTTTTGGGATGCACAGCATTTTGGTGGAACACTAGACGAGTGCTGTACGGTATACTGAAAGGAACTGGCAGAATGGATTTTGTTACTGATCAAATGTAGCAGTACAGCCAACAGACTCTGTGGCTAAGGATCATGAGAATGGCCTTTCTAAATCTTGCCCACTTTGTTCTGATTCTTTAAAAACACAAAGCTATTGAATCTTCCATTCATTCTGTCCTTGCTTTCCTTTCTTTGTCTCCTCTATTTCAGTTTCTGCCCTGCAAATAGCACAATGTCTGCATGGCTAAACCATGCATTTGTCTTTTCTCTCTCTTGATTACCCAGTGTCACGTTCCCCAGCATTCCAGTAAGTGCCTGCCCTCTCTAGGAGTAGCTTGGCCCTGTTAGGATGCTGAGTTCGTGCAATGGCCAAGTGAATACTACAGTGTGGACACAAAACACTGGTAGCAAGCGTTTCAACAGTAAACTAAAACAAGTTTATTATTATACACAAGCAATACTAGAAGGAAAATAAGGTTCAGGTATTTTGTTGGTTTAAGTCTATGAGTCTCTTAAGGTTACCAGCTTCCCAGCCTATCAGCTCCCCTTTCTCTAAAGGAAAATAGTTCCTTTTTTAAAAGACAAACCTCTCCACGTTCCTCCCCCCGTGACTTGCTCTGCCACAGCTCAAGCCAAGCCAGTGTACCAGAACGTGGCTCTAGATGATCACAAGGCATGGCCCGTCCTTGCTTGTCCGATCATCCAGCCTGGTCAGTTGCTAGTGAAGTCTCCCTCAGAGCCACAATTCTCCACGATTGGCTCCTTCAGAAATCACTCAGCCACAAGACCAATGGTCAGCTACTGGTCCAGCTCCCTCAGGTTCAGCTCTCTTCTGTTCCCTTCAGCTCTTGTCCCAGCACGAAGACCCCTGGTCAACTACTGGTCCGGCTCCTTCAGGATTCAGCTCTTCTGTTCCTTTCAGCTCTTCTCCCAGCATGAAGACATAGTCTGCTGTAATCTGTGTTCCTTTATACCTTTTTCCCCTTGGCCCTGATTGGCTGTCACCTCCTAGGGAAAGCTGCTGAAATAAAATGCTGCTGGAGAGTCCTGGTAGAGGTAGGTGCCTGTTCCCCTTGCCTGATTGGTGGGAACACCTCCTCTAGCCCCCTCCAGCACTCAGATCCCCGGACAGCTTTTCCCCCCAAACTTTACTTGCAGCCAATCATTGCAGCAGGGCCCACACAGGAATTCCCGCCCTTTTTGCAGCCCAAAACCCAGGCTGGCTATTGCAGCTTGCAAGAAGCCTGCAAAGACAGTAAGCAAAGCAGTTTGCAGCCTGTGCCCTGAAACCGTCACACCCAGTCCTTAATTACCCTGTTTTCTTTGCTCAGACAGTCTCCCATTGCGTAAAAATTGTGAAATTAGGCAGATTGCATGTCTACAAATGTGTTTTTTGAAACTTGCTGTTTTATATAAGCTTCTTCTAATTTTTTTTATGTAATTCATCAATGAATGCAATGTGCAATCGTATGACTTTCAGAATACCGGTATAATATTTGCATTAACAGTATTTGGTTAGATTTACAAAAATCCTAAGAAAAGGCACTTGGGCTGCATCCCCAAAAGACTTATTTACTTCTCCACTGTCACTCTACTGTCACTCTATTGAAGTGGACTTTAAAAGTGCCATGCAAATCAGGAATAAGCGTCCGCATGAGGCTCAGGAAAATGCGTGTTTTTAACGCACCTTCCGTCCCCATAGGATCCCTGTTTTCTTTGCTCGCATCTTTTTCTCCCCGCCCCTGCTCTTGTTCATAGGGTGCCGGCGGGAATGGGGAGGGACTGCGCTCGGTGTGGCCACAACCAGGAAGACAATTCCTGACAAGTGCAAAGGAGAAACAGCGATCGGCTCTCTGTTCGTCTCCCAGATCTCCCCCCCCTCCCCGAAATGGCTTCTTGTGCTGGAGAACATTCACTCTCACCACTTTCCCTGTTATTACTTTCAAAAATCCACCCTGTCCAGCGCACGATCGCTCATTTACTCATCACTTTCCCTGTTATCGCTTTAAAATCCACCCCTAGCAATAATCCACCCATTTCACACCTCACAGCGATTGCAACAATGTTGCAATTCTGCGTGATTCTGGCTCTTTAGTTCTGAGCTTTAGAAAGTGAAGCTGCTTGTGTTTCTGCTGTGTGTGCAGGCGGCAATCCCCGCCCCTTTTGCCACGGAGCGTCCTCAAGGTAAATGTAGCGAGGAAAACCCGCAACTTACAGAAAGAGCGCTGGAAGAGTTGTTTAAAGTGCATGTATTTTGTCGCGTGATTTCCACGTTTTGTAGCGCTGGAACCTCGTTAAAAACCCTGGCTTGGGGGCGCTCAGAGGCAAAAGGAGAGTCTTGGCAGACTTTTTATTCCTTGGGGACAGGCCCTTGGACTTGTTTGAGGATTGTTAAGAATGTGGTAAAAACTGTGGAAATCTAGAAAACCTACAACTTTGTTCTGGGATGTTTTTAAACACAGTGCAATACAATACAACCCCCCCCCAAAAAAATCTATTCTGAAACTAGACCATCACTGAACAGTGTACTTAAGAAAAACATGCTCTGCTTTAGAAGATACTGTTCTTCTATGTGAACATTTTCATTGCAACCTATTTTGTCAAGATGTGTACTTCTAATTCTGAGAGATTACTAATTGTCACTTCTTAGAAGTATTTATTCTTAAAGGAAAGCAATGAAAGCAATGAATTATAATTCATGAATAGTTAATCAGAACAATTTCTACCTCTTTGTTGATTGATTGCACAGATTCTTGTAACATTCACAATTACATATTCCTATAAGGAAAACAGTTTGTACTTTGCATGCATGCAATTAAATATTTCGCCAGCACCATCATCAGGGCAGAGCAGCATGAAGTAGACTCAAGGTCAGGAAAGCAAAGAAAGACCTTTTGAAATCAGAGGCTTGTTCAGCTCACATTTTCTCATCACATCCCAGTATTTCCTTCACCCCCACACACAACCCTGCCCCGCCCCGCCCCACTCCGCCCTTCACTACCTTCAATCTGGCTTCTTCTATAAAGTTCAAGGGAGCTTTTCCAAATTCAAAGGCAGCTCCAATCCAGGGCATCCAGCCACTTATACAAGGTGGTTCATGACAGCTTCTGGGCTGCCAAATCCATTTGGCAAGAAGACCTACAAATACTGCGAACAGAATACCAACAGCTACATCCATTTTCTCTCTACAGCTACCAATTCTCCTTTTTTCTACTCCAAGTTATTACTTTAAGACAAAATGTTAGTCTGTGTTACATCAGGAAAATGGGAAAAGCCTCTTCTTCTTCCTCAGCTATATAAGACAAGAAAGTGAACGTCATTTAGTCCAGCCTTTCTGTGGGGAGTTTTCCTGTTTTGTTAAAGAGACAGGCAGTTTACAAAGCATCAGAAGATCAACCGGTTCCACAGAAGCTGTCACTGAACAGTGGCAAGTCACGGGCACCACTCTACCAAGCCAGCTAGAGCAGGCAGCTGGGAAAATGCCGACAACAAGAGCGGACGACGTTATTTTCCAAAGGGCAAATCTGCTGTCCGGACCTTGGTAGATCTGGTGTTCAAAGTGTATTTTTTTTATTAACTCTTTTTTTATAAAAACCAGTTTGCCAGGTCTGTGGTCTGGTAAAAGGATGCCCTTTCCTGGATTGCAGATCATATGCAGTAGATTAACTGAAAACATTGGTTTGGAAAATTGTGGTTGAAGTCAAAGACACAGCCGTGTTAGTCTGAACTGTTATTAAAAAAGGGGGTCTCGTATCACCTTAGAGCAGTGGTTCTCAACCTGGGGGTCGGGACCCCTTTGGGGGTCGAATTACCCTTTCAGAGTGGTCGCGATGAGTCCCCCACCGCCCTTCCCTCCCAACTTCCAGCTGCTCTGTCGCCATGGGTGGGGATCTCCACAACATGAGGAACTCCATTAAGGGGTCGCGGTATTAGGAAGGTTGAGAACCACTGCCTTAGAGACTCAGAGAGAGTAGGTGTTCCAGTATGAGCTTTCATAGACTGAGGGCCTTTCCTTAGGATCTTATTCTCGAATATGTCTCAGAATAGGGGCCTTCTGTCCTCATGCTATTGTGGACTCTGGCAGGCCCCAGGTGAGGTCTGCCAGAGTCTGCATAAGCACGCAGACATCAGCCCCCCTATCCCAGGATATATTCCAGAATAAGGCCAAGTGGTTTTAGGCATTTAGGGGAGGGGGTTGGAATGGACTTGGAATGGAAACCTTTATAGAGATTTTCCCAATAAAGTCAGTTTTGGGGAGCCAATCAGATATGGATAGAGGCAAAAGAGTGCATACTTGGTTTTTTCCCTAAGGGTGCAGGGCAGTTGACTAGTCTTCTTTTCATCCTGTAGGGAAGGTTAAAAGGCAGTAGCTGGTTGGATTTTCATAAGTGAGGAAAAACATAATTGCACCCAAGAGTTGAAATCTTTGGTTCTTTCATGGGCTTCTCCTTCACTTTTATGCAGGCGACTTCTTTGCTTCATTTCATGTTAAACAAAACAGAAAGGAAAATCATGTAAGACGGGAAACATGTACAAAGAGAGTGGAAAACCACCATTGTCTGAAGCGCAGGGTACTGCAGCTATAGTTCCTCCTAGAGAAATGAATAAGAACATGAGAAATGCCAACTGGATTGGACCCATGGCCCATCCCATCCAGCAGTCTAATTTCCAGTGGCCAACCAATGGCACCGGGAAGCCCACCAGCAGGTTTGGGTGCTCAGCTTCCTCAACCTGCAATTTCCCAGTAGCCAGCCTTTGGAGGTAGACCACCTGCTGCTGCCATCAAGGCCAGTTGCCATTGTATAAGAGCACTGGGCTGCTTGACAGATTTGCCACATGCAGGGAATTTGTTGGCTGAAGAGTTGAACATGCGAGCCCTTGGGCTCAAATCCACAATCACTTCCCACAGCATGCTCAGTGACACTAGGCAACTCACTGCCTCTGAGCTTAATGGAAGATAGGAGGAAAATGTGTGGGTATAAATGCGGTGCATAAATTTTATGCAGATTCATCTTCTGGAAAATATATGGTAGAGTGATAAGAAACCATATAGCATATAGTATAGTACTTTATACTCCCTAAGCCACCCCTCCTAACCAGTAACTTTGTTTGGTATCCAATCCTGCCACTCCCTCTTCCATCACAGCACTGCTAGCACTCCCCCCACCCTTTCACAAGTCCTTGAAGATAGCTTACAGACATAAACCTGCCAGAAAGCATTTCTGTTCTATCTCTTCCAAGGGGAAGTTTGGATCCAGCAAAGGCAAAACAGAGGAACAATTAGAAAACAAACTGAAGCGCATCATTATTTTATCCCGTCCATACAATGGCTCTCTTTTCAAAACGAAAAGAGGCAAGTAGTCCTCGCTTAGGCAGATGTGCTATGGAGACATTCTCAGCAGTACCTCCTGAATGTTCAGATTATGTTTAGATTCTGGGAATTCAGTTTGGTGGGCCCAGTATTGATGCTTGCCCCTATGAATGAAGGAGCCCAATATTACAGTGATTTCAAAATGCTCATCCTCTCCTACCTACCATAAGTGAAGGAAGCCCCTTCTGAGGACTGCGGCTTCATGGGGGAGGGTAGAATCAGACCCGGTATTCCCAGATAAGAGTCCAGCTCCGACCCACAAGACCAAAGTGTTTCAAGAGGTTTCATTAGGATAGCAAGCTTCCCATATGGCAGCCCCACTATTACTAAGAAAGAAAACAAATGGAGAATTGAGACTGTGTACAGACTTCTGCAGATTAAGTGCCATTTGCCTCCGACCCTAATACAGCCCATTTAAGTGCAGACAGTCCCATCTGTGACCATCTGTATTGCTGTAGCAGTGGCCATGCGCATCAAACCATCGCTACGGTGGTGATGCAGTGTGCATCTGTATAGTCACAGCCACGCCACCCGCAGGCAGACAGGCAGGCCTTACATATGGAAGTAATCTGTCCTCATTGCCAGATTGCAAACAGACCTTTACACTAACGTAGCACTGACACAGTCCATTAATAGGATATCATTCTGACCAGGTAGATGCCTTCCTCTAATTCAAACATATTGCACTTCAATTTTTACATTATCTTTTATGCCCCTCATTTGGGAAGTCTCACATAAATAAGATGCCATAGATTTTGAAAGAGTCCTTCCAACTTGCAAATGGAATATCAAACATGTTAATTTACAATCAAAATATGCTGATTTTTCTTAGAATTGCTGAATGCTTACCAAAGGTGAACCACACCGTATTTATCTTAACTTCCTAGCATGTGCTGTGATAAAATATGACCTTTAAGATCGTAAGGAATTGCTTTCTTTCCCTCTTTTTAGTATCATACATATTATGATATGCAATTATGTACAAGACCAGAACAATACATTGTCTGTTGCTGATCAGCGGCCAACCTCTAAAGAGAGCAAAGGGCAAAGGGGACGCCCAAACGCCGACTGGCTTCGGCCTTCTCACAGTTGCTGCTGGAACAAGATCTGGCCCCTTATGGCCCCTTCCACACGCTGCTCCAACCACCCATCGTGGGACAGAACGCAGGCCGGTCTAGGCGGCCACAGTGCCACGCAGACTGGGACACCACGGACAGTTCACGGGCACACTGGGACACCACGGACAGTTCACCGGCAGACTGGGATCCTGTAGCCCTCACTGGGGAGGTTCAGAGGGCCTCCCTTGTCTGCCAGTGGCGCACCAAATGGGCCCCCCAGGACTGCGGCTCCAGGCGAGCAGGCAACCTTTGCAGGTAGCACGGGGACTGCCCCCGGCTGTGGCCACACCTGAGGTTTAATCCCAGCTTCAGCCCACTTTCCGAGCGAGAGAGTGCGTCAGCAAAGCGACCAGGCCGTTTCCTTTCAGTGTTAAATGACTCAGAAAACCCGCCTTCGGGACAGATAACGGGAGACGGGCACTGCTCCGAAGGGGACGGAAGCCGGACTCGGGCGCTCGGGAGCCCCCACACGCGGGAGGGCCAAAACGGCCTTCGGCCGCCACCGCCGCTCAGGCGGCCTCGTGCCGTCACCCCCTCGTCGTTCGTCCGCCGCCGTTCCGACCGCGCGCGCCAGGTGGCGGCTGAGGCAACGGTGCCAAAGCGGGGAGGGGCTCCCAGGCGCTCAACGGAAGGCACGCGCGAGCAGAAGCCCCTCCCTCGCCCCCCCCCGGCCTCTGAGCGGCACACACACACACACACCAGCCGCCGCTCACGGGAGCGAGGGAGGTCGAGGGGGGGCCGCCGCCTGCGCTTCTGCAACCCGCGCCCGACGCCTCGTTCCGCTGAAGAGGCGGCGGCGGGCGAAGCGGGGGCGGCGCGGCGGAACCACTAAGGGGCCGAACTCGCCTCCTCCCGCCGCCTTCATCCGTACGCCCAACCGAAGAGGCGCAGCCGTTGCTCCTGCCGGAGGGAGGGGGCCGGGCGGGTGGGCGGTCACGTGGCCCGGCGTGGCCCTAGGGCGCAGGCGCGGCGGCGGCGGGAAGCGCTCGGGGCTGCTGAGGGAAGGGAGGCGCGGCTCGCCCGCCCGCCCGCCATGTGCTCGGCTCTGCCCAGCGCGGGGAGCGCCATCACGCTGCGCGTCTCCTTCGTGGAGCTGCCCGCCGAGACGCCGCTGGTGCGCCTGTGGGGGCTGCTGCCTGGGGAGCGGCGGGAGCCCTACCTGCGCCTGGCGGCCGAGGTCCAGGCCCGCGCCGGGACGCGCCTCGGCGGGGCGGACGCGGCGGCGGTGGGTGAGCTGTGCCTGGTGGAGCTGGGCGGGCGCTGGCACCGCTGCCGCGTGGTGGGCGCGCGGGGCCGGACGGGCGGCGGCGGCGGCGGCGAGTACCGCGTCTTCCTGCTCGACGAGGGCCGCACTGTGAGCGCCGCCGCCCGGCACCTGGCGCGGGGCCCCAGCGACCTCTTCCGGCTGCCCTCGGAGGTGCTGGGCTGCCTGCTGGCGGACCTGGTCCCGCCCGGCGCCGAGGGGGGCGCGCGCTGGCCGGCGGCGGCGGCGGAGCTGCTGGGCTTCCTGCAGGGCAAGGAGGTGAGCGGCCTGGTCCGCGAGGTACTGCCCGCCCAGTGCCTGCTGGTGCTCGAGCTGCCGTGGCTGCGCCACCGCATGCGCGAGCTGCGCCTCGCCGCCTGCATCGCCCCCGACGCCTTCCGCGCCCTGCTCGGCGCCTTCCTGGGCGGTGCCGCTGCACCCCAAACGCCCCCCGCCACCCCCCGGGACTACTTCTGCCCGCGCCTGGAGCCGGGGGCGACTGAGGCGGTGCTGGTGACGCACGTGGCCGAGCCCGGCCGCCTCTACTGCCGCCTGCGCAGCTTCTCTGGGGAGATGCAGCTGCTCGCTGACCAGATGCGCTGCGCTCTTGAGGGCTCCAAAGGGGAGGACGCCGAGGGCCCCCCCCACCTCACCCCGGGCTCCCCCTGTGCGGCCCTGGGCGCAGACGGGAACTGGCACCGGGCCGTGCTCCTGCAGGCCTGCCTCAGAGGCGGCGCGGCCCCGGTTCGGGTGGTCTTCGTGGATGAGGGCCGGAAGGAGTTCGTGGCGAGGAGGAGCGTGCGCCCTTTGCCGGCGGACTGCCTCCGAATGCCAGTGCTGACCTACCCCTGCTCCCTGCAGGGCATCACGGGTGGGGGCTGCGGCTGGGCCCGCTCGCAGGTTGGCTGCCTGAAGGCGCTCCTGGCGGGCAAGACTGTGCAGGCCCGCTTTGAAGCCTATTGCCCCTTGGAGCACCTCTACTACGTGAGCCTGTATGGGGAAAGCGGCCTCGACCTGAACCACCTCTATGGGATGCAGGCGCATTGCCTGGCCGAGAGCCTCTTCTGCAGCAGTCCAGGGCGTGTTCCTGGCCTCATGGCAGGACCAGAGCACGACTCCCTGGGGGATTCTGGCTCCCTTTGGGAGGCCGCTCCACTCCCACTCGTGAGGCTGAAGGCGGGCAGATGCTACCATGCTCGGGTTTCTTTTCTGCAAGACCCCTCCGCCTTCTGGGTCTGCCTCCAGGAGCATCACCAGCTCTTCTGTCACCTGCAGCAGGATTTAAGCAACTTTTACTCCCAGAGGCTGGAGGGCGTCACACTTGAGCCAAAGCCGGAATCCTTGTGCTGCGTCATGTTGAAGGAGAACCGTTTCTGCCGCGCCATCATCAGTGAGGTGCAGGAGAAGGGCATCAAAGTGCACCTGGTCGACAGGGGAAATACCGAAGTAGTGGAAGTGCATAGAGTGAAGGCCTTGCTCCCTCAGTTCAGGGAACTTCCCACCCTGGCACTGAGGTGTGCCTTGCCAAGTTATCTTTCCTCGGATCAGTCGTGGAGCTTGGATGCAATAGACTCTTTCAGGAAGGCTGTGCTAGACAAGGATCTGACAGTCCAGGTCTTAAGTGTGCAGGAGGATGTTTATGTTGTAGAACTTTTTGACCATTCCCTATCAGATGAGAAAAACATAAGTAAGATCATTTTGCTACAAACGTTTGCTCAGCATCATGAGGACAATGCTCAGGTGCCTTGCTCAGCACCGAGAAGTGAGCCAGTGACGAACGCTCAAGGAGAAAATAGACCGCAGAAGCTTGTGAAACCAAGAATGAGATATGGGTCTTCATCCGAGCATGATGGCTCTGCCCCATATTGCTCTGAAGCATCCGAGGTGAGACACCGCTTTCATCAGGGAAGTTGCTGTTTGCCACACAAAATGTCTGCAAGAGGGGATTCTAGTGCTGTCCTGAATTCCTCAGTTTGTGTTACACAAGATCACTTTGAAATAAACCCAGAATTTTCTTATAATGTGGAGCTGGAAGTTGGCACTACGGCAGATGTGGTTGTGTCCTATGTAGAAAGTCCTAGTGCCTTCTGGTGTCAGTTAGTTAAGAGCTCTCAAGACCTGGAGTTACTCATGGCTAAAATCCAGAAATACTGTACTCACTCAGCACAGCCTTATGACTGGCCAAATTCTAGATGCTTAGCTAAGTATTCTGAGGACAACAAATGGTACAGAGCTATTATTGTTAATAAGGAACGTTATGCAGAAGAGCTGGAAGTTGTGTATATTGACTATGGGAACAAGGAGTGGCTTCCATTAAATAGTATTCGTGCAACTAAGGAAGACTTTCTAAAGTTAAATGCTCAGGCTTTCAGATGTAGCCTTTACAATTTAATTCAGCCGAATGGTCAGGATCCTTTTGTTTGGGATGAAAAAGCTTCTGAAACTTTTCAGAAATTTGTGGAAACGGGAACCGAATTCGAATTGAAATGTACTGTTTTTGCTTTGGCATCATTAAACAATACTGATGTTTTCAATATCGTGGACTTATTTACACCTTTTGAAAGTGCATGCCATTTTTTAACGAAGGAGGGTTTAGCCAGATTCGTTAAGCCACAAAACTCCTTGTTGCCGTCTGTTCGTCTTCTCTCATACTATTATTCAACCCATGATATTAAAACAGGAAATGAAGAAATAATTTACGTCACACATGTTAATGATCCCTGTTTCTTTTATTGCCAACTTGCTAAAAGTGCAGATGCACTTAAGCAGCTAAGTAGTAGTATTAGTAAACTCAGTAAAAGGTGGCATACTTTGCAGGCATCAGAGACCTCTGGAAACTTGTACCTTGCAAGGTATATTGATGGGTGCTGGTACAGGGCGCTTGTGATTTCAGTAAATGCTACTAAAAAGGTTTTCTTTGTGGATTTTGGCAATACACAGTTACTAAAGAATGAAGACCTGGTTCCTGTACCAAATGATGCATTTGAGTTACTACTTTTGCCAATGCAAGCTATAAAATGCGGTCTCTCTGATGTCGCTGATGTACCAAAAGCTGTGACTGTATGGTTTGAAAAAAAAGTTCTTCATAAACCCTTAAAGGCTTTAATTGTAGCAAAAGAACCTGATGGAAAACTGGTGATTGAACTATATGATGGCAAAATGAAAATCAATGCAAAACTGAAAGAGATTGTACGTTTGCATTGCAGTCAAGAAATGTCCACAAGTACAGAAAATGGACACTCTTCTTCAGAACTCCCATTCAAGAAAGGACCAGACACTGAAAAAAAGTTACTTCTGAAAAAAGTTGACAGACCTGCTTCCGAGGTAAAGAAGCAAATTAATGAAAATCTGGAAATAGCAGGCAGTCGCACACGCACTGAGGTACGTAGAGAAACTTGGCAGTTGCAGCAGAAAATGAGAGAGTTGATAAAGAAGTGTCTTGATCCGGTAGAAAAAATAAACAAAGATGATTTTGTAATATGGAGGAGGGGTAGAGATACTCTTCAGAGGACGGGAGAATCATCTGGTAGCTTTGAAAAGAGAAATCAAGGAGAACCTAGTATACAGTCCTTCCTTAAAAATATAATTGATCTACCACAAAAAAACATAAATTTAGGCCTTAAAACTTTAGTATATGTTTCTCATATAAATAATCCTTCTGATTTTTATGTTCATCTAGTCGAAGATGAACCTTTGCTGGACAGTATTTCCGAGAGTCTAAAGAACTCTAAAATAGTCAAGAGCTTAAATGGCCAGCAACTTCACATAGGAGACTTAATAGGTGCAATATTTTCAGAAGATGGCTTATGGTATCGAGCGGTAGTCAAGGAAGAGCCATCTCTTGAACTGGTGAATGTGCAGTATGTTGATTATGGCAATACTGGCTGCGTTAGCATGTGTAATACATGTAGACTCCCTGAAGAATGTTTATCTTTCCCAGCGATGAGCATTCATTGTACCCTCAGTGGAGTTAAGTCCACAGAATGGACCCAGGAAGCAGCCCTGTATTTCTCTGAGCGAACAAGTGATCTTCAGATCTGTGGTGAATTTCTGGAGAAAACGGAGGGCAAATGGGAAGTTCTACTCTGTGATGATGAAGGTAATCTAACAGTGGATTTGATGAAACATTATTCTCAGTATCAAAAGTCTCTTGTGGAAGCATCAAGTAAAGATAGCAATGTTGATTTGACAAACTGGGATGAAGCCAATCTTTCTGATAAGTATAGCAAATCTTCTGTAATGCCAGATGTCAGATTATTCGTTTGGAAGGTACCTAAAATTGGCCAAATGGTGAAAACCTTTTCAGTAGTTACAAAGAGTCCCAATTACTTTTGGTGTCAGTTTGCCGACACAGATGCAATTGGTTTAATTGCAAGAAAGCTTCAGGAAGTTGGAGAGCTTGTAGAAATTGGTGCAGAAGAGATTAAAAGTGGGTGCCCTTGCCTGGTAAAGGATAGTACAGATAAGACATTTTATCGAGCAGTTGTGAGCAGTGTAGAGATGAACCACTTAAGAGTCATTCGTGTTGATTATGGAATTGAGGAACTTGCCTGCCCAGAAATGATTGGACAGATCAGTGATGAACTGCTAACAGTACCTCCTCAAGCATTCTTGTGTAGTTTGTTTGGCTTTGATCGTGCAGAAGGTTCATGGGCTGAAGGGATAAATAATGCCTTCCGTGATATGATTGCAGATTCTCTGTTAGATGTTACAGTTATAGAAAAGCAAAACGCTGGTCCTTTTGGAATTCCACTTTTTATTGTTAAATTGAAATGCCAAAATATAAGCATCAATGAGAAAATTAAACCCTTCTGGAAGCTTAATATTGAAGACAGTGATTCAGCTTTGTCCAATATTTGTGACTTTCAAAGGGAGAGCAGAGCTACAGAGGAAGAGAGTTCTGAGGCTTCTGTGCTTCAAACTGAGATGCCCTCTAGTGCATGCATGGCTCCAGAAGATCAGTTATGTGGTTCAGAGATATTCGAGCAAAGAAATGAATTATTAGGTGGGTCAAATAACAATGTTTCATTTGAAACCTTTCCTGCAATTTCATCTGAATATCAAACCAGGCATAACAAAGTGACTTCTGAATTGGGTGATATAGGGGAGTTGCATAGTGTGTTTGAAACATCTGAAAATCAAATAAACCTTTCAGAAAAAGAAAGTGGTGTACTAAATTATGTTCTAGGTTCTGAAATGCCTTTCTCCAGTGGAGAAACTGAGATATTGAAACAAGATATCTTTGAAATTCAGAAAGAAACTGTAAGCCAATCAGAAATATTATCAGTGGATTCTCTTGAAGGTCAATCGTCTAAACACAGAATGTCAGCATCAAAGGTGCTGGCATCGAGTGGCAAGTCCTGGACAGGAAAACTGGGAACACAGTCATTTAAAGACACCCTGGAGTTGGAGTCAGCTGAAACCTGTGTCCCCATGTGTGATGAAACTCAAGAGAGATCAGGACTAGACTTGCTGAAAGTGCCACATGTAGAAGAGAAGGCAAAACAGAACTCTTCACACAGGGATGAAAGTGATAGTTTCATGATGCCTGAAGTTCATGCTTTACAGGTTGGTGAAACTACAGAAGAAAAGTTGGCTTTGGAATTGCCTCCTACATCTGTCCCTGAAAATGATGAAATTCATTCCTTGTCAGGAACTAAGCTGAGACTGAAAAAAAATTCTTCCACTGAAGATCTTGGGGAAGAAGGGGAAAAAGGACAGTATAATAAAAAAGACAATTCTGTGGAGAACTGTGGAGAAACACAGAGGAGCCATGAAGTGTATGAAAAAGTTAAACACAGTAATTCATTTGGAGTGGATTGCTTGAGAACTAAATTAGTAGATGAAAAGGGAGTTGAAATATCAAGTCTCAATGCAGGTAGGTCATTAATGCTTATTTTAAGTATCATGGCTGTCATGCTTGCATATTGCCTGGAAATACTCTTCATGAGCCTCACAAAGCCCCTGTTGGAACCTCTACTGAGATGGGCCTCAAATTTCTTATTTGTTTCTTTAGAAAATTTATATTCCGCCCCTCACCAAATGGTCCTAGGGCTGGTTACACTTGGCCAAAAAAGCCCTGGCTGGCAACTTGGAAAATTCCCAGCCTCTGAAGCTGAGCCAGAATGGGGGCTGCCTAGTGCAAACCAATGGAGTATGGGATACAGTGTGCAGTGCAGAATTGGTCTTAGATACTGAGGCAGTTACAGAAAAGTAACTGCAATTTCTCCTAATCTTTAGAAGAAGAAGCTTTTGTAAATAATCCTAGAAGTTAGAAGGTAAACTTTTAAAGATGATGCTTGGCAGTTGACTTCTGCTGCTGCGTCACATGATGAGTCCCATCAAGCAGACTTTTATGTGGCCTTCTGAGAGATTTAAAGTTTAATATAGAGTTGGAAAGGACATTTAGGTTGAACTCTTTAAATCATAAGAGAGAGAAGCTAATCCTAGACCTGCTAAATGATTCATTCCTAGAGCAGATGGTTGTGGAACCAACCAGGGGAAGGGGAATCCTGGACCTGATCCTAAGTCATGCTGGGAATCTAGCAAACGATGGCACTGTGGCTGATCCAATTTGAAGCAGTGACCATAGTGCAATAAACCCTCAGCTTAAATACAAGGGAGTAAGTCTTAAACTTTCATAAAGGAATGGAAACTCCTCCAAAATGAGGAAACTGAAAGGGAAAATTAGAAGAGTCCAATCACTCCAAAATGCATGGAGACTATTTAAGAATACAATAATGTAACTCAACTAAGGGTGTTTTTCCACTGGCACTAAGTACCCATTGAAGCACCCATTAAGGACCATTTGGCTGAGAGCCGGATGGCCCCATTTCCACCACAGACCCCATTAGGGACACATCTGTTTCCACCACAGCTTGGGAAATTGGATCATACGGGTCCTTCAGGACCTATAATCTGGATTTTGTGTAGAACCCATTAAAGGGGTCTACAATGGGGTCTTCAGCCTGTTTTTACTACAATCCGGTAATGGGGTCTAGAGGAGGCTCGGTGGAGGGAGGCACCCATGGGGGGTGCCCCCAAGTCAAGACTTTGTAGTCCCTTCGAAGCCAGCTCTGAAATCCCTCAGAAGGAAACTTCGGAGATTAGCACAGGCTCTAAAAAAAAAAACACTTGCAAGAGCAATGCAACTGTCAAAGGCTCCGAAGGTCCTTTGATGTTAGATCGCAGGAAAGGCTGGGCGGCAGAGGATGTGTGGCCAAGGGTTTCTTGCAAGCATGGTGGATCCTGGGAGGATTGTGATTTTGCTCCTTTTCCCAGGCAAGCTGCTTTCTTGCCTCGAAAGGGGAGTAAGGGGGTGCAGAGGCTTGAGTTTCCTCTCTCAGGGAGGTAACCTTATTGCCTCCCTGGAAGAGAGAAATTTCTGCCTGTTAATCAGCTCCTTGCTGGGAGGATGACTCATTCAAGTGGAAAGAGATGCATAATTAATGAGCTCCTTGCTCTCTTCCCTGCTCTTTACAGCCCCTACACTCATCTGACAGTTGCCCAGCTGGGTGCCCTATACCCACCTGAGAGTCCCTGAAAACCAGAGAATAGCAAATGTAACAACAGTCCTCAAAAAATGTTTCTGGAAATTACAGGCCCGTTAGATTAAGGTTGGTTCCATGTAAGGTGAAAGATACGATCATTAAAAATAAAATTAATATGCAAGAAAAGTCAGCATGGCTTTAAGGGGCTGGAACACCTCCCTTACGAGATCAGACTGCAATGTCTGGGCCTCTTCAGCCTGGAAAGCTGGTGTTTAAGTGGGAACCTGATTGAACTATATAAAAACCATACATTGTATAGAAAACGTGGATAGAGAAGTATTTTATCACACAGCACTATGTCAGGGGCACGCTATGAAGCTAATGGATAGACAAGGGGAAGTATTTTTTCATGCAGAGGTCATCAGTCAATGGGATTTGCTGCCAAAAGAGGAGATGACAGCCATCAGCCTTGATAGCTTTAAGAAAGAAGTAGGAGGAGAAGAAGAGTTGGCTTTTATAGCCTGATTTTCTCACCATTTAAGAGGACTCAAAGTGACTGACAAACCTTATGTTCTCCCCACAACAGATACTCTGAGGTAGGTGGATCTGTGAGAGCTCAGAGACGGCTGTGACTAGCCCAAGGCCACCCAACAGGCTTCATATAGGAGTGTGGACTTGAACTGTGAGACTACTAGATAATCTTGACACTAACCACAAGACAAAACTGGCTCACAAATTAGGCAATTCACCAATGATAGGCAGATCAATTGCTACTAGAATGGATACCTTGGTGCTTCCTTTAGTCTCAAGAGACAGGCAAAATGCCTTTAAAGGTCATTTGCAGGGATTTGAGAGCAGGTCAATGTTTTGCCTTCATCTTTTGCTTGAAATGCCCAGAAGCTATTGGTGAGCCACTGTATAAGACAGGATACTGGACTAGATAGGTTGTGGCCTGATCCAGTAGGGATCTTCATGTTCTTATCTTCTAAGAGCGCTGAGCACTTCTGCTTGAATTCATTTGCAGTGGCTGCTAATTTTTTGGTTAATTCTCACATAGTGGATCATCAATAGCTTCTGGGCAACATCAAGCAGAAGACAAAGGCAAAACTTTCACCTTCAGTTTTCTCATGGCTGATGTGTACTTATATTTCTCAGTTACCTCTCATGGGATATTGTTCCCATACTTTTATCAACCTGTGCTAATTTATCTAAATCATCTTTAAAATGAGAATCAAGATATGGAGACAGGCTGGGGTCTAATGAAATCAAAATAGAATTTCCCATAATGTGGAAACTATATCTCTTTTGATGGAGCCCAGAATGGCTTATTATGACCTGGCTTGTGCAAATTGTGTGGTCAGTGAAAATTCTAAGATTTTTCTCATGTGCACTGTTATCAAGAAATATTAATGAAGAGCATATTTTGCCCATTCATTGCAATATCTAGAACTCAGGTGTGTACCCTTTCTTTCTGGAGGTCTGGCAAAAATAAGGTAGCACATTTACAACACCAGGTTCCCAACCAACACTGAAGAGCTCTTTTTGCTTATTTAGCAGATAAATTTGCATGTTCATAATGTTTTGTTAAGGTTCAGAAAATAAGTTCTGGGTTTTCCCCCCCTTCTCATGATGATCGTTAGTGATTGCACATCATTTTAAAAAGAACTCTCACAGCCGTCTTTAGAGCTTTTTCTGGGAAGTTTCCTTGACATGGATTTTTCTTAAGTTTGGCCTGCCTTGATGAAAAATGCTTCCATGGTGCAGCATTGCATGGTAATCATCTCAAGATACCTGACAACGTGTGCCTATTCCTTGGAAGATATTGGATGAATACCTGGGCAGCTTACCCAGTATCTTCAGCAATGTCTTTGCTGCTGTTCCAAACCGTGCCCAGTGTATGTAGCAATAGAATGCATCATCATTCCTCATTTTCAATTCCTTCCTTAATCTTCCTAATAAGGTACAAGCCTGACCCCATGCTTTCCTTATTGTAAAATATTCTATAATCTATGTGCTGCCCAGGGCTTGTTAACTGGCAGTGTAGGATTCCCAGTCTAGGGGACTCCGCTGTACAGAGAAGTGTGAGATCTGAACTCTGAAACGGAGAGGTTAGGGTTAGAGGATCATTTTGTGACTGAATCCTCCCTGAAGGAGAAAGGGGAGATATGCCTAGCCGTCAGCTAGGAAACCAGATGGGTCTAGGATGTACCTCAGCCCCACTCAGTATTCCAGTAGGGCTCCTCTCTGCCTCTTCTCTATGCACAAGTGTTTTGGCCTAACTTGAATGAGTCGTTGACCCATGGGATGGAGAAATGCTACGCTTGGGTGGGGAAATATTAATCTACAGAGCAGTCTCTGGAGTTTGATAATGCAGACTAGAAATTGCCACTTCAAATTGCAGTTGTTCGTCTGTGGTTTCACTTTAAGTAGCTTATGGTTTGCAGAATGAGATGCTGAAAAATAACCTGTTCTCTTTTTGCAGGAAAAAATGAAAATATTTACAACATAAAGGGATTCGATACTGGTTCCAAATGCATGGTGTGGTCAGGTGCTCATTGGTATAAGGCTGAGATTTTAGGTGTATCTAATGAAGGTACAAAGGTAAGGGGACTCCCTTGTGCTGGGTGAATTAGCCTTGGGTTCTTTGAACTTGTTAGTGGCACTTATCCCTTGAAATGGTATATCTGTAAATTTTTTACACAAAGGTTTTGAATCTTTCAAGTGGAAATGAAGAGGTGGTCAATCCTGTAGATGTCTGGAATCGGATTCCTGAACTGGAGATAAGTCTAGCTGAGGTACAGTAATATTTATTTAAAACATTAGAAAATGGGATTGCGGTAGGAAATTTCTCTTTTCCGCTCACTTTTGTGCATGGAATTCCACGTACTTGTTCAGCTTCCATTTCCACAAAGCAAAACCGTCTTAGAGAAGCAACTGCTATTGATATCCTATTTCTTAAGGAAGTTGTTGGTGCCACAAAAGTAAGAACTGGTCACTCTGCTTAAGTCGGTGGATTCTACGAAAGGGGACCCAGTCTGCCTGTATATTAACTGTGCTGATCTAATGACCCGCGTAAGTGAGTAGCACCTCAGAGCCATGCCTCATTACACAAAATATCAAGGGCTGGATTAAACAAGACAAGTTTCACTTTGCAAACTATGTAAAAGCAAAACCATGCTACATGCAACTGTAACATTTAGCATAACACACTAAGCAGTGAAAGGTACTAAAAAGATAAAATGTGCTTGTGTCTGTCTAGAGCAGGGGTTCTCAACCTTTCCAAGGCTGTGACCCCAAAATGCAGCTCGCCATGCCTCAGGGACCCCAGGGGTGGGGCCAGGGGCGGGTGTGGGCAGGGGCAGGGGCAGGGGCAGGGCCAAGTAGAAGAGGGCGCGGAGCTTCATGGAGGCGCGGGGCGGCGGCGGCGCCTCGGCGCTCATGATGAGCGCTGTTGCCGCTTCTGCTCCTTCCCGCCGCCCGGCGAGTGGCGCTGGTGGCGGCGGTGGCAAGAGCAGCAGCAGCAGCCCACGGGCGGCTCCCCCAGGGCAGGCGGCGCCGGCACCCGCCGCGGGACACCAGCGGGAGCCGCCCCCGCCCGACTGGGGACCCGTTGCCCCCGCTCCTCCCTGCGCGCCAACGCCGCGCACTTCCAGCCCATGCGGGCAGTGGCGGCCAAGAAGACCCCGGTGGCGGCGGCAGGAAGAGTCCCCAGCCAGGTGGGTGGCAGTGGCTCATGTCGACGCACCGCGGCGAGCGCCAGCGCCGCCCGCCCCGAAAGAGCCGGCCGTGGGCCGCTGCCGCTCCCGCCGCCGCCGCCGAAAAAGGAGCAAGAGGAGGAGGAGGAAAAGGAAGCGGCGCGCTTGGGCCAATGCCGATCTTGCGGCGTGGCTGGGGGGACGCGGGGGGGCCTGCGGGACCTTTGGCGACCCTGCCAAAATGGCCGTTCGACCCCCATTGGGGTAGCGACCCACAGGTGGAGAACCACTGGTCTAGAGGACCTTCAGAACATTAGATACATGAGACCCGTCAGGAATACCTTTGTTTGATTCTGTGGATTTGTACTGCCTCTAATTGCAGAGAATATGGAGACACATTTGAGTCGCTTTGATCATAGCTAGAAAGCATTCTAAACAAAATATGGCGAGCTAAGATGTGCCTTTTTTTCTTCTTTGATTTTTAGATTCTTCAGCTGTAGCTCAAACTCAACTTTACGTTCTCAATTTTCATATTGCTGGGCTGAATTGTATACAAACCAAATGCCATGTATATATGCATCCATATGTGTATGCACATGAGAAAGAAAAACCGCTTTAAATTACTTCCACCTAGTTCATGCTGTTGTTGTATCCTTGGGCACAAGTCATTTGCCACTGCCTAATATACCTGCAGGAACTTAGGAATAGGTTCTTGGCACGCCCCAGTTGTGTGGCTACTACTGACAGCAGCAGCAGCCGTCAGAAGGTACAAGCCAGTAGGGCTGGTTGGTGTCGTAATATATCAGTTAAAGGTTTTAATGAACCTTCCAAGCTTTGTAGATTTAGCTTTAGGATTCTCTCAGTCTTTCATTTACATTCATTAAGATTTCTATACTGCCCTATTCTGTAAGTGTCAGGGGAATAATAAAAACAGCAAAAGAAAAACTGGCACGTAGTCAAATTCCTTTAACAGGAATTTAAATAAAATCAATACTTTTTACGTTTTGTACAAGAAACGACGAATGTATTATAATTGAACTTAAACCATGCTCTGTAATAATTTCAGAGAGAGTGACACTGAACTATCGGCAAACATTTAGCAATTTACTTGACTGTGGCAGCAACTACCCCCACCCCCATTTCACAACTTGGAAAACATTTCCAAACCTCTCATTGGAGATGGTATGGGCAGCTGCAGTGGCTGACTGTGGAAACTCCACAATCACACAATTATTCAATATGGTACAAGTTCCATTATTTGTAGCATCACTATCAAGTTTGTATGTAGTGAATTTCCTGCTTGCTTTCAGGATTAAAAATCTGCATAACATTACAGGTTGGGCTTCCTGTTTCTCCTTTTAATCTCCCTCTGAAAAAGTAATGTCTTGCTGCCCAAGATTCAGGTTTAGACAAAATGCTTCTAATACTGAAGACCTCAAGACATTGTTTACTGACGGTGCCATCTTGACTTACTAGCTAATTATTTCATAACCTTTTTAATCAGTGGCTCTCAACCTTCCTAATGCCACGTCCCTTTAATACAGTTCCATGTTGTGGTGACCCCCAACCTAACCCTAACCCCCAACCATAAAATTATTTTCATTGCTACTTCCTAACAACCCCTGTGAAAGAGTAGATCGACCCCCAAATGGGTCCCGACTCACAGGTTGAGAACCACTGTTTTTAATTATTATTTTCTAACATTTTAACATGGTTCGGATGTTTACTCATCTGTCTGTGTATATGGTATGGATAATTAACATAATTTGAAAAGGAAACTCATAAGCACAGCGGGGGTAGGGAACAATTACCCTGATATTTCAAGAGAATAAATGAAATAGATTCAAGAAATCACAAATCAACAAGATTCTATAAGATATTTTAAAATTGCAGTTGATTTCCAGCAAAGAAAATTTTGACATCAAGAACAAAGATGAAGAGAATTTACAACTATTAAAAAGTAAATAACAGTACTTTTTACAATTGTCCAGTGAGTCTTTGTTGTGCACTGAATGATTAACCTTACTATTCGCCCAGGAAACCAAAGATGGCTGCCAAACAAAGATAGAGGATGCTGCAGCTCCTGTGAGTTCTCTGACTTCATTTTGCAAACTTATTTATTTGCATTTTTGTCCCACCTATATCTGAATGAGCACGTTAAAACAATAACAGGGCCTGAAAGTGAGAAGGGGGTGGTGTTTAGATTAATATCATTTAGAAAATCTGCTTTAAAATAATCTTCATGTTTTAAATGTCCTTTGTCCAATAACGAGACATCCTAAAAATGGGGAATAGATGTTGAGTAAGGCAGCTTTTATTTCTCTCCAACTTGTGCTTTTATAGTGGTAATTTACAGTATATTCTGGCCTATAAGACTACTTTTTAACCCAGGAAAATCTTCTCAAAAGTTGGGGGTCATCTTATACTCCAGGTATCATCTTCTTATACGGCGAGCATATCCCAAACTCTATATTTTAACTGGAAAAGTTAGGGGTTGTCTTATACACCCAGTTGTCTTATACGCCATAATATACGGGTTCTTATATGCACTATACAGATGTAGTTCTACGTTGGGACTTGACCTCGACCCGATGGTAGTCCTTCAGGGCGCCTTTGCAGCCAGCCCCACCTGGGTCTTGCACTGCAAGAGTGCTATAGGCAACCAAGCCAAAAAATGCTTTAGGACTCGGATGACTGACAGAGACCCATGTCCGTTTTTGTAATCCAAGAAGTTGGCTTCTGGCTCTGAGAGTGGGCAGATGGCTAGGGCATGGCCAGCAATATCCACGACCACCTGGAAAATGTTTCTCAGGAACTGGGCTAGAGAAGAACTGAGCATTTGTCTAAGAAGAAAAGTATCTAGAAAGAGGGATATAAGCCACTGGCTCATCACAAGCTAGAAGAATTGGCTTTTCTGCCCACTTTCTTACCCGTTTAAGGGGACTCAAAAGTGGCTGACAAAGCTTTCTGTTCTTCTCCCCACAACAGACACCCTGTGAGGTGGGTGGGACTGAGAGCTCAGAAGGGGGCTGTGACTATCCCAGGGTCACCCAGCTGGCTTTGGGAGGGGCACAGAATCAAACCTGGTATTTCCAGATAAGAGTCCAGCTTCCTGACCATGAGAGCAAACTGGCCGGTATTAAGGTGGCACATAATCATTCAGCTCAGTGTTACAGCATATTTCATCCTTGTCTAATTAGAAGAGAGCTTTCTCTTGTCTTCTGGAAGATAAACTAGTCCTGACTAGAGGAGAATACAAGCAACTAGGCTTTGTCCCAGAAGGTGTAATAATGTGGACTCAAAATGCTTGCCAAACTCAATTTAAAACATAAAATTCTACTATGCCTTCTCCTTTTAAGTTGTGAAATGACACCAGACTTAACCATAAATTTGGGCCATCTCTCTTCTCAGGATTAAAATGACACACCATCTACTCAGTATGAAATAAGCATTAAAACATTTTTCTATATTCAGTACGTATACCTTTTGCCTTTTGCCTTTCTCCTTAGATACTGGACAACAAAATGGGTGCCCTGCATTCAGCTACAGAACTCCCTGTGGGCAAAGAGGGTAAGAGTTCATGAGAGTACTTGGATTAACAGCTAGGTTTTGCTAAATGCCTAAAGCAGTTTGGATCTGGACTTGGGATCACTTTCTCTGTTCACTGCTGATTATAATTCTGTAACTCTTTTATTTGTGTGGCTAGACTTGTAAGAAGAGAAGAATTTGCAAGCTCATTCTGTCTCTTCGGTTGCCAGTTCTGCCATCCTAAATTAGAACTAAATCAGGTGGAAAGCTTTCATGAATACATCAGACTCCTTCAGATGGAAGGGACATGGAGACAGGAGACAGAGCTAGCAGGCATAGCCACAGCCTTAAATGAGAGAAATCTGGACAGAGCTTCTTTAGTTCTTCTTTCCCTTCTTGAAGCAGCAGCACTGCTATTTGGGGTGGGGGGATTTTAGGAGATATACCTTATTCCTTTCACAAGGGTGCTGCCATGCACCAGGTTTCCATCTTGTAAAATTATTATTAGCACCTTCTGATAACGGTTCAGCCCAACCTTGTGCTCACCTGTATGGGACTGCACAAGAAGATATTGAAGAAACGGAACACAACATGTATCCCCCTCTTCCCTTGCTTGCTTTTCAGGGGGTGGGGGTCTAAGTCCTGGCAAATCCCACTTGTAGGACTGGTGTGTGCAGCTGTTGTGGGTTACTTGTGTCTGAACTCTAAAAGTTATCTGATAGCATTCTGGCCTGTAAATTGCCAACACAGTTGCAGTTTTCCATCTGTGTGTGATGTGAGGTAAGTTTCCCCCTATAGTTTTATTTTTTAAATTTTTTTATTATTTTTACAACATGACCTCAAAACCTCACATTTTGATATAAAATCTTACATACGTTAATAATACGTCTTTCAGTTGTTACCTGTAGGTCACTTCCTTCATTCTTCTGGGTCTTCTTTCACTTTCTCCCTCTTTTTTTGCTCTTTTTTTTATTTTCCTTCTTTCAGCTTCTTTTCCACTTGTAGGTCAATCATATCCAGCAGATACTATTCCTTCTTGTAGATAATCAGTGAAGGGTCCTGGTTTTTTTTAAGGTTTGTTAATTTGCCTATTAATTCAGTCAATTTAATTAGCCAGTTCTCCACAAAAGCGATTACATCTTCTTTCCATTTTTGTGCATATAATATTCTTGCTGCTGTAAAGAATTTACATTGTCTAGTTTTTCATCTGTTATTCCTAATAAGCCTCTCTGCTCTGAATGGTACATTAATTTTTAAGATATTTCTCATTACAGTATGTATGTATTTTTTATGATAAAATGTTCCTTCACCACTTTTACACTTCAAGCACTTATTGAACACTTCTTGGTATATCTTTACTCAATTTATGTGGTGTTAAATACCATCTATACATTACCTTATATATGTTTTCTTTTAATAGTATACACATAGTAAATTTCAAATATTTTGCCCAGTTTCGCCCATCATTCCATTTGAATACTATACCCAAAGTTCCTTGCCCATGTATTCAGACATTCTTTCATTTGTTCATGCTCCAAATCCATCTGCAGCAGTAGTTTTATACATCACACCAATTGTTCCCTTTTCAGCCTTAACTGTATTTCCCAATTTTGCTTTTCCCATTCAAAATTTAATCTATTTTTATCATCTATATATATCTCCATAAGTAGTGCAAATGTAAAGCACTGTTTATTTTTGCCTTCTTGATTTAATTGCTCTTGTTTTTGAAACTAATTCATTAATTGCTTCTTTATTTAACAGGTCATATTTGATCCAAGCCTCCCTTCTCCCAAATTCTTTCAACAGCCCTCCAGTACAAGTTATTTTTATATTTCTACCGAACTCCATACATAGCATTTCTTACAGAATGACTTTTAAACTCTGAATTAGTTGTAATGATTCTGCAGTCCTCCAGCTAGAAGCACTTTGCAGTCCAACTTCAAACAATGTGCCGCATGACAGACCTTCAGATTAGGCAGTCCGAGTCCTTCTTTTGAATCCTGCATCAGTTTAAATCTTGTTATTGGCTTTTTCCCTTGCCAGATGAACTTTATCATATTTTGCCATTTTTAAAGTCTTTTTCGTTAATCACTATCGGCAAAATTTGAAATGGAAACATCATTCTCGAAAGCAAATTCATTTTTATCACAGAAATGCTGCCCATTAATGATAAGTTCAACTTTGTCCATCTTTGTGAATCTTGTTTGATTTCTGTCCACATTTTCAAATAGTTCTGATCTAAAGCTGTATTTTGCTTGGTCAATATCACTCTCAAATATTTAACTTTCTTTTCTATAGCAAATCTTGATTTCTCTTCAAATGCTTCTTTTTTCAGCTGATTATGAGTCAGGAATACTATTCCAGGTGTTAAAAATCAACATATCTTCCTTCTCCAGGTCTTTCACATGACACTTTAGACCAGATTAAGCACCCAGTAGGACACATAAGGTACCCATATGGAATGCACCTTTCACACAGAAGGCAAGATTAAGGCCCCATTAAAACAATCAATCAAGATCAGTCAGTGGCACAGGTTGCCATGGGAGGTAGTAGGTTCTCCTTCACTGAAGGTCTTCAAGCAGAGGCTGGACCTATATCTGTCTGGGATGGTTTAGGAATTCCTGCACTGGGCAGGGGGTTGGACTCAATGACCCTAGAGGTCCCTTCCAACTCTATGATTCTATGATAAGACTGTGACATCTGCACAAGAGTTGGATCTGATGCATACAAAGGGCTCCTTGATCTTTATTACTACTAGACGTGATGGCTGTTTCTGCACTTAACCTCTGTAACTCTGGATTAAGTAGATCTGGATTAGTGAAATCAGTGCTTGTGAGATCCAGATAATATAGATTCAGATCAAGATGTAAGGTGTAAGGTCTGCATCGTGAATGTTGAAATGGCTTGAGATTGCTGCTCAGCTGGAATGGATGCGGAAACCGCAGCATAGATCCATAATGCGATGGGTTCTTGGGAAGCATCTCCCCAGATGCTTCACGGTTGTGACTCCGCTATTCGTGTTTCCTGCCTAGGGATCTGTGCCCCTCCCTACCCCCCCCCAGCTCTCCCAATCCCTCCCCTTTCCCCACTTCATGTCCTAGTGCCCCAGTTCTGCCCATCCAGAAAAGTGGGATAGAAAAGCCAACTCTTCTTCTATATTATCTGGGTTTCACAAGCACTGATTTCACTAATCCAGACCTGTGTAATCTGGATTTACAGAGGTAAGTGCAGAAGCAGCTTTTGTGTGGTTTTGGGACAGTTTTGATTTCTTTTGAGTAAAAGAATATGAACTTGAGTGGGCCATTGCTGCAGCTTCAGTGTATTGTCTGTTTGGTCCTGTTTGCTTTGTGTGCTGCAGTTGGGGGCCGAGTGATTTGAGGCCTTTTTGCACTGCATCCGGACAGCTGTAGTGCACTAAGGCTGGTACAGGCGAGGATGGCTGGCAAGGGATGCATTCCCAATGCATCCCTTACCAGCCAAGGTGTGAACAGTTATACCGTCCCTGCGTGTACCAGCCCGAAAAGGCTGCATGGGGGTGGGACACCCCGCCCCGGGCTGCTGCCATTGGGCCGTATCAGCCCACCAGCTGGCAGCCTGGTTCCGGCCCATCCTGGGAGGTCCCGTGGGCTGCCGCTGCCCCAGTCATACCAGGTGCAGCCCTCTGGGGCCTCTTGAGGCCCAGCCCTACCCAGGGTACATGCTGCCCCAAGCTTCCCACACACAACCTACCTCTTTAGACACCTGGTTCAAACTGTGTAGTCCCCGGAGGTGGGGCTTGTTGGGATCAAACCAGGCATGCTGAGGCCCAATAGCAGAACACCGCAGTTCACTCCTGACAAGCACTGCTCCGGGGCCTACCCAGTTCGAACCAGGCGTCCGAAGTGATAGGTCCCGCATGAGGAGCTGGGGGCGGCAGAGGCCCCCGTGGGCTGCCACCAGCCTGATTGGGATGGACAAGACAGGCCCAGTTTCTCCCCACCCCTGAAAGGGGCTGCCAGCTGGTGGGACCAATAGGGCCCAATAGCAGTAGCCTGGGGCAGGGCTCCAGAGCTGACCAGCAGGGAGAGTGCCAATGCTTTCCCTGCTGGACAGCTCTGGAATGGGTGGGGATAGCTTGAGCCAGGTGTGGAGCATGTGTTCTAATAGACACCTGTGCTACTGGCTTTTGAGTAAAAGCTCGTATATGTTTTTATTTACAGTGGAAGAACCAATGGATGCTTTAGATGGCAACACACGTTCTTTTGTGATGTGAAGTGGACAGAATAGTGGAGGAGCCATATCAGAGTCCGGTGGTGTTTATGTGTGTTGGTAGCATTTGTTTAATGGGAACAATTGCCATGGGTTCCCCAGTGTAAGAGGTCTTTTGTAATGCTACGCTTTGTATTTTTGTAATATCCTTCTTACAATGTAGATACAGAATAATGGACTTGTGCAGTTATTTGTTCATTATCTTAAAATGTGTAATTACTTAAAGCTTTAGAGGTTGTTTATCAAAGAAACATTTGCATGTTTTGTGTGCATTTCCATGAAAACACAGCTTTTTAAATAAGAAAGCTGTATTTGAAAAAACTGTTTCATTTGCTCTTTTGTTTAATGGTACATAAATAAAGTTTTGCAGACATGACTCATTTTTGATGTTTCACATTTGCGCTTCAAATAGATTCTTCATTCAGCAAAAATAATGGCCATGTCTTTGATTTGAAAAAGGAGTTCAAACTATTCCAAAATACTTTTATTGTTGCTGGTTGGTCCAGGGCTGCAACTAGACATGCTTCATTCTGTTTAGAAAAATCAGGCGTTCCTCTGTTCTGGGAAAAAATGACCTTCTGCATTCAGTATTAAAAGGTCAACATGGGAATCACCTTAAAATGCCCACATGCCAGCAACCTCAGCAAGACATAAGAACATTACAAGGAGCACTGCTGGATGAGGCCACAGCCCATCTGGTTCAACATCACAAGCAGAAGACAAAGGCAAAGCCCTCACTTCCTCCCAGCGCCCTGCAGATGACCTTTAGAAGCATCCTTCCTGTGCCCCATACTTTGAGATGGTACTTGGGCATCTCTTCTGCTAGCCACTATACACCTGTCCTCCATGAATTTGTCTGTTTTCAGTCACGCCCTCTTAAAGTTGACCTGATTCCATAAAGTGTTACAGCCCCCTTTCTGCACTTTTTCCAGTCATGGTGAACTATAATTGTACACAGTATTCCAAATGCAGCCTCACCGTAGACTTACAGCAGCACAATGATGCTTCCTGACTTATTTTCTATTGCCTCCTTAATTACCACTAGCAGTGAATGTGTTTTATTTTCACTAATGCTTCACGTTGGGTTGACAACTTCATTCAGAGGTCTAACAGAAAGTTCACACTCATCAGTTTATAATTGGGGTTCTTTACCCAGTGTGCATTACTTTTCCCTTACTTGAGGCCTTTTCACACTTGGCAAAAGAAGTCCAGGTATGCCCCAACACGAGGCATGCACACTCCGTGGAACAACTTCTATCCCAGAAGCAGCTTTGCATGTGTCAGACTCCCCCTAGGCATATAGCTGTAGAGCAGTAAAAAGCGCTCCATAGCTATGCTGGCCACCAGCTAGAATAGGCCAGCATGCACCGGGTGCCAGGTGCATGGGGTGGCGCAGCAGCTAACTCTGTGGTAGATTGGACATTGCAAAGTGCAGATGCCCAACCCATCCCCCATCTTCACCTCTCTGGAATGATTTCTCAGGGAGGCACGTGCAAAATCCCTCTCGGGCTGAAATCTATTTGCCACTTTGTTTGCTACTCTCCCAGTGTCTCTTGAGCACTTTGTAATCTCTGTCTTTGTTGCTGAGTACCATTAAGTTGTGGTTGACTCCTGGTTGACTGCGTGGCCACCTCTATGCACTTTTCTTGGTAGAAATCTAGGTTTTGCCATTGCTTACTTCCAGAGAGAGGGTTGGCATGGCCTACTCATCCAATGTCAAGCGCTCACTCTGGACTCTGCATTCTCATTGGACTCTGCATTGAAACCTTCTAGATCATTCATGAATAAATTAAAAAACACAGTTTCCAGGACAGAATTTTTGAGGACCCTTTTTGAAAACTCTTTACTCTGAGAATTGTTCATGAATTTCTACTCTCCAAACCTGTCTACTTATTCCATGGAGCCTTTGATGAGATGCTTTTCAAATGCCTTCTGAAAGTCCAGATGGGCAATGTCAACTGGAATATCTTTACCGACGTGTTTATTGACGCTCTGCAAGAATACTACCAAATAAGTTAAGCATGATTTACTGTTGCAGAAGCCATGCTGATTTTCTTTCACCAATGCTTGCTGCTCTATGTGTATATTGATTACATCCTTTATGACGTTTCCATCAGTTTACCTGGAAGTGATAGTAAGCTGACCGGTCTGCATCTTCTTGAATGACCCCTGGATCCTCTATGAAGATAGCTGTCCTCCTGTCTTAAGACACAGAGCCTATCTTAAGGAATGATTATATACTTGGGCTAGAAGATTTTGGGTGAATGCCATTTGGTCCCAGTGATTTGTTAGGACAAGGGCAGCCTCCCTGGTAAGATCAATCCAAATTAATTCTCCTGAAAAGATACACTCAGCTGCAGGCATATGCCCTCCGCCATCCCCAAAGAATTTACTTAACCTCTCTGCAATCTCTGTGTCCTCTTTAATTGTCCCTTTCTGTTGGTTGACAGCTGTTTTCCTGCCCAACAGATGTATTTATTCTTGATATTTTTAGTAATGTGCTCCTGAAAATCCTCCTTAACTTTGTGATTGCTGGCTTGTATTTATTCTGCTAGAATTTATATTCCTTACTGTTCCATTTTCTAAGTGACCTTTTATTACTTTTAATGGCATCCTGCAGTGCTTTTTAGCCACAGTGTTGTCCCTCTTGGTTTGGAAGTACCATTTGTTCTTCTATGTATGCCTTCTAGGGATGTGCACAAATATTCTGACATCTGGAACTCACACAAATATGTACAAATTTGTAGATTCTTGTCCAAATCAAATAGGGCCTAGATTTGGAGGCCCTATTCTTCCACGAATCAGATTATCCAGTATTCATAGAAGCAAATTTTCTCCTGGTCTATGGAGTCATGTAAGGTGAGTCTGTTCAGTTATTCCCACCTCCCTCTATATTAACCCTTGACCTCGCAAGCCCAGCATCAGTGAATTGTGAATTTTGCCCTTTGCAGGATCATACAAATGCAGAGCAGCCAGGCCAGAAACACCACACAGTCCCTGCCGTGCACTCAACCCCGTGCACTGGTGCAAATGCTGTGTGGGAACATGGTAGCAGCTGCAGCGTCACACAGCATGCCATAATCACCATAGGAAGGGCCCAGTGCATGCCAGAAGTTAAAGAGTTACACAGAATCTAACCTTCGAGGAGAGATTCTGCTTCCATGTGAAATTCAAGTTATCCCATAGCAAGTTTCAAAATTCTGCCATGTGATCTCACAATAAATACTCCTGTCTTAATTTCTGAATGGTCAGCACCCAAAAGATCTGCATTTATTTTTGACAGATACCTTATCTATGACGATGTCTGCCCCTGACATCCTTGAGAATAGCCCTGTGTTACAGCAGAGCAACTACCTACTGGGGTATTTTAAAGATTCCATAACCCAAAGACGTGACAGATACAGCTGCACACGGGATTGTTTCATTTTGCTGGCAAGTATCTGGCGGTGGGTTCCCATCATTCATTAGGACTGGAGCACTGGCAGCTTCCTGTTTGCACGGAGCACAATCCAGTCCTGACTCAGCAAACGTTATGGAAGGGGAGTCAAAAGAGATCACTTGCACAACAAAGTTTTGAGCGGGTGAGTTTCCTTGGCTGCCCTCGTTCTGCTTCATCGGTATGGCCACCTGGAGTGCCGCATCGGCGGGAATTTTGACCTGGTTTTTCTGGTGCTCAGATGCACGCCTCATGACTTCTTCTGAAGGTAAAAAGAGAATAATTACATAAGATAGATTATGGTATCCCATTGTACTGTGGCACAAGGTGGGACATTGAAATGGGTGAAAACATATGTGAGTAGTTTCTTATTTGTGAACATACCAACATTTCTTTGTCTCTGCAGGAAAATATTAACCATGACTAGTATTTTTTCTCTTTATTACCATTTCAGTGGGTACTTTATTTCAGTAACTGATTTAAATTTTCTGAAAACATCCATTACTTGCTGCCTCTTCTTCTAATTCACCATCATGTTGTGCACTGTTTGTGAGCACTTCTAATGGTGATCATACTGCACTGGGAGCAACTGATAGCAGCTTTAACAGCAGTTTTCACACTCCCTCACTGGAAAGCTATAATAATATCATTCCAGTGAAGTGAAGATAAAGTGTACTAGTGCCATCTGCACTAGTGCTAGTGAAGTCCCAAACCAGACCACCAGCGCTTGAAGTGCAAATGGCCATAGTAGCATCCATTGTGCATCTGGATGCTGCCATGGTGATTGAGATCAAGTGTGCAACTGCGCCGCTGCACCGCTATGCCCTCTTGCAGCATTACACCCAGAAGAGGGTGTGAATGGTGCTGACCAGTCAAGCTGTGGACATTTTAGTTGTGGAAAGCTAGTTAGGACCAGGAAAAGCATGCTGAGCTTGGGGTGGCAGTGATGGGGCAGCATGTAAACTGGCCTCATCAGGGGGCAGATGGAACTGCTCCACCTGGTAAGTGCAAACAGTCCTACATACTAGCGTAGCAACTTGCTGTCTTAAGCCATTTTCACACTACCCTTCCATCCGCTGGGCAGGAAAGGAGCGCGATGGCCAACGTTGACTAGTGCTTGCACTTGAGCGCTAGTCAACTTTACCTGCTCCCTCCCCACAGGATTGGATATTCACCTTGTTCAATCCCGGGACCCAGTCCTCCTCTGGGTACAACCATTTTGGCAATGGCACCTCCGTGAGTGCACATGCATCAGCACCATCGCCTCGATGCTGATGCTCTGCACACGCGCAGTCACATCTATGGTCATCTGAGGCGCAAGTGTTTGTGCAGCACCTCAAACGAGCCTGGAGTGCTGGCTAGAGCAAATGGTCACAATGCTGGACGCTTAAGGTAAGTAATTATGTAATGTTGCTTAAGGTGTAGAGCACGATTTTGTGCTCCCCACCCAATCAATGATTAGTGCACTTCTGGGGAGGGCAGGCCTCTGAGAGGTCCAGAAGAACCAACAGGGCTATACTCCCTCTGTCTCTCTCCTGGAGAAGGTCATCAACCAGGGCGACCAAGGAAGTTTCTGTGCCATGACCAAGCCTGAATCTGGATTGAAATGGGTCTAGATACTCAGCTTCTTCCAAGCATGCCTGCAGTTGAACAGTGACAGCCCTTTCCAGCACCTTGCCTAAAAAAGGTATATTGGCCACCAGGTGACAGTTGTTTAGATCTTCTGGATCCAAGGAAGCCTTCTTTAGGAGGGGCCGTACCACAGTCTGATTAAGGGCGAGTGGAACCACCCCATCCCCCAGAGAGGCATTCATGACTTCCTGGATCCACCCAGCCATACCTTGCTGACTACATTTAATCAGCAAAGATGGGCAAGGGTCCAGAGAGCATGTTGTTGGCCAAACCCCCACAAGCAGCTCGTCCACATCCTCAGGCCGCAGCAATTGAAACTGATCCAAGAGAATCAGACCACAGTTCTCTGACACCTCCACTGGACTATCCCCAGTTGTGACATCTAATCCCACACAAATCTGAGCCCTTGCCCACGCTTCATTGGGATAGATTTTATAAGGCGATTCACCACTCTGGAGGACAAAAGGATGCAATTTCATTAATGCAACAGGGTGTGCCACTGAGACAGGAGACAAAGAAACGGGAGAACTTCAGGAACTCTGAAGACAAGAAACTTTTGTCCCTTGGCTTTGGTGGCTCCAGTACCACTTCAGAGCTGCAACAGCCTTTGGGATCAGCAGTGAGGGCTGGCTTGGGGTGGGACAGCCCAATGTTTATGTCCCTATCCTGTGCCATTGGCAACCCACCCCAGGAGTGTATATCCCGGTTCCAGAGGTTGGCCTAGAATAGTCAAAGTAAGTGCAAATAAGGGGTCAGTTTCTTTCCTTGGGCCACGTGAAACTAAACCATTGCCCACAGCTTGACTAGGCAGCTTCTGGCCAGTAGCATTTGCACCATCATCCAGGCACAACATTGTGAGTGGGTGTGGCAGTGCGACTGGTTGCTGTGTCCTGATCGCCATGGCAATGTCCAGGCACATATGAGATGTTGCCCACTGCTGGTGCTATGGTGGTCCTGCCTAGCCGGACCTGACCCTCTGTGCCTGAAGTGCCGACCATTCCACCAGCTAAGTGTGAACGGGCCTTTTGCTACACGTCATTTTCACCAGGTTTTACTGTAAGTTTGACAGATCTTGTTTTCATCATTTGTGAAATCATGCTGTTAGTATTATTGACTTAAATATCAATGACCACTGACCATTCCACAGTGAAAAAATCTCCATGTCACTTTCAGTCAGATCTGTTGCTATGAAGCCAACATGAGGCGATGACTGCCCAGCATCTTGGCAAAGGGGGGCAGGGGATCCACTCGTTATCTGGGGCTGAATGTCATCCGGGATGATTTCCTCAATAATTACATCATCACTTTCATTTGGACCCAGAGCTTTGGCTTTTGGAGCCATGTCTCTCATTTTTTGGATGGTGGAGCTGATGTCTTGACTAACAGCCTTCTTCCAGGAATTCTGAGTATCCACTAATTCCTCTACAAAACAAATACATGAACAGAGTGCCACTTTGTATGAAAAATGATTCTGCTTCTGTTTTCATCTATGAAATAAGCTTGAAAGCTTTTTTTGTAAAAAATAAAAATACTTGTGCAAGTAATATCTTAAGACAGTTACAAGAAACCAATTTATTTTCTTTGAAAAATACAAATAAGCAGCTATTATTTCTGTGCTACTGCTTTGATCCTTGTGCTTTTATCTCTATACAGACTTGCGTTTAGAATAAACTATCTTGTTATTGCACTGTCCTCAAAATATTCCATTATTTCACCGTGGTCTGCCATGACCGTGTCTTTGATTTTGTTTGCCCACTCAAACCTCGGCAGTTTCTGAGCTCGCCAGAAGCAAACAGTGCCAGGAAAAACACAGAAGCTCTCTCAAGACTGACACAACTGCCCCTGGTCAGTGGCCTAGCTGCTATATGCTGCATGAGTGGCAGCTTCTGAACCATCTTCAAGGGCATCCTGATGCAGAGCATATTCCACTAATCCAGTCTGAATCTTCTGGATCCAGAGAGAACCTCTTGAGAAAGGGGTTCACCTTTAACCTTTAACCTATCTCTAAAGGAGGCATTCACTACTCCCTAGATTTACCCAGTCATACCCTGCCAGCTAGCTTTTAACAACTGAGACGAACAACTCCATATTGCATGGGTGAGGGACCCCTGAATTTATCTAATAGTAATAGTATGATAAGGCAATGATGTGAATAAAAAGATTGTTTTTCACTACCATAAGATTCTGTGATGTCCATGGTATCAATATCTTGATTGGGCTGAAGCAGTTCTGGTGCACCTGCATTGTACACTATGAAATTAACATCCATTGGATTGCATTGCCAATTGCCAATTGCAGAACTTGGAGGTAAGAAACAAAATTTCTTGGACTTTGAAAGCTGGACTTTGTCTTTTGATGTTTTCTGGAGTTTTCCTCCCTCTGCTTTTCTTTGACTCGCTTGATCCCTGGTGCTTTTACTGGGTGATCTGAGTGATTCCAAAGGCTCCTTAAACTTAACCTCATCTGTAGAAATCAAGAGCATAATAAATATTTCTTCATGTGTAATTGTTTAATCTTCTGTAATTCTCACTTGATCTCTGTAATTTATAGAAACATCTGTCAAGATATAGTCAGGGCTCAAATTCCAAAGGGGAGGATTTTGCTGTAACCTTATAGATGCCTTTTGGGGTGTAAGCACAATTTTCAAAAGAAACAAAAATATTGTGCTGTAATTGTAATTGTGATCCTGTTCACACCTTCAAGAAAGTAGTGATCCTCTCACTAGGGAAGTTTGTCTGCGTGCCACCCCTGCTCCTACTGTCCCAATTGGTAGAGGCGGTGGGAGATTTCCCAAATTTTCCAACACCTCTCGCTAATTCAGAGGAAACCCGCGTTGGGGAAGGCTTTCCAAGTTTGTTGTCCATTGGCAGTTATCTTGTTCTGATCCGTGGGTCTTAGAAATTATACGTTTTGGTTACTCCTTAGAGTTTGAGACCTGTCTGCCTTCCAGGTTCATCAGGTCACCTCTCCTATCTGACCCAGTTAAGAGGGCAGCTCTGAACCAGGTGATTCAGAAATTGCTGCAGTAGGATGCAATAGAGGCCATGCCGGAGGAGGAGGAAGGGCGAGGTGTACATTTTCTAGTTCCAAAGAAATCGGATGATTGGAGATCAATATTGGATCTGAAGTTTCTCAAACATTTGTCTAATGGTCGTTTCAAGATGGAAACCTTGTCATCCATCGGGAAGTGGTTAAACTGGGGAATTACTTGGCATCTCTGGATTTGAGATACACCTATTTTCATGTCCTAATCGTGCCTTCGGCCCGCCCTTTCCTTAATTTCGCCTTAGGTGACCGCCAGTACCACTACCAAGTCCTTCCCTTCAGGCTCTGTTCCGTGCTAGGAGTCTTCACCAAAATGCTCTCGACGCTCGTCACAAATCTAAGGCTATGGGGGGGGGGGGGAGGTCGAGGCCTTTGTTTACTTAGATGATATCCTTTGTCCATCCTATTCTCAAGCAGTGTGGGCAGTCAAGGAGACTGCTACCTATCTCTTGGACCACGGCTTCCTGGTAAACTGGGAAAGAGTTGCCTTTCCCCAATCCATTGCATCACACATCTGGGTGCCTTTTTTGACACAGGGGTCTACACGATATCCCCTAGTCAGAAAAGGATTCAGGCCTTGATGGGTTTGCCTGGTCAAATTCAGCCAGCCCCAGGGTCAAGGTAAGTTTTCTCTCTTCTCTGTTGAGGAAGATGATGTCAGTATAGACATAGTTCCGTGGGCAAATTTCCATCTTCGCTCACTGCAATGGTTTCTCCTTCCCTTTACCAGATTAATTGCAACAGGAGACAACGCAAGGTTCTACTTGTCCGTGAGGTGCGCACCTCACTGGGCTGGTGGATGGATCCTGTGAATCTGGCCAAGGGTTGTCCTATTGTGGTAGTGGACAGACTAAGAGTTACTTGTGATGCTAGCAGTACAGGCTGGGGAGCCCATTGTCTGGGTTGCACAGCACAGGGTATTTGGTCCCCAGATAAGGCTGCCCACCAGATAAACTGGTTGGAGCTTAGGGCTATACTTCTGGCCCTATTGCACTTCCACTCCCTGGTTTGTGGCACCCACGTTCTTGTGCTTACAGACAACATAACGGCCAAGGCACATGTGGTCAGACAGGGTGGCTCCAGATCCAGATCTTTAATGTCGTTGTCCTCTCAACTGTTTATCTGGGCAGAGGTTAATCTTTTATTGATCTGTGTTATTCACAGATGGACAAAGGATATCATCTCGACCCAGAGATATTCAGCTTGCTCGTAGAGAAGTGGGGTTGTCCGTCCATAGACCGTTTCACAATAGCAGAAAACTGCCAGGTTCCCAGATACATTTCACGTTACAGGGACCCTGGGGCTTGGGCAGTAGACACCCTTTCAGCCCTATGGCCAAAGGGACTTCTATATGGTTTCCTCCCTTCCCTCTTTTTCCACAGTTCCTGCAGTGGGTCCTTTGGGAGGGGGCAGAGGTGGTCTTAATAGCTCCCTTCTAGCCCTGGAGGAGTTGGTTCCCTCTCCTATGGAGCATGGAAACCCAACCCCATTTCTCACTCCCAGTGTCACCAACACTCCTCTCCCAGGGCCAGGTTTGTCATCAGGACCCAAGATCACTGTCTCTGACAGCATTCAAAGTCAACGGGCCTGTTTAAGATCTGTTGGGTTTGAAGAGGACGTCATTGACACCATGATGGAGGCTCGCAGGCCTTCCACCAAGAGAGTTTTATGAGGGTATGTGGAAGGCTTTTTGTAGGTGGTATTAGCCACGGGCCATTCCTCCTACCTCCCCCTTTGTCCGGCAGATTTTATCCTTTTTACAGGAGGGAGTCACAAAGGCTTACAGTATAACACTTTATGCAAGCAGGTCTATGCCTTGGTGGCAGTGCTTGATTTGTCTTTGAGGGTAGCACTGGCTCAGGATAATTTTATGAAAACCTTTCTGTCCCGTTTAAAGGCTAAGCAGCCACCAGTGGTGCACAGGTTCCCGACTTGGAGCCTAAGGTTGGTTTTGTCAGCCCTGATGGGCAGGCCTTTTGAAACTTTGGCAATGGCGTCTCTGAGGGTAGCATTTTTAGCGGCCATTATTTTGGTGAGGCAAATGTCAGATATTTTGTCCCTCGTAATTCAGGAACCGTACTACCAAATTACTCTAGACTTAGTGATTTTACATTTAGGACCAAAGTTTTGCCCCAAGGTGAACTCTCTTTTTCATAGATCTCTGGAGATCCATCTTCCCACCTTCTGTCCAGATCCACAACACGATCTAGAGAGGAGGTGGCACACACTGGGTGTTTGGAAGACAATTTTGTTTTATTTGGATAGATCAAAGGACTATAGGAAGGAATCCTCACTCTTTGTAGGGCTCCACCCCTCTAATTTGGGCACCAAGGCAAATGCTAGAGCTATAGCAGGTTGGGTCAGTAGCCCTAGCATACCAAGTGAAGCCAGTGCCCCAGGGTATTAAAGCCCCCTCAACTAGATCAGCGACAGCCTCAGTAGCACTGGCCTTGATGGAGATATGCAAAGCAGCTGCTTGGTCCTCTCTGTTCACCTTCACCAAGCACTACAGACTGGACCAATATAGATCTGCTGAAATGGCTTTCGGGAGGAGAGTCTTGCAGCACATTATCTATGACACAATAGGACTCTTGTTTTCTGTTATTTTCTGGTTATTGCAGTCTGTCCCTCCCTATGTTGTGGTATGGGCTTTGGTACATCCTGTCGTGAGCCTATCTGAACCCATAGGGAATGGAAGGTTGTCTACCTAGTTGAGTGTTCATTCCTGTGGGTTCAGATGGCTCACGACCCACCCTATGTTCTCTTGTTCTTGTTCTAGGTTTCCTCGCCTGCTCCTGATTTCCAAACTCCTCGATTGGCTGGGAGTGAGAGTGCTGACTGGGCTTTTATAGGGGAGATGCCACCTAGTGGCGAAAATTTAGATTGTTTGGCCAAGCAATAGGGGGAAGATAGGACCCATTGTGAGCCATCTGAACCCACAGTAATGAACGCTCATGTAAGTAGACAACGTTCCATTCTGCATTTGTTTTTGACACATATGTGGCTATGTCTTGAACACATCCTCTAGCTACCTAAGAACATTTTTTAGTTAAGCATGGATTTCAAGGTTTGTGCATGACTCAGCACCAGAGTTCTTTAGTAAATGATGATCCACCACACTATTTGGGAGGCTACTTAAAGCTGCTCTAAGACATGCCTGCATATAAGCAAAGCCTTTGTAGTTCAGAAATGGATGGAGATGTCTACACAAGCTACTTACTCTGCGTCCAGACCTCTTGATGCTGTACATTGGAATGTGCAGCCACATATGAGTCACGGGGAGCACCACACTCAAGACGGCAGTGCCCTGAAGAAGACCCCAGCGTCGGGATTGGTCACAGGTGAGTGACCAATCGCATGGGGCTTGGGCTGTAAGTGACTAGCGCTTGCAAGTGCAAGTGCTAGTCAATGTTAGGGAAGGGAAGGGCAAAATCCCCCCTGGTGACTATACAGACTTGACTATAAACTTCCTTATTAACAGTATTAAAGTACTTTGCAATTGCCTTCTTCTGGGATGTTGTTCAGCTTCCCAGTCTCATATATAATACAGTATAGCCAGTGAACTCAAGAGAAGCAAGATGGTTTCATTTTTGTGCTGGAAACTCTTGCCAAATTTGTAGCTCTAGGGCAGTGGTTCTCAACCTTCCTAATGCCGTGACCCCTTAATGGAGTTCCTCATGTTGTGGAGACCCCCAACCACGGGGGCAAAGCAGCTGGGAGGTGGGAGGGAAGGACGGTGGGAGACTCATTGCGACCCCTCTGAAAGGGGAGTTCGACCCCCAAAGGGGTCCCGACCCCCAGGTTGAGAACCACTGCTCTAGGGCCATCTGCAGATACTATTATGTTAATATTTATGACGCTGTTTTAATTATGTTGTTTTAAATGATTTTATGGTCATTATGGTTTTTAGAAGATATTATGCTGCAGTCTGTTGGTTTTTAAGGTTGTTACCCGCCCTGAGTCCTTTTGCTGTTTAGAGTGACCCAAGCTGCTCCTGTTTTCACCTAGGAGAAGGAAGGAGACATGAGTCCTTTTCGCATGAGGGAGTTTCGAACACGTGTAGAACGCGTTAGGATGGAGCATTTGCTCTTCAGGGGCAGCAGCTCCGTTCCAAGCCGCCCCAGCTCGTCCCAATGTGTCTACATGTGTTCGAGTTTCAGAGCACAAAAAAGTGCTCTGAAACCATCCTGGCACATTTGGCCCATCCTGGCGTATTCCCAGCTGTACCAGAGGGAAAGCATTCACACGCTCTCCCTCTGTGGCAGCTGGACCCCTCTGCCACACTGCCCTGATTGGTTCCCTTTGAGCCAGAGGTGGCCAACCCAGGCACCTCCCTTCCCTGTGCTCCGCCCCCGCTTGCTTCTGGGGTCAAGATTGGGCTCCTAGGGCTAGCAGGACCCACACCTCACACACCACCCCAGGGGTGCATGCGCATGAACGGGGCTTACGTGTTCGGCACTGGGCAGTAACAAGGGCGAGGAGGCCAACTGTGTTTTGTGCCTGTGCACCAGGCAGTCCCTGATTGGTCAGGGACCCGCCTGGTTTCAACTGGCCATCTGCGCAGGCATGGGTCCCTGGCCAATCAGGGAATGCGTGGCACGGAGGCGCAAAACACGGCCGGCCTCCTTGCCCTAGTTACTGCCCAGGACTGAACAGGTAAGCTCCGTTCATGCACGTGCGTTGGTGGGGTAGGGGGTGGGGGTGGGTCCCACTGGCCCTAGGCCCCAGGAGCAAGCAGGAGTGCAGGGAAGGCACCCAACAGGGCTCCCGCCCTGGGTCTTGCCTAATCCAGTTGCAGGAGGCCGGGGGAGGAGCGCCCTGCCCACATCCCAGCCTTTCCAGTCTAGGCCAGGCGGGAATGCTTTCTCCATTCGCATGGAGGGAGGCAAGGAGCGGGTGTCGACGTGTTCCTGCCTCCCTCTGTGCGAATGGAGAAAGCGTTCCCGCATGTCTTAGCCTTCTTCGCTACAGCTGTTCTGGCTGTAGTGCGACGAGGCCTATGTAACTGTGAAAGAATTTTGTAATAGGCTGCAGAAATCTGTGCCACTTCTGTATGCACACAGCTTACCTGAAATATATTTTAAAACCCTTAAGAATAATTAAAGAACACCCCCCTAAGGATAAGGTAAAAATTTAAGTTCAAATATTCCACCTTTTTAAATTATACCTTTCTTTGTTGTTGTCACTAGTCTTTCTTTCCACTTGTTTACATTGGTTTCAATATTTTTCATTACGTTGTCCCTAAAGCCTTCTAGATCTAAATCAGCCAACAGGTTTCTCTCTGAGCATGTGCCACGTTCCTCCATGGAACTTTCCTCACTAAGAGTTGACCTGCCATCATCTCCACTTGGTCTGCTGTTGCCTTGACTTCCTACTGAAGGGAAATCCCTGGTTTAAAAAAAAAGGAGGGAAAATATATTAACACACTAGAATTAAATTGTAGCTTTGATCTTAAAGGTTTTAGAATTATGTACAAGAGGGAAGTAAAGGCACAAAACAATGAATGAGATTCAGGGGACAACTGACACAAGCCCTGGCAATGAACTGAGCTGAGTTTTGGCCAAATAGACCTAACTGTACCCTTGATGCCCTACTATGGGCCTTTCTACACTTACCTTTACTCTGTAATAAGAACCCTTGGACCTCATTGGTCCACACATTAGTGCAGATCTGTGAGGCCCTGTCCACCAGTGCTAAGCTCTGTCCATGCTGGGTGGAGTGTAATCCTGATCAGAGAGGCTAGGAGTGGGAGTTCTTAGCCCTTTGGAGCCCTTGGAGGCTAGCCCTGAAACTCTCAGGTGTGCCAGAACCAGGATGGAGCCAGGACAGAGATTGGTCTGGATCATCAGCATCGAGATGTTCCATCCAGACCAGGCTCTTCTGTTGCAGGGCGGATACTGTAATTGCCCAGAAGATGGAATATCTTGGGAGAACTTTTAAAAATACTTTTCTACAGTTCAAGCAAATAACACCCACCAAATTCCATCAGTCAATGGAAACTGAGCATGAGCATCAGAAGACTAAAGGAAGATAGATAATCTTGAACCTTGTTGGATAGGAAGCAGACTAGGAATCTCCTTTGGAAACCTACCTAATCTCCACCTTCCTATCACAAATAGACTCCTCCCATACTCCCCCTTCCCCATCCCTCAGGAACATATTGTCTTCCTCTTTCCAATTCTCCGTTAGCCTGAATAATAATTTCCTAGCAGGCCAGATACCTAGCACTATGGCCACTGGATATCCCATCTGAGTTTGCACGCAAGGTGAATTCTGGAATCACTGGCACTGCATTTCACATGGTCCCAATCCGTGCTGATATTCAGTGCCCTCGCCCCACTGTCTGGCTTTTTATACCACAACACTGTAAACTAAAGGGGGCAACTGAGTCAACTCCAGGGATCTTCAAAGTTTACTTTGCAAAGCTAATGCTGCCACAAAACTATTTTCACAACCTAGGAATCTTTCAGGTCATGCTCCCAGAAAAATGCAGAAGTCATACAAATCAGACATAAGAAACACTTATGTCTTTCCTCAGGAAGAAAATAACACTGTATATCCCTTGACCCTCCTCATTGTTTCTAGCAAGAAATGCCACACATTTCTGGTCTTCTTATTATTAGGCTCCAAAGGTGGTGACAGCAGTATGCTAAGGATAAGGCAAACTTGATGATGATGATGATGATAAAGTAAATAGTAAATAATAAATAATATAGCGAAAAACATTTATACCGGAAGCCATTGAGGGTTTTGTCAGAATCTACAGAAGAAACGTGGCATCCACTTTTATTAGCCTCCTCTATAAGAGGGTCAACAATTTCCTCCACTACATCCAATAAAAGAGTAAATGCTGGTTTTACTATGACATTTATGAACCCTGAAAAAAAGAAAAATTCAGTCATAATGCTTTTTTAAAAAGGTCATTTCACACTAACCTGGTCTGGAGCAGATCCTACTGGAATGCTTCCCAGCTGGCGTTCACCAACTGTCCTGCAACAAGGCTGCCTGCATTTCAGACAGTGCTTTGCGATGGCTCATAGGCTGTCCTGAACTGCTCTGGAGCTTGCATGACTTCCGGGGTCTGCTGTGGCCTCAAAGACCTCAGGGGACCCATTTCAATGGCACAATGTGGTGCACTGCTGAAAAGAGCCACACACCCTCCACCCACCACCCTGGGGTGGTTTACTCACAAGTAAATCATGATAAATCTTTTTTAAAAGCTCTACTGTTGTCCAATTTAGGCCACCTAGATCAGGCTACGTTGTGTAAATGGAGCACGTTAGCAGTGGGCGGGGCCTCTTGTGTTTTGCTCCAGCATGCAGAAGAGTGGCTACTGGATCACTTGCCGGAGCAGTACAATGGTAATTGTGGAAAGGCCCAAAGAAATTTGCTAAGGCTGCTTTTGCACATCCCTCCATTAATCCAGATTTAGAAGATCCAGATCTTTGAGATGTAGCCCTCATTGAATCTAGTCCTTGAAGGCTTGAATCAAGGTGAGGGCCCCTTGCATCTGCACAGGCAGTCTAGCACCCAACCACAATGAGCGCTACACAGGGCCGCCATGCAGATGCCGTAGCACCAGAGGCTCTGATTAGGCCCGAGCAGGAAGGTTCACTGGTGCAGTGGCTGTGGCAGAGACATGGCTTTGTAGCTGCCTATGTAGCCGCTATGAAGCTTGTGCTCAGCTTCGTAGACAGCTACGAAGGATACGAAGGGCTGTGCAGTTTCTGAAAAGATATTCGTCTTCCCCTGTCAGTCCAATTAACTGCAGCTCCAATCTATCATTGACCTTTGGGTTCAGAGCAGAGTCCTTCCTAACCATACCTGATTTGGCAGGGCTTGGGGGGGATTTTTTAAAAATGTGCATTCCCATTCAATATATAAGGAACTTTGCAACTCTTCTGACTTTTCAAAGTTCCCACTGTTTTTAAAGAATCCGTACCTTTTGAGGAGTAAAGCTCCTGAAAAGGGGATTGTCTGTATGTGGATTATACCAGCTCTCACTCTGGCTTCAAGGATCAGATCGTTGTATGTTTCCACAATGGAACCAAGTTCCAACTCAGCAGTTTAAATTGGCTTTTTTAAAATCAGCAGTGAGAACTGATTTCCAAGTGTTTCCACTGCTGCCTTACAACACGGACTCCAAAAGAACGAAGGCTGCATCCCCAAAAGACTTATTTGCTTCTCTAGTCTCCCTCTACTGTCACTCTATTCAAGCGGACTTTAAAAGTGCCATGCACTTCCAGAATAAGCATCCATGTGAGGATCAGCAAAACGCCCTGATAAAATGCACCTTCTGTCCCCACAGAAGCATGTTTTCTTTCCCTGCATCTTTTTCTCCCCGCCCCCTCTCTTGTTCAAAGGAAAAATAGCCATCGTTTCTCTGTTTGTCTCCCAGATCTCCATCCCCCAACATGGCTTCCCATGCCGGCTGCAGCCATCGGCCGGGCGATCGTTTGCTCATTCACTCTTAGCACTTTCACAGAACACTGTCAAAATCCACCTGGTAGAGCAGCGGTGACTTTAAATACACCCACTTCACGCCTGATAACAATGTTGCAATCCATCCACTTCACACCTGATAACACTTCACGCCTGATAACAATGTTGCAATTCTCCGCAATTCTGGCTCTTTGAAAGTTCTGTGCTTTAGAAAGGGAAGGAAGGGAAACTGCAGCATTTCTGGGAGATGTGTGAATTCTTTATGGCTTTATGGCTGTGTGTGCGGACAGCAATCCCCGCCCCTTTTGCCACGGAGTGTCCCCAAGGTAAATGTTGCGAGGAAAACCCATGATTTCCAAAAAGAGTGATGAAATTCTTCTTTAAAGGGCAGGTATTTTGTCGCGGGTTTTCCTGCTTTTGTAGCGCTGGAAGCTCGTTCAAAGCCCTGGCATGGGGGCACTCAGAGGCAAAAGAAGATTTTTAGCATACTTTAAATTGCTTGGGGATGCACCCTAAGAGAAATATTGGAGGGGAGAAAGAGGGAGCAGCAGCCCACAGCCTGTCACACAGGCTTGTCTTATAAGAGGAGGGGAGGACGGGCAGGCGGGCGGGAGAAGAGAGAGGAAGCAACTCACTGTCACAGACACACATACGCAGTACTGGTCCTGATGCTAGCTTTTGTTCCCTTGCCGTCCCTCAATTTTGGACTCTTCTGATAAAGCAGAAGAAGAAAAATTAAGCAGGATTCATAATACATTACTTCCTCTTTGCTTTTGTGTGTGTCTGTGTGTGTGTGAGAGAGAGGTGAGGTTCTTGGCAATAGGCAAGAATGTCTGAATTCAGCTGAACTCATCCAAATTTGGAATGTTACAAATATTTGTGCATGGCCCTGCTGCTGAGTGGAACTTGATGCCAAGGGGGACTTTTCCTTTTCCTCAATCTAATTTCCATCTGGACATTTTAAAATTAAAATCTGGGAGACCGTTGGTTTATTCCATCCCCTCACAATAATCTTCTTTGTCTCTTTCCTGGTTGGCTACAGGTTCCACCCCTTTGTACTGTGCTCATTATTTTATATGACCTGTGATGTCTCCACAGTTAAGGTTGGCGAGATTCATGCTGTTTTTCAGCCAGCCAAGCGAGAAGGATTTTAATTAGGTCGCACTGGCTTCTCAGCCGCCCAGAAGTGTAATTGGCAAGTATCTATGGCTGAAGGTACCTTGTTTTGTGCAACATCATTGCTCTTGAGCATTTTTGTATTTTGCTGGCAAGTGTCACATCATAGTGTCCACAGATGCTTCATCTGGAGGTTTCACAGTGTCCCAAAGAGACTAAAGAGTAATGGCAAGAGGTTTGGTCTTGGTGGACACGAATCTGAGCATCTGGCACCACTTGGATCCACACTGATTAACACTACAGTATCGTAGCCATATTCAGCAGATGTAATCCTCAGGTATGTTGTGCAATTAAGCGAAAGCCATATGAGGTTGTGTGGTTTTCAGTCAGGTCAAAGTATGTCATGCAAGATCTGCTTTTTTCTCTCAAGATGCTTCTCCCTCGTGAGATGCATCGTACCATAGATTGTGTTAATTGTCCCTCAGTTCTTCATAAAACCACACTAGGTTGGTGCAATGTTGGTGACACTGGACTATACCCTCCCCCTTCTCAAAACATATCCAGTAAGAGAAGATGGTGGAAGGTATGCTAAACGCATATGTGATGGACCTAACCAGACCAGGAGCACCCTGTGAAAGACAGCCCTCTATTTCTATTTCTATTTCTATTTCTATTTCTATCTCTATTTCTATCTCTATTTCATTTCTATAACTGGAAATGAAATTATTATGATTGTCATTATGATTCCAATACTGTGACTGCGCATCACAGGTGCAACATCAGGGAAATACTTGTTCTAGAGACTTAGGCCACGTTCCCACCTACAGTGAATCTAGATTACTCTGCTCCGGAGTAATCAGGATTCTCACACAGGTTTGAGTTTCCGGCCAGGAACAGCACTGAGCACGCATCGGGGTGTTCCCACACCGGACCCACAAGTGCGCATCAGTGGATGGTGCAGCGCGGTGGTTTTTCTGAAAGGAGAGGATAGGAGCTGCCGCCGCCGCCACTCCTCTTTGCCTGCCCACCAGATTTTAGTGCCAGGACGGTGCCCAAAGGCACTAAAATCCATCCTTACACACAATCAGAGGTGGGCAGGTGAAGAGGAGAAGGAGGAAAGTGGCGCCAGGCTCACTGCCATGCGCCATGGCTTGACTGAGTAGAGGGGGGCACCCAGGCAACATCAAGCCTGACACGTAATCGGAGCCACCTCCAATTGCATGTCAGGACAGTGCCCAAAGGCACTAAAATCCGGTGGGCGGGCAAAGAGGAGCAGCAGCAGTAATCCGAATCTGTCAAGAAAACCCGTTTCACCAGGGGGTTATTTTCCCTGGATTTCTGGAAGAAAATCCGGGGGGGGGGGGGGGGGAAGAAGTGGAATGGGAACGGGACTTGCCGGATTACTGGCCGATTACATGGGGACACTGAGTGGCAAATTTGGACCCAGCCTGGATTTAGGGCCTTTGGGAACACGGACTTTGTGATGATCATTTTTTAGGAAAGAAGATTCAGCCTTAAATGAAAATTACCTATTTGGGATTCTGCAATGTTGGTAGTCTTTCGATCACAGAGTGGAGAAATTGGTAATCCTAATTCTGCTTCCTTGTCTCCCTAGAAACACGGTAGTGGTGGAGAGAATACAAAGACATATAAGACACTATAAAGAATAAATGGTTAAATTATTGTATGTTGCCATATGAAAACAATGTAAAATGGCACTGGCTTCTCCATTAACATCAGTTCACAAGGTATCAGAATATTTTCAGGGGCATTTTGATCCTGTTAGTAAACTATAATTAAATGCTTTCTTATTTCAGATACAATGATTAATTGTTGCTTAAAAGTACCAAAGTACCAGAGCACATTTGCAAAGGAAGAGGTAACTAGAAAATGTTTGCACCAATTTCTGGCTTAAATGGCTTCAATTTATATATCAACACTCTTCGTGCTTATGTAGCATTTATCATGCTAAATATTTTGAACTTTATTGACTAGTCCTTTGACCATATCAAGTTTACAAAAGGCCAAAACATACAAGGATAAAAAAAAGTAGAGATAACATTGTTATTTGTCCCCATCAAGAATTCCCATTCAACTCCATGAATGATTTCCTAAGCTGGGCAGCCTTTACAAAAAACAAAGCCACCTATAGGTCACCTGGACGTTTTCTCCCTGCAGAAGGTGAGTCAACTTACGTTCCACATTTCAGTGGGACACATTTGCAAAAGAGGCCCAAACTAGTTGCTCTTATTGAAGAATACAAGGGACAGGTAAACAAGATATGAAAAAGATCTTCGACCACTGATTTATCATGTTTACAGCTTTTTCAGGAACAAAAATCTTGCTCCCTCTTCAAAATACAGTTTTATCAAAACCTCCAGTCGATCCCAGTCAAAGATTCTCACTTCTGTCCCCCCGGACACTCTTCAAGCTCTGCAGCTGCTGCACTGCCAGTGACTGTGCGACAGAAACACACCAGGGAAATTCCAAAGTAAAAAGCTAATGACTCACTAGCACCTTTCCCTTGAATTCTCTTCTGTTGCTATGAGCGGTCAGTCACCCTTTCTGGTCAACACTCCACCCACCCTGCGCAGCTTCTGCTAGTCTTGTCCGACTGACCGGAAGTTGCCACGCAGTGGCTGTGGAGGTTTAAGCGTGTCTGAGTGCTCCTACAGGGGAATAAGAAATCCCAGTTCAAATAAACAAATCTAGGGCCTACTCGGGCCTTTGGGTATAGGGCAGATAAAAATGTAAATAAATACATATCACATTGCAAATGCCACCCCCAACCTACCTTACACTTACCCTGTAGCAGTATAAGTGCAAACACTGCCGTCTGGCAGCATCACAGACTGTGGAGCTGCAGCTCTCCTGCCCCCATGCAGACATTGCAAGGAAGCAAACGTGCCCCCGACACGCTCTGAGCTGCTCCTGACTCCCTCAGCACAAAAAGCCCTTAAGAAGACGTCTCAAAGCACCAGACCTTTGAGGCCATACTAGTACCTTATCTACTGCAACTATATAATTATGTTTTATTCACAGGGGAAATTCCACCATCATGGAAATGATCAGTTCTAGTTCCCATTGTTACGCCAAAAGTCAGGAATGGGCACAAATGTTGTTTTTTTTTTTTTTTTGCATTTGATTTGTATCAAATTGAATGTAAGAAAATTTATATTCATTTGAATAGATTCCCTTCGAATGTGGTTGGATTCTATTCAATATGAATGTATTTGTACAAATTCGTATGAGTATTCGATACGAATACATACATATCCAATATGTATCTGATATGTATCCTGTAACATATTTGCTCTGAAAACGTCAAATCTGCCCTGAATCCACTTTGACTCTGCTCTCAATCCATGTTGAATGCACTATGGATCCATTGCAGGTATAGCTGGTGCAGCTGCTTTCCCACCTCCTCAGTTCAGGAATTGTTCTGAAGCTTCGTATGAATGTTCCGAAACATTTGTAAGAACACGAATGTCAATGTACAAATCTTGTAACGTTTGAAATACAAAAGTCTGAATTTGTACAAAGTTGTATGAATGTCAAATGTTAGAAATATTTGTGCACATCCCTACCAAAGATCCTAAACGCTCAACCTCTTGTAGGCCAACAGCATTAATAAATCAAGATTTTAAAATTATGATTAATGTTGGTTGATCAAATCTCTCAATTTGGCGCACTAATGATTCACCTTAATCAGGCTTTATGGGTAGAAGAAGACACGTGCTGGATTTAATAAGTATCGTGTTATATGCTTTATACAATTCAAATAGCACTAAAAAATCACTGTCCATTCAGTTAAGCTCTTCACACATATTAAAATCTTGAAATACATCAAATTTAGACATGTATTTACTAGATTGATCCAAAACATGTATTAATGGAACTATGTTATTCTACAAAGAAACAATCAATACACAAGTTGTTTTTATGGCTCAGGGAAGCAAGGAGAGTTGCCCATTGTCCCCATTTTTAATTGATATTGGCTCCTGACACAGGTAAGGCAAGATCAATCCATCCCACTGCATTCAGGACTTCACCTTAAGGCTTCTGGCATCTTCTTCACAGGTATGAGCCAAACCAGTATAACACTTTGCTTCCCATTCTCATTCTGCACACATTACCCAGAGGACTCGGTCATCTATGGCTGCCTCCCGACCGCAAGAGGCAAGTTGGGAATCTAAAAAAGATTCCTGCCTCTCGCCAGACTTCTCTCTGCGTCTGCCAGCCCATTTCATTACAGTCTCACTTTGTGCTACTGGAAACCAGCCAGCACCTGCCCACTTCCTTTTGTTGTTTTTGCACCCTTGGCTGGCTTCTGGTGGCCCCAGGTGAGTTGATAACAGAATGGGTTGTACACATGGAAGGTAAGGTTTGCTGAATTATCATAGATTCCGTTTTAATTGCCTTTGGATCTTCTTAATTTTCTGTAGAAAACAAATGTTACATTATAAAAAATGTATACATCATTTAGTCTAGGGGCAACATTAGAGCTTTTGGTAAAATCACATCCATAGATCATTACATCCATTACATCAACAAACCTTGTTCATCTTCTGTTTTGCTTAAAGGGATTATTGAACAACACTCATAGTGACAGAATGACTAAAATATCAACAGCCTTTGTTTGTACCTGTTTGAAGAACTCTTCCATTAATGCTTCTGACCATGGTTTATGCAGTTCCCATGGTTTTGCTGGGTGACTTATGTCAGCTGCATGTACAATCATAGGCATTACCTTATCTTTGGGCAACCTGCCAAGTGAAGGAGATGTTCTCATTATCAGAAGATTAGTTTTTTGTATATTACAGGTATGAGATGTTTCAACTCTTAAAAAAATATATATATTGCTCTCTTCTGAAGAGTTTGAGATGGCACATATTTCCCTTTTATCCTCACAACACCTTTGTGAGGTAGATTAGTCTGCCGAGGGTTCCCAGCATTTAGCCAGACCCTCTGTCCACAGCACTGTGCAGGCAGGTTTATACTTCCTTCCAAAACAGAGAACTCCGTGGAACCAACCTTTCTGCCTGCTGCATACACGACAGGCTGTCTTTCATGGTGGTCATTTGCTGGGAGTGCTGTGACATGTCTGTAGCTAAAATCATTTGAATGACCATGCGGCGCATCTCCCTGAAAGTAAACAGAAGCAAACAAATGTCACAGTGGCAATGTTAAACTCCTGACTAGACTATTATAATGTCCTCTCTGTGGGGCTGTCCTTGAAGAAGATTCGGAAGCTGCAGCACATGACGCCTGTTTTGAGGGAGCTGCACTGGCGCCCTAGACGCTTCCGATCTGAATTCAAGGTGCTGGTCATGACCTTTAAAGCCCTAAACGGCTTGGGACCTTGACACTTGAGGGGGCGCCTCCTCTCATACAGATCTGCCCAAGGTTTAAGATCTGCTGGAGGGGAATGGTCCTCCGTGTCCCACCAGTTAGAGAAACCTGCCCTCACTTAAGGAACACCCTCCCTTTGGAGGCCCATTGAGTGCCAACTCTCCTAACTTTTAGGTGCCAAGTAAAGACCCAGCAAGCGGCTGATTGCGTGGGGTTTGGGCTGAAAGTGACTAGCGCCCGTGGTTACTGTCAGACATTCCTGATGTTTGTAATTAAACTGTAATTAATGTACTAAATAAATGTGTACTTAAGTGGCTCCTTTTTATAAAACGATGTTTATCAGGATATTCAAACACCAACCACACTCCATTCTTATCAAACTTTGGAAAGTTTCCATCTGATTAAAATGTGTCATATTTTTAGCAGACACTTTTGCAAGAAGGCAGCAGCCTTTAACCGCCTCAAACACGTTCAAGTATCAATTGCTTTGCTTCAGGTTTGCTCTGTGGGGTAAAGGGGAGAGAATCGCAGACAAACCATTTGTTCCTTTTACAGAACGGAAGTTCCTTGTTTAAAATGGAGTGTCAATGGCTTAGCCAGGGGTCCATGCATGCTGGTCAAGCCCTGTTTTATGGTCAGGTACTTCTGTACGTTACCTTGGCACAAAGCAGCTCAGTGCCTCTCGTGTTGAAGCCATTTTACTCTGAGGCAAAGAGATAATATAGGAACACCACTATTTTAAATTTTATACCCCCAACGAGGAAAATGCTACTGTGTGTTGGTTGCCATGGTGCTGATAGGACCTCTGGGGCTGCTCTCACCCGGCTGCCCACCCGTGCATGACTGGCACAAGGTTTTGGAGGGAAAATGAAGTGGGACTGTGGAAAGGAGACGGAGGGGTTATTTTTGTGTGACAGAAAGGAATGAAATATTACTTGGATCAGAACTGCTGGGCTATAGCAGCAAATGTGAGAAGAACCACATGTGGAATTGCTTCCGGATGCAGCATTTGTGATTTTTTTATTTTTGTAAGTTTATGGTTTAAGAAAGTTGAGAAGCTTCTCACAGTAATTTTGTTTCATTATGGCTTCTGGTTGCCTCCTCTGTATCCTTTTGATTACTGTATTCCATAAAGTTATAATGAGAGGAAAATGTACAGGACATTACATGTAACAAAAAACTGGAATATCAACATCTCTTCTGTGCGTTTCTGTGTTGCCTTACCTCCATTCTTCTTTTGTTAAACTGCCTAAGATGTTCATTTCCTCATTCTGAAGAAGCTGATAAGCGGCGCTCACATGGTGATTCTCAAGGACAGATTTATCATTATACAGAAGGGCAGTTTCTGACCTGAGGGGAACATAAGGCAAAAACTGACATATTAACTCTGCAGACACAAACAGCATGTCTAGGCAAGGATTATTTCGATTTTTTTTCAGTAACAAGATGGGGAGGAGTTGTCCTTATGGGGATTACTAGTCATGGTCAACGTCTGGTTGACTGGCAGTTTTCACAGCAGAGATGCAGAAGTGGTTTGCAATTGCCCGTTTTGATGAGAGTCTGGGGATAGACCTAGTGGCCCTACCCTTTCCAGGGCATTTTCTCCATCAGACACAGCAAAAGCAGTATCTCTGAGATGCAGGTAGGATTGCCCACTCGCCAACCTGCCCTGCCCTGCCCTGCCTTGAACATTCTGTGCTGGAAAAGGTGGATTAGAGAAGGGTGGGACCCCGAGAGGGACGCACCCTGCCTGCCTCTCTAAGGCTTGCCTTTTGTTATGTCTGAACACAGCCCAAATTACAGGCACTCCTTTAAAACAGGGAAAGGGTATTTTAAATCATGCAGTTTTTAGGATTAAAATTTTAAATTAGTGCTCCAAGGAGTTGTCATTCTGAGACAGTGCAGTTGAAGAAACTGCAAGTAGGATCCACTTCACTCTCTTTAGTGAAAATTCTCCTGTTGAGGCTCTAACATATGCAAACTGGTCATTAATACTGGCAGTTTAGTTTCCTTGCTGTAATTTCATTCTGGTTTATATCTCATTTTCCTGCTTCTTTCTCTTCTTTCAACAGTCTCCATGTCCCCTCCCTTTCAGCGCTTATCGTGTTTAATCTGGATTAAGGAGATCCGGTCTTTGGGCTCTGGTCCTTGGGGAATCTGGTCCAAGTAGTTCCTGCATCTTAGCAAAGGCCCCTTATGTCTGCACAGGGCATTCAGCACCCAATGGCAGTGGGTGCTAAACGGGGATGCCTTGCATACGTCGTAGGCTGCATCCTGAGGGCCCGAATGGGCCCATGCAGCAAGCGCCACCCGTGGTGTGTAGCACGATTGGCCCACGCAGATGTCAGTCAAGGGGCACCTCCATTTCATAGGAGCGGGGCAGAGAGACACAGCTGTGCAGTTGCCTTTGTGACCAGTTGGGGGAGCCGGCACCAGCCCCTGGTTGCCATTGGGCCAGCATGCGAGTGGAAGCGTGCTCTGGAATCCAGTCTTCGTGGTGCAAGACAGGATTGAAGGTGTCTACCACTTATCCAGATTTAAGGGCCAGAAGACCCCACTGAATCCAGAACTCTGCAATGCTCGTGCAGACGATGTGTTCCTCATGGGGTATGTAACAAATGCGTACCCATTGGATGCTTAATGGGGCCTTCAGAGCAGAAGAACCAACCATTCATTCCCAGCTACTACTAACTTAAATGTTAAAAAGAACTGAATCTTAACTCCTCTGTTCCAGTCTACCCTTCTGTTCTCAGTAAAGCTGCACTGGTCACGGTGGAATATGAATGATACGCAAGAACACGAGGCTTACCTGGTGACAATATGGAAGTTATTTGTGGTCCCAGTGTGCTCAAAGTCATGGACAGAGGTGCTGAAAATAATGGCTAATATTTCCAAATCAGTGAACCAATGCTGGTGAGAAGAATCAAATCAGACGTGTTCTGTTTGTAACTAATAGCATCTAAATGCTTAAAATATCTTACAACTTTATATTAAATTTGTATTGAAGGCATGGAAGTCTCTTAAAGTAACAAACCCCTAAAACAGAAATATTAAATCATTCTCAAACATTAACAAAGCCACTAAGTCCCCCCAAAATTCCATGTTCTGGAGTTTATTTTGATCAGCATTACTACTGCAGGGTCAGGGAAAAGGTTTAACAGTAAACAGTTAATTTTTGAAGAGAGATTTTAAGGGAAAATATTATGGCACCTAATATATAAGTGCAGGAATGATTTTTAAAGCTGGTAGATCTGGCTTTCCCCAGGTGGTGCTGCCACTTCGACTGGCCCACAATGCCTGGGCCTATGGGGAAACAGCCTTGGTTTGCACTCCATACTGGAGTACCTTCAGCTTGCCCCATTCATGAAAGGGGGGCCATGTGGTTCCTGTGCACATGGAATACGCTTCATGCCCTGCTTGATGATCAGCAAACTGGCCTGATCGAAAGATGTCTATTTCTGAATGCATTGTTTGCTAGTGGAAATGCCTGCAACTGAACAAACAGCTCCTTCAGCCTGTTAAAATTTGGTGAGCAGGCTGGCGCAACACGCTCTGGAAGGAGGATAGGCACAGCACAGTGCTGCCCCCATCCCAGAGTGGCCTCATCATTAAGGGTCTGGAACAAAATCCCTTACGAAAGAAACCAGGCGGCAACGTCTAGGCCTCTTCAGTCTGGAGAGACGGCGTTTAAGAGGGGACCTGATTGAAGTATATAAAATTATGCACAGTATAGAAATGGTGGATAGAGAATATTTCTTTTCTCTATCACACAACACTAGAACCAGGGGACATTCTGTGAAGCTGACGGGTAAGAGAATTGGATCAGACAAGGGGAAGGATCAGTCTATGGAATTTGGTGCCAGAAGAGGTGGCAACAGCGACCAGCCTAGATTGATTTAAGGAAGGGCTGGACAAATTTATGGATGACAGAAGTATCAATGGCTCCTAGAATGGATGCCTAAGTACATCTTTCAAGCTGGAGGGACAAGCAGGAGGCCTTTAAGGCCATTTGCTGGGATTCAAGAGCAGGAAAAGGTTTGTTCTTGTCTCTGCTTGAGATGCCCATGAGCAATTGCTGGGCCACTGTGTGTGATGGGATGCTGGACTAGATGGGCTGTGGCCTGATCCAGTAGGGCTTCTCTTATGTTCTTATGTCTTTGGAGCAGTAAGAACTGAGAACAGCTAGAATCCTCTCAGGCAATTCTCGTACATAGCGCTCGCATGACTTCCACATGAGAATGCTGCACAGTTGTGCATTGCATAGCCAGTCACCACAGCAATGGTGGGGTACACATGGCCATTGCTGTGACAATGCAGTCGGTCCTGGACAGGACCATCCACAGTGCATAGGTAAGTCTAGGTTAGGTTTGGGACTAGGCCAGTGTTCATGGTGCAAATGTCAACCACCCTCCCTGAACTTAGGTTCTGTGGAAATAGTATCCCATGGAAGGTAAGTGCATCAACTGCCTTGCGCTGAAGCCTTTGTTCTGAGTTATCTGCGCCTCTCTGTGGTCACATGTGGGGTTGCTATATGTGTTCCCATGCACAGTTGACATAGGCAGGAGAAATGCTTGGCTCCTCCTCATTTACCATAATTTTTCAGTAAGGGAAAACAGGGATTAGGGATGTGCGTGAATATTCATAACATTTGATATTCAAACAAATTTAGATGAATTTGGACATTTGTATATGACATTTGCACATTGACATTCGTATTCGTATGGGTGTTTTGGAACATTCGTGAACCAGGGAGGTGGGAAAGCGGCTGTGCCAATCACATCTGCAACAGATCCAGAGTGCATTCAACTTGGACTGAAAGTGGATTCAAAGTAGATTCTGGGCAGATTTGACACTTCCTGAGCAGATATGATATGGGATGCGTATAGGATACTTATCAATATGTGTGCATTCATATCAGATATCTGTTCAAATCTGTACAAATACATTCAAATGGAATAGAATCCTACCACATTCGAAGGGGATCTAGTGGAATAAATACAAATTTTCTTACATTTGATCTGATACAAACTGAGTGCAAAAAACCTCATTCATGCCCATCCCTAGGAGAGAGATATTAGTGATCCCTTCATTGTGGCTTCTTGCACAACAGTTACATCCCAGAAATGAAACAATTACTGTTAGTGAACATGTGCAATAGATAAGATTTATACAGGAGGCCACAAAATTGTTCTATCTCAGTGAAAGTAGAAGACAAGTATCCAAAAAATGTTCTTTAACTGAGTCCTTCTTTCTTACCATTATACCAGTATGAAGCATCATGCTGTGAACAGTCTGGGTAACATCTGCAGCATGCACTGAATTGTGATATGAATTTTGATATTTGTTGTAACCAGCTTCTAAAGCGTTTGTAAATGAAATTAAACAGGTAAGCGGGATCTACAAGAAGTGAGAATCAGATAGAAACATTAAGTAGGAACAATTATCACTATAAATGGTGTAGCATATCATGTAGTTTTGTCCTAAACAGAACAAATAAAATAAAACATATGAGTTCAGATAGTCTGTAATGAATAGTATAAGAATTAGAAAGTGATCATTAAAAATGTGTTCAGTTGTAGAGTTAGTTTAGTTTAAAATTCAGTGCAAAAGTAGTTAATCCCTCCTGGGGTCCTCCTGAGATGTCTTGTTTGCAGGGTACAATTTCACACCCTGCATAGAGAGACTCCTAAACAAGCCACAAATGGACATGTAGAAAGAACCTTTTTCTGTACAATATTGGTGTACTTTCGACATCTGTCTGGAATAGAACAACAAGGTGGAGATTAGGGATGCGTACGGATATTCGAAAATTTGATTATTCGATTTGAATACGTCAAATGTTGATATTCAAATTCAAATAGGACTTTCAAAACTCTGATTTGCACATTCGAATTTGAATCAGATTTTCAAAAACTCAATACAGATTTTTGAATAATATGAATGTGTGGATTTGTATCTGTCATATACGAATCTGTGTGAAAATTATACGTATTTTGTACTTAAAATACGGGATTAAAACGGGATGCATGCAGGATAATACAGGATGCATATGGATTTTTACGGAATTCATACAGATACGTATAACAGATACAAATGTTGTCGATATTCATATCTTTAAATACGAATCTAACATTTGAATGTACGGATGTGAATAATCTGGATTTGAATAGGATTTTATGACATTCGGATCTTAAATATCCAGATCGAATTGGATTTTTTGACATTTGAATCTACTTGGATTTGAATGTCAAAAATACATTCGTGCCCATCCCTAGTGGAGATGTAGCCCAAATTATAATTGTCATTGCTGGCCATGGACTTCTGATAGGTAGGAGTAGCTGCTAATCATAAAGCAATTCAGTGCATTTTCCACAGCATGGTAATTGATCCATCTTTTTAACCAAAAGATTACTGTATAAGCAAGACCGTGGAATCTGAAAACCACTATGAAGAAGGAGTTGGCTTTTCTACCTGACTTTTCTCACCCATTTAAAGGGACGCGAAGCAGCAACCTCAGGCCTTTTCGCACTACACTCGTTCCATTTGGAATGGGTGTAGGACGGGTGGCCTAAGTTACTTCCGGACGCTTTCACTATTCACACACAGGAACGCAGGAACGCGTGTAAACGCGTTCCGGCGTGCCTGTGTGCGAATGCTAAAAGCGTTCCGAAGTAACTTAGCTGGCAAAGGCCGGCCAGGGGCAGGGATACAGCCGGCGAGGCTGCCTCCCATTGGGTGCGAGCACCCAAGGGGCGGGCAGCCCTGTCAGGCCGCCTGCTCCGCTTCGTGCCGGCTGCACGGGGCCTGATCGGGCCCCGTGCTGCTGGCAGGAAGATGCCCAGGCACCTGGGTGCCCATTGCAGGGCCCGGTTCAAGGTCCCTATGGGGCAGGAGCCCTTTGGAGATCGGAGCCCCTGGCTCCGGTCTCCAAAGGCTTCCCTGCCACACCGATCGCGGCCCTCTGCGGGGTGTAGGCACCTGGATCTAGGCGTCTACACCTCGCAGATGATTCCCCACCCCACCCTCACCCCCCGCATCCACCCCCCCACTCACCCTGCACCCACCCCGGGCATTGGAACGCTGCGCGCGCGAATGCCCAGGGGACCTACCTTCCCGGCACAGCGCGCCCCATGTGCGTGCATTCCCGGCGTGGGTCCCCTCGCTGTCTACCAGCCTCGCCGCGGCTGCGTGATCACTTCCGCAGCCCAGCAAGGCAGGCAATCAGCCTGACCGCCATCAGCTGCTGGGCCGATTTTCGGCCAATGCTGACGGGGGAGGCGTGCCCGTGGCTGTCAGGGAGAGAAGCATGTGCGAATGCTTCTCTCCCCGAACGGCCTGGAACGCTTCGTCCGCGTGGGAATGCATGCAGAGCACTTTAAAGTGCTCTGCATCTGGAACGCGTGGAAGACAGCCCAGGACGTGCCGGGACGCAAACCCGGCGGCGGCAATGCGAATGTCGCGTCCCGGGCTGTCTTCCGCGTGTTCCAAAACCACGTGTGTGAAAAGGCCTCTCCTGTTCTTCTCCCCACAACATCCTGTAAGATAAGTGGGGCTTTGAGAGCTCAGAAGAGAGCTGTAACTACCCCAAAGTCAGAAGAGAGCTGTGACTAGCCCAAGGTCTCCCAGCTGGCTTTGTGGAGGAGTATTCTCAGAGTCTGGCTCCCTAACCACTAGACCAAACTGGCTCACTATGGTACTATCCACAGTTGCCATACATTCCTACTACTTAGAAATCTTGGGTGTTTTTCCACTGTCACTAAAAGTACCCATTACGTACCCACTAATGGGTATGTAATGGCATTTTTGTACCCATTAATGGGTACTTCTAGTGACAGTGGAAAACACCCCTTGTATCAAGTTTAGATTTCATAATAAGTTGCTTACCTTGAAATGGTTCAGAAGATTATATTTGGTGAACAATTCACACATTATGTATTTTAAGCTGTGCTCTTCACTCGCTCCATGTAACTCAAACACATTAAAATCCCATTTATCAATATCCTGTTAATGATTAAAACACAAACACAAAATGCTTTAATTTCCAAAGTAGCTTCAGACACAGCAAAAATTAAACAGATTTCCCCGCTATAAACAGAGGCCAGAGCAAAGAGGCGCGTCTTCACTGTCTTCCTGAACGTATACAGTGAAGCAGTCTAATGCACCTTGAGGGAGAGACTATTCCAAAGCCTGAGGGCCATTACCGAGAAGGCCCTCTCTCGAGTGCTACCCATCTTACTATCGAGGGTGGTGGTACAGCCAGGAGGCCTCCCCTCCAGATCTTAAGGCATGGGCAGGTCAGTATGGGAGAAGGCGTTCCTTCAGATATTTGGGGGCCCAATGATTTAGGGCCTTATACATTAGTTAACACCTTGAATTGGGCTCAGTAGCAAATTGGCAGCTCTTTTAAGACTGGTGTGATGTGCATCTGGCAAGCTGTCCCAGTCAGCAACCTCACAGCTGCATTCTGTACTAGCTGCAGCTTCTGAACTGTCTTCAAGGGCAGCCCCATGCAGAGTGCATTGCAGTAGTCCAGTCCAGAGGTTACCAGAGCATGGATGACTGTGGCCAAGTTGTCTCTGTCCAAAAAAGGCTTCAGTTGACACACCAACCATAGTTGGGAGTAGGCACTCCTGGTCATGGCCTCTACCTGAGCTTCAAGCATTAGCATGGAGTCCAGGAGTACCCCCAATTTTCTCACCTGTTCCTTCCAAGGTATTGTAACCCCATCAAGGATAGGGTATCTCCCAACTACATGGACCTGAGACCCTGTGACACACAGCACCTCCATCTTGTCTGGATTCAGCTTCAGTTTATTGGCCCTCATCCAGCCCATTACTGCCTCCAGGCACCTGTCAAGCACTCTCCTGATTCGGATGGCACAGAGAGATAGAACTGGGTGTCATCTGCATATTGATGACACCTCACTCCAGATCTCCTGATGACCTCTCCCAGTGGCTTCAGGAGCATGGGGGAGAAGATTCACCCCTGAGGAACCCTGCAAGTGAGTTCCCAGGGTGTCAAATCTGTATCTCTCACAGCCACTACCTGGGATCTGCTCTGGAGATAAGAGCAGAACCAGTGCCAAGCATTGCCTCCAAGCCTAAGCCTGCAGATGTGAGGTTTGCTTTCACTTGTTGGATACTGTAAATAGTTCTTGTTTGTTGTTCTTGTGTTTGTTGTATGTGAGACTGTATTATCACATTTCAGAATTGTTCCTATTATTCTTGTATTGAGGCAACATTTCTTAAATAAAATGTTTAAAAGAAGAAGAATTCCACCACGTTGGCTTTGTGGAAGGAAGGATGGAAGGAAGGAAGGAAGGAAGGAAGGAAGGAAGGAAGGAAGGAAGGAAGGAAGGAAGGAAGGAAGGAAGGAAGGAAGGAAGGAAGGAAGGAAGGAAGGAAGGAAGGAAGGAAGGAAGGAGAGATCATGCTCACTTTATGGCATCTCTGTTGAGGAAGGAAGGAAGGAAGGAAGGAAGGAAGGAAGGAAGGAAGGAAGGAAGAAAGAAAGGGGTACATTTACTCCTCAGAGTGGGGGGCTTCTCCTGCACCCCTCAAGTCCTTCTCCTCTCTCTCTGCTTCTCCACAGGAAGTTTCCACCGCAACGCCTGCGTCTGGGGTCACTAAAGCTTTGGTTTTGCTTTGATTGACTAAGTTGCCTGGGATCAGAGGCTCCCAATTTATTGGGGCAGTTAGCCACCATGTGCCCCAAGTTTGTACAGTGAAGGCTTCAAAGGAAGAAACTAAGGATGGACACAGACGGGTTTTTTGACATTCAGTTCGTAACAAATGTTAGAATGTTAGAAAATCCGTAATTGTTCAAATAGATCCCCTTCGAATGTGGTAGGATTCTAGGGCCTTTCCGCACTGGCTCTAAAAATGGATTTAGAGCCAGATGTGGAACACATTTAGACGTGGCTCTCGCATAGGGGCCGGAATTAGGACCCCTTTCAGGAAGCCACGTCCGCATATCAGCAGGCAAAAATGGTTGTTTAAACTGTTTTTGCCGCCGAAATCCTACCCAGATATAAGACCTGAAAAAATCAGGTCTTACATCTGGCTTTCCCACTGAAAACGGTTTGGAAATGAATGTTTCCGCACCGGAGGGGGAAAAGCCGGATTGCCGGCGCATGCCCAGCTGTCAGAGAGGCAGAGCGCATGCTCTGCCACTCTGACAGGTGGGCGGGTCCGGCAGCCGGCTTCCCTGTCTTCCCTTTGCCAGAGAACCGATGATCCTCGGTTCTCTGGCAAGGGTAAGGCACCCCCTACACCCACTCTCACCCCCAACCCCCCCAGAAAGACCCTACGACTTACCCGACCGGCTGCACCTCAATTCTGAGCCTGGCAGTGCCGGCGCCAATCACGCATGTGCGCCCCGCAGCCTTGCTGGTCCCAGCTCCCCAGGGATGCTGGGAAATGTAGTCCTGGCCTGCTGAGACCATCAGCTATTGGCGCTGGCGCTGCCAGGCTCAGCATTGACCTGCAGACGATCAGGGACGTCGGAGGGATTCTTGGTGGGGTGGCAAGGGTAAAGCACCCCCTACTTTCACCCCCACCCCGAGAATCCCTCCGATGTCCCTGATCGTCTGCAGGTCAATGCTGAGACTACATTTCCCAGCATCCCTGATTGTCTGCCAGTCCCAGCTCCCCAGGGATGCTGGGAAATGTAGTCTCAGCATTGACCTGCAGACGATCAGGGACATCGGAGGGACATCTCGATGGGGGTGGGGGTGGGAAGCCTTCATAGACTGGAGCCATGCGCTCTGATCTGTGAAGGGGTCCTGTCCCATAGGCAGGTGCCCTGGGCCCCAGGGTGGGTGGGTGGGTGCCCGGGTAGGTTCGTGCCAGCTGCACAGGGCTCGATTGAGCCCTGTACAGCCGGCAAGCAGCAGGGCTAGTGGCCTGACAGGGCTGCCTGCCCCTGGGTGCTCACACCCAATGGCAGGCAGCCTTGTGGGATGCGTCCCCACCCCTGGCCAGCCTTTCCTGGCTAAGTAACTTCAGGACGCTTTAGCCATTCGCACACAGGCGCGCAGGAATGCGTTTACACGTGTTCCTGTGTGTGAACGGGTAAAGCGTCCTGAAGTTACTTAGACCACGTGCACTACATCTGTTCCGGATGTAGTGCGAAAAGGCTTACTGACTTTGCTTCTCATATCCTTGCTGGGGTGAATTTTACTCATCTGATTTTTTTCATAATTAAATATATTATTAGGTCTCTTTCAAACATATGTACTTGGAATGCTATTAGATTAATTTACTTTAAAAAAAACCAGCTTCACCTTAAAAGTTGCTACTACTTCTTCTGGGAAAGCCAAACCATTTGCAGCGGTAGGTGTGCGGAACTTCCTAGGAGAGAAATGAAACGTTTTTACGTCAGCCTTTCCAAGATCAGTGTGTTTATGTGTCTTCCGCTGGCATGGCCCAAACCCAGCCACACTCATTTCAATGGGGGCAAATGTAGGGGCCGCCAGATGTCCTCATCACTTTGTGGTCCCTGTTTGTGTGTCTTCCGCTGGCATGGCCCAAACCCAGCCACACTCATTTCAATGGGAGCAAATGGAGGGGCCCCCAGATGTCCTCATCACTTTGTGGTCCCTGCACAGCCACTTCCCATCATCCAGATGGGACAAGCAGAAGCTGTGCAGGGAGGGTGGAGCCACTGCAGAGCTCCCAGGGGTGGGCACAGGTGCAATTCTCAGCATCTGATTTGATTAGAATAGAAAAGCCGAAGATGCAAATCGATTTGATTGTTTAAATTTGAATGTATTCACATTTGTATCTTTTTGTACGGATATTCGATTTGTATTTGAAGATATGATTGTTGACAACATTCGTATGTGTCTGTATGCATCCATATGCATCTATATGCATTCATACACATCCTGTTGTTATCACATATGCATCCTGTTTTCATCTCATATGTATCTGTACAAATGCATATGGATATGAATAAGATGCATACGAATATGTATGTAATACATATGTATCTGTACACATATGAATGTCTGAATAATTCATGCAGTGTATGCCAGAGAACAGCTCAAGTTGTTTATCCAACTCCAGTTCAAGTCTTTAGCATCCGGATTACATCTGGATAGCTTGGTGATCTACTTTTCCTGACAAGCATATGGGAGGAGCAAGAATTTTCCTGTAAACATGTTTTAATCTGAGGCCTGCCTTTCTGCAACAAAATGGATTTTCACACTCTAGGTCAGGGATGAGCACAAGACTTTTCGATGTGGCAATTTATGCCATTTGGTCTCAGCACTGAGCCCATGGTTTTCCAGAACGTTATTGATTCCATCTTTTAAGGACATGGTCGATACCTTCCTGCTAACTTCTCTGGATGATCTGATGATCTTTTTGTCTGATATGTCCACCCGTGTGATCCATGCCTAAGAGCATAAATTCAAATGTGAATTCCATTTACACAAACTAGATGTTTTGCTTTTCAAACCATGGTACTGAAATGGATTCCAATACGGTGTCGGCAATCTTAAATTGGGAAGCCCTTTGCACGCAGAGACAGATTTTGCCACCCTTTATCACAAATTGTCCCCTGGCTTTGCCATATTGCAGCCTCAATCTAGAACTACTAGAGCGAGAAAGCTTCCAAATCAGGCAGATACAATAGGATGAATTTCCCTAAATTTCAGTGGATCCCAGACTGCCAGGCAGTTTTGGAAAACCTTAAAGCCTTGTTTGTACATGACACAGTTCTAAAGCACCGTGATCCTATTCACACCTTTGTGGTGCAATGTGATGCCAGTGACGTAGTTGTGTGGGGCCATTACTACAGACTTATCCAGAAATCAGAGAATTCCATCATTGTGCATTTGACTCCAACTAATTAATTCCTGTGGAACAAAATTGTCCAATATGGGATTAGTACAAAATAATGCCTTCCTTGCTGGAGAGGATATCTGGAGGTTTCACAACATACCCATGAAGTATTTCTCAGAATGTAAAGAAAAAGTCATGCAAACCTCCCTCCATTCCTGATTTGTGAACTGACACCAGTCTGAGCCAGAATGCTACCTTTAAACTTATTTAATAAGATTTTAATAAGTTTACAGCTGAAGAAGAATTAAAAGCATGAGACTAGTCTCTGAGGTGTCTTCTTTGTAGACGAATAATTGCATAGTTATACCACTGATGAATTAACTTTACATCCTTATATAGTTTTTTGGGGGAAGACATTTAGAGGGTTCCCTCTGTCTGTATGCTTGTAACTTACTAAATATATGCGGCACTCAACCTTTCACTGCAGAGGCTTAAGGGGGCTGAAGTACACTAAGGCTGGTACACGTGGGAGACAGACTGGCCATTTGCTTTGCCCGGTAAGGGACGTGTTCCCAATGTGTCCCTTACTGGCCAAGGTGTGGATGGCCAATCCGTCCCCCATGTGCAACAGCCTGAAAAGGCTGCCATGGGCATGGACACCCTGCTCTGGGCTGCTACCATTGGGCCGTATCGGCCCACAGGCTGGCAGTTCACAGGCTGCCAACGTATTTCAATGGGGCTGTGGCAGCCAGCAAGGTGCACGCTGTGAGGGCATCACAGATGGGGCTAGCTTCACGCCTCGCCTGGCGCCTCAGACCCTTTTATTTCTGGGCTCTGACTTTTAAAAATTGACTCAGCAGCCTTTTCCCTGAGCCAACAATCCGCCCCCCTCCGCAACACATGCACACACACGCCTCAACAGAACAAATATGAACTTCGCTTTATTGTAACAGCTTGTTTAACTTAACAGTCTTGGCACTTAGAGCATTTCAGTTAACAGAATTATTCAGGATCCCTGCCTATTCTCTCCTATAGGGCTTAATGGACCAGGCTCAAAATCCAATCCAGAACCTCCCTCCGAGTTGCCATCGGATTAAGAACAGTTATTTCCAACAGCCCAAGCTTTTTAAAAGGCTTATTTTCTCCCAACGTTGGTTGATTGGCTGGCTCCTTCCTGGGATTCCCTTTCAGCTTGCCTCCAGCAGCACCCTCATATCACCTAAACTCCTTAACATTACCTACCTTTACCCTTTGACGGCTCCCCTCAACCCACTTACCTTATGGGACCTCTGGTTTGAAGTGACAGGTCCAGGTCAGTGTGGCAGTGGTCTGCTGTGGTGTGACAGGCCCTGGGACTCGTCCTATCAAACCAGAGGTCCAATAAGATAAGTGGGTTGCAGGGAGCTGGAGGGTGGCGTGCACCCCTGAGTGAGGGGCGGCACCTAGGAGGCGCCCCTGCTGGCTACCACTAGCTTGATTGGGAGGGGGGCGGCAGGCCATGGAACCCCAGGACACTCCTGGCATGGTCTCACCCCACCCTCAAAAGGGGCTGCCAGCCTCGGGCTGATACGGCCCAACAGGAGCAGCCCAGGGCGGGACTCCAGAGCTGTCTGGCAGAGACTGCGTGAATGCTCTCCCTGCCGGTCAGCTCTGTGAAGGCGAAGGATGCATTGGGCTGGGTATGGAGCACAATTTCATGCTCCACACCCTGTATGGAAATAGGGCAGCTCTGGGACAGGCTGGGCTGGTTCCAGATGGAAGAGTGAAAAGCGTGGCCTATTTCCATCCCAGGGCCTAAGGGCAAATAGGCCTTTATCTACCATCGAGAACTACTTTCCCCCAGACTACTTGGGCCTCACTGTCCTCTGCAGTTTATGGCCTGATACTGATCATATGCATGTGGAGAACTGCAACTGAAGCTTTTGAGAGATAAAATTTCTGCATTAGATTCACTTTTAATTTTAAAATTATTGTCTTTTTATCTGTTACAAATTCATGCTCACCTTGTGACAAACGTACTCGCCTGCACTGCGTAGGATATGGTCCGAATGCTTGACTTTTCCCCAGGGTTGTTTTTGTGGATGTCATTCTTCTTTGCAAAAGTGACATTCAACCATTCTCGTACATCCATAGGCACTGAATCCCAGTGGATATGGGAAAGTTCATCTTCAGAGTCAAAAAAGCTCCTTTAAGAAATATATTTATTGATTTAAATTATTTTTATCCATTCTTTTTTCAAAAAGCTAATTGAAACCTAAGACTATACAACAAAAAGGAAATATGAAATGTCAAAGAAATCTCAGGCAAACAAGACCGCAAAAACAAGCAGTCAAAATGGACAGAAAAAAATTGTCATCTTCGCAATTCATGTGAATTGGGAAGGTTTGAAACTTTACATTTGAATCAGACATTGGCTGTATTTGCATCTGGAGTGAAAGCTTTTGTGCCTTTGCTTGAAGCTTTGAACAAAGAGAATTCAAAATATAGTTGAAGACCATTCAAAGTGGCTCATTCACAAAGGGGGAAAACATGCCCTTCCCTAACCCTATTGTGCTTCCCTATTCTGAACCTCATGCTAAAACATAACCCTGGGAACTGAACAAACTTGCTGGAATCAAATAAACTATTGGGATGATCCCTTGACCCCCTTTAGAAGGAGGTTATATTTATTCATGGCAGCAAAAAAAAAAAAAGATAATAAGAAAGTAAAAGCTGCAGGTGAAAACATAAAAATGGCAGCTGAAAGAGGAAAATCCCACCAAACAAATGAAGGCAACACAAGTACTTGGAAACAAATCTTTGAATTGCTGAGAACCTCCATAATGCAAGAATTAAAAGATGCCTTACACAGAACATAGATGGTAGTAGGCTCAATAAACATAGATGGTAGTAGGCTCAATAAAATAAGACTGGATCCCAAGCTAATAGTGTGAAGCAACTGCAGAAGCTAAATATGAGAACAAAGTTTGCTGGTTCTCCATTATCTTTGGGAATTGCCATTTACATCTTCTACAAAAGGCCTCCTTATTTGCCCCGTCTGTCAGTGATGGTTGGCTATTCTTTTCTGAGGCTAGATGAAACATTTCTCCTTTGAAAGGACTTGGAGGTGTGTTTCTGAAAGGTTCTCTGAAGCAGAGAGAAATGGCCTTGTCTGAGGCAGAGGATGCTGAGTGACCTTTGGAAACCGTGGGTAGCAACTTGAGCCGACCAGCCTGGCCCCTTGCAGCCTCACCTCACCTGCCTGCTAGACCTGGAAGCCTGGCCCCACCGGCTGCATGACTATAACCAATCTTACTCCTGGCACAGTGAATGAGCCTTCTAATTCCTGTGCTCAGAAATGATACTTACAGAAGGGAGGCAGAAAGCTTTTTTTTGGCCCTTTGATCACAGGTTTTTGTTTTTGCTGAGTTGTATTTTGTTTTGACTCCTGTCTTCTCTCTTTTACCTTGTGTCATCTTTGCTGTTACTTTTCTCCTAACTGCCTTAAGTTGTTACATTTAAATATAAACAAGCTAAAGGTAACTTCCTACTCCTATGTACTTGTCATTCTTACAAATGTGTACAGATTGATGTCAGTTGGACAGGGAAAAGGCAAACCATTCCATAGGCCTTGTGATGTCACACTGATGGACTCACCTAGCAACCTTTGCACATCAGGCCGAGGCCCCACACCTTGGGCTCTCCTCCAACCTCTCAATTCTGTATGAAAAGCAAAAAAATAGACTTGAGGTGACTGTCTCAGATGTAAAGCACTCTGTTATCCAGCTAATGTTGGAAGGAGTGCTTTTTATAAGCTTTAGGTCTGTCAGCTCAACATCTCTGTCTTGAACATCTGGCAATAAGCCTAATTTCTTTGGATTAAGTTTCAGTTTATTTGTCCCCATCCAGTCTACTTCATGCCTGGGCCCTGATATAAGACATCTGTTGCCTAATAATGAAAAGAGATAAAGCTTGCTATCATCCACATATTGATATTACCTCTGGCCAGGTCCCATAATGGCATCCCCCCAGCCCTGCTTCATATGGATATTAAATAATGTAAGAAGAAAATAGAACCCTCCAGAACCACAAAACACAACTAATGAGAATTTTGTTCTTCAAGCACCATCTTCTAAAATGAGCTTTCCACATAGGAGCAAACTTTCTTCCAAGGAGAGTTTCTGGTTCTATTTCCAGGCAGTAATATCAAGAGCTGTTAAGATAATTAACTTCCTGTGACCCTTTCTCAAGGAAGATCATACCACAAGGGCCATAGTGACATTTTGTGCCTCTGGCAGTGTGTTTCCAGTCATGCTAAAAACGGATTTCAAAGCGATGTGAACTTTCTTTGTCCCCGTTACCAATTCAGTTCAGGTGTTTTTTGAGGAGTATATCACTAAAAACCACAATAAAAAAACACCTGAAAATACAGGCGTTTTTTCCTCGTTTTGCTTTTAAAACACTTCTTCTTTATTCCTTTGGTGATGTTTCACCCTGTTTAGGACAGCCCCCTTGCCAGATTTATTAAAGTGCCAGAAATTGGTTTCATTTTCAGCCGAGAAGTAACAATTCAGCCTGATAGGAAGTAACAATTCATCCACTCCACTTCACACTGATAACAAAGTTTCATTTTCCACTTCCCCTCGCGTTCTCCTTTTTTGCTGGGCTGCCGGGTGGATGAGTGATAGTTCTCCTTCAAATGATGACTTGGCGAGACAGGGAAGGGGAAAGGGGAAGGGAAAGCAAGGTGGGAGGAATCACTTATGTTGTGATCAGACTTAGAGACGGACCTCTCAACCCGCCTGCTGGGCGTCCCAGAAGACCCTGCCTGGAAGCATTTTATTTGGCCAAGAGACAGAAGAGGCAGGGGGGAGAGGTTGCATTTAATTAAGCATCTTTTACTCCTTCTGCTGTTTTTGTCTCCTTGGCAGAGTCTCCAGCGGTTTTCACTTGCAACTGTTCCTTCAGCAGCAGCACCTTTAAGTCCTTCCTTCTCTCTCTCTCCTCTCATCTCACACAGTTGTGGAGAAGCAAAAAAGGAGCAGCAGAGAGAGCGAGAGAGTGCTGCCTGCCCGCTGCCTAGTTTTCATCTTTCTAGGCAAGAATTAAAGGCAGAAGGTTCCCAATCTGGATTCAATGGCCCTTTCTGTGTTGGGGCTTTTTTGGATTATACAGCTGTTACCCAGAGAAGTGAATTTGGATTAATTTGGATTAATTTGAAACCCATAGTACGCCAAACTCTGAATCCAAGGGGGTTGTTGTTGTGAGATCTTTTGACAAAGCTTTAAAAACCAAAAATAGCTAGAAATTGGACACATTAGACACACCTAAAGCATTGGAAATCATTTATTTTGAGAGAAAATGAAAAATATGTGTTAGGGTACTGAAAAGAAACATGGAAATGGGGTTAGAGCCATTTTTTGCAAATACAAGAAGGCATCATGTGGCATGAAGTTGGTTGAATGTGATAAAAACAATGAAAAATGTGGCATGTGCATTAAGTGCAAATCAACAGCACCCAGGCATGCAAAATTATATCAGACTTCTCGGACTCAAGTTATGGAAAGAGCCCCTAGTGATCCCATTGGGCCACTAGCACCATCCCTAGGTGGTGCCAAGTATGTCTTGACCGTTATTGACAATGCAAGTCATTTTGCTTATGTATATCTGATCAAGTCAAAGATCAAGTGCTGAAGAAATTTAAGAGCTATGTAGCTGCTGTTAGAAACAAATTTGGTAAATCCCCACAGATTCTGTACACTATTAGTGAATACTGCAGTACTGAATACCAGAAATATCTTGAATCTGAAGGCATAGAACCAAGCCAAAACTGGAGTGCAGAAAGATTCAGTCACACTATAATGGGGACAGTGTGATGCTTATTAATGCAAGCAGATCTCCCTGGGCCTTGTTGGGGAGAATACAGGGGTCTACCTTCATAACAGGAGCATATATAAAGCTACTGGAAAAAGTCTTTTTGAAAATCAGGCCTAAAACGTCTGAAGGCTTTTGAAGCAAAAGTATATACACATATTCCTAAAGAAAAAAGAGGAAAATTAGATCCCAGAGCAAAGCTTGGAGTTCTAGTGGCTTACAATCAAAATTCTAAAGGTTACTGAGTGATGAATCTTGAGACCTTTGAAGTGTATGTAGCTTTTATTGATGACAGCAATATTCTAAACAGCAATAAAGAGGATAACCCAGGCCAGGAACCTGAAATTACCTTCACAGAATGGGTCAGCGTGCAGCCTATTACAACAGTAACTCAGTCACAAGATGCACGTTCAGAAGGGGCATCGGAAGGGTGTCTGGAGAAGTGAAATCACCAGAATAGGAAGAAGTTCCTGCTCCAAGAAGAACAGAAAGGGCTAAGAAAGGGACGTTACCCAGAAGATTTGATGACTATGTCTGCTATGCGGATATGCAACATGAGGCTGAACCCACAAGCTGCAATGAAATGATGGAGCTACCCATATCTAGAATGGAAACAAACACATCACAGTCAAGCCCAATTGCATCTGCGAGAGAAATGTATCAGAAGACTTTTACTGACACCCAGAACTGCACTTCAGAAGAAATGATAGCCGATATATTGACTAAGCCCTTGAATAAACTCTCCTGGCAAGTTATGTCTGCATAACCAAAGTGATTAACACTTGAAAAGAGCATCCCACTCAGGTTTTTTAAAATGAAACAAAGCAAATCCGATGCAAACGCGCATTCTGGCTGTTCCCATATATTTCATTTTAAATCACAGTCAAGCCCGATTCAGCTTTTCACACAGAAAACCTTCCAAAGACACATTGGGGAAAGCACATCTTTCCCTCCCTGCCCTTTGCCCATCAGGATGCCCATCCCCTCTCCTGACTGGGTTCACTAACATGATGACGTGGCTCAAGGTGGGGAATTCCAGCTCCAGCCTCTTTTGCGCAACTGTGTAATTTCAGACTAGGAATTTCCCCACAACCACAGGGATCTCTTCCACAATGTTTCAGTGTTGTGCAAAATCACTTCCCTAAGCCACCCTCACCCATGCTTTCCCCTCACTTTCTCCTTTCTTACACTTTTCTCCTTACTTCCCACCCACCCATTGTAGTTGGTTCATGCAGGAAGGAGCCAGCCAAGCTGTTTTTCCCCAAGTGAGGAGAAAACCGAAAAAGGATAAAGTGAGGGGAAAATGTGGGCGGGAAATGAAACTTCATATCCAGTGCAAAGTGGGTGAAAATAAAACTTTTTATCCATTGTGAAATGGCCTGCTGAGGGGAAGAGGGGAGAGGGAGGCTTTAAAACTTTAAACTTCTCTGCAAAGGAGGGATGGCAAGGGCTATCCTACCAGGTAAAACTCCACCTGTTTCATGACGCACCCACAACAGTGACAGACATTGAGCAGAAGGCTATGGAGGGGGGCAACCCAAAAGGCACAATCTCCCCCCAATACTGTGGTACCATCCCCAAAGAAATAAAGATAAAGCATTTTAGCAGCAAAAATAGGACTGAGAGCTGTTTTTTTCAGGGTTTTTTATTGTTGTTTTTAGTGATTTACTCCTTGGAAAATGTGGGAACCCAATCTATAATGGGGTCAAAGAAAATTTAAATATTTTTCAAACCACAATAAAAGCCAGGTGGGGACAACCCCCCAAAGAGGTTTGTTGGTGTATTACTGCAAGTGTACATCACTTCAGTGTAAAAGGGGTTAATTTTTTGTGTATATTAGAATTGCAGTATGAGAACTGCTGATTGGATAACTCTGCTGTAACAGTTGTATGTAACATGGTGCTCACTCTTTTCAAGCTGATAGTAAAAAGATGGATTCTAGCATCTCTTGACATGGACATCTTATGTAAATAACTTAAAAGTTATAGATGAGTAAAATGTTGAACAAAACAAGAAGTATGCTTCAAGTCTGTTCTTCAACAAGCTCTCTGCTAAAGTATAGTTTTCTAAATCAGGAAGAAAACAACAAAATCTAGTATGGATGTTACTGTCCAAGGAGCTCAGCAGTGCAGCATGTGTTCAACACGTACTTCAATTGCACTACAGGCTTCTTGGCCAAGGGAGGAGCCTGTTTCCATAGAAAGGGGAACAACTGAGGTGGCCTGAGTTTTCTGCAGTCGTTTTTCTTCATTGCAAAAGTAAGTTCTCTTTCCTGAAGTGATTTAAGTGTGCATAGAATTACCACTGCTGCTAAGTAAACAATTTACATTGGACCCTTTTTTCTTAACTGCCTTCTTAATTTCTTTGCTTAACCTCCTTTTGTTAAAATTAGAGGTTGTCTTTTTTCTCTTTTTTGTTACTGTGCAGTTTTAAGAAAGCAGGATGACAGAGCTTCATGAAGCTGTAGCTTTGGGAAATTTTAATCAAGTAGAAGAGATTCTCAAGAAGGGACTCTGTGATCCAAATTGCAAAGATCCATTTTGGGGTGACAGAACCCCACTCCACTGGGCTGCAGCAAAAGGTAAAGATCAGGTGGGCCCTTCCTGTGTTTATGGGGAGAGGGCAGTGGCCCTGGGTGCATAAAGGACAAAACAGGAGATTTTGTGAGCCGGGAATAAAAGAATGCATAAGAGAATTATGACTAACATGTAGCTCTCAAAATATCTTGCTATTGACTACACTGGCTAATGTACGGGGAAAGCATGCCTGCCTGCCATTGGGTGAGAATACCCGGGGTGGGCAGACTTGTCAGGGGCCTTCCCCGGGTTCCTGCACATTGTAGGGGACTGGATTGGGTCCCCTACAGCTGGTAGGACACACCCAGGGCCCAGGGCCGAGCCTGCGCGCATGGGCTGGCCGGCCAATCAGAGGCTGCGCAGTGCCACCTGAGCTGGGTCATTCAGACCCAGCACAGGCAGCAGGTAGGTCCATGTGCGCGCATCCCCAGCCCCCAGGGTGGGAGCCCAGGGTGGGGGAGAGTCCCGAGGGCTATCTGTGAGGCTGAGCCACCTGGATCCAGGTGACTGAGCCACGCAGAGGCCAGTGATCTGCTCCAATTGGCCGGGGCACATGAGTTCCTTTGGTAGACTGGGACCAGCTGGTCCCGGTCTACTGATGGACCCCACAGTCCCTGGCCCATAGACAGCTGGCAGTCCGACCTCCCCCCGCCCTGGAAAAGGGCAAGAGGACGCCAAACTGGGACTCCAGCAGCCGGGAGCGAGCCACCCCCCTCCCCATGTGCGCGATTGCTTACCTTGCCAGCCCTGGGGTTGCCATCTGCCATGGTCTGCGCAGGCACGTGTGCTCCCAGTAGACGGGACCCAAACAGTCAGCCTGGATCCCGTCTACCAGAGTCCATGTGCCTGCGCAGACTTTGGCAGATGGCAACCCCGGGGCTGGCCAGGTAAATGGTTGGGCCGAGTTTGGCCCAATCATGGCGGGGGGGGGCATTCCCACAACTGTCAAGGAGGGAGGTGTGTGTGAATGCTTTCCTCCCTGGACGGCCGGTTCAGCCGGAACGCACTAAGACGCGTGTCCACCACTTTTTAGTGCTCTACGTTTCGAATGCGTCTAGGACGCGCCGGGATGCTTGGAGCAGCCTAGAACGGATCCGGCTGCCCCAAGCATGCAAATGCAGCATCCTGGTGTGTCCTAGATGCGTTCCAGAAGGCCTCGTGCAACCCTCAGGTCGCTGCTTGTATCTCTGTGGAAATGCCAATAATAATGCTGGCTGTTCACAGGGAGACTCTCTGCAAGGCTGCATCTCCTCTTATTCAAATTAGAAGAGGCTGCAAGCAAGTTTATTATTGGACATGTTGCTGGAGAGCAATAAGAGTAGACGGACGGCATCCTTTGCTGATCTTCTCTGACCTTTTAAGCAGAGGACAGGATAGAAACATTCACGTGTGGTCAAACTGCCCAGCATCCACCCCTTCGTTACTTATTTTAAAGCTTGTTGATTTAACCTTTAGGAATTTGACTTACCCTCTCCTATTTCATGTCTACTGTCCTTTGGATGTTTCTTTCAGGTCATTCAAAAATCATAAAATTACTTGTACAGCATGGCGCTCGGTTGTGCCTGAGGTCTGACTCAGGATGGACTGCAGCTCATTTTGGGGCCGAATGGGGACAGCTGGGCGTGCTGAAGGCACTTCACCTTCTGCATGCTCCTGTGGATGCCGCAGATCCCTATGGGGACACACCAAGAAGGATTGCACAGATATATGGGCACGAGGATTGTGTGAACTTCTTGGAAATGCAAGTGTTGACAAAATTATCTATTTCTAAGCTTTTGCTGCTTTATTAACTTTTTCTAGAGGACACATTATGAATAGTGTAGAAATAAATTAATAGTGCTGGAATAGATTATTTGGAGATGGTGAACATCTTCCTTTCCCTTTGGTCTAGGGCAGAAGCAGAGTGTAAAGAATATTACCATGAAGCAAAACAAAAGGGAATTCAGCTGGACCCAGAGGATGAGGACTGGGAGGCAAAGAAGAAGGAAGAACATTTGAAGAACAAGCTGTGTCTGGCCAATAAATCTATAAAGAAAGGATGGAGGAAAAGGAAGTAGGGAAATTCTTCAGATTAAGTGATAAAAAAAGAGAATGACACAATCTGTATTTGGATGTCAGCTGTCTCAACTTGCCAAAAAGAAGATGCTGAAATGCTTGCCAGTGTACACAGGATATCCATTTGGCATGGAGGCCTTGTGTGTGTGAGGCGGCATTCCCACCTACCGCGAACCCAGAGCAAACCCAGATTACTTTGATCCGGGTTTGCTCTGGGTTCTGCTGCGGGTTTAGCTGGAGGCCGGGAACAGCACCAAACGGGTGTCGGGCTGTTCCCAAAGCTCACCCACAGCTGGGCGGCCACAGCAGAGAAAGAGCGGCAAAGCCAATCAGCCACGAGCAGGAGGCAAAGGGAGGGGAGAAGGGGAACAACAGCAGCGGCAGAATGGCGGAGAAGGAGAAACAGGCCTTTGAGGGCTGTTGCAGGACCCACCGCTGCCACTTGCTCACTTGCTCGCTCACCCACTGCCTGGCTGGCTGCCCTAGTTGCTTCCTCCGCTCCTCAGCACCCACTGGCCTGACAGTTGCCACTGCTACCACCAGCCGAGCGGATCCTTCGCCACTGCTGCTCAGCCCCACCCGCCCGGCCCAGCTTCGCCTCGCCGCCTCCCCTGTTTTTGCCCTATGGTCGCTGTCACGATCTCCAGCGGTCCAGTCAGTGCCTGCCCTCCTAAGAGTAGCTGGGCCCTTTTAGGATACTGAGTTCATGCAACGGCTGAGTGAGTACTACAGTTTAAGGACAAAACACTGGTAGCAAGCGTTTTAAACAGTAAACTAAAACAGGTTTATTATTACACACAAGCAATACTAGAAAGGAGTATAAGGTTCAGGTATGTCAGTTTAAGTCTACAAGTCTCTTAATGTTACAAGCTTCCCAGCCTATCAGCTTCCCTTGCCCAAAGGAAAATAGTTCACCTGTGAAAAAGTCAAACCTCTCCATGTTCCTCCCCCCTGACTAGCTCTGCCTCAGCCCGAGCCTAGCCAGTGTGCTAGAACGTAGCTCTGGATGATCACAACGCCCAGTCCACCCTTGCTTGTCCGACCACCCAGTCTTGGTCAGTTGCTTGTGAAGTCTTCCTCAGAGCCACAACCCTCCACGATTGTCTCCTTCAGAAATCGCCCAGACAAAAGAGGCAGTCTCTTGCTCCCACTGCTATTTAACCTTTTTCTCCCAGGGCCCTGATGGGCTGAAAAGCTTCATCTCCTGAAGGAAACTCCTGAGGGAAACTCCTCCTCAAGCTCCCAGATCCCCGGACAGCTTTTCCCTCCAAATCACACCTGCAGCCAATCATTGCACTCAGCCCCGGACAGGATTTCCTGCCCTTTTCTGATCTTTGCAGCCTAGGCTTGCAAAGAGGCTTGCAAGGGACAAAGAAACAGCACTGCCCATTGCAGCCTGACCCCTGAAACCGTCACAGCTGCCATGGCGGTTCTTCTCCTTCCTGCCCCGGTGGCTGCCCAGCCAGGCAGCAGCCAGGCAACACCACACTGGCCTGCCCCCTCACTCGCTCACCCTGCCTGCCTGCCTGCTTCTTTGCCAGGGACAGGCTGGGGGTGGCAGCCTGGCCTGGTAAAAAAGCCACTGCTGCCGGCTGCCCTCCTTCCCTCTGCTTTAATGTGAGTCAGCCAGAAAACCCCTGTTGACCTTGCATGGGAACAGGGGGCTAAAACTCAGAATGGGTTCGGATTACTGGGGGATTTAATGGAAACCCTCAATGGCGAATTCAAATCCATTGTGGATTTTAGCCCCTATGGTAACGTGCCCTGAGAATGTTCACACTTGTCTTTATTCTGGAAAAGACTCCGGAATAGGCACCTGCTATCCACCTGTTAGTGCAGGCTACAGGAGGTCCCAGGTGAGGCCTGGCAGAGTCCATATTAGCATCCAGACATCAGATTCCTGTCCTGAGATAGATTCCAAAATAAGACCAAGTGCAAACAGGTATCAAGGAAACGTATCAATATAACAAAAATACAAAAACACCTTATAGAAACCCATAATAGGTAACACTATTGATGAAAAGGTTTATCAAACCATATTAAATAAAATATTATAACCTACTGACATTTTACTTTTCTTTTTTGGTATCAGATTTTCTGAATCAGTAGAACAAAGGACTATCTAACATATTGTTGCATAAAACATACCAGACCTGTTGGTCATGAAAAACAAAAGGACTGAATGTAGGAGTGTGAAAGCTACTGCTTTACTTGAAAAAAAATGAAGTAGCTTCAAGTTATAAAATCACAGGCTGCATCCACATTTAAGATTTAAAGAGCTTTGAATTTGTTTTCAAAACTGAATGTTCCCACAGGATCAGACAAATCCAGTTTCTGAGGATTAAAGGTCCTGGAATGTGGATTATCTCTATTGAAACCAAAGAACTCATGCTGCAGGATTTACAAACAATCCTCATTATTTGTCAATGGGAATTCAAGCAGTTTTGGGGAGGTGAGGAAGCATGATTTAGGGGCGTTCTCTTCACTTTCCTCTGAGCCAATGATAAGCTAGGATTTCCCCTTCATTCCTCTGGCTGTTTGCTAATGAGATCTGGCAGCATTGTGCCATTCAGTGCTCTGTCTCCCCTTTCAGCTGCAGAAGAGAAAATGAAGGAGGGTGGGAGGAATCGTATTGCCTTTTGGCTCCCACTTGAAGCTCAAATGGCAGTTTCCCTCCTGCGGTTGGGAAAGCGCGTTGGCTCTTCAAAGGCTTTCATCTTATCAGATCCAATGATAAGCTGTGATTTCCTCCCCTTTTCTCCCTCTCCCCATTACATGCTTGGCTGAAAGTGAGCTGCTTACAATGTAACCAAAACCTGGACAATACATTAGAGCATAGTCCCAAGAGAGTCTGATTTTACTTAAGCAGGGATCGGAAAGACTTCAAAATGTCTGCCATTTCGCGATGTGACGATGATGTGCAAAGCTGGTGCCTGCTTTGCCTCTCCGATTGGCAAAGAGGGATTCTTCTACCAGACTTTGGAGGATTCTGTCCTGCTGCCCCCTTCCTTCCTTCCTTCCTTCCTTCCTTCCTTCCTTCCTTCCTTCCTTCCTTCCTTCCACCCTTCCTTCCTTCCTTCCTTCCTTCCTTCCTTCCACCCAGCCTTTTGTGTCCCTCTCTGCTTCCCCATGGCAATCTGAATCAGGCTTATCTAGGGGGTGGGGGTTTGGATCCCTGCCCAGGGTATCACAGAAAAGAGAGGGGGGCAGGAGTCCGCATAATAAACTGCCAGTGGGATCACAAAATACACAGCTTACTGATGTTTTAAAAGACACAGATGGAATAAATGGTGCAGTGGAAACAAGCCCACACAATAGCAAACAAGAAACAAATCAAAATAGTGCAGTTACAGATCATGTGTAAGAACCACTAGCCCGGACCTTAAAATCACACAAATCTCATTTTATTGCTATATATGTTTAGAATAGTAAGATACTACATTAGTAAAATCACCATGGGATAATTTTGGAAACCATAAACTGATATCCCTTTAACTTCTTTTTTGCCCATTATTTGCCCCCATTTGCCCATCCTTAGATGTATCAGAGAAATATAAAACTGCCAGCCGTATTCCAGAGCCTCCCTGGACAACCACTTTAAAAAAGGAGGTAAAAAAAAACTTATAGGCTGAGTTCCCATTGCCACTTTAAAAAGGTTTAGAAACAGTTTGGATGCAATTCCCCACCCTCCGTCGCATCTTTGCGGGATCCAATCGGCAGGCAGGGGGTGGGGCCCCGGCTGACAAGAGGGGAGAAGAAAAGATTCCCTTTCCATAATGCAGTTCTGAACCGTTTTGGGTGGGGACAGCAGAGGCGTTGATAGCAATTTAAAGTGATTTAAAGCCACTGAAATGAGGACTGCCAGAATCTATGTCTGAATTGCTGCTTTTTTCCCCGTTTTTAAACGGTTTTAAGATGCATGAGTGGAAACAGGGCCCATAGATGGTAACATGAGGATCCTGGTGTTTTCAGTCTCACATCTAATCTACATTAAAGACCAGAGAATGAATATTGGAAATGAACTTTCTCGACACTGATGTGTATTAAGGTCCTGGCAAGCAGGCTATACCACCTCTAAGCTGCTTTTGTGTTACATTTTTTGTGTGTGCAGATGGAGGATCTGAACTCCTCAAAGGTACCCTGTAGCAAAAAAAGCTGGATAGCAGGAAGAGACCTCTGAGGCTCCTGGAAGGTTTCTTTGCCATGCATGATCAGCAGCAGCTGGAACCTTTTCTCTCCAGACCTTGGAATGTTTGTGAATTCCTACTCTGGAGAGAGGTCAAAGGGTTTCTAGGATACATTTTTGAAAAAAAAACCAATAAATGATACAGGCCAGTGCAAGAAACCAGAGTAAAAATGCTTTGCAGAATCTATTTCTTAATACTGGCTGCCTCCAGACTTATGGAATAAATCTGCAGTTAAAGGAAAAAGTGCAGCTTACCTGCTGTGCAGCGATGACCAACCATCCCAACTGAAATGCAGCTCTGTAGCTTCCACCTCAGAAGCTGCAAGAGCTGAGTTGGTGCACACAGTCATGTGGGATGAGTTAGCCAATCAGAATTGAGCTGCCCTTCCTGTTCTTGTTCATCTCTTCTCACCACTCTGGCTGAACTGGTGGGAAAATTTGAATCTTCTTTATACTGCAGAGTGAGTCTTGCTAAATCAGCATTATGGTAAGTAGTGATTGAATAATGTGCCACCATGGCGATCCATCAATCAGTGTATGTGACACCCCAATTGCGACATCACATTCCGCTGCACAGTATAAACAAGTCTGGACGCAGCCACTCTAAAATTCGCAAACTGGAGACACCTATGGATTACTTTCCACATTCTGGTTTCTAAGACTGATCCTTTTCATGCCTGTTTGTTTTAGAAATCATTTCCAGTAGTTCAAGGGGTTTTATTTGCAGAATTCACAGCCCTTTCTGCACTGGGCTTTATTCTGCATTATATCCCAGAATTCGGACCAGCCATCCACATACTGGCGCAGACTAGAGCACACCCTGCCTGGAATCTGTCACAACTGCACTAAGATATGGATGACAGGTCATTTTTCTAAGATATAATCCAGAATAAGGCCCAGGGCAGAAAAGGCCCATGTTTAGGATTTTTAGATGTACTTTCTGGTGAAAAGAAACTTAGAAGCTGTGTTGCAAAAAAAGATGATGTCTATGCCTTTTTCACTAGGGCTTAGAACCCTTCTAAGACCCTATTAGGAACCTGATTAGTACTGGATTGGTACCAATTGGGAAGGCCTTGTCCCCACCTGGACACCACTGGCTCTGACCCCACTAGGGCAGGGGAATTGTGGACTTAAAGCTGGATTTCATGTGGACCTGATTAAAGGTGTCCACAGTGGGGTCTTCAGGTAGCTTTGAGATCTGGATCTCCAGGAGGACCCCATCTCAAAGATCTGGATCTTGAAGATCCGGATCTTTGACTGTGTGTGGGAAAGGGGGGTATGTTTGCAAACAGCTGTAGCAAAGGAAAAGTAGCAAAGCAGTTTCCAGTTTCTGTAAATGTATGGACATACGTATATAGGATGGATACTTGCATGCACACACACACTCAGAAGTACCTCTGCTACTACTACATAATTTAACTTCCCATGGGATCCAGAGTAATTTATAAACTTTAGGGGCCTCATGCCATTTAGAGTCCTGGGGAATTAAGCTTCATTAGATACATAGAATTAATTCATTACAGGGAACATCTCAGAACTAATTCAAAATGCAATGGTGCAAATGTGACTAAAACCATGAAGCTGCAGACCCTGTGTGCCTCAATTGCTCTTTCACATAACTAGTGCTCGATTGAGGATTCTGGACAGAATATGTACTGTCCTTCTTTCAGGAGGGGACATAACTGCTGCTGCTGTTTTGCTACTGAACAATTGCTTTCGTTTGTTGACTCTATACATCATTTGTTTTTATTATGCTCTGTGCATGACCTCGGTTTCAGTCTGCGTAGTATGGAGGACATTTTTGTTTTCTTTCCATTCTGCCCAGTCATCTCCCTTCTTTCCTACAAGCATAGATAGCACCATGACTTTTCTTGCTGTGCCACCATCCTCAGAAGTGGAAGGGTGGCGGGACCTTTGAGAGGCTTGTTCTGTAAGAAGACCCAGGCTATGGCTATGGCTTCCCTTCCAAGCTATATCAAGCATCGTCATTTCATATATTCAAAAAGTTGGTGAAGAAACACTTTTTTATCTGGGCTGTCTGTTGAAGTGGCAAAAGGTTCTGTACACTTTTTTCTTGTAATTGAATTTTGACTGTTTTAACTCATGTTTTTACAGGTTTTAATTGCTATAACCTGCCACGAGACCTCAAGTTATAGTGTTGGATATAAATATAAATAATAAATAGGTGAAATAAATGTAATATTTTCAGATTTGATATGATTTGAAAAGGGTCCTGTATGTTTCCTCTGCAGAGGATTTAGCTCCATGGAGTCAGTATGGAGTCAGTAGATATAACAGGCTCTGCCAATAGGTTTTTTGTTACGCATAGCTCTAAGTGGCCTGTTCAGCCTCTTGGCTTTGACTTTAATGTCCCTTGTTCACTTTTCTTCATTTGATCACCTGCTTAGCGTCCAGTGCACCCTTCAGAAACTCATGAGGTACAAATGAGCCAGTGAAACACACAAGCAATTACTTACTACATTTTCAGCGTACCAGTTTGATGACTCTAACAAATTCTTTTCTCAGTCTGAAATTTCCCCATATCAAGACATTAGACTGTATGGGAGAAGTTATATTCACAATGGAAATGCAAAGCTGATTTGCTGCATCTTGATCTGGAAATATATTTGACAAGAGGAGCATCAGAGCTAGAAAATTAATGGAACTGACGATCAGGAGGGACAAGAGCATTTTCACCGCCCGAAAGTGGGCGGCCATGCTCAGGCTACTGGAACCACTTGTGCCGTTCCGCATTCGCTGTGTGCGCCTCCTCAGGGAAAAGAGTAGAAGGAAGGTTGAGGTGATCAGGATGGCAAAAACAACCGAAAATCCGACACCACAGTGTAAAAGCAAATTAAGCACGTTGGTCTTTAGGGTAAAGCCTTCAAGAGTATAGTTTCCCAGAGTATCAATACTATTATTCTTCATGCATGTAATATTATAAATGTTAAGGAAAAAAGGAGAAGTATTCACCACTGATCCAAGCACAGAAAGCAGGAGTAGGCAGGGCACTAAGCTGGAGATTCTTGTCTTCAGGTGGATGAAAATGAGGTTCTGGAAGTTGGCAATCTTCACGCAGTAGAACACGCTTAAGCAGGCAGAGAAGCAGAAGGTGGTGAAGGTCAGGAACCAGACCGCAGCTCTGGACGTGTGATATAGAAGCGTATTTTCAGATGCGCAAGGAAAGATGGCTGGCAAGAAAATCTTGATAGCCAGCATGCACATGTGGAACAATTTGGAGATGCTGAGAGCCATCAGGATTTTATCAATGGATTTCAAGGGTCTCTTTCTGGCCCAGTTGATGCAGCTGATTATGACAATGAAAGCATTCAGCGACACCCCCAGAATACCCACAACTGCTGAGAAAAAGAGATAAATTATAGTTGAGAATGAGAGATTGTCTGTTGTTTGGCAGTAGCAGCCCTGGCTTTCCATTCTTTTGCATATTCTGTCCGAAAGGTAGCAAGCAGCCTCTGATTTTCAGACAACCTTTGCTTTATTAAGTGTAAAAATAGGAAGTGTTGCTGTTACAGAGTATCTGTTTCACACCATTTGCATTCTTCCATTCAACAGTTTTGCAAAGAGCTTATGCTAGAATGAAGCAATAATTTACATGGCATTTTTTCACATCCACAAACAACTAAAAGCAGAATATATGGATTTTGTGCTACTTAAGGAGTTTAGTTCAAAGATAAAATTCTGGTAAGTCTGGAGAAGGATGAGTTCCTCACATCTGCTGAATAGTAGCAGAGGTTTTAAGAGTCCAGTATGCAGCCTGTTCACACTTACTCTGCGGGGACACACATGGATGCTTGGTCTACATACACGGCCAGCTTTGGCTAAAATTAGTCAAATAATCAGCCACAGTTGGATTTGGGGGGGGGGTGTATGAGGGATAATTAGTCTGGCCAATTAGCTGGCAAGTTTGCATGATGCTGCCTCTGCCCTGGAGTGTCCGGGGGCATCCGTGAGCTTCTCCAGTCCTTTGAAGCTGTGGAGTGGTTCACCGGGAGCTGCTAGGGAACTCATTGTGAGCTCCTGGAGACACCATTTGCACCTTCTCCCAGGGCGAATGTTGTGTGTGGGCGAGATGTCTATAACTGTGCAACTGTAAGCCACATTACAATTTTCATGGCAACAATCTGCCAAGTGCTAGAAGCTACTGCACTTTGAAGTGTGGAGGCATCTGGATTCATCCCGTCTTAACTTTAGTGAGATGCTATTGCTTTAGCATCCCGCTAAGTTAATGGCATGAGAGAGCATAGCTGGCAACCAGCTACAGTTTGAAGTAGGCACTTCTGGCCACTGCAGGCACCTGAAGACAAGGCCAGGATGTCCCAAGATTATGCACTTGTTTCCTCCAGAGGAATAAAATGTCAGCAAATAAAATATGTTTCCTAGTTCATGGATATGAGAACCCATGTTGCACAGTAATTGTCAAACAAAAATCTCCCATAACCGCTCTCTGGCATTGGCCTCAGAGACAGAAGAAGAACCTTCATCTCCTAGTCCCTGCAGAATACCCAAAGGCCAAAGCCACTATGAGACCGGGGGAACCCATTTGTTTCCGACTAAGTCAACCAAAGCAATTTCAGTGCCACAACAAGAGGCCTATTCGCACTAGGGCCTGAGGAACCCGAGGAGGAGACCCGGGGATGGACCATTCGCATTGGCTGGAGGCCGGTTCTGTTTGGAACCGACCCATTGCGGCCTACTCATGTTCGGGTGTAGAGAACAAAATCATGCTCTACGCCCGCCCCAACCTGTCTCTGGGCTTACCTGAGCCGTCCGGTGGTGAGAGGATTCACTCTTCTTCCTGGATGGCTGTGGGAGTCCCGCCCCCCTGGCTGGCGCGATTGGCTACTACTGACACATCACCAGTGACGCCCGGCTGCTGAATATGATTTCAGCCCCCTCCTTGATTTGCCCATGTTTCCTCTCACCTCTCTGCAGTGTCACAGGGCTTGGATCTGACTGCTATAAGGTGGTGAGAGAGAACAGGAAATAGCTTGCAAATAGTGGGGAGGGGGAGGGGGAAGGGAGGGGCCATCCAGGCTCCACCCCCTGGGCTGTGCCCTCCGTGGGCAGGGTGTCTGTGGGGCTTAATCCTGGGGATCAAAAAGGGGAGGGGAAAAACTCTTTGAATTTGCCCCCCACCCCTAGAACATCCCCCAGGAGGGGTGCCTAGATGCCCCCTCCCTGCTATTTGCAGCCTGTTTCCTGCTCTCTCTCACCACCATTCCAGCAGACCAATCCAAGCCCTGTGATATTGCAGAGAGGGGAGAGGAAACACGGGGAAATCAAGGAGGGGGCTGGGGGAGGGTGGGACGGGGTTTTCCAGACACCCTCACTTGATGCCAGGAGGAGAGGGCGGCGGCAGACAGTCGTGGCAGCCCAGAGCCGTTCAGGCTGGGACACGTGGGGGACGGCTTCCCCTTTCGCACCTAGGCAGGTAAGGGATGCCTTGGAAACACGATCCTTACCTGCCAATGCGAGTAGGAAACTGTCCTCCACGCGGTCCAGCCGAAGTGGTCTTAGCTGCAGTGCAAAAAAGGCCTAAGGTCTGAAGCTAGGCTGAAATGTCTCCTCCGGGCAAGCCTACAACTGAGTAATTTGTGTGTATATGCATAGAGCACATACTATCACAATTGTGCAAAACGCTTTACAATATTTAACTTATAAACGTAATCTTGAAATGACTTGCTTCTTTTTTAAAAAAATTATTTATTCAAATGAGTGCAGCACACACTTGATGGTTGCCCAGGGCCCTTGGAGGCTTCCTTCCAGCAGAGCATTAAAAAGGCCTCTGAAGACACTTGTGGCCTTTTCGCACTGGCTCTAAAAACGGATTTAGAGCCAGATGTGGAACGGATTTAGACCTGGCTTCCGCATAGGGGATGGAATTAGGACCCCTTTGAGGGGTTGTTTAAACCGTTTTTGCCGCCGAAATCCTACTCAGATGTAAGACCTGAAAAAATCAGGTCTTACATCTGGCTTTCCCCCTGAAAACGGTGTGGAAACTAACGTTTCCGCACCGGAGGGGGAAAAGCTGGATTGCCGGCGCATGCCCAGCTGTCAGAGAGGCACAGCGCATGCTCTGCCGCTCTGACAGGTGGGCGATCCGGCAGCCAGCTTCCCTGCCATACCCGATCGTCTGCAGCTCAATTCTGAAGCTGGCAGCGCCGGCGCCAATCGCGCATGTGCGCGCCGTGGCCCTGCCGGTCCCAGCAGCCCAGGACTACATTTCCCAGCATCCCTGGGCTTCTGGGACTGTCAGGGCTGCGGCGTGCGCATGCGCGATTGGCGCCGGTGCTGCCAGCTTCAGAATTGAGCTGCAGACGATCAGGTAAGTTGGAGGGATTCTCGGTTGGGGTGGGGGTGAGATTAGGAGTAGGAGCTGCCTTACCCTTGCTAGAGAACGGAGGATCTGTTGGTGTAAATCAAGCAGACGCGGCTGGCAAAGCATCCTCTGTTGCCTTGGAAACCTCTGGCGTCCTTGAGGCTGTTCGGCTGTATCAGGAAATCCCTCCTGCCCGCTGCGTAAGAAACAGACTGAAGCAGAATTTCTCTCCTCAGAGGTTTTATTCTTATAGTTGCTGCATTTACAAGTTATACACGCTCGTTCATCTCTCTAACCAAACTTACGACCAGCAATTCACACACACAGCAGTGTGTGGGCAATTTATACCTTTTTATCATGCGGTGGTGACTCACTCCCCGTGTGTTGCACAAGCCTGTGTTACACAATCCTGTGTTGCACAAGCCTGTGTTGCACAATCCTTACGTAATCCAAGCACATACCTGTCCTTGAACACTTTGTCTTCAGCCACAGATAGCTACGTTCTTTAACCCTTTTGCCTCCCATTCACATCTGTACATTTTTTCCTTATACTGGCTTCATTGCCTAACAGGATCCTCCGTTCTCTGGCAGAGGGAAGGCAGGGAAGCTGGCTGCCGGATCGCCCACATGCGCTCTGCCTCTCTGACAGCTAGGCAGGCACCGGCAGGGCCGGTTTGGGATGGGTGCTGGTGCACTCGCACAGCACCCACCCCAAACCATTTCCAAATCCGGCCCTGCCGCCGCTGCCCCGCATGTGTGTGTACACGCGGGGTCTCCGAGAAACCGTTCCTGTTTGGAACGGTTTCCCCTTTAAAAATGTTTTGTTTTTGGCGGCGTATGCGAAAAGGCCCTTGCTCTCCTCAGGTACTCATCCGGCTTCCGTGTAGATGCAGGAAAGCCACACGAGCAACTGTGTTCTTGCACGTGGCCTCAATGGATTTTTCACATTCAGAAAATGGTACTTTTGGAGCAGTTTCAGCTGTGTTGAAAAATACCCCAGTGATGCCTCAAATTAGGGGATTTTTGAAGCTGGGGGATGGCTTCAAAGGCTGGTTTGGTACTACCAAGGAAAACCCCATTAGGAATCCATTAGGAACCCAATAGGTACTCGATTGGTGTGGATTTGTTACATACCCTTAAGGACCTCATTAGGACTCCATTCTGAGTGTGCTGTACCCAAGTGCTGGCGAAATCTTGATTTAAGAAGAAGAAGAGTTGGCTTTTCTACCCTGCTTTTCTCATTCATTTAAGGGGACTCAAAGTGGCTGGCAAAGCTTTCTATTCTCCAAACAACAGAACACCCTGTGAGGTGGGTGAGTCTGTGAGAGTTGAGAAGAGAGCTGTGACTAGCCCAAGGTCACTCAGCTGGCTTCACAGAGGACTCCGGAATCAAACCCAGTATTCCCATATAAGAGTCCGGCTCCCTAACCATTAGACCAATCTGGTTCACAAATGGGGTCTTCAAGTCTTTAAATCTGGATGAACAGTAGACCCCTTTAATTGTCTTCAATCTGGTCTTCTGCTATGAGGACCAAATCAGAGGCCGCACATCTGCATGTTTACTGAGACAATGGGGTCCAGAGGCAGGCTTAGAGGCTGACATTTGCAGTGGGGAGCTCTGGCTCCACCCCACTACTCACAGCTACATAGGCCTGCATGTCCTTCATAGTTGTCTACAAAGCTGAGCACAAGCTTCGCAGTAGCTATGTAGGCCACTACGAAGCCATGTCTCTGCTATGCTCACTGTAACAGGAAGTGACCCCGATTGATGGCTGTGTCAGCCAATCACACCGCTCCACTGGTGGACTTCCCTGCTTGGGCCTAATAGGGCCTAATCAAAGCCTCGGCGTGGGTGCTACAGCTTCCACATGGTAGCCCTGTTTAGCACCCATTGCCATCGGGTGCCAGACAGCCCATGTGGACGCCTTGATACGGAACTTCAAGGACTGGATTCAACGAGGACCGCGTCTCAAAGATCTGAATCTTCTAAATCCGGATTAATGGAGCTATGTGCAAAAACAGTAAAAGAGAGCAGGCAGGTTATCAAGCAGCGGGCAGAAAGTGTACCTGCCCTCAGGGCACTGGAGTTCCCGGCTGTGAGGAAGATGCTGTTCTGAGATGCTTCAGGCAGCAGAAGAGGCTCTACTCCATCTTCAGAACTGCCAGAACTTCATGCTCACTTGAGTGCCAAAGAGAAAATATCTGGTAGTGAAATATCCCCTCCCCTACATCTACATTTCTCTGTGAAAGAGGGAGGTGAAATTAAATCAGGAACTACCGCATTTCTATACTTCTGTCAGCAGGTAACATATGGAAAGCAAAGTTTGCTTTGTTTGTTTGTATGATTTCAGTGAAGCTGAGGTTCTGTTGTCTTAGCTCCAGTGTAGCTGCACTTTACATGTAAATGTGGGGAAGGATCAAGTACGGACTGACAGGTGCAATTTGCTTATACTTACAGAAGAGCAGCTTCACCTGTGGACATGTCTCGGTAGCTGTCACACCTCTCGGCTATCCTAATGCCCATCCCATAGTTGTGTCAATGGCGTTACATACCTGAAAGAAAGTCACTCAGGTCATAACTGTAATCCTTAAATTTTTTTTTTTATTTTAGTCCCAAACCACACAAATATAAATAGCTTAATCATAATATAATAAAGTAAATCTTATTCAAAACCATACAGTACAGTAAGACACCCCACCCATGCTCTCCCTTGGAACAGATTGGAGCCAACTTTTAAATATTTTTGAACATTATATTTCAAGCAATGAGTCAGGTTTATTGTTTCCTTTGAAGCCCGTCTCAAGCTATTCAGTTAAATCCAACCCCTTTCTGCTGCCAGCTGACGTGAGGGCTTGTACCCACCTAAGGCACTCTTCTCTGATTTATACCAGTTTTCAGTATTGTGGTGTGGCGTTCACACCAGGGGCTAGGCAGCCGAGCAGTGGTTTGGGGGGCTTTCTGAGCTCCTTGACTGACAGCAGAGGCAGAGTATCGCCGGAAGCCATGCCAGCCCGCCGAAATTGGACCAATTGGAGCTGCAGGATCGCAGACTATAAAAGCAGCATACGCAGCAGCTTGTGGTCTCTCTCTTACACACATTCGTCAGGGTTAGAGGGGGATCTGGGAACATTGCTCCGGGGAACTCCTCTCTCGATCCGAGAGGGAAGAAGAGCTTACATGAATGCTAAGAACTGCTGAAGACTCGGGGTGTGATTGTTGAAGGACTCTCCTCTTGGAGCTGAGAGGGAAAGCCCGGTGAAAAAGGGCTTTGCACTTTTAGGCTTCACATGGTGCCTAATAGGGACTATTTACTTTTGGGGAAGCAATTGACTAAGGAGGGAAAGCTCAATACCGCAACGTTTTCTTTTCAAACAACCTAAAGCCTTTTAAGCCAAACCACAAGCTTGTTTTTTTCCTTTTATTTTTCTTGTAACAATAAACTTCAAGTGTTTTGCTTTACAAGGGAGTCAGTGTGCTGCTTTAGGGGAGCCTTTACTTTAGGCATATAAAGCAGGCGCCAGTAAGGGAACTTTAGGATGAAGCCCTTAGGGATCTGGCAGGTGACTGTGGTGCTTGGCAGCTCACTTCCAACCTGCGTTACTCTGTGGAGGACGGGGAAGGGAGGGGCTGGCTGGGTTGCCACATGGAGTAACTCCAGTTCAATCATATTTACTTGCCCAACATTCTTGACCACTGCATTCTTGGCTATCACACCTGGATAATGCAGTTTGCCCAAAATGATGAGCCAGCAGTGTAGCAGGAAAGCCTAAAGCCTTAAGTCCTTTTGTCTCTGTGTAAGAATAAAAGAACCAAATTGTAATTTTCTAGTAGAGCCTAGCGTGTAGGAGGAATCCTGAAGTAGAAGTTTCTGCTTTTAAGCTTTGCCAACCCTGTAGACACCTGTGTTCAAGGACAAGATAAGCCTAATTGGGAACTGTGAATCCAATTGAGGCCAAAGGCCGCTTTCTCAAACCAATTAACTTTCTTAGAATGATCTCAGCTTGTATATTGTTATTTATTTATTTATATTTATATATGCCGCCCCATACCCGAGGGTCTCTGGGCGGCTCACAGCATTTAAAAACAGATGTATAAAAAACAGTATCAAAAATAAAACAAATTTAAAAATACAGTTTTAAAAATACAAGAAAAGTTAAAAACATCAGTGATTTTCAGTGAGGGGAAGTGTGGGGAACATTTAACGAAAGGCCTCCGTGAATAGGAACGTTTTCACCGCCTTCCTGAATAGGAACAAAGAAGGGGCCTGACGCACCTCGAGGGGGAGACCATTCCACAGCCTGGGGGCCACCACCGAGAAGGCCCTCTCCCAGGTACCCACCTTCCTAACTAATGAAGGCGGAGGGATCACCATAAGGGCCTCCCCTCCAGATCTTAAAACACGGGCAGGTCGATACGGGAGAAGGCGCTCCTTTAGATATCTGGGACCCAAGTCATTTAGGGCTTTATAAGTTAAAGTTAGCACCTTGAATTGGGCTCGGTAGTGAATTGGCAGCCAATGCAGTTCTCTTAGAACCGGCGTAATATGCGTCCGGCTAGATGTTCCTGTCAGCACTCTGGCCGCTGCATTTTGCACCAGCTGCAACTTCCGAACCGTCTTCAAGGGAAGCCCCATGTAGAGTGCATTACAGTAGTCCAACCTGGAGGTTACCAGAGCATGGATAACTGTGGCCAGGTCCTCTCTGCCAAAAAAAGGTTTCAATTGGCGCACCAGCCGTAGTTGGGAGTAGGCACTCCTGGCCACGGCTTCCACCTGAGCTTCAAGTGTTAGCGCAGAGTCCAGGAGTACCCCCAAATTTCACACCTGTCCCTTCCCGGATATTGTAACTCCATCAAGGACAGGGTATCTCCCAACTACTTGGACCCAAGAGCCTGTGACACATAGCACCTCTGTCTTGTCTGGATTCAGTTTCAATTTATTGGCCCTCATCCAGCCCATTACCGCCTCCAGGCACCTGTCAAGCACTTCTACCATCTCTCCTGATTCAGATGGCACAGAGAGATAGAGCTGGGTATCATCTGCAAATTGATGACACCTCACTCCAAATCTCCAGCGGCTTCATGTAGATATTAAATAACATGGGAGATAAGATTGACCCCTGGGGAACCCCACAAGTGAGTTCCCAGGGTGTTGAATTGATCTCTCCCACCACCACTATCTGAGATCGGCTCTGGAGATAGGAGCGGAACCAATGCCAGGCACTGCCTCCAACTCCTAAACTCCGTAGCCTTTCCAGAAGGATACCGTGGTCAATGGTATCAAAAGCTGCTGAGAGGTCCAGGAGAACCAGCAGGGCAGCATTCCCCCTGTCTTTCTCCCGGAGGAGATCATCAACCAGGGCGACCAAGGTGGTTTCCGTGCCATGACCGGGCCTGAAGCCGGCTATGGTGACACATGCCTTGATTACATGCCTTGTAATGCACTCCATGTGGGGATGCCTTTGGAAACTACTCAAAAACTTCAACATGTTCAAAATGCTGTGGCCAGGCTCTTGACTGGGGCTGGCTGCAGGGAGTGTGCGACACACACCCCCTTCCCCGCTGGCTGCATTGGCTACCCATTCGTTCCCAGGCAGAATTCAAAATGCAGGTTTTGACTTATAAAGCCCTAAATGGCTTGGATCCAGGCTATTTGAATGATTGTATCTATGTCTATAACCCAGCGTGGGCTTTAAGATCTGCTGGGGAGGGCCTTCTGTCAGTCCCACCACTTTCTCAGGTTTGGTTGGTGAGAACTTGGGAGAGGGCCTTCTCTGCAGCTGCTCCCAAATTGTGGAACTCCCTTCCATCGGAGGCCTGCTTGGCACCCTCTTTACTCTCCCTTCATCGGCACGTTAAGACAGTGCTGTTTAGGCAGGCCTTTAATTAACTTTTATTTAATTCTAATGATGGTTTTAGCTCCTTTTTCGATGTTTATATTGATTATAACTGTAATGGCTGTATAATTTTATTTTGATGTTTGTGTTGTGGGTTTTTGTTTTTAATGGAATTTTAGGCTTGTGAGATGCTCTGGTTCCCATCTTGGGAGAAGGGTGGGATATTAAACAAACAAACAGACAGATAGATAAATAAATAAATAATAAAGTTAACCGTTAAGTGAAAGGATCCATTTGCCTTCCCTACAGACTGCATTTATGCTAAGCCACCTTGTTTTTCTACTTCTAGGGCGATCTTAGTTCCTTCAGCCACCTCAGCTGGGTACCTGCACTCTATCTGCGGTTGCAACATGATAATGGGAATATATGTAATTTTGATGCATATTTATGTAGATATTGCTGTTGCTTATATTTAACTTCTAATAGAAGATTGATTTCTATTTAACTGGGGCTGCCTGGTATGGTTTTATCCCATCTTAGTCTACCTCACAGTTGTCGTGAGGATGTGATGGAAGGAAAAAGAGGGACTTGTGCCAGTTTGGTCTCTCTGAAGGGAGGGTGGGATATAAATGCCATAAACAGATACATAGCAAGATTTGTTTTCCTCTTACCCACAGGCTGCATTCCCAATGCACAATTTAGTCGGGCTTTAAATCTGGATTAATTTAACCTGCATTGAGCTCTGTTGTTTCACATCCCCATTTATAGCTTTTTATGCAGATTTAGGGGGGAATCCCCTTCCCCGTTCTTTTTTGTCATACCCCAACTTGATGAGGAGGGGATCCAACCCTAACCCCACCTAAGGCTGCCCCTGATTAATAGAACAGAGATAGCTACACAGAGGCCCCGTCTTCACGGCATCGTTATCTCGAATTAAAAACGTTTTGAGTTCTCCCAGTTCAGACGGCAGGTCGGCTTAACACGCTATTTCCGTGTTAAACCACGTTAAAACGTTTTGAAATAAATCCTGATTTCAACAGGTCTCACTCCGAATCATGCGTCGATAGGTGTTTCCTTTTTAACTGTGTGGACAGTACCATGTTAAGGGATGAGATTCCGTGTTCAGGGTGTCCCTCCCCCAATCGCACTGTATCCAATGGCTGTCCGTATGCTGGGCACGTCATTGGGGGGGGGGTGTTTCCCTGCCTGATCTGCCTGATCTGAAGCAAAACAGCAGCAGCAGCAGCAGCAGCAGCAAGTAAAGCCCCATTCCTTTAAACATTAATACAGAATCTCAGCTGCTTCCCCTCCTTTCTCTTGCAAGCCTGAACTTCTTGGAGCAGCCTTCACAGAGCAGCGCTACAGTGTAGCAAGAAAGCCCCTTCACTCCTGATTAACAATGTTGCGAAGCAGCTGAGATTCTGTATTAATGTTTAAAGGAATGGGGCTTTACTTGCTGCTGCTGCTGCTGTGTGCTCTGAGCAATGAAAAAGCCCCTCACTCCCCTCCAGCCCAACCTCTCGGCGCAAGGAAAGCACGGGTGGGAAAGGGGGATCCAGACTTCTTCGATGGGGGTGATGAGGGAAGAGCACAAAGCTGCAAGAAAAGGGGGAGGGAAAGGTGGTGCAGAGGAAAGGAGGCGGAGAGCTGCACAGCCATGAGGGAGAGGTCTGATCTCTGTTACTTTGAACTAAGTGAGAGGGGCTGATCCTGGGAGGGAACAGCAATGGGGTGGGCACAATCCTGACTGGCAATGGGCAGGGAGGACTTGCCGTGGGGCCTCCGAAGATTGAATCCGAGATACGGTTGCCGGCGGAATGCCGTTGACACGGATCAAGTTGAAAGCCGGTGGAGACAGTTTCATTCCGGTTCAGTTATTTCAGTTTTGTTAAATCGAAGTAAGGCATGCCGTGCAGATGCAGCCAGAAGGAAGCGAGGAAGCAAGGGACAAAGTATAGCCTCGTATACAATGTTACGAGGAAGGAGGGGTGCAGGAGGCACCGGCTTCATGCAGAATTGGCTCAGTCTTTCCAGCCGCCATCTCTTTAAAATCAGACTCTCCATGCATAAAGCAGCAACGGCATGGGAGGGAAGAGATAAAAAAGTCCCTCCCTGCTGTTAGAATATAATGTGTCTTTTCTAACATTGCAACAGCAGCTGCCAGCTGGGAAAAGAAAGAGGGAAATAGTGGGTCAGGGGGAACTGAAGAGAACGCCCTTTCCTGCCCCCCCCCCCCAAAGTGTGCATTCCCATTCACAAAAAGCAAGGATTATTTCTGAATCCCATTGCGGGACTACTTTTTATCTGAATATAGATAGTCTGCATTTGGGGACCTTTAATCCTCAGAAACCGTGGATTCCTCTCATCCTTTGGGAATGTTCGGCGATGGAAACTGATTCAATTCACTTAAAAACTTCAGTGGAAACATAGCCACAGTAAATTGATAATTTATCCAAACTATTCTGCCTTCTGCAAGGAGTGCCTGGGTCAGTTGTAGATTAAAATATTAACTCTTAGAGTCATCCAGTAGAGGCGGCAGAAGAAGAAAAGGCTCCCACACCGGGGGAGGAACAAGCGAGTTTGTTTGCTTCCCTGTCTTCTCAGATTTTAACCTTTTCAGTAACATTTTTCAAGAAGCAGTTTTAGACCCTGCTGGCAAAAAGTAGAGCAGTTTGATTTAGCCATGGTTTCCAGCTCAGCCTTCCAGGTCGCCCATTTCACGGTGCTTTTTGTTTATTGCACTCCCTTTTCAGTAAGTCTCAATACAGAATTATGACATTATAAATACTGTTTGGAAGAATCAAGCACAAGAAGTATATTATTTTCCTTCTTTTGCTTTTTAGGCCATAAAGTTGTCACAGAATGATGGTAAGAATTCATTAGATTGTTTTGACCAAACATTATTTCTCTTTTGTTTTGGAGCTGGATATGAAGAAATTCTGAAGTGTTGCACTGGACGCCTATAATCATTCTCTTCTCTCATTAGATGCTGATGCTGGTGAACTGCGGAAAGATATTCCAGAAATAAATGCAGGTAGGTGATACCAAGAAAACTATGTTTCAAATGATATTACCTCAAAGACCAACATGTTTTAAATAGTTTAAGTAAGATAAAAAGCAATTTGCAGTCCAGCTTCTAAGATTTCTGTCTGCATCCTTTGGGCTTTGATGGCAAGAAGGAAGCAGTGACTTTGGTCTGCGATTTGGGTCTATAGCACCAGGGACCCGACCCCTCGGGCTCAAGATGTAAGGCTGCCTTCAAATTATGGCTTTGGTTTTAGATCCTGTGTAAAACGCTATTTATAGATGAGAAATATTTAACTGCTCAAATAATTTTTTGTAGTTTATACACTCCGAAAGAATATCCTTGACAGATTTAAATATGTTTATAGTTTCCCCTTACCAGATGAGCTTCCTTTGGCTTACCTATATATGTAAAAAATCCCTGAGCCTCATCAGTCTTTTCAGCTACAGTTGAGAAAGAGGATCAAATGGATGAAGCCTCCCACTCTCATGTACTGGGCTTACCATACGGAAGGTCAGTTTAAAGGCTGCACAGAGAAAGGGATTTATGCAGCATTTTTTGTAATGCAAGCAAGGACAGCTTACATTTCCTGCTTTGTACAGCTCTTAAAGCTACGACAATTCTTTTTCCCCCTACATTATTCTCAAGCCAAAGCCTAAAATTTCCCTGCCAGGTTGCAGACCCATCCTCTAGAAGATTGGCCTTCGTGGAAATAGTGGATTAAATGCAGCTTACCCACTTTTGAATTAAAAGGGGAGGGAGAGCACAGGAGTATCTGGGTTACACAAAGTGTTAATGGCCGTATCTTGGATTCAGTGAACTAAAATGGACAGCAGTAGGTGCATTCAACTCAGATGGCCATTATATCTACTAGCATACCTTAGAAGGAATAGAATGGCCCTCATAGTCAATAAAATGGTAAGCAGAACAGTCCTGGGGCATAATTCAAAACCGACAATGTATTTGATCAGATCCTTGGCTAAACATTCAGCATCTCAGTCATCCAAAATTATGACCCAGTCATTGATGCTGAAGACGCTGAAGTTATCCATGAAGACCTGGGGTCCCACATCCCCCGGCCCACTGTGGCAGATTGCGAGCCTCTGTGGGGTCAAGCTGCCTTGATCAAGGCGGCTAAGCCCCACAGAGGTGCCACCCCACCCTGGGGCCCAGGGACACGGTGGCACGCACGCAGGTCTTACCTCCTTGCTGTCCTGGGTCTCTATGACCCGGGGCAGCTGGGAACGCGCGCCACGTGCACATGGTGCAGCTTCTGATTGGACAGACTGCCCACTGGCGGGCAGGTCTGGGAGAGGCGTCCCCGCCCCTGTCCGGCCTTTCCCGGCTAGGACACTTTGGGATGGCTTCCCCATTCGCATGTAGGCAGGTAGGAATGTGTGTAAACACGTTCTTGCCTGCCTGTGTGTGAATGGGGAAACTGTCCCAAACTGTCTTAGCCGAATGCATTACAGCCATTCCAGCTGTAATGTGAAAAGGCCTCAGGATTGCCTGAACTGTCAGTCTTTAGGCAGTGAGCATTCCACCTTTGGTCTGATTATTCTGTTCAGTTCCTGGAAAATCTTCCTTTTGGGTGTGTCTCCATGTCGAAAATACTCCAAATTTAAGCTTGTTTTGCCTTGGAGTGTCTCCATGCACAGCTTTACCCCAGGCTATATCAGGTGCAAAGGAGGAAAATCCGTGGCAGAAAAAAACCCCTTTCAAACAGTACTACATCCGACTTAGGGGGAAATCGCGGATTATCCTGGAGCATGGAGATGCACATGGCTTTCTTTAAAGTGTCTTTCCGGCTACATTAATGTGTGTGAAAATATTCCTTTCCTTGGCTGCCAAGAGTTAAAAGTATAACCAATGCTTGTAACAATTGAGGTTTTTGCCTGTCATCGCTGCAGCGGGTGGGGGAGGGGTGGGGTGGGGAGAAGAAGATGCAGGCTCACAGAAAGCGGCTTGCATGGGGACAGGAAACTATGTTTTAAATCCGCGTTGCCCCAAACCACATGGGGACACTTTATTTCGAATTACCACACACATTTTAAAAATCCGATGCAAGAGAGGAGCAAAAAGAGACCATGGGGACGCACCCTTTGATTCATTTTCAGCAGTCTTTTTGCACCCACACTTTTTTGGCCCAAACCAGTGAGTTTGGACACAGTCTCAGGATGGAACCGGGCCATCTTCATTACGGCAGCGATCCAGCACTCTGCTACTGGGCTTGAAGTCTGCACAGGCTTCAGGGCCAGCCGCTGAGAACTCCAAAACTAGGAATGAACGTTCCTCACCTTGAGCCTATGGAGGACACATTCCAGTGGGCACCGAAATCCCCACTCCCAGTATTTCCAAACAAGGGGTGTGTGCCTTCTGCATGCCTCTGTGCTCTGGACCAGGATCTGCTGGTCCTCCAGGTGACTTCAGTATTGAGGTCTACCAAGATCTATCAGTGATTTTTTAGAGTCTCTATTTATTATATGTTATTATGGTAACACTTGCAAAGCACCTGAACTTTGTATAGAAGCAGTGTTAATAATTTAAGGAATAAAACAAGACAGAAACTGGGCAGCATTTGCACAGGAGCTTTTAACATGGACATCATCACAGGAGAAACCTGTTCCCCAACTGTGATCTTACTGGCTGGAGAGGTTTCTTTGAACAAAGAAAATGGTTTCCTTGATATTTTCAAATCTGATATTCATAAATGTTATTTGTATGGTTAATGAAGGCAGGAGAAAAAAAAGCAAGAGCAGTGAAATAAAAATTACTTTATTTTAAAAAATTTTTCATTCCAGCTGCTGGACTCAGTCTTTTCCAAGGGGACATTTTACTGTCTGTGAGTCTTTTCTAAAACCTTACATATTTTTAAAAGCACAAAGTTATTTTGCATGCCAGAGGGTAAGGAATGCCATCTTAACATTTTTTTTTCTTGATTTCCAACAGAGAGAGCGTACTGCCCTGAAAGATCAGCGTTTCCGATGGAAATTACCCATTCCATTCATTCTGGCAGACAACCTTGGTAAAACAAATTTAACATTGCTACAATATTTCAAAGCTAAAATCTTATCTAGCTCTGGGCACTGAAACCCAATGCACTCCGCACTGGAAATTTAAACTGTTTAAACCTTTACAGATCTAACACTGCCCACAGGCTTCGGGTTACAGTTGCCAGGATTCAAATTTAGAAACAACACACCTCCTTAAACAAGATCCAAGCCAGATCAAAGATCCTTAGAAACATGCCTTTCTTTTAATTTTTTTGAAATAAGTTCACTGAAGGGGAAGGTCAAGTTCATTAGTAAAATTAGAGAAAGTTGTTTGCATCTCTTGCTATATTAAGAAAACTGTGGAAAAATGCACATTCCAAATTAATATAGAAATTGAGTCTTTGGGGGTGTGAGAAATTTGTAAGAAATAAACACTGGACCTTTTTGCACTAAGGTGAAATGGGAGGTCTGGGGATGCCCAATTTGGAGCATCTGCACTGTGTGGAACCGCTTCTGAAAACACGTCCTGACAGCACTTTACATCCTAGCAGAGAGTTTAAGAAACCCTCAGACCTTCTGTGTCCCCTTCAGTGCTTTTCTTGGAGGTGATATTTTTAAAGCTCATGTGGTTACAATTTAGCCTGCTTTAAAATGGTCATCATCGACCAATAGGTTGGCCCCACTCCAGTGGCTGAGAGGGGCACTTGGCATCTTACCAGACCGCCTTCTTTAAACTGCATTTAGTGTGTCCTTTATCAGTCCAGTTTCAAGATAACAGCAAAAAAAGTATTATTATTTGACTCTGCACTACAACTGTCCTGTCTCCCAGCCCACTCTAATATGACTATGCTTGTGGTCAACTTCATATAAAACATAAGGACAGAAAATAGAACAGCAGCAAAATTCACAATAAATCAGTTGAAGTCCCATACATAGTTCAATCAAAATAATCAAAATGCGTCAATTGTACAAACTGGTCACTGGCCACAATGATAAAGAAGATGGTGATAACAATACTACATTTATTTAATGCTGTTTTGGGCCACATCTCTCTTTACTGATGAAAGAGCCTGGTAGAGCTCTTGCTACGGCCACATCTCTACCTGTGGCAGCACTAGATGCCTTGCAGCAATTGCACTGCCACATCACCAGAAGCACCATTTCTGCTGGGTGGAATTTCATCTGGGTTTACCTGGAGAGAGTTCTGTGAGAGAACTGCTTTTGCAATTGTTAAGTTGCTTTGCCAATGGACAAAGTTTTTCACCAAAGGAGTACTTTATTTGTGCTGCGGATTCTGGTAGAGTCTCATAGCAAGACTTGAATTGTCTTGGAGGGGAAGAAGAGTTCAGTGTCCACACTGGATGTCCAATAAAGGGGCAGTGTTCTGTGCAGACACTATAAGGGTGCCATGCGGTTCTGCCTTTGTTGAATTGTTCACTACAGTTTTATAGCATGAATTGAACATTCCAAAAATGCCTTAAATTATGGCCAACTTCATCAAAAGTGTGTGATTGGCATCTTCAGTCAAGAAAGAGCTGCAGAGAATAGGGAAAAGTCCTGTAAGATCTATTTAGGAGTTCCACCGGCAGAATAAGCAGTCCTGAAGTGGGAGGACTCTCATAGTTCAAAGAAGCTCCATATACCTTTTCTTCTAACAATTAAACCCACCTGCTCAGAAGTTCCCCAGAATGTCATTTACCTAAATGGAATCCCATGTTCCTTTTGATGTGCAAAAGATAATCTATTGGTAAAAATAGTTTTTTATTAGCTTTCTTTTTTAAAGGTTTGAATGCCAAAGGAGTCATTCTCAAAGCATTTGAAGGATTCCAGTTAAAATCTTGTGTGGATTTCAAACCATACGATGGAGAGAGCTCATTTTTAGTATTTCAGAACCTTGAAGGGTAAGTGAGACTGTGGCGGTGCGTAAAGGTCTTGGAACCTTAGGTGGAGTCTTCAGGACACCATCAGAGCGACTTCACCCACACCCAAGCCTGCACATCCGCATGTCCCAATGCATCAGTGCAGGTTGGGGGCCAAGCTACCTCTCTTATTCAGTGGCCATGGAGTCACTGCATGCTGAAATTGGTGTGTGTGTGTGTGTGTGCCCACTACTGCATGGAATGGCCGGCTGGTTGTGGAAGAAAAAAAATTAGTGTGCATAAGCAAAGGCACATGGAAATGGCCTGCGAAGTTGACAGTGCTGTGCCTAAGCCAAGTCCCCTTTCAGACAGCTCAACTCACCCCAAAACAGGCTTAGTCAATCACAAGTAGAAGCCGAGTCGGTGGTGCAAAGTATCGCAACCACAGCAACAAAAAGCAAATGCAGTGCAATGCTGAGGAGAAGTGTGGATTCTCTGTGAAAGGGAATGAGAGTCACGTTCTCCTTGTGCTGCTCAGATCACCCTTGGCTGTGTGATGTTGCTAAAGCTTCTTGGATGAAATAGAACTTGTGGCATGATAAACTGCAAGGTCCCTGTAAACTCACTAGGGCTCCATTCCCACTCACACTTTAAAATGTTTTGGAAACATTTTGCAAATCCTTTGTCCTCATTCAAATCTTGATTCCTGGACTTTAAGGCGTAAATCGCCCCAAAACCCATTTTATAAAACCCTCAGAAAAATAGCTGTCACTCCTGTTTTTGCCGCTAGCCCACTTTATCTTTTTTCCTTTTGGGAACGGAACTGCAGTATTGGGGGGAGATTGCACCTTTTGTGTGTTGTCCCCCCAACAGCCTTCTGTCCAATGTCTGTCACTCTTGTGAGCGTGTCATTAAATGGGTGGCATTTCACTCTAGGGAGGGCAGCCCCTTGCCTTCCTTCCCATGTTATTGTTTTGTTCCCCTCCATTTTTGTGGTAGGTAGGGAGAAAAAAGTTTTGGTTTAGGGCAAAACAGAAGACAATATTGCCAAATAAAGGATCAATTTGGACATGAAAAGCCCCCTCTCTAGTCTGTTTCCCCCTCTCCACCTTGTCCAGATCCAGTCTTTCTATCTTTTTCTTCTTTCCCCCATTTTTGATCACCTCCCACCTGATTTTGGACACCGGCGGCAGAGCTCTTCACTCGCAGGGAAATATTATCTTTGGAAAGCCCTCTTCCCAGTGCTTGGATTTAAAAACCTAAATCTATAATCAAATCTGGCTGGAAGTGTGTTCTGGGATTTATGAAAATTGAAGGGGTAAATTTACCAAACCATGACAAAATCACCCAAGATCTTGCTTTTTAAAATGTCAGAAGTGGATGAAGAATTTTAAAGAGAGAGGGAGAGGGGGGGTTAGAGAGAAATCTATCAACCATAATGGGCCCTTACCACCAGGTGCTTAGTGGTTGATTTTGCACACAAGTGCAGCATTGTGGAACTGACCCCTGTGGTCGTGGAGAATCGCTAGTATGAAATTGCACAGTTGTGCAAAAGTGCTGCCTCGACAGACACCAATCGCAATGCCCGGGAATTGCCACAAGGTGACAACAAACCAGTCTCCCAAGCGGCAATTTCTGCCCAGCCCACTCAGTCACAGTGCCAGTCAGCAAGAGGCAAACTGCCCCAGGAGTGGCACCAGGGGGGTGGGTGGGTGGGTGGGTGATCAAAGGCTGGAGTTAACTGCAAGGGGACGCGCCCTTAAGTTCACAATTAATTTGTCTTCTGAAATTGTGCATCACCAGTTCGCTCTCTTCCCAGCCCCCCCCCCCGCCCTCATTCTTACTATCTGGTTGATTTTTGCCTGCCAAAACTGATCACAGCTGCAATCAAAACTCCATTCCATAGTGAATGGTGTTTAGTTGGGCATATGTCTGAAGACTCCTTTTGATTGTGACTGGGGAAATAATCTCCAAATTTGGAGAGGAAACAAGATCACTTCTTTCTTTCTTTTTCACTATGAGCTTCATCATTCACTGGGGCCTCCTGTGCCTTCACACTACTGACCACTGCAGCTGCTGTTTGAGCACTGGAAGTTGATACTGGAAACATCAAGAAATTTAGAGAAGATGATACTTGAAGTGTAAACATCAATCTATTTCAGAAATTGTTCCTAACAAAACACACAATTAATGCAAAGTTTTCAGATACTTAGATGTGACGGTCAGTCCCAACAAATCATACATGTAGCTCATTAATAGATTAAATTTTAAAGAACTTTTGTTAAAAGACTTCAAATAAAAGACATAGCAAGTTTATAGGCTATTTTCAAGTACTCTTGATTTAGATTATAAAGACTGTCGGGAAAATGCCATCCTGTTTCCAACATGGAATTATTCAGAAACAGGAAGGGTATTGGAAAAGATGGAAACTGAAACAGGTGGTAGAAAGTTCAGCTTTAACAATTTCTGCTTATTTAATAAATAAGTGATGTGACTCTTATCGATTTTGAATGTACATCTTTTTCTTTAAAAAGGCAAAATGGGTTGCATTCAGATGCTTGCCTCCGTCACTTCTGGTGGGAGATGGAGAAAGATTCCCAAGGGCAGGGCATTTACATGTTACCCCACCCTGCGGATCCATCTCCAAACTCCTGCTGCCATCCTGAGGTGGAAGACAGAAGAAAAAGAAGAAGAGTTGGCTTTTCTACCCAGTTTTTCTCACCCATTTAACAGAACTCAAAGCAGCTGACAAACCTTCTGTTCTTCTCCCCATAACAGAACACCCTGTGAGGTGGATGGGCTGTGAATGCTCAGAAGGGGAGCTCTGACTAGCCCAAGGTCACCCAGCTGGCTTCGTGGAAGAGTGTGGAATCAAACCCGCTGAGCATGAGATATGAGCCCAACACTTGAACCACCGGGTGCCCCGAGTGGAATTTCTTGCTCATTTGGAAGAAAGTTATTCTCCTGAAACCAGGCAAAAGGAAAGGGAACAGGGACTTGGAGATATGACTGTGCAGTGTTTGTGAAGCTGATCTTGTGTGGGTTAAACAGTTTTGTTTGGCATTTGGTCTGTTGCTAGTATAGCACTGAGAGGGTGGCCAGTTTCTCTGCTAAGTCCTGAGCACGTGGAAGGAGGAGGGGCTTGATGAGTGTCTGGTCAAGGGAAGGGCTTTGCACTGAACTTAGTTTGGCCCATATGAGAAAGTGACACGCGCTTTGTCAACATTATTTCATTGCCTGAACTGTGACGCATGTCCTTGATCAGAGGCACAATCCCTCCCCTCCTATTTTTCAAGCTCCTTTCCTCACCCTTCATTTCACCCTTTAAGCATTGGAAGCTCTACTTCCATTGTAAGAAAAGGTAGTTGTGGCATGGCTGGATCAACCCAATTCATTTCAAGGGCTCTGGCTGATGAGAAGCATGGGGACCATGGATGTAAATTAGGGATGTACACAAATGTGGGTTTTTGCATTTGATTTGTATCTAATCGAATGTAACCAAATTCATAGATCCCCTTCGAATATGGTAGGATTCTGATATGAATGTATTTGTACATACGAATATCCAATACGAACGCATACATATCTGATATTTATCCTGTAACATTTCCACTCTGAAAGTGTCAGATCTGCGCTAAATCCACTTTGATTCCAGTCTGAAAACGTGCCACATTCACTCTGGATCCATTGCAGATGTGACTGGCGCAGCTGCTTTCCCACCTCCCCATTTCACAAATCCTTTGAAGCTTCACACGAATGTTCATGCGCATCCCTAATGTGGACCCATCAATTGATGGGAAGCACAAACTGAGGGATCACAGGGGCAGGCCTTGTCACATGGAGGCATACCACACCACACCACAGAGCTACCTCTATCCAGGTGCAGAACTGAGCATTCCAAACTTACATTCTTATCCCCTAATCTATCTACTCTCTCCTAGCAACAAATTTTGATTGGCTGAAAATAACTCTGTGTCTCGCTTCTATTCTGTTTCTCTCACCCTACATCCGCTATTACAGCTGGTAGGCTTATTTTTTGTTGTGGCCACTGTTAAAATCTTTTCACTTGGTACAAGTTATTGCTTCACCGTATTTGTTTCCTTTGACTGTCACTCTCTTTGAGTTGCTACTACTATTGAGCTAATTTCCCCCCAAGTTGGCCTTGTTTCCACTTGCTTTGTAATAAAGTTATTATGCATGCTCCCTATTCTTCAACAGCCATTCCCCCTTCCTGAGGATCAGCTGCCAACTGAATGTTCTATCAAACTAAATCTTTTGTCCTTTGACCATCTCAAATGTGGGAGTCATGCCAGACACCCATCTAAAATTGTTCTCATAACAGCCACACGCAGACCAGCACGTGACTGAGCACACCAGCCCAAAGACCGCTGGACAGCTGGCCTGTGGCTGGACCTCTGACCACAATGTTAGGATCTGCAGGAGTTGCACTCTATTTTTTCCCCAAAGCACCAAAAGGCCACTTAGGAACTTGGGTCATTTAGGTGGGCTCCTTGCATCTCCTTGCATCTATTCTTGCTGCTGAACACAAGTCATCCCATCAGAGTTCATTTGGCGGCAGCCTTGTTGCATCAGAAAGAGGACTATGGGTTTGGGGTATCTTGGGAATGTCAGAGAAACTGGAACTACAACATTTGTTTCTCATTGATTTGAAACAGGTAGGCATAATTTTACTGAACCCCTGTAACAGAGTCAACGGGAGCTGATCAGTTTGGGAAGCATCACCTGTAGCAGATGACAGTGAAAATGTCTCCAGTCATTATTATTAAGTTTGGCCTCTATTTTTCGCAACAGCTGGGTTCTTTTTTAGTTCTGTAAATATAGCAGTAGAAGAGATGTTAATTCTGCTAGAACATGATATGTGATGGAAAGTTCCATGTTTGCCACAACTCCTTCAGCACTTCAGGCTACAATTTAGATGAATAATAATACAATTCCTGAGAATTACAGGGTTTCTAGTTCATGCTTGCTTTTTTCTTTTTTCCGCTAGTTGCTGGTCCACAATTGGTCATGCAAATGGAAGCCAAAACCTTTCTATTGGTAAAGGCTGCGACCACAAAGGGATCGTGTTACATGAAATCCTACATGCACTCGGATTCTTTCATGAACACACAAGGACAGATAGAGACGATTATGTAAAGATATGGCGGAACCATGTGCTTTCAGGTTAGGTTTTCAGTACTGGAAACATTTGGAATATAGACGTTGTAGCTTAGCTTTCTTGATAAGTGCATCACAAACATTCATAGTCAATTATGGAAGTAAAATACTTGGACTTAGCGACATGTTTCTTCTCTAGTTCCATCCACTGTCCTCATTTGTAATGTAAAAGCCGTTCCAAATTTATTCTTTTCAGATACGTACAAGTCTATTAAGCAGGTAGAAGAATTAAGATGGTATAAAAAGCCAAAAAATAACTAACTGCCACATAGAATGTCAAGTACTCTGAGGCGATTGAAAGAGTCTCCCGGTATTTCCCCCCTGTTATTTTAAATGTATATGTATGCTTCAGTTACATGAGCAAATATGTTACATATTCAGAAAAATGAAAAATTCAGAATGTCATTCTATTACATCTTACCTTTTAGTTTCCTTCGTCACCGACCCTAATCCTTACTGAGGAATAATGCAATACCACTGCTACTGTAGAACAGAAGTCAAGGAAACCTTTGTCCTTAACTGGTTAGAAGCTGGAATAGCTGATGCAGCATCTATATAGGGGACTCATATTTGCTTCCACTGTGCAGTTGGACTGTAATGCATTCAATTATCCTTACTTCCCAGATTCTATTAGGCCATTTTCAGGTTATTTCCATGGTTGTGTGACTATTCCTGCTGATCTTGCATTTTGTTAAGATTTGAGAAATTATGCAATATGAGAATACCTGGCTCAAATGGAATTGTGTCAATGGTACTGTGAACTTCTTGCCATTTCCTCGCTTCTTTCCGGCATTCCTACATTATAAGTAAGAATTTGGCATGGTACCGTGGCCTCTCCAGCACCTGCCAACTGCTGATTTCATTATTCTTGGCTATTTGAATTGGTGGTTTGTGCCAGTTATAAATAACTCTTGTGCAGGTTTATTTTAACAGATGTCTGCCATGCCTGCCTTTAGCTCCATATCTTTAGCTATAGTGTTTCATTTATGGATTTCTTTTTAGATCAGTTTGCCATACACCGTTCAGAGCTTGAGTTGAGGTTTGGTCCTGTATGAGATTGTGCTGTATCTGGCCACTGGGTCCTTTAATCTATCTGTTAGAGCTTTCATAGTGGTTTCTAATGGGCCAAAGGGTCAGAGTAAAATATGTTGGATTTGCTAGGACGCTAGCACCTTCCTTAAAGCCTTTTTATGAACGAAACAAATGTTTTTAGAAACTGTATCTTTCTCTTTTTTATTGATTTTAATTTTCAAAATATAAAACATACGTATTATTTCATATTCAAAAAAAGAAAATAGTACATGTAAGAGTATTGTTTAAACATCCCACTGATTTCCAGTCTCCCTTTTGGCGACCATCTGTTTGACGTTCTGTCCCTCTGCTTCACTTCATTCTCCCAAGGCCTCTTCTAATGTTTTCGCACAGAATCAAATGAACAAGTGAAGAAGATGCATACTATACGGCATCTTAAGCTGTCATATGGAATCTGGCAAAAATATTTTTAAAAAATAATTTTTATTATTTTATAATACAACTGTAAAACTTCTATTTTTCCAAAATGGAATTGTTTATTATATATTTGCATTATATCATTTAGTTGTTAACTGTTAGTTACTTCCGCTGTCCTTCTGAGTCTTCATTTCGTATTTCTTCCTTGATGCTTCTCGTCAATAATTTCTTATTCAGACTTAAACGTTTTAAGTCAGTCTGCATCCATGCCCAGTAATAAAAAGGACTTCTGAAGGCTTAGAGATGGTTGGAAGGAAGGTGGGCCTGTTCACTGGTCAGACTGCCCCTCCCTCTCTCATGAACATTATAGGCTAGAAAAGGTGGGTTAGAGATGGAATGGGAACACAAACGCTACGTGTTACAGTATCTAAAGGCTTTGAAACACCCTTTGCATTTATAATAAACACCCTTTTTATAAGTTTAGCATCCAAAGTATGCATATTTCTTTTCCAGATCAAGTACACAACTTTGAAATATTTGACAACTATCTCGCTGGCTTGAATTCTCCGTATGATTATGAATCTATCATGCATTACGGTCCATTTTCACTTGGTAAAAACAAAAGTTTAGCAACAATCACTACCAACATCCCAGAATTTAACTCTGTTATTGGGCAGCGCTTGGATTTCAGTCCTTCTGATCTAGAAAAACTCAACCACATGTACAACTGCAGTAAGTCTATAATGAGATAGTGAATCCAAATATCTGGAGTTAAACAGACTGTCACTGAATAGAATTTGTTGAATCCCATAATTAAGAGGTGGGAGTAGTAATTCTATTTGAACTAATATTTCTGTTTCACATTGGATGCTTTTCTCCCCCAGCAAGGTCACTCTCCTTCTTGGACCACTGTGATTTTGAGTCCCCTGATATATGTGGACTAGTTCAGAGACCAAGAGATAATACCAGCTGGCTTCGTAAGAAGAGTGGGCCTCTAGGCCACGACCACAGCTACACTGGACAGTGCAAAGGTACACTGAATGTGGACCCACAACTAATTCTTAATACACAATATGTTACCAAGTATTTGTCGCTGTGCAAATAAGGACCTATTTTCTATGTAGCAAGTTACCAGAAGTTGGAACCCGTTTCTCTGTTGAACCTAGGTGCTTTGAAGTAAAGTACTCAGGAACACTGCTAGGGTGACAACAAAATATATGACCCATCCAGTCCCTGAGACTGCTGAGATGCCCTTTTAGAACACAAAACACCATCCATCAAAATGTTTTGCTAGCAAAGAAATGAAAGGCAAGCACCTGCAATCTATTCTTTTTACAAAAGAAGGTCGCCAGACCGTGAGATAATCCAAGTCTTGTGAACAGCCTTGCATTTTTTATACACAGTAGCAACATATCCCAGTTTGGCAATTTACCAAAGTTTGTGGTACCATTTTTGAATAGATATTATATTTAAGTTCTTCCAGCTTTTGGCTCTTGTTTGTCTCACTGCCGTGAAAAGGAAGTCAAGCAGTAAACGTTTTGGTTTATTCAGTTTAAGATCCAAGTCCAATTGTAGTAAGCACAATTCTGGGGTTAATTCTATACTAGCGCTAAGAATAACATTAATTTCTGTATTGATTGAAGCCCAGAATCCCTGAATTTTTTCACAGCTCCACCACGTATGGAAGTAATAACCTCTGACTCTTTTACAATGCCAACAAAGGGAGGAGGGCTTACGTGTTATTTGAGAAATTTGCATTGATGTATGGAGCCATTTATGTTTGAGTTTCAAATTAATTTCTACTATATTAGGGTTTAGAAAAGATGATTTTATGCCATTCAGTATCACTCAAAGGTCATATCACTTCAGCAATCCAAAGCTGATTTTTAAATTTGGCATTGGGTCAGGTAGTATGTCACTTAAGATGGTATACAGTTGTTTAATTATACCTGTTAGAATTGGTTTTAGGTTATCCATTGATGTTCCCAACTGATTGCGTAATCGAGTGACATTCTTTTTTACTGAGACTGACCTGCAGTCTATTCTTAATGCTGCAGAAGAATTAATTGCTGGGAATTTGGTCTGAAAAGAGAAGAAATGAAATGATCTTCCTCTGCCTTTACAAGAGTGACAGAAATGCCACCTAGATCTAATAAATGCCATTTAAAAACCCTTCACAAATCTAAATATTCAGTAAAATGCCCTTGTCATGATAGAAAGCAGATCTCCAACACTGACATAAATTGGTGCAGCAGCAACGCTGACCAACCCAGGCATTATATGCTGATGGTGCTCTTGACCACAGTTGCTTTCATGTGGACCCCACTCAGAGCACAAGTACTTTCTTGAGTCTCATATTGATTCATACATGCATATCCATGCACCGCTAGTTCACTTTCTTTCTCTTATATGCACATGGACCTTAGGATGTTCCCCTTGTACCTTCATTGCACTACTCCAGCCTGTTCATTCATCCACCAGCTGGAGGGACCAACTTCCCCAGAACAAGGGCATCTACTTTGGGACAGCTTTCAGAAAGGTCCCATACCAGCTCTGAGGGCTCCAGTGCATTCTCTGGCTTCTAATGTGGATTAGAAGTGGGATGGGAACACCTCTAAACAGCTTTTCAGTTTTTATTTTTATTTCTTTTTAAAGCAGTCTAACAGGCATGGCATGCCTGCCATTACTTGACTACTACGTATATCAGGCATTGCAATGTAGCTTTACTGTAGTGTACATGGCACATAAGGGCTGTGTCCCCATGGGGCTGCCAGTGCCTCGCAGTGGATTCAGGGCAGCCTTAATGCGAATCTTAATTCACATTAAGGAGTCCCCATGGCAATGGAGGACAGGGCGGGTTCAAGGCAAACCCACCTGTCCCCATGAAAACTGTGGTAGATCCGATTTTGGGCTTTGCATGAGGACTCTCGAAAGGCAAACTCATGTTCACCTCGCAGTATCCTTACCATGGAAACACAGACATAAAAAGCATGGGAGATAAGACTGACCCCTGAAGAACCCCACAAATGAGTTCCTTGGATGTCGAGCTAGAATCTCCCTCTACCACTTGTCAGGTAGTGTAGCGGATTTGTACTGGAGTCAGATCACTTGTCAGTCTCAGATAATAGGTGGACAGTCATTCAGTCAAATAAATCCAGAGACTAAATATTTCTTTCCTCACTGGAAGGTTCAGCAGCTTTATTTCAGAATCCTGAGACAAACTTCTCTTTAAACAGCAGAAACTAAAGACAAAAAAACTTGTACAACACAGAGCTACTTATATGGCCCACAAACAGCAAGTCATCATCATGAGGTTTTAGGATGACGTCATCTAATTACCTGCAACAGCATGAGACTGAATCACAAGTCATGAGTTGCTAACTCATTGTGACTCTTCAGGTTGCACTCCCTCTGTCTCTGTCCAGGAGAAGGTCATTAACAAGGTCAACCAAAGCAGTTTCTGTGCCACGACCAAGCCTAAAGTCTGGCATGACCTGTTTGTTACAAATCCGTGTTGGCTCTGGTTAATTACAGCATTCCCATGTAAGTGCTTGTACACATGTAGTTTAATAATGTGTTCAAGGATCTTGCCTGGTACTGAGATCAGGCTCACAGGTCTGTAGTTTCCTGGGTTGACTTTCTTCCCTTTTTTGAAGATGGGGACAACATTTGCCCTTCTCCAATCCTCTGGAACTTCCTTTGTTCTCCAGGAATTTTCAAAGATCACAGACAGCGGTTCAGCAATTTATATCTGCTGATTCCTTCAGTATCACATGATGTCATTCATCTGGGCTTGGAGACTGTTCCTCCCTATAGATTATTTGACTTTTCTTTACTCCTGACAACCCCCCAAACCCTTCCTTACTGCTTTCTGTCCATCTTGCAATCCTCAATTCATTTTGAGCTTTAGCCTTTCTGATATTTATCCTGCAATTTTGGCAGATTGTATTATATTCTTCTTTAGATATGTTCCCCCTCCTTCCATTTCTTAAACATTTCTTTCTTTCTTTTTAACAAGTTATTGAGTTCTGGGTTCATCCACCCTGGTCTCTTCAGTTGTTTCCCGTTCTTCCTTCTTTGGGGAATTGTTAAAGACTGGGTCTCCAAAATCTCCTTTTGCCAAACTTCCCAACCTTCTTGGACATTTTATCCTTTGCACCCTCCTTCTGAGTCCATCAAAATCTGCCCTTCTGAAGTCCAGCCTTGAAGTCTGATGTGTCCTAGGTCTCCATCCCTTTGTTATCAAAAATTTGATGATAGCATTGTTGCTGCCACCCAGGGTCCCAGTCACCCTTACTTCCTCCACCATTTCTTCCTTGTAGGTAAGAATTAGATCCAAGATCACTTTGCATTTTTCTCATTCTTTGGGCAGATGACATTATCTGTGAGAGAGGATAAGAATTCATTGGATCTGTGACTTTTCGAACAAATATCTTGATAGTTAAAATACCCCATAATCACTATGTCATGATTTCCAGGAAGACATCACGCCTCTCATGAGGTGATATCAGGTCTGCACATAGTGGATTCTGTTCCTCTCCTATTCTTCTTCATAAACAGTCCTTCATTTCTTTCTTCTCAAGAGGTTCCTGAGCGCTTGCTAATCTCTTCTCTCTGGAAAGAGCTGTCAAATCGTCTTGCTCCTTCACATTGTTCTCCTGTGTGGGACCCATGTACTGGTTCTTGAGTTGCACAGGTGCTGACTGCTAACTTATCCTTCTGCTTCTTCGTGTCATGTGTTAATGTTCCTCAACTTCTGGTTTTCTATATTCTTCTCTTAAATCGCTTTGGAGAGCTTCTTCTGTTTTGTTGAGGAAGTCCTCACTTTCCCTAATAAATTTCAACTTCGATACTCTATCCTCGAGATCTCATACTTTTTCTTCCAAAAGAGGGAGAAGATTGTACTTGTGGCAAGCATAGTGCAGGTTCTCTTCTGGTAAGAAAATAAACATGCTACATACATTGCAGCTGACTATAGTGTGTTAGTGTGTTTGTGTGTGTGTAGAAGTGGTCTGTATATGAATTTGTGATGGAAAGAGTGGAAACAATGAAAGTGTAATCTAAAAACATGCCATAAAAGTATACATAATTAACAAGCTGGTAAATTGGAGATGATACAGGTAACCCTGACCCTCAGCCTACAGTACCTCTAGCTTCTTCTCCACAGATGCTGGCTACTATATGTACTTTAACACTGGTTTTGGGAAAAGAGGCAAAGTGGCCGTCTTGGAATCCCGCATTCTGTATCCAAAGAAGGAGCATCAGTGTCTACAGTTCTTCTTTAGAATGACAGGAGACCCCTTGGATAAGCTTGTCATCTGGGTTAAGAGAGATGATGGCACTGGAAATGTTCGCAGGAGGGTTAAAGTTAGAACTTTTCAAGGTAATGTCAAAAAACAGATATGTTTTGTCTGTGACGAGCTTGGCCATAGGTCAAATATGACTCTTCCATCCAACAAAAGGAAACACTTAATGAAAACATAGGTCAGTCCTGAGCAACTTGGGACTGTTTGGTGAAGGATAGGTTATATACTGTATTCTATTCATGATAAATAAACAAAGCTGTGGTTCAAGTTGACCAGATATTGCTCTGTGCCTGCAAGATCTTTGTGGCCACCTCCCAATATATATTTTTATTATCACTGGCAGGCTTCAAAGACAGACATTTTAGTGGTACTTTTTACTTGCAGGTTGTGAAGTTGCACTACATCTAGTTTCTATACTTTTAAAGAGACGTGATACTGTCTGTTTTAGGCATTGCTAACAGGGGATGATAGAAACAAGCAACAAGACAACAGATGCCAGCAGCTATTTCTGTAGCCTTTTTATTCATACCTGCAAAAGTGAGGTCTTTTCTGCCCATGCAGGTGCCTTCTGCCTTTCATGTACTTGATTGTTCAAAACATAAAAACACGAGGAGTGTCCAAGGATAACAAAGGGCAATACGGTTGCTCCCCCTGGAAAAGGGAGAACCCTGCAGCCTCTGCACCCCTTTTTCCCATCTCAGCTGACAGGAAAGAGACTTGGCTTTAAAACTCAAGTCATTTTCCTGTCAGTCGAGATGGTGAAGTCCGGGACCGTCCCCATGTGCAGGCTCAGCTCGGACCAAGTCGCCCAAACTGTGCCCAGACTTGTTTTTCTGGGTACCAAATTTGGTCTGGGTTTGGCATGGGTTTGGGCAATTTGGTCCGTGGAAATTGGGCCAAATCTAAAACGTACGGTGACAGCCCTTGCTGAACCCGATTTTGGTACCGGACCAAACGTGCATGGGGATGCACCCTTAAATTTAAACTTCTCTTTTTTATATTCTAAAAAATGTAATTGTGTAATGTCTCCTCTACCCAACTTCAATAAATCATTAAGCCTTTACTCCATTTACTCCAGAACCAAACAAAAGGTGCTAATTAAAATGTAACCTTTTACTTAATATTTACTTTTGAATATCTCACCTAAGAGTCTTGAGAGATCTCTTGTTTGCTTGCAATGCAAATGGTATTTACTGGAAATCAACTTAAATCCATCAGATAAACAAACAGAAGGAGGCAACTCCATGAGTTATGTTTACTTGTTTACTTGTTAGGCTGATTACTTTATGTCTGGGGCCTAAGGTTTACCATGTTTCATTTCAAAGCCCATGGTTTTAGCAATGGTCCCATAAACCTTTGCAGCACCCATTTACAAATGTAATATGGATTTTTTGGGTTATATCCATAACAACTTCACCGTTCTGGATTAATATGGAAAATGCCAAAGTGCTGTAGTTTTTCTTAGCTATCACCATGGAAATATAGCATCTCTCATTGTTTTTCATAGGAGACCGTGTCGATAACTGGAAAATAGCTCATGTGACTCTGAAAGGTGGGAATAAATTCAGATATCTCTTCCATGGAATAAAAGGCAAGCCTGATAACAAACCAGGAGGAATTTTCATTGACGACCTCAACTTAAGTGAAAGCCAGTGTCCCAGGGCTGTATGGCTTATTCATAACTTCTCCCACCTTCTTGAAACTGCCTCCAAGACTTATATCATGTTAAGTCCTCGGTTTTATAGTTCTGAAGGTTACGCTTTTGGTCTCAAATTGCTTTTTGGAGGCCAAAGTAATTCTGCCTCTGCCAACTACATAAGCATTTCGTTTCACCTAACCAGTGGTGAAAATGATGGTGTTCTTGAATGGCCAGCTCTGCACAGGCAGGTCACCATCACAGTGCTAGACCAACACCCAGATATTAGGAAAAGAATGTCGTCGGAAAGGAGTTTCACAACAGATGCAACTCATATTTTGCAAGGTATGTAGTTCTTGAAGATATATGGTATGAAAAATATAAACAGATTCTTGAACAGTTGAAATGCAAAATTTCTGACATGTAACTTGGGATGAAATGAAACATCACAGGGGCTGCTAAATGTGGCCATTAGCTAGTGGCTATTTATTGGTGCTAAATGGCCACTAGCTAAGGAAATTGTATCCAAATTGGCTGGTATGGTATTAAGGATGGAGTGCAGTGGCATCCATTTGCACTACAAGCACCGAACAGGCCCTAAACTTTGTCAGGGCTGCCTGGATCACCAAGGCAATGTCTGAACTGGCATCTGGAGCATGGCCAGACATCGTCATGGCGATCTCGCAGTCACTCAGCCATGCCTGGAAGGGAGGCAGATTCAGACCCAGAAGTGGTGCAAATCCACCTTCCTAGGAATGATCCAGATACTCTTGTGCAGTCTATGGACTGTTTCTTAGCTGTCCACAGTTGAATTGCTCAGGTGGTGGGGTGGTGGCAGTGGTGGAAAAGTGCATTCGGGCCTGACTTACGAGTGAATAAAAGTAAGCATGAAAAGGCCCTGAAAATCAGATCCAGGTTTTGGGTGATCTTGGTGCAAGAAGCCCAAAATGGGTTCCTTCTGTCACTTCTTACGGTTCACTATTGCCCACTTCTAACTTCCTTGGCCTCTCTCTGGAGCCTGTTCACATGGTCTCCAAGAAGAGGGAGAAGATATGTGGAGGACAGTCCATGGGCCTGTCGCTCTGGAAGGGCTTAAAAAGAAGCAGTGAATAGGGATGTGCATGAATATTCAAAATATTTGTTATTAGGATGAATCTGGACAAATTTGGACATTCATATATGAATCAGGTGTCCAGACATTCATTTTTTTAGTATTCGTATGAATATGAGTATTTCAAGTTATTCGTACAAATAATTCGGACATTTGTCTGTCTATCTGTATGCATCTTGTGCGCATCTCTACGCATCAGTACAGATACGTACGGGATAAAAATGGGATGCACACAGATGCGTGCAGATGCATATGAGATTTGTATCATTGGATACCTATTGAATATTCTAATGAATAGATACAAATGTATACTAGTCTGAATGTCCAGAAATTCATTTTTCTTTATTTGGATATTCAAATATTTTATTCGAATCGAATGACCAAAATTGCCTTTGCGCACACGCTTGGCAGTAAAGCGAGGGAGAAAAGTGGGGCTGAGGTGCAGAGTTCCGGCAGGCCTTTCTTTCTGCTGGATTGCGTTTCCCAGTGCTCTGTCATCCATTTGTACTCCACATTCCAAACCATTTTGTTCTCCAGAAGCTTATTAAAGTTCTCTAACTCAGTTGGACTGTTGAAATGCACTGGACATGGGGTGTCCTTGAAGACTGCTTGAAGGTGGCAGCTTGTTTAGAATATGGCAGCTAAACTGGTGACCAGAATCACACTGGTTTTAAAAGAAGTACTCTGGCTGCCAGTTCACTACTGAACCCAATTCAAAGCATTAACCCTAGCCTGTAAGGCTCCAAATGGCTTGGTTCCAAATATCTAAAGAACATCTTCTATACTGATCTGCCTGTGCCTTAGGTTCTGCAGGAGAGGCCCTCCTGCTTGTACCGCCACCTCCAGTAGGCAGTGGGAAGCTGGGATAGGGCCTTCTCAGTGGTGGTCCCCAGGCTATGGAATAGTCTCTGCCCTGAGGTGAGCAAGGTTCCTTCACTTTACATTTTCAGGAGATGGATGACGAGGGACCTATTTAGCCTGGCCTTTTGCTAAGGAAATAGTTTCCCCTCCCCACTTTCAGAAACTGGTGGTTTTGTGTTCTATGTTTTGTTTTAATTGTTGTAGTCTGTCCTGAGACCTTTGGGTAAAATACAATTAAATGAATAATGTGTGAAAGAGAAAGGAGTAGTGGAATCAAGCTCTGAGCTACTTGGTCTATGGAATTTGCTACCAGAAGAAGTGATGTCTGTAACGAGCCTGGATAGGTTTAAGAAAGGGTTAGACAAATGCATGGAGAATGTATGTATCGGTGTCTACGAGAATGTGTGTCTAGGTATGGCTTCCAGGTTGAACAAGACACCTTTAAACACCATTTTCAGAGAACTGAAAACAGGTGAAGGTTTTGCTTTTGTCTTTTGCTTGAGATGCCTAGAAGCAAATGATGGACCACTGTGTGACACAGGATACTGGGCTAGAGGGCATGTGGTTTATGCAGCAGGGCTCCTCTTATGTTCTCCTATGATGTGGAAATGGACACAGAGATAAAATCTCCAAGACTGGCCCGAGTTGGCAGCGTACTTGATATTTTTCAATATATTTGTTTATTTGTAAACTGTACTTTCCATAAAATGTTTCAGGCAGTTTACAACTTAACACTACTGGATTTAAATATTAAACCATATACAAAGGTACAAATCAAAAATATCAAATTAGATCATTGTAATGATGGAATATAAGATGCAGTAGCACTGGCAAAGCACTTGAGTTGCAGAATAAAGCATATATAACGGTCTCTGGGTGATGTCAGGAATTCTGGTTACTGCCATGAGAATCTGGAAATCATTAACTTAATCTATTAATCTGGCCTGTCCAGTCACTTGTGCGTATCCAACAGTGGGTTTGTTTATTGCAACAATGAACAGGACAGAAGCAGCACTACTGCATTTTCCCACTGTTTTGCAGGAAAAAATTCCTCTGTTTGGGAAAACCCCTCTCTTCATGGAAAACCTGAGACCGTATGCAGTTGCAATCGGAGCAGGAATTGGGGATGGAGCAACTTCATCTCTCTCACACAGCTGAGGAGAAGGAATTATCTGAAAAATGGTGATCTTATTATCTTTGCAGAATTTGAAGGTGTGTCATATCTTTATGAAATGTAATTCCCATTCTTTGTTTAACAAGCAAAAGGAAGTCATCTCAAGGTACTGACCCCAGGCTTCAGCTGACCCCAGGCTTCAAAAGCTTGCTTTTCTTTTCTCAAATTAGTACCAAAATAATGTTGCTAAACCGTTTGTGTGAAGGCTGGGCAGAATTCTACTGGGAGACGCTTTGATTTATACTTCTGCATGATATAAGGATATTGTGGCCCTTTTTGCTTGTGCAAGAAAGACCCATTAGGAATTGGTATGGATCAACTACGTACCTTCCACACACGACCCCTTAAGGACCCCATTAGGACCCCATTCCAAATGCATTGTCCACATGAGCACTGTTGAAATCCAGATTTAATGGGGTCTTCTGGCCCTTAAATCCCAATTAATGCAAGACCCCTTTAATGGTGTCTTCAGACGGGATCACAGAACACGCTTCTACATGTATATCGGGGCAATGAGGTCCAGGACAGGCTTAGAGGCCGCCACATCTTTCATAGTGGTCTACAAAGCTGAGCACAAGCTTTGTAGTGGCCACACCCACTGTAACAGGAAGTGACCCCTGATTGATGGCTTTGTGGGCCAATCACGCTGTGCCACCAGCAAACCTTCCTGCTTAGGCCTAATTGGGCCTAACTGGAGCCTTGGGATGGTGCTACACGGCCCCTGTTTAGCATCCATTGCCGTCGGGTGCCAGACAGTGCATGTGGACACATGGAGCCCTCACCCTGATGCCGAACTTCAAGGACCAGATTCCATGAGGCCTGGATACCAAAGATCCAGGTCTTCTTAATTCGGATTAAGAGAGGTACGTGCAAAAAGGCCCCATGGTACCTCCAACAAAAGGCCATACAGCCCTTACTTGAAGACACACAATGAGGGAGGGGCGCTGCCACTGGGTGAAGGTCAGGCACTGGCATCCTGTTCACACAAGTTCACACAAGTTCGCACTGTTCACACAAGTGCGGCTCCTCCGCCACCCCAGGGCAAGCACCAAGGAGGCCCTGCGCAGCCAGCCAGCCGGCCACGACTGGGCGCCTGCTTGCCTTGGGCCACCTCAGCAGGAAGGGCTGGTGGGGAGTGGGAGGGGAGGCCCTGGGAGGCACCTGCGTGGTGGCAGCTACTGGACCCCTTGCAGATGGTGGGCACCACCGTCTGCCCCTTTGCTCCAGCCCGTCTTGAGCTACGAGCGATGGGTGGAGCAAGGAAAGGAGGAAGAGGCACGTGCAGCAGAGACAAACAAGGTGCTTAGGAGGCTCCGGCTGGAGGAGCTTTTGCTCATCTCTTGCCTACACTGCTGCCAACTAGGCCTAGAGGCCTCTCCCATCTGCCGCCTACCTGGGCATGCTGGGGGATCTCAGGCCACCAGCAGGGCCCAGAATCCACCATGGCCGCCAGCTAGAACTAGAGGCCAAGTGAGCCGGGAAGCAGGCAGATGGCAGGCAGAATCCTAAGGTTTAATCCAGCTTCAGTACACTTTCAGAGAGAAGTTGAGGTGTTATAGATGAGATGCTATAGAAGAGTAGTTATAATAGGGGACTTCAATTATCCTCCCATAGACTGGGCGAACTCCTGTTCAACTCAGGAAAGAGAGAGAAAATTCCTAGACCTGCTAAATGACTGTTCCATGGAGCAAATGCAGTCCTGGACTTGATCCTAAGTAATGCTCAGGACCTGGTAAAGGACGTCACTGTAGCTGATCCAATTGGGAACAGTGACCACAATGCAGTAACAGGGAGTTACACAGAGACCTTAAACTTTCATAAGGGAAACTTCCCCAAAATGAGGAAACAAGTAAAAAGGAAATTGAAAGGAAAGGTTAGAAGAGTTCAATAACTTCAAAATGCATGGAGACTACTTAAAAACACCATAATCGAAGTGCAACTAGAATGCATACCTAAAAGAAGAAAGGGGACTTCTAGGTCCAAGAAGAAACCAATGTGGCTCACAAGTGCAGTAGATGAAGTCATTAAAAACAAAAAGTTTGTTTAGAATATGGAAGGCTTGTCCAAATGAGGAGAACAGGAGGGAGCATAGACAATGGCAACACAAATGCAAGGTGAATATCAGGAAAGCTAAGAAAGATTTTGAGGAGCACCTTGCTAAAAACATCAAAAGAAATAACAACTTCTATAAGTAGATCAGAAGTAGAAATCTAACCAGGAGAGCAGTTGGACCATTAGATGGCAAAGGACAGAAAGGGATAATCAAAGAAGACACAGAGATTGCAGGGAGACTAAATGAATTCTTTGCCTCTGTATTCACGGAGGAAGACAGAGCCTGTATTTTCTGAAGAGATAACCAAGGAAGAGGTCCTTGCATGCCTTAATAAACTAAATGTTAACAAGTTGCCAGGACCAGATGGTATTCATCCAAAAGTCCTTAAGGAACTCAAATGCGAAATTGTCGGCCTTCTAGCAAAAATATATAATCTTTCCCTAACATCAGGCTCTGTAGCTGAGGGTAGCAAATGTAACACCGATCTTCAAAAAGGTTCCAGGCAATTACAGACCAGGTAGCTTAATGTCGGTTCCATGTAAGGTGTTGGAAACCATCATTAAAGACAAAATTAGTATGCACATGGATGAGCAAACATTGCTGAACAAAAGCCAGCATGGCTTTTGCAAAGGTACATCATGCCTCACAAACTTCTTGGAATTCTTGGAGAGTGTCAATAAACATGTGGATAAAGGTGAACCAGTAGATATTGTCTATCTGGACTTCCAGAAGGCTTTTGACAAAGTTCCACATCAAAGGCTACTGAGTAAACTCATCAGCCATGGAATAAAAGGACAGGTTCTGTCCTGAGGCATTTCCGCACTGGATCGCGTTCGAAACCGAACGCGTTCAGGCGGAAAGCTTAAGCCAGCTTCGGGCGCTTTCCCCGTTCACACACAGACGCGCCAGAACGCGTGTAAACGCGTTCCGGAGCGTCTGGGTGCGAAAGGGGAAAGCGCCCGAAGCTGGCTTAGCCGGCAAACGCCGGCCAGGGGCGCGCCGGCAGCCGCGGAGGCAGATCGACAATCAGCTGTTTGAGAAACAGCTGATTGTCAAAGCCGCGCGGCGTCGGAGGCGCGCCGGCAGCCGTTCGGGAGACAGAAGAAGCGCGAACGCTTCTTCTCCCGAACGGCTGCGGACGGCTCGTCCGCGTTGGAACGCGTGTAGAGCACTTCGAAGTGCTCTACATTTCGAACGCGGAAAAGCCAGCTGCGGACACGTCGGGACGCAAGCCGCGCGCGGCCAATGCGGATGACGTGTCCACAGCTGGCTTTTTCGCGTTCCGTTTTCCCCCGTGCGAAAACGTCTCTGGATTTGTGATTGGCTTAAGGGCAGGAAGCAGAGAGTAGTTATAAATGGCAAATTCTCAGGGTGAAAAGAGGTAAAAAGTGGGGACCCCCAAGGTTCAGTGTTGGGACCAATGCTTTTTAATTTATTCATCAATGATCTAGAGGAAGGGGTACATAGTAAAATAGCAAAGTTTGCTGATGAAATGAAATTATTTAGGGTAGTAAAAACTGAAAGAGATTGCCAAGAGCTCCAGAGGGATCTCTTAGCATCAGGTGAGTGGGCAACCAAGTGGCAAATGTGCTTTAATCTTAACAAGTGCAAAGTAATGCACATTGGGACCAAAAATCCAAATTATGTCTATAAACTGATGGGCTCTGAACTTTTTACAACACACCAGAAAAGGGATCTCGGGGGTTTGGTGGACAGTTCAATGAAGGTGTCAACCCAGAGCGCGGCAACAGTGAAAAAAGCTAATTCAATGCTGGGAATAATTAGGAAGGAATAGAAAACAAGTCAGCAAATGTCATTTTGCCTCTTTGTAAACCTATGGTGAGGCCACTTTTGGAATATTGTGTACAATTCTGGTCACCACACCTCAAAAAGGATATTGTGGAACTGGAAAAGGTGCAGAAAAGGGCAACCAGAATGATTAAGGGTCTGGAACACCTCCCTTACGAAATCAGGCTGCAACCTCTAGGCCTCTTCAGTCTGGAGAGACGGCATTTAAGAGGGGACTTGATTGAAGTATATAAAATTATGCATGGTATAGAAATGGTGGATAGAGAACATTTCTTTTCTCTATCGCACAACACTAGAACCAGGGGGCATCTATGAAGCTGATGGGTAGGAGAGTTGGATCCGACAAGGGGAAGTATTTCTTCACCCAGAGGGTCATTTGTCTATGGAATTTGCTGCCTGAAGAGGTGGTGACAGCAACCAGCCTAGATGGCTTTAAGGAAGGGTTAGACAAAGTGATGCATGACAGATGTATCAATGGGTGTTTTTCCACTGTCACTAAGAGTACCCATTAAGTACCCATTAATGGGTGCGTAATGGCATTTTTGTACCAATTAATGGGCACTTAATGGATACTTCTAATGACAGTGGAAAAGTACCCAATGGCTACTAGAATGGATGCCCAAGTACATCTTTCAGGCTGGGGCAGGGGACAAGCGGGATGCCTCTAAAGCCATTTGCTGGGATTCGGGAGCAGGAAAAGGTTCGCCCTTGTCTCTGCTTGAGATGCCCATGAGCATTTTGTGGGCCACTGTGTGCAATGGGATGCTGGACTAGATGGACTTATGTTCTTATGTTCTTATTAACACCATCTGCTTTGTTGTTGCATCTTTCAGGCTGGGGGGACAAGCAGGAGGCTTCTAAGGCCATTTGCTAGGATTCGAGAGTAGGAGAAGGCTTTCCCTTGTCTCTGCTTGAGATGTCCATGGGCAATTGGTGGGCCACTGTGTGAGAGAGGATGCTGGACTAGATGGGCTGTGGCCTGATCCAGCAGGTCTCCTCTTAGGTTCTTATCTCGTTTACCTCAATCTGAAATTTGATTGCATCTCAATGGCTCCCATCAGGAAACCTTTTTCTTCCTTGTGCCCAGAGATCAGCCATTACTTGTTAATGTTATTTCTTGAATTCCTGACCTCCGGTGACCCAAGCAAGTGACATTCCCAGCTGCCCCATCCTATGTCTTACTTCACCATGGCATGACCGGGACTGCCTCCTCCTCCTTGCTCTCACCCAGCACCCATTTCACCAAGTCCTGGGTGCTTCTCCCTTCCAGCTCCACAACCCCCCCCCCCCCAGTTCAACTCAGAATAAGTGCTTGGTTTTTGAAAAGTCTGTTCTTTACATCCTGGATCTGCTGCTATGAGTGTTTCCTTCTCTCCCTGTTCCCTTTTGTCTTCCTTCTTCCTCTTTGGAAGGGAAAAAACAGCCAAGTGCTTTGATGACTGAGTTGCGCTTTTGCTTTTCTTCTCCTGTTTACAGCTAAAACATAGCTTTTTAGACACATCAGCCCAATCTCCCCTCCTTTTTCACTTTGTTTTTGTCAGTTATTACCTAAAAAGTCCAAAGCTGAAAATCCTATTAGCTCTTGTTAGATTGGGTGTTTTGTGTTGCCTGACTGAACTATCAGCTGATTCAAACTACATTTAATTGTTGCTGCCTTTGGGCCTTTCTGCATTTGCCGCCGAAAACGGATCTAAAAAGATCCGTTTTCGGGCAAAACTTTTTAAGAAGGGAATCCGTTTCCAGCAGAAACGGATTCCCTGCGCCCCGCGTGTACGCACCCGCGCGGGGCAGCGGCGGCAGGGCCGGATTTAAAGATGGTTTCGGGCTGGTGCTGTGCAAATGCACCAGCCCCCACCCGAAACCGGCCCTTAGCTGTCACAGAGGGAGAGCGCATGCTCGGCCACTGTGACAGCTGGGCGACTCTGCCATCGAGCTCCCCTGCCTTCTCTCTGCCAGAAAACCGACGATCATCGGTTCCCTGGCAAGGAGAAGGCAGCCCCCACTCCTATTTTCACTCCCACCCCTTGGGGATTCCCTCTTACGTGACCGTCCGCAGTTCCATTCTGAGCCTGGCAGCGCTGGCACCAATCGCGCATGCGCGTGCGTCGTCTCTGCCGGTCGCAGGAGCCCAGGGCTGCTGGGAAATGTAGTCCTGTGCTCCTGCAGCCGGCAGAGGTGACGCACACGCATGCGCGATTGTCACCAGCACCGCCAGGCTCAGAATGGAACTGCCGACGGTCACGTAAGTAAGAGGGAATCCCCGAGGGGTGGGAGTGAAAATAGGAGTGGGGGCTGCTTTCTTCTTGCCAGGGAACCAATGATCGTCGGTTTTCTGGCAGAGAGAAGGCAGGGGAGCTCGATGGCAGAGTCGCCTAGCTGTCACAGTGGGAGAGCATGCGCTCTCCCTCCCTGGCAGCTGGGCATGCGCCGTCAATCCGGCTTTTCCCCCCTCCGGTGCGGAAACGTTCGTTGTCAAACCGTTCTAAGGGGGGAAGCCGGATGTAAGACCTGATTTTTCCAGGTCTTACTTCTGGGCCGGATTTCGGCGGCAGAAACGTTTTAACCAGCCGCCCTATGCGGACGTGGCGTCCTCAAAGGGGCCCTAATTGGGTTCCCTATGTGGAAGCCACGTCCAAATCCGTTCCACATCTGGCTCTAAATGCGTTTTTAGAGCCAGTGCGGAAAGGCCCTTTGTTTTCTTATTATCTCGTGTCTTTCCTTGTGTTTTTAATAAAGAAATCACTATTTTTATTGAGAACTCTGTTTTTGACTTTATTTTTTCTGATCCAGTGGTTCTTCATCCATTAATAATTACACTTTCAAATTTGGAAAAACAGATATTATTATTTAAAAAGGAAGATAGAAAACAGTCCTTAGGCCTCATAGATAAATTGGTTGTTTTTGATGAAAATAAAGGCAAGCAGCAACAATGAATGGAATCTTTTTGCTCCAGTAGCCCCAACATCCTATTCTTTTGGATGGTTATCAGACTGTTGATAACTAATCGCCGTACTCTAGTAAACCAACCATCCTTATTTAGGTGTTGAGCCATTTTCCATTTCACTCTTTGCTGCCGTCACAAAAGAAAAAAATTCTAATTCTATTCCTAATATGGCACCCTGTACCACCTATTTAAAAGCTTAATTCTCAGTTCCTTTATTCTGGTGTGTTTCATTCCACTTAGATGTATTTGATGTTATTTCAAATCTTGTTATCAATATCCAGGTCCCCCTTCCAAATATTGCTTAAGCTATTTTCAATTTTTGATAGACCTTCTATTAATAATTTATAAATCTTGGCAGTAGTTTTTTCTTCCTAAGATTCTGCCTGTAATTACTGTTCCAAATTTGGTATTCTGTTTTACAAGTGGTTCCTAATCTTTTTTATGTGACAAAAGCTCTCCTACTTACTGCCATTATTTGAATCCATTTTTCTTTTCCCCTAATTGTGCCCTTGGGACTTCTTTGCCTTTATTCCTTTAAAAAGTCCCCCAATAGGTTGTAATAGTAGTTCTTCAATTTTCTAATTAAATCTTCACAGTACTATACTTTCCTTGTTAATATATAAAATTGGGTTAGTTTTGGAGACACCATTTGTTAATAATCTTCTCCACTTGTTCTACATTCTCATGGAGGAATTAAATGGGAATTAAATATATACTTTTATATATATAACCCCAACTACTAAACAATCCTGACTTGGTAGTTACCCCATTCTCTCTAAGCTCACCCATTTCTTTTCCCCCTTCCTATTTTAATTCTATGACTCTTGACAAATGGAACGCAACATCCAGGCATATCCCATCCTCCACACACTTATACACATTCTTAACTGGTTTTTTTTTTACTCTTTAATAGCCATGCATTAATTTTCTTGCTCCATTGTCAAGGAATCTTAATGGAAACCATATCTGAAAATGTCAAGCTCCTCTCCAGCGAATCTTTACAACAGCTAATGATCAAACAAGCTGCCAGCTTCTACCTTGGCAGATACCAAACAGTTCCTAATAACGTATCTATTCTTGCTGTCCCACATATCTTGCTGATATAGGGTGTTTTCCCACTGTCACTAGAAGTACCTATTAAGTACCTATAAATGGGTACTTAATGGAATTACGTACCCATTAATGGGTATTTTTAGTGACAGTGGAAAAACACCCATACTGTAGACAGTTACTACTAAGTTGCCCTCTATTTGACTTGATAATAATAAGAAATTTGGATGCATTGTTGCATGCTTTCCTGGCTCTGTGCAAGATCGTATGTGTTTTCTTTTGGCTGATATTTTGGTCTGAATTGAACCAAACTGAATTGGGTTCCATTCAGACTGTTTTTTCAAACAACCGTTCAGCAAATCGAGCAAGTCATAGCAAACCATCCTGGGTTTCTTATGTTTTGCTTGACTCCTTACAGTCCCCTTCATTCTGGTTTGACTCACGCTATGATATGTGAATGACAGAATAGTCCAGTTTGTATGTAAAACCATGCTAATCTACCCTTTTTTAAAAAAAAATATGGTTCCTATTTGGCTATATAGAATTAAATGTCTATTGCAATTCAATTTTGAAGTCTGAATGACACTTGATTGAATGTATCTTTTCTTTTAAACAAGATTTAACGTATCTCAGAAAGACAGAACATGTTTTCCCACAAAGATGGCCTGGTGGCAGCATTCATTTTAAGGAACGGAAGAAGAGATCGACCCATATGGATGAATGTGAACCAAACCCCTGTCAAAATGATGGCAGCTGTGCAATCACTGAAGGAAGAATAAGCTGCAGGTATCGTAGATGTTTTAAAGTGCGAAGCAACGCTGTTTGTTTGTCTGAATAGCTTAAAAGCTATAGTTGTTACGGCAGCTGTGTTTGACATGCAGTTGGTCATAAGTCTTTCTATTTGTTCTCAAACATAACAAAACCCTAGTAGTACAGAAGGGATATTTTTTTACAATATGCGAAAGTAAACAGGAAAACAAATGCTTGCCGGAGAAAAAGAAAATAGCAGAAAGTGGGTTCACTTTAAAGAGATAAACCTTCTTCCTCATTTTCTCCTATTCGCATCAAAACAGCCCCAGGCTCTTACTGCTAAAGGCAACAGCATCCAGAGACGGTGCAGAGACAGCTGGCACAGCTCACCCCAAATCTCCCCTCTTATCCTGGAAAAACTGCATACGTGTTGCCTACATACAGGCTAACATTTATAATAGCAAAATATATTGTCATATAAAAAAATCACATTGCAGTGACTTCAGGAGCTGACAGTAGAAGGATTTCTCTTCCCAGGGTAGTGGACCATGTTTCAGGTATGATAGTGGCTTCAGGAGCACCGAATACAGGATTTTTCTGTGATACATGCTTAGTACACAGTGTGGATTGCAACCTGGGTCTTCCGAAGGAGTGAGCAAAGCCAACCTTTCTTTTTTCTTTTACCAAAAGGCCATAAACCCAGGTGCAGAGTAACAGCCACATGCAGGACACAGTCAGAGACTTACAGCTCTAGTAGCATGTCAGATAAAAGGTCACAAAGAAATAAGCACCAGAAAACACATATATACTTAAATAGCTGCAGTCCCAGAACCTGCCACAGATTGTTACAAAAATATTCCTAACCCTAACAAAATTATAGAATCCTAGACTTGGAAGTAGACCTTCAGGATCATTGAGTCCACCTCCTGCTCAATCATCCCAGACAGATGTAGGTCCAGCCTCTGCTTGACAACCTCCAGTGAAGGAGAACTCACTGCTTTCTCTGGCAACCTATTGCACTGACTGATCACCCTCACTGTCAGGAAGGCTTTTCTAATATCTAGCCCGTATCTATTCCCTTCTAGTTTCATCCTGTGCCATCCACCTCTTCTGCCTCGCTCCCTGCCATTTCACACTGCTCTGCTATACCAGTCCAGTGCAAAACAGCATTATAAGAAGAAAGAGAGAGTGGGTTTTAATGCTCTACTGCCTTGTTAACATGAGAAACAAGCTGTGCTTTAGTGGGGGGAGAAGTGGTGAACAAAAGCTGTTGCCAAAGGATTCCATGATCTGATGGGGGGGTGGCAGGTGTATATAGGGGATGGGGTTTGAATTGCCCACCCCAATGAAGTCAGGGTCTGATGGTATCCAGTTGCTGACTGCATAGGGAGAGGGTCCTGCTGAGGGGAGGAGAGAGGGAGGGGGTTTCTCCCCTGCTGGGCACTGAAGAATGAAGAGTGAGTCCACATTATAAGGTAACAGTGGGAACACTAAAAATCAGATCTCCAATTAAATTGCTGAGTGGGAACGTGACCCTAGACTGACTATATTGTTGCCTGAGGTTTGTCAGGGTCTTAAAGATCCATCTTTCTCCAGCTAAATTGGAGCCTTTTCACCAGCCAGCAAACTTCTAGGATGCATCAGACACCCATACTTTGTGATGCCCTATGCATCCAAAACTTGTGCAGCGCTTCCGCAACTTCTGGGTAAGGGCATCCACTGAGATCGCCTCACCTCTCTGCAGCAACAGGAAGAAGTGTGAACAGAGCATGTGGGGCTGTGCTAGCCATGTGTCTAGCATAGCTGTGGAGCACTAAAACGTGCTCCACTGCTATCTGCCTGGAGCACACTCTGGCACATGCAGAGGCACTTCAGGGATAGAAGTGTCTCTGCACACTATGATGGGTTCCATTTGAGAGTGAACTTGGATCATCCCACTGGGCCAGTGCAATAAGGCCTTTAGTTGGATATCTGCTGCCTGGATCTTGGGCAGAAGATCAGAAATGTTACTTGACACGGATGCGGATCATTATCTCCATAGCCTGCAATCACAACTCCTGCTCCATCAATCTGGGACCAGCAAAATGTCACAGCTGGTTTTGTATGGCTCCTGTCTCCTTTAGGATTCTTCAGTTAGGGTGGAGATTTGCTCCTGTGCTTGGGAGCTGAGTTGGTGTTTGAGATCCATGACAGCAGACTTTAGTGATCACTCTGCAGAATCATATACTTAGGCAGAATATAAACACTTGTAAACAAACAAATTAATCAATAAACAGACCAAACCTCTGGGAAACACTGAAGTTGAGAAACTGTGCAAGTCACTAGCAGCATCTTGCAATGCAGAATCATTGTGTAAGCGCTTAACTATTTCATTTGCCCCGTGTTCCTGAAAATCCACCCACGGTGACATTGTCCCTGTCACACTTCAGCATCTCCATGGCAATCTCACATCTTTCATGCTGCCTGTCCAGGCTGCCCCATGACTTGAAAGAAGGAGAATGAAACACGGCAGAATAAATTCCAGGATAACACTAAAACATGGAAATGATCATCAAGTTCTGCTGTATGTGTGGCATGGGTGCAGGGCTTGCACAAGAAGCCTTCTGAGGCAGGAGGCCAGTTCATGCTTGGCCCGTAGTTTACGAGAGGTTAACATCTGGGCAGGTGCATCTGCACTGGCAGGAGGTATTTACAACCTAAGGCCTTTCTGCACTTGGCCTTATTCTGGAATGTATCCCAGGACAGGGACGTGCTATCTGCATGCTAGTGCAGATGATGGAAGCCCCAGGTGAGCCCTGCATTGGTTTGCATTAGCATGTAGACAACACATGTCAGTTGCTGGTACATTCTTCTCATCCAGTGGACGGGAAGCCAAGTGCGAAAGCAGCCTGTGTTTTAGGAATACCGATAAAAATGGCTTTTCCCCAAGACAGCAGTTCTAACGTGGGAACCCCTTAATGTGGGACATTTCAATTTTGCTGCAGAAAATTGTTTGGAGAAGAAACCTAAGCCTCTTCTACTTTCTCTAGATGTGCTACGAGCAAAATCTTCTTCTATATGGGTGAACGATGCCAAGTAGCAAATATCCGTTGGAAAACCCTTGGCCTGTTAGCTGCTGGAGCCCTCGGAATTATAATAATAACTCTTGAAATTGTTTTCAAGTGATAAATGTTTCAAAGTACAGTTTTGAGGATGCTTTTTGAATTGTGTGTAAATCCACTTGTTCTTATTTAAGGAATAAAACATGAAGGGCTTTCCCCATCAATACTGACTTTTTAATCTTTTTAGGGGTATGTATGAATGCATTTTTGACATCTGATTCATAATGAATCAAATGTTTGAAAATCCATATTCATATGAATAGATCACATTTGAATGTGGTAAAATTCTATTTGATATGAATCTATTTGAACAAACATTCTAGCTGCTGCACCTGGGCATTTGCTGCCTGCGCCTCTCGCTCCCCTGAGGCTGGAGAAGAAATTGCTGCCTGGCTGCGGCACTGAGGACAGTATATTAAAAAAGAAAATGGAGACGGACTGGGCCTTTCATCTGCTGCTCTGGACACCACTTGGCCTCAGCTGCCTCAGTTTGTGTGTGTGTTTGGGCTTATTTTAAAATGCCATGTAGGATGTGCAATTTTTATAATGGACTTTTATTATTTTGTTTATTAGTTTGATATTTGATATGTATCAGATACGAATGAATAAGTATCTGATAGGTATCTGAAACACATCTGTAACGTATTCACTGTGTGAAAATGTCAAATCTGACCTGAATCCACTTTTAATCCGTTGTCAATCCATTTTGAATGCAAACTGGATCCACTGAATATGTGACTGGTGCTTCATTTTTCCACACCCCCAATCGAACGAATGTCCACACTATTAGTACAAATGCCCAGAAACACAGTACGAATACAAATGTTTCCGGATACAAATACTGTATCGTAACATTCCATTCACGTACAAATGTCAGAATTCGTACAAATAACGAAAGTTAAGAATATTCGTGCTCATCCCTAATGTTTGTATTTCATAGATACAGATGACAGTTGAGTGCTCTTTTGAATTACTCCCCGTTCTATTTTCATGTTATTATTTCTGAATCTGAAGATGTGACTGACAGGTTGTCAAGACTCTTCAAACCTATGGACTGCTACCCATTCATACTCATAAGTGGAGGAACAAATGACACCACATGGAGGAACTTTACTGCTATCTACAGGGACGTTGAAGACCTAGGCAAGAAAGTGCAGTAAATAAATTTAGGTCCAATAAATTCTTATCCTCTCTTGAGGATAACTCCATGTGCCAAAGGAATGGGGAAAATACAAGGGGATCTACGATCTTGGATCTAATTCTTACCAACAGCGAAGAAATGGTGGAGGAAGTAAAGGCAACTGGGACGCTGGGGGGCAGTGACCATGCTATATTTGAATGTTGGGTAACAAAGGGAGAGAAACCTCAGACATCTCAGACTTCAACGTTGACTTCAGAAGGGCAGATTTTGATGGACTCAGAAGGAGGGTGCAAAGGATAAACTAGCTGAATGTCCTAAAAGGCAAAAATGTCCAAGAAGGATGGGAAATTTTGCAAAAGGCAATTTTAGAGGCACAAACTAAGAGATCAGGGTGGATGAACCCAGAACTCAATAACCTACTAAAAAGAAAGAAAGAAATGTTTAAGAAATGGAAGGAGGGGGCATATCTAAAGAATAATATAATGCAATCTGCCAAAACTGCAGGATAAATATCAGAAAGGCTAAAGCTCAAAATGAATTGCGGATTGCAGGAGAGGCCAAAAGCAATAAAAAGGGGTTTGGGGGGTACATCAGGAGGAAAAGAAAGCACAAAGAATCTATAGGTCCTTTGTAGGATGAAAATGGCAAGCTGGTCAAAAGAGAAGGCAGAACTTCTGAAGTCCTATTTTGTATCTTTTCTCTCAAAGGAAACAAAAAACTAACTGGCCCTCATTGTGCTGTTGAAGGAACAAGAGAATCAAGGCTCTATGTGGACAAAGAAAAGGTGAGGGAACACTTAGCTAACATAAATAAATTCAAGTCTCCAGGCCCAGATGAATTACATCCAGGAGTACTGAAGAAGTTAGCAGATATAATTGCTGAACTGCGCTCTGTGATCTTTGAAAATTCCTGGAGAAAAGGGGAAGTTCCAGAGGATTGGAGAAGGGAAAATGTTCAAAAAAAGGGAAGAAAGTTGACCCAGGTAACTACAGGTCTGTGGGCCTGACCACAATACCAGGCAAGATACTCGAACAAATTATTAAACAACAGATGTGCAAGCACTTAGATGGGAATGCAGTAATTAACCAGAGCCAACAGAGATTTGTAACAAACGGGTCATACCAGGCTAATCTAATATCTTTTTATGACAAAATCACTGGATGGGTTGATCAGGGAAATGCTGTAGACATAGTGTATCTTGACTTCAGCAAAGTATTTGACAAAGTGTCTCATACCATACATGTTGAAAAATTGATCAAATGTGGGATAGACAGGACAACTGTTAGGTGGCTTAGTGATCGCACACAAAGGGTGGCAATAAATGGTTTCATATCCAGTTGGAGGAATGTTTCAAGTGGAGTTCTACAGATGTTTGTCCTGGATCCAGTGCTATTCAACATCTTTATAAATGATCTGGATGAGGGGAGTCAAAGAGATGCTGATTAAATTTGCAGATGACACAAAACTAGGAGGGGTTGCTAACACTAAGGAGGAGAAGGAGAGGATTCAGAACGATCTAGATAAGCTTGAACAGTGGGCTGAAACTAACGGGATGATATTTAATAGGAACAAATGCAAAGTCCTACATCTTGGTAAGAAAAATCATAAAAATGAGTAGTAGCACAAATGAAAAGGATTTGGGTGTACTGAGCCCTTTCTGCACTAGCCCTTATTCCAGAGTATATATTGGAACAGGGGTCTGTTGTCCATATGCTAATGCAGACTATGGATGGCTTCAGCTGGGGTCTACCATATTGTGCACTACCACTAACAAGTCCATGTTCTGAGATATGTTCCAGAATAAGGCCAAGTGCAGAAAGGCCCCTGGTTGATCACAGGATGAACATGAGTCAACAATGTGATGCAGCTGTAAAAAAGGCAAACGTCATCCTAGGGTGCATCAAGAGGAGTAGTGAGTCTAGATCATGAGAAGTAATTATTCCTCTTTACTCTACCTTGGTCAGACCTCATCTAGTGTACAGTTCTGGTACCCCAATTTAAAAAAGACATTGACAAACTAGAGCAAATCCAAAAGAAGGCTACCAAAATGGTTAGTGATCTGGAAAGCATGTCCTACAAGCAAAGGTTGAAGGATCTGGGAATGTTTAGCCTACAGAAGAGAAGACTGAGAGGAAACATGATGGTGATCTTCAAGTATCTGAAGGGCTGTCGCAGTGCAGAGGGATCGTCCCTATTCTCACTTGATCAAGATGGCAGGACTAGAAACAACAGGATAAAACTTCAAGGGAGTCAGTACAGATTAGATATTAGGTTGCCACAGGAGTTGGTTAATTGTCCCTCACTGGAGGTCTTCAAACAGAGGCTGGACCTACATCTGTCTGGGATGGTTTAGGAAATCCTCCATTGAGCAGGGGGTTGGACTGGATGACCCTAGAGGTCTCTTCCAATTTTGATTCTTTGTTGATTCTATACTAGCGTTGGGTACCAGTGATAAAACCATGGCCATCCTGCTATCCCTGCCTTTTTCTTGGGCTAAGCTTTGTTTGCACTCAGGAGAGTTCAGGGAGAAGGTACAGGGAGCGGACGTCATTCTTGTGCCTCAGAGCACTATCCCTTCCCACTTGCAAGGTCACAAATAGCTACAGAGATGTGGGGCTGAATCCCTTCGATTCTACGTCCTCTTCTGGTGGTTCATGTTTTTTGAACAGGAGTTTGATATAACCTACTCAATGCCAGTTACCTATAAAACTAGAGCAACCCTTGGTTGTGACTTCAGGCTACTTAATTACACAACTAGTCGCAGTACTGAGCTTGTAGATTTCTCATTTTCAGAGTAGGGGCTGCGCGAATGTTCTTAAAGCAAATGGACTGCCACAAATTGGAGGAAATACGTGATTAATCAATTCAAGTTCGACTTGAGATAAATGGGTCTGCAGGAGTCAACTACACGATATGAAAAATGGAGCAGCTTAAAACAGTATGTGAAATAGGTGAGAAGCAGAAGAGATGATGAGGAAAGAAATAAAGCGGATATTAAATAGTTTCCCTATACGATGGCAATGGAGGAATTACTGTTTGTCAGCTGCTGGAGGGGGTGGGGGAGGGGTGGATACTTATGGATACAGATGGAAGATGCAACATGAAATGTTTGGAATGGAAGTATGTATACAATAATAATAATAAGCTTTAAAATGCAAAAAACCATTAGTTATTCATACAAATTTGGACATTTGTACAAAGTACAATATACAATTTACAATTTTTACATTGACATTTGTACAAATATAAATGTTTTGGAACATTTGTATGAAGCTTTGGAACATTCATGAAATGGGGAGGTGGGAAAGCGGCTGCGCTAGTCACATCTGCAATAGATCCAGAGTGCATTCGACATGGATTGAGAGCAGATTCAAAGTGGATTCAGGTTGGATTTGATACTTTCAGGGCGGATACGTTATGGGAAACGTATCAGATATGTATGCATTCATATCAGATAGCTGTATGAATACATTTGTATCGAATAGAATCCTACTGCATTTGAAGGGGATCTATTTGAATGAATACTAATTTTTTTACATTCGATTCAATGCAAATTGAATGCAAAAATCCCTTTTGTGCACAACCCTTGATAGAAGGCTGCTCATGAGGCTGGCTGGGGTGATATCCATATTTTCTTGTATTTAAAGGAGTGGTTTAAAGAAAGCAGACTGAATGTTTAAGAACTGTGGAAACAATTTTTATTACGTATATTTTTCACATATGCACAAACAGATATTTACTGAAAAGGCAGAAGTTTCCTCTTTCTTTTGGAAAAAGCAACACCCGTGTAACTGGAAATACCTCTGTATCATAGAAACAAAGTATGATATAGGGCAATTTACAAGACTGAGTCATTAGCAAAAACCACATTCAATGGCAGCTTCCATGAACCAATTAGAGAGTTCTTTTTTCAGTTCTTCCAGCTTCCTTCTAAAGAACAAAACCAAAGGCAAACAGAAAAATAGACGAAAGAATTCCATTGTGTCTGGTAAGTTCAATAGGCAGAGGCACTGGGGAGCCAAGGGGGAGCTAAGACATCCAAGGATTAAGTGAGGGGAAATAAGATGGCTTGAGAAGGATCCCACACACACACAAAATCCAGAGTGTAGGGAACCTTAGTGAAATTAGTTGAGAGGGTGTTCACTTTTTCCCTCGCCTGCACTACTGATTTTGCAATTTGCATTTCAAGAACAGGGATGTTGATTCAAATGGAAACTTTTGGCAACAGAAATATGTTACCAGGAAGAAAATGGGTTGAAATTTTTCTGGGTGCTAATTCAGAACCTGCTGTCAAGTCTGCTGAGGTCAAGTGATACATTTTTTTAGAAGGTTTTGGTGCAAAGTTTAAATTGGTTTTGAAAGATAATTAAGGGCCAAACCCCGCACAGCTATGAAACATATAAATATGCTGGGCTTTCTGTTAAGTTGCTCCCAACAAGAAATGTCCTAATGCTGAGCTGAAATAAATCACTGTCCATCTTTTTCAAGAAAGAGTCTCGTGATCATTCTTTGCCAGCCTAACAATCACAGACTCCAAACCTGTTTTAAATGTCCTGAGAAACAGCAATGAAATAACTCAATGTCCCAGGGGGCACTTGGAGACCACTGAGTGGTCTAGATGTCCACAATGAAATCTAGGGCCACCCAGAGATGAAATAACTTCAGCAAAATGCTGAAAGATTATCAGAACTATGGAAACAGGTCATTTAGAACCTATAACTTGTATCTCTGAATTTCTTCTGGTAGAAACAATTTTCCATACAGTACACAGTGCACAAAAGACATATATTAAATTAGTGTTATGCAGCAGTTTACAGTTTACACAAAGTCAGTTTTCTCATAATTTACTGTGCTTAATAGATTAAAGAAGAAGATTCTCTCAAGTTCTTTCAAATATTCAAATAGTATTCTCAGGTCAGTAAAGAATATGCCTTGGAAGTGTTCTCAGAAGATGAGGATGCCGATTCAGTAGAAGAGACCTGATACTTTCCTGAAGAAGAGAAATGGAGGAGCAATTTTTAACAATTCAGTTATAATGTGTATAAAGTATAGATCCTATAGCCAGCTCCAAAACCTGCACTACAGCTCCAAGGCTGGCACACACGGGGGACAGCTTTACCATTTGCACTGGCCAGTAAGGGACACATTTCAAAATGGTGTGAATGGTCAATGTGTCCCTGTGTGTGCCAGCTGCCACTGCTACCACAAGAGCCAGACGTCCCACCCCTGGGCTGCCATTATTGGGTACTATTGGCTGCCACGGCTGGCAATCTGATGCCGGGGGTGGGTTTGGATCGGCCCAATGGCGTGTTGGGGTGATGCAGGTCACCACCGCCTGCATTGGGCCCACACTGATTTTGTGGGATACAATTGGGGCAGTTCTGGGACAGGCCAGAATGCTTCTGGATGGAACTGAGCTTCCCAGAATGCAAAGGGCCTGCCCCAGAGCTGCCCTAATTACATTCCAGAGGCCTTAGTGCGAAAAGGCCTCTGCTCCAAAAAGAAGTGTTTTGAAGTGGGCTTTGGATTTAGTTTTTTTATGTACAATTTATATTCTAGTTTTGCCTAATAGTCTTTTCAACTCACTGTAATAAAATTATACATAGGTGCAGTGGTGGCTCAAAGTTTTGAGGGGTGCTGGTGTCAGCCAACGATTTCCCGCCCAGTCCCTGAAATCAGCCACCGTTAAAGCCACGAGCCAATCCTGCATATGCGTCTGGCTCTTCCTAGCCTAAGGGCCACCTTAAAAGTTGACAACTTTTGCAAGGGCTTGACAAAACATGCATGCTTAGTTTTAGGCACAGAGTAGCTGACAAAGGAAGGGCCCACACAGTTGGAGATCAAAACCATGCACAGGTGTGATAATAAATAAATTCCAAACTCAGCAGCCAGCTAAATGCTTCTTCACTTCCTGGGATCCTGGGAGGGTGGGGCGGGTGGGAGGGGGGAGCCAGGCTTCTTCAGTGGGAGTCACACACTTGCTTAGCATGCTGCAGACCACAAGTAATCATATACTAGGCACACATTTATGCAGATTGCACATGCACACTTCAGAGCTGTGGCAATTTGAGGGGTGCTGTTTCACAGTTGGTTAGTGGGGTCTAGCAGAAGTTCACCTTGATATCATGGTGACTGGGGGGTGGGGCTTTCACACTTACTTGTGTAGTGCAGGGGTGGCCAGCTCTGAGATGCACCAAGTGCCCGTCGTGGAGCTGGTCCACACTTTGTCATGCCTCGTCCCGCCAGTCCAGCTCCCTCCTCTGAGGACGAGGAGCGTTTCCAATTGCCCAGCAGTCTGGGCAACAACCGGACATTCTCAAACTAATCAAATGTTATGACATTCGTATTTGTACAAATGTTTTGGAACGTTTGTGAACCTGGGGTGGGTGGTGAAAGCGGCTGCACCAGACATACCTGCAGTGGATCCAGAGTACATTACAGGTAGATGTCCAGATGGGTTGGGGGGTTGTATACAGTAAGCCTCTGCCAGTGTGCGTGGATGGGAAGTAAAGTGCAAACTTCCCTTTGGGTGTGGAAGCTTTCAGGTTCATCCCTCTGCATATTCCCAGAAAAAGCCATGGAAAACCGCTTCACTACAACCACTAAGAAACCTGACTGCCAGTGTCCAGCTCAGTATGAGGGCATCTGTACCTTTAGCTTCACTTGTACAGATGAGGGCAGCCTTGAAAACAAGTAACTTTCATGCAAAGATGCCTGCAAAGAGAGGTTCTACCTCAGCAGCTTTATCCATGTATACTAACATCAGGGATGGTCTGATGTGAAACTCTTTGGGCATATAAAAAAGACAATAAGGCAGAAAAGGATTTGGTGCTGTGGTGGGAGAAGGGAAACATGGTGATTCATTTGATGCTGGCAAAGTTTATCCACATGTGGCCCTCTAAGCACATTTCACTGGCCAGCCCTGAAACGGAACTAGGCCCCTCTTTGTGCATACACACACAGACAGGAAAAAAAATATTATTGACAAAAAAGGAAGACTTTTCATTACACCAATTTGTGCAAAGCCAAGGACATCTGTCAGCAAACAGTATGTGTTATTTTGCACTGCAATTCCTCTGAAGACCATGTGCAGGAATTCAAGAACAGAGACGTTTTCGCATTACTCCCGTTCCATTTGGAACAGGAGTAGGACGGGAAGATTAAGACAGCTCACGACGCTTTGACCGTTCACACACAGGAGCGCAGGAGCGCGTGTAAACGCGTTCCGGCGCGTCTGTGTGCGAATGCTCAAAGCATCGTGAGCTGTCTTAGCCGGCAAAGGCCGGCCAGGGGCGCGGAGACAGCCGTGGAGGCAGATCGGCAATCAGCTGATTGTCAAACAGCTGATTGTCGAAGCCGCGCCGGCGTCGGAGGCGAGCCCGCAGCTGTTAGGGAGACAGAAGCAGGCGCGAATGCTTCTCCTCCCGAATGCCTGCGGGCGGCTCGTCCGCGTTCGAACGCATGTAGAGCACTTTAAAGTGCTCTACATTTCGAACGCGCCGAAGACAGCTCCGGACACGTCGGAGCGCAAGCCCCGCTCGGGCAATGCGTATGCCGTGTCCGCAGCTGTCTCCCACGCGTACCGTTCAGCCCCGTGCGAAAACGTCTCAGGTGAAGGTTTTGCTTTTAAGGTGCCCAGAAGGAACTGGTGGATGCCAGACCAGATGGGCTGTGGCCTGATCCAGCGGGGCTCCTCTTAGGCCCTTATATTTCAACTAGTTTATGAGATAAAACCTACATACAGGAAAGTTATTGCATACCTGCTTTGCCAAAAAGGTTGTTCAAGGTTTTGGAGAAGGGAGAACTGATGGAAAGCATAGGGGCTGACATGCCTTGGGATGTTGACTGTAAAATAAAAAGAGAAATAAAATAAACACAGATTTTTTAAAATTAAGAAAGTGATACTAATATTACCACATAGCTTTTTTTAAAAAATGTCCACCACTAAGACTGATCATGCAAGCGGGATCAGAGCGAGGTCGGAATCCTTCATGCCTGCAGAGGGCAGCCTAGTTGACGTGTTTAATTACGACGGAGAAGACAAGCAAGACTGGAGGCTGGCGGAGAAGTGTGGGCTGGGCTGGTGCACAGAGAGAAAAGTGGGAATACAATGAGGTGGCATAGATAATAGAATGTGAGAGAAATCAAGTCCCTACTCACTCCACGAAGTCCAGTCACTACAAGCAGTAATGAAAAAGGAAGAGGTCATTTTTAGATTTATTCTACTCTTAAGTATTGTTGAAGATGCAAAACAAACTTTCAGTGAGCAGAAGGTCCCCCTCTTGCCTGCAAAAGGGAATTGCTTGATCCAACTCATTTTCTCCTACACAAAATATTACCTTTGTGAGCTGTGAACTCCATCTAGAGAGGGAACATTTGTTCAGCAAAACTTCTCGTACCTGCATGTTTGCAACAAAGAAAAGAACGCCAGGATCAAGTTGCTGCTGGAATACAATACAAAAATCTGTGACTGAATATCCAAAAGATATTTCCCTACCTTTCTGTCCAAAAGAATTCCAAACAAAAGAATGAATAATCCCTGAAAAAATAAAATAAAATCTTGGTTAATTCTAATGCAGCACCAGAGATATTCCCACATAAACTGCTGGGATTCCTTGAACATAGTTTTGAAGGGAAAGCAACATTTCTGATATTCAGTTGCCATAAAGTATGGAGTGTTGAGCCCTCACACACATTTATCTTTCTGCAGGTTTTTAAAAGATACTTGCACTTCACTCCTATGCCTGGTTGCTTACTAATAATTCCAGCTCAGTAGGATTTATTTTAAATTAATTGTTAGTGGTACTACAGCTGTACAGTATCAGTCAGAGAGGTATGGGTGAGCAACCTGACTCATATGCTACCTGGGGAGCCAGGGGGGCAGGACACAGAGCACCAGAAAACAGAAAATCTTCTGTTTAAATTCAAGATCCAAAAACGCAAAGACTGGAATAGCAAGAAATTATTAGCCCTCACTGGCCTTTGGTTAAATGGGGAGACACTTTCCTCAAACCCTTGCGGATGTTATTGTTTTAATAGGGCGGGATGAAAATGTAAATACATAAATATATAAGTACATAAATAAATAAATATTTCATTGCCCTGAACAGTTTCCAGAGCTATGTTTGTTTGTTTGTTTGTTTATATTTCTATCCCGCCCGATACCCGAAGGTCTCAGGGCAAGTAACATCTAAAATTCAATACATTAAAAAAATAAACAATCTATATTAAAACAGTGGTGTCTATAAATAACTACTAGTGGCTGCAAGTAGAAAGGGAAAACCCTCTATTATTATTCCTCCAAGGAAATGTGACCGAATATAGGTAGGAACTCATTCACACTTTTACTCCTTCGGTATCAGGTAGTAAAATCATATCTCACTACCACCAGTGCATCTTCCAAGTGGCATCCAGAAGAGTTATTTTGTGCAACATGCAAGGGAGGCCCTGGGAACTCAGATCAAGTAAATGTTTTATAGATAAGTTACTCCTATCTGCATCAAACTGGATGCCATTGTCATGACTGGAACTAGTGCTCTGACTGACCGGAGTGCTGTATGAAAACATAACCCCAGAGTCTGAATTTCATTCAAAGATGAAAGTCACTGGGTAACTTTGGGCAGCCACTGTCTCAATCCCAACTGACGGGGATAATTGTCTGCCACCTTGAGCCATTTCCACATGTACCTGGTGGTGGACTCCTTCATTGGAACTGGATCAGCTGGAGGAGTCCACTGCCTGATTCAGTCCACATGTCCTGGAACATGTGGATGTCTGTTCTGGGTCAGCTCCTTTGCTGGCTCTGAAGATCACAGAATGTCCATAGCCAGCCTCTGCAAACTCTGATGGTCAGAAACTAAGATTTCTTGGCCTTGGAGCCTCTGGGGGCCACCTGGTCCACTCTATGCACCATCCAATGCAGACAAATCATATTATCAGGGGTGCATGGCCTGTCTGTTCCACAGTAGCATGTGGAAACTAGAGCCCTGAAGGAAACCATTCTGTCTACTGGATCAGGACAAATCTAGGTGCAAAAAGATGAATCCTGTCATTTCCTTCCTTGATTCTTGCATTTTTTAGTAATGAATGCTGCCAACACCAAGTTGGGCTTTTAAGGGAAGGTAAGTAGATTTAGATAGTTGTTTTAGTATAGTCAGCAAGACTGTATGATGTGAGAGGGTGTGGCTAACTGAACCCAGTTGGGAGGGGGAGAGCTAGCCCAGCGGCTTGTCCAATAAGGGTCCAAGAATGTCTGGAGTGAAGGTATAAAAAAGCATGGCAAAAGCGACAAGAGGTTTGTTATCTAATCCACACACAAGGGGTGTGTGTGACAGAGATAGCAACCGGGTCCCACAGAAACCTTTGAAGAGAGTTAAGGGAGGGGTCCTGAAAGTAATCTGAGGTGTAGAAGGAAAGCCACAGCCTGGAAGGGAAAGTTCTTACATTGTTACATATTGGTTAAGTTAAGATGTAACAAATAAAGAAATACTTTCATTTAAGCAGAACAGAGTCTGACTGAGTTTGTCAGAGGTTACGTTGCCATAGTTACGAGGCCTGTTAGGAAACTGCCACTTGAAAGGGAGGAAGTGCAGACGGCAGCATGCCTCAGACGGCGGCAGAGGGAAGCAGGTTTTTTGGGCTTGATATACAGAACACGCTGAGAGTGGATTTAAGGAAGAACATAGGAAGCCTGCCGTCATGGAACCAGTCTAAATACGCAGTGGGAAGAGAAAATTTATAAATGTTAACTTTTGAGGGTCGGGCAAGGTGGTGAGCAGTAGATCCTTGCGCTCCTGTGAACAAAGTCATTCCAGGAGGCGTGACAGACAGCCATCTTACAAAATTGTCCATCCAACACAGGCTGTGCAGCAAAAGCTAAACTGGTGTTGCCTGTTCAGAGCAGCTGCGGATTCCTTTCTCCAGAAAGGTTTTTTACTTTACTCAGTTAGCCTCTTTGCTCTCTGCTTAGTTCATATTTATTGAGCATCACTGTTAGTACAGAAGAGTGAACTTCCTATGGAAGATTCTAGGCAAGGGGAGGAGTGAGACATTAAGAGGCTGCCTGTTATAGCCAGTTTTAGAGGTTTCACATTATATCAAGAAGCCAGAACTCACATACCAGAGCTAAGAAGGCCAGACTCATTTAACCAAGCATCCTGAAGAGGTGCTGGAAGTGTGCTGTCCTGGGCTGACAAATGTGGAGGGCTGGATCACTTAATTTGGCTTAGCACAGCCCAGGAGAACTTGCACAATGCAGAAACGGCCCCAGATGGTGATTCTGTGACACCATCTGTAAGTCCGATTTGCCCATAATTAGCAGATTTAATGATAAGCTGCACTGTAGGTTTTCCCTGAAGTGGCTTTTCATTTTAGGTAGCCTCATCTGTTTCTGGTAATGAAACAATTATAAAAAGAAAATTCAGCTGCCCATCTTTGTCCTGCAGACATTCTGTACTCCAATAAAGCACAATATCTGTTGCTCATTTTAGTATTACAAGATGCTTGAAACTCTACCTTTTCAATGACTTTAGCAAATGCTAACCATCAGAGTATGAATCTATAAATAAAGTATGATAGATATCAAGTATCTTTGATCCACTTACTTGAAATGCATTGAAGAGGATAAATAATTTATGGAATATTCTTGGGCTTCCTGGAATTACTGTTGCAAGGCCAAATCCCCAAGTAAGGCCCAACAGTGGTGTCAAGACTCCAATGCTTTTAACTATGCGGTATATGGAGCTCTTTTCTTCATTGATTGATTTTTCCCCAATGGAACGTCTTGGGATTTTTGCAATGACGACAACAGTAACAACAGCATTAACAGAAACAATGACCAGAGCAGGAATGACTAGAGCTAAGACGGCTCTGCTGTCATCCCAGTTGAGTAAGCACATGTCTTTTTTTGTGTAAGAGCCACGTGGATAAGTGCTGGCAATTGTAATGGCTGATATAACCAGGGGGCAAAGATATCCCACGCAGAATCCTGCCACCTTCATTATAGTCTTGCTTGTATGATGTAAAATAAAGACTAGGTGGTAGAACAGCATAAGCCCCAATGTGAGCATCCAAAAAAACACACAGAGGTAGAAAAAGTGGATGAAGAAGGTTGCTGCTGTGCAGACCCACTCATTCACTTTCTCATTTTTATCTCGCATTGCTGCAACAATGATGAACCAAACATCTGCTATCAAGAGAGAAATTGCAATGTTTAGGATACAAACGTGGCGCATGTAGGATATTCTTGTTTTGGTCACTGATTTCCACACAACGAGTTCTATCAGAATGCAGGCCACCAAGCTCACTACAGAAATGCTTACGCCGATGTAAGATATATAATCCCATTCATCCCACGAGCTTTCAAGATCAGAAGACATCAGTGTGGCAAATGAGGTTAAGTGGTTGCAGGAGCAGGTGGTGCTGTCCCCGTGGTCACGGCTTATGCAGCCAGCATCATCCCAGCCTCCACCATATTCTGAGAAGCTGAAGTTCCAAAAGACACACTGAAGATTTTTCAGAGTCTTTTCGCGCTTCAGAAATGTCATATTGATCCAAAAACCATCTGTCAGGTTGCTGTTGGCACTCACTACTGTGGTCATCACCAAACCGTTTACCAATCCATCCTTCTCACTGTGTTGTGCAATGTGTCCCAAAGAGGAGTAAGCCACCGTAATGATGGTGGAAACTGGCTGCCCGGGTGCAATTTTAGTTTCATCAACTAGCACGCTGCCACTGAGCTGAGACGGCTTGGAGAAGGCAAAGCTGCTGCTGTATGTTGAAATGTTGCCTTGGCTGATGACGGCACCTTTGAGCTGAAGGTGATCAAATCTGACAGGAGGAATCCTGTTGTTAACGGGTTGGAGGGATCCTGAGAACTGCTCCACTGAGTCTAATAACCGAGAGCTTCCGTTCTTAAAGTTCTTCCAGGTTTCTGTTGGACTGTTGATAACAGTGTCCACTGTAGACAAAAAATTCTGCGATAGCGAGATAAAAGACACTATTATGGTTGGTGATACAATTGTAAGTACGATAGAAAGGGACTATCCCATAATTGGATAATCCCAGCACTGAGTCCATTTCAGCAAGAAACAGACCCAGGGCCAGGCAAAGACCTCCTCCACCATCCTCACGCTGTTCCCTCACCTGGTAAAAGGTAAGCTTCAGTGTGGGGTGGCAGCAGCCCTCTTGGTGGGAGCCCCCATATTATGGAATACTGTAGCTTAGAAGATTAGAAGATTAGTGAAGAGACATCTATTTATCCTGGCCTTTGGCTCAGAAAACAGCTTCCCCTGACCATCTTCTTCAGGCACTGTTATTGTTTTTAGTGGCTTCATTTTAAATTTTGTTCTTACTGCTATAACCCCCTCTGAAACATTTGTGTATAGAATGGGATGGATGAATGAATGAATGTTGGATGCTATGTATGAGGCTGTTCTTGAAAATAAATTACAATGTAAAATTGGTGCAGAACATAGCTACAGGAGTTTTGACATGAACAGTAAAAACAGATAACATAACATCTGTTTTGGCTCACCTGTACTGCCTTCAAATATGTTTCCAAGCTCAATTCAAGAAACTGGTTCTGCCCTTCAAACCCCTATTTGGCATGTCTCTGGACTGAAATATGTTCTCCAATGTAGATGAGCTCCAACCTCCTTTTTCCATGCACAGTCAAAGATCCAGATCTTCAAGATCCAGATCTTTGAGATGGGGTCCTCCTGGAGTTCTGAATCTTGAAGATGCCTAAAGACCCCATTGTGGACACCTTTAATCAGGTCCACACAAAATCCAGATTTAAGGGCCTGAAGGGCCCACTAAATCCAGATTTTCCCTGGCCTTTGTGGGGACAGGGCCTTGCAGATGGGGCCTTCTATGGGGACCAGGTGAGGACAGGTACTAATCAGGTTCCTAATGAGGTCTTAGAAGGGTTCTAAGTCCTAGTGGGAAAAGGCCCCAGGTCTACACTCAACATCTGAGGCCCTTCTCTTGTCTAATGTTAAAGCAAGATCTGACACAGTATTTCCTTCATCAAGATTTAAGATTTATTAAAGCACTTTACATGACCAGTCATGGAAGGAGTCCTGGGTACTCCTTAACATACAAGAGATATGTCCCACTTATATAGCCAAAAAATGATGACCCCTTCAAACTGTTAGGCATAAAGGTTAAAATCAACAATAATGCTGAAACATCGTATAGTATATACCAAAATAACTCTAGGGCCACTGTGACATAAAGAAACTAAGAAAGGGAAGAGAAAGGTTCCCCGTTTCTTCCAGACAGCTTAACCGCAGAAGCCTGTTTCCTGTTATGTACCCTAGCTCCTGACAAGTATTGTTACAATCTCATGAATCATAGCCAAACCATGTTCCCAATTATAGATGTAACCTTAATAAAGCTAATGATTACTTTGTAATCATTGATTATAGATTATAATTTATTTATGGATGACAGATGTATCAATGGCTACTAGAACGAATGCCTAGGTGCATCTTTCAGGCTGAGGGGGGGGAGGAAATGGGGCGCTTCTAGGGCCATCTGCTGGGACTCGAGAGCAGGAGAAGGTTTGTCCTTGTCTCTGCTTGAGATGCCCATGAGCATTTGGTGGGCCACTGTGTGCGACAGGATGCTGGACTAGATGGGCTGTGGCCTGATCCAGCAAGGCTTCTCTTATGTTCTTATGTTCTTATATAATATTAATCTCCATGACAGTTCCCCCCTCTTGATCATATGATCACTATGTTCAATAGAAAGGAAAGAAGTCTAGGGCTTCCTTCTGCCAGGGCCCTTAGACCTGAAAGACCAGGACTTGTCTTGTATGACCAGGATAGCTTCAGGACTGTGCGGATGTTTACACACCCGTGTTCCAAGGAAGCAACTGAGTCTTATAAACAGGTATAGGGCTGCCACACCCACAACAATCCCCACAGCAGCAAGAAGCACCTTTTCCAACCATGCAGGTATATAGGTTAAAAGGTCTCCCAACCATTCCCAGCCGTCTCCAGGACTTCCATCTGAGGGAGCTGACAACTGAACATGGACTTTCACATGCTCAATAAGGTCAGCATGTCATAAAACATCCTCGGAGGTTTCATTTAAGTAGGTACAGCACTGTTGGCCTACTACTTTGCAGAATCCTCCGGCTTGCACAAGCAAATAGTCCATATAGCGTACTAGCTGAGTTAGGAGGGTAGAATGCTCTCCTAACCCTTCAGCAATGGCCCTAAGGGCAGCTGAGGTTTCTTTAGCCAACAGGTCAACTTGTGCTGAAATATTCCGGTTTTCTGAGAAGGCAGCCATTATACCATATTGAGGGAAAATAAATCCCCAAAACATCTTTCACTTAGTTACCTCCCGGGACCTACGGCCATGGGAAACTGGGAGAGACTTGTATGGACTCCCTCCAATTCCTACGCTGCCCAGGGAACAAGTCCCATACTACTGAGCTGGAAGTGTTTCCAAGAAGACCTTCCACACAGCCAGAAAACCCCTTCATTTGCAATAGTGAAAGCAAGTGGCTCATACTCAAACTGGGTAGGTTCAAATTAGAAAGGAAAATGACTGTAAAACCCTAACCTTCCATAAGTGTTCAATTCAATCCAAGTTAGAGGGTGTGATCACATTTCAGCAACACTTTCTGCTTGTGCAATGGCATCATAAGCAGGTTGTGAGATTATTATTTCAGACCAGGCATCTGATTCTGCAATATACAAAATCCTAGGACCCATTTCTAATTTTATAATACGGTACAGTGGTCTGAGAGACATGAGATTGTAAGTGGAATTTACCCCTGGTACTGAATAATTTAAAATCATGTAAGGTATTACACAGTGACCCTTTTTTTTTTATGCTTTACTTGTTTTTTTTTTAATTTTTATTATTATTATTTTTTCCTTTTAATTACATAGTTATGCACTTATACATTCTTCCCTTTTTCCCCCCCCCTCCCCACCCCCTCCCACCCCTAAATAGTAAATATTCAATAACATTTATGAGCTAAGGGTTACATTTGGAATACAATTCTTAACTGTAATTTAACTAATTCACTTCTGACACTCGCTTCCAGGTAATTTTTAACCTCCCTCCATTTGTTTTTACACCTTCTTATTTTTGCTAAATCATTTTCAAAATTTTCCCGACATTCTCGAACCTCTACTGCAATCGAGGCTATTATATATTCATACAGTTTCTGTATTTCCCATTTAGTTGCATCCTTCCATCCATTTACTACTACCAATTGAGCCGACCTAAGTATGGAACAGACTACTTCCCTAGTCTCTTTTGGCCTTATATTCTCCAAATCCAATTGAAATATTACTATCCTTTCATTTAAGTTAATATTAAGTGCATATATATTATTGATCATATTTTCTACCTCCTTCCAAAACACCTGCACTCTCTGACAATGCCAAATCATATGTAAAAATATTCCTCTTTCTTGACATCCATGCCAGCATTCTTCGGTTACATTTGGAAAGAAGTGTGACAATTGTACTGGTGTTCTGTACCATTTATGTATTATTTTCATTCTTGTTTCCCATATTCGTCCATATTTTATTTTTTCCATTCTCTGTATTTCCTTTTTAACTTCTTCTCTGTTTATTCTTATATCATCACTCCATATTCCTCTTATTTCTTCATATATTTCCTCTCCCACTGTCATTAACCCCTTATATATAATTCCTGCAATACCTTTTTCACTCTTCCTCACTTTTCTTATTATTTTATCAAATATTTCATCTTCCTTATTAACTATCTCTCTAATTCTTACTTGATCTATATAAGTCTTTATTCCCCTCGCTTGCAGCCAGCTTCCTCCCAATAATTGTTCTAATTCCCTTAAATTTTTGGGATTATGTCCCGTATCATATAAATCTTCAATTACCTTTATTCCTCTCCTATATAATCTATTTAATGCCCATTGTAAACCATCCTCAGCTCCCACATTTATTTTCCAGATTGTAGCTAATTTTCCTTCCTCCTGTGCAATTTTTCTTTTCCTTTTATTCCATATTTTCATTGTGCCCAAAAAAATTTTACTCCAATTCCTTTGTTCTCTTGGTAACCAATTTCTATATATTAATTCCTTTCCTTCTATATTGTTTATTTTTTTTTCTAATTTGGCCCATTTAGACTCTCCACACAGTGACCCTTATTGTCCAACCAATTAGTCTCATTTGGGTGGACCCCAACTGTCGGGGACTGTCGGGAAAGTACAATTTGGATTTGCCAAGTAAGTGTATAGACAATGTGACCAGAAAAAGGAGCTTCTTAATGAGAAGAAAAGGAAGAAGAAAAAGAAGAGTTGGCTTTTCTACCCCACTTTTCTCACCCATTTAAGGGGACTCAAAGCAGCTGACAGACCTTCTGTTCTTCTCCCCACTACACAACACCCTGTGAGGCAGGTGGGGCTGCGAAGCTCAGAAGACAGCTGTGACTAGCCCAAGGCCACCCAGCTGGCTTCATGGGGGAATCATACCCGGTATTCCCAGATAAGAGTCCAACTCCTTAACCTCTAGACCAAAAATGAGGACTCCAGAACTACTTTTCAATTTAATCCAGGTTTTCTAAACCTGTTTTGACATGCTGTTTTTCATTTTCCTATGTTTTTATGCTTTATTTAGTCCTAGAGCCACTTTGGCCTAGTGGTTAAGGAGCTGGACTCTTATCTGGGAATCCTGGGTTTGATTCCACCCTCCCCCATGAAGCTAGCTGGGTGACCTTGGGCTAGTCACAGCTCTCGTCTGAGCTCTCACAGCCCCACCTACCTCACAGGGTGTTCTGTTGTGGGGAAAAAACAGAAGCTTTGTCAGCCACTTTGAGTCCCCTTAAGTGGATGAGAAAAGCGGGGTAGAAAAGCCAACTCTTCGGCTGCTTCTGCACAAGGGCAAATGAAACCGGATCTCTGGCACCCGGATTTAGTAAAACCAGTTCCCGGGGAAACCAGTTTTAATAACTCTGGATCACAGATAGATCCGGTTTAACGGGGTAGATCCAGATCGACCCCGCACCCCTGCCGCCGTACACCTGGCGTAGATCCGGATTGGAGGCGGGTGCTGTGTGGACACACAGCACCCGGCTCCGATCCGGGATGGAGGGCCCTCCCCCTGCCCGCCATGATTGGCTTGCCAGAGCCAAGCATAGAGAGCCGGGGGACCTCGTTGCTGTGGCTCGCCCTGGCCCCAGAAGCCCACCCTAGCCCACCCCGCTGGGAGCGCGGCAAAACCCCTCCTTACCTCATCAGCGTGGTCGTCTTTCTGAGGGTCTTCGTCCAGGATGCAGTGCGCCTACGTCCTGCGTGGCGCCTGAGCGGCTGGGGCTGCTACTGGCAGCCCTTGCCCTCAGGAGGCGTTCTGAGCAGGCGCGCTGCTGGGGCCAGGACGAGGCGATAGGTAGGAGCCCCCGGCTCGCCATGCTTGGCTCCAGTGAGCCAATCATGGCGGGCAGGGGGACGGCCCCCGTTAGTTACACTTGCGCCGTGTGGACGCATCCTAAATGGATGCGTTTTCACGGTGCAAAACCACTTGAAATGTGGTGTGTAACTAACACCCTTTAGTCACACATTAAGCACGGATAGGTGCGGACGCGGTGGTGCCAAAGCGGTTTTGCCGCCGAAATCTGTATTAGAAAGGGACGCGCAATGCGGACATGCGTGGCCGGAAGTGTGCCAAATAGGCACATAAATGTGGACACGCATTTCCCAATCCGTGCTTAATGTGTGTTAAAGGGCCTGTGCGGAAGCACCATTCTTCTTCTATTTTAACCTGTTATTCTACTCTACAGTCATTCAGGAGCTGCTTAGTAAACCTGATCGGTGGAGCAGCATTGCAGATAAGGTTATAAATAAGCAGGCAGGCAGATATGGGAAGAAGCTGCTGCCTGGAGAGTCTCAGCAAAGCCCTGGAGGAAAAGAAAGCAGGGCAGGGAGGGAGGCAGGGAGGCAGGGAGGGGCTGATATGAATAGATACACACAAATATGTATCTGATACGAATAAATACTTATCCAGTACTTTCCCCAGTGTAACGAATGACTGAACTGTTTGTACAAAAGTCTGGAAGCATTTGTATTTGTTCGAATCTTAGCATACGAATATCGTAACATTCTATTCCAGTTCGGATGTCTGAATTCAGTCAAATTTGGCCAAATTCCGAATGTTAAGAATATTCGTGCATGTCCCTAGTGGAGTGGTCTCTACACCCTCTCCAGCACTGGGCCGATCTTGCCATAGTTATTTTAGCTTTGTAAATGTATATAAAATCATGCATGGTATAGAAAACGTGGATAGAGAACATTTCTTTTCTCTATCACACAGCACTAGAACCAGGGGCATCTATGAAGCTGATAGGTAGGAGGATCAGATCCAACGAGGGGAAGTATTTCTTCACCCAGACGGTCATCGGTCTATAGAATTTGCTGCCAGAAAAGGTGGTGACAGCTACCAGCCTAGATGGCTTTAAGGAAGGGTTAGACAAATTTATGGATGACAGTTGTATCAATGGATACTAGAATGAATGTCTAGGTACATCTTTCAGGCTGGGGGGGGGGGGCAGAAGCAGGATGCTTCTAATGCCATTTGCTGGGATTCAAGAGCAAGAAAAAGTTTGTCCTTGTCTCTACTTGAGATGCCCATGAGCATTTGGTGGGCCACTGTGTGCAACGAGATGGTGGACTAGGTGGGCTGTGGCCTGATCCAGCAGGGCCTCTCTTATGTTCTTAAATGGGTGTTAAATTCCATCTGAATGTTGTAGGTGTCCCCCTAATTCTTAGTGACTTCTGCCTGTCATGCTTCCCTTATGTTATTTTGTCATCAAAGTTTAAATATTCAGCATAACAAGTAGGTCACATCTGGTACTATTGTTTTAGGAGAACAGCGGTGATTTTCTAAAAAACTCTTGACAAAGGTGGAAGCTTACAGCTGACAATTTGGAAATGAAATAATGAATGACTGAAGCACCTTTATTGTTGTTATTGGGTACCATTAAGTCATGGCCAGCTCATGGACTTGCATGGACTTTTCTCTTTGCAGTTTTCTTGGCAGAGATACAGAAGTGGTTTGCCATTGCCTACTTCCAGAGATAAGTAACCTTCTGCTTTTCAGGCACTTTTCTCTACCACAATCTATGGCCATCTGTTCATCTTACAAGTTTGTCCCAACCTGTTTCACAGTCCCTGGACCTTTAATCACTTGGCATTATTCTGGAATATAACCCAGAATAGGGAATTGCTATCTAAGTGCAGACTATGGAAGGCCCCAGGTGAGGCATGTGGACAACAGGCCCCTGTCTCAAGATATATTCCAGAATAAGGCCAAGTGCAGAAAGAGCCCCTGTTTTCTGATGATTTTTTTAGTGGATAAAGCACAGCATTTTATTGAATCAGTGTATGTTTAATTGCTGGATCTGGGAGTTAACAACAGAATATAGGCTACAGGAATCTGTCTATGAACTCAGTATATATATAAACAGACCTCAAGATCTGGCTCCTTGCCCTATTCAGCGACCTTGATCTTAGGCTGCATTCACACAGGCACCCTAAGGCACACATCTCCCGCCAACCCAGAAGCAGGCTGTCCAAACATCAGGATGTCCCTGGATGCCCAGCCTGACAGGTTTCTGGAGGACTTTCTCAACCTTGAGAGTGAAGTTAAAGCATCTAGGCTGCCTTCCTTCTCCCATATGGATGGACAGGCAAGAGAGAAGATAACTTACTCGTGCCATTTCTGCTCAGGTTGCTTTTGTGTTGGACTGAAAATGGCTAAATTCTGGGAATGTTTCCATCCCTTAAAAAGCAGTATGGGCAGAAAGCTCGCTACAACCATGGGGCTGTCTCAGATTGTATCTGATCCGACACATACGGCAGGCCACATCCTGGATTTGGATTTTGCCTCAGAATGGACTGGTGAGTATCCGTTGATAGGAGGGTTGGCTGTCCACCCGTTGTCATGGACGGATCACTCGCTGGTGAGGTTCAGACTCACAACGGCAACTACCCTCTGTGGGGCAGCGGGATCCATTGAGATGGTCCACCCTCAGAGACTTATGGAATCCGAGCAACTCCTGAATGCTCTTGGGGATTTTCTGGTTGGCATGACTGGTGCTCCTGTTGAAGCCCTGGTTTCTCTCTAGAATCGGGAGATGAGCAGAACTATCAACACCATCACTCCCAAGTGCCCTCGGCATGCCTGTAGAGCCCGAAAATCTCCATGGAGCTAGGGGCCATGATTTACAGGAAGGTCAACAGCTAGAGCGCAGGTGGCGTAAATCCGGCAATGAGTCTGACCGAACAAGGGTCAGAGCACATTATCGTGCCTACCACATGGCAGTGATGGCGGCAAAAAAGAGTTTTTTCTTCGCTACCATTGCGTCCTCAAGTAGCCATCTAGCAGAGCTTTTTAGAGTAGTTAATGGCCTGATAAGACCGACCTCGAGCAAGTATGAGCCAGGGCCAAGCAATATCTGCTGTAACAAATTTGCGAAGCACTTTGAGGACAAAGTTGCCCAGATTCGTAAGGGATTGGATGTCACAACAAAGCATAGTCTTAATGAGGTGTCCAGAGAACTGTCTGGTCCAGTTCGCTTGGATCAGTTTCAATTATTGCGGCCTGAGGATGCAGACAAGCAACTTGCAGGGGTGCAGCTGACAATGTGCTCTCTAGACCCTTGTCCTTCCTGGTTGATAAAAACTAGCCGGCATGGTATGACTGGGTGGGTCTAGGGCAGTGATGGTGAACCTTTTGAGCTCTGTGTGTCAAAATTCGCAAGAAAACCTAGCTTAACTCGGGTGTTGTGTCATATCTAGAAATATCCATAATTTTGTGATATTTGTAGCTCTAGTAAAAAGGTTATATTTTTGATATATGTATTTTATTAAAAGCAAAAATATAATTCTTTACATTAGTGACTTTGTTGCTGAATTTTGTTTGCTAAATCTTCAATTGAAAGTTGGTATTTCATACACTTCAAGAACAAGCAAGCACTACATGCCCAGGTGCCAGGGTGACCATGTGTGTCGCCCAAAAGGGCTTGGTGTGTCACCTGTGACACGCGTGTCATAGGTTGACCATCACTGGTCTAGGGTGTAGTGAATGCCTCTCTGAGGGACAGGGTGGTTTCATCAGCTTTGAACAAGCTGTGGTGCGCCCCCTCCTGAAGAAGGCCTCCCTGGACCCAGAAGATTTGAACAACTATTGACCAGTGGCAAACATACCTTTCCTTGGCAAGGTTCTAGAGAGGGCTCAACTACAGGCATGTTTAGATGAAGCAGATTATCTAGACCCATTTCAATCTGGCTTCAGACCCGGTCATGTCACAGAAACCGTCTTGGTCGCCCTGTCTGATGACCTCTTCTGGGAGAGAGACATGGTGAATGCCACCCTGTTGGTTCTCCTGGACCTCTCAGCGGCTTTTGATACCATTGACCATGGTATCCTCCTGGAAAAGCTATGGAGTTTATGAGTTGGAGGCAATGCCTGGCATTGGTTCCACTCTTATCTCCAAAGCCGATCCCAGATAGTGGCTGTGGGAGATTTGGTTTTGAAACCCTGGGAACTCACTTGTGAGGTTCCTCAGGGGTCGATCTTATCTCCCATGCTTTTTAACATCTACATGAAGCTGCTGGGAGAGGTCATCAGGAGATTTGGAGTGAGGTGTCATCAGTATGCAGATGATACCCAACTCTATCTCTCTGTACCACCTGAATCAGGAGGGGCGGTTGAAGTGCTTGACAGGTGTCTGGAGGTAGTAATGGCTTGAATGAGGGCCAATAAATTGAAGCAGAATCCAGACAAGACAGGTGCTGAGTATTACAGGGTCTGAGGTCTGTGTAGTTGGGAGATACCCTGTCCTCAATAGGGTGGCTATACCCTGGAAAGGACAGGTGTGTAATTTTGCGATACTCCTGGCCTCCACACTAACACTTGAAGCTCAGGTGGAGGCCGTGGCCAGGAGCGCCTACTCCCATCTATGGCTGGTACATCAGCTTAAGCCTTTCCTGGACAGAGATGACATGGCCACAGTGATCCATGTTCTGGTAACCACTAGATTGGACTATTGCAATGAACTCTACATGGGGCTGCCCTTGAAGACGGTCTGGAAGTTGCAGTTAGTGCATAATGCAGCCGCCATAGTGCTGACTGGAACAGCTAGCTGGACACATATTACGCCGGTTCTAAAAGCACTGGCTGCCAATTCACTACCGGGCCCAATTCAAGGTGCTAACTCTGACTTATAAGGCCCTAAATGACTTGGGCCCCAAATATCTAAAGGAACGCCTTCTCCTATACTGACCTGCCCGTGCCTTAAGATCCGAAGATGCCCTCCTAGTTGTTCCTCCACCTTCAGCAGTGAGGTTGGTGGGTACCCGTCAGAGCGCACTTTCAGTGGTGGCCCCTAGACTGTGGAATGGTCTCCCCCCCCCCCCAGGGTGCGCCATGCCCCTTCCTTGTTATCATTTAGGAAGGCTGTAAAGGCATAGCCTTTGGCCAAGATTGATTCTTTCTTCCCTTGGTTACAGTTATTATTAATTACAGTTATTTTTAATACACCATTGAACGCACGTAAATTAGAGCTTTTAACTATGTACCTTGTTTTAATCTGTATCTTGTTTTTAATATTGTATCTTGTTTTTTAATATGTTTTTAAAATGTTGGTTGTCACCCACCCAGAGACCTTCGGGTATGGGGCGGGATAGAAATGGAAATAAATAGAAATGAAAAAATAAAATACTATGGGAGGGGTTCAGGATGTGACCCGCCTTAGCTCTAGACAGCATACCACCCGCAGTGAAAAGGAACCTTGTCTTCTTACGACCATATGGCTCATCGTAAACACCTCACTTTTCTCCCTTGTGGTTCTTCTGATTCTGAAATCATTCCTCCCAATCCAAGATGGAAGGTGCCTCTATAACTTACTTCCATGGTTGACTGCTCTGCATCTACTGGTATAGCTGAAACCAAATTCAAGATTTCCACAACAGCTTTTAGGTTGGCAGCGGACGAATGAATTTCTTCTTGCTGCCCCTTGACAGTCTGGTTGAGCTGAATGAGGTATTCTGGCAACTTCTGCACAGAATCAGGGCTAGACACCAAAATCTAAAATTAAAATTAAATAAGTTTAATATCATCTCAATTGTGCATAAATATTTAGCAGAAACTAGAGTGAAGTTTTGGATTAAAAATTTTTGATCATTAATGTTCTAATTAATAGACCACACAGTTCTAGAGGGAAAAGTAAATGTTGCAGCCTTTTGTTTTTTGCAACACCAAAGCCATTTCCAGATGTTCTCGAATTTCAAATGTTTGGAGGTTCATTCCTGTTAGTCTTTACATATTCTTATTCCTAACTGAATGACAAAATTTAATTTGATGGCTTAAACTTTAAAAGAAAGAGATCCAATGACAGGTTGTGGTAGTGCAGGAGCTTTTTTGTGATGCCCACACCTGGGTATTCCTTTGGTGCCAGACAGCCAGCAGTGCACACTGTCACCATTGCGCATGCATGGCCATGAGTTTTAGTCTACATGCATGATGCAGAGGACTAGGGATGAGCATGGATATTAGTAACATTCGATATTTGTACAAATCGGACATTCATGTATAGATTGAAAGTGACGACATTTGTACATTGACATTCATACTTGTACGAATGTTTCGGAGCATTTGTGGAATAGGGAGGTGGGAACGTGGCTGTGCCAGTCACATCCGCGTCAGATCCAGAGTGCATTCAACATAATCTGAGAGCAGATTCAAAGTGGATTTAGGGCAGATTTGATGCTGATATGTTATGGGATACGTATGCGTTCATATTGGATATTTATACAAATACGTTTGTATTGAATAGAATCCTGCCACATTCAAAGGGGATCTATTCGAAAGAATACAAATTTTCTAACATTTGATTTGATACTAATTGAATGCAAAAAGACCCATTCACGCACGACCCTACAATGGACAAGTGCTGGGTTTTCCAGCAATAGTTTTTGGCAGGTTTCTTTGGGGGGGGGCAGAGCAAGGCTATTGTGGGGTTGACATAGATATGTGTGGCAGCCCCCAAATGACCTGTGTTTACTGGACAGGCGCTACTGTGACACAGTTACTATGTTCCAAAGCTCGCCTGTATAGATATCGCATTGCGATAGAGACAAATCCCAGTGCTGTGTGGTTCAAACCAAGCCCTGAGTGCCAAGGGACCTCGCTGGCGGCAGAAGAGGGGTGAAAGAGAAGTGGGACGAAGAAGGCAAGTTAAACAGGCACACGCTTATGGCAGAGAGGTGTCATGTTCAATCCCTCCAGTCTCTTATTGTGTTCACACCTACGTTTTAATGTGGCTTCACTTCACTTTCAGAGTGAGATAGCACATCAGCAAAGTGTCGGGCTGTTTTCTTTCAGCATTTTCTAACACAGAAAATCCACCTTTGGGTTAGTTAAAGTGGAAAGAAAATGACTAATCACTATGCTCATGTGCTCTCTCACTCTGAAAGTGGACTGGGACTGGATTAAAATGGGATTAAAATGCAGCCCATGTTGCTGTTGTTACTATAATTTATTTTGAGACACTTCCAGGTGTACCCAGCATGAGGCATGCAGACTGCACAGAGCTGCTTCCATCCCAAAAGTGGCTCCATACGTGCTGGACCGCCCCCCTGCCATATAGTTGTGAAGCACTAAAAGTATCCCACAGCTATGCCAACCACTGGCTAGCACACTCTAGCACACACCTATTCTTCTGGGCAACAGGTGCACACGGAGGGGAGGCGCAGCCACAGATGGGTGGCACATTGCCCAGTCACCGTGGCAATGGCTTGTCCCCATATCTGTTGCCACGGTAATGCCATCGCCACTAGTATCGCAGCAATAGCACTTGCCTGATTGTAGGGAACTGCTGGGTAAGGTTGAGATGGATCGGGACACCCAATCCATCTCAGAAGTTTACCTACCATCAAACCTCACAAAGCTTCAAAAAGGCTTTCCAGAGTTATTGGGACACAAATCTGGCAGCCACCTGTCTATCACAATACCAGAGGTGGCTGGCCAATAAAACTGGTTTCTTTATCAAGAGGTGTCACTTTCAGACTTCTTGAGAGTTCGGCATACTGCGTTATTTCGACAAAGACGCAGCTATCAAGAACGGGTGTGCGCTAAATCTGATTTAATTCAAAGAATTTTGTCACCCTTTATATGACTTCTCTCTAAGTGTGCAGCTCATTTGTCTTTCCAGGTAAAGCAATCAAGGTGACATTAGCATAACCCTGAAAGTGAGGGAGATTCCATCTGAAAAGGAGAGTGTGAAATTGTTTTGTTCTTTTGCTTGGCTGTTTCTACCAGGCAAAATGTTAGAATCTCCTTAATCAGGGGCAGGCCTACTGTACAGGGTTTGGATCCCTGCCCCATAAAGTCAGGGTATGACACAAAAGAGAGAGGGGAGGCGTTCCCCCCCTGTAAATCTGCATGAAAAGCCATAAATGGGGACATGAAAAAACAGATTGAATGCTGATTAAATTACCCATTTAAGACAACTGGGCATATATGATGACCCCCAACTTTCCAGTTACAATACAGAGTTTGGGATATACTCGCCATATAAGAAGATGACACCCGGCGTGTAAGACAACCTCCGACTTTTGAGAATATTTTCCTGGGTTAAAAAGTAGTCTTATATGCCAGAAAATACAGTAATACAGATTTAAAACAGCAGTAAAATAGTGCAGTGCGAACTCAGCCAGTGTCTTGTTTGCTGTTGCAGCTGGGCAACTCACTCTCCCCCCCTCCAAAGAAAACAGCTGGAGACCACAAACCCAAGGACGCGATTACCTCAGCAGAACTGAAAAGATCATTAACCGAGTCAGTCAGGCAGCCATTTCCAGTGAGAGTCCACCTTGCATCTTCACACTTATAGGTGATGTATCCTCTCACAGGGCTGTTCATACCATGGAAAGGCACACAAGGCTTGGTAACCACAGTTCCAGTCGCTCCACCACCAAGGTCTTCAGAAAGACATATCACACTCTTTTCTGTGAGTTGGTGGGGAAGAAAAAGATTTATCTTTGACAGATTCCAGAAATTTTTTTAAAAAAAATCTTTTGGAGTGGAAAAACTGTCATCCTATTAACAAAACAGAGACAGTTGAGACAGCCTTGAGACCCCTGAGAAGCTACTCCAGCTTTCCTATGCATTCCAATCCCCACCTTCATCAACAAACTACAATGCCTCCTCCCACACAGACCTTCCGGGGCCCTGAGATCTGCTGGGAAGCCCTCTTGGTGGGCCCACCTCCTTCAGTAGTTAAGGTGGTGGGAACACATGGGAGGGAATTCTCAGTCGTAACCCCTGGGTTATAGACTAATCTCTCTGAGATGCATCCTCATTGTATATATTCAGAAAACAGGTAAAGATACAGCTTTTTACCCTAGTCTTTGGTTGTGGGGACAACATCCCCTCCCCAGACAGAAGATGACATAGTTTTAATCAAACTTTTTACCTGTTTTTATTGTGAAGTTGTTGTAACCTGAGGCCTTGGGCTAAGTCACTTCAGGATGCTTTACTCATTCACACACAGGCAGGCAGGAACGCGTTTACATGTGTTCCTGCCTGCCTACATGCGAATGCTCAAAGCGTCCCGAAGTGACTTAGCCTGGAAAGGCCGGCCAGGGGCGGGGACGCCTCCACCAGGCCTGCCCGCCATTGGGTCCTGAACAGCTAGCGGGCACCCATCCGGGCACCCACCCACCCATCCTGGGGCCGGCTGCCTGGGGCCAGGGGCTGTGGGACCCCTTGGTAGACCTGACCAAGTGGGTCCGGTTTACTGGCCTCCCACCTCTCCCGCCCAACCACGGCTGATCGTGAGCCTCTGAGGGGGTTGAGCCGCCTGGACTGAGGCAGCTCAGCCCTGCAGAGCACCCCCTTGCACTCCCCCCCCCCCGGGGCCCAGGGACATGCCCCTGCGTGCGCAACACTTAACTCCTCGCTGTCGCAGCTCAGAATGAGCCGAGGCAGCCAGGAGTGTGCACCACATGGGCGCAGTGCAGCTCCTGATTGGACAGGCTGCCCATGTGACTGCAGGAGCCGGGAGCGAGCCACCTCCCCCTGCACAAGATTGTCACTCACCCTGTCGGCCAGGGTTCCCATTGCGCAGGCCTGTGGGCAACTGTCAGGCACTCATTTAGGGTTACCCTGTGCTCAGCTGTGCAGGTTTCAGACAGGGGTTGGGGCTAATGTGTGCACGTTCAGAGCCTTACTAAAATGAGAGCAGTGCTTTCACTGCTCTTAATCATTTTAACGGGGTCTGACTGGGATTCCACCCTCTGGTGTGTGTGTGTATGTGTGCGTGTGCATGTGTGTGTGTGAGAGAGAGAGAGACGAGAGAGAGAGAGAGAGAGAAGGAGGGCTCGTACTGGAGGAGGGAGGGAGGGGTGGGCTGAGGAGAGAGGGGATGGAGCTCCTCCCCGTGCCGGACCTTGGCATGGCTTGCTTGGGGACGCCTCCATCCACGCCGATCCTCAAACCCGGCACGTGTTGCCGGGCATCCCATGCAGATGCCCAAAATGTGTGCCCGGCTCCATGACCGGCCCCTGTGCACCGATACAGCACCTAAACAGTGCTAACTGGTCACCATGGGGACGCGGCTTAGGTTTCAGTTGTTACCCACTCAGTATGTTCCAAATTTAAATGGTTCAGTGTGAATAAGAAGAATCAAGAGCAATCTTTAGTTTTCTTAATATAATGAGCAGAGAAGGGCAACCTTCACTTTGGACTAAGCTTTGACCCTACGTCAAACGTTTGGGCATGAACACTGCCCTGCCTCAAAGGCCCAGGCGCATCTTCTTAAGCTTCCTGAAGGAGCCAAAGGCCGCCGTCCTGCTGCTACCATGGCTGTTCCGTTAAGAGCAGCGCTGATGATGGCTGGAGTCTTCCTAGGTGCACTGAAAGCCACACAGCATGATATATTGCCCAGCTGTGTCCTTTCTGTCCACGCCTACACATAACCTCAGATCCAAGCTGCTACCTGAATACTCAGAATTTTATCTTCTGAACTGAATGGTTCTTACACCTAAAAATATTACATTAGCCCCCCCCCCCGAGTTTAGGGGAGAAAAACAGATCTTGTAGCATGAACTCTTACTTTCTGTATATTCTGTGGCATCAAAAGCTAACAGAAAAGGGCTCTTTGCACCATCAAGTTTCTCCCCACACACAATGCAAAGGAAGTGCATTATTTCAGGCTTGGTGCAATCACCAAGATAATTTCTCATCAATTAGGAGCAAAAGGTTAACGCAAAACAGCTAGTTAGAAAAAGCTCAAAATAATACTCTTGATCATGAACAACTAATAAGCATTCTCTGTTCTCTTCCTCACCTCTTACAAGGCTTAGCCTGATGGGTGAACTCCGAACACTCACGCCAATTTCGTTTGTGAACTCACAAAACACCTCAAAAATGTATCCTGCAGAATTACAATGTTCCTCTGTGATATTTACTGTATAGTAATAGCAGTAGAGGCCTCGCTCTCTTCTTTCTGTAAAAAAACAATTTTGTATAAACAAGACTGGCGAATAGCTGATTTTCCTCTCTTAAATTCAGCATCTTAGCACCATCTCCTTCAAGGGTGCCTCCATAGACCTGGTGTGATTTCAGCTGAAATCACATCAATTAAAGCTGTTTCAGACAGTTATATTTGTTCTATTTTGGCAAAATGGAGGCTGCTTGGCGAGGGGCAGGAATGCAGCAGAAAAATGTGACACACCATCACAGAGCCACTTCTAGGAACTTCCAACAAGCAAGGTAGGTGTGGAACACTTAAAATTGCTCCATGCTCTATACTTCTAAAATTGTTCTATACTAGCCACTGACCTCAGATAGCCCAGCAAGCTCCCATTCTTCCCACGTGGAAGAGTTGCAGGGGGAGCATGGGACTGGCACTCCCTGGTTGCCCAGGCAATGGTGCTGTGCAGGTACACTCCACAATGGCAGCCATAACAGTGGCCATTCACACTTCTTGGTAAGAAAAATGGTAAAAATGAATACAGAATTGGAGGAATCAGGCTGAGTAGTACCACAAGTGAAAAGGATCTGGGTGTACTGGTTGATCACAGGATGAACATGAGTCAACAATGTGATGCAGCTGCAAAAAAGGCAAACATCATCCAAGATGCGTCAAGAGGAGTATTGAGTCAAGATCACGAGAAGTAATTATTCTTCTTTACTCTACCTTGGTCAGACCTCACATAGAATACCGTGTCCAGTTCTGGGCACCCCGATTTAAAAAAAGACATTGACAAACTAGAGCAAGTCCAATGGAAGCTACCAAAATGGTCAGTGGTCTGGAAACCATGTCCTGCGAGGAAAGGTTGAAGGATCTGGGGATGTTTAGCCTACAGAAGAGAAGACTGAGAGGAGACATGATCACAGTCTTCAAGTCCCTGAAGGGCTGTTCCTGTCTCTGAAGTGCAGAGGGATTGTCCCTATTTTCACTTGCACAAGATAGGAGGACTAGAAGCAACGGGATGAAACTTCAAGGGAGTCAATACAGATTAGATATTAGGAAAAACTTCCTGACAGTGAGGGCAATCGGTCAGTGGAATAGGTTGCCAATGGAGGTAGTGGGTTTTCTTTTGCTGGAGGTCTTCAAACAGAGGCTGGACCTACATCTGTCTGGGATGGTTTGGGGAATCCTGCATTGAGCAGGGGGTTGGAATGGATGACCCTGGAGGTCCCTTCCAACTCTATGAGTCTATGAATTCAATATGATCTCATACAAATCCCATGTGAAGCTTCATATGGATATTTCAAAGCATTTGAATGTCAATCTTCGAATACAAATGTCCAAATTCACCCACATTTGTATGAACTTTGAATGTTATGGATATTTGTGCCCGCCCCTAGTGTGGATGACTACAGCATTCTACAGTTATGGCACCTAGTCAGTGGAGACATAGTGCAAATATGATTTTGTTTGAAAGAGAGAGAGAGAAGAAAAGAAACATTAAAATATTTTTAAAACATTTCCTCAGTTTTGGATGAACTTCCTCCAGGTCACACCTGATGCAGCTGTTTCTTTTGCTCTAGGCTCAATCCACTGCTGGCATCTCACAGTTTGTCTCCCATTCACCCAGCAACCACCTACCTGCTTCGACAGGTGAAGACTTTTCCCGTACAGAAAACGTTATGATGTAATTTCCAGTTTTGCTTGTACAGCACTTCACAACACGTGCCCCTGGACAAGAGATGGGTGCTTCAAAGGGATCTCTGATAATGTCTTGTTTTAGAGGCAGAGGGAAAACTTTAATTATTTTACGTGCAGAGCTCTTTAAAGATTTTTGAAAAAAGGTGCAAGTATACTGGCCTAGAAATAAAGAAACCATAGATATGTTAACAGATTCTAACAGGTCTTCAAGCAAATGAGCATGAATCATAGAAGCATAGAATCAGAAGGGACCTCGAGGGTCAGAGTCCAGCTCCGTATTCAATGCAGGATTCCCTAAACCATTGCAGACCGATGGCTGTCTGGCCTCTACTTGAAGACCTCGGATGAAGGTCACCACCTCAACCTATTCTATTTACTGATCACCCTTCCTATTAGCAAGTTTTTCTAATACCTGATCTGTATCTACTCCCTTGCAGTTTCATTCCTTTGTTTCTAGTCCTTCCTTCTTGTGTGAGAATAGGGCTGATCTCTCTGTACTGTGACGGCTCTTCAGATACTCAAAGACCATGACCATGTCTCCTCTTAGCCTTCTCTTCTGCAGGCTAAACATTCCTAGATCCTTAACTGTTCCTTGTAGGACATATTTAGCAGACCACTCACCATTTTGGTAGCCCTTACTCTATGTCTTTTTTAAATTGGGGTGCCCAGAACTGGACACACTACTCAAGATGAGGTCTGATCAAGGTAGAGTCAAGAGGAATCATGACTACTCCTGATCTAGACTCTATGCTCCTCTTGGCACATCCGAGGATTTTGTTTGCCTTTTTTGTAGGTGCATCACACTGACTCATGTTCAATCTGTGATCTACTAGTACACTCAGGGTGTTTCCACACATGCCTAAATAGATCTGGATCTACCTCATCCGGATTTAGTAAAACCGGATTCCAGTAGACCCGGTTTTACTAAATCCGGATGCCCGGTAGATCCAGATTTACGGAGGTAGATCCGCATCTAATAGATGCGGATCTACACACCCCGGTCCTTCCGCACACGCAGCGGAAGGACGACTTTAAGCAGCCCTGGCCAATCAGGAGGCGTGCAGGATGCAGGCGCGTTGCATCCTGGGTCCCTGCAGCCAGAATCGGGGCGACACCGAGCAGGTAAGGAGGGGATTTCGCATGCTCCCCCTCAGGTGGGCTAGGGTGGACTTTGGAGAAGCTCCACCTGGCCCCAGAAGTGGCGATCCGCCAGTTCTGGGGCGAGGGCGAGCCGAAGCAGCGAGGTCCTCCGGCTCACCATGCTTGGCTCCAAGGAGTCAGTCATGGCGGGCCGGGGGGGGGGGGGGGGCGGGTAGTCACACTTAAACTGTGCGAACGCATCCTAAATGGATGCGTTTTCACAGTTTAACACTCATTAAGCCGACATGGAATGTGGTGTCATTTTGACACCCATTAAGCACACTTTAGGTCCGGATAGGTGCAGACGCACCTAACTCGAAAGTGTGCTTAATGGGTGTTGCTGTCCGGACACTCCTTACCAGAAGTGTCCTACACAGCCACGCGTGTGTGGACACCCATTAGGCAATGTGTGCTTAATGGGTGTTAAATGGCCTGTGCGGAAGCACCTTCAGACCCTTCTTGCACGTGTTGCTAGTCAGCCAGATTCCTCCAATTCTCTATTTCATTTTTTCGTTATTCTTACACAGATGTAAATCTCATCCTGTTAGCTTCAGCCCACTGTTCAGGCTTATCTAGATCTTTTTGAATCCTCTCTTTCTCCTCCCTAGTGTTAGCAACCCCTCCTACTTATTTTAAAAAAAGTGTCAAAAGGATCATTTATTTTTATTATTTTTAATATATATTTTGATTAATTTTTCACACACATAATACAAAAGAACAACAAAATAAAAAGCGTAAGAATGAGATTGTGCACAATTAGACACAATTAAATCCCTCCACACTTAGTGCACTTGGCTGAAAATGTCTTTTATGTCTTCTACTTTAGTTGGACCAGAGAAATAGCCTGAGAACATATTTCTTGTCTCAAGAGTTCTTGTGCCTTGGGTCTTGTTGAGTAATACAATAAATCTTTCCAATTGCCCTGTCTTAGGACTCAGTTTCAATCCTTGGCTTTAAAATCTTATTTTCCATATTTTTCAATTCTGTATTGTTCCATTAAATCTTTACACCATTTGTGTAATTACTATTTTGTACAATCCTCCCAACCCAATACAATTGTAGATTGTGCAGCTTATATGATTTGGTCAAATAAAAATTGTTTACCTGCTCTTATTCTCCCAGTTATCATATTAAACAAAGCTGTTTCAGGTGTTAATTTCACAGTTGTATTTAAAATAATATTAATCTGATTCTGAATAATCTTCCAAAATATTTTAACACTATCACATTCCCACCAAAGAGGGAAGTATGTTCCTCTATGTCCCCACACCCATGCCAGTATCATGGCCATTCCAGGAATCAGATAAACCCCTTACCATACGTAAGAACATAAGAGGAACTCTGCTAGATCAGGCCACAGCCCATCTAGACCACCATCCTGTTTCACACAGTGGCCCACCAATTGCCCATGGGCAACTCAGGAAGAGACAAGGGCAAACCTCCTCCAACTCTCAAAGCCCAGCAAATGGCCTTAGAAGGATCCTGCAAGGCCCCCCAGCCTGAAAGATGTACTTCAGCACCCATTCTAGTAGCCATTGATACATCTGTCATCCATAAACAGTGGTTCCAGTGTTGTGTGAAGGAGAAAATAAATTTTCTCTATCCACCTTTTCTATACCATGCATAATTTTATATACTTCTGTCAGATCCCCTCTTAAACTCTGTCTTTCCAGGCTAAAGAGGCCCAGACGTTGCAGCCTGGTTTCATAAGGGTGGTGTCAGCTCTTCAGTCTAGTTGCCCTTTTCTGCCCCTTTTCTTGTTCCACTTTTGTGTCATCTGCAAAGGATGTTTGTATGAAGGAGCTCAGAAAATTTAGGGAACTCCAGGGAAGGCACAGTACATACTGTGACGGTTTCAGGGGTCAGGCTGCAATGGGCAGTAAGGTTCCCATGTCCCTTGCAAGCCTGTTTGCTGAAGGCAGGGCTTTCTGCCTAGGCAAAGCCCTTGCAAGCTGAGTTTGCAAGCCTTGTTGCAAGACCTGGGCAGAGGCTGCAAAAAGGGCGGGAAATCCTTTGCGGGTCTGGGTGCAATGATTGGTTGCAGCTGTTATTTGGAGGGAAAAGCTGTCTGGGGATCTTAGAGCTGGAGGGGCTAGAGGAAGAGTTCCCACCAATCAGGTGTTCGGGACAGGAACCTCTAGCAGGAGTCTCCAGCAGCATTTTATTTCAGCAGCTTTCCCCAGGAGGTGACAGCCAATCAGGGCCAGAGGGAAAAAGGTATAAAGGAACTCAGAATACAGCAGAGGAGGTCTTCATGCTGGGACTGAAGCTGAAAGGAACAGAAGAGAGCTGAACCTGAGGGAGCCGGACTGGTAGCTGACCATTGGTCTTGTGGCTGAGTGATTTCTGAAGGAGACAATCGTGGAGGATTGTGGCTCTGAGGGAGACTTCGCTAGCAACTGACCAGGCTGGATGATTGGTAAAGCAAGGATGGACTGGGCCTTGTGATCATCAAGAGCCACGTTCTGGTACACTGGCTAGGCTGAGGCAGAACTAGCCAGGGGGGTGGAACGTAGGGAGGTTTGTCTTTAAAAGGGGGACTATTTTCCTTTAGGGAAAGGGGTAGCTCCTAACCTTAAGAGACTTACTGATTTAAGCCAACAACTACCTGAACTTTATTACCTTTCTAGTATTGCTTGTGTGTTATAATAAACTTGTTTTAGTTTACAGTTCAAACCGCTTGCCACCTGTGTTTTGTGTCCACACTGTAGTATTCACTCGGCCATTGCACGAACTCAGCATCCTAAAAGTGCCCAGCAACTCTTAGAAGGGCGGGCACTGACTGGATCGCTGGGGATCGTGACACATACCATCTGCATTTCGCAGAGCTACGTCTTCCCCATACAAGCCCTTCTTTCCCCTGGAGCAGGTAGGTATAGTACGGTTCTAACTGCTCTGCATCTATACTTCCTGCAGCCAGGTGTGCCTGTGTTCATACTCCAAATGCAGACTCCAGAGGCCTTTTCGCACGAGGGGGTTTGGAACACATCTACGACACGCCAGGATGCTGTATTTCCTCTTGTGGAGCAGCTGGATCCGTTCCAGGATGCTCTAAGCATCCCAATGCGTCGTAGATGCGTTCCAAACCCCCTCGTGTGAATCGAGTTGGCAGCAGCAGGTAAGCGCTGTTCACACACGCGCCCGACCCCACGGTGGGTTGGGGGGTGCTGGGTGGGGCCCCCGCAACTTGTATGGGCCTGATCCAGGCCGATGCACCTCACAGGAACCCAGGGAAGGGACCCGACTGGCCTCCCCTCCCCTGGCTGCAAGCCATCCAATGCAGATAGGGAACTGTACTCAACGCGCTCGGGCCAAAGCATTCTGAGGTGTCTTTGTCATAGTGCGAAAACGCCTCAGAACTCTCTCCCCTCTTTGCTCCTTAGGGAAGTTCTACCCAGGAAGCCAAGGTGTGAAAAGGCCCATAATCCATTTAATATGAGGCCTACAGTACAATCTGCAACATAATAAATGTTTTAATTCCCAATTAATTTGTTGATAAAAATACACTTGCTGCTGCATAAAGTAATGTGGCCAGCACAGGGACAGGGACAGTGATTTGTACACTTACTCACCAGCCCAGTTCTCATTAGCACTGCTGACTGTCAGCACAGACTCTGCTCCTTTGAAGGTCTTCTTGGTGGTATACCAGATGCCGTCTACGTCCTTAGTAAGGTTTCCACTCTGAATTCTCCAAATGACTTTATTGTAGTTGCTCACATCACTAACACATCTTAGTGAGAAATTGTATCCCTCGGAAATGTTGCCGTTTGTGCTAGAGTACATGGTTACTTTGGCTGGTGAAATAAAATACAGATTTTTTACCCAAAACTTCCATTTCAGCTTGTCCATCTATTGCCCTCCTGTGACGGATTCAGGGTCAGGCTGCAATGGGCAGTAATAGTTCTTTGCTCCCTTGCAAGCCTTTTTGCAAAGCACATGGCTTTTTGCCTATGCAAAGACCTTGCATACTGCATTTTGCAGGCTTGGGCTGCAAAGAGGAGAAAAGGCGGGAAACCTTGCCCGGGTCCTGTTGCATTGATTGGCTGCTGGCTAGTTTTTGGGGGAAAACCTGTCCAGGGACCTGGGAGCTTGATTGACAGCAGGAGGAGTTTCCCTGACTTGCCAGTGGTTACAGCCAATTGGAGCCCAAGTGGCTGAAGGGTATAATAAGCAGTGAAGGCAGCAGACTGTGTCTTTTGGCTGGGCAGTTTCTGAAGGAGGCGGATAGTGGAGATTCTTGCCAGCAACTGACCAAGGGTCTTTTCTCAGAAGGGGAACTCACCGGACTGGTCCTGTTCTTTGGGTTTGGGGGACCAGAAGGAGACGGCCATCACTGGTCGATTCTCTGAAGGAGCTCACACTAAGAACAGACCAGGGGCTGCAACCCACAGCCAAGCAAGGAGGCGCCAAGCCTTGCTGAAAGCAGGACAGAGTTGCTGTACTTTGGGGAGGCTTGGGTAAAGATGAGCAAACCAGAGGAGATAAGTGGGAAGGATTATCTGCTTGGGAGCAGCGGGAGTCTTGGAAGCTAAGAGAGCTTTGTATGCTGGAGGCTTGCTGTTCTGTGAAACTGTTGATCTTTATCTTGCATCTTCTGAACATTCTATTTTCCCTTTTACTTCACTAAATCTTTTTCTCAATAAACATGTTTTGGTTTACAGTTTAAAACGCTTGCTACCAGTGTTTTGCATTTAAACTGTAGTACTCACTCGGCCTAGTGCACACTTCCAGCAACCTAAAGGTGCCCAGCTACTTTTCAGAGGGTGGCATTGATCGGTTCGCTAGAAGTCGTGACACCTCCCTCGCACAGGCACCTTAGAATCCCGTGGGTCTTGAAGTTCAGTCCAAAGAATACTCCAAATTTACAGTTGCCTTGTTAAGAGTTTGCTTAGGCAATCCCAGTAAGCGTACATACACTCATATCAAAATAATTACTGAGATTATTTATTTAATGTATCAATTCTAACATAATTTTTAAGTCATTACTGTCCTAACACTTTCCCTGGCATTTGATGTGGGTATCCAAACACTCCATCCAAATCCCATTCAGAATATTAAGCACAGATTTGGTGATGCCTAATTGCTTCTTAGCATAACACAGAGGCCCTGGTCACACAAGTCTAAGGCAGGAAGGCCTATTCATTAATTTGAAGTGAGGTCGTACAAGTGCTGGTCACACATAGGTCATCCTTGGGCTGTCCCCAACTTGAGCTGCATTGCTCACACCTTTCTGCATGATCAAACTCAACCTCGTACACAGAACTCTTGGCTCTCCACTCATTTTGCTGCCTCAATCTGCCTCCTTTCTGATCGTTTGCCGCTCTTTCACTCAGGGGAAGTGATGGTTTGTGGTTCTTTTTTAAGCCTGCTCCCCCACCTCCATGCTTCTTTTTTATGTACTTTTATTCTCCTTGTGATTAATTTAAAAGTAATAATAAATCTGCATAACAACACTATATAAATACACATTAACTGAGGAGAGAAGGGGAGGTGCCTCACGAGCTTTCCTTAGCTGAAGGAAAGACTGGACCCACCCATCACAGCATGGTTCAGCCTCCTTTAGCCCGTTCTCCTACTGACACTTTGAGGAAGCAAAGATGTCCTGAGATGCCAGGACAGGCTGAGTCCTTGTCAGTCCTGTAAAAATGAGGACCATGGTTAAGAGAATCTAATGGGGGTAGGCCGGCTTAGAAAATGAATTAAATTAAAATAACGTGAGTAACCCTGAAGACAATGTGAGATCAACCTAAACTACTTGTGTGACTAGGGCCAGAACCACCCAGACAAGACTGCATTCTGCAAGCACTTGCCGGCAACTGAAAACCAACAACTAGGAGGAACAGTTCCCTTAATTTGCATCATGCAGTGGTTGAACCATTGTGTCACAAAAAGGCATTTTAAAATAATTTTCCTTTTTTAAAATTGTTCAAAAAGCCTGATTGCTTTATCAGCCCACACAATGCAAGGCAAAGGTTCACAACACTTCATAGTTTGTTAATGATCAACAAAGTTTTTTTCTTTCTGTTTATTCATTTAAAACTCCCTCTCCGTAAAATATTGCCCTTCAATTCCTTTTAGTAGCAGTTTTATTGCAATAAACAAACCAAGATTTTAGATATTTGAAAATCCGATACGGGTTTTAGAATGATTTGAATGAATAGATCTACAAATATTGTATACGAATATCATATGTATTCGCCCTTATAATATGGGATTAAAACAGGATGTGAATGGAACAAATAGGGAACAAAAATGGGATGTGTGCAAATTCGAAAATCAGATACGAATGTTCCTGACATTCGTTCCTGACACTCGTATCTACATATTCGAATTGGATTTTCAAAAGTACGGATCTGGATAATCTGAATTGGATTTTTGAAAATCCGAATTTTAAAATTCTAATCAAATCAAATATTCGGATATTCAAATTGAATTGAATTTGAATCTAAAAAATACATTCATGCACACCCCTAGTGGCAAAGAAAGCATTGTGTACCAAATACACAGAAGGATTTGTGCTGTCAAAAGGAAGAGCTAACTGAAATAAAAATGGGTAACCACCAGGGGGCGCACCTATGTTTTAATCCATATAAGACCTTGAAAATCTGCAGACAAGTTTTAAGAAAGGTTGTAATCCTGGTGAGGAACCAGATTAGGCTTCCAAAGGTCAGAACTAGGACTATTTTGGAACAAGCTCTCTCCATTTTTCTGCAGTTCTGGAACTAGGACTGCAATCTCTACACTGTTTCATCCTGTGTCTCTTTTCTGGTCCAATCTTTTTCTGGGTCATCTGGATACTGCATCAAGAAAATATGAGGCCTTTTTGCATTACAGCTGAAACGGCTATAATGCACTTTGGCTAGGACAATTTGGAACAGTTTCAGCATTCACACGTAGGCAGGCAGGGAAACCGTCCCAAACTGTCCTAGCCAGGAAAGGCCGGACATGGGCGGGGACGCCTCTCCCTGGCCTGCCCACCATTGGGTGGGAGCACCCAGGGGCACCCAGGGACAGACCTGTCTGGTGGCTTCCCCCAGTTCCTGCCAGTTGTGCAGGACCCAGTCGGGTCCTGTACAGCTGGCAGGAACCCACCCACCCACCCACACCGGTGCCCAGGGATGCGTGTGCGTGCATGGAGGTCCTCCCTTCTCACTGTCCTGGGTCTCAATGATCCGGGGCAGCCAGGAACGCATACCATGTGCATGCAGCGCGGCTTCTGATTGGGCAGACTGCCCACTTGGGACAGTGTGCGAACATTCTCTCCCTGGCTGGCCGGGGACGCTTCAAACACGCAAAGACGGATGTAGAGCAGTTTTAACTGCTCTACATCTCGAACGCGCAGAGAACACGCGGAGATGGGCTGTGACGGAGATGGGAACACGCGGAGACGGGCTGCCCCAGCAAAGAGAATGCTCCATCTCCGTGTGTTCTCCGCGTGTTTGAGAGGGCCTCATGAGAAAAGGCCTATGGTCAGGACATGGATGCGATGTCACATTAGTTGAATAACCCAATCTACTTGGAGAATATCATTTTGCGGACAACAAGAACATCTAATGCTAAACAGGCTAAATATTTTATATTTAAAGAGATGCTTACCCAGCCTGAAATATGTCACACCAATTACTTTATTTTTACGAGCCCCATAGGTAGTGTTTAGCTCACATTTGTAATATGTTTTGCTTCCGGATCTGTCTGCTGGGCACTGCAACTCATTAGCTTGCAACAGATAATTAGTGCAGTTGTAGGTTGAGGTGGTACTCCCTGAAAAGTAGAAAAATGAAATAAAATAAATTTATGTGTTACATTCTTTTATTACTGAGATTTTCACAAATCCCACATCTTTCAAACAAACTGTAAGTCAGGTAAGGGAATGGGCCATTTGGAAAATCTAGCAGCTCCAAACAAGCCTGTCAAGGTTCTGCGGTGACAGAAAAGATTCAGCATCACAAGTACAGGAGAAAAAAGCAACACAAAGAACATCATCATCATCATGGCTTGGCTTCACAAACGAAGATTAGGAGGGCTTGCTGCATGCGTGTTGGTGGCTGAACAGACCAATGCGGGATAGACAAGTCTGGTTGCAGAAGGTTCAGAGAAAGGTCTCCTTGAGTGGTACTGTGATGGCATGGTTCTTTCTGCATTGTCTTCTCTCCTAATGTCTGGTTTTGCATGCATTCTCAAAGGAGGCAGCATCATTATGGATGGTGCATCTCCATGCCTCTCGGTTTGAGGCCAGAATGGGCCATTGAATGTGATCTATATGGCCAAGGCTGAGGGACTGCTTCAGGGAGTCCTTGGGGCTCCTCTGTTTCGGCACCCAGTGGTGAGTTGCCATAAAGCACCATCTTAGGAAGGCGATGATCCTTCATCCTAGAGATGTGCCCTGCCCAGCACAGCTGTGTCCTCAGCAGCATGGCCTTGATACTGGTGGCTTCTGCTAGTTCAAGGACAACAACATTTGTCACATAGTCAGACCAGTGGATGTATAGGATTGTGTGGAGGAAACGTTGATGGAGAGGTTCAAGGAGGCGCAGATGGTGACAACAGATGACCCATAATTCCGACCCGCATAAGAGAGTAGACAGTACAATGGCTCTGTAGACGTTTGAGATCTGTGTCCTTTTCTTCAAACGTTTGTTACTCCAGACTCTTTTACGTAGTTTTCCGAATGCATTACATGCCTTTCTAGTCTGTTGTCTATTTCTTTGTCCATCCTAGCATCTGAGGAGATGATGCTCCCCAGGCAGCTGAACTGTTGGACTGTCTTGAGCTCTGATTCTCCCATGGTAATGTGAGGAGGATGGTAATCTTCCAGTGCCGCAGTTGGACCACAGGCATAAATGAGGCATAATGATGCTTATTTTCTATTCCTAACTACCTCTTAGTCACTAAGAATTAGGGGGACACCTGCAACAACGATATTCAGATGGAATTTAACACCCATTTACAAAGCTAAAATAACTACGGCAAGATCGGCCCACTGCTGGAGAGGGTGTAGAGACCCCTCCACTAGGGATGTGCACGAATATTTGTAACATTTGAAATTTGGCTAAATTTGGCTGCATTCGGACATTCGAACTGGAACAGAATATTACAATATTCGTATGCTAAGATTTGAATGAATACAAATGCTTCCGGACTTTCGTACAGTCATTCGTTACACTGGGGAAACGTACTGGATACGTATTTATTTGTATCAGATACATATCTATTTGGACCAGATACATATCTATTCGTATCAGATAGGTATCAGATATGTATTCATTCATATCCGATACTTATTGAATGTTCGTACAAATATGTACAAATAGATTTGTATTGAATAGAATTTTACCACATTCAAATGCTTTCTATTCGTACAAATACGGAGTTTTGAACATTCGATTCATTTTGAATCAAATGCGAAAAATAATTAGTGCACATCCCTACCTTCAAGCTATTCTCACATGACTTGTCAGTGTGAGTTGGTAAAGAGATATGGGGGGAAATAGAGCAAGACATTTCAAATTTAAGTGAAAACCACTGAATCCACATATATTCTTGCTACACAATTTAGCACATGTAAATATTCTAAAGGAATCCAGTTCCTTACTCATTTAATGATTCATGTAGCCAACAATGTGATAGTCAAGCAATGGAAGTATGCACAGGATCTAAAAATTAAGGATTAGTGGACTTCTGGGGAGCTAGCTGAGGCCGGTAGAGCCGACTGCTTTTTGCTTGGCAAAGCCCCCAGCTTTTTATCACCAGAAAATGTTAATTGGGTAACATTTTCTGGTGTTTCTATCTCCTGAGAAACAGGAGATCAAGGACTTCTCAAAATTAGGTTATATTATGATAACTGGAGAGAAATATTTACATCTTCCTGACAGCTGGGAAAAGTGAGACAAGGTCCAGATCGTGCTCCAAAGAAATAAGTAAACAAATAATTTCTGGGTTTTGGGGAGGATTGGAAGGAATTTATTAAACAATTACAAATTCAAAGAAAAGAGACATTTCAAAAGACTTTTTGGAAAAGCTACAGGCTCCATTACTTTTTGGCAGTTTGCCAAGAACTAATTATAGAGATAAACGGTGACTACTTACATGCCTGAAGATAAAGAGAGAGGAATAACTCATTTTGGTCTCCAAACGAGCAAGATTTAGAGTAAAAAAATAACTTTTTCGTTTCCAAGGGAAGGAAGAGGGAGGTGTAAAAAATGGAAATGGAATTCAAAAGTCCTGTTTTTTCAAGTTGAAATATTTTTAATGCTATAAAGACGTTTGACCACTAGATGGCAGCAAAGGATAAGAAATAAATTTCCGTGCCTTATAGAGTTGAAAACGTTTAGAATCAAGGTTTTACTACATTCTACTACATCCTACAAGTCAAGATGAATACAAGACAAAATCCGAGACGTGTATCGCAAGACAATGGGTTTGCGATGAGCAGAATGGAAGAAAAACTGAGTAGCCTATCAGAGGGACCGAATGTTCAACTGGCTAAAACTAATTTTTATTTGAAGGATATGGCAGATGCTATGACACAATTGAGAAAAGAAGTGACCCAAACCAATCAGGAAATTGTGCAGCTCAAAGAAGAGATAAAGGAGACAAAACAGTAGTCACAAAGATGTGAAAAGAAAATATCTGAGATAGAAAGTCAATGCTTAGTGGACAAAGCCAAAGATGCAGAATATATCTTACGATTCCGAAATATTCCAGAACAAATTACTCAACTTCAACAATGGGTGACACAGAATTTGGCACAGTTACTACATATACAAGAAGATCAAATTCAAACTCAATTGGACCGTATTTACAGGATTAATTCAAGAGTCGCTTTTGAAAGGAAAATTCCGCATGATGTGGTTGTGTATTTTATGAGAAAATACTTTAGAGATGTAGTGATACAGAAACAGTTTGATAACCCCTTGAAGACAGAAGAAGGGCTAGTGATTGTTCTCAAAGAATTACCAAGGGAGATTTTACGTGACACTGAAGGAGAATATTTACAAGATGATGTATAGATGGTACTTAACGCCGTATAAGCTTGGAAAAATGTATCATATGTCAACAAAATGTTGGAAATGTAAAAAGGTAGATGGTACTTTTTATCATATGTGGTGGACATGTGAGAAAGCAAAAAAGTAATGGAAAATAATATGGTGCTGGATGAGACAAATTTTGAACATTAATTTTGAGTTTAAACCAGAATTATTTCTATTGGGCACTGTTGATGAAAGTTTAAGCGAAGTGAAGACTTTGATATTGTATATGGTAACAGCTGCAAGATTGTTATATGCACAAAAATGGAAGCAAGAAGATTTACCTACAGAAGAAGAATGGATAATCAAACTGATGGAGATGGCAGAAATGGATAAATTGAAGAACTTATTAAAAGATAAAACAGTGAACAAGTTTATAGAAGATTGGGGACTTTTTATACAATTTCTTAGGAGACTGGGTATTTTGACGGAAGGCTTTGTCCTTTAGGAGAAAAAGTAACAAGTAGACGAAGGGAGCAAAATGTAAAAGATTAGAAGAAGAAGAGTCTGAAGAACGGAGGAAGTCATATGGAAAATTCACTAAAATTATTGCAGTGGTATATTATGGAAATGTATTAATGAAAATAAATAAAAAATGAATGGAAAAAAATTAAAGATTAGTATTCCCATATATTTTAATAAACAAATGCACAACTATCCTCAAGGGGAAGATCCTGGGCAAGACAATTCAGCTGATTGAATAAACAGTGCCCAACTCTTCCTCAAAGTCTCAGTAATGACAGGAATACGAATATCCCAAAGGAAGCCTATTTCTTAAGAACTGTAATCTGATCCCAGAGACAAGCCCCGTATGTAATGGGTACCACTTTGGGTGCTGTGGGTGGGAAAGGTGAAGCTTTGTTTAAAGGATGTAAACAGGAATAGACAGAAATCAGACGGAATTTACTAAGGACAGGTGATAACAAATGACACCGTGCATGAATGTGTATGTTTATGATTCAGTCTTGTCTGAATTGTAAAATATCATTAATAAAATCAAAATAAAGAGAAAAGCAAAAAAAGTTCTAAACCAAAGATAAAGTTCCAATCACAACTAGCAGCTAAGAGAGATTATTTTGATGCATACCTGAAATATTTAATGTTCCATTTATTTTCCAGTAATGCGTGAATAACTGCATATCTTTATCTGTGCAGCAGCTCAGTTCTTTACTAGATCCATTGCATATAATCTCAGTGTCCTCTGAAGGAGTAATTTTGATTGGAGAGATTGATATATTATCCACAGCTTGGTAAACTACTGTCACTTTATTAGCCCATTCTGTAAAACTACAGGTGTAATTACCTGATGCGGGGGGGGGGAAATGAAATAAGACATGCATTTTTCCTGATTCAACAGACCCTTTGAAAGCTTTTAAGCATGTTTGTGCCTAATAAAACAAGACCTCGTTGATGCAAACACTGAATATGGTGAATCCTTCCCATCTACATTGCTACTTTGACATTGCTGTTGATTGCTGCTAATAAATATGAGTTAGCCTTGTGATACAGATGTTAAAAATACTAATGTGACTTTGGGATCCATTGGTCATTTCTAAACAGAAGAACACTGAAGAAAAACTAGCCATCCCCCTGGTTCACTCTACCAACTACCTGCTCTGAGCTAATTTTCCATTCCAATCTTTTGGGAGAGGTTTCCCAAATTTGTCCTGTATAGAAGTCATAAGAGGGCGTGTCCCCATGCACATTTTGGTCCAAACCAAAATCGGGTTCGTCAAGGGGTGTCCCCATGCATTTTAGATCTGGTCCAATTTCTGTGGACCAGATTGGCCAAACCCAGACCAAATAAAACAGGTCTGGGCATGGTTTGGGAGCCCGGCACACATTGCTTTGCAAGCCAAGCCTGCACATGGGGACAGCCCTGGGCTATTTGGAGAGGAGATTGGCACTCACATCAGTGGGAGGTGAGGTTTCATGTCCTGTGCTTGTCGTTCTTGCCCTGTGCATTGGAGATTGCAACCACTGAGATTTTTTGGGAGTAAAAAATCCTGATCGCCATGGGAGGCTTGATTTTTGTCCCTTTTCCACAGCAAATATTCCACCCCGTTTCCCAGTTGCCAAAGCAGGAGGATAATGGCTTGATTTTTGTCCCTTTTTCCAAATATTCCACCCCCATTTCCTGATCATCAAGGCGGGCATGCTCAATTGCTGCCAAACCTTGTAGTGGCTTTGGTTTTTAAAAATTATTTTTAAAAATTATTTTAAAAATTATTAAACTTAAATTATTATTTTTTCCATGCGGTCCTGGCTTCTGTGCTGCAAAAGGACCGAGGGATGCAGCATTTGCAGCTGGTGGCACAGGGCATTTGCAGCTGGTGGCACAGGGGTGGGGTGACGACAATCCAACTTCCAATGAGGAGAGAGAGGGTGGAGAGGAGATGGTGTTCCCCCCCCCGTGCCGGGGTTTGGCACAGTTTGCATGGGGGCGGCTGCATCCGCACCCAGTCCACATTACCAGGGGGATGGGCAAGATTTGATCTCTGTCCCGCACCCGGTCCCATGTGTGTCCAATCAGACCCAAATGGCTTGCATGGGGATGCAGCCAAAGAGTCACTCATTCAGCTAAGCCTATATCTCTGCTGCTTATAAATCACAATTTGTTTTAATAAATTTAAGCAAGGCAGGAGGGCTGGATATAAAAAGTACAAGTCAAATTCAATTTTGAAGAAATATTAACAAATTTATTTATAGTAAGGACAGTTTGACAAAAAAACACTGGTGGCCTCCTCCTTCCTGGAGATTGCTGCTGACAATCCTGAGCTTTCCACTTGGAATGGAAGAAATAATGCTCATCTTGCAAAGCCACTTGCAGGGTGCTTCCCCATTGGACCCATAACACACATTAAGTACCCATTAAGAACGGATTTCTTAAACCCCATCCGCACACAACACACATTATAGACACTTGCATCCAGATTGGCTCTAATGTGTGTTAAGTGGCCCTTAAACCGGTTTCTCAGAAGACTACTTTGAAAGTAGTCTTAATGGGTACTTAATGGGCCTTTCTGCATTTGCTGCTGAAAACGGATCTTGAAGATCTGTTTTCCAGTGGAATGTTTTAAAAAAGAATCTGACCCAAATTCGGGGTGGCGGCAGTAGGGCCGGATGGGGAAACGGATTGGGGTGGGTGCTATGTGGACGCACCAGCACACATCTCAAACCGGCCCTGCCGGTGCATGCCCAGCTGTCACAGGTGGGCGAGTCTGGCAGCTCTGACAGGTGGGCGAGTCTGGCAGCCGGTTTCCCTGGCTTCACCCTGGCAAGAGAAGGGGCAATCAGCTCTTCTCTGGTGAGGGGAAGCCGAGTCCTACCCCCACCCCTGCCAAGGGTCCCAGGCTCGCGCCCGCTGCCTTACCTCATCGCCACCGGCCCGATTCTGAGACCAGCAGGGCCGACGTCGATTGCGCATGTGCATGTCACGGACTACATTTCCCTGCAGCCCTGGGTTGCTGGGACCGGCAGGCTTCTGAACCAGTTTAAGGGGGAAAGCCAGATGTAAGACCTGATTTTTCAGGTCTTACATCTGGGTTGGATTTTGGCAGCAAAACCGGTTTAAGCAACCGGTTTTGTGCGCTGATGTACGGACGTGGTGTCCTCAAAGGGACCCTAATTCCGGTCCCTGTGCAGATGCCACATCCTAATCCTTCCGGCATCTGGCTCTAAATGCGTTTTTAGAGCCTGTGCGGAAAGGCCCAATGTGTACTTCCACAGTTAAGACACATCGATTTCGGATGTGTCCGCACTGCGAAAGTGTCCCTAAGTGGACAGATGTGTCTCTAGTGGAAATGGGGTCATCCAGCTCTCAGCCAAATGGGTCCTTAATGGGTGCTTCAATGGGTGCTTAGTGCTAGTTGAAAAACACCCATTAAGAGGATGGAAAAACACCAAGTTGTACCTGAAAAAATTGTAAGAAAACCTTGTTAGGAAGAGAAGTCCCAGAAAATGCAAGGAGAACTGTACATGCTTTAGTGCCATGGAATCCTATTTGTTTGTTTGTTTGTTTGTTTGTTTGTTTGTTTGTTTATCACACCCTACACCCAAGGGTCTCAGGGTGGGTCACAATATATAAAATGAACACATTAAAACCAATAACATAGTAAACATATAAAACTATGGCAGTGTCTGAACTGTTGGCAAAACAAGCAGAAATAAGGGAAAAGGGTACAGAATCTGCTATCACAGGTGAGTCACTGAACCAAATACTGACATTTTTAGTAACAGGATTCATTTATTGATCTCTAAAATGCACAAAATACTGAGAATGAGCTTTCAAGGGATCTATTTTGGAATTTACTACCAGAAGATGTAGTGCTTACCACTAGTTGGGAAGTTTCAACAAGTGGTTTACACCAATTCATGGAAGCCATTGCTAATCAATAGCTACTAGCATTTATGGCAGTGTCTACCAGTAAATTGGGCTCGGCCCCATTTTGGGCACTCTAGCACAGCCTTTGCAAAAGGGATAGCACTAGGACAGTGAGGGGCCTCCCCAATCCACAGGAGAGGGAAGAAGAGAGGTCTCTAGGCCTCTTATTGCCGTGGGGCAATGTCCTGTGTGGAAAGGCCTTTAGAGGCCTTAGAATAACACCAGCATTACAGAGGATAGCAAATCTGATTAAATTTACTTATACATGTTGCTATTACCTGCATCTTCCAACTGAACATTTGTAATTTTCAGTGTTGATTCTAATTTCCCATCAGCGATACCACTCATTATAAAGCGCCTGCTCCCATTCAGGACTAAATGTTCCAAAAAGTACCAGTTCACATTGCCTGAAGCTGATTTCGACTTGCATGTTATTTGGACTGTATCTCCTTCAAAAATGTTTTCAGGAAAAATTGAGATGTTTGCTCCTCCTAGCAGGAGAAAAAGAAAAGTTTTTAAAAGGCAGTGAAATGAAATCACTGAATGAAATATACGTATACAGGGTCTGGTACCCTTCAAGCCAACCTGGCTGGCCAAATGTGGAAATAGCCTACCAGGACAGGTAGGCTGCACCTGAGCTGGCTTTTCCTCCAGTCAAACTTCTCCCACCTGAGCAGAGACACAGCCAGAATCTTCGCTGTCAGAGTTTTTCACACCTAGCAAGGTTTAAATCCCCTGCACTATGGGGAAAGCTAAACTCATCCATCTAGGTTGTACGCATATTAATGAAGTAAATTTCTTACATAAAATTATTAAGGCATCTTTTCTTGACTGTCTTAATACAGATTACTCTAAGGCATTATCCTATTCTGCGCTGAACTGAGACACTGCTGAACAGAAAATCTAACCTGAATGGGTGGTTAGGTGACATGTTATCATACTCTGTTTATGAAACCAATTACTTTTCAAAATATTAAATAAATAAAGCATCAAAGATTTCCCCCAGGAAGGAGAAATTTTATTCCCAAAGGGATTCTGCACCATATAATCTTCCACAGATTCAACACCATCAAATAATTTTTATATAAGGAATTGAAAAAGCCTAGTTGCTCACTCAGGGAAAGCTGTACCAAAACAAACAGGCTACATATTTTCATTATGGAGAAAAATGGCATTTGGACCATCAAAATACTAATATAGTTTTAGCCTATTACCAGTGACTTCCTGTCTGAATGAGGAATTTACTAATCGGTAGGAAGGATCTAAGGCTTCGGACACTTTTGTGTTTGCATTTCCAACTTCTATGTTCTTTGCTGATGTTACTTCATATTGTACCACAATACTTCCAGGCCTATACAAATAAAATATTGGATGAGATTATTATTGAGGCATTACACAATTTTACAAACTGCATATTATATGAAGTTCAGTTTTTTAGTATTATGGTTGCCTACTATGATATCCATTAAAGAAACAAAATAATCAAGCCGTATGAAAGGCATTTGAAACATAATATTTGCAACAAAGAAGTTAGATCAATGGGTTATAGAGCTGCTGTATAGCGCTCATTGCCAACCTTGTCCCTGGCTAAATAACTAGTGCAGCTGAGTCTGGAAAATTTTCGTTATTATTATTTTAATTTTTTTTAAATAAACACAATTAGGATGCAGCATTTGGATGCATGACCAGGGGTGTTTTCATTCTTCCTTTCCGTTCACTAGCACCCCACACCCGATCGAATACTTACCTGATATGGTCGTGGGGCTGGTCCTCCTCTGGGCACTGCTGTTTTGGTTGCAGCGCCCTCCACGACTGCACATGTGTCAGCACCATCACCATGACGATGCTGACGCTCTGTGCACACGCAGTCATGTCTATGGTTGTCTGAGGTGCCAGCATGCTTGCGTGGCACCTCAAACAACCACAGAGGACTGGAAGAGGTATGGATGGTCACCCTGCTGAACACTCCAGGTAAGTTCCTGGTAAATGTTGGTTAATCAATAATTAGTGAACTTCTGGTGAGGCAGGGAACACTTCCTCGAAGTGCAGGTGCTCTTCACCAGAAATTCACTAATTGTTCACTAGAGGCCATAGTGCAAATAGGCCTCAGGGCAATGTTGGTTTAACTTCTGGCATCTGAATCACAAAGCAGAGTGACATGTTTGGTAACAAGGCTGCTATCATACAAATTGTTCAGATTCCTTTTGCTAACCAACAAGGATTTGCAAAACACTTATTCCAAAACCTTTTAAAAGCCACAATTCTTTCTTCATTCTTCATGAATTCTTCATATTTAGCAGAGGCTAATCCCACTTACTGGGCCTTTTAGACTGGCTCTATCACTACAGAAATCACTGAAGGGGCTGAAGATGTGGCAATTCATTATTTTGGCACATTTTTTTCTTCTTTTGCTCAGCACCCCAACTTTCAAAAGACCCATTTAAGCCAAGACTATGAGGGTGGTTCCGCATTGGCCACTTACCGCCCATTAAGCACCCATTAAGGACTGATTCATAAAACCTTGTCCACACTACAACACCCATTGGCTCACGCGAGATCATCTCCAATGGGTGTTAAGAGGCCCTTAATCCGGATTAAGGGAAGACTACGTTAGAGATTGTCTTAATGGGTACATAATGGGTACTTTTCCTGTAAAGACATATCCATTTAGGATGTGTCCACACAAGGACAAGGGTACTAAAGGGGGCCCTCCCTCTGGGCCACCCGACTGGCTCCTCTGAAGCCAAGCATGGCGAGCTGGGGCCTCCTATCTTGGGGCTCCCCCTTGCCCCAGAAGCCATGGATCATGGCTGCTCAGGCCAGGGGGGGGGCTCCACCTACATCCCCCCTACCCACCCCGGGGTGAGCGCGCGTATTCCCCTCCTTATCTGAATGCAGCCAGGCCAGTTCTGGCTGCTGGGGGCCTGGTGTGCTTTGCCGGTGTGGGCAGCACGCCTCCCTATTGGCCAGGCCCACGCCTGGCTTCAGGAGGCCCTCTGTGCATGCGCACGGGCCTGGCCAACAGGGAGGCGCGCTGCACGCATGTATCTAATAGATCCGTATTTCGGAGGGCCAGTGCGGAACCACCCTGAGTTTCATATAACTACTACAGCCTCAGCTGTGTTGTTCAATGAGCTATGGTCCCATCCAGACGAGGGATGCATAGTGCAGTTATGTCTGTGCTATGCTGAGATTCTCCCAAGTTTTTGAGGCAACCATACCATATCCCTTTTATATCTCTGTGAAATCCTGCTATAACCTATTTTGGAAAACCTGACTCAAGTCACGTTTTCCAAAATAACAGTGTTCTGAGTGGAGCTGCCATCTTTGCTGTGTCCACAGCACATAGCTGGGGACCAGAAAAGACGGCTGCACACGCACGGTGGCAATCACACACTTCCAGGTCTCTAGTGCTGTTGAAGTACCCAGATGTGTGGTCCCTGCAGCACAAACAGACAGCGCCAGCCCTGGGCTGTCCAACAGGCAAATGCTCCAGAGGGGGTTTTCTCTGGGAAACAGCACTAATCCCTTGTATGGTATTCGCCAGAGGTGGCCTATGCTTGCACTGACCTAATAGACAGACAGAGAAGTTTGAACTGATGCTATCTAAGAGGATAGTCCTTTTAGATCGAAGGATCAATGCAAAGTTTTATTTTCTCCTGTAATATTTCAAATACAATTTAAATAAAGGTAGTTTTGCCTACCTGAATCCTGTAACAGTTATTTTTCTGAAACCTGGCAAAGTTTTGTAGCCTTCGGTAAACTGAAAAAGAACAGAATGATTTATGACCTCTTTCTGATTATTAGAACTTTGTACAAAGCTGGTTAATTAAATTTGCCATCCAACAAAATGTGAATGTAGATGTTCTGCCAAAGCCAAATTGGTCTTCATATGAAAAAATCCTTATTTCCTATCATGGGGGTAGTGACATACTCCAAAATGTGAAATTGGCAAAAACAAAAAAGAACAGGCTTGGGACAGATTTCACTCCCAGTTAAACAACAACAATAACAAATTCTTTGAAAATTAACTCAGAGAAAATTAATAAAATTTTATTCATTTAACTCTGAATTTTCAGTCAAATAAGCTGAAAGGTGTCAGGAGAGACATAAATGCCTCTCAGAGAGTTCCCTCACTGGGAAGCTTAGAGGATAAATACATTCTTCATCGAAGAAGTCTTCAAACGATGGCCACAAGCACAGATCAGCCTGAGGCACCTCCTGGGCTTTTCACCCCTGCCCCTTGGAGACGGCCAAGGGAGGAATTGGATCCTCTTGCTGGTCAGGCATGTCCACATTGCTCCAATGCCACAGTCATCCTGAAGTGTGATAACCCCTCCCTGGAGTGATCCAGTTGTGGACCACTAAAAAATCTGCTCTGAAGCAGTTCAATTGTTTCTGGGGAAGTGATTTCACACTATCTCCCAGCTGCGGCACAGTGGTACGCAGCTGTCAGATCAACATGGCAACATTTGGCATCTTGCTGGATGTTGCTTCAGATACTGCTTTGGCAATCCCAATAGGCCTAAGCTGGCTGTTTGCACTACAAGCACTGCTGGCCAGGTAGGAGGCTAGTTTAGTGCTTGTAGTGCTGATGGCCACCAGTGTGCTGGATCCTCATCGGTCTAGTATAGCATTGTTATATCACACTAAGCCAGCAAGTACAAACAGGTTCTTAGTGATAAAGAGAAAAGACTAATTTTGGCCTTTCACAATGCTATTAACAGCTATTTCTAGCCGAATGGATGAATCATCGAGCAAATTCACACTTGGCCCCGTAATATACACTAGGGTAGCATCTGCACTTGCAGAAGACATTTCCAAACCACAAACACCTACTGCCTTACCAGATATTACCCTATTGTTGACTAGCAGTGGTGCATAAAATCATGCACCACATACATCCCAACCCTTAGGCCAAGCTTACCTGAAAAGTCCAGTACCGCAACAATTTGCATCACTTCTGGTTCGAGGGGTCATCTAGTGTGCTGGCACTTCAGATGACCACAAAAGTGACTGTGTGTGCGCAAAGTGTCATCGTCACTGTTCAAAATCAAGATGGTGGCAACCTGCCAGCGATTGGACATGTGCCTGGACACAGGTAAGTCTCTGGGCACGTGGGACTTAATGTTACATGTACTGGCATTCCCAAGTGTGAACATTAGGGGCTAGTATGTTCTGAATTTTCCAGTCCAGTGGACAGGAAGCCAAGCGCAGAAATGCCCATGTATATACTGTATGAAGGTTGTTCATGTCAATGTAAAGTCAATTAATTTATCTTTTAGCACGTTGTTGTGTTTCATGAAATTATCGTTAATTGCAAATAAGTATGGACAGATGGAAATAAACCAACTCAAACATACCGCTGCCTCCAAATCATTTTTGAATTTTTGATACATCTCAGAGGATGGATTCCATAGATCATCCTTAAAGGGTATGGCAAGCAAAACAGACATTTTTTTAACAAATATAGAAGAGGTATCTGCAGCAGGAAAAAGAAAATAGTATTATTGCAAGCAGCAATCACTACTGTTTTCTGGACAGCAATAAAGATTTTAAATTAAAGGGCATTTTACACTCCAAAACACTCCTTCAACCTGTGCTCAGATTTTAAAATGGAGAGCCCTTCCCCTGCAGAACCACGATAGGACACCCTGCTCCAAAGCTTCATCTAGTGCAGATGAAGCGTACTACCACTGAGCAGGGCTTCCACGTTAGCTTGCAGAAGGGAGTAACCTGGACTCCCATATTCCAGAATGCAAGTAAGTGTGGCAAGTAACCTGACGAGGAAGTTTGACTCTGTTCATTAAGCTTTATGTCTTGGGTCATGATCACACCCATACTTCAAGACATTATCTGGCTGTCTTCTCTTCGCATTGCTCACGTTTATTTCCCCTGGGATCGACCTGGGAATGGGCTGGGCTTCCTCGAGCCAGCTTCTCTGGAGTCCACTTTTACACAGGAACAGGTACATCTTGTGGGGACAGTCCATTTCTGCTTGTCCTGTGTGAGCAGGGAACAGGGTAGAGGGGCTGAACCTCAGAGCACTGGGGTGGGTGGATCCAGCCTTCCCTTCTGCCCAATGCCTGGCTATGGGTGGCACGCACATATCTATTGTATAGATATTAATTTTAATAGCAAATAAATAAAATTTATCTTTTTTTTTAAAAAAAATCACTTTTCTTCAATTGATATTCTGATTTTTAAGTGGCCTCCATGTGCACCTTGCTTGCTAAAGAACAAGAGGACATTGTGTTCCATGTCACTTAAGGAGAAACATAAAAGCCTCATCAGAGGAAAGAGAGAAGAAGAAAAAGATGCAGTTACTGCAGTTGTCCATGTTCTGTCTTCCTGGGTCTTGTTATGAAGGAAAGAAACAGACAAGAGAAACGAAAGGCAGGTACACGCAGCAGGTTGAAATTAATAACACATATCAGATCTGAAAAGACTATACTGCTCAGTTACTTTTTTCCATTAATTTCAGTGGACCTATGTACAACTTAAGTGGATGCTAACCTTCATATTCTGATTTTTACAAGATAATGAATAAAAACTCAGTGAACTATATTTTTCTTTATTTATAGCATTTGTATCTCACTTGTCATCTGGGCTATAGTCACACTTTCACTTCAAACTTTTTTCCATCCACCTTCAGGTCTGACAACTCACATCTTTTCATGTCTATCTGTTTTATTTGTGGACTTTTCATTCAGGAAAGTGCAAATGGAAGGTGTGACCATGGCCCCGAAGGTCCCAGGGCTGGTTACAGCATATGAGGAAACACAAAACATGAAAGCAGATTTATCTTGTCAGTACGTGTGCCAGCCAACGACCATCTTCTCTTACCCTCAGAATGAATTTGACAAGAGGTCCCTGGAGTTGGCAAATGCGGAATATAGGTGCAACTCTCTTGCAGGGCAACCGTCCTCTTGTGGTGGGTTGGAGTCTCTTTGCATTCCTTGGCAGGCCATCCATAACCAGATTCACAATAACAGTAATGATTAATAGTAGTGGAATTGCACACTAATGGAAAAAACATGAAAAAGATATACAGTATTGACTTTGACTTAATATCATTCATTTTATTTATTTTATTTAGCTTACCAACATCAAACTACACTTAGGCTACATCCCCACTGGGCAATTTTAAGCTGGATTTAAATCGTTAATTTATAATGCGGACTCACTCTTCTTTCAGTGTCTGGCAGGGGAGAAATCTCTGGGAGCGCTCTTCACTCCCTGTCTATTCCCACCCCTCCATCTTGTATATACCTTTCTCCTACTCCCAAGTGCCTTTAGCAGCTGCCTCCTGCTGATCTCTCCTGTTTGCTTCCTTAAGGCAGAATCCATCCCACCCACCCCATCATTTTAAAAATGGATTCCCCTCTCGCAGTAAAAATCCGGTTCAAGAGGCAAAAAGGCATCGATCAAGAAGGAAGGGTGCGAGGGAGCAGGCAGGGCAGGCTCTCACCATAGCTGTAAAATCACAGCCTGTCCGTCTGATCCTTTGTTACAGCTTCTGTTCCTTCTCCCCTCCATTCCCTCCCTTTTCAGCCAGCGGAGGATTCCTTTAGCCAATAATCAAGCCTTATCCTTGGCTGAAGGAAACTCAGGAAAAGCCCCTAAAAAGCCATGTGTGTTTCCATTTGCAAAAAAAGGGGATTATTCCTAAATCCCACGGTGAGAATTCTTTTGATTCAAATACAGATAATCTGTGTTTTGGGACATTTAATCCCCAGAAACTGCGGATTCATCTGATCCTGTGGGAATTGCCAGTTTTGAAAGCAAATTCAAAGCTCTTTAAAAGCTTAATGGGGACGCAGCCTTATAGGCTTTGTGAAGGCTGTTGGCCTTATGTATGTTGAAAAATCAGATAGTGTGAGAACTTCTTTAATACTAATTAGGGATGGCTGGATATATTATTGCCAGCAGGACAAATGAAGGAAAGCTTTTCTGCTGCAGTGTGGACTTTAAATAAAACCCATGAACTAACACTGCCACTACTGGTAAATGCCCAGAGTTTCCTGTCTCTTTTAACAATATCAAAACAAGAACTGTATATGCTTTTTAAAAGATAAGACATTTAAGGTAAGACTGCATCCCCATTGCCAGATAGTGTGGACTTCTAGTTGGCAAGGGGGCAGGTCAGGTTAGCACTCCACTTGGCATCCGTGCCACCCCAGTGTTACAAACACCGTGATAGTGTGTGGCTGAGGAAATTCTCCTCACCTCCTCCATCCGTATGCACACACAGAGAAAGAAGCGACTCATTGGGCCACTTTCCATCTGGGCTACTTATTGGAATACCCAAAGTGGCCAGCTTCCAGTGCTCTGGAAAACAGCCCAGAAAATGGTGTTTAGGGGTGGATTCACACTTACTACTTCAATCCTAAGATAGGGTAGGTCATTACATCCTGGGATGTACAACCTGATCCAAGCTGGGGTGGATTGATTTTGACTCAGGACAAGGCCTGTAATGCCCGCTAGGACCCCTCAATCCCAAAAGTTAGGTTTTTTAGTTTAAAATGCAAAGTGTGGCGAACACAGTAAGTCGAGATGCTTAAAAGTGTTGCCAAAGTGTTTTTATCATGGGTAAGTAGCCTAAGGGAGGAGCTAGTTGAGCACTCCAAGGGGAGGGGTGAAATAGAATGCTGGAGGAGTTCGGCCAATCAGGGCAAAGCTAGCCAGCCAGGCCCATATTTAAGGGGGGCCTGAGGGAACAATTTCTGTTCTCTGCCTTGGGTCGTTAATCCGGGTGGGAGGTTAACGAAGGGGAGAAACGGGGCCTTAGCTGAGGAGGCTAAGGTTAGGGTCCTGAGTCTATTAGTACATGTTTGATGCTGTTAATGAAGAAAAATTAGGGCAAGCCACCACATATTGAATTGACTGAAAGTTTATTTCAAGAAGTTTGAGAGTCTTTGAACTTAGTGTAAAAGTTAAAGACTGAACTGCTTGACAACGGAAGTAACAAAGTGTAACTTAAGAAGAAGCTGACTTTAAACTTTATCTGTATTCAATAAAAACATTTTCTTGTTGTTTAAGAAGACTCCGGTGGTATATTCCGCTGTCATAGTAACATAAAGCTAGCCTGTGCTCAAGGCATAAGGATACAGTAACTCTACTGGCTAGGCAGAGCCAGTGGGGGAGGGAGGTTAAGTGATTCTGAACTCCATCTTGTTACATTATTATTCAGCCCATAGGGTCAGAGAAGAAGCATACTTTTAAACGGAAGTTCTGACATTATATCCTTGTTTAGGATATCACAACACGCTACACAAACAAATAAATAACTATTACTGTGACACTAGAACAACAGGCCGTTAACAACTGGTGGCAGCACATTTAACATCTAACATTGGTGGCAGCAAGCAGCTTTATTATAATATATTGGGAATTTCAACTGAGGACAAACGCTGGGAATATAAGTATTATAGGTATTTGAGATATTTGAGGTTTGAGCTTTTTTCCCTGGCATTACAAGGCCATCCACAGCGGGATATTCTGTCCTGTGCCAGACCTCGCACTGGCTCTTAAACCCATGCCAGTTTCAAGGCTGGTGTTGGAGCCTCCAAATGCTCAAATGCTTGAAGTTACTAGGGGAGCACTCTGGTGGCATGCCTGTTGGAGCACTGAAAAGGGTCTCCTGAGGCAGCCCAGACCACAGAGGCATACCACTTACGAGCCTCCATGGTGTGGTATACTACCCTAGTAATCTGGTAGACCTTGATGTTAAGGCTTACTAGTAAACTCCTTCTTATCATGTGACATCCTGTGAGGAAAAGCCCTAGAAGTTCATGTGGATGCTAATGTGTTAAGCACCATGTTTAATTTCCAAGAAAGTAATGTACCACTTGAGTGGTCATTGAGGGATGTCCTTCAGGGAACTCTTAACTGAATTCTCCTTAACTAGGGGATGTGTTTCTATCCCGCCTTATACCCAAAGGTCTCAGGTCGGGTAACAACCTTTAAAACAACAAATTAAAACCAATTTTAAAACCAATAATACATATATACATATACATAAAAACATTTAAAAGATTCAGTATATTAAAATACCAAAATAACACTGTCATGGGCGGGGGGGGGGGGGAGCATAATCACATCAGCCAAAGGTCAGGGCCAAGAGCTGCCTCTTCACCACCTTTCTGAATATATACAGAGAAGGGGCATGACGCACCTCAAGGGGGAGGCTATTCCATAACCTGGGGGCCATTGCCAAGAAGGCCCTTTCCTGGGTGCCCACCTGTTTCACTACTGAGAGTGGTGGGATAACCAGGAGGGCCTCAGCTCTTGATCTTAAGACATGGGCAGGTTGGTATGAGAGAAGGGGCGAATCCCCACAGCAAGCTTATTTCGCTTGCCCTAAACCGAAATAATAGAACCGGATGCAAACGCGAATTTGCCTGTTCCCATTACTTTTAACTTAATCACGTTAGATCCGGATTCTGAGGATCGTACGTGGCGTACGTGACTCAAGGTGGGACTCAAGTGGCTACTTTTTAAAAGCCGCTCTTCGGGGCTGCCCTGCCCTCTTCCTCCTGGCAAGGACGTGCCACCCATAAGGGACCCCTTCACCGAGCCTAACTGGGTGGCTGGGTGGCTGCTGCTTCCATGGATGGAGGAAAAATGGCAGCGGGCAGCCAGCCAGCGATTCTTTCCCCTCCTTTCCCCATTGCTCAGAGCACACAGCAGCAGTGGCAACTAAAGCCCCTTTGCTTTAAACGTTCACATTCGGCTGCTTTCCTCCCTTTCCCTTTCTAAAGTCAGAACTCCAAAGAGCTAGAATTGCACAAAATTGCAACATTGTTATTCCAACCATCAAGGTGTGAAGTGGTTCTGTCGCTACAGTGTAGCGATCCCTGTTAAGCGGATTTTTACACTGAAATCACTGTCTTTGGAAGCAAGCTATTGGGAGAGGGAAACCCTAAACATGGATTCTCATCTCTTAAAATGGTACTGTCCACACAGTAAAAAATGTAAAACGTTTCAAGTGCACGATCCGGAGTGAGACCTGTTGAAATCAGAGGGATTTCCGCACTGCAACGCGTTCCAAACGGAACGCGTTCAGGCGGAAAGCTTAAGACAGCTCCCGGCGCTTTCACCTTTCACACACAGACGCGCCAGAACGCGTGTAAACGCGTTCCGGCGCGTCTGTGTGCGAATGCTCAAAGCGCCGGGAGCTGTCTTAGCCGGCAAAGGCCGGCCAGGGGCGCGGAGACAGCCGCGGAGGCAGATCGGCAATCAGCTGATTGTCAAACAGCTGATTGTCGAAGCCGCGCCGGTGTCGGAGGCGAGCCCGCAGCTGTTCGGGAGACAGAAGCAGGCGCGAATGCTTCTCCTCCCGAACGCCTGCGGGCGGCTCGTCCGCGTTCGAACGCATGTAGAGCACTTTAAAGTGCTCTACATTTCGAACGCGAGAAAGACAGCTGCGGACACGTCGGAGCGCAAGCCCCGCTCGGGCAATGCGGATGCCGTGTCCGCAGCTGTCTCCCACGCGTCCCGTTCAGCCCCGTGCGAAAACGTCTCAGGATTGAGATTCACCACGCTTTGGGTTGGTTTAACACGGGAAAAGCATGTTAAGCCAAACTGCTGTGCGGACTCCAAGGATTGAAAACATTTTGAATCCAAGATAAGGTTGCCATGAAGACATGGCCATCGTGTTCCTTTGTCATTTAGGACCTTGTAAGTCAGAGTTAACACCTTGACTTGGGCTCGGTAGTGGATTGGCAGCCAATGCAACCGTTTTAATACCGGCCTGATGTACATCTGACTAGCTATTCCAGTCAGCACTCTAGAGGCTGCATTTTGCATTAGCTGCAACTTCCGAACCATTTTCAAGGGCAGCCCCATTTGTATTATACAGTACTGCGAAGACGGGTTGAATACCTTCATGTATTAGTTTTAAGTGCTGTTTTTGCTCTGTTTTAACCTCTATTTTTAATATTTTATAAACCACTGAGTTTTTTTAAAAATTGAAAGCAGTATAAAAATGTCTTAAATAAATCTGACATTTGATATTTATTAAGAACATGCTTCTGATATGAACAAAATCCATAGCATACATTTTTGAGGTAATACTTTATCAGTGAAGTTCCCAAAACCCACCCAGCCTTTCAAGAAATTGGGGTCAAAATACACTGACCAATTCCCCATTCATAGCAGGATTTAGCAGGTCACCACAACACTATAAGATCCATCCAATATTTCATGTGTCTTCTTAAGTCAGTGCTTAACACATCACTGTGGCAGCACAAAAAGGCTTCCAACCCAGCCATCATAGAGGATAGCTAAACCCATTTCGAGGTATAGGAAGTAGGTGACTCATGTATTATCATAGGGAATTACAACACTTCATCCTTTGGAAGCATCTGTCACACTGTTCCCTCTGCAAGGTATCTCTGGTTTAGATTTTTTCTGTTCAGAAACTGCCTCTGTAGCTGAGCTGAATTAAATAATACAGAGGCAGGTGTATCAGACATCCAAACCCAAACAAGCACATCAGATATAAATAGCACAGAGGCAGGCTCACCTAGCATATCAGTGAATCATGAGGCAGATTGGGTTAGACCCTCTTTTGGAGAGCAAGCACACGAGAAGCCTGTTTTAACAGATCAAAATGGCTGTACAACAAATGTCAAGTAATCAAGCTCTACCCCACTACATATCTGGGAGGAGCTCAGGAGATATAGGCTGCATCCCCACGGCATGCCTTAATTCGATTTAACGAAACCGAAATAATTGAACCGGAACAAAACTGTCTCCACGGCTTTCAACTTGATCCGTGTCCACAGGATCCCAATGGCATCCCGCCGGCAACCTTATCTCGGATTCAATCCTCGGAGGCCCCACGGCAAGTCCTCCCTGCCCATTACCAGTTATGATGGTGCCCACCCCCTCTCTGATTGGTGCTCCCTCAGAGATCAGACCTCTCCCCCGGCTGCTGGGGATGGTTGAAAGGGGCGGGGAAAGAGGTGAAAAATGAACCAGATGTATCGAAAGGGAAATTTAACAAGAGATGTGGGGGGGGGGATGTAGCAAAAGTGTGTGATTTTATAGCTGTCATGAAAGGCTGCCTGCTCCCACTCTCCCTTCCCTTTTTGCCATTTTGTTCTGATCAGCTCTAGCGATCGTGCACTAAGCTCCGTAAAATTCTGTCTGCTTCCTCCCGCCCTCATGGCTGTGCAGCTCTCCAGCTCGTTTCCTCTGCACCACGTTTCCCTCCCCCTTTTCTTCCAGCTTTGTGCTCTTCCCTCCAAGCCCCCCACCATCACCCCCACCGAAGAAGTCTGGATCCCCCTTTCCCACCCGTGCTTCCCTCGCGCCGAGAGGCTGGGCTGGAGGGGACCTAGGGGCTTTTCCACTGCTCAGCAGCAGCAAGTAAAGTTCTGTGTGACTCCTGCTCCTCATTCCAGATCTAAGGGAGGAGGGGGGGAGAGGTATTTGGGAAATCCTCAACGAGTGGCCCCCAAGAAGGTGGCGGAGGAGAAGAGAACTGTGCTGTCTAGTCTGGTAGGCATTTTGAATATTTATGGAGAGAAAAGACACCATGAAGACTCAAGAGTAAAGCCAACTCTTGTGGTAACACCTAAGGCTGAATCCAGTTTCAGTCCACTTTAAAGGCAAGGGAAAACATCAGCAAAGTGACTAATCATTTCCTTTCCACATTATATGCCCCAAAGGTGAATTTTCTGAGATATCTAACACTGAAAGAAAGCAGCTTGTCACTTTGCTGATGTATTCTCTCACTCTGAAAGTGGACCGAAGCTGGATTAAACCTTAAGTGTGGCCACAGCCAATGTCTCTTTTTATGGGGAAAAGATGAATTTTGGAGGACGGGTAGGTAAATAGAGCAAAGAGTCTGAGAAGGGAGGAAAAAGAAGAGAAAAGGCTGCTTCCTTTCACTTTCTAAAGGTCTGAACTTGCGCAAAATTGCAACATTGTTAATCGGGTGAAGGGGCTCCCTTGCTACACTGTAGCGCTGCTGTGTGAAGGCTGCTCCAAGAAGTTCAGGCTTGCAAGAGAAGCGATCCGAAAAAAGTTTGCTTCAGATCAGGCAGGGAAACACCACCAACAACCCAATGACATGCCCAGCATACGGACAGCCACTGGATACAGTGCGATTGGGGGAGGGACACCCTGAACGCAGAATCTCATCCCTTAACATGGTACTGTCCACACAGTAAAAAACGAAACACGTATCAACGCACGATTCGGAGTGAGACCTGTTGAAATCAGGTTTGAGATTCAAAACGGTTTGGCGTGCTTTAACACGGAAAAAGCGTGTTAAGCCAAACTGCCGTCTGGCCAAGGAGAACTCAAAATGTTTTGAATTCGAGATAAGGTTGTCGTGAAGACGGGGCCATAAACAGCAAGAGCTTCACACAAAAGCAGCTGGTGGCAACCATCAATTCCTGGCATCTGCAGCTTCCTGTTTCATGTATCCGTTTCCTGGTTCCTGACCTGCATTCTGGCTCTTAACTCTGACTTCTCAATTATCCCCGTGATTGTGAGTTTTGGCTTTTGACTTTGGACAGCTGACCTTAGATCTGTAGCTGCTGCTACAATGAAGACTGGGTTTGAGACCTAATTCCAGCCATTAGCCTGCCTAAGACAGGATAGCACCTCTCCATGGCAGAACAATGCTGTTAATGCCGAAGATGTCCATGATCATGTACTGGAACAAAAATTTCACACAAAGTATACACCCAAGCAAGGTTCCCTCAAGCCAGAGGGCAAGGAAGGTTGGTTTGGGAGGGTGGGATGTTCGGCCCCTATTACATCTGTCATGATGAAGTCTAAGTGAACTCACGTTTTGGAGGGAAAATTGGATGGTTTGGGATGGAAAAGAGGGAATGAACTGAAAAAGAGCTTGCAGCAAAAGTGGGGTGACAATCAGGTGCAAAGTGGATTGGCCACCACAAGAAAGAAGATACATTGTAAATATTGTAAATAGCATAAATTAAGCCATGTACATGTATAGGTTAAGCACTCTTGACAATAATTTGTTGCATAAACTGTTTGACTATTCTGAATAAATCCTTTTTTGCTTCAAAGAAGAAGACTTGGCTTTTCTCACCCATTTAAAGGGACAAAGTGGCTGACAAAGCTTTCTATTCTTCTCCCCACAACATACATCCTGGGGCTATGAGAGCTCCAAAGAGAGCTATGACTAACCCAAGGTCACCCAGATGGCTTTGTGGGGGAGTGCGGAATGAAACCCAGTATTTCCAGATGAGAACCCGGCTCCCTAACACTGAGCCAAACCATTGAACCATTGTTGAGAGATTGTTTCTGGCAGTGACCAGAATCTGCATCACAGCTGCCCCACTTCTGCAATGGCAAACCTTGGGGGAGGGGGAGGGGGGGCACACAATGGAGCTACAATTGTTAGCTATTCCTTCTTGGCCTTGGGCTGAAATAAGCATAGATTTTATAGTAAAACTTCCCAAGAGTAAAAAGAACCTAGTTATCTGGTTCATAATGAACGTATTTTTGAAGCAAATCTACTTCACACCCTGCATGTGAATGCCATCAGTTCCAGAATGTGCAAACTTGCAAACCACTTCATAAAGCATATGTACTGGCTACATGGCATGCCTTGGAAGATCATGAGGACGAAAGTATACAGTTTGCATCACACTTCTGGAAAGTGTTTCTAAAATTTCTTGAAGTCACCCCAGAGTTGTCCTCCACTCAGAGACAGACGGCCGGACTGAGTGAGCAAAACCTCAGGTACCACATGAATTACCAAAAAGACAATTGGGTAGACCTGCTACCTTATGCTGAATTTGTATTTAAGAACATAAGGTATACTCTTTCCACGTAGTTGTTTCCATAACCAAGACCTGCAACCACTGCTCTAGCTGACCATCACAAATAATGACCCAATGCCTCTCTAGAACTAGATTACTAGAACAACAGATTACAAAAGCTTCAGAAATGGCCAAAAATACTTATAAAAGACACATGGACAAGAGAAGTGAAACAGAAAGGGTTCTCAAGGTAGGAGGCCAGCTACACCTGGCTACCAAGTTTCTGAAATACAACCAACTAGAAATTAGAGAATGAGTTCATGAGATCTTTCCCAATTCAGAGAATCATCAGTGCTATAGCTTTTGAACTCAAGCTACCCAAACATTACGGAATCCACCCAAACCTGACAGTAGACCCATCTCCCACCACTGGCACCATTAGCAGGGAACCAGAGAAGAGCTGTTTATTTCTGACAGTATCCAGTCTGATCGTCACAATCCTCTCTATATAGGTATTCACTGAGCATGAGGTGTTTATAGTTCATCATAGTCAGTTTTTAAAAATTATTTAATTTCCTTTTAGGTTTTTCTCTGAGATTACAAGATAGTTTGTGTCTGTAATAGTTTATTCATTAAATGACAGACACATTACATATGTAGAATATTTGTTTTATAGCATCACTTGGACATTCATCTTCTTTCATCTTGCTAATTTTGTACCTTTATTTTAGACATATATGTTTCTCCTTGATAAAAACGAACCTTAAGAAGATTAATAAGGCTGTTAGCAACTGATGACCACATACTCACCTGTGGTAACATTAAGACTGGAGAGGTTCACTGCTGAATCAGAGACATTCACTGAATGAGGAAAACTGAAGTTGCTTAAAAATCTTCTGAGGGCATCCAGGTTCAAGGAATCCATCAAGCTCATCTCGATAATGATGCTGTATTCTATAGGGGAAAGTAAAATGCTTAATGTAACAGCTGTGTCGGGAGAGACATGGGAGAAGTTACAAATTTCTGAGTTTTTAAAGAAGGTATTTATACTTCTATGTAAGAGACCATTTGAGATTCAAAAATAAGGAAACTGCCCATGAGAATACATTTGAGGGCTGCACTTCACTATCTATTTTGCAGCATCCACATGGACAATGGAAGGTACTTAGTGAAAGCCTGAGATGCCTTCAGATACGGGGAACTTCTCTGAGGACGCTTGTGGGCCAACAAACGCACACAGAGCATCCTTATTGCAGAGTAGGGTTCTGTGAGGGTCAGGTGCCCTCAGGCATCCATGCCACTGACATCTAAACACGTGGTGGCCTTGTGAATGACTTGCTTAGCCTACTTTGTGCATGGAGATATTTTGGATCATGCTGAAAATGACCAATTTCTGGACCCATTTCTGAAATGACTGAAATGACTGAAATGAGGGGGTGTGGTGTCTCATATCATACCTCTGGGGCAGGAACAAGCACTTCTGCCCTGGAAGAGCATGCCTCCACCACTGTGTAGATCCAGCATTTGCATAGTGGTTTTTCATTTTGTTTCCTTGAGTGGTTTATTATCACAGAACCACTTTATTTTACTCTCAGGTGAATTTCTTGAATCCCATTACTGGGGCTGAAATAATATCAGTTCCCAAGATAAATCATAGAGGCTGCTGACTGAGGATGTAGAATAAAGTAGTGATGTGCACAAACAAACAAACAAAAATACCAGTTCAGTTCTTAACTAATCTGAACAGGCATTGGGACAAACTATTTGTCCTGAAATTTAGAACCAGCCAGCTGGTTTTGTTTGGCAGTTCTGTTTCCAAATGATCTGCAAACTCCAAAAAATGTCCCCTTCTCCTCCTCCTCCTTCCCCAATCACACCCAATCAACTCACAAGGTATGTCTACAGAGTATTTACCTGAGACGTTTTCGCACGGGGGTGAACGGGACGCGTGGGAGACAGCTGCGGACACGGCATCCGCATTGCCCGAGCGCGGCTTGCGCTCCGACGTGTCCGCAGCTGTCTTTCTCGCGTTCGAAATGTAGAGCACTTTAAAGTGCTCTACATGCGTTCGAACGCGGACGAGCCGCCCGCAGGCGTTCGGGAGGAGAAGCATTCGCGCCTGCTTCTGTCTCCCGAACAGCTGCGGCCGCCTCCGACGCCGGCGCGGCTTCGACAATCAGCTGTTTGACAATCAGCTGATTGTCGATCTGCCTCCGCGGCTGTCTCCACGCCCCTGGCCGGCCTTTGCCGGCTAAGACAGCTCCCGGCGCTTTGAGCATTCGCACACAGACGCTCCGGAACGCGTTTACACGCGTTCTGGCGCGTCTGTGTGTGAAAGGGGAAAGCGCCGGGAGCTGTCTTAAGCTTCCCGTCCTACTCCCGTTCCAAATGGAACGGGAGTAATGCGAAAACGTCTCTGGTCCTCACAGTCCTACACTAGAGGTGTTTTCGCACCAAGGTGAAGATGCCTCGGAACACTTCCCCCTGAACTGGTTGAGAACACTTTCCCGTTCACATGAGGGCAGGTAAGGAATGCTTTGAGAGCAGTTCTCTTACCTGCCAGTGCGAACGGGAAAGTGTTCTCAACCAGTTCAGGGGGAAGTGTTCCGAGGCATCTTCGCCTTGGTGCGAAAACACCTCTAGTGTAGGACTGTAAGGACCAGGTAAATACTCTGTAGACATACCTTGTGAGTTGTCTGGGCATATGCCAGGCCTCAACTGGCCATCTGAGCATGTGCAGGTGCCCAGCCAATGAGAGGCCGCCCCCTTGAGCATGCTCAGAACGGCCCAGTCTAGTCTACACAGAATTGGGTCTGAAGGAGAAGGTAAACCCCATTCACACAAGTGTGCGACCCTGGGGATGGGTTGGGGGCTTTTGGCTGGCGTTCTTGCCCACCCCCGGAGCCCGATCTGGGGTTCGGGAGTGAGTAGGAACCCAGGGACAGAAGGCACCCGGCTGCTCACACTGGCTCCATAGGAGCCAATGGGAGCAGCCCGGGGGAGGGGCCAAGTTGTCACACAGGGAGAGTGCATGTGAATGCTTCCTCTCTGAGACAGGTTGGAATGTGCAGAGACGGTTTCAGTGCACTTTTTAGTGCCCTGAAACTCGAACGCATGGAGGGCACGTCGGGACGCTTGTGGGCAGCCTGGAATGAATCCCGCTGCCCAGAAGAGCGAATGCTGCGTCCCAACGTTCCCTCCATGCGTTCAAAAACCCCTTGTGCAAAAAGGCCTTAGTTTGCTGTCTCCAGCCACATGGAAAGACCAAGACAGTTGAAGTTCCTTCTTCCCCATAAAGCCTACTAGGCATTCTTAAGTGGAGGATTACAAGATCTTCCCAGAAAGCCTAGTGAGTGAACTTGCATGTGCCCACTTCCTACAAAGGCCTTAAACTAACATCACATTTGGGACCCTTGCAGGAAGCAGATGCACACACATCCCCTCACTAGGCATTCTAGAAGGTTCATCTAATCCTCAATTTCTAGTAGGCATTGTAAAAGAAGGATGCTGGCAGCCATGGTCTTTCCTAGACTGCAGTTGGCCATATCGGATCGGTGAAGAGCAATGGTACTTCATGGACCTACAGACTTGATGAGAGAGATGGGGGGACAATCAGGGAAGGAGAGTATGCTGGGGCACAATGTATACTGGTGGAATGAAACAAACATTCAGTGAATTCCTCTCCTCTTTGTTCTTTTTCAGAGCAAACTCAAACCTTTCAAGGAGTTTGGTCCAATAGGAAATTCCAAAGCTATAGGCTAGAGTGGAAAAACAAGAAACATCCTGGAAGCAGACAATAGCAAACCACACCTGTCTTGTCATGAAGCATATTACACAGACATGTCTACGTAGCTACCATAACTGAGCTCAGCTTGAAAGCATTTTTATCTCTTCCAGACTAAGGACATGTTCAGGTGTCCATAGGTGATTTCTTCAGTCCTACGGGGACCTAGTACTAGTACCCAGGCCACCCCTGTTACAAAGTCTCCAAAACTATCCTAGAAGACCATGACACACTTAATTCAAAGTAGCCCTGTCCCACAATTGTGGTGTCCTCTGCTGTCATGGAGGCCACTGTGTGCAGGTACGAGCAGCATCCAAGGTGACTGAGGTGACTGCCATATAAACCACCTCACTGGTGACTCAGCTATGTCAGCCAAGGCATCTTTAGGGGAATATCTGAATACAGCCTATGTCTGGTTAGAAGTTGACAAATCCATATAGAACCAGGAGTCAAGCAGCTCTCCCTGCCTTCTGATTATGCTCTGTTCCTTCACTGATCTGCTTGAGTGCACATTTCCCAGTAACGTGGATGAAGGTAACGTAACTGGGAAAAAGACGGTGTGAAGGGGAAAGTATGACTGCTTTGATTGCAGAGGAGAAAGTGAAAGAAAAAATTTAAAAGGATCAGCCAGCCTGGGAGAGATACATTGCTTTCCAGCTGCTAACAACAGAACTACAGGGATACATTTATCAGCAGCAAAAAACTTTTAAAAGCTCTCCGTCTTCAGCTGAAAGGGAGGGAGGGAGTGAAGATCCACAGGGTTGACCACAGGGTTTGCACTGGGGGAGGAGATTTAAAATTCCTGTTCTCGGTGCTGGGGTGATGAATGGGAGCGGCTATATTTGGATTAATTGTCAGCCAACCCTATCCGTATTAAAAATAGTCCAACTAGGACTAAAACAGGACTAAAAAAAGACAAGTGGGAAAGGGGCCTATGGTGCAAAAAATGACAACTTGTTTAAATTCCAGACTACTTTATATATCTAAGAATTACATCTGAAAAGATAAGGATCAACATACCTTGATGCTTCTGCCCGTATTGTTTGTTCTGAACATTTTCTTCTTCTGTGCCACCCTTGCTGAGAATCTGAAAAAAAAGGTTAAAATCAATCAATTGAAATCAGTAAAATGCATATAAAGTAACTGGGGAGTTCCAGAAGAACTCCAAACGTTATTCCACGATGAAGCAAAAGTTCAGAGCCCTTTCTGCACTGGGCCTTATGCCAGGTTATATCTCAGAATAAGCACCTGCCATCCACATGTTAATGCAGGCCATGGCAAGCCCTGGGCGGCATCTGCCGATGTCAGCTCTCTGGCTAACCTATGAACCAAAATGAAGTCCAGTGCAGAAAAAGCCAGAGAATCGCAGGATTAATTTAGGCTTCAATAATTCCAAATGCTGGATTGTCACAAACACTGATTAAAGCATTTTCTGGTCATAAATGATAAAATGAATGTGGATCTTTCAGGCGGTGCTTCTGGGTCATCAAGGAGCTCCAAGAGGAAAAGAAGATCTTCTTCCCTTAAGACGCCATCAGTTGTGCTCCTATCTGCTGCACGACCATTTGCAAATGTTCCCCATTGTCAAAGTACTGGAGAGGCTGCTATCCTTGTTAGCACAAAACGACAGGACAGAGTTATGCTTCAGTTGCTGCTAACAAAGCAGAGGAATTTTAGATAGTAGAAGAGATATAAATGGGAATATGCCAAAAGCTCCTTTGCATGCTTCATAAAGAATTTGAACTTTCCATATCCGTCTTACCTGGTGGCTCAGTTTGGTAGATGAAACACTTTTTTGTCACATGGAAGCCTCACAGAGGCTGGAAAAAGCTTTACTTTACTTTATTCTTTGATTTATACCCCGCCCACCCCACAAGTGGGTCTGGGTGGCTCACAACACAAAATATAAAATACAGCATACAAGATGAATGATATAAATTCAAAATACAAACAATATTTAAAACAATTTAAACAGTCATAAACCCCAGCTATCCCCCCAAAGTGGCAGGGAACAAACTGCCACACATCAAACATAAAATAGCAGCAAGGCTCCAACGCAAACAAATTCACATCCACAGGGACAGTATTACTAAAGGCAACAGAAAGAGCGAGACAGCCTGAGGCAAGTCGGAAGCTAACCAAAAGCCTGGCGGAACAACTCTGCCTTGCAAACTCTCAGAAAATTAGACAGTTCTTGGACTGCTCGAGTACTTGCAGGCAGAGAGTTCTACCAGGTAGGGGCGATGCAGGAGGATGCCCGATTGTTAGTGGCCAAAAGGCAGGCTTCACTGACACCAGGGATCTGTAACCAATTAAGGTCCACAGATGACCTTAATATTCTCCTGGGTGTATAGAGGGAAAGACCAACACCTTGAACTGGATTCAGATCTCAATTGACAACCAGTGTAGTTCCTGTAAGATAGGGTAGATGTGGGCCCCATGAGGGGTACCTGTTAATAAGTGGGCTGCTGCGTTCTGGACCAATGTCAACTCCTGGATCAGGCCCAGGGGAAGGCCAGTGTAGAGAGAGTGGCAGTAATCTAGCCTGGAGGTAACCGTCACATGGATCATGGTGGCTAGGTTGGGGCGGGAGAGGTAGGGGCCAACTGCCAAGAGTGCCTCACATAGAAGAAGGCCATCTGAGCTGACCACACAACCTGGGTCTCCATAGAAAGACTGGAGTCTAGGTGGACACCCAAGCTCTTGACAACAGGGAGAGTACACAGGGGAAAAGAGACAGCTGGAGGCCATTAGGTTCAGCCCCACAGCCCAGCCAGAGGACCTCCATCTTCGATGCACTTAATTTCAGCCTGTTACCTCTTAACCAGTTCGCATTGGCTTCCAGGCAACAGGAGAGAATACTCGGGACAGAAGCCGAGTGACTCTCCATCAGCAGGAGGAGCTGAGTGTCATCAGGGTAGTGATGGCAGATCAGTCCATGATTCTGGATTAACTGAGCCAAGGGGTGCATAAAGGTATTGAAGAGCATAGGGGAGAGCAGTGCGCCCTGGGCGACCCCACACTGAAGTGGAGACCACTGGAAGTTCTGACAGACCCCCAAATCTTGCAGACCCCAAAATCCTGTTGGTCACAGATGTCACTGTGAATGTGGCAAGAGTTGTGCCTTGCCCCTTCCAGGAAAGGCAGCCTGGAGCTGAGGAAAGTGCTTAGCTCAGCTCAACTTTTCTAGGCCTGAGGTTGCTAGGTGGAACCAGCTGCCATGTAAGAAAGGTCAGGTTGGTTCAAGTGCTATATGAAGTATTTGAAGCAGCATTATGCAACTCCCTAGGACTAAATCTTCCTTTAATTCCTTTTCCTTCTCCTAGCATGTCAGTTTTTTCTGCTCTGTTGCGGTATTTAGACACTGAGGCCATGTCTTCACGGCAACCTTATCTCAAATTCAAAACGTTTTCAATCCTTGGAGTCTGCACAGCAGTTTGGCTTAACACACTTTCTCCGTGTTAAACCACCCCAAAGCGTGGTGAATCTCAATCCTGATTTCAACAGGTCTCACTCCGGATCGTGTGCTTGAAATGTTTTACATTTTTTACTGTGGGGACCGTACAGTGTTAAGGGATGAGAATCCATGTTTAGGGTTTCCCTCCCCCAATAGCTTGCTTCCAAAGATAGTGATTTCATTGAAAAAATCCACCCTCAAAACAGCCACTATAAAAATCCAGTCCTTAAAGCTACACTGTAGCGATCTAGCTACTTCACACCTTAATAACAATGTTGCAGTTTTGCGCAATTCTAGCTCTTTGAAAGTTCTGACCTTTAAAAAAGGGAAAGGAAAGCCCTGGAGGTTCTGTTTTAAAGGCTGTGGCTGTGAAGGGGGTTTGAGTTGCTGCTGCTGCTGCTGCTGTGTGCCCTGGGAAATGGGGAGAGGAGGGGAAAGAATCGCTGGCTGCCGGTGCCTGTTTTTCATCCATCCAGGCAAGCGGCAGCCACCCACCCAGCCACCCAGCCAGGCTCCGTGAAGGGGTCTGTTATGGGTGGCACGTCCATGGCAGGAGGAAGAGGGCAGGGCAGCCCCAGAAAGCAGCTTTTAAAAAGTAGCCACTTGAGTCCCCCCTTGAGTCATGTACAATCCTCAGAATCCGGATCGAATGCGATTAAGTTAAAAGTAATGGGAACAGACAAATTTGCGTTTGCATCCGGTTCTATTGTTTTGGTTTAGGGAAAGTGAAATAAGCTTGCTGTGGGGATTCCCCCTGATACAAATATTGTAATGGGAAGAGATTGGATAATCCCTTGGCTCCATATGCATCCAACTACATTTTCCAGCAACAGGAAGGAAGGGCCTCCTTCCTTGGACACATGAATTCATATTGAATTTAGGGTGTCATGAATTCCCTATGAGCATAGTTTAATATAGAATGTCTGATTTATAAAGGATGCGGAAAGGACTACAAAAACGCTGAAAAAGGCTTCAAGCCTCTCCTCCATAAGAAGGAACAAAATCCAGATGTGTCAGCTCTTGTTAGTCACTGCCCCATTATTTTATGTTACTGCTAGCATATCTATAAGCATGCTGGGTAAGAGTGAGAGAGGAAACGGAAGATGAAAATATTTGGGATAAGGTAGAAACATCCCTTAAGATTTTATGGCACACAATTCAAGGACGTCAGGTATCTGATTGTTGTGCTACTAGATAAAAACAAGCTGGGCTGTACAGATGGGTAGAGGCAGAGAAAGACAAAATATAATAAGACAGTTTCTTGAGAACTAAACTGCTTTTGCAATTGTCAAGATTCTTTCCCATGAATATCTGAATACAGAATTATATTCTAGCACTAGAGCAGGGGTCCCCAACCACCAGTCCGTGGACTGGCACCAAGCCATAGGGTTGTTGTTTTTTGTTTGTTTGTTTTTTTTGCCTGCCTAACCTGACACGGCCCCACCCTGCCATGGAAAAGGAAACTGGTCCCTAGTGCACAAAAGGCTGGGGACTCCTGCACTAGAGGAAGCCTCTAATAGTACGATTAAGTCTGAAACTGACCACCCAACTTCTTCCATTTAAGGGGGAAGAAAATTAATTAGGAAAAAAACAAAAAACAAAGGCAACAAAGCTCAGATTTCAGTTTCATAGCCAGTATACTTTCAAGGACCATTTGTTAGGAAACACTTTGGCGAAGACATTTTATTTTTATCTATTCAGAGACATTTGGTTGACCACTATGGCAACATCCATACTTGAATGCCACATCCACAGGGGACAGTGGTTTACTCAGACTCTATGTTTCCCATGGATTGGCCTTACGGCATGGGACCAGATGTTAGTCCCAAGTGGAGCAAGAATAACAATAACAGAAAAGTCACTGGAGTCCACTTCAAGGGGATTCCATTTCAAAATGGAATCCCAAACATTTCTGGAGTAGACCAGAACACCTGCTGTGTACTGCTGGGTCAGTCTTCCAGCATATAGAGTCTTGCACCATTTCATCAGATTCCTGAAAATGGATCCAGAAATGGCCCATTTCTTGGACCTGACATTTGTTTCCAGCCTCTAAAGTTGGGCTGGGCCGCAGGCGGCCATTGCAGCCTCGATCCAGATTGGTCAATCTAAGCCAAGACTGGCTTACATGGTGTGCATAAATGACGTAAACCAAAAGGGAAGGCCTGGAGGTTGGCACAGAAAAAGATTGCACCGTGGAGGGTGTCCTCACAGAAGGTGAAGATTAATGAGATGCTTCTTTTATCAATCTTATAATGTTATCGGCAAAAAGACATTTACTTTTTCTTATAGGGGAATTTGTTTTATGCATTGACATACTGAGTTAATGTAAATCTTTTGATTAGAGGAGGGGGGTGTATGTGCTTTTCCTATATTTTAAGTGTTCTCAGCATTTGTTTTTGAAAACTGGGGGGGAAATGTGTTGGAGGTGATACTTCTGCTGGAGAAGAAAAGCAAATGAATTTTTTTTCTTTCTTAAAATTCTTTGACAACATTGCCAACTTAGCCAGTACAAATAACCACTAATTCTTATAACATTACCTGAATGTTATGAACTACTACAGTCTAAGGGACAGAGCATCCCCAACATAGTTGAAATTGCACCAAGCGTACACCAGCGGCAGACCAGGGGCCTATTCGCACTTGGCCTTTTTCTGGAGTATATCTCAGGATAGGGGTCTGTGGTCCACATGCTAATGCAGACTCTAGCAGACCTCACTTTGGGCCAGCTGAAGCCTGCACTAGCATATGGACAGCAAGTCCCTATTCCAGGATATATTCCAGAATAAAGCCAAGTGCGAATAGGCCCCTGGTAAGGTTCTGCATGCTCCCTCTGTATGTCTTCCAGATGGGAATGTGGGAGGAGCACATAACCAGCAGCACAGGCAGGATTGTATACTGAATGGCCAGGTGGCCCTGACAAGAGCGCTGTGCTGGTGTGCAGGTGTGCTGGCCCCATCCCTGGGGCTCTGCGTTGGCCACTGTAATGGCAGCCATTCACCTTAATTGCCAGCTACATTTTGAATGCTTTGTGTGTCCATAGGTGTGGACGCCTAAGCATTCTAGCACTTTGCCTCTTAGCACATGAAGGCAAAGTGCACATTTCCCCTAACACGTTTCTAATAAACAGCAAGGAACTATTGAACTGTATTGATAAGTATTGCTATTTCCTTAGTTCTTGTTTTGCAAGACAAGATTGGGCACATGGTAGGTCTGTCTTTGTCTATCATTGTCAAATATCACATGGCTTCTTCCTCCTGGAAGAAAGAATGCAGGAGAGTTGCCTAATCCAAAGCAAAATAATCTGTGGAAGCTTTGAGTCATTTAGTTTTGAGTCAAAGGGTGCATCCTGATGATCAAAATACTCCAAGGCGAACCTGAGTTCACCTCGGAGAGTCCTCATAGAAAGCCTCTAGTCCAGGCTACATGTGGGACAAATGTCAGAAATCTGTGGCAACCCCCCCCCCTTTCAAACTGCTCTTGCTCCGAATTAGGAAGGCAAGCACATATTACTTTCAGTCATGGGGACATTTCCAGGTTATTGGGGAAGGAGTTTGGCAATTGGGGTATTAGCGGGCAGGGTTTTGCTTTCCCTGCCTTGCCCGCTGCGATCGCAACTTGGGGATCTCTTAAAAAGTGATGAACTCTCATTTGCTCTGTTTCTCTCCGGGTACAAGCATGCCCACTCTTGCCTGATCGCCTGATCACAAGGCACACATGGGTAAGGGCTTGATTTAGCGCACAAGTGCCTGACAACTTCCCTGCACTCAGCTGAGCAAGATCAGCTATCAGACAGAGGTATACCCGCTGTCAAGAGGAGAAGCGCACCTCTGCTAAAATAACTGAAACACAGCCATGGCTTCAATCAATGAGCCGGGTTCCCTTCCTATTACACCCCCCGTTATCATCTCTTATCGATGCAGCGTGTGGTTTTTGGAGATGCAGAAGGTTTTGGTGGCAAATAGCCACAGACAGCTGGGAAGGGCATTTTTAACACTTACACCAGATTAGTTACCAGAAATCTGAAGTTGCTAAAAGAAAGAATCAGGAGCTGAAAGACCTGCACCAGCTCCATTGGGTGAGGAGACCAAACCCAGAAAGATGGCACCCCGAAGACTGCTGGAACTGTTAAACTGTAAAACATTCTTTATTTCAAGGCTATCTAGAGCTGAGGAGGAGAAAGCCCCTCACTTATGTTCTCTAAAACAAATTTCTCCCTTTTTGGACTTTATATTCAGCATTGGAGCTTTCTTTGGGTTGAAAGTGTTTGGTCTCACCAGGGTACCGGCACTGCACACCCGAACTTGCCACCACCTTTAGTCGGGTGTGTCTTCACAATCATCAAGGCAATGGCGCTGACGCATGCACAGTCATGGAGGGTGCTGCAGCCAAAATGGTGGTGCCCAGAAGAGAACTGGGGCCTGGATTAAATAAGGTAAGTATTCGATCGTGGAGGGAAGGAACGGCCAAGCTTTACTAGCACTCCGGGTGCAAGCACCAGTCCACATTGGTTAATCATCGATGGGAAGGGAAGTGCAAAAAGGCCCCAGGAGAAGCAGTCTGAGCAAGCATGCAAGTTACCAGCACTGTGAACAGTATTCTTTTTCCATTTAACTTATAGAAATATAAGTCTGTATCTGTGTATAAAGCTGAGCATATATGCATTTTAGGGTGAATTTTCATGGATATTGCTAGGCTGGGTATTAGTGGCAACATCCATTTAAGCATAATTCCAGTCCTATGAAGTGCAGACAGCATAATGAATGGTACAAGACCTGTATCCATCCTGTATGTATACAAGCCCTTTCCACCCATGTGCTAATTCAGGTCTAGGTAGCCAATACTTGATCATAGAATCATAGAATCATAGAATCATAGAATGGTAGAGTTGGAGGGGACCTCCTGGGTCATCGAGTCCAACCCCCTGCTCAAGGCAGGATCTCCTAAACCATCTCAGACAGATGGCCGTCCAGTCTCTGCTTGAAGACCTCCAACGAAGGGGAACCAACCACCTCCCGTGGCAGCCTGTTCCACTGGTTGATCACTCTTACTGTTAGAAATTTTTTCCTAACATCTAAACTAAATCTTTTCCCCTGCAGTGTCACCCCATTGTTTCTAGTCCTTCCTTGAGAGAGTGAGAACAGGGCTGATCCCTCTGCCTTGTGACAACCCTTGAGGTATTTGTAGACAGCTATCATGTCTCCTCTCAGTCTTCTTTTTGTTAGACTAAACATTCCTAGTTCCTTAAGCCGTTCCTCATAGGACATGGTTTGCAGACCGTTCACCATCTTGGTAGCTCTCCTTTGAACCTGCTCCAGCTTGTCAGTGTCTTTTTTAAACTGGGGTGACCAGAACTGGACACAGTACTCCAGATGAGGTCTGACCAAGGTAGAGTAGAGGGGGATAATAACTTCACGTGATCTGGACTCTATGCTTCTCCTAATACACCCCAGGATTGCGTTTGCCTTTTTTGCAGCTGCCTCGCACTGTTGACTCATGTTCAGTTGATGATCTACCAGGACACCCAAGTCTTTTTCACATGTGCTGCTGCTCAGCCGAATTCCTCCCATTGTATATGTGCTTTTTTCATTCTTCTTGCCCAGGTGCAGAACCTTGCATTTTTCTTTGTTAAATACCATTTTATTAGTTGCAGCCCATTGTTCGAGTTTCTCTAAATCTTTTTGAATCCTCTCTCTCTCTTCTCTGGTGTTTGCAATCCCCCCTAGCTTTGTGTCATCAGCAAATTTGATCAGTTTCCCTTCAACTCCCTCTTCCAGATCGTTTATAAAAACATTAAACATAACTGGGCCCAGGACAGAACCTTGTGGTACTCCACTTGACACTTCCTTCCATTTGGATGTGCAGCCATTTAAAGCCACTCTTTGAGTACGATTACTAAGCCAGTTTTGAACCCACCTTATAGTTGCCTTGTCAAACCCATATTTGATCAATTTTTCAATGAGGATCGCATGAGATACTTTGTCAAATGCTTTGCTGAAATCAAGAAATACTATGTCTACTGCATTTCCTTGATCAACCCATTCAGTGATTTTGTCATAAAATGAAATCAAGTTAGTCTGACACGACTTGTTTGATACAAACCCATGTTGACTACTGTTAATTATTGAATTCCTATCCAAATGCTGACATATGTGTTGTTTAATAATTTGTTCGAGAATCTTTCCTGGTATTGAAGTCAGGCTAACAGGCCTGTAGTTCCCTGGGTCTACCTTCTTCCCTTTTTTGAAGATAGGAACAACGTTTGCCCTTCTCCAATCGTCTGGGACTTCTCCTGTTCTCCATGACTTCTCAAAGATTACAGCAAGTGGTTCAGCAATTACCTCTGCTAATTCCTTCAGTACCCTAGGATGTAATCCATCTGGACCCGGGGACTTAAATTCGTTTAAGTTAGCTAAGCGTTCCCTTACTCTCTCAGTGTTGATTTTGTGTCTTGATTCTCCTAGTCCTTCATCAGTACAGTGAAGGACTGTTGCATGTATATTATCCCTCTTGGAAAAAACAGATGCAAAATAGGAGTTCAGAATCTCTGCCTTCTCAAGATCACTTTCGATCACTTCTCCATTCTCTCCCTGCAGACTTCCCAAAACCTCTTTGACTTTTCTTTTGCTGTTGACATATCCCCAAAACCCTTTTTTATTGTTTTTAGTCTCTCTTGCAAGCCTCAGTTCATTTTTAGCTTTAGCTTTTCTGATACTTGCCCTGCAGATTGTACTGATTTCATTATATTCCTCCTTAGATATGTATCCCTCCTTCCATTTCTTAAACATTTCTTTTTTCTTTTTTATCAAGTTTTTAAGTTCTAGGTTTATCCACCCTGGTCTCTTTAGATGTTTTCCATTCTTCCTTCTTTGAGGAATTGTTAATGATTGCGCTTCTAATATTGCATTTTTCAAAATATCCCATCCTTCTTGGACATTTCTATCCTTTAGTACATTTAACCATTTGATCCCTCCTAACCTCCTCCGGAGTCCATCAAAATCTGCCCTTCTGAAGTCCAACTTTGAAGTCTGAGTCCTCTCATGCTTTCCTTCCCTTATTATCCAGAATTCAAGGATAACATGATCGCTGCCTCCTAATGTCCCAGAAACTCTGATATCCTCCACCATTTCCTCTCTGTTGGTAAGAATTAGATCAAGGATAGCCAATCCTCTTGTTTCCTCCACCACCTTTTGGTACATGAAATTGTCAGCGAGAGAGGATAAGAACTTATTAGACTTGTGACTTTTTCCTGAGCGAGATTCCCAACAAATGTCTGGGTAGTTAAAGTCTCCCATAATCACTATGTCATGCTTTCGTGAAAGTTTAGCCATCTGGTTTAGGAAGAGGTCATCCATATCTTCTGTTTGTCCAGGGGGCCTGTAATAGACTCCTACAATGGTATCCTTTCTGTTGCTCTCTCCTTGAATTCTTACCCATACCGATTCTACTGAGCTTCCACTCTCTGAAACTTGAACCTCTGAGGAGACAATTTCTTTTTTAACATACAGCGCAACACCCCCTCCTCTTTTGTTAAGTCTGTTTCGCAGAAACAAGTTGTAGCCTTCGATGTTTGTGTTCCATTCATGTGTGTTATCCCACCAGGTTTCCGTAATACCTATGACATCATATTTATCTACCTGGGTCAGGATCTCCAGCTCCCCTTTTTTATTTCGCATGCTTTGGGCATTGGTGTAGAGGCATTTTAGTTTGTAATTGATATCTATTGCGAGCTTGCCTCCTCTGTTTTCCTTACAAAATTCATTGGTACTATTTCTGGGAGTAAGAATATCGCCTGGTTTGATTGACTGAGTATTTTTGCTTGACTTTTTGTTACCCTTCCCCTTTTGTTTTAGTTTAAAGCTCTCCTAATAACCGAAGCAAGGCGCTTCCCGAATACATTCTTTCCTGTCCCTGTAAGGTGCAACCCATCTCTTGCAAGGAGTCCGTCATATAGGTAGTTTTCTCCATGGTTCAGAAATCCAAATCCTTGCTGCCGGCACCACCGACGTAGCCACTTGTTCACCTCAAGAATCCTATCCCTTCTACTTTTATCGTGACCATCCACCGGAAGGATAGATGAAAAGACTACTTGTGCTCCCAGTTCCTTTACTTTTCTGCCAAGATCTTCAAAGTCTCTGTAGATGTTTTCAAAGTGCTTTTTTGCCGTATCATTTGTGCCTACATGTATGAGTAATAATGGGTAGTAGTCTGTAGGTCTGAATAGCCTCGATATGCTATCAGTTACATCTTTGATTCGGGCCCCTGGGAGACAGCACACCTCTCGTGAGTTACTGTCAGGTCTGCAGATAGTTGCCTCTGTTCTTCTTAAAAGTGAATCTCCCAGGACCACTACTCTCCTCTTTTTCTTTGCAGTACCATTTCTTCCTCTCCATTCCAGAGGTTTCTCAGTGCCTATTGGAGTAATATTTGTGGACCTTGTCATTGACTCTTCAGATGTGTTGTTCTTCTGACTGAGTATCTGGAACTGGTTGTTTAATTGCAAGGGTGCCGAATGTCTCCTGTTCTTCCTGCTCCTTTGGGTCACATGCTTCCATAACTCAGTTTCTGCAACTACAGAAGGATATTCTTCTATCCCTTCATTTTGAAGTGTTTCCTCCATGCTGTCGAGGAAGTTCTCTTCTTCTCTAATCTGCTTCAGTGTTTTGACTCTCTCTTCTAGACTTTTAACTCTTTCCTCCAGGAGAGCCACAAGCTTGCATTTGTGGCAGGTAAAATGTGGCATCTGTTGTGGTAGGGTCATAAACATGCCGCATACACATAAGGCATAACACATAAGGGAGGGTGGCCAGGAGGTGATTTCTTCGCATCATTCTGATTGTAGGGGCTAGCCCTTCCATGCATCCTGAAGGAAAAGGTATGTTCTCAGAGGCACCCTGGAAACAGTATACGAGGCAATGACAGCTACTCACAGGTGAAAAGAAGAATGAAGCAGAAGCCTTGCTAAAAGTCAGAAGGGCACAGAGCATTGCTGTCCTCCACAGTAGCATCCTCCCACTATTCTTGGCCTGCAGAATCTACAAGGAGAGCAAAATATGACAGTTCATTTAAAATAAAATAAGCATGTTTGTCCCAAAACTTCAGCCCAGAGTAGCCATGCATCAAGTTTTTAATTGAACAGAGAACATTCTGTATACAATGTTGTTGTAATACTAGGGAAAATCTCTAGGATTATCTCCACATCCCTATTTTAAAAACTGCCAGCATATTGTTTTCATTCAACTGTCAAGCACTCCGTTTTCATGTGTACAGCCCTCTAAAGCAGCATATATATTTCCAGTAGATATAATGTCTGATAAGGGCTGTAGCTTGGTTGTCGTAATTTTTTTAAAAATACTTTTTACTAATTAAAAAATGAAAAACATAACAATAAATAGTAAACAGGAACAGGATAAAATTACAAAACTGATAACAAATGAATTACAACCAACTTTTGCTTATATATAAAGACAATAGTAACACAATAATAAGATTTAATACAACTGTAAGAAATTATAGCAACCATTTAACAAGCTGTCTCAGTAACAAGTACCAAGAACATAATGATTATAAAGAGGAATATTATTTCAATAGGTGTTGAAGGTAAGATTTACATTGAGGGTCTCCAGGAAATAAGTGGCCATAGGAGTCCAGGAAGGGGGTCCAGATTTCAATGAACGATTCCTTTGGCTCCACACCCTCATGTGATTGCCAGTAGGTGAGTAATTAATTCCATCAGGAACAGCTCCCAAACCTCCCAGAGCCAACATTGCACAGTCACAATTGAGGAATTTTTCCAACCCAGAGAGTTTGTTTTGCAGCAAGAAGAAGAAAGTTCAATAACTGCTTGTGTTTGATTGCTTTGCTAGAATCATTGTACAAAGGAGGAATATCAAATCTGGTAAAAGTTGGACGGATTAATTCAGGATATTATGAATGATCTTATTCACTTCAGTCCAAACTGAACTAACACCTTTACAACTCCACCACATATGTAATAATGCCCGCACAGCCAGTCATGCCAACATAAAGCAGGAATTTGAGGGATTATTTATTTATTTATTTATTTTATTTATTTATATTTATATTTATATCCCGCCCCGTACCGAGGGTCTCTGGGCGGCTTGCAACATTTAAGAACAAGCACATTAAAATTGTAACACACTATAACAAAACCAACGTAAGGTTTAAAATCCAACATGATAATAAGAATAAGAATAAAAACAATATAAAAACAGTTTAAAACAGTAGTCTTTGGAAGGAGGGAAGAATAAAGAGCATTAGCCAAAGGCCTGAGTGAAGAGGTGCATCTTTACCGCCTTCCTGAAGAGAAGGGGCCTGACGCACCTCCAAGGGGAGACCATTCCACAGCCTGGGGGCCACCACTGAGAAGGCCCCCTCCCGGGTCCCCACCCGTCTAACCGCTGAAGGCGGTGGGATAACCAGGAGGACCTCTCCTGCAGATCTTAAGGCACGGACAGGTCGATATGGGAGAAGGCGCTCCTTTAGGATATCTGGGGCCCAAGTCATTTAGGGCCTTATAAGTCAGAGTTAGCACCTTGAATTGGGCTCGGTAGTAAATTGGCCGCCAGTGCAGTTCTTTTAGAACCGGCGTGATATGCGTCCGGTTAGCTGTCCCGGTCAGCACTCGGGCAGCTGCATTTTGCACTAACTGCAACTTCCAAACCGTCTTCAAGGGAAGCCCCATGTAGAGCGCGTTACAATAGTCCAACCTGGAGGTTACCAGAGCGTGGATAACTGTGGCCAGGTTATCTCTGTCCAAAAAAGGTTTCAGTTGACGCACCAACCGTAGTTGGGAGTAGGCACTCCTGGCCACGGCCTCCACCTGAGCTTCAAGTGTTAGCGCAGAGTCCAAGAGTACCCCCAAATTTCGCACCTGTCCCTTCCCGGATATTGTAACCCCATCAAGGACAGGGTATCTCCCAACTACTTGGACCCGAGAGCCTGTAACACACAGCACCTCTGTCTTGTCTGGATTCAGTTTCAATTTATTGGCCCTCATCCAGCCCATTACCGCCTCCAGGCACCTGTCAAGCACTTCTACCACCTCTCCTGATTCAGATGGTACAGAGAGATAGAGCTGGGTATCATCTGCATATTGATGACACCTCACTCCAAAACTCCTGATGATCTCTCCCAGCGGCTTCATGTAGATATTAAATAACATGGGAGATAAGATTGACCCCTGGGGAACCCCACAAGTGAGTTCCCAGGGTGTCGACTCAGTCTCTTCCATCACCACTATCTGAGATCGACTCTGGAGATAGGAGCGGAACCAATGCCAAGCACTACCTCCAACTCCTAAACTCCGTAGCCTCTCCAGGAAGATACCGTGGTCAGTGGTATCAAAAGCTGCTGAGAGGTCCAGAAGAACCAGCAGGGTAGCATTCCCTCTGTCTTTCTCCCAGAGGAGATCATCAACCAGGGCGACCAAGGTGGTTTCCGTGCCATGACCGGGCCTGAAGCCAGATTGAAATGGGTCTAGATAATCAGCTTCTTCCAAGCATGCCTGCAGCTGAACAGCGACAACCCTCTCTAGAACCTTGCCTAGAAAAGGTATGTTGGCCACCGGGCGATAGTTGTTTAAATCTTCTGGATCCAGGGAGGCCTTCTTCAGGAGGGGGTGCACCACAGCCTGTTTAAGGGCCAATGGAACCACCCCCTCCCTCAGAGAGGCATTTACCACTTCCTGGACCCACCCGGTCATACCTTACCAGCTAGCTTTAATCAGCCAGGAAGGGCAGGGATCCAGAGAGCATGTTGTCGGCCGCACCCCTGCAAGCAGCTTGTCCACGTCCTCAGGCCACAGCAATTGAAACTGATCCAAAAAAATTGGACCAAACAGTGCTCCGGACGCCTCCCCTGGACATTAGTGACATCCAATTGTGACATCTAATCCCCTAGGAATCTGAGCAACTTTGTCCTCAAAGTGCTTTGCAAAACTGTCACAGCAGATATTAGATGGCTGAGGCTCACATTTCATCATGCCAGGTTTTATAAGGCCATTTACTACTCTAAAGAGCTCTGCTGGACAGCTACTCGAGGATGCGAAGGCGGTGGAGAAAAAACTACTTTTCGCCACCGTCACTGCCACGTTTGGTCAGATTCACAGCCAGATTTACGCTACCTGCACTCTAGCCGTCGACCTTCCTGTTTCATGGCCCGGAGCTCCATGGAGTACCAAGGAGCTTTCTGGGCTCTACAAGCAGGCCGAGGGCACTTGGGAGCGATTGTGTCGATAGCCCTGTTCATTTCCTGATTCCATAGAGAGGTCAGGGCTTCGACGGGAGCACCAGACATGCCAACTGGAAAATCCCCCAGGGCGTTCAGGAATCGTTGAGATTCCATAAGTCTCCGGGGGCGGACCATCCCAATACCTCCTCTGTCCCCACAGAGGGGGATTGCTGTTGTGAGTCCAAACCTCACCAGCGAGTGATCCGTCCATGACAATGGGCTGACAGTCAGCCCTCCTATCAACGGATAATCATCAATTCGCGCTGAGGCAAAAACCAAGTCAAGGGTGTGGCCTGCTGTATGAGTCGGTCCAGATACCAACTGAGACAGCCCCATGGTTGTCATGGAGGCCATAAAGAACTGAGCTGGTCCACTGAGTGTGGCCCCGGCGTGGACGTTGAAGTTCCCCAACACCACCATTGCGGGGGCTTCCAACACCACGTCCGAGACCACCTCAGCCAGCTCAGATAGGGAGGATGCTGGGCAGTGGGGTGTGCGGTACACCAGCAGCATCCCTATTCTGTCTCTCTGGCCCAACAGCAAAAACAGGCCCTCAACCCCGTTAACAGCGCAAATTGGTTGCCTGGTGAGGGAGATGGAAGTCGGATGGACCACAGCGACACCCCCTCCCCTCCCTCCTACTCTAGAACAGTGTTGCACTGAGTAACCTGGAGGACAAAGCTGGGTGAGGCCAGGCCCGCCCAGTTCATCCATCCAGGTCTCAGTTATGCATGCCAGGTCGGCCCTTTCCTCAAGAATTAAATCATGGATAATTGATGTTTTATTCCGGACCGACCTGGCATTTAAAAGCAACACCGCTAGAGTAGTGGGTTTTTGGTTGGCAGGCCTCCCCAGATTCTGCTGGCTGGAAGGCGGAACAGAAGGGGTGACAGCTTCAAGGTATCTAACACCCCTTCTCCTTTTCTGTCTCTTCCGTCTTCCAGCACCGTATCTCCCCCTGCCCGCCAAAACAGGAATGGTGGTCTCCAGTTCGCCTCCCCTTACTTGGCCCTGGCATATAGTCCCTCCCACCTACAAAGACAACCACCCACCACAAACACACCCACTAGCCCAAAAGCTAATGTAAAACCACCACCCTCACACACACATACACACACAGATACACACACACACACACCAAAAAGTTAAAACAGTATTAAACAATGAGGGAAGATTTTAAACCAATAATATCTAAAATTATACACACACACTCATGCAGACACTCATTAGGAGGGGGGAAATCCCCACCAAGCAGAGCACGCTTCTTGTCCCCTGTACTCCTAAATGGGTTGCAGGGGAAGATGGGCTTGAAGACAGGAGCCCAGGTAGAGTTGGCGTCCTTCCTTCTCCTCCACTCTTATGAGTTGCTGGAGGGAGGGGGCTTGCAGGCAGTAGCTCAGGTGGAATTGGCGTCCTTCTTCCTCCCGTCCTTCCACTCTTAAGTTGCTGGAGGGAGGGGGCTTGTAGGCAGGTGGAATTGCTGTCCTTCCTTCTCCTCCACTCTTTTAAGTTGCTGGAGGGAGGGGGACTTTCAAGCAGGAGCTCACGTGGAATTGGCATCCTTCTTCCTCCCGTCCTTCCACTCTTAAGTTGCTGGAGGGAGGGGGCTTGTAGGCAGGTGGAATTGCTGTCCTTCCTTTTAAGTTGCTGGAGGGAGGGGGACTTGCAAGCAGGAGCTCACGTGGAATTGGCATTAAGGTTGTCGTAAGTGTTTAAAAAAGATATTTCACAGCAGCAACTGATTTTTCAGCACAATATATTCTGTGCTGAAACTCCCAAGGGTATTCAAATGGGAAAGAAGGCAAAGTATAGATAACTGACCCCACTCTGTCCTCATTCCCACCTCCTTTTCCCATAGGTACAGTCACTCCCACTCTCAGAGAGAGAGAGAGGAGAGGCCCATGATGCCATGAAGAAACAGGCTGGCAGGAGTGAGGATGTCTGGGTCTGTGTTATAGCCACAAATATATCTGGTTGCTCCATTGCTGTGCTGATAGAAGAAGAGGAGGAGTGGGAGGAGTTGGTTTTTATACTTGGCTTTTCTCACCCATTTAAGCCTGAGCAGCAGGGTAATTTGCATAGAGCCCCAGTGCATTCTGGGAGGAAAGCAGAGCATCACTGCAAGCAGGAAGGAAGCAGGGAGGAGTCTCACTCCAAGCTACTGGGGTGGTGGTGGAGACTGAAGCCTGAGCTGCAGGGTAATTTGCATAGAGCCCCAGTGTGTTCTGGCTGGAAGGCAGAGAGTCACTGTGGGCAGGAAAAAAGCAGGGAGAAGCCTCACTCCAAGCTACCAAATGAGTATACATATTTTAATTTTCTAGAAATTTTATATCAAATTTGGAAGTATTTTCTTCAGTTTAGCTGTTTATCTTAAAGTATTGACTAAACACACAAGACAATGGAACAGGAGAAGAGCTTTATTGTCAGCTGCAATGGATGTAGCGTATTTATTTCATTATTGGAAGAGAAACTGCACTACACCTGCCACAAGTGCAAGCTCGTCCTACAAGAAAAGAGTATCTACATTGCAACTTATTAGAGAAAATGAGGACTTTCTCAATAAAACAGAAACTCTTTGATGGGATTTTAGTGTAGAAAACAGTAAACCTTCAGAACCCGAGGAATGAAAGCACATTACACGAAGAAGTAGAAGGCAGAAGGCAGCACCTGTAGAATTGAAGAACCGATACATGGCTCTCACCCAGGAGAACAAGGAGGAGCAGCAAGATTTGACAACTCTTTCCAGAGAAAAGAGTTTAGCAAGTCCTCAGGAACCTCTTGAGCAGAAAAACTGAAGGATTCCTGTGAAGAAGAATAGGAGAGTAGTAGTTGTGGGGGACTCCTTCCTGAGAGGAACAGAAGCAGCTGTGTATAGATCTGATAAAACCTCATGAGAAGTCTGTAGTCTTCCTAGAGCGTGAATAAAAGATGTGACTGACAGGTTGTCAGGACTCTTCAAAACTACAGACTACTACCCACTCATCCTATTACATGTAGGGACAAATGACACCACATGAAGAAACTTTGCAGCAATCTGCAAGGATTTTGAAGACACAGAACAAGAAGATGAAACAGAATTGTAGACGTGAACAACTGGCTATGTCAGTGGTGCTAGTGAGAAGGGTTTGGATTTCTAGATCATGGAGTGAAGTACTTACATGATGGACTTCTTGCAAGAGATGGGCTGCATTTTACTAAAAGAGGAAAACGCATATATGGGAGTAATCTTGCTGCATTCATCAAGAAAGCTTTAAACTAGAGCAAAAAGAGGAGGGATGTAAAAGTCCAGACAAAAACATAGAGCTAATGAATACAGATGAGGATCTGGCTATCAAAAGTAAATGGAAAGAAGAAAGACAAAAACCAAAGAAAGAAATTAGAGGAGCCAAGCCTGTAAGAAACATCTGCCAAAACCTAAAATGCTTCTATACCAATGCACAGAGCATGGGAAACAAGCAAGGAGAACTTGAAATACTAACACAGGAAAAGAAAAATGATATCATTGGCATCACTGAAACATGGTGGGATGATACACATGATTGGAATACTAAGCTCAATGCCTACAATTTATGTAAAAGAAATAGGCTTAACAAAAGGGGAGGAGGTGTTGCTTTGTATGTAAGGAAAGCATTTACCTCCATAGAAATTCATCTTTCAGATAATAGTAGTCTTGTAGAAACTGTTTGGGTAAGAATACAGGGAGAGAGCAATAAAAAGGATACTATTATAGGTATTTACTATAGGCCCCCTGGACAAACAGAAGATATGGATGAACTCTTTCTACATCAGATGGCCAAGCTGTCTGGAAATCATGACATAGTGATTATGGGAGATTTTAACTATCCAGACATTTGTTGGAAATCTCTTTCAGGCAAAAGTCACAGAGCCAATAAATTCTTATACTCTCTTGCAGATAATTTCATCTGCCAAAGGAATGAGGGAAATACAAGGGAACACTTTCCCGTTCGCACTGGCAGGTAAGGGAACTGTTCTCAAAGTGTTCCTTACCTGCCCTCGTGTGTACGGGAAAGTGTTCTCAACCCATTTGGGGGGAAGCGTTCCGAGGCATCTTTGCCTTGGGGCAAAAACGCCACATAATGCCACATGGCAACCACATGGAATGGAAAGAATTCAGGATCCTGGTGGTGCTGAGCGTGTACTACAAGCCTATGGAAACAGGAGAATTGTTGCTCCTTTTACCCTCAGGGCTTGAGAATTGGAGGGCTGAAGAAAAGGAAGCCACGGGAAAAGCTGTGCAGCTTTTGTGGTTACTACATCAGATATATCTGATTCACTGGCAAAGAGGGTCTACGATTTGGAAAAAAAAGCCAATCACTAAACCCTGTCTTCATTCTACCCTCGTAAAGACAATCCTTGTGTGTTTAAGGGTTGGCACCAGACGCTTCAGACATGTTTTATATGTTTGGTAGCACGTCTCACTTCTTGTGTAAATCCAAAATGATCTTAGCAAGAGTCAGGAGTAACAAACTGGAATTCTTTATTTAAAAATATCAGAGTAAGAATCTAAGTTTTCTTAGTTCACTCTAAGGTCAAAAGTTTTCCTTTCATTCATAACAATAATGTGACAGTCGTTCTTTAAATATAAATTTCACTTCCTTTACTGAACACTAATATTGAGGTTTCTCTTTATCACTGTTTACTCTTGACTCTCTCTGGGTGCGTCTTCATGGCATAGTTATCTCGAATTCAAAACATTTTGAGTTCGCGCAGTTCAGACGGCACTTCGGATTAACACGGTATTTCCGTGTTAAAGGACGTTATCCCGATTAGAAATAAATCCTGATCTCAACAGGTCTCACTCCGGATCGTGCGTCGATACGTGTTTCCTTTTTAACTGTGTGGACAGTATCGTTCCGGGATGAGATTCAGTGTTAAGGCTGTCCCGCCCCCCCAATCGCACTGTAACCAATGGCTGAACGTATTAGAAGCACGTCATGTTTAGGGTTTCCCTCATTGAAAAAATCCACCCTCAAACACCCACTATAAACCTCCAGTCCTTAAAGCTGAAACACTGTATCAATCTAAGCACTTCACACCTTAAAAACAATGTTGCAATTTTGCGCAATTTCAGACCTTTGAAGGTTCGGAACAGTCGCTTTCAGCCCCCTTAAGGGTGAGAAGGCTTGTCAGCCACTTAGTCCCTTGAAGGGTGAAAACAGAATGCCAACCGCTTTGAGCCCCCTCTAGGCTACTTTGCCTCTGCCTGTGGTCACACCTAAGGTTTAATCCAGTTTCAGTTCACTTTCAGAGTGAGAGAATACACCAGCAAACTGACAAGCTGGTTTTCTTTCAGGGTTAATAACTCAGAAAATCCACCTTTAGACTAGATAATGTGGAAAGAAAACTACTGGTCACTTTGCTGATGTGTTCTCTCACTCTGAAGGTGGAGTGAAGCTAGATTAAACCTTAGGTGTGACCACAAGCCAAGGTTTTAATCCAGCTTCGGTCCCTGTGAGGTGGGGGGGCGGAGTTCCTTCCCGGCCACGGGGGGAAGAGCAAGCGAGGAGCCCCCTTCGCCCTCTTATCCACCCCTTGGCTCTCCTCCTCTGCGGGGCAAAGTGGCGGCAAAGCGGGGGAAAAGTGGCGGCAGAGCCCCAGGGAGAAGCCGCTAGCGCCGCAGCGCCGCAGCGCCTGGATGAATGGATGGATGGATGGATGGATGGATGGATGGATGGATGGATGGATGGATGGATGGATGGATGGATGGATGGATGCCACCGCTGCCGCCTCCGCCGCCGGCTGCTCTTCCCTCGGCGCGAGGCTGGAAGGAAGGAAGGAAGGAAGGAAGGAAGGAAGGAAGGAAGGAAGGAAGGAAGGAAGGAAGGATGCACTTGCTGAAGTTCCATGCTTTGCACAACTGTTAAAAAAAGATAGGAACCTTGACTTGGATTTCTATACCTCTTTATAATAATGCTACCCCATACCAAACCTCCCAGAAGGAGAAGGAATTGGCATTTCTCACCCATTTAAGGTGACTCAAAGAGGCTGACAAAGCTTCCATTCTTCACCCCACAACAGATGCCCTGTAAGAGCTGTGACTAGCCCAAGGCCACTGAGCTGGCTTCACGGAGGAGGAGGAAGAAGAGTTGGCTTTTTTACCCCACTTTTCTCACCCATTTAAGGAGGCTCAAAGCTGCTGACAAACCTTCTCCTCCCCACACCCTGTGAGAGCTCAGAAGAGAGCCATGACTAACAACACTTCTGCTTGACTAAATGGCCAAGCACCAGAGCATGAGAGTGTTTTAAAGATCTCATGTGGGCAGCATTTTCATACAGTTAAAAAAAGAAGTGTCTTTTTTTGCCTTCTGCCCCAGATTGGGCATCCTTTGTTTGGGGGTGGCAGTGCCATGCAAGCCCAGGAGGAGTGGGTGGTGATGCAATGGGAGGCAAGGGGCAACCTGCTTCAGGATGGGAAGTGGAATCTAATCTGGAATTCCCAGATAAGATTCCAGTTGCCAGGATATTAGGGCAAAGCGGACCATGGATAGGTGACCACTAGGAAATCCAATAGGGCAGGATCAATCATGTCCCAAAATCCTGCACCGCACTACCAGGCCTGGCCATGGGTCAATAAAGTTCTGTGCATGGGGAAAGTTCTGATCTCTGTTACTTTCAGAATGAGAGAATATGTGGTCACACCTAAGGTTTAATCCACTTTCAGTCCACTTTCAGAGTGAGAGAATATATCAGCAAAGTGGCAAGCTGTTTTCTTTTAGGGTAAAATTCACCTCTGGGAGAGATAATGTGGAAAGAAAATTACTGGTCACTTTGCTCATGTTTTCTCGCTCTGAGGGTGGACTAAAGAAACAGCTTTTTCCTCCCCACGTTCAGGCAAAGTTATGGCTTTAATATGTTTAATATGAACACATTAAAACCAATGTGTTGTGACCCGCACTGAGAGCCTTGTGTATAGAGTGGGATAAAAATATGAATGAATGACACCCCACCACATCCACCCTATGCCTCTTTAATGTTTAAAGCCCCGGTCCTTTGATACAGAGCTGTATTGAAATTGCGGAAATTTGCAACATTGATAATCAGGAGTGTACCATATACACCGGCTTCGGGAGGGCGGGAGACGTGAGATGCTCATGCAATGTCTCCCACCCCCCAGATACCCCCCCTTCCTCTCTCTCTTTGGGAAACGGGGGGCTTCTTAGGAACCCCTCCCTCTCTCCTCTCTCTTTTTGGGAAAGGGGGGCTTCTCAGATACCCCTCCTTCCTTCCTCCCTCTCTCTTTTTGGGAAAGGGGGGCTTCTCTCACTTTAGAATCCCGTCTGTGCAAGGACGACACCCCCCCTTTGCTAGTCCCCCCCAAGACTCTTTTCCTTGGTGCCTTAGCAATGCCTCCCTTCCCCTCCCCACCCCCACCCAGCTGCTGCTGCCCCCTCTCCCCCCATCCTCATCTTCCTCATGCCGCAGCGCCTGGATGAATGGATGGATGGATGGATGGATGGATGGATGGGTGGATGGATGGATGGATGCTGCTGCTGCTGCTGGGAAGGGGGAGGGTGGATTGGGCAGGGAATTCCCGGCGGAGCATGACGCAAAGAGAAGGGAGGGTGGGATCCTGGCAGGGAAAACCAATCACAGGAGAGAGTGTGGGCAATGGGCAGGAGGACAATGCTGCCGTGTGGACTCCGAGTATTGATCCCACGTTAAGGCTGCCATCGGAACCGGATCAACTTGCAAGTCGTCTGGACAGCTTTGTTCCGTTTCTTTTATTTCGAATTCTTTAAACTGAAATAACACATGCCATGAAGACGCGCCCCCAATGTTACCACAACTACCAAAACTCAACAGTCAAAACAGTTCCCCTCAAAAAGCCCCCCCTCTGGGACCCCCCCTCACCAGCTTTCTCTACGCTGGGATTGGCTACTTAGCATTCCATACTGTTGCTTAGCAGCCAGGCACCTCTACCGCATATTCAGGAGGCCAGATGCTTTGTGATCCTAATGATACGCACCAGTGATCTATTCTATTTTCAGATTTGGGCTTATTGACACCTTCAGGAATCTTAATATCCAGGAAAGACACTTCACATTCTTTTCAGCAAGACACACATATATTTTATTTGCCACAAAAAGTATCACTTCGAAAGCTCAGTGTTGCTCCATCATTCCACTGGTTTTTTAGACCATGCACCTGTTTCAGGGACGTAGATATCCCATAGAAGATGGCAATTAAATTGCTTATTACGACTACTCAGAGACCAGAGCAAGAGATTCAGATTTATCTTCAGACCAACCCTCAGATTGACGCAGGTCCCATTGTTCACTGGGAGGCCTTAAAGTATGTATTTTCAGGAGATGCACTTCAGAGACTAGAGACGTTTTCGCACGGGGCTGAACGGTATGCGTGGGAGACAGCTGCGGACACGGCATACGCATTGCCCGAGCGGGGCTTGCGCTCCGACGTGTCCGCAGCTGTCTTTCTCGCGTTCGAAATGTAGAGCACTTTAAAGTGCTCTACATGCATTCGAACGCGGACGAGCCGCCCGCAGGCGTTCGGGAGGAGAAGCATTCGCGCCTGCTTCTGTCTCCCTAACAGCTGCGGGCTCGCCTCCGACGCCGGCGCGGCTTCGACAATCAGCTGTTTGACAATCAGCTGATTGCCGATCTGCCTCCGCGGCTGTCTCCGCGCCCCTGGCCGGCCTTTGCCGGCTAAGACAGCTCCCGGCGCTTTGAGCATTCGCACACAGACGCGCCGGAACGCGTTTACACGCGTTCTGGCGCGTCTGTGTGTGAAAGGTGAAAGCGCCGGGAGCTGTCTTAATCTTCCCGTCCTACTCCCGTTCCAAATGGAACGGGAGTAATGCGAAAACGTCTTAGTTGGCAAAAATGGAGGCAAGACCGGGCAGACTTACTGGTGAGCATAAACGCCTTAGAAGAAGTACACAATTTGGACAAAAGACAATATTGAAACAATTGTTTAAAAAAAGAGGGATGAACTAAAGACATTGGAAATCAATGAGGAACTTAAAAGTATCTTCTACTTTGTTAGCAGATGTCCTGACATGTGTCTTGGGGGAATATAGTTCGCCAGGACATCCCTTGGAAGATCAGTGCGCACAAGATTTAAAAAAACGCTAGAGCAGTTTTGGTGCTTGTGATATAAGGCACCAGGGAGAGAGAGACCTCAGAGTCAGTTTTCCTCAATAGGAAAATGGTTTTATTAATCAGAATTAAAAAGAATCAAATAAATGGCAAAAATGAAGAGGCACTGTGTAGGGTGCTTCACAGAGGCCAGGACATAGGCAAAAATAGATTCCCAGTGGGGCAGCACCATGCTTTAACCACACAAGGGGCAGTAGCTTAGTATAGGAAAAAATCAATTTAAAAAGCACACCTTTTGAAAATCTAGAGGAGAAAAAGGAAGAAAAAAGCCTATTCTAGACACACCCTGTGCTATGTAGTGCAACTGGTTTCTCACCCATGAAGATTTCTTCAGAGCAGGATCAGAAAGCAAAGGAGCTGGAGGTCATGCAATAGTGTGGTGAGAAGAAGGTGGTGATGGGAAAGAGCCCGTAGCATTCTGGATACCATTTTTATGTTCTTCTACTCTGCTGGGCAAGAAGACTCCGCCAACCAGTTTGGTCTAGTGGTTAGGGAAAAGGACTCTCTTCTGGAAATACTGGGTTTGATTCCACACTCCTTCACAAAGCCAGCTGGGTGACCCTGGGCTAGTCAGAGCTCTGTTTCTGAGCTCTCACAGCCCTACCTACCTCACAGGGTCTCTGGGGGGCGGGGGGCGGGAGAAGAATGGAAGGTTTGTCAGCTGCTTTGAGTCCCCTTAAACAGATGAGAAAAACGAGGTAGAAAAGCCAACTCTTCTCTTCTTCAAGTCCAACTCAGGGGAGGGAGCAAAGAAATGAATGAGGCTTTAGGGAGGCAACTTTGAAGGTTTCATTCAGATGAACGGAGGAAGGAGGGTACAAAGAGAGCAGATGGAAGATTCTGTCTACAGCATCAAAGTTGTGAAGGTTGTGCATGAATGTTTTTTTTGACATTCTATTTGAGTTGAATTGAATACTCAAAAATTTGATTTGAATTTAACAAGATTCTATTCGTTTTTGTCAAATTTGAATCTATTTGTTCAAATTTTTTATTCAAATCTGCACATATGGATATTGACAACATTCTTATGTGCCCATACGCATCTTCCCAACATCCGTATGCATCTGTACATGTCTGTATGCATCCCGCAGTTATCCCGTATGCAACCCATTTTTCATAGAATCATAGAATGGTAGAGTTGGAGGGGACCTCCTGGGTCATCGAGTCCAACCCCCTGCTCAAGGCAGGATCTCCTAAACCATCTCAGACAGATGGCTGTCCAGTCTCTGCTTGAAGACCTCCATCGAAGGGGAACCAACCACCTCCCGTGGCAGCCTGTTCCACTGGTTGATCACTCTTACTGTTAGAAATTTTTTCCTAACATCTAAACTAAATCTTTTCCCCTGCAGTTTCACCCCATTGTTTCTAGTCCTTCCTTGAGAGAGTGAGAACAGGGCTGATCCCTCTGCCTTGTGACAACCCTTGAGGTATTTGTAGACAGCTATCATGTCTCCTCTCAGTCTTCTTTTTGTTAGACTAAACATTCCTAGTTCCTTAAGCCGTTCCTCATAGGACATGGTCCTATTTGTCCCATTTGATTCATACAAATGCATACGGATGCGGGAAAGGTGTGGATTTTCAAGGACACATCGTGTATAAACCTGCACACATACGCATGTCCAGATAATTCAAACAAATAGATTCAAAATTCTATTTGAATCTTTACATTTGAATTTTGGGTCATTCTATTCAGCACATTCGATCAAATATTTGTGCACATCCCTAGAAGGCTGATCTCTGTGAGTACCTCCTTTGTTTTGTATAGAATTCTCCAGACAGTAGCCAAACTAAGAGATGAGGGATTATCCTTCTGCCTTGGCGAGTCTTTTCATATGTAAATTTTGTAATACTGGCTACTATCGAGAAATCCTGGAGCACAACTCCTTCTCATGTCCTGATGCTTTTTTTTATCTTATATAGATATATCTCATATAAAACATCTTTATTTGGCCTGGCACAGAGTTGTGATATATATTATTATCAAATTTGCATGTGAAGCCTCATGCCAATTTGTATGTATATAGCTGCCCATTCCCTGTTGGTCTTGCCCAGACTTGGAGAGGTTCTGGGGGCACACAGGCTACAACTTCTAATACAGGTTCTATTAAGAGGGCAACAAACCCTCCAAATAGTTTGCTAGCTATATGATCCTGTGCTAATCCCAGATATGGCTAAATACTTTAAGGAATTATATACAAAACTAAATAATTCTTAAGATTGTTACCATTATCCAAGTTATCTCATCCCCCAAAGGAGGTGACTAAGACAGGTTAAGACTTAAAATCAGAGGAAGCACTGGGGCAACAAGTGTCCCCACCCTCTTTTTATAAGCATTTAAAAATATTTTTAGCATCTAGTTTAGTCCAAATGTTCACCTATATGGGGAAAATGCACAATCATGGAAAGAAGCCTGATGGTGAGGATTCCTAAATGTGGGTGGCATCAGATCATCCAGACAAAAAACCACAGATCTATCTGTCTATTAGGCCAGGATTTCAAACTGTTCACTGTTCACAAAGCACCTGAATTAATTTCTTCTGAACAGTTTGGTTTTTGGCAGGCAAGGATGTCTCTGATTCCCTTCATGTAGCTTTAGATATTATTGATCATAGCAACCAATTTTCCACTCCATCCACTGACGATAGCCATCTTGGACTTATTTAAATTGTTTGATTCTGTCACGAATAGCTATTTGAAATCCTAAGAGCATACCAATTTGCCCCCAATTTACATCTGCAATACAAAATCTATACTTACCACCAAGTATCAATGGGCAACTTTCATCATCTTTCTCAGTTAATCAAGGAATACACCAAGGATGTCCCCTTCCCTCTCTTTGTTTGTGTTACCCCTACAATCTTTGATTTATTTGCTGAAGCAATCATCACTTCTAAGAAGCTGTCAAAATGCCCCCAAATCCATTCTTTTTAACCTCTCTGCGGATGATAGCCTTCTCTTCTCTGAAAATCCATTATAAGAAATCCCTAAAATTATTCCAATTCTTCTACAAAATTCCCAAAATCAGAACTATTTTTCAACACCCAAACTGCTGTTAACTAGACTTTCTTGCTTCATCCTGAAACATGACAGTCAACGTTAATTATAAAGCTGCAAGGCATAAAATACTTCATGACTTAATCCACTGGAAAACGTGTATCTATCTAGCAGGCTGGGAACCATAAAGATGATAGTGATGCCAAAGGTTCTACTCCTAGGCCGTTTCACACTGGGCCTTTTGCAACATGTGGAGGACGTGCCGGGATGGAGCATTCGCTCCTCTGGGCCAGCAGTTCCATTCGGAACTGCCCCATCCCATCCCATCCCCACATGTCCTCCGCACTTTCAGGTGTAGAGCACTGAAGTGTGCTCTACACCTGACCCAGCGCATTCCCGCCCGTCCCTAGCCATTCAGGGAGGGAAGCGTTCGCATGCCTCCCTCCCTGACAGCTGCAGGACATGCCCCCCACTGCCACAACAGCTGGCAGGCCTGCGCAAATCACTCACCTTGCCAGGCCTGGGGTGCAATTTGCCGCGGTCTGTGCAGGCACACACGCTTCGGTAGATGGGACCCAGTGGTTCCTGTCTACCAGGAGTATGTGCACTTGCGCAGCCTGCACTCTGGGCCCAGCAAGGTGAGGCACTGTGCGTGTGGGGGAGAAGGTGGCTCACTTCTGGCCCCTGCAGTCCCATCACGACTGCAGGAGTCAGGGGGGTGCCCAGTTCGGTCTCCCCTCACCCCTTTCCAGCATGGGAAGAGATCGTACTACAGCAGTCTTTGGGCCGGGCGATGTGAGGTCCTTCAGTAGACTGGGCCCAGCCTGTCAGCGCTTTGGCTGGGCCCAGTGTACCGAAGGACCCCACATTGGTCGGCCCATCAGGGACAATCACCGGCCTCTGCAGGGCTCAGTCACCAAGATCTAGGCGTCTAAGCCCAACAAATGCCCCCCGGGACCACCATCCACCCCGGGCACCCACCGCCTGGCCCAGGGACACGCACGTGTGCACCTACCTGATCACTGTCCTGTTATGAAGTGGGTCAGCTCAGCTGGCACTGTGGTGCATCTGCACACAGTGGGGGCTGTGATTGGCCAGCCAGCCCATATGCAGACATACCGCAGCTACCGGGACAGCGATCAGGTAGGTGCTGGGTACGCATGCATGTCCCTGGCCAAGGGGGTTGGGGGTTGGGTGCTTAGGGGGGAGTCCTACCAGCTGTAGGGGACCCGATTCAGTCCCCTACAATGCAGGGCCCTCCCAGGTCTGCCTGCCCCTGGGTCTTCCCTCACCCAATGCTGGCCAGGCCTGGGAGGGTCGTCCCACTTCTGGGCCAGCCTTTTCAGGATAGGATAGTCTGGGACGCTTTCCCCATCCACACGTAGGCAGGAAGGAACGCGTGTCCTTCAACTAATCCAGATCTAGTAGATCCGGATTAAGGGAGGTACCTGATGCGTCCCCACAGGCAGTGCAGCACCCAACAGCAATGGGTACTAGCCTGCCTGCAATGGAAATGCCAGAGCACCCATGTGGTGAATCCGGATTGACCCATGTGGGGCCTGCCCATCACCTCAGGTTTTGGGGGGGACAGGGGGTGCAATCTCCATAGACACTCTGGTGATACCTCAAAGATTCTCCAGAGCAATTCCGGAGAATCTCTGGAGCTTTGTCATAAGCGATCTGCTGCAAACTTTGAAGATTCTCCGGAGCCTTTGACAAAGGTCCATAGGATCGGCATTGCTGTCATGGGGGATCCGCTTCAAAGCCGGCTTTGGAGATTGCGCACAGGCTTTGGAGCTTTGGGTTTCAGGGCACCCCCCTGAATCCCCCCTCCAAGACCCCATTGCTCAATTGTGGTGGAAACCCGCTCCATATAATCTGGATTTGATGCCTAAAGAACCCATTGTAGCCCCCTTTAATGGGGTTTACATGAAATCTGGATTATAGGTCCTGTAGGACCCATTCAATCCGGATTTCCCTAGAACCGGTGGAAACAAATGTGGCTCTAATGGGGTCTGCAGTGGAAATGGGGTCTTCCTGCTCTGAGCCTAATGGGTTCTTAATTGGTCCCTAATGGGTACTTAGTACTAGTGGGAAAAAAACCCTTTTTGTGACACATGTAGGTTTAGTATTTTACACCTCTGTCCCCTAGCACTCCTATTTAATTTAAAAGCAAATACACTTCTCATTGTTTACATACTGAGTCAGATTTGAATACATTGCAACAACAAATATCTATTGCCCTTATATTTTAGAAAAGGATTTTCAGCATTTTTATGTATTTATATTTATATCCCGCCCCATACCCAAGGGTCTCTGGGCGGCTGACAACATTTAAAAACAAACATATTAAAACTGTATCAAACAATACTAAAACCAGTACAAGGTTTAAAAAGCCAGCATAATAATAATATATATTTTTTAAAAGATACAAAAGAGTTAAAAGCAGTAGTGTTTGCAATGGGGGAAGCGTAGGGAACGTTTACCCAAAGGCCTGGGTGAAGTCAGAATTCCTGTGCCTTGATCTGGCAGCTTTCCAACAGCTCCCACAATGCCAAAATTTTGATCTCGCACAAATCAGGACCTTAGTACTAATTTAACCTAGTTATAAAGTGAGATGATGACTATCCTGGATCCAAAAGGACAATCAGAGTTGAATTTTAAAATGTATCTATTACTTTGTGTGCCCACATTTGGTAAACAATTGATTTGGTAGACAAAGTTATGTTAGTGATCTCTGAGAACACATTAATAGTATTTCCATTATCCTGAATTTGAGAGTGAGGCTTGAAAATATTACCCGCATATTCCGGCATATAAGACGACCCCCAACTTTTCCAGTTAAATTATAGAATTTGGGATATACTCGCCATATAAGAAGACACCTGGCGTATAAGACAATCCCCGACTTTTGAGAAGATTTTCCTGGGTTAAAAGGTAGTCTTATATGCCAGAATATACTGTATTTATGTATTATATAGAGATTTTTTTCCTGGTTTTTTTAAGCTATCAACCCTATCCAACATTCACAACAATGCAAAAATGAAGTACTCAGTACAGTAAGTGCTTCTGTGATAGCAAAGTTACTGCATACTCATTTCAGATAACAGGTGAGGCAGCTTAAATGGTATTAATCTGACTCTTCTGATAAAGCATAGATCCTGTTTTCACACTGTCTCAGAGCAGTTCTGGACTTGTCTGCTCAGCAGTGTAATGAGATTAACTCCTACTAAAGGTGTCCACAATTCCTACATTAGTGACACACTAATGGAGTTTTCAATAAGCTGGTATCTTAGTCACTCCCTACCCACTGAATATATGATAACCAGTTCTCAGATCTCCCCCATTTTCTCACATAGTAGCTGAACTGAATTACATGTATATTTATAATGCTTCCTTACATGCATCCATAGACATCCATGCACAAAAGTTTTTTACCTGTTCTGTTTTGTCTGGATGAAGTTTTCCTTCATAAATATTGCATGTCTGAGAATCTCCTTGACATGTTCCTTTTCCTATGTGCTATTGTGCTGCGCTAGTTTGCTGCTGCCTTAAAGGAAGTTACACCAAATATAGCCTGTTAATGAAACTGAGTGGGTGTTCCTGTCCGGATTTGTCAGGCTATGAGAAAATCTAAGTTTTACTGCTCCTGAAATAAGTAGACCAGGAATTTAAAGAGAAATCATTTCCTGATTGTATTCACCTCAATATCACTACATTGGCATATGTTTGTGCACATTTCTATTATTTGCTGGTTTAATAAGCCATAGCAGGAGGAAAGAAACTGGATTTTTAAATGATTGACTCATTAGGGGAATATCAAAAATCTTAACTCCCACCACTGCACCCACATTATTTAAACTATTCACAGAAGTACTGAAATTAAATTAATCTTGATGACCAAGCAACTTTTTTGCAAATAACTTGGTGGGATGATCTGTGTATGCTTCTACACAGAGCACATGTGGACATGCTTCTAACCCAGAAGTGCCTCCACGGATGCTGGAGTATGCCCCGGGGGGATAGCTAAAATGTGACCACAGTCATAATAGCCACATGGCTAGCACAACCCCACAGACTTGGTTTGCACCTCTTCCAGGCCAACAGTGCATGGTGTAGGATGGTTCAGACACAGTTGCATGCTTCATTGCCTGGTCGCCTCCAGATCCTAGGGCACAGGTAGGTCAATATGGGAGAAGGAGTTCCTTTGGATATTTGGGGCCCAAATCATTTAGGGCCTTATAAATCAGAGTCAGAACCTTGAATTGGGCTCGATAGCAGATTGGCAGCCACTGCAACTCTTTTAAGTCTGGCGTGATGTGCATCCAGCCAGCTGTTTCTGTTAGCAGTCTAACAGCTGTGTTCTGCACCAGGTTGCAAACCGTCTTTAAAGGCAGCCCCATATAGAACGCATTGCAGTAGTCCAGTTTGGATGTTGCCAAAGCATGAATAACTGTGGCCAAATAAATCATCTCTGTCCAGAAGGGGCCTTAGTTGCTGAACCAGCCATGGCCCAAACTTCAAGCATTAGCAGAGTCCAAGAGCACCCCCAAATTTCAAACCTGTCCCAAAGTATTACAACCCCATCCAGGGCACATGCTTCCTGGACACAAGACCCAGTGACACACAGCACCTCTGTCTTGTCTGGATTCAGCTTCAATTTATTGGCCCTCATCCAGCCCATTACCTCCTCCAGGCAGCTGTCAAGCACTTCAACTACCTCTCCTGATTCAGATGGTACAGAGAGAGAGAGAGCTGGGTATTATCTGCATACTGATGACACCTCACTCCAAATCTCCTGATGAACCTTTCCCAGCAGCTTCATATAGATGTTAAAGAGCATGGGGGATAATATCGACCCTTGATAAACCCCACAAGTGAGTTCCCAGGGTGTCGAACCAGAATCTCCCACAACCACTGACAGGAATTGATAATGGAGATAGGAGTGGAACCAATGTAATGCATTGCCTCCAAATCCCAAGCTTTGGTATCAAAAGCCACTGACAGGTCCAGGAGAACCAACAGGGTTGTGCTCCCTGTCTCTCTCCTGGAGGTCATCAACCAGGGCAACCAAGGCAATTTCCATGCCATTACCAGGCCTGAAGCTGGATTGAAATGGATCTAGATTGGGAATTGGACACCCCAGTTGGAAATAGTCCAGATAATCGTTTGGTCCAGTTATTTTGGATTTGTTTCAATTGTTGCAGCCCGAGGATCTGGACAAGTGGTTTGGACCATTATTTTAGTCCCACTAGGACTATTTTTAATCCAAATAGAGTGCCCGTCAATTAATCCGAATATAATTGTCCCCATGCAGCTTTTTTAGTCCTGGTTTAGTCCTGCTTGGACTATTTTTGGGACTATTTTTAAACATAAAAACCAGGACTTTTAAATCCCCCCCCCCCAGCAAGCCCTGTCTGCAATAAAGGTAGCAAAACTCTCACTGAAGACAGTTTTAAAAACATTTTCTATGCAATTACTTTCTGTTTCACACCTCTCCCTTTTGACATTACTGGCAAATGTGCACTCAAGGAGATCAGTGGAGGACTGAGCACAGTGGGGGTGCGTCTTCATGGCATAGTTATCTCGAATTCAAAACGTTTTGAGTTTGCGCAGTTCAGACGGCACTTCGGATTAACACGGTATTTCCGTGTTAAAGGATGTTATCCCGATTAGAAATAAATCCTGATCTCAACAGGTCTCACTCCGGATCGGGCGTCGATACGTGTTTCCTTTTTAACTGTGTGGACAGTATCGTTCCGGGATGAGATTCAGTGTTAAGGCTGTCCCGCCCCCCCAATCGCACTGTAACCAATGGCTGAACGTATTAGAAGCACGTCATGTTTAGGGTTTCCTTCATTGAAAAAATCCACCCTCAAACACCCACTATAAACCTCCAGTCCTTAAAGCTGAAACACTGTATCAATCTAAGCACTTCACACCTTTAAAACAATGTTGCAATTTTGCGCAATTTCAGACCTTTGAAGGTTCGGAACAGTCACTTTCAGCCCCCTTAATGGTGAGAAGGCTTGTCAGCCACTTAGTCCCTTGAAGGGTGAAAACAGAATGTCAACCGCTTTGAGCCCCCTCTAGGCTACTTTGCCTGTGGTCACACCTAAGGTTTAATCCAGTTTCAGTTCACTTTCAGAGTGAGAGAATACACCAGCAAACTGACAAGCTGGTTTTCTTTCAGGGTTAATAACTCAGAAAATCCACCTTTAGACTAGATAATGTGGAAAGAAAACTACTGGTCACTTTGCTGATGTGTTCTCTCACTCTGAAGGTGGAGTGAAGCTAGATTAAACCTTAGGTGTGACCACAAGCCAAGGTTTTAATCCAGCTTCGGTCCCTGTGAGGTGGGGGGGCGGAGTTCCCTCCCGGCCACGGGGGGGAAGAGCAAGCGAGGAGCCCCCTTCGCCCTCTTGTCCACCCCTTGGCTCTCCTCCTCTGCGGGGCAAAGTGGCGGCAAAGCGGGGGGAAAGCGGCAGCGGAGCCCCAGGGAGAAGCCCCTAGCGCCGCAGCCCCGCAGCGCCTGGATGAATGGATGGATGGATGGATGGATGGATGGATGGGTGGGTGGATGGATGGATGGATGCTGCTGCTGCTGCTGCTGCTGCTGCTGGGAAGGGGGAGGGTGGACTGGGCAGGGAATTCCCGGCGGAGCATGACGCAAAGAGAAGGGAGGGTGGGATCCTGGCAGGGAAAACCAATCACAGGAGAGAGTGTGGGCAATGGGCAGGAGGACAGTGCTGCCATGTGGACTCCGAGTATTGATCCCGCGTTAAGGCTGCCATCGGAACCGGATCAACTTGCAAGTCGTCTGGACAGCTTTGTTCCGTTTCTTTTATTTCGAATTCTTTAAACTGAAATAACACATGCCATGAAGACGCGCCCTGTGATAAAATTATCTTTACAAAGCATTTCAAAGTACTTAAAGTATTTAAAAGCATTGTAAAACTTCTCAAATATATTTTTTCTGATACAAATACAAAAAAATACAAATGTTTCCAGTGAAACTGTTTTAAAAGGCAAGCAGCTTGTAACGCCAGCGATTATAATAAACTCACAAATCTCAAATACTTTTATTCCCAGCGTTTGTCCTCAGTTAAAGTCCAAATATATATAATAAAGCTGCTTGCTGCCACCAATGTTAAATGTTAAATGTGCTGCCACCAGTTGTTAACGACCTGTTGTTCTAATGTTACAGTAATAGTTATTTTTTTTGTTTGGGTAGCGTGTTGTGATATCCTAAACAAGGATATGATGTCAGAACTTCCTTTTAAAAGTATATTTCTTCTCTGCCCCTTTGGGCTGAATAATATTGTAACAAGATGGAGTTTAGAATCACCAAACTTCCCTCCCCCACTAGCTCTGCCTAGCTAGTCTGGGTTACAGTATCTTCCAGTCCCTATGACGACGGACTGCACCACTCGAGGTCTTCTTAAACAACAAGAAAATGTTTTATTGAATACAGATGAAGTTTAAAGCCAGCTTCTCTTCCAGATAGTTACACTTTGTTACTTTTGCTGTCAAGCAGTTCAGTATTTCACTTTCACACTAAGTCAAAAGACTCTACAAGTTCAAGAATAAAACTTCAATCAGTTCAGAATTTGATAGCTTTCCTTTTAAATAACTTCACAAGCTTAGCATTCATATACTAAAAGACTCAGGACCCTAACTTTAGCCTCCTCAGCTAAGAGCCCGTTTCTCCCCTTCGTTATCCTCCCTCCAGGATTAACGATCCAAGGCAGAGAACAGAAATTGTTCCCTCAGGCCCCCTTAAATATGGGCCTGGCTGGCTAGCTTCGCCCTTATTGGCTGAGCTCCGCCTGGATGCAAATTCAACCCCTCCCCTTGGAGTGCTCAACTAGCCCCTCCCTTAGGCTACTTACCCTTGTGAAAATACACTTTGGCGACACTTTTAAGCGTCTGGACTTACCGTGTTCACCACACTTTGCATTTTAAACTAAAAAACATACTTTTGGGATTGAGGGGTCCTAGCGGGCATTACACAGCTCTCCCCTCTTTTTGCCTTTTTTGAAAAGGCTCTAGCATTGCAAGCCTGGCAAGGGAGGAGAGGAGCTTTGCATTTGTAAAAAATCACCCACAGCTGACTGCCATTGGCCAGAAGGCTAGACCTCCACCGCAAATAGTCTGGTATCATACCCATGTGTGGGAAAATAAGTGGACTCAGCTCCAAAAAGAGGACTCAGTCCTGTTTTCATCAGGACTTTTTTTCCTCCGGGTTTAGGCAGGATAGTCCTCATAAAATCTGGGAATAAGGAATTACTTGGAGACGGTGGGTGCTGAATTCAGATTTGATTCAGCTTAATTATAGTAGCCATGGGAACACTCCTTCCTGAATTTGAATTGAATTTGGATTAAAGTGCCCATGGGGATGCAGCCTAGGGGGGAGAAGGAGATAGTCCCCATAAAATCCAGGAATAAGAAATTGCATGGGGATGCCTGGATGCCGAATTTGGATTAATTACATAAGTCATGGGGACAGTCCTTCCTGAATTCAAATTCAATTCAATTTAAAATGCCCATGGAGTTCAGGAACCGAGGTTGCACAAAGAGATCTGTTGTCTGCAACAGCATTTGCTGGATTTAAGTGAGTTTAAGTAGGGCTGGGCGAGCCTCACCCCCTCCGACACTGCTATTTGACATGCAAACATACGGACCATCTCAGGTGTTGGGGTTCTTGCCTGAGAATGCTCTGCGAAGGATGTTTGCTCGTGGCTGTGTCTGAACTGTCTCCATCTTGGGAAATAGAATTATTGTGCACGCTTGGCCGTTCAGGCGCATCATCCTCACTTTGGTTGACAGTAACGGCTGCCTCGGCTTGACTAGCACGGCCGACAACCTCCTCATCCTCGGAGGAAAAGGAGGTGCTGATGAGGCATGAGAAGTGTCCAGCCAAAAGAAAAATAGAATGTCTAACAAAACATTTTACTCAGCACAGGATGATGGAAGATAGGGAACACTGTTTATGGAAACAGAAGATTAATGGAACTAGAGCATGGTATTAATAAAAAAAAGTGTAAGAACAGAAAGGTTAACAAATAAAATAAAATTTATTTCATTAATGCAAAACAGACTAGAGAAAATTCTAAAAATACTTTTTTATGAACTGGTGAAAGAAGCCCTAGACATCTGTGAGAAATGGTGGGGATTGGCGGCCAAGATCTCCGAACAAAGCACCCTGGTTCTGCTGCTGCCCGCACACACAGCCTTAAACAGTCACACATCTCCCAGAACTGCAGCCTTTTCCCTTCCTTTTCCCTTTCTAAAGGTCAGAACTTTTAACGAGCCAGAATTGTGGAGAATTGCAACATTGTTATCAGGTGTGAAGTGGGTGGATTGCTACAGTGAAAACACTACCTGTGGAAGCAAAAGGCAGGGGAGACGAACAGAGAACTTGTAAATACCCATGGCTATTTTTCTATTTCTCACTTCCTGATCAGAGCCCAGAGTGATCAGATTTGGAGTGAGGTGTCATCAGTATGCAGATGATACCCAGCTTTATCTCTCTGTACCATCTGAATCAGAAGAGGCGGTGGAAGTACTTGACAGGTGTCTGGAGGTAGTAATGGGCTGGATAAGGGCCAATAAATTGAAGCTGAATCCAGACAAGACAGAGGTGCTGTGTGTCACAGGGTCTCGGGTCCATGTAGTCAGGAGATACCCTGTCCTCGATGGGGTTGTTATGCCCTGGAAGGGACAGGTGCGCAATTTGGGGGTACTCCTGGACTCTGCACTAACACTTGAAGCTCAGGTGGAGGCCATGGCCAGGAGTGCCTACTCCCATCTACGGCTGGTGCACCAACTGAAGCCTTTTGTGGATAGAGACGACCTGGCCACAGTTATCCACGCTCTGGTAACTTCTAGATTGGACTATTGTAATGCACTCTATGTGGGGCTGCCCTTAAAGACGGTCCGGAAGTTGCAGCTAGTGCATAATGCAGTAGCCAGAGTGCTGACTGGTACAGCTAACCAGATACACAGTACGCCGGTTTTAAAAGAATTGCACTGGCTGCCAATTCACTACCAGGCCCAATTCAAGGTGTTAACTCTGACTTATAAGGCCCTAAATGGCTTGGGCCCCAAATATCTAAAGGAACGCCTTCTCCCATACTGACCTGCCCATGCCTTAAGATCCAACAATGAGGCCCTCCTGGTCATCCAGCCACCTTCAGTAATGAGGTTGGTGGGCACCCGGGAGAGAGCTTTTTCAGCGGTGGCCCCGAGACTATGGAATGGCCTCCCCCTTGAGGTGCGCCATGCCCCTTCCTTGTATTTATTTAGGAGGGCTATAAAGACTTATCTTTTCATCTTGGCCTTTGGGTGAGGCTCTATTCTCCCTCCCCAGTTATAATGATACCATTATTAACGTCCTAGGGAATACCTGGTTTTAATTTGTTGAATTTTAAAGGTGTTTTAACCATGCATCTTGCTTTTAATCTGTATCTGTTTGAATTTGTAGCCTGTTTGAATTTGTTTTAATCTGTTGTTACCCGCCCAGAGACCTTCGGGTATGGGATGGGATAGAAATGTAAACAAACAAACAAACAAACATCTTAAAGCACTCCATTATTCTAGAAATTACCACCATGCTATAAATACAATGCTATTAACAGAACATGAGTTTAAAACACATTAAAGGGTACAAAGGAAAAAGCAGATAATACGACTCTCACAACAAGCAATCCCCAAATCCCTATTATTAAGCTAATGCAAATAGCTAATGAATTTAATTTAGCATCAGGATTGACAATCAATATGAATAAATTAGAAATTACATTTTAAAAAATCTCTTGGATTACACAAATTGAATGTCAAAATATCTCTGGTCTCAAATTCCAAACTATTTGGGGATTTATATAACACAAACATAAATCCATTAATTTAATAAGTTTAAAAAATATTCAATATTGGAAGAATAAATGCTTACCTTTATTTAGCAGAATAGTGATGATAAAGATTGCAATGCTAAAGTTTAGGGTTTTTTTTAGTGTTTACTACAAATGCACAGACAACTACCTAAGAGAGATCAGAGTGCACACATGGTGAGTATGTGGAAGAGTAGAAAGATTTCGGAAATCAGTTAATAAATATAAAAGAAATTTTAAAATATATCTACAGATCTAAATCCAGAATTGGGTTTATTGACTATCTTTATTGGGTCTAATTAAAATATCAAAAACAAAATTATTATCTGTGTCAGCTAATTGGTTATAGTCCAAAACTGGAAAAATGCAGAAAAACTAAATGTAAAGTACGAGGATTCATTCTGGATGACTAGAGCAGTGTTTCCCAAAGTGTGGTATGTGCACCAGAGTTTGGTGGGGATCACTTGGGAATATCCACTCCACCGTGCTTAGCTGCACCCACAGAACAAGGAAAGAAATAGGCGCGTATCACAGTTTTTACATGGGAACTGGGGCCATCGTACATCGTATCACAACTCATTATGGTGGGACCTTCTGCACATCCTTCACGCAGCTCTGGTTCGGCCATTTTTAAACTGCGGCAACATTAACAGTTGACGTTGAGCTGCAGAGCTGTTTAAACGCCGGAGAATTGCAGTGTTATCTAACGGTCTTGTGAGCTGTGACACGGCGTGAATATACTGCACTTTGTTACAGAGATGACAACTTACTTCTTTAATAGTTAGTTCCGGGAGCCTGTTATCATGCTTTAGTAAGTTCCACTGATTTTGATTATTTTTATAAAATACAATTTTTATCCCTAATGTTTTTTATGAGGAGTACTCAGCATTAAGAAAATTATAGAAGGGATACACATATGTCAAGAGTTTGGGAAACACTGGACTAGAGGAAAATTAAGGAAGGGAAAATCATAGGCATGGAACTTTTGGCTGGAGGCAATACCAAAAATTAATAACTCCTTTGTACCTGGAAAGACATAGATTAAATGAGGCTGCCGCTTTCATTGATTAAACAAGGCGCTGAATTTTGTAACTAATATAGTAATAACTGGACATATTAGCATAATAAACAAATGAGTAACAATGACATTCTTCTGCAAGGAATAGCAAACTAGATATATACAATAGATATGAATGTAGAAATTATAAGGGGGAAACAGATTGATTATCTGAAGCAATTACTATTTAACAACTTATGATAAATGTTAAAAGTTTCCTTTCTTTCTTTCTCTTATTTTGATGTAGCCGAAAGGAACTGGATAGATCTTGCCAAAGACTGTGAATGAATGACCCAAGTGACAAAAGCAAGTAAAGAGCTTTTAAAATATATAAACAACTGCAAACGATAACTGAATCTAGTTCAGAATATGTTATATTTTTCTGTCATGAGTTAAAAGCATATACAATTGTGTAGTTCAGTTAATTATTTCCTTCTTCCTTCTACCAGGATGTCTTCTCTCTATTTACAGTATTAGAATGTTTGATTTTGCTTGAACGAAGAGGATTAAAAGAGTCCCAAAAACAAAAGCTGAAAAAGACTTGTTTTATCAGACAGGAATTCACTCTGCAACTGGAAATACAGGACAAGCCTATAAAAGAGGGATTAGCAAATATATAGAGTCCAAGTTTCACATCAAGCTAGTTCATAATCACACTGTCTGCAGAAGCTACATGCATAATAACCACACCTCAGAACTCTGCCAATATGTCAGACATCACCAAATCACTTCCAAATCTACAGGCCACATAAACCGCATGAGTGGGTGGGTGTACAAGCTGCAAACATCATGTTGTAGCCTCAGAGATCAGTATGGACAAGTCTCTTCTGTCACCAGCCCAGAGCAAGAGCAAAGTTATGACTCTTTTATGACATTTTTGCACTTGGGGTAGTGCTTATCAGCAAGTACATTAAAGGCCTCCATTCTGTATGTTAGGGTGTTTCTCCACTTACCTCCCTTAATCCGGATTTAAAAGATCCAGATCTTTGAAATGGGGTCCTTGAAGATCCAGATCTTGGCAAGGATAGCTACAAAATAAGACCTTTGGCAGCCTCCCACCCCGACACTCGCCCTTACCTTTTGCGGGGCCGCGGTGGTGCCAAAGGGTCTATTCTGGCATTCCTCAGAAGCCGTAAGGGCACTTCTGGGCCAGCGTCGCTCAGTCCCCAGGTGTGGGTCATGCAACACTGACCCGGAAGGCTGTGGTGATGGCAGCGATGAGGAGAGGTAAGTGGAGAGGGTGGGAAGAGAGAGGGATCTTTGCTTCATTTTGTGCATGAATATGAAGCCACCCCCACGTTTGTGGGGCTGGGGTTTGGGTTGGAGCTGCCCCCATCCCCCGGGCCTTCCATCCCCCAACCCAGGGGCCTCTCAGCGCTCCATTTACCTGCCACTGCCACGCCTTCTTCCTAGGCCTTCCGGTACTGCATGCACAGAACCAGAAGTGCCTTAGAAGAAGGTGCAGTGGTGGCGGCAGCTAGCACAGGTAAGGGGGGGCAGGGAAGGGGGAGGTTGCTGCAGGGGGGTAGGAGGCCTGCGGGGGATGAGAGCCCCAAACATGCAAGCCTCCATAGCTGTGAGTGGCAGGATGGAACTGGAGCCACCTTGTTGGAAATGGCAGCTGCTGAGCCCATCCCTGGATCCCACTGCCCCGGTCACAGTGCAAATGGATGCCCTTGGATCTGGTCTTCAGGGCTGAAGTGGTCTTGAGTGGGAACAGGGTATTGGTGATCAGTACCAACTGAGTGCCTATTGGGTGCCTAATGGGTTCTAAATGGATGCTTCTTGCTAGCGGAGAACCCCACTTAATGTGGAATACAAGCCTGCCTGGCGTTCCAGAAGGCCTGGAAACACCACTGAAGAGCCCTAAGGGGGCGCTGGGGAGGTGGGTGCTCCAGAGGCGTCCTGGGCCTATTTTAGGGCCTTCTGGAACACCAACCTTAAGGCCTGTATTTAGGTTCCGGAAAGCCTGGTTGACGTTCCAGATGGTGTGGAAGAGGCCCGGGGTTCCACCAGAGCAGGTAAGGGGTCCCCAGGGAGGCTCTGGCGGGGCGGGGAGGTTTAGGGGTAAGAAGGCCCAGGGAGGAAAGCCCCAGGGAATCCTAAGCTTCTACAGATACTGGATTACCTGATTTGTGGACGGATTCATGGCCCTATTCGATCTGTCCATGAATGTCGGAATTCAGATACATTAGTCTGAATTTTGAATGTTTTTGAATGTGCGGAATTATTTGTTCACATCCCTAATACACTTCTTTCTTTTTAGACAAAAGTATGAATCACACATCTCTTGTGTTAGCAACATTGGGATACTTATTTGTCTGTTTTCCACTTTCGCCAGCACTGACAATCTTGCATGTTATGTTTAAAAGAGTTTGTTATATTGGTTAATACTGACTCTTTGTATGCCTAGCAATAGCTTCTACTTTTGGAAAGAAAATATTAAAGAACGGGAACAAGGGAAGCTGTGTGGAAACTATTTCAATTGATTGACATGTCCATATTAATTTTGTAGAAAATGTATTTTTAAAATAGCAAGCTATATGGGTTTAATTCAGATTTCCTAGCCAAATCCATGGAGTCATTTCAACTTAGCATTCTCCCATGAAAATTTATTTGTAGTAAAACACTGTAAAGGGACTGAGGTCAAGCAAGAATGACACTCATTGCTGATTATATCGCAAGACTCTGTTTCCAGTGAAAAAATATTTTCGCGCTTTTAGAGTTCCAGTGGGATTCTAGTCCTCCTCGACACATATGAAAATTAGTATAGCAATCACTGAAGGAACTCCACCATCTGAAGTAATATATATATATATAAATGCCAAGCTGACTGAGGCTAACAGATATTGTGCATGAAACTCCCCCCCCACTACAATTAATCTGAATATGGTTCACTTTATTTCTCATTACTTGCACTAGAGATGCATAGACCTCTCCCTGATTGGATGTTTTCACCTGAGGCTAGATACCCATCTGTTGAAATGCCTTGATTTTCATTGCTGTATAGAACACAGTTGTCAGGCAGGGCTAGCTGCCTGCCATGATATTTCTATGTAAGATCTTTGCCACCTATGGGATTCTGTGTGTGTGTGTGTATATATATATATATATATATATATATATATATATATATATATATATATATAATGGCTGCCTGTTGACAGTTGACTCCCCGCTCCCTGCTGAGGTCAAATGATACATTTGTGTTTCAAGGTTTTAGCTCCAAGTTTAAATTGGTTTGAAACATAGTTATTGTTCGTTGGTTAAGGGCCAAACCCCACCCAGCTATGAAACATATAAATATGCCGGGCTTTCTGTTCCAAGTTGCTCCCAACAAGAAATGACCTAACGCTGAGCTGAACTAAATCACTGTTCATCTTTTTCAAGAAAGAGTCTCGTGGTCACTCTTTGCCAGCCTGACAACAGTGCTTGATTTAGAGTTGTAAATAATGTCTTCCAATTCTATAATTTCATGCAAACACACTGAAAATCTATTTTCATATGACCTGGAAAACATCTGCAGCCTTTCATGTAAGATGCATATTACATTAACACAACAGAGGAAGTTAGATCCTTCTTCTTATTATTATTATTATTATTATTAAAGTTTATTTCTTAAGCGCTATAAATGTACATAGCGCTGTTCAGACTACAAAACTGAAAAACAATACAGTAACAGGAAACATAAAGAAAGTTAAAATTACTAGAATAGTAAGATTGAAATAATACACAGTATAATCATAAACACATTAGAGTAAACCAGGTGAAGAAGTTCAATTGTCAGGGCCAAAGGCCATAGAGAATAAAAATGTTTTTAGTTGAGATTTAAAGGCTTGCAAGGAGGTTAAGGACCGAAGATGGCTGGGAAGATGGTTCCATAAATAAGGGGCGATAAGAGAGAAAGAACAGAGACGAGACCAGGCAATGGAAACCAGGGGTAAAGAGAGATGACAGGAATGAGAGGAGCGTAGTGCACGGGAAGGAGTATGGATAGAAATTAGGGAAGAAAGGTAGACAGGAGCCAAAGAATTAAGGGCCTTGAAGGTTAGGGTTAAGAGTTTAAATTGAATACGGTAGGAAAGGGGAAGCCAATGCAAGGATTTTAAAAGAGGGGTGATGTGAGAGAAGCGACTAGATTGAAAGATAAGTCTAGCCGTGGAGTATTGAGTAGAGATTAAAGGTTGAAGATGGGAAAGAGGGAGGCTGAGTAGAAGGTGATTACAGTAGCCAAGCCTGGAGATAACTAGGGCATGAATGAGAATCTTAGCAGAATAGAAGGAAAGAAAAGGATGAATCTTGGAAATGTTGAACAAAAAGAAACGGCAGGATTTAGCTAGAGAGTCTATCTGTGGTTAAAAGGGTAAAGAGGAATCAAACAGAAACCCAAGATTGTGTGCTAGGGGAATGGGAGAAATAAGAAGATTGTTGACTGTAATGGAAAAGTCAGAGGGTGGGATGGAGCAAAGGCAGAAGTCAATACATAGGAAAAATATAAAATATATTCCACCATCAGGCATCACACAATTGGCTGAATCTAGAAACATATGACACACTGCAAGAAAAGATTTCAAAAATGAAACACCCTTCTTTGTGCAGAATCAGATAACCATTGGACAGATAATTCTTGATATGCATGACATCAGGTGTGGATGGGACTCATCTATTACATTCTCATACCTTAGGCCTATTTGCACTTAGGCCTCTGGATAATAATTAAGAAAGCCCTGGGACAGAGCATTCACTCTGCGGGCCAGGCGGTTCCATCTGGATCTGACCCATCCTGTCCCAGGGCAGCCTAATTGTGATCTAATTGCGAAATCATGTTCCATACCCAGCCCAAGCCATCCCCAGTCATCCCAGAGCTGTCCAGTAGGGAGAGCATTCACATTCCCCTTCCCGGACAGCTCAGAAGCCCCAGCCTGGGCCACCACCATTGGGTCCTATTGGGCCCACTGGCTGGCAGCCCCTTTGGGAATGAGGCTCAACTGGATCAGCCATCTCGATGTCCTGTTGGCTGCTGCTGCCCTGATCCGGCTGGCAGCAGCCAACAGGTACTTCCTGGTGTCCACTCCCACCCAGGAGTCCACACCACCCGCCAGCCCCACGCACCAGCACTTTCCAGAGATCCTGGATCAGTCTCCAGCCACGTGGCCTGCAGGAGCGATCTGCCGCTCTGCACACAGACACATGCAACAGCAGACTGCCCCCATGCTGAGCTGACTTCAGATGTCAGGTCAGCATGGGTGCGGTCTCCCATCATGCGCACCCGTTCACAGAGCGGAAGATTGCTCTGGCAGGTTGCATGGCTGGACACCAATCCAGGATGTCTGGTAAGGTAAGTCCTGGCACACAGGGCTGGCTGGTGGCGTTGACCACTGGGTGAGGTGGGCACCAGGGGTCCCTATTGGCTGCTGCCAGCCTGATCAGGGCGACAGCAGCCAGCAGGACATCAGGACGAGGGAAATGTCCTGCTAACTGTCCCCAGGATGTCTAACATGTAGGGAATGTTTCACAGCTGTAGCTTACAAATGACCTTTAAGAAATGAAGCTTCCACTGCACAATAATTAATAAGAGAGAATGTGACAGTAAGAGAGTAAATCACGCTCACGAAGCAACAAGAGCAAACGTGAGGAGTTTAAGTGCTGGCTTGATAGTGACAAGGTTAGGGGTTAAAAAGCAGGCACTGACGCATTTCCTGCTGGAAAAAAAGGAGCATTCACTGGTGGGTCATGCTTGTTTCACTGGCATTTCTGAGGGCAGCAGCTACTTTGGCATTTCAAGACGCAACTTTGGCTTCCCTGCACTTGGTCTTAGGTGGCTCCAGCTCCAACTCATTTACAGTGAACTTCAAGCATTCGAGAGACAAATATAATCATAAGCAGAGCTGGACCAAGGCCAGAAAATGGCAAAGCAGAAACCCCAGAGAGACACCACAAACAACTGGGGGAAGGGGGCTGAGTGTGGTTTCAGATTCAAATAAAAATCCACCAATGTTGACATGTATATAACTGTATGAGGTTCAGTTCTTAGGTTCTGCCCTGAATCAGAACAAAACTAAAAATCCTGGAATATTCTGGGTGCTATTAGAACACTCAGTTGCTCTGCAGTTCAGCGCGGATCCTGTCCGTGGGGCCCTGTTTTTGTGTCAAGCACAGAACCATTTTTTGAAACATCACTTGGTTCCATGTCTAGAACCTTAATTTCAATTTTAAGTAGTTAAGCAGATGATTTTAAACAGTACCACATCATTGGACTCAACTGCGTTCCTTGATTTTTGAAAAGCATGTTGGCTACTTTTTCCCCTTGCTGTGATGGTGTGTCAAAATGATAAAAAGTTTAAATCCAGCACTATGCTTTTTACCCTTCAGTTATTTGCTGTTCCTCGAGGCAGGCACACTGAGGCCACCCCAAGGGCCTCCCTACACCTGCCTTCAGTCTGGACTGAACTTCTGTTAGGAGCCCTCAAGGCCGCACAAGCTTTAAGGCCCGTTTCAAGCATGGTTTGCTCAGCACTGATCCAGCCCGTGCCCCTCTGACCATGACCAGCAGTCCTGGCTGTTCGAGCCCTGTTGGTTCCAGGTGTGGACCTTTCTGCACGGACTATAGGATGGAGCTGCACGAAACTGAAGGAAAGAAAAGCAAAGAGCGGCATTTGCAAAGGGAGCAAGTTCCACAGCATGTGCATAATCCGCATGTAAGTCTGTGTGTAAAAAGACAGGAAAATAAAACAAGTTCTCTTAAATCCCGTTCTTCTCAGGCACTTTAATATGTAACACGTACTTCAGAAAACCCTTAAAAGTCTTGCAGATAAACATCTAAAAATGTTTCTACACAAAGAGAGCCCCTTTCTCTTGGCCACAGCATTCCAGAATGGCGTCTTCTGTTGGGAAGTGTAACATGGGAAGAAGGAATGAAAATGTGTTTCCAAGGAAAGGAAAACTTAAAAGCTCCTCTGATGACTCTGCTCCTTGTGGCCTAAGAGATGAAAGGGGATGGGGATGAAAGGGAATTTTGTTAAATGGGACTCTCCCTTCTTCCATCAGAATTTTCCTTTTATTTTGCATGCGCTTCAGAAGCTTGGACAGATGAAGGCTGAATATTTGGCTAAGCATTTAAGCCTTAGAAAGCTTAATTCCAGGATGTTCCCTGTTCATTAGTCTTTTTCCTGTTATTGTCAGCAAAATTGCTGAAAAGACATGAAAGCTGTGTGGAAGGTTGCCAAGAAGGTCACCCCGTGGGAGCTGCTCCAATCAGCAAAGACCAACAATTTCCGTAACAAAATGTTGACCTTGCCACACCTGGAAACCCTATTTGCATATGCAAAATAGCATGCAGTATATGGTAATGTTTAATTTTAATTAAGAAATTAAAAAGATTTCTATAAACCCACAACCAGCCCATGGCTTCTGCAACCACTGACAGAGATATCATTGCCATCCTTCATCAGAATTAACTAAATAATGTTTCGGTGGGCGAGGGAGAGACCTTTACCCATTTCCATTCCATTAAATTTTTAGGTAACTTGCAAACAGACCATGGAGCAAAAATGTACAGTCTATTCTGGTATATAAGACTACTTTTAACCCAGGAAAATATTCTCAAAAGTCGGGGGTCATTTTATACGCCAGGTATCATCTTCTTATACGGTGAGTATATCCCAAACTCTATATTTTAACCGGAAAAGTTGGGGGTCTTCTTATACGCCCAGTCATCTTATATGCCGGAATATACGGGTATGTAAGAAGCAGCGAGGGAAGAAATGTCTCGGGCCAAAAGAACAATACAGAGGTCTCTGTATCAGGCTAAAATTAGTTTTTAATAAAATGAACTTCTATGTGATTACCGGGATTACAATTCGTATCTGGTTAGCTGAAAATCACAACTGAATTAAATAAGGCTTACTTCCATATAAGCATATGCATCTTTCTAGGCATTTATTGCAAACAGATCCCAGATAGTGGCTGTGGGAGATACTGTTTCGACTCCCTGAGAACTCACCTGTGGGGTCCCTCAAGGATCGATCTTATCTCCCATGCTATTTAACATCTAGATGAAGCCGTTGGGAGAGGTCATCAGGAGATTTGGAGTAAGGTGTCATCAGTATGCAGATGATACCCAGCTCTATCTCTCCATACCATCTGAATCAGGAGAGGTCGTTGAAGTCCTTGACAGGTGTCTGGAGGCAGTAATGGGCTGGATGAGGGTGAATAAATTGAAGCTGAATCCAGACAAGACAGAGGTGCTGTGTGTCACAGGATCTTGGGTCCATGTAATTGGGAGACATCCTGTCCTTGATGGGGTTGCAGTGCCCTGGAAGGGACAGGTGCATAACTTGGGGGTTCTCCTGGACTCCACGCTAACACTTGAAGCTCAGGTGGAGACCGTGGCCAGGAGCGCCTACTCCCAACTATGGCTAGTACGTCAACTGAAGGCTCTTCTGGATAAAGATGACTTGGCCACAGTTATCCAGGCTCTGGTAACCTCTAGATTGGACTACTGTAATGCACTCTACATAGGGCTACTCTTGAAGACGGTTCGGAAGTTGCAGCTGGTGCAAAATGCAGCTGCCCGAGTGCTAACCGGAACATCTAGCTGGATGCACATCACGCCGGTCTTAAAAGAATTGCACTGGCTGCCAATTCACTACCGAGCCCAATTCAAGGTTTTGACTCTGACTTATAAGGCCTTAAATGACTTGGGCCCCAAATATCTAAAGGAATGCCTTCTCCCATACCGACCTGCTCGTGCCTTAAGATCAAGTGGTGAGGCCCTCCTGGTTGTCCCACCACCTTCAACAGTGAGGCTGGTGGGCACCTGGGAGAGAGCCTTTTCTGTGATGGCCCCCAGACTATGGAATAGCCTCCCCCTCGAGGTGCGTCAGGCCCCTTCCTTATATATCTATTTAGGAAGGCAGTGAAGACGCACCTCTTTGCCCTGGCCTTTGGCTGAGCTGTTAATGTTCCCTCCCCCAGTACAGACACAATCATTTTAAACATATTGTATATTGTTTTATATGTGCTGAATTTTTAACGTCTTTTAATGTATATAAATAATAAATAAATAGATCCGTCTGAGTTTCAGAACGGTATTCCAGTGCTGACTGTTTTTGGTGACTGAAAGCCATGGAAGAACCCAGGATTCTGCCAAGCATGCCCCAAAGCTACTGTAAACGAGTCTTCAAGCCGTCATCTGTGTGGTTCATTTAACATAAACTCTGCCTTCCATCCCAAAGAAATATTTAATTTTTCTCTTATTTTTGGCTCCTGTATATCAGTTTCAATCAGACCAGACACTCCTCTAATTTTACTGGATAAATCTACAACCTTCCTTAAAAAAAAGTAAGTTGATGCACATATCTCGCCCTTTTAAAATAATTTCTTGACAAGAGGTCTTTTTGCACGACAGCCGGACGGCTGCACCACACTAAGGCTGGGACATGTGGGGATGGAAAGACCATTTGCTTTGGCCAGTAAGGGATGCATTCCCAACACGTCCCTTACTGGCCAAGGTGCAAATGGCTGTCCCAGCCCAAAAAGGCTGCCGCGGGAGCAGGTCACCCCACCTTGGGCTACTGGCAGCCTGGTCCTGGCCCAATGGCAGACAGACCTGGGAGTGGGGTCCCACCCCCCGTGCGGGCCTTTCCCGACTAGGCCACGCTTTCCCCATTCACACATAGGCAGATAGGAATGCGTGGAGATGCGTTCCCTACCTGCCTGTGTGTGAATGGGGAAAGCGTCCCCACGTGTCTTAGCCTAAGTGCAAGAAGGCCTCGGTTGTCCACCTATTGATGAGGAGCCTCAAGGTTAGGGGGAAAGGAAACAGTTCCAAGGGAAGAGCCAAATGCAAAAGTTGACAATCTTTATTTAACATAAGTAAATAAAAGATCTGAGGTTACAATGGCAAGTAGTATAAAGGCAATGGGCTATAGTAATACAGATGAAAGAAAAAACTAGCAAGGGAAAACTGTGTCAGACTCTCTTCAGTTTGAGAGGAATCTGGGAGAGGCAGCCAAACTCTATTTGGCCCTGTCCCCATGCAATTGAAAGTCTGCTGGAACTCTTCTTTTGCCTCTGAGCGGCCCCATGCCAGGCTTTACAAGGCGCTTAGGGAGCTTAGGAAAGTGAGACACCCGCGATAGTGAGACACAGTTAAGCGGAATCTAACTCTCTGTCTCCACGCTTCTGGCTTGCCAGACCTGAGGATTGCAATCTATGGTGCATGATATCTGAACATTGGCTTGTCCATCCTTGGGCATGTACTTGTTCAATAATTTGTAGCAGTGTTCTCCGTGCCTTTGCTCCAACAGCGCCATTGTCTCTGTTGCCTTCCCATTGGGTTTTCCAGACTTAGAGCACCCTGCCCTATGTTACACTTATTCCCAAGCCTTGGACTCTGTGTGATACAGGGCATGGTAGAGAGCGTGCAGCGTGAGGGCAGCGTGAGGACCCTCTCCTCACTCCACTCTTCTAGGCTGGCAAAGACTTGAGAAGATTTCAGGTATAAGAACTACTTTTGTTGCCCCACTTTTTCTTTCTTAGAATATTGCTTTTTGAATAAATGGTAGGATCTACTTGGGAGGAGAGGTCAACTGGGATCCAAAGCTGAGAAAGTCAGAAAAAGGACAAATATATTGGTCAGCTAGGTGGGATGGATGGAATAGGCCCCAGAATCAGGAGCCAGAAAAGAGTCTTTATGGGTCTCTGTTAGGGTGCGTCCCCATGCATGTTTTGGTCCGATTTCTGTGGACTAAATCATCCAAACCAGGACCAAATTTGGTACCCGAAAAAACAGGTCTGGGCACGGTTTGGGGGGGCTGGCACGCATTGCTTTGCACATGGGGATGGCCCTGGGCTATTTGGGGAGGAGACTGGCGCTTGCATCATTGGGAGGTGGGGTTTGCTTGCTGTTCCTGCCCTGTGCACTGGAGATCGCAATTGCTGAGATTTTGGAGGCGTAAAAAAAATCCCAGGGCAGGCAGGACAATGACTTGATGTTTCTCCCTTTTAAGCTTGCCGGGTGTTCTGACGGTTCCTGGGTGGAGCAGAGGTGCACAAAACTGCTAAACCGCTCAACTGCCGCCAAACCTCGTAGTGGCTTGGGGGGGGGGGAATGAAGCATTTGCAGCTAGTGGCACAGGGGTGGGGTGATGTGAATCCGGCTTCCAATGAGGAGAGAATGGGCAGAGAGAAGATGGTGCTGTTCCCCCGTGCCGGGGTTTGGCATGGTTTGCATAGAGACGGCTGCATCCACACCCAGCCCATGTTAGTGGGAATGGCATGGGGATGGGCAAGATTTGATCTCGGTCCCGCACCTGGTCCAATACATGCCCAATCAGACCCAAACAGCTTGCACAGGGATATGGCCTCAGACATTGCCAGGTACACAAAAGAGCACTAAAACATTGTCTATATAGCAGCCGACTGAGTCGCCTCCATCCTCCACTATCAGTTGAGCCAAGACCTGTGTGTCCTTGGAAATGGTGGAATGCTCAGGCTTGTCTCTGAGTCATCAAATGTTTGGGGCCAGAGAGTCTCTAACGCCACCAGGGCCACAGGATTAGCCTGGGCCACCACTGCTCGCTTCCAGCTCTTACGTAAAAACGCCTATGCCTGCCAAGAGGCTCCTAAGAATACCTAGGGCCTTTCTGGCTGCAGTGCTCTAAGGCTGGTACATGTGTGGGACTGGATGACAATTTGCATTGGGTGGTGAAGAAAGCATTCTCAAAGTGTCCTTTACCAGCCAAGGTGCAAATGGTCATCCTGTCCCCCGCTGCTGCTGCTGCTGCCCATGCTGCTGCTGCAGAAACAGAAAGTTCCACCCCCGGCTGCCGTCATTGGCCACTACCGGTTGTTCCAGCTGGGAGACCCTTGCCTGGGGGCAGGTTCGAACCGGCCTGGTGGTGTGTTGGGTGCCATGCCCCCCACCAGGATCGGCCCCACCCTGGGCTCCCGTAGCGGTGGTAGCCAGTGGGGACCTGCCCTGCAACCTCCTTTGCCCAAGGGGATGTGTGGGCTCCTTCTCCCCCTACATCACGCTCACCTGTCCAGACTGCCGGTCGAGTCTGGATGGGTCCCCATGCGGTCGACCGTGACTGATCCCATGCATAGACCAGACTCTGATGTGATTGGTCAGCTCAGCAGGGGGGCAATGCCGTGGCATGCCCCTGTGCAGAACACGTGGGAGTCTGGCCCAGTGAGCGCAGTGCAGGGGGGCACTGGGCACTGGGCAGGTCAACGCTGGCTGCCACGGGCCTGATCCAGGTGGTGGAGGGGTACAGCACCCCAACATGTCACCAGGCTGGCTCAATCCCACCCCTGGCATAGGACTGCTAGCCAGCACGTCACAGAGCGTGTGACATTGCCAGGAGCAGCCAATAGGAGCAGCCAGGAGAGAGGAGTCCTAGCAGGCCAGAGAGGAGAATGCTAATGGTTAAGGTTGGGACAAGTGTGGAGCAGGATTTTGTGCAGCACACCTCGGGTGCAATTAGGGCAGCTCTGGTACAGGCTGGGACGCTTCTAGGTGGAAATGGCCTCCTGCAAATGTGAATGGCCTGTACCAGAGCTGTCCTGATTGTGTGCCAGAGGCCTAAGGGCGAACAGGCCTCTAATCTCCTCCTCATCATACATCCAGAGAGAAGGCGGCCCTCTGTGTCCATATAGTCCTCACTGTCTCCAAAAGAAGAAAGTCTCCTTTGGTGTCACCCATTTGATGGGAGGCTTGCCGAGGGTCGAGTTCTGCCTCAACTAATGGTCCAAGCATCATTCAAAAAAAAAAATTCTAAATAGATTTTTACTCAAAGCTCATCTTTTCACATGAAATGGACCAAACTCTGTAAGTCCTTAAACAGTGTGTTATTGCTAAGTTTTCACAGGGGCAGTAGTGAAATAAAAGTACATCAAAGAGGGAGATCAGACCCTAGTTCCTCACATCCCAAACTATCCACTGTACAGTCTTTATTAGTTAACAACTGTTGCATCATCCAGTCTGTTAAAAATAGGTGTACGGCAGAATGAAATATAAATGCGAGCGAAATATAAATGCGTGTGAAATATAAATGCGAGCAGTGTGATATTTCCTGGCCAAAGCAGTGGCAATGCAGTAATACTGCCTGGGGCCACGAGGGGGTTAAAGGAAGCAACTCGGCAGCGTTTCAGACTTTTCCCTGCATTTGAACAATCAGCGGAAACTCTGCCTTGTTTGAGGAATTTCCCACGACTCCTAATTCAGACCTTGGAAAGCGCGCTGTTAAAGTCATATGAAAGCTGTTTACAGAAAAAGCAAAACAAGTACAAACCCTAAGGAAATTATTTGAATATATCACACACCGGCTTTTTTTTTTTGTCATAAAGAAAAGCAGATGCAGCAGAATAACCATAAGGCATGGAAGAGTTGGGTCGCCGCAAACCACTCCAGAGCGGAAACCGGTATTTTCATCAATAAAAGATGTAATAGTTCGTTATTAATATTGCTTGTATTTCTTTGACAACCTCCAATGGTAGATAACAACAGATGAATTTCTGCAAAAGCTATCTTAATTTGATTAAAGAGAATGAAAACACATCCATAAATAAAAGCAAAACATCCTATGAGGGGCAGCAGCACAAGGCAGGGAGGAGCTCTTTCTTCAGATAATTCCTTGGTGAGTCATTCTTGAAACATATAAATAATAAAGAAAATCACCCCCCTCACTAGAATTTAGTGTCTGCAAATGGTGAAAGCTGGTATATATGGACTGCTGATGTGCCACCTCCCTGCATTTTCGTAAACGGACAACATAGCGGATGCAGCAGATGCTAAATTACTTTTAAAAACAACGAAGGCTGTGTTCCCATCCAAGATTTAATGAGCTTTGACATCAGCATTCCCAAAGTTTCAAAAGAATATGCAGTTTCTGAGGATTAAAGGCCTTCAACATGGATTATCTATATTCAAATCACAAAGGAGGGAGGGACTTCTCCCCTGGAAGTCCACATTATAAGCTAAGGGTCCAATCTTGGGAGAAGGGCAGGATGTAAATAAAATAAATAATTAAGAATAAATAAACCCAACCTAAAGGACTTAGGGAAGCAAATAGCAAACACCTAACACGGTTTGAAAAACTAATAAAATGACTGGCTTGTTCTTTCCAAGATACAAGGTTGAAAGCATAAAAAATATTGCTAGACACCAAGAACGCACATTTACTGGCATTAAAAGACAGCTGGGAGGGAGGCAGCCATGCAGATGTGAGTGCCTACTACTTATGGGAGAATTTAATAAACTTCGATCAGGGTGCACCTCTGCGTGTTTGAAAGAAACTTTCACCAACATGATAGACAGACGACGCCTCGTCATTCCAAACTGTTCCCTAGAATATCAAAGCCACAAAACCAAAAGGATTCTGGAGAACTGCAGGAAGTACCCACATCCTATCCTATGTGATGGAACTGCCCAATAATAAAGAAATTCTGGAATGATATCCATATTTAATTTTTAAATAAGAAAAATAACAAACACTATTTGTTCCACAAATAAACTTTTTAAAAACTTAAAATAAATATTCACTCTAGAACACTTACATTATCTTACACTTGCAGCCTTTCAAAACCTGATATTCAAGAACGTGCAGACAATCTAAATCAGAGGCCTTTTTGCGCTACAGCTGAACGGGGGCGCGTTCCCCTTTCGCATCCAGGCAGGAAAGGAATGTGTGGGCACATGTTCCTACCTACCTAGGTGTGAAAGGGGAATCCGTCGCCACATGGCCTAGCCCAAAAAGACTGGTGTGGGGGTGGGATGCCCCTCCCAGGCCTGCCACCATTGGGTCAGGTTTGACCCAGGGCAGGCAGGCCTGCCTCATCCCTTCCCCAGTTCCTGCGGGCCTCAGGTGACCCAATTGGGTCACCTACAGCCTGCAGGAACCCCTTCCTTGGGGACACATGCATGCGATTTACCTCTTCGCCGCAGGGTTCGAAGCAGCTGGCTCGGCCGATGGCATTGTGTGTGCACGCGCGCGCTGCTGGCTCTGATTGGCCTGTTACCCGAAGATCTATCCCAGTGTGCTGGCAGCTGGGGTGGCCTGGATTGAGCTGCCCCAGCACCAGGGGAGTGGCGCCCTCCCTCCAGCCATGCGACCACTTACCAAATATACATATACAAATACAAACATTCAAAAAACAATACAAGATACAAACAAAATACAACTAATACAAAAAAACACCAAATACCCTTACACTTACTATAAACATCAAATATCATTTACCTCAGACTTATAAGAAACTTATATGCATAAGAATATGCATGTAATGTGTACGTATTTGTACACATATGAATGTCTGCAGCTGCATCCCCATGGTCTCCAATTATTGTGCTGCAGAATTGGGGCATCAATCTGAATTGTGGTTTGATGAATACATTAAAAAGCATTGGTCCCAACACTGAGCCTTGGGGGTCCCCACTTTTTACCCCTTTCCACCCTGAGAATTTGCCGTTTATTGCTACTCTCTGCTCCCTACCCTTAAGCCAGTCACTAATGCAGGACAGAACCTGTCCTGTTATTCTGTGGCTGATGAGTTTACTCAGTAGCCTTTGTCGTGATGTGCTGCTGCTCCAGGCTTGTGGTCCAAGCACTGCCACTCCAGCCACTGCCACTGGCTTTCTGGAGTGTTCTGGAGGCACACAGTCAAGTGCTTTGGCCCAACACCCTGACACTCCAGCTACTGCCACTGTCTCTAGAGTGCTGGCCAGGCAAGTACAGGTATTTCCCCCCTCACTTTGGGGCCTGGCAGAGGGGAGTACCCATGTCATCTCACTCTGTTGCTTCCCATCTGGCTGCCGTGGCAATGTGGGAATTTCCCCCCTTGACTGGGTGGGAGGCAAGGTGAGACAAATGGGGGGGGGGTTCCTGCACCGCCTTGCCTTGAAAATCATGAGGTTTCCACTGAAGGGCGGACAGCTGTGCTCCATGCGCAAAGGCCTGCCTATGAATGTGCGCCTGGTCACTGCTGAATGCGAAGGTGCCAAATACCTCTGGTGCATCCCTAATCTTGGAGCAAGTCTGAGCCCTTAATATTCTGGCACTTTATCGTGCTGTCAAAAGTACCCAAAACTGCACAAGTACCGCTCTCACGCTTGTGCATTAGGTATTTTCAGGAGAAACCCAGGTGCACGTGCCAGAGATGGCAACTTACATTGCTGTACAGGAAAATCCAGGACTGAAGCGATATCCCAAGATTATGCCTTTGTATCCTGTGACTGTGTTGGGATTTCCACTGATATGTGTGGAAATCCCAGTATGGTGCTGGAATTTCCTGAGTGGTAGAGGCTCTCTAGGTCCAGCAGAAGTTGTAAGAACATATGAACATCAGAGAGGCCCTACTGGATCAGGCCACAGCCCATCTAGTCCAGCATCCTGTCGCACACAGTGCATCCAGGCATTCGCTCTAGTAGCCATTGATACATCCAACTGCTCTCCTGGTTGGATTCCTACTTCTGATATACTTATAGAAGTTCTTGTTATTTCTTTTGATGTTTTTAGCAATCCACTTCTGGAAGGCAGCCATTTCCAATCGTTTTTTTGCCTGGGATGGCTTGGTTGCACCTTCCTGCAGCGCTGGACAGAGGGGGCAGCAAGGTGGCAGGGGTGGCAAGGAGCACGCAGCAGTGGGCCAAGGGAGTCTCATTCTGAGGTACTTCAGATCTGAGGGGAGGGGGGGACAAGACAAAACATCGCACCCCTGAGGTATGGAAGCCATGAGGGGCAGAGTTATGAAAGAGCTTGATTTTTATTTGCTATAAGAGAGCCTCATTTTGTAGCTGTTCCAGCTATCACATCAGAAGAAAAGAAGATACTTTTCTGCACAAGATGCAGTCTTCAGATAACAGCACCTCTTCCTTTTAGACTGGATTCTCAAGAGGTATGATATGGTTTCATGGTATGAAACAAGCCCTTTTCTACACAAAGTGAAAAATATTTACAGTTGTAAACCCTCACCTGAAAGAAAAGCCAAGGAAATACTCTTCTAGCAGAATGTTCTGGCTTTGACCTCTTTTGCCAGCCAATAGAAGATTCTCCGCAGTGCACATTCAGTTATGTGGCACTTCAGCTCCCCCTCTCTTCTTGCAGAATCCTGTGAAATCAAAAAGGCATATCTGTCTGTACTGCATATTAAATACAGATTGTGAGAAAACAGTAAAATATTCTGAAAGCTGTGATCAGACAAGACTTCAAGTTTACAAGTATGTTTAAAAAGTCAGCAGAACAAGAGACTATTTCCTAACTCCACACCCTTTCCTGCGGTCAGTATGCATACCACCAGTGAAATTCAGTAAACAAAGGCTAATATACTATAAATACCCAAACAAACATCTTAGATGTTCATCATCCACTTAAATTCAAATTCCAGCTGTTTATCTTAACTGTTAGAAAGTAGAAGAGCCCTCTGCTGCTATTCAGAAACACTATGAGCAATAGGAAATTAAAAAATAACTTTTTCCCTACAAAAATCTTTCTGCAGCGTTCATTCCCTGCACATGAGGTAGGGAAAAAAAATCTTGAATCAAAAGCTATAAAAGAATTCTATACAGTTAGAGAAAAGGACCCTGGATGTGACAGTACTACAGTCGAATGGATTATGGCATAAAATTTTCATGAGGATACACTTGATCCATTAAATATACAGGTATAAAGGCCACAATTACACCTTTAATCCTTCTTGAGCCTGAATTCCAGCCGGCCTGGTTGGATCTTTAAACACTAAGGGTGTTTCCGCACAGGTAAAAAAGCCACATTAACAACACATTAAAAACACATGGAAAACTTACCTTCCACACCAGAGGCCGGATCCAGCACTCTTCAAGGCAGCCACTTCCGTATTCTGGCATGAAGTCCCATTCTTAATGGGGTCTTGCCGCCAAAAGATCCGGCCTCCGGGATGACGTGGAAAATTAGGTCTTCCATCTGGCCCCTCGCCTCGGTCCATTCAGAAGCAGGATGTTTCTGCACACGGAGAGGCGAGGGGCCGGATGTGCTGACAGCCGCCATCTTGGGAAGGACGGAAGCAGGCCTGTCTGCCTCCGGAGCCCCTCCCCCCCCACGCCACATGCTGGCGTAAATGCACGGTGACTGGCAGCTGACAGCTTCAGTCACGCAGCTCCGGGGGCAGCGCTGGTGGCACGTGAGGCCAGCTACCTCTGGCAATGGGTGCTGCGACATCCACACAGCTCCCAGAGGGTCCGGCCGGCAGGATCTGGCCTCTGCGTGCGTGTGCGGACACAGGGAGGCCTCCTCAGATCCATCTCTATTTCGGACGGATCCTCTGGAAGACGGATCACCGGGAAACGGATTTTCTTAAATCCATTTCTCGGTAGCAAATGTAGAAACACCTAAGCCAGTTTTTCCTGGATTTTCCTCCCTCTGTCTGGGCTTTTCTTTATTTGGGCTAAAAGAGGATTAAAGTTTTAATCCCTTTTCAACTTGAGTGGAGGGGAGAGGAGATCTGAGCGGAGACTCTGCCCCTCATGGCTTCCATACCTCAGGGGTGCGATGTTTTGTCTTGTCCCCCCATCCCCTCAGATCTGCAGTACCACAGAATAAGACTCCTTTGGCCCACTGCTGCCTGCCCCTTGCCACCCCTGGCACCCTGCTGCCCCCTCACACCTCTGTCCTACCACTGCAGGAAGGTGCAACCAAGCCATCCCAGGCAAAAAAAAAGGCTTGGAAATGGTTGCCTTCCCATGTATACTCCACCTTCTTAACTGCTGAAGTGGACAATACGTCCAAGAGAACTTTGCAGGTAGATCTGTAGGGCAGAAGCTGGTCTATATGGGAGAAGATATTCCTTTAGAAATTTGGGGTCCAAGCCGTTTAGAACATTTTAATTTACTGTTCATACCTTGAACTGGGCTCGGTAGCAAATAGGCATGGCATGTGTCCAGTCAGCAGTACCAGTTAGCAGTGTTACTCCTACATTCTGCATCAATTGCAGCTTGTAAACTATCTTCAAGGGCAGCTGACATAGAGAGCACTGAAATAGTCTAATCTGGAAGTTACCAGCACATGGATTGCTGTGGCGAGATTATACACCTGTCCCAGAACAAGCAGCCCCATCAAGAACAGGATGCCTCCCTTCCCCATGAACAGGAGACCCTGTGACACACAGCACCTTCATCTTGTCCAGATTCAGTTTCAGTTAATTTCCCCCATTCGATCCAGTACTGCCTCCAAACACCTGTCAAGCACTTTGACTGCCTCTCCTGAGCCAGACGGCATGGAGAGAGAGAGCTGAGGTTCGCCTGCATATCAATAGCACCTTAACCCAAAAGCCCTGATGGCCTCTCCCAGTGGTTACAGATAGATATTAAAGAGGATTAATTTTATTGGCGTTTCATTTATTTGAATTAGGTTTTTAGGTATGAGGGAACTGGGAACTGTCCTGGGATTGATATGTAATTTTGTTGATGGGCAGATTCTGGAAAAATGTAGATGAGAAAGTATATGAACTCTTCATTGTTGTGTTGCCTGCGAGACCCCCAAAGACCCTCTTTTCTCTCTGAAGCCATGGCAAAACCATAATACAGTGACAGGTAATGCTGCCTTTATGGCAGATGTGATAGTTGGCATTTATTAATTGGCATGAAGCTGGATGCAAGGGATTATGAGTATGTAATATAATTCCAAGCTAGGGGCATCAGTATAGAAATAATGCCTCTAAAGTATGGTCCCAGGGCAGAACTTCCTGGAAATGCAGAACAGACAGACAAAAGACCACTCCTTTGGTTTACTTATGCAGATCTGATCAGAACACCACCATGGGAACTCATTGCCAGAGATAAAGCCTTTTAAGATGGCAGCTGGAAGCAGATGCTTATGTCAAAGTGCTTGAGCAAGCAATGACTCAGTAACCAGGCAGGCCAGGAGCTCAGCCACTGGGACTCCTTGCAACAATCTAGCCCTGATCCTCCATAGATTCAAATTCCCTCTTTGAATCTGATCCGTTCGCTGAGAGTATAAAGATTTGACGGTCCTTTTTCCTGAGGTCCACCACTTTCACTCTGCTGCCATGCTGAATCACTAGGTGGAACCTCCTTGCTGAAAATCATAAATGACGAGCTGAATCCCTAGCTGGAACCACTGCGCCTGCTAGCCATTTTCCTGCTGGGTCACTTTGACCTCCTGTTCCTGCACAAGTCTTTTCTGCCAGAGAGAGAGAGGAAGACTGTTTCTGTTTTTCCCAGCTACCTTCACTGCATTCTGAAGAAAACGAGCATGGTCCAGTTCCTGCTGCCACGTGTCTCTTGAGAATCTGCATGGGTGAGAACCTGTTGCACTATAGCATAGGATCTTAGGATAGGCTGTTTTCCTCTTTTCCTCCTCTATATGTTTAGACTGCCCAAAAGTGTGCTTTTTAAATTGATACTCTGTCCTCTCCCCAAAGCTATTGCCCCTGTTGTGCTGCCCCACTGGATATCTGCTTTTGCTTATGTTGTGGTGCTCTGCACAGTGCCCTCTTCAATTCTGATGCTTTTTAATACTGATCATTACTAAAAACCATTTTTTCCTGTTCAGAAAACAGATTCTGGGGCCTCACTCCTTGCTGTTTAAGAACCAAAACTGCTCTGACGTTATTTAAACCTTATACAAAAGAAGATGTCCTGACGAGCTATTTTGTCTCCTAACAGTTGCTTCAGTTCTGAGTACCCAAGCCATGTACATGGTGGCAAAGTATTGGTTTAAAAAAGAAAGTCTTTCTTGTCTGTTACTACTATGAGTAACCACCAGAGGATGCTACAGGATATAGCAGAGGAAGTAACCTAAAGTAATCTTGTTTTCTGGTGGAATGAGTTTTGCTTGTCGATTATTTACATCTATTAGTCTCCTACTTTGAATAAAGTAGATAACCCCCCTAAACCATACAGGTATGACCTAAGTAATATACCATATAAACAAGCACTGGAGGCGACAAACGGATTTGGGGGATTCGATGCAAGGCATTCTGTGCAGGTGCGGGTAATTGGCCCATCAGAGCTGGTGCCACACACAGATGCACAATGCCGCCGGTGGTGATGAGGTAAGTCATGTGTGTATGTGTGCGTCTCCAGGTAGGGCCTAGCTCGGGGTGGGGTGGGGGTCACAGGGCGCGTCCGCGGGGGCTCAGCCACCTAGATTTAGGTGGCTGAGCACCCACGGAGGCTGAAGATCCTACCCAATGTGCTGGCAGATGTGCCGCTCCATGTGGTGGGCCCAGTCTACCGCATGGAGCAGCACATCGCTCTGGCCGAAGACATCACCAGTCCAGTCTCGCCCCACCCTCAAAAGGGGTGGGGGGGTAACCGAGCTGAGGGTGCCCCGGTGTCTTGTCAACTGCTGCAGTCCCAATTGGACTGCAGCGGCCAGCAGTGAATCCCTAGGTGCCCAGCAGCACCCAGGGGTTCAAGCTGCTACCACCACCCCACATGCAGCGACTTACCTTGTTGGGCCCAGGGTGCTCCTCGCATGGCCTGGGAGTCATGTGCTGGAGTCTGTGCAGGTGTGCATGAGGTCGGTCTACCACAGCACATGCCTGCAAGGAGAGCAGCAGATCACTCTCGAGGCTGTGCGAAGAGCACCATAGGCCCAACAAGGTAAGTTAATTGCGTGGGCCTGCCAACTGTTGAGCCGTTTTCAGCCCAATAGTGGCAGCGGGGGGGGGGGGGGGTTGGGCCTACAGCTGTTTGGGAGAGAGAGTGCAAATGCTCTCCCTCCTGTACAGCTGTGGGATGGCCTGGGACAGCCCGGAACGCGTGTAGTACACCCTGGGGCTGTTCCGAAAAGAACTGTCGGCCCAGCATAGCAAATGCTCCATCCCAGGGCATCTTACAGACGTTCTAGAGGCCCTCGTGCAAATAGGCCTTAGAAGGTAATGGAGAAAGGTAAGGTAAGTTGGTGCATTCTTTGCACTGATCATTTGAGAAGGTCTTCTTATTTCTCCTTGTTACTCTCTGGAAAACTGCAAAAGAAAAACAATAGAATGGAAGAGGCAAGAGATGTCTTCAAGGTAATTTGAGTTATCAAGGGAATCTTTCATGCCAAAATGAGTGTCATGCCCTGCTCAGCCTCGTCGGAAGAGGATATGCCTGCAATGCAATCACAGGCTGAGGAGCAGCCACAGCAGAGCATTGCAGGCATGGAAAAGCCAAGGCTGGGTCCAGAGGAGCAGGCAGACAGTTCTGGTGACGAGTCCACCTGTAGGGAGCCTAATCAAAGGCTCTCTCATAGCCTGCTTAGGCAGCAGAAGCAGGTGAGAAGGAGGTCAGAGCGATTAGCTCAGCTGCACCGTGGGCGTGGCTCTAACTCTCCTATATAAGAACAAGCTCACCTTGCCTCCAGTTGCTGCAGACAACGTCTGAACAGCCTCTTGTTACCTGAGCTGAAATCCTGGACTCATTGGGACCTGCTGACTCCTTGGACTACCTGACTCTTGCTGACTTCTGAACTCCTAGACCCTGGACTGGTACTGACTTCGAGAACGCCTGAAATCCTTGGGACTGAGTAGCCACGCAAGTGTCTGCCTATTGCCCAACTGGCCTGCGACGTGACAATGAGTATGGTATAAGACAAAAATAATAAGGACCTCACAGAGGTAGTAAAGATTAAGAAGAGATGGTAAGAAGAGCTATGTATGAAAGATCTCAGTATCACTGATAACCACAACAATGTAGTTACTTAGAGCCAGACATTCTGGAGAGTAAAGTCAAATGGGCCTTAGGAAGCATTGCTAACATGAAGACTAGCAGAGGTAATGGAATTCCAGCTGAACTCTTTAAAATCCTAAAGAGCTAAAGTGTTGCTAAAATGTTGCATTCAATATGCCAGCAAATTTGGAAAACTGAACAATGGCCACTGGATTGGAAAAAGTCAGTTTACGTTCCAATTCCAAAGAAGGACACTGCAAACAATGTTCAATTTACTGAATATTTTACTTATTCCACATGCTAGCAAAGTTATGTTCAAGATTCTACAAGCTAGGCTTCAGCAATATGTGAACCAAGCCCCCTTTTCCCACACACAGTAAAAGATCCAGATCTTCAAGATTCAGGTCTTTGAGATGGGGGTCCTCCTGGAGATCTGGATCTTGATGTTTGAAGACCCCATTGTGGACACCTTTAATCAGGTCCACATGAAATCCAGATTTAAGGGACTGAAGGACCCATTTAAAAAAAATCAGTTTCCCCTGCCCTCATGGGGACAGGGCCTTTCAGATGGGGCCGTCAATGGGGTCCAAATGGGGACAGGGCCTTCCCGACTGATACCAATCAGGTACTAATTGGGCTCCTAATGGGGTCTTAGAAGGGTTCTAAGCCTTAGTGGAAAAAGGCCCAAGAACTACCAGAAGGGCAAGCTGGTTTTCGAAGAGGCAGAGAAATTAAAATCAAAGTGCCGACATTTGCTGGATTATGGAGAGAGGAAAGGAGTTCTAGAAAAATACCTACTTCTTCATTGACTGTACTAAAACCTGTGCTGATCATAACAAAGTGTGGCTAGTGGTGGGAGCACCAGTCTACTGCATTTGTCTTCTGAAGAATCTATAAGTAGTCAAGAAGTAACAGTTAGAACATGGAATAACTGATTGGTTCAAGGTTGGGAAAAGAATGCAGCAACTTACCTTGCTGGGCCCGGGGTGCTCCTTGCATGGCCTAATCCATCAGGTGAGCGTGGGTCTGAGCTACCAGAGTGTATGTGTCTGCGCAGATTGTGGCACATCGCTCTCAGGGCCATGCAAACTACGGACCCCGGGCCCAGCAAGGTATGGGAGCATCATGTGCGTTGGGGGTGGTGGTGGTGGCCTGAACTGCAGCAGCCAGAAGGACACCACAGGTTCGGTCTCCCTCCACCCCTTTCAAGGGCAAGGTGAGACTGGGCTGGCGGTGTCTTCGGCTGGGGCAATGTGCTGCTCTGTGTAGTAGACCAAACCCATGCTGTCAGTGCATCAAACCAGAGGTGTGCATGATGGTAGATGGGGCCCATGCTGTCTGTGGGCCCCATCTACCATCATACACGCCCCCATTCCAATGCGCCGACAGCATGGCCCTGTCTACCACACAGAGCAGCACATCTGCCAGTGCACTGGGGCAGATTTTTGGCCTCTGTGGGGCTCAGCCCCGTAGATCTACGGGGCTGAGCCCCACGGATGCCCTCCAGGACCACCCCCCACCCAGGGCACGGGGATGCACACATGCAAGGGACTTACCTCCTCTCTGCCATAGTCTGGACTGGGGGGTCCGGCCGGTGGCATTTTGCATCTGCGTGTGCTGCCAGTTCTGATTGGCCAGCGGCCCATGCCTGCACAGAACACCTGGCATTGAACCGGGCGTTCTGCACAGGCATGGGCCGCTGGCTAATCAGAGCCGGCAGACGCACAATGCTGCTGACTGCGCCGGAAGCCCCACATCCGGTCTTCTCAGTCTGAACTCCATCAGCAAGGAGGAAAATCCCTCGCGCATGTGTGTCTGGGTAGGCACGTGGTCCGGGATGCCCAGGGTGGCTTCCTGCTAGCTGTAGCTGACTCGATTATATCAGCTACAGCCCACAGGAACCTGGGGAAGGGATGGAACTGGCCTGCCCGCTCCTGGGTTGATATTGACCCAATGGCAGCAGGCCAGGGAGGGGAGTCCCACCCTTGTGCCAGCCTTTTCTAGCTATGCCATGCAGGGAGATTCTCCATCCGCATGTAGGTAGGCAGGGATGTGTCCCCACATGTTACTTACCTGTCTAGATGCGAATGGTGAATCCATCCCCGCGTATCCAAGCTTTCTTGGCTGTAGTGTGAAAAGGCCTAAGAACTCACTGGAAAAGATCCTGATGTTGCGAAAGATTGAACGCAAGAGGAGAAGGGGACAACAGAGGATGAGGGATAGATTGAGAGGGAAATGAGATTGGGTAAACTTTGAGAGATAGTAGATGACAGAAGGACCAGGCATGGGGTCACACAGAGTCAGACACAATTGGTGACTGAACAACAATGAACAGTTTTCTGTTAAGACTTATTTCTTATTTATATCTTCTGTGTCTGAAGGCTGTTCAACACAGATTAGTTCCTCGTGTGAGATCAGAGACTTGCATCCTTAAAGGGCATTGCAGACAGTGCTTGAGTTCTTTCCCATAGACTATGATCAGAATAAATCAGAGGACTCTGTCTGTTTCTCTGCAGGATGTTGTATTTTGCCCTTTGGTCCAGAGGGGCCACCTCTAAGATGGAGACTGGGTTTTTCTTTGCAGGGCAATTCAGACTTTGACCTAATTTCATAGTCTGCCAGAAATGCTAATATTTGCTCAAGAAACTGCAGTCTTTCCAGTCAGCTTGAGAAATCTTGTCCCGACCAGGTGATGGTTTATAAAAATTGGTTTGGAAGAATAAAAAATATACCTGTGTGATTAAAGGCATAACTGTACTTAGCAAGTAAAACTATGTTTAGAAAACATTTGTTTTGAGGGCTCTATCAATTGCTATGTAATAAGACTAATTTCGCCTGCCAGCTAGACTTCTCCATGGTCATTACTGTACAAAAACCACTTTGTTTGCTTCAGTTGAAGAAAACTGGACTAAGTGATCCAAAGTAAATGAATCCATGTTGACACAATGGAAAAAAAGTGCAAAGTGGAAAAGTATTTTTTGTAGACATAACTTTGGTCATTCAGGGGCAAGGATGGAAATGTCAGATACATTTTCAGAAAAATATAAGAACATAAGAGGAGCCCGGCTGGATCAGGCCACAGCCCATCTAGTCCAGCATCCCGTCACACACAGTGGCCCACCAAATGCTCAAGCAGAGACAAGGGCAAACCTTCTCCTGCTCTCAAATCCCAGCAAATGGCCTTAGAAGCATCCTGCTTCACCCCTACCCTGAAAGATGCACCTAGGCATTCTTTCTAGTAGCCACTGATACATCTGTCATCCATAAATTTGTCTGACCCCACCTTAAACCATCTAGACTGGTAGCTGTTACCACCACTTCCAGCAGCACATTCCATAAACTGATGACCCTCTAGGTGAAGAAATGCTTCCACTTGTCTGAACTGACTCTCCTACCCATCAGCTTCATAGAGTGCCCCCTGGTTCTAGTCTTGTGTGACAGGGAAAATAAATTTTCTCTATCCACCTTTTCTATACCATGCATAATTTTACATACTTCAATCAGATCCCCTCTTAAATGCCGTCTCTCCAGACTGAAGCCTAGACGCAGCCTGATTATGTAAGGGAGGTGTTCCAGCCCCTTAATCATTCTGGTTGCCATTTTCTGCCCCTTTTCCAGTACCACAATATCCTTTTTGAGGTGCGGTGACCAGAATTGTACACAATATTCCAAATGTGGCCTCACCATAGATTTATAGAGGCAAAATGACACTTGCTGACTTGTTTTCTATTCTCTTCCTAATTATTTCCAGCATTTAATTAGCTTTTTTTCACTGCTGCTGTGCACTGAGCTGACACCTTCATTGAACTATCCACCTGAACCCTGGTGTGTTGCAGAAAGCTCAGCCCTCATCAGTTTATAGACTTAATTTGGATTTTGGCCCCTATGTGCATTAATTTGCACATATTAAGATTAAAGCACATTTGTCACTTGGTTGCACACTTGCCCAATGCTAAGAGATCCCTCTGGAGCTCTTGGCACTCTCTTTCGGTTTTTACTATCCTAAATAATTTAGTATCATCAGTAAACTTTGCTATTTTCCTATGTACCCCTTCTTATAGATCACTGATGGATAAATTTAAAAGCATTGGTCCCAACAGTGAACTTTGGGGGACCTCACTTTTTACCTCTTTCCACCCTGAGAATTACTACTCTCTGCTTCCTATTCTTAAGCCAGTCACAAATCCAGGACAGAACTTGTCCTTTTATTCCATGGCTCATGAGTTTACTCAGTGGTCTTTGATGTGGAACTTTGTCAAAAGCCTTCTGAAAGTCTAGATAGACAATGCCTACTGGTTCGCCTTTTATCCACGTGTTTATTGACACTCAAAGAATTCCAACAAGTTTGTAAGGCATGATTTACTTTTACAGGAGCCATGCTAACTTTTTTCCAACAATGCTTGCACTTCCAGCGTGCCTCCCGATTGGCCAGGGCCGCGCCTGGCTTCAGGAGGCTCTCTGCGCAGGTGCATGGCCCTGGCCAAAGTGCACCTCCTGATTGGCCAGGGCCAGCGCAGAGAGTGTCCTGAAGCCAGGCACGGCCCTGGCCAATTGGGAGGCGCGTCGGATGCATGCACAAAGCGAACTGGGACCCCACAGCCAGAATCAGCCTGGCTGCATCAAGGTAAGGAGGGGATCGCTCGCGCTCTACCCAGGGTGGGCTGGGGGGGGTGTAGGTGAAGCTGCCCCTGGCTCCAGACATCACAATCTGTGGATTCTGGGGAGAGGGTGAGCTCCGAGATAGGAGACCCCCGGCTCGCCATGCTCAGCTCTGGAGGAGCCAATCATGGCAAGCCGAGGGAGGGCCCAGTTAGGGATACTTGTGTAGTGCGGATACATCCGAAACGGATGTGTCTTAACTACACAAGACACATTAAGCACATATGTAAGACTACAGTGGTACCTCGACATACAAGTGCCCTGACATACAAGTGTTTTGAGATACAAGCCGCCGAGCGAGTGATATTTTGCTTTGAGATGAGAGCAAGATTTGAGATACGAGTATGTAAATACAGTACAGTACATAACAAAAACAACTGAGGTGGTATTTTGGGAGCTGGAATGGATTAATGGGGAAATTGCTTTGAGATACGAGCGATTTGACATAAGAGCAAGGTTACGGAACAAATTAAACTCGTATGTCAAGGTACCACTGTACCTTGGAAGTAGTCTTGCGTTAAACCGGTTTAACGGCTGGTTAACACACATTAGGGATACTTCCTGTGCGGAAGCAAGTGTCTCTAATGTGTGCTGTGTACAGAAGGGGCTTTCCCAACCGTAGATATGTGCTTAATGTGTCTTAAGTGTCCAATGCGGAAGTACCCTTCAGAAGGATTTTTACTCAGCAATTGCTCTGTAGGACTTCATGCACTTCAGATCCCTTTCAGTATGTGCGTCAAATTAGGTTATCTATGTTTGTTTCTGCCTTAAGAATACTGAGTTCTACACTCCACCTTGTATGCACTGCACTGCTTCTTTTTGTATATTACTATCTGGCCAACTCTCTCAACACTTCAAATGACCCCTTATTTAAGCACATTAACAAACAGCAAACACAGGATTGCCTTCGCCAAGGCTAGACAGAATGTACTCACCTCACAGATGCCATTTGGGAGATACGAAGGCATTCCAACAAATTTAGGAAGCTGCCCATGCAAAGAGGAACTCAAGTCTGTTGACCAGTTCTTACCCTATACTCTTACCACAGATATTGTGACAAACTTATCTGACCTGCCTTTAAACACCAACCAGGGAGACCTAGTGGTAATATAGTAAATTTTTGACTAGGGAACACAAATCCTGCAGTAACTTCAGTAATGGCCAAATTCCTCTCACTAATTATAAGAATCAGAAGCAGCTACTGAATTTTTTTCACTTCTTGCTTTAAACGTGTTGCTTTAACTTTATTGTTTTAAACTGTACTTCTTTAAGGGCCCATGCTGATCATAAATAAAATGCAGCGTACAAAAGATATTCAGAAATACTTTTCTCTAGATTCCATGCAAAGCAGTATATGACGACAGCCTCAAAGTTGGAGAAAAAATACATTATGACAAAAATATTATCACATAGCAAACACTATCATTTATTAATAAATTAGTATGTCAGAAGGCAAGACGTCTCCTCCCCAAAGTGACATTTTCATCTCTCTCCCCACAGTGCAAGGGACACACACCATCTTGCACTATCAGGTCCAAAGTTAAGCGTATTTTGTTGACGGATTTATTACTGGCACAGGAGATGTAAATTTAGCAGAGGCAGGTTTCTTACAATGCAGGATTTTTAATAAAATGTGTGTTTGAAGGGAAGAAATGTTAAGACCAAGTTAAAACCATATCTACTGGCCACATCCATATAAAAAAAATAGAGACAAATTTTAAGCACAGAGCAGTAAATATTATAATAGAAATGCGGCACCACCAGGGTTCTTTTTCCCTTCCAGAGTCCAGCTCCAGGTGCTACTTCGAAAGTGACCAGAATGACCACTGAGATCCTAAAATAACAAGGCAAAACACTCCCTCTTGCACTGAGTACACAGATTACATTCAGCTGTAGGCCAAAATGTCTTTTTGACTAGAAGTCTAGGGAAATTGCATTGAGAAGACCTCTGCTTCACAGTTTTTGAGGAGTACAAGTCAGCAACCATTTTCTGCTTTGTTCAGGTGCATAACTGACCCTGAATAAAGTCAGTACTATGAATTTACTTAGCAGTACAGTTTAGAAAGTCGTCTTGATAAAAGGTTATTAAACTGACAAGATTTCCACTACTATCCCCACATGTGCGCCTTCTGTTATGAATGCAGTGGACTACAAATAAAAATAACCAAAATGTTAGAAAATCTAAAACTGATCTGTTGAGAACAGAAGTAAATTAAGCATAATCCAGAGCCAACAATAAATTATGAACAGAAGAACTCAGTTCTGAGTGGTTAAAATAATAGTCAAATAAGAAAACTAATATGTAATGACCAGGGAAAAACAAGCTCTTTTAATTCAGATAATAAACAAGGTGCAACAGTTTTCCAGCTGCCCCTTTTTCCCACAAGGAAGAAAAAAGTAAAACCCAGAAGAAAATACTGGCCACAAGTTCTGCAAGTCCCCTGCTGGCATGTTTTCTCTAGCGAGTGCCCAGTTAATGCAAGCAGCGGCTGGAGGGTGTGTGCAGGGTGCATCTGCTGACCAAGACCTAGAGCAGATCAGGCAAGTGACTATAAACAGAATCCAAGAGGGTCTGGCTGGCTTCCTGGCTCTTGACACCAGCAATTTCAAAAAGCCTGTCCAGCTTATCTTCTGCCTGTGGGATCTCTTCAATCATGTGCAACTCTTCAGGATTTAGAATGTGAAGCATGTCATCAAAGATAGGCTGCAGGTCACATGGATCCAGACGCACCTGTCGCAGCACTGTGTCTTTTTTTTCTATGGAAAGAGGATATTTTCTGTTAATTGGGGATTTATTCTGAATCAGTAACCCCCATCGTACCATCTGACTATTTTCATTCCAAACTCTAAACTGCAAGTTAAATTCAAAGGTTTGGGTAGATCTGGTCAGTTCTCGAGTAGAGTAACTGAACTCAACAGATCACTTCTTCTCTAGCAGGAATTTCACGAACTTCCAGAAAAGTTCAGGAGGATCACAGAAAGGCTTTGTTTGTTTTGTTTTCCCATAAACAGGAATCCTTGCTTTGTGAAATCTCTTACTGTTTGGAAGAGGCCAAAGTAAAACTACCAATTGCATTGTCTGGATCTGTGTGTTGTATCTGCCATCATGTGGCCAATCTCTCAATCCTAACTACAGGCTCAGATAAACACCTAGGTTGCACTGCAGAAAAGGGCTGAAAGAAGAGTATCAAGAACATCAGTGCTACTAACAATCACAGATTAGCTCATTTCCCATCAACTTATTGTAGTACCACTATCTGTTGCTATGAAAACAGATGAACGTAAGCACCCTCCATCATATGAGTATTTTGGTAAAGGGAGAAAATCTTCTAACCACATCATACATACATTTATATACCTCTATTATGCCCCCTTCTTGCTTGCCTCATTTCTAAGGAAAAATAAACAGCTCCAAACACCATCCAACCATAATTATTTTAAGCATATTCTAGATTGTGCTATCATGATATTTTAATACACATACTGCTACTTCTTAAATCCGAGTTACTGTAACATCAGTTGGGCTACGATTGAGATTTGGCTGAGCCCAGGATGGGATTTCATATTAACCAGCGATTATATTGTTGGGATCATTATTTGCCTTTTTTAAGTTTACACATTGGTGTTGATAGTCGGATTATTATGTTTTAGAACCTTATTTGTTAGATTAAAAGAAGAACATCTTTTAATTTGTGATTCTGTTGGATCTCCATCTGAGCCCCTTCTGGAGATCTGGTTCTAATCCCAAGTATCATACAGGTGATGTAAAAGGTGTCAAAATTAAATTGGAAATTCTCATCTGCCCCTTCTAATTTCTTTCAGATACCTGTTTTTAGAAATTCTAGCTTATGGTATATTGAAAGCAAATCTAGTTAGGTAATTCTTTGTTTACCTGCTGAGATATTCCTTTGGGGGTTTGTAGCAGGAACCCCCCAAAACCCATTGTAGTGTGTAAAAGAAAAGAGCTGAACCGCTTCCATTTTGGAAATTGCTAGTAACACCTAAATTGTGAGAGATGCCTCAAGGTGGCATTATCTACTTCAACCATAAATCCTGCCTAGAACCAGAAAGCACTTTTGCCCAACCATAAATTGTATCTTTACCCCAACTGTAAATTCTGCCCGGAGCCAGAAAGACACCTGGTACTCCAAGGACGAGATAACGCTAATTGGGAGTATGAGCCCAATCGAAGGTGAGAGGGCAAGTTCTAAAACAATTAACCATCAAAAGTGACCTCAGCTTGTATATCGCTTATTGGCTTACGTATACCATGTGATTTTGTCTGAAGGGAATATAGTGTCAATGTATTCTATTGTAAGGTGTCTTATCCTATCTGATTTTTCCTTATGCTTTACCTTGATACTGAACTCTGTACATGCTCGTATATGCTTGGATGCTTTTGTAACTAAGGCTGTAACTCACGCCGATGCATGAAGGAACCTTTATTTGCTGAAAGCTTTTTTTTCTGTATCTCTGCTCAACCTTTTGAACTTTCTTTAATTTTAAAATAAACCACAAAAGTCCACAAAGGTTTCATGTGAAATCGCTCGGCTCGTACCACGGAAGGCACGGGGTTCCTGGAGGAGTGTGGGGGCACGCTCGGGAGCCTTGGGGCTTTCCGTCACAGGGTTCTACCAGGCGGGAACAAAACAGAGAATTTTTGGTGCAATTATCTTTTTTTTTTTTTTTTGCTGCTATCTGACCCAGCAATGATAATGGTTTGGTCTTTCTCTTCAAATCATATAAATCTTTAGTCTTTTGCCACTACTGTTTAACACAGTGAAAGGTAAGGAAACCATATGTGCTGCTCTCAACTTCTTGAGGATAAAATAAACTGTAATTAAATGTAGTTGGGCCAGGCCAACAATAAAACCTATTTCTGCACATTACAAATAACTTGCATTGTGCATAATAAGCAACAAAATTGTTCAGCAATAGATGTGCTTTATGGAACAACATCAGACCTTAAACTTCTAAAATCTGAATGCTGTTGTGAATAAAAATAATCAATTACAAACTAAATACACTTCTTCATTAAGATGGAATTTTACCTTTGGTAATAAAAGATCCTGTTCGGCTGAGAACAGAGGAGCCGCTGGAAGTTGAATCACAACGCAGAAGAGGTTCTGACTCATCCATGAAGAAGCATTTGTTCTTCTCTAAAGGAGACGGTTCCATGGGTACAACAATTGCCACTGGCTTTACATTTGGGCTAGGACTGGTAGGACCAGGATTTACAGGAAGAGCCAACTTGTCCACTTCAAGCTGAAAGACAAAAGCACAAAACATGCTGAGCATAAGGAGGAGGCATGACTAGTATCTATTGACAATTCAGAAGGACTTGGAATACTGAAAGGAATGCATCCACAACTGAGATGAAGGATTTCTGCGTTAAATCTCAAGGAATTATGATTCATAGAATTTCAGTTACCTAAACCTCGCAAAAATATTGCAGCTTCCTGGGACAAAAAATGGAAGAAGGAAGAATTTCACTGTGCCTGATAGGTCAAGAGGAAATAGTTGACCTTTTAGTTCCGGCTATCCAAGTGTGATTGCTCCAGTCTGGGAACATTCACTTCACCACAGCAACAGCCACATATGCCAGGCTGTTGCTACCACAACTGGGTGATGCGGTGTGCAACTGTGTTGCTGCAGCTGCCCTGGCCTGACCACCCAAATACAGCCTTCACACAGAAGTAAGGGTGAGTCAGGCTGCACATGGGACCCTCTTCCTAGTATAGCTGTGGAGCAGTTTTTACCCATGTGGCTCATGTCCAATCTGCACTTGGAACACAAATTGTTTGCCAAGCTTTGCAAATGTGAATTCCATTTGCTCAAGCTGGACTTTTAGGAGTACCATATTTCTGATCAAAGCATAAAGTAATTGCAGTCTTTGATTGGGAAAACCTCCATATTTACAGACATAGGATGTTTTTCCACTAGCACTAAGTACCCATTGAAGCACCCATTAAGGACCCATTTGGCTGAGAGCTGGATGACCCCATTTCTACTACAGATCCCATTAGAGACAAATCTCTTTCCACCACAGCTAGGGAAATCCAGATCATATGGGTCCTTCAGGACCTATAATCAGGATTTCATATAGACCCCTGTCTACAGTGGGGTCTTCAGCCTTCAAATCAAGATTGTAGAGAGCCTGTTTTTATTACAATTTGACAATGGGGTCTAGACGAGTCTCGGGGGGGGAGGGGGATGCACCCATGGAGAGGTGCCCCAAACTCAAGACTTCGGAGTCCCTCTGAAACCAGCTCTGAAATCCTTCCAAAGTTGCCTTTGGAGATTAGCGCAGGCTCCACAGAAAAAACCCTTGTGACAGCAATGCCGCTGTCAAGCACTCCGGAGGATCTTTGAAGTTAGTGGCAGATCGTGATTCCTTAGAAGTACCCATTCTTTAGATCCGGATTAAAGGAGCTCAGTGGAAAAACACCCTATTGCAAAGTTTTCTTGGCTTTCCCAACTCCTATTGTAAATGCATTTCCTGCTTTGCTAATAGTGCAGCCCCAAAATTCCAAGGGCCACTGAATGCCAGGCGGCTTCTTAAAATTTTAAAGGCTTGTTTACATATGACATGATGCTTAAGCACTCTGACCCTCCTCAATCTTCTGTTATACAATGTGATACCAGATTGATCCCAGAATCATGCACATGTAACCTGCCAATTAACCCCTACAAAATGGATTTATCCAATATGGGATCATAAGTTGCTGAGCGTGAAATATTGTGTCTCTTTCTTAAGGCAACCCCTGGAAGATGCACAAGTATCCTTTGCGGTATGGACTGATAACAAGATTTGCAAGCCTTACAAACACCCTACAAACTGTCCTTGGGCCAGCTATGATGAACTAAGTTCTTTTCTTATTTTCACTTTGCTCTGAAATGGTGTATTTCTGAGTAACGTGAAAATGAGTAAAGAATGTAGTTCATCATAGGGTGAATAAAACCCTGCTTGGAGGACACTCTATCATGCAAGGCCCAATACATAAGAACATAAGAAAGGCCCTGCTGGATCAGGCCACAGCCCATCCAGTCCAGCATCCTGTCGCACACAGTGGCTCACCAAATGCTCATGGGCATTTCAAACAGAGACGAAGACAAACACTTTCCTGCTCTTGAATCCCAGCAAATGGCATCAGAAGTGTCCTGCTTCCGCCCCCCACCCCAGCCTGAAAGATGTACCCAGGAATTCACTCTAGCAGCCATCGATACATCTGTCATCCATAAAGTCCTTTTGGGTGACACACCTGGCCACCCTGGCACCTGGGCGTGTAGTGCTTGCTTGTTCTTGAAGTGTACTAAATACCAACTTTCAATTGAAGATTTAGCAAACTAAATTCAGCAACAAAAGTCACTAATGTAAAGAATTATTTGTTTTTGCTTTTAATAAAATACGTATATCAAAAATATAACTTCTTTACTAGAGCTACAAATATCACATTATGGATATTTCTAGAAGTGACACAGCACCCAAGTTAAGCTAGGTTTTCTTGCGAATTTTGACACACCGAGCTCAAAAGGTTCGCCATCACTGGTCTAACCCTACCTTGAAGCCATCTATACTGGTAGCTGTCACCACCTCTTCCGGCAGCACATTCCATAAACCGATGACCCTTTGGGTGAAGAAATACTTCCCCCTGTCAGACCTTACTCTCCTACCCATCAGCTTCATAAAGTGCCCCCTGGTTCTAGCGTTGTGCGATAGAGAAAAGAAATTTTCTCTATCCATGTTTTCTATACCATGCATAGTTTTAAATACTTCAGTCAGGTCCCCTCTTAAACGCCATCTCTCCAGGCTGAAGAGGCCTAGACGTTGCAGCCTTATTCCGTAAGGGAGGTGTTCCAGACCCTTAATCATTCTGTTTGATTAACACCTTGTTTGGAATTCAGCATTCTGTCTCCTCATCAATTGGGCTTGGCCACAACCCCACCAGATATAAAGAATGCACTAAAAGATGGACTGCTTGCTCATCGACCTCCTGATGTTGGGAATAATAGAAATATCTCTGCTTTCACTCTTCCTAAGCCTCAAGGTCTTCAATTTCATTATGACAACCCCTTTACTGGACATTTGGATTGTTTAAGATCCTATTGGAAATTCAGAAACAGTACTGGGGCAGGGCAGGCACAAGGATAGAGGAAAGCTATGTGCACTCCTGCCCTGTTTGTAACACACAGAACCTGTTCCCACAAACCTTGAAGGACTATTGCAACTAAACCTATTCCTAACCCTTCTAGACCTTGGGAAGTCATCCCTATGGACTATTGTAGTTTTTCTTCATCATCTGGATTTACAGTAATTTGTACAGTCCTAACCACTTTTCCTGTATGAGACAACTTCTTTCCTTGCACACACATTTCTTTGGACCCTCAACTCACCAAGCTATTCATGGAACATTTAAATTCTGGGGAGCTTTCCCAGATTAATCTAACAGAGGCTCTCAAATGACTGCTAAATTCTGGAAGTCTTTCATGTTCCTTCTCATTGACGTTCTTTCTTCTTTCTTTCACTTATCATCCTCAAACTGATGGAGCCACTGACTGATGCAATCAAACTTTGAAGCAATAATTCCACATTTTTACTGATTTCCAGCATTTGCATTTAGCAGAATTTGCTTATAACAACTCTGTCCATTCCTCCTTACAGGTCTTCCTTTCTAAAAAGCTGTATATGATAATGATTTACCAGTCATGCCTCCTTTGGTTCCCACTCTACAAGCGCCTTCTTCCATTTCTGACGTGGCTAATTTGAGCCAGTCCATTTGGTCTGAGCTCCAAGCTGCCAAAAATTTCTGCAGACAAGTCTCATTCCCCTGTGTCTGATATTTAGGTTGGTGACACCGTTTATCTCTTCAGACATGTAGCACAAGGATAATAATATCCCGTGCATGTGGGCCGGTGCATACCACAGCCCTGCCCATGAAAGGGCTATAATGGTAGTGAGTTTGCATCTAAAAAGTGGGTAAGTTCCCCCGATCATGTATACTCCTCAGGAATAAGGGAGGGTGCAGAAGAGAGCCAAAACTGTCCAGTAAAGCATCTGACAGTCTTTGGCCTCTTCTGCAGCCTGGTCACAGCATGAATGGCAGTTCAGCACATGCCTAGTTGGGAACCAAGACTTCAGCTTTCTGCTTTCGTGTTTCTTCTGCCAATTGGCCTCAGTCACTCCTGGGCAGAGTATATGTAAGAACGAAATAAGTCTGTTAATTATTTGCAGTTCCTATGGCAGAAAGTACAGACAACTCTGTAAAGTCTGAAAAATTCTCAGGAGTCTCCTGTACACACCAGAAACCTGCCAAATGTTGTTACGTCACTTGTAGTTCTATTATAGCCAGCTAGATGCTGCTCACTCAGTGCCACCCTGAAAGGACCTGAGAAACAAAAGAATGAATTCAGAGAGAGAGAGAGAGCTCAGCCAACTAATTCAATTCATAATTTGCACAAAGCAACATTCATATAAGAATGTCAAAAAGCTCATGCAAACTCTGCCGCACATGGGGCTTCCACGTGCAAAGCAAGTAAAAGCAAAAACTTTAAATACCATGTTGTCCTCATGTAAGTGGCTCTTCTGGACTATTTATACTTTTTTTTTGTTCTTTTAAGAATACTTATTAAAAGAAATACATAAGAGAAGAAAATGGGGGGGGGGGGGGACGGACGGACGTATAATACCGGAACAACAAGCACAATACTCTCAATTGGCTGGAATGGAATATATACTTGACCATAGGTGAAGAGACTGTTTCCAGCATTGCTTCAGGGGTTAGACAAGATCATCTGGCGGCAGGTTACACACTGCATATATAAAAGCATTTACTTAGGGAACATGACTGATGATATAAAGAAGCGTGTTGGTGCTCCGTGATTCAGAGCCAAATCCTGTGCCAGCCCTCTTGCTGCATCTGTGGCCTGCATTTTTATGACAGGGAGGCTCATGCAGGCTTAGGAGCCCAGAGGGCCGGGCAAGCCTTCAGCATTAAGGCAACAGTGTCAGGCTGGCAAAGAATAACCACAAGACTCTTTCTTTAAAAAGATGAACAGTGATTTATTTCAGCTCAGTGTAAAGGCAGGTTTTGTTGGAAGCAACTTTGAACAGAAAGCCCAGCATATTTATATATTTCATAGCTGGGTGGGGTTTGGCCTTCAACCAATCAACAATAACTATTTTTTCAAAACTCAGTTTAAACTTGGAGCCAAAATGTATCAATCAATCCCAGCAGGGAGGGGGGAGTCAACTGTCACTTCCAAACAACAGGCAGCTACTATATACATATATACAGAATCACATAGGTGGCAGATATCTTACATTCAAATACTATGGCAGGCAGCTAGCCCTGCCTGACAAACAGACTGCTATCGTTATAGATTGTAAAGAGAAACTTCATTTTTTACCACTTTGCAGCTTTGCTCTGGCCAGCAATGCATTTCCCTTGCTGCTGAACACCTCCATGCATTGTTCTTGCCAAAGACACCAATGGGATTTTTCACTGCCCTCTTCCAGAGAGAACCTGGGGATCAAACCCACAACTCTCTGCTTTCCAGGCACTTTTTTCTATCACTGAGCTAAAGCCATTCCCCAATGATGCCAGCTGCAAGAAGAATGGAATAAACAACACAGTTTTCTATCAGGAGACGAAAGCTAAATTGAGTCAACCGCCCCAGCACCTCGCCCCACACTTGCTTGGAGCTGATCAGCCACCACTGCGTACTTCGTTTTCTAAAAGGACTGGTTCCTGAATACATTACAGTGGTACCTTGACATACGAGTTTAATTCGTTCCGTAACCTTGCTCTTATGTCAAATCGCTCGTATCTCAAAGCAATTTTCCCATTAATCCATTCCAGCTCCCAAAACACCACCTCAGTTGTTTTTGTTATGTACTGTACTGTATTTACATACTCGTATCTCAAATCTTGCTCTCATCTCAAAGCAAAATATCACTCGCTCGGCGGCTTGTATCTCAAAACACTTGTATGTCAGGGCACTTGTATGTCGAGGTACCACTGTACTTTGCTAATGGTTTTCTCATTCTGTAAACCCATTTATAAAAGGTTTCAATACTGTCTTTCTGTTTTGAGGCATCTTTGACACCTGAGTAGACAGCTGTAGTCTAAAGCTCCCCCCTCAGGCAAAATAATAAGGAAAAGAACACACAACAGCAAGCAAGAGCCAAAACTGACAGAACATCTCGATACAAAGACTAAGTTCCAAAGGGACATTATTTCACTAAATACTGACTCATGGTAAAGTTCAGTTGAAACTGCGTTAACATTTTACACTTAGTCAGTAGGAAGGCTACAACACTGAGAACTCGCAGTATTTTCTTGCTGAAAAAGCATAAAAATAACCTATTGGATAATTTTGTAAACCAACCTCTTGGGCATGAATAGCCTCTGTAAAATGAATGCAAAGGACCAGCTTTGAGAAATATCTCCTGGTACCTGTTAAAGTTAGCAATAAACACATTTTCAGCTCCTACCTCTGTGTACCTTACTGGCGGAATATGCTGAGCATGAGCCCATCGACCTCTATGAAATCTCTTCCATGTTATGTACATTTCTTCTAGCATCCTAAACTGGCTACAGTATCAACCTAGAACCCAGGAGTCTGAATACCCACTCGGCCATGAAAACTCAGTGGGTTTTTTTTGTAGAAAGGCAGATTACTCATTGCTACAATGCCCAGCGTTCCAGAAAGTGCCTGCCCTCTCTGAGGAGTAGCTTGGCCCTGTTAGGATGCTGAGTTCGTGCAACGGCCAAGTGAATACTACAGTGTGGACACAAAACACTGGTAGCAAGCGTTTCAACAGTAAACTAAAACAAGTTTATTATTATACACAAGCAATACTAAAAAGATAATAAGGTTCAGGTAGTTGTTGGTTTAAATTTGCAAGTCTCTTAAAGCTAGGAGCTAACCCTTTCCTCTACAGGAAAATAGTTCACCTTTTAAAAGACAAGCCTCCACACGCTCCTCCTCCCTCCTGACTAACTCAGCCACAGCCCAAGCCCAGCCAGGGTACTAGAACGTGGCTCTAGATGATCACAAGGCCCGTCCCATCCTTGCTTGACCGATCATCTAGCCTGGTCAGTTGCTAGTGAAGTCTCCCTCAGAGCCACAATCCACCCGATTGCCTCCTTCAGAAATCACTCAGCCCAAAAGACCAATGGTCAGCTGCTGGTCCAGCTCCCTCAGGATTCAGCTCTTCTTCTGTTCCCTTCAGCTCTTCTCCCAGCATGAAGACCCCTGGTCAGCTACTGGTTCCAGCTCCCTCAGGTTCAGCTCTTTTCCTTTCAGCTCTTGTCCCAGCATGAAGACACCCTCTGCTGTACTCTGTGTTCATTTATACACACACCCCTGATCCTGATTGGCTCTAGCCGCAATAAAATGCTGCTGGAGACTCCTAACAGAGGTTGCTGTCCCTCCAGCCTGATTGGTGGGAACTCCTCTCTAGCCCCTCCAGCACTCAGATCCCCGGACAGCTTTTCCCTCCAAAACCTTACTCCAGCCAATCACTGCAACAGGGCCCGCACAGGATTTCCCGCCCTTTTTGCAGCCCAAATCCCAGGGTTTGCAACAAGGCTGGCTATTGCAGCTTGCAAGAAGCCTGCAATGCCAGAAAGCAAAGCAGTTTGCAGCCTGTACCCTGAAACCGTCACACTCATGCAATAAACAAACAAATGAATAAATACACTTTTTCAGATCTCTCTCTGTAGTACTGCTTCCATTGCCGAAAGGAATAAGAGGACAGTTATCTGGATTGGTAATGGATTAAAAGAAAGGAAACAGAGAGTAGTAATAAATGCCCAGTTCTCATAATGGAAAGATATGAGACATGGGATCCCCCAAGGATCAGTATTAGGACCTGTACTTTTAAATAATTCACAAATGATCAAGAAGTAAGAAGTGAGATAGCAGTGTTTCCTGATGACGCTAAATTGTTCAGGGTAGTAAAATCTGAAAGACTGTAAAGAGCTTCAGAGGGATCTCTTGACATTGGATAAAAGGGCAATGACGTGGAAGAAGCACTTCACAAAGTAATGCACACTGGGGCAAAGAATCCAAATTGCACCTATAAACTTTCTATGGCGGACCAGGAAAAGGATCTTGGGATTCCTGTGGATAGTTTAATGAAGGAATCAACCCAGTATGAGCAGCAGTGACAAAAACAAATTCACTGCTAGGGGCAATTAGGAAAGGCATACAAAACAAGTCAGCAGGTATCACTGTGTCTCTTTATAGATCTATGGTGGGGCTATATTTGGAATACTGTGTATGATTTTGGTTACCACACCTCAGAAACTGGGACAGAAAAAGATGCTGAAAAAGGCAACAAGAATGATCAAGGGACTGAAAACTTATAAAATCCAGCTGAAACATCTGGGGGACTTTTCAGCCTTGAAAGATGGTAACCTGATTGAAGTACATAAAATCACACATTGCATGAAAAAGTTGAATAGATAAACCTTTTTTTCTGTTGCACAGCACTAGAACCAGTGGGCGCTCTAAATTTGATGGGCAGGAGAGTTAGGACTGACAAGAAGTATTTTTTTTCACCCAGATTGGTCCATGGAATTTACCACCAGAAGAGATGGTAAGAGCAACCAGCTTGGATAGCTTTAAGAAAGGATTTGACAAACTCATTGAGGTGTGATGTATCAACAGCTACTAGAACTGATGCCTAGATACAGCCTCCAGATTGGAAATACAGACAGGATTCCTCTAAAGTGCATTTGCAGGGATTCAAGAGCGGGTGGAGCTTTTGCCTTTGTCTTCTGCTTGAGATGCCCAAAAGCAATTGGTGGGCCACTGTGTAAGACAGAATGCTGGACCAGATGGGCTGTGGCCTGATCCAGCAGGGCTCCCATTATATTCTCTTATGTTCATGCACCTTTTTAGTGAGGCTGCTTAGAGTTATGGAAATATAAACTGGTTATGTTAAAGAAGATAAGAAACGGGGGAACTACAAGGTCATAGAAGGAGCGCAGAGGAGGACAAAATAGCAGATTTGTCACCTAGAGAATTGCTCACAGCCATTACTCTATGTGATAGTATGGCCAATAAAATCCTTCAATAAAAATATTTTTGACAAAGCATTCTTATTTCCTTCTGAAATATTTATGCTAATTATCAGACCACCGCCTACTGCCTACAATTCTCCCTACTGCAAATTGTCTTCAGAGAAATAATATATTACAAAGAATCTAAGGGTCACCTGAGTGCACATTTAGTTCTACCTTCTCAGTCATCCTTCAAACCAGTGAGTGCCAGGGGCCTCCAGCAAAGCACAGGCAGCAGCACTGAAGATTGCTGGCTTCTGACCAGAGTTATCAACACAGAGATGTAAAAGAAAGTCAGACGGCCTTAAACCATTTCTAAAATGCAAAGTTAATATCCCCTTGAAACAGGAAAGCCCAACCTGTGATCTCCCAGATGGTGGCACTATGGAAACAGCACTAGGTGGACAGAGAGGGAATGCAGGGTCACCACGTGAAGAGACTCATTCAATCAAGTCCCTCCCACTCAACTGTCACCAGCTGGCAGCAGGAGCTGAATAGAGGCTTATGCTTATGGCCACCCCACCAGCCTTGCAAACAAATCACTTCAGTCAAGTCCCCCTCCTTCTACTGTCATCAGTTTGGAGAGTGAAGAAGACCCTGATATCTACTGCCTGCCAGATTACAGATCAGAGCTTAGCCTGATTACTCCTCCCAGTTGAAACTGCTGTCAGAAGCCATGTAGCAGAAGATAGGACCACCTTTCTTCCAAACAGACCTTGCTAGGCTGAGACTCTGGACTTGCTGTCTGATACTGCAGTAATTCCTGCAACTGAAGGAGGTTGAGGGGTTGTCATCTGAAACTTCTTCTTCTCAGTGTATGTTGGAATGGGGCCTAGATAAACAAGCAGCTATCAGCAACACCTGCTATTACATTCCACCAGTCTTCTCCAGTCCCCCTTACAGTATAAAAAAAGACATGGTGTATGAAGTAAGTCAGAGTCTTACTATAAGGCTAAATCACTCACTCACTCAATCAATCAATCAATCAAGCCCTTGGCCACTGATTGTGTGGCTGGGCTCTGATAACAGTCCAACAAGATCTGAATAGCCCTCTCTTTAGACCAGCAACAGACCAATCTTGCCTGTGATACACCCACACTAAGCATATTTTACAGTTAATTGCTGCTGTAAACAAAACATGATTTCAATTTTTTTTAAAAAAAATAAAAGATACATCCACAAGGTAAAAAAAAGGGGGGCTGACCCTTAAGGTGCAAGGGTGGGCTCTGCCTTCTCTGCTGGATCTAGCATTCCCATAGGGGGATACTGAGTAGGAATGTTCCTTGACAGGTTTATGTCTGCTAGATGTTTTCAAGGACACTTGAATGGGTTGAGGTTCTAGGGTGAAGGTGGATCAGTGTCAGGACTAGGTGCCAACTAGCTGTAAAGAATTGCTTAGAGGATATAAGGCATTAGAAGGTTTTTGTTCAATGTGGTTTCTTATCAACCATTCAATGTGTGTATCTCCTAACAAAATTGCTATATTCTGATATTCAGTTCTGGGCAAAATGGCCTTATATAAGGGCCCACAAGAAAAAGCACCTGCCTGACAGCACCCCTTCTGGCCTGCAGTCCACCTCCAAGAGAAGAAAGCCAAAAATTCTGCAGGTGCTTGCTGACCTTTTCCACCCCTGCAGGCACTACTTATATTGGTCGCTTTCAGCCTGGTGTGATTAAGCGTTGGTCAGAACATAGCCAATTTCTACAACGATTTCCTATGTACCACTTTATCACACCAGGTGCAAACCTCAGTGTGTGTGTGTGTGTGTATCAAAAGGTTCTGAAAACTTCAGTGTTTCTAACAGGTTTCAAAAGCTAGAAGGCCCTGGGTGTATACACGATATACCTTTTGATACAGCAGTGGCATCGTCAAATCCTGCTGTGCAGGATGCTCTTTTCAGGCCCTGAAAATGCAGCCTAAGTATTCCAGAGCTAATTTTAGTGGGATCATTGGATACCAAGGTCTTCAATGAATTAGTGAACAAATGACAGAAACATTTCTAGTTTTTCAATTCAGCCAAAAGTCTGTGGCTGACACAATGCTCAGGAATTTGTTTTCTTGACGGGGTTCAAATTTGTCTGATGGGAGGGGTGAAGATGACCGCTGATAGAGAGATCCTCCATCACATGAGAAAGGAAATTTGACTGTAGCTTTCTGTTGCTTATTAAAGCTCTGTTAATGATACATACAATTTCAAATCTGACAAGATATTAGGAAATCCATGTGAGTTACACAATTTACAGTATTTTAGCAGGTACGTTTATATAAACATATACGACATGGCTCACACCACTGAAAACTGTAAGCATAATTAAGTACAATCTGCTACATGCCATCTCAGAAATATATTCCACTGAATTCAACAGTACTTTCTCCCAAGCTACATCCTAAATGTTGAATACATTACTTAGTAATACCATCTGGTCTGCACTGGATTCACTGACCTGAATTTCGAACATGAAGTAGCTTAGAAGGTTAATCCAGCTTTAACCTACATTTCATGAGATGAACTGTAAAACTAGCATAATTGGAACTATGATTAACAACTAAAGAAGTCAATATTCTGGAATTTTTTACCCTCAGTCACACCAAAAGCTTTTTTGTCCATGCAAACTATATAAAAGACTGTGTATATTACTTATTCAGACGAGAAATTACTTCTGATAGCATCTGAAAATGAAAGCAGAAAAAGTCAATATGTATCATTATTTTAGGAATGTCTGTGCATGTAAGAGAGAAGGATAGTGATGATATGATATGGCAACATAAAATCTAGGGAACTTTTCTAGATGAAAATGAAGGTGCTGAAAATCAGCCAGGAGGCAGTTAGTTTGTTTTAGTTCTGTGAATTTTTATATTACTCAATATTAGTATTGGATGAGACTCAAAATGCATATTTCTGAGTATCTTTTCAAGAAACAGGAGAGAACATGGATCAGAGTTAAAAACAAAAACCTCAACCTCAAGATTATTTTAATCTTGAGTCAATTATTGAATTTTTTAGAAGTTCAGATCACACTTTCTGCAAATAAGAGGGAGAAGAGAGAAGAGTTGTCCAGGAAGGACTCCCAATCCAATACAGCAGTGGGATCCATTTGAATGCTGTGATCAGAGATACGGCAGAATTAAGAAATCTAGTCTGTGAAGTGAAATTCATACTTGGTAACTTCGGCATATAGTTTGTGCTCTTTCAAATGTCAAGGATTGCATGCACATGCTTTATGTGGGTGGCTGTTTCAGATGAAAATATCATAAGGTCAACTAGATACGTTATCAGGTGTTACTCATACCCGTACGTTATACTAAGACCAAATGGCACCACTGTCCATAACAGGTATTAAAAGCAGTCTTCTCTTCACCTCCCTCCCTTAAGCATATCAAATGAGGAGCCTCTCTGAAATCAAGCCAGAGCTTATCCAACAAATCACTAATGAGAGGCAGTGGATACCAGGTTTTGACAAGAAAATTTTGTTTAGGGTACATTAATCTGTGCAAACATGAAGTTCTCCACTTTTTTCTTTAGAAAAAGGACTGGAGATGCCACTGGAGAAGAAGACAGTAAATGAAGTTGTGCGCGAAGTTTTTCTCCAAGAAGTCCTTTAATGCTTTCAGTTCAGCCTCTGGCATAGAGTAAAGATTGCCTGCTGGGAGCTCTATCCCCAGGAATAACTCAACAGCAGTCAAATGGATGGTGGTGGAGGGGAACAGTGTCAGTCTCTGCTTCTTTGAAAACATATGTGCAATCCTTGTATTCACTGGGTAATTAGCTGGTGCAAAGTGATTGCCTGTCAACTTCCACACAGGAAATGTTTTGATCGCCCACCATAAATTCCCTATGATTACAATGAAGTATGTATCAGAATTAAATTGAATCACCCTATTACTCCAAATAATATTTGGATCATGGTACCTAAGCCAATCAGATCCTAGCACCATGGGGCAGTAAGAGGTTGGAGCACACGTCATTGTAAGTCCTATGCTATACAAGACCATCTGACCCTTCACGGGACAAAAATGATGGACTTGAGCAAGAATACCATTACAAAATTGAATTTCCCCACTAAGGTAGACTCAGTTCTACACTTGCTTGCCCCATTACTGACAGAAGCTTTAATAGTGAATAACCCAAGCTGAGCACAGAGATATTTAAACCCAGAACCGGATATTTGAAAAAAGCAGCATCTGGATTCTGCACTCTGTCCAGGCTCCTGTTTGCAGGCAGGACTTGGCTGTTTCCCTGACTGTGGTGGTGGCAGCTGGTGAAGTGCCAGTATCAGCTTCCAGTACTGGAAACAGCTCTGTTACCACAGTCACTTTGGCTTTACTTTGACTTGTCAGTTTGGTGGATTTAGGGGCTGAGGCTTCCTTACTTCCTTTGGTGCCCAAGACTGTGGTAGTCTTACTAGAACAAGCGGCTAGTATGTACTCAGCCTGCACAGTACACACACAATCCCTGGAATGTCTGTGGTTTTTCTCCTCTATGGTTAAATGGCTATGAGTCTGTATTCCAGCTGCAGGCAGAGCTGGGAGGGGCTGCGATTGCGGTGTTAAGAAGACTTTCCTGTGAGGATGCTGAAGCTTGCTAGCTGCCCTGCCAGTTAAGCCACCAACTGTACCTATTTCTCTAGAGAGTGGGAGTCATCATGATGTACAGCCAGTAGTTTTATGTCCTGAAGCAACATCACCGAACAGGCGTCTTTGAGGTAGTCCAATTCTGTGGTCACCATCCAGAACTCAAAGGCATAAGTAGTGATGGTTTCCTTTCCAGCCAAAATGCTGGAACATATGGTCTCAGCATACTGAATCACTATACTGCAGTCCCTAGTCGCCTAAGAAGCACTTAAAGTCCCATGTTTAAGTGGGCACAATATTCCCAGTGCCCTCTGGGTCTTTTGGTCTGCTTTATGCTGAAAACTAAAAGGGACTCATCATTAGAGAAATCACACTGATGGACTATGATATACATTCTCAATTGCATAAAGAAATCTTTAGGTTGTACAGGGTCCCCATCAAAAGCATCTGAGAGTTTAATTTCCAATTGTGGTGGTGGGCATTCCTGCCGGACCTCCTAGTTGGCCAGTTCCTGGGGCAAGCCCAGGAGTTGTTGGGATAAGTAGCGGTGGTTGTACAGTGGCGGTTGCTGAGGGACTCCTTGATCTCCTGCATATTGATTACATCTCACTTTAAATCTCCTGATAACCTCTACCAGTAGTTTCATATAGATATTTTAAAAAATAAGAAATAAGGTTGTCCCCCAAGCAACCTTAAATAATGAGCAATAACGAGTTCAAGCAAGAATCTCTCCACAATCATTCTTTAGTACCTGTGAAGACATACCCTGGTGAGATCAAACAATTTCACCCAAAGAAAGCTCTAAGGCTGAATATAAAGTTGAAAAAAGGGGAAAGTTTATTTTAAAGAACAAAGTAAAGGGTTTTCTCCTCCCCAGCTCTATCTAGCCTTGAATGGAAAAATACTTTACAGTTTGAGTTCCAGCAATCTTCAGGGTGTCATCTTTCTGGGTTTGATCTTGGTTTGATCTCCTCACTCAATGGAGCTGGTGCAGGGTCTTGCAGCTCCTGATTCCTTTTTGCTTACTTGTTGTTGGCTGAGTTGTTTCTGTTAACTAAATTGGCTAAGTGGTAACTAAATTGGCTAACTGGTACTAAATTGGCTAACATGTAAGAAATGCCCTTCCCGGCTGTCTGGACCTGTTTGCCACCAAAAGGACAGCTCTCTGCAAGCTCACAGCAAAGACTGACTAAAAACTAGGAAGCTTCTATCCAAAACAGAGCTTGCTGGGAAGGGGCAAACCAAACCTGGAGAAATGCAGGGGATTCCTTCAGCTCCTCCCACAACTAATACAATGTAGTATTTCCTATACTAAACATACTAAGGTAGATGCAGGAATTGGTAGGAACAGTCCTGGCTGGACATCACAGTACCAGTCTTGAAGAATAGGAGCAGAACCACTACAAAGCAATGCTTCCAGCTCTGTAGCTTATCTGGAAGGTCAATGGTATCAAAAAGCTGCTGAAAGATCTAACAGGATTGTGCTTCCCCTGTTCTTCTCAACCACGGCAGTTTCAGTGCCATAACTGGGTCTGAAGCCAGATTAAAATGGTTCTATATTCCAATAATGCCTGCAGTTAAACAGACATGACTTCTTCAATACCTTGCCCCCAAAGGGTACTTTTGCCAATGAGTGATAGTTGTTTAAATCTCTGGACCCATGGAGGACCTTTTTAAGAGCCATCAGTAGCACTGCACCTATCACAAAAGCTAAGATCAGGATGGTATGACTTGGGTTTTAATAGTCCATTATACTGTTGAAGTCCCTAACCCTGCCCATCAAAGGACTCTGATGCACAAAACATTCAGGTAACTTCCATTGCTATAAATAATGAGCAACACCAGTGATGTGCATGAACACAAAATGCCCAGTATACTTTATAATGATCCTAAATTGGCCATGGAGTGAACTGTTTGAATGTAGAAGAGCCCAGCTAGCTTATGAACCCCCAAACTGTAAACCAGCATCTCCCACTTTCCCCATCATGCCTGCCATCCACCAGGACCATGTTATGCAATCCTCCTTCAACTTGACAGCACTTGTGCCATCCTCTCTTCACCTCCATCATGTTACATCAAGCCCTGAATAGTGCTCAGCCTCATGCCATCACACCATGCCAAGTCCCAGATTACACCCACCATCCACTTTCCCTGCTGGTGCATACCAAGTCCTGCACTGCAGTCCACACTTCACATCCTATCTGCAGAGTCTTACATGCCCTTGCTACTTCACCATCACTGGCTGCACGGTCCTAAAAAGATTACTGCAAGCACCATGCCTCAGCCTTTAAGGCCTTCTAGAGTAAAGGACTGCAAGATCTGCCAGAAGACTTACTATATGGACGTATATGGGACCACTTCTTGCAAGGCTTTGAATAATAGCAATCATGAACTGGGGCTTAGCACGAAGACCTCATATAAAACCCTTCAAAAGGAACAAAAATAGTTGCTCCTAGTTATTACCAACTGAAAGCCCATTATAAGCAAACAATAACTTTTAAGAAAAGACAAGAACAACTGAAACAATGGACTAGCCTGATTCTTGGTTTTCAGGATATTAAACAATATTAACGGAGGTGTATAGCTGCCCCACCCCCACTCTGCCCCTCAGTCAAGGCCCTCATTCTTCCTCCCCCTCCCCACTCTGTCGGCGTCTCTTCTGGTGCCCTGGTGCTGCTCTAAAGGCCAGCTGTCCCTCCTCCTCCCCTCCCTGCCTCCAGTCCCTCAGCTTCTCTCCTCATCCTGTTCTGTCCTACCTACTTAACTCCCCCTGCTCTGCTTCTCCCCGATTGTCACACCTGGACAGGGTTTGGGGTTTCCTCATTCACTCACTCCTAAGCTAAGCTAACGGAGGGTGGACATGGCTGTGGGGGCAGGTGGTGAGGTGACCAGTTAAGGTATAGTTGAAAATAGACAGGAACGTGAGGTCAAGGCAGCCTTGACCTCTAACCACCGTAAACTATGAACCAAAGTACTTTCGTGCACAGCCCTGTTCGCTTTTTTCACTGCTGCTTCACACTGGGCTGATACCTTCACTGAGCTTTCCACTGGAACCCCAAGATCTTTTTTCTGTTTTTTTTACAGAACCCTCAAGCCCCCATCAGTTTAGAGGTGTAATTGGGGTTCTTTGGCCCAATGTGCATTACTCTGTACTTGCTAAGTTTGAAGTACATTTGCTCTGAAGTTCTTTGCAATCTCTTTCAGTTTTTTTCTAACCTGAACAATTGAGTGCCATCACAAAACTTTGCTATTTTATTCCTTATTCCTTTATAAAAAACTGAAAAAGCACAAGTCCTAATACTGAATCTTGGGGGACCCACTTGTCACCTCTTCTTGTAATTTAGCCAGTCATCACTCCAAGATTGGACCTGTCCTTTTATTCCATGACTGATGAGTTTATTCAGGGGCCTTTGATGAACAAATTTGTCAAAAGCCTTCTGAAAGTCCAGATAGACAATGTCAACTGGAACACCTTTATTCATGTGTTTATTAACACTCTTAAATAATTCTAAGAAGTTTTGACATTTGCAGAAGCCATGTTGATTTTCTGTAAGCAACGCTTGCTTCTCTACATTCACAGTAACTTTATCATTAATGACAGTTTCCATCACTTTACCTGGAACTGAGGTTAAGCTGACTGGTCTGCAATTTCCTGTATCAATTTTTGGTGTTACATTTGCTACCCTCCAGTTTTCAAACACAGAACCTGTTCTTAGGGAAATATTATATATTTTGGCTAGAAGCTCAGCAATTTCACATTTGAGTTCTTTAAGAACTCTTGGATGAATACCATCTGGTGCTGGTAATCTCTCAACATGTAGTTTATTAAGACATGCAAGGACCTCCTCCCTGTCTACCTCTATCCAGGTTAATTCTTGTGACTTCCTCCTTAAAAATACTGGCTCAGCTTTCAGACTTCCTCCATGAAAACAGAGGGAAATAATTCTTTTAGCTTCTCTTCTATCCTGACTTACAGATACAGACCCATTTGTATTATATCTGTCATTCAGAAGCTATATGTTAGATAACAAGAAATTAGTGAATGCCTGGAAATTGATCACAATCTGGGAAAGGAACAAGTAGGATTCTACAAACGCTGTCACAAGCTATCACTGTTTTACGCATCACTCTTGCCTCAAAAATCACTAGCCTGTAATACGAGTTTACACGTGCCCTTTGCAGATCTAAGAACTGCATCTGACTAGACACCAAGGGAGTCAATCCACCATAATTCATCATCCAAAGAAAGATGTTGTCTAGATGGCCACCTTTTTCAGGCCCTCCTAGTTAATAAGGGGACTAACAGGAATGTATTCTTGCTCTAGCCTTTTTCAGTAACTATCTGAATGATATGGCAAAGACTTACATCTCCTCCACTTTTCATGTCCCAAAATTGCCTAATGAGATAATACTTTTACTGCTGTATTCAGATAACAGCAGTCTGGTCTCTCAGTCCAGAATCATCTCATTTGGCTATTTCAAAGCAATGATTTCTGAACAGCTGAGCAAATCTGCACTTGGAAAATAAAAGGGAAAAACTTTGAGCATGTAAAATTAAATCACAAATTTAGGGTTAATTTTTAATAAAGACTATCATAAGCAGTGACCAAGAGATCTGTCAAGAAGATCATGGAACACTCTTCACAGACAACTATCTACTTTCATTTTAACAGAGATGGCCTGTTTTAAAACTGTTAAAAGTGTTCAGAGAAGGGTTATCCCTTTGTTATAATAATACCATCCTGGTATGAGCAAACACTCTGGAAGGCCTGTAAATGATCGTCCACGACTCTTAGTAGAACATATTGGCATTAGATGTGTCCTTAGCCTCTTGAGACAGGAATTGGGTCACTGGAGTATAGTGTTTGCTCAGTAGCCTTGCAGTACTTGGTGACTTTAGACCACTGCTCCTACGCCACTATTGGACCATTTGAAAAACGATGCCAAACTACAAGTGCAGGCCAACATCTTTACAGACAAACCTAGCAAAATTAGCTTCTTGGCTAAAGCTCTTGCACATCACAGCCTATACAAAGCTAGACAAACTAACAAAATGAATGAAAGAAACAGATCACTAAAATATAGTCATGATTTTACACACTAAGATAGTAGCAAACTACACTCTTTCTAAATTAGGGACTGCATTTGGCAGTGCAAAAAATCTTAATTTCTTAACCTTCCTCTACTGTAGTAGGATGAAGTAGAGTTCTCTAGTCAACACTTATTCAGAAGGTCCATTCAAGGTCATCCCATACTGCCCTGGCCTTTTTGCACTTTGGCTTCCCTGGAAAATGCCCAGGGAATTGAAGGTGAAGAATGGCTTGGGGGTCTGCACTTTGGGATGCCCAAATGCTGAATACCAATCATCTCTATTAGTGAGTCAATTGCATTGCTATGGCAAGGATGTCAATGGGGACGTGCGGTGCTGTTGCCGCAGTGACTGGGCAATGCAGCATGCTGCTGCGTCTGTGCTACTGGTGCCATTTCCATACTAAGCTCTTCCACATGGAAGAGGTGTGATTGGATCATATAAGGCTGTCGCAGCCCTGCCGCCTGTATAGTTGCAGAACAGTTAAAACTGCTCTACTGCTCTACCCACAGGGAGAACTCCAGCATGTGCAGGTTGCTTCTGGTATAGAAGTAGCTCTGTGTGATGCATCTACTCCATCTTGGATCTCACCCAGGCTGCATCTTCACGGCAACGTTATTTCGAATTCAAAATGTTTTGAGTCCTCCCAGTCCAGACGGCAGTTAGGCTTACCACGCTTTTTCCGTGTTAAACCACGCCAAACCGTTTTGAATCTCAAACCTGGTTTCAACAGGTCTCACTCCGAATTGTGTGCTCGATACGGGTTTCATTTTTTACTGTGTGGACAGTACTGTGTTAAGGGATGAGATTCCGTGTTCAGGGTGTCCCTCCCCCAATCGCACTGTATCCAATGGCTGTCCATATTCTGGGCACATCATTGCGGGTGGGTGGGTGGGTTCCCTGCCTGATCTGAAGCAAATTTTTTTCGGATCGCTTCTCTTCGCCGCTCTGGCTGCTGGCGGAGCCTTTCAAGTCGTGTGCGGAGCTCCAAGATGGTGAAGAAAGAGATACCTCGCCTCGCCGGCTGAGGCTCGCTGGGGGTAGAGGGCGCAAGGGTGTGCAGGCATGGAGGGACCACAGGGGCCCGAGCCGAAGGAAAGGAAAGGAAAGGAAAGGAAAGGAAAGGAAAGGAAAGGAAAGGAAAGGAAAGGAGGGCTCAGCTTCAAAGGCGCTCTTGCCTTGCCGCCCCGTCCTTCCGTGTACTTTTTTCCTTTCCCTCCTTCCCTCTCCCTTTCTTTCCTTCCCTCTTTTCCTTCCTTCTTCCTTCCCTTCCTTTTGTCCTCCTCCCTCCCTCCCTCCCTCCCTCCCTCCTTCCTTCCTTCCCTTTTTTTTTCCCTTCTTCCTTCCCAGGGAAATCTACCTCCATGAAAACATCACCCCCCAAATGCTTGGGTGGCTTACAGGCCAGCTGGCCGGTCCCTTCTGTAGCAGCGCTACAGTGTAGCAAGGGAACCAGCTCACTCTCTTAACAATGTTGCAAATTTGCGCAATTTCAAAACTTCAGACCTTTAGAAAGCGAAAGCCTGCCTGCTCCCGGTCCTTTAAACAGTAATACAGAATCTCAGCAGCTGAGATTCTGTATTACTGTTTAAAGGACCGGGAGCAGGCAGGCTTTCATGACAGCTATAAAATCAGACACTTTTGCTACATTTCCCCCCCCCCCCCCCATCTCTTGTTAAATCTCCCTCCTTCCCCGCCCGTTTCAACCAGCCTCATCAGCCGGGGAAAGGTCTGATCTGTTACTTTGAACTATGTGAGAGGGGCTGATCCTGGGAGGGAGGGAACCAATCAGAGAGAGGGGGTGGGCACAATTGACTGGCAATGGGCTGCCGTGGGGACTCCGAGGATTGATTCCAAGATAAGGCTGCAATCGGAATGCCCTCGGGATGCCACGGAACCGGATCAAGTTCAAAGCCGTGGAGACAGTTTTGACCTGGTTCAATTATTTCGGTTTCGGGGAAACGATATAAGGCATCCCGTGAAGACGTGCTGCCAGAGTCCCCAGTGGGGCAAGTGTCAATTGTCCTGAATCTTACAGCCTTTTATATCTTACTTGGGGCTCCATGGAATTCTGCTCATGGTATCTTTTGAGGTAGACAGAAATAAGGCAAATCTCACTCACATAAGCTTTCAATGGAAAGTATCACCCAACATGCCATGCAGAAGCAACAACTGTACAATGCAGGATTTTTAAAAGTCTGGCAAAATTCTCAGCTTTCTGCTGCTTAAAATTAGAAGAACTAGTACAAAACCACCGTAAAACAAAGCTATGAAATATTTAATTTGAAGAAGTTAGCTTTTTTACCCCACTTTTCTCGCCCATTTAAGGGGACTCAAAGCGGCTGACAAAACTTTTCTCTTCTTCTCCCCACAACAGATACCTTGTGAGGTCGGTGGGGCTGTGAGAACTCAGAAGAGAGCTGTGACTAGCCCAAGGCCACCCAGCTAGCTTTGCGGAGGAGTGTGGAATTAAACCCGGATTCCCAGATAAGAGTCCAACTCCCTAACCACTAGACCAAACTGACTAGAAACAAGATATTTCAATATATTATGCACTGGTGATTCTTTGTCATTTCAACTCTACTTTCTGTCTCTTTATCTGATGAATCTTTTAGTCTGGTAAAAACATGGAATGTTTGAATTAGGAAAAAACTCTTCAAGGATCAATACAGGGCAAGTACCTGTATATTTGTCACCATTTTACTTTCCAAATAGAGATACGTGGTCCCACATCTTCCTTGTTTTATTCTTTCTCTGGGTGGACAAATTGATAAACTGAACTACACCAGAGATTTAGTACAAACAAATTTACTGAGTATCTTTGAGAATAAAATTATGTACCAACAGGCAAAGATTGTAAAATTACTCAGCGTACAGGCCTCATAATAAGCCATAAATAACTAAACATTAGTCCACTGAGCCAGTAACATATAAGGGCTTTACCTGTGTTGTATCTTCCATCAACCCTCTGATCTTCTCCACCACATCCGTGCGTCTGTGCTGGCGGAGAGCATTAATCAGTTGGGCTAAGCTGGCTTCGGAACCCCTGACGGTCCAGTGCTGTAAAGCAGCATAGGCCCTTTCATGGTCTGCAGAATAGCTACTGGTGAAAGCTGCTACCTCTCGCTCATTTGCATTGCACAGAAATTGATAAATATCCTTCCATTGACTTCCAACTTGAGCTGCTACCAGCTTCAGAATGTCGATGCCTGTTTGAGAGAAGAACTACAGATGAAAAATAAAAACAATTAATTAAACTACATGCTTATGTGCTGCTACTGACCAAACGTTTGTGAAATCTATTCAAGCCGTGCAACAGGGTTCCTTTCATTTAGCTCAGGGATATTTCAAAACCAGTTTCGTAGCTCAGCCTATAGATTGATAAACGTCTGAAAAATAGGCCCTTTCTGCACTGGTCCTTAATCTGGATTATATCCTGGAATAGGGACCTACCATCCACAAGCCAGTACAGACTATGGCAGGCCCTGATCATAATATGAGCAGAGTAATATTCTTCCCCCTCGAGTTCCACAGCAAATTGTTCTTCAAAAATATTCCTCCTTTGACCCTGGATGTAGTAAAATACATTATTGTCTTTTATTAGGCTATTAGAAGTGCAGTGGTGATCATGCTATCATCATCGATAAGTCTGAGCCAGCCTCACTATACCTGCTCTACTCTCTTCCAAAGCCAACTAATGTGGCAGTCACTATCTCCTGTACTGTAGTAGTGAACTTCATAACTTAACTATGTGAGCCTCAAAAGCATACGCAAAAGCATGCAAATGAACACAGAGATACAAAAAACCACTCAAACCCCAAACCCGCAGGATATGCATACCAATGGCCCTCTCCACCCCATACCCCCAACACTCTGCACTCACAAAAAGGTACACATAAAAAATTATGAGCACCCAAAACTCATGAAAACCTATTCAAACCCCCACCAAAACATAAATTCACACTACAAAACAGCAACACCAAAGACTTTCTTCAATGCATAAAAATGTTAGTGGGAAAATGGTTGCTGAACTAAGAAGGTCCCAACATGTTGCAGGACTCACTTGGCAAAATGTGCAACACAAAATCCCTTAATAAAAGATATAGTCACAAAATATTAAACATACAATAGCAAAAAATGTGCTGGCAGAAAATGCCTTATTGGAGGTTTTACTGTACCTATGTTATTTACCATTTAATCAAAACCTAAAGCATTATATATTTCTACTTGGGTTCTACTAAGATCTGAGCAATATATCCGACTTGTTTTAAACAACCTATGACCCTGAAATCTTTAGAAACTGGGACAGTTCACCATTTATTTATTTCACTGACTGCATAAGATTTTCAATGAAGAGCATCATGTTATCAGATCTTTGAAGCTGCCTTGATCCAATGTTGTATTCTACTATGTTTGGGTTAGATTTAATTCTAACTGCTAAAAGTTCAGTGGCCATAGCAAAAGGCAGGAAGTGAGGCTGAGCATCTCAGCTTGGTGCTTCTGGAATAACACTTGAAATGCCTGGACCAACATTTGTTGAAATATCTTGGAAAGTTCAGGGCTGTATAGAATTTTTGAAGGTTCTGGAACATTTTGATGAGATCAGTGTTACCGAAAGCTTTATACACATCTGAGCTGATTATAGCTAGAGGTTTGCTATGCTGGGTTCTATGGGGCAGGACATTTAGAGATAATCTAAGATCTGCTAAAACCCTGTCCAAACTGAAGTCATAATGATCTGCAAGAATGAACATGGAAGAGTATTATGTATGAGGTTTCCTGCATGTAGAGGATTCCCATAGCTCCTCACATTACAGAATGGAAATAAAGGGTTAGCTATAAAGGTTTTCCCCATAAAGTGTTGGCATTAAAAAGTGTCAGACAGTTAAAAAAAAAAGCCAAGATTTGAGAGAAACCAAAACTGAAAGACCCAACAAAATAAATGGCATCTAGCACTGTTAGAAACCACTGAACTGAAAATGAAGCGGGGAAACTTAGGAGTCTTTAGAAATGAAATTTGAACCATTACAGAACTCTTAAGACTTTCTGAGCAGAGATTGCCTCAGTGGAGGAGGAGGAGGAGGAGGAGGAGAAGAAGAGTTCGCCCCCTCCTTAGTAGGCCCTCCTCCACCCCTCTCCACTTGTATTCCCCCAAGCAAATAAACAATTTAACACCAAAACTGAACTAATAAGCAACTATTTAGTAAAGGGAAGAACCCAGCAGCCAGCTGGGAAAGAGCAGGGCATCCTCCAAACTCATGGTTCAGAGCAGTAAGCCAAGCAGTCAGCAACTTGCACTCCGACCGAAAACTTGAGAAAAACATGGTCCTTCTAGCTCCTTTTAGACAGTCCCTGGAGTTTCCCTCCCATCCTAGATCCAGAACAGTGAATAAAATATGTTTCTCTAGCACCAAGGGGTAATCAATAGTAAGCAAGGCAACCACAAGACTATACAAGCTGTCACTCAAACTCTAGTCACCAACTGCAGAAAGCAAAATGAGAACTAACAAGGACCTGAAATACATTTGCTAAAAACTACATTAACCGAGGCTGCACAAAATAAATACAGACTCTGGGAAAAGAGCAAAGCCTCCATGAATGTGCCGTTTTTTCACCTTGTACGTTAAACCTGATTAAGGATGGTCATGTTCACCTTCCCATGCAAAGGTGTGAATACCCCAAATTCATTCAAAATGTGACGGGAACAAAGCTACCCAGCACATACCGATACCAGAGTCCCCTCTTGTATTAACACAGCTTGGTTTAACATTGATCCAGTCATAAGCAGGGAAGGAATTACAACTCTCTTGTACAATGGGACATCATTTTCTCATTTTTGTCTTCAGATTTTTCACTAACAGGAGAAGCCTGGATTCTCTTAAATTACAGTGATAAATCAAATTTAAAGCAAAAACAAAGTAATACTTCCTCAGTACTAACTGAATTAACCTCCAAGGTCTCACAGTTGCCTTCCTGGCTCACAGCAAACAATGAAAACACAGTTGTTCCTCAGCAGCCACAGATTCTCCATCTGTGAAATTCACCTATTTGTGAACGGGGAATTAGACAAGGGGTCTTCCCACATGGCAAGCCCTAGTTAATCTGGTGATGGAGCATCCGCACTGGAAAGAGACATTTCTGCACCAGAAAGGCTCCTTCTCCCACGGAGAAGCATTCCCAAGATTCACCAGCTGCGCTGCACGTTGAACTTGCACCACATGTTGACAGACATCCCCTAGTGCTGGAGCCAGTAAGCTGCCAACACTGGCAAAGAAGGTGGCGGAGACCTCCCCATTTGCTTTTACCAATGTGTGGGGGGAATGATTGCATGCACTAAGCATTCACAAGTGCAAATGATTAGTACGCACGTGGGCAAGTTCATACTCTGCTCCCTACAGATGGGAAGCAAAATGTGAACTTCCCCAAGGTCTCACTAACAGCAACTCATCCCAGTTACTGAGACCTTCATATTCAATGTTCACTGCCATTTGTCCCTTCCCAGCAACCATTGCCTCACTTTCCCCGTTTCTGATTCTTTGTGGCCATGATGGTTTCTTTTCTCAACACTTCCTCCACCTTTTCCCAGCCTCTGTTGCCTTGATTAAACCTACAGGGGGAAACATAAAGGTGCTGATCCCCAAGCCCCTTGGTTCCCCCGTACCTGGAACTACAGTACTTATTCATGAACTCCCCATTCATTAGCACTTTTAGAAACCTAATTTAACAATGAGAAGGGACTTCCCTATTTGGTACAATTACATTCCAGCAGTGGCCAGTGCAAACAGAGATACATTGAATCTGATGGACAATTTATGGTTTTCTTGGAATGGCAGTGGATTGAAGGATCTTTTGTTGCAATTCAAAGACAACCAGAATGAATGGGGAATGGCCATTTGGTCCCACCACTGTGCTCCGCCTGAGCTAGATTTGTCTGCAGGCTGTAATTAGCAGGATGTGGATCAAAAAATTAAAACTTAACTCAGAAAATTGAGAAAGGGAAACTGGGGAACCCCAGCTCCTACAATGAAGTCAACAAATGCTGCAGACTAAGTGCCACCAGATATTTTCCTGTCCATGCACACTCACTTATCCTGCCCATTTAAATCCTTCCCTTTGTGTAATTTCACCTAGACTATAAGCAGCTTAACGGAAATGCAGGTCATCAACATGGAGCCCTCAAGGTAGCCCCCATTTCAATCATTGACAACTCCTTATGTTTTTGAATCCAAAATTAGTTAGTTGTGGAGCAGGAATGGGTAGATTTCACATTAAAGGATTTAAAAAAACTTCAATACAGCAGAGGGTACATTGTAAATTAAATGAAGGAATCAATCTGGGACCATTTTCTGTACTATACTTGTAGAATTTTCCCATCAATACTCTTTACTCACCATGCCCATTGCAATAGTAGATCCATTTCTCCCTGTTTGGAATTGGAGTGGAAGACTTTTTCATAACAGACTTTTCCACAATGGCACTGGGATCTTGCCTTGGTCCTTTCTTTAGAGTTCGTGAACTTTTCCGGACGCTACACACAACTATCACCACCAGAACGAGCAACAGCAGTAGGACTATCATCCAGGGCAGGTGTTCATTAATATCAAAATGCTTATGGGCAGCCTGTCTTGGAGATCCTCTTTTCGGGGGTTTATAGGGAATGCTGGATTTTACATTGCCATTTATTTCTTGGGCTGGCTGTATTTTTAGAATGGATGGAGAATGCTTGTGGTCATAGATCTGATGGTTCAAAGGCTTAGGATACTCCAAAGTAGTCACGTTAAGAACTCCTGTCTCATTCTTGAAGGTTCGGTTATTGGTGCTTTTTGGCTCTATCACATCAGTGTGCATGTTTGGGACAGGAGTGGGAGCAAAGCTGGAAGCTGAAGAGTTCATGCCTGAAAAGCAGACAAAAAGTCAGAAGGAGGCGCAGAACATATAAACCATATAAACTCTAGTCAACATCGGTATGAAGCCTGGTTACCTCGTAGAGACTTTTGTTTATGTGCAGTTTGCCCCCCCAAGGGTGGGAAGGACATGATGATGGCTGCAGCCTTGACAGAAATTAATCTCAGTTTGCAGTGACTGCAAAAGCAATAGTGTCTTATTTGCTTCAGTTTACTGCTATTTATACCTTATTCTTGACCACCACACTTTATGCATCAGGTTATAGTCTTATATAGGTTTTTGTCCTGTCCTCCTTTTCTGCCTGAATGTTTCTTTTTCTTCATACAATATATACAAGCTCAATGTCCAATTAGAAGTCCTTTACACTATTTACAATGGAGTTCAGTATATACAATATTTGCAACCACTTCTTGGAATGGGGTTATGACAGGCCTGGTGTGCCTGACAACCATTTATAGTCATCACTGAGATCATCTTTTTATTGATAATGTATGTATTTTAGAACAAGCATGAGATGAAGTTTATTTTTTTTTAAAGAAAATGATCTATTTGTGATCTAGATGTTGGAACACAGTATTGGGATTGTTATCTGTATGTGTCTAAGAGACCATGAAGGAATTAAGTGGCCAGAATACCTACTGGAGTACTTGAAAAATGCTTTAGCAAGACTATTTGGTTTGATTTTCACCAAATCCTTTTGTATTACAATGAATTTATACTCATATTTGTATTGTGTTTGTGCTCTATCTTGCACTATATTATCTTTCTGATTTATTTGTATTATCATTCAGTTTTACTTTAGTGAACCTGCTCTGTGCTCTCGCCCTCATACTTCTATTACCCCTCTCCAAGCTGACATGTCTGATAGAGAAAAATCTCTCAATTTCTTTTTTCTAAAACTGGGGACCCTTCAAAGACTTTGGTTAAAAAATAGAAAACTGTAGAATTTAAGGAATATTTTATCAATATTAATATTAATCAAAAGCAGGTAAGTTGAGAAATAACCAGAACCAAAATAATAAAAAATTAATTGCTAAGGAAGCAATCAGAAGTCACTTTTAAATCTTTTGTTTTCCCTATGTGCCTTTTTTATTTGTATTTTTCTTTTTTCATTTTCTTTTCCTCCTTTGGATTATACTGTAGTATTTTTGTCTTTTCGTTTCTTATGAAAACGTCAATATATCTTATTTATAAAAAAAGTTCCTCTTTACTTCTATTACCCATTTGCCAATCATAGAACCAAGCTGCCTATAACAAGCAGAAATAACTCTGGATTTCTGTTCCAGAGTGTAGATAAAATATTTTTTTGAGGCAGAAGATACAGGGCAAAGAGACTGTTCTAGAAAGAAGTCACCATATTTGCACCTCCCTTTTCCAGGGGTATTTTGAGGGGGGGGGAATCGCTATAATGCTGCTGCCTTCTCCCTTCAACCGCAGGGGGGGGTTGCACAGTGAAACCAACTACAGCTGTAGGAAGGGGAAGACAGAAACCCATTTAACTTTTAAATGTTAGAATTAAAGTGCAAATATTCTGATTTCTAAATCCCTAACTTTGGCTGCATACATAGTGTCAAAAACCCATAATTATTTTGTAATTCCACCTATTTGCCAGATCACAGTGGCTCTCAATATAATCACACAATATAGACCCAATTTACAAGGTTATTGTTATTTTGGTAAAATTAATTACAGTAGCACTACTGGGTACAGCACAGCAAGGGTTTGGTGTGAGCTGTCATTTCCCAGAAATACTTTACTTTCAGTCACCTGTACAGTGCAACAGGAAGGTTAGGTTGTGTGGAAAGAAAATCTCACAGCTGTAATGCCACTCTGTTGCTGTGGCAAATGCTAAAACACGGAGTATTGATCTACTGTCTAGATCTGAAGAAGCAGAAAAAAAGAGAGGCATGAAGATGAAACCTTCAGGGATGCAGTAGGAACATCTCACTCCATGGTACGCAGCCCTCCAGCTGCCATGGAGAATGGAGGTCTCAGGCAGGGAGGACACCAGGCTGAGGAACGTGAAAGGCTCCCTCAGTTGGGACTCCTCCTTTAGAGGATGCGCCCGTGTCCTCTTGTACTGAGGGTCCTCCTCCATGGGTAGTGGGAGGGAAGCTTTCTTGGGGTGTTTTTCCACTGTAACTAGAAGTACCCATTAAGTACCCATTAATGGCATTTTTGTACTTCTAGCGACAGTGGAAAAATACCCTTGGAGTGTGTTATTTTACTATTAGAAATGTAGAGAGGCATGATGGTGACTTTGCTGTTGGGTGCGAAGGTTGCAGACATCACACAGTGTCTACTACAATAATAAATTGTGCTGGGGAGCAGGCAGTTGTCATAGTACATGTTGATACCAATGGTGTTGTGAAAATTAAGCCAGGAGTCCTGGAAGGCAAATTTAAGTTGTTAGGTAGAAAACCAAGTTGAATTTTCAGAAATATTACCTATTCCACATGCAGGGCCAGCAAGACAGGTGAAAGAGACAATGGTGCCAAGAGGAAGGGTTTAGTTTTGTTAGCAACCAATGGAGAACATCTCCTGTTGAAGCCCTCTGGAGTCAGGAGATGAACAGAGCTATCAACAGAATCACTCCCAAGTGTCCTTGGCATACCTGTAGAGTCCATAAAGTGCCTTTTTATACCATGGAGCTACGGGCCATGAAACAGGAAGGTTGACAGCTAGAGTGCAGGTGGCGTAAATCCCGCTGTGAGCCTGACCAAACACGTGCTAAGAGCACACTTTTGTGCCTACCATGTGACAGTGACAGCAGCTAAAAGGAGGTTTTTTTCTGTCACCATAGTGTCCTCAAGTAGTTGTCCAGCAGAGCTCATCGGGGTGACAAATGCCCTTATAAGATCCAAGCCATGGAAGTGTGGACAAGGGCCATCTAAAATCTGCGGCAACAACTTTGCAAGGCACTTCTAGGACAAAGTCACTCAGATTCATCGGGGATTAGATGTCACAATTGGGAATAATCCAGAGGAGGCACGCTCTCTGGACCCTTGTTCTTCCTGGCTGATAAAACCTAGCCAACACGGTAATACCTGGTGGGTCCAGGGAGTAGTGAACACTTCCTTGAAAGACAGCGTTGTTCCACCAGCTCTTAAACAGACAGGGACATCCTCAAGAGGGCACCCCTGGATCCAGAAGATTTAAACAACTACCACCTGGTGGCCAATATACCATTCCTGGGCAAGGTACTAGAGAGAGCTATGGCTATCCAACTGCAGGCATGCTTGGAGGAAGCTGATTATCTAGACCCATTTCAATCTGGCTTCAGGCCCCATTATGGCACAGAAACTGCCTTGGTCATCCTGGTCGATGACCTTCTCTGGGAGAGAGACAGAGGGAGTGCAACCCTGTTGGATCTCCTGGACCTCTCAGTGGCTTTTGATACCATCAACTATGGTATCCTTTTGAAAAGGCTACAGAGTTCAGGAATTGGAGGTAGTGCGTGGCATTGGTTCTGTTCCTATCTCTGTGGCTGATCTCAGAGTGATAGTGGGAGATTCTGATTTGGCATCCTGGGAACTCACTTGTGGGGTTCTTCAGGGGTTGATCTCCCATGTTTTTTAATTTCTATATGAAGCTGGTGGGAGAGTTCACCATGAGATTTGGAGTGAGGTGCTATCATACAGATGATACCGAGTAGGAATGTGCACGAATATTTGTAGGCATTTGAAATCTGATCAAATGTTCCAAATTTTGACATTCGAACTCAAATAGAATGTCCCAAAATTTGAATGTAAACATTCAAATCGAATTCTGAACTTCGGATCTATTCATTCAAATTATCCAGACATTCGTATGTGTACACATTCGTACACGATGCAAGATGAAGATCCACATCTTCCCTGCATCCGTACACATTTGTACGGCTCCATATGAGATGAAAACGAGTTGTATATGGGATAACTATGGGATACATACGGATGTGGGGAAGATGCATACATGCACATATGAATATTGTTGACATTCGTATGTGCAGATTTGAATCAAAAATTCAAATGAATAGATTTGAATTTGGTAAACACAAATCAACTCTTGTTAAATTTGAATTTAAAAGATTCTAATCAGATTTGCGTATTTGATTCAATTTGAATAGAATGTCAAAAAAAACATTTGTGTACATCCCTAATACCAAGCTCTGGCACTGGCTCTCTGCCATCTGAATCAGGAGAGGCAGCTGAAGTGCTTGACAGGTGTCTGGAGGCTGTAATGGGCTGGATGAGGGGCAATAAATTGAAGCTGAATCCAGATAAGGCAGAGGTGCTGTGTGCCACAGGCTCTTGGGTCCATGTAGCTGGGAGATACCCTGTCCTCGATGGGGTTGTAATGCCCTGGAAGGGACAGGTGTGTAATCTGGGGGTGCTTTTGGACTCTTGTGCTGCTTGAAGCTCAAGTGGAGGTTGTGGCCAAGAGTGCCTATTCCCAACTATGGGTGGTGTGTCAGTTGAAGCCTTTTCTAGACAGAGATGACTTGGGCACAGTTATGTACGCTCTGGTAACCTCCACGCTAGACTATTGTTATAATGCACTCTACATGGAGCTGCCCTTGAAGATGGTCTGGCAGCTGCAGTTAGTGCAGAATGCCAACAGCTAGATTGCTGGCTGGGACAGCTGGCCGGATATACATCATGCCAGTCTTAAGGGAGTTGCACTGGCTGCTGATTTGTTACCGAGCCCAATTCAGGGTGTTAACACTTAACCTATAAGACCCTAAATGACTTAGGCCACACTTATCTAAAGGAACCCCTTCTTCCATATTAAGCTGTCTGTGCCTTAAGATCTGGAGGGGAGGCCCTCCTGGTTGTCCCACCACCTTCAGCAGCAAAAGGAGTGGGCACCCGGGAGAGGGCCTTCTCAGTAATGGCCGCCAGGCTATGGAATAGTCTCCCCCTTGAAGTGCATCTATCACCTTCACTGTACAAGTTTAGGAAGGCAGTGAAGATGCGCCCCTTTGCCCTGGCCTTTGGTAAATGGGGAGATACTTTTTGCTTCCCACTGGCAGATGCTGTTATTGTTTTCATGTTTTAATAATGTTAAATTATGTTTGATTTTAGATGTTGTTACCCATCCAGAGACCTCAGGGCAGGATAGATAAAACATACATACATCTGGGGTTAGTGCAAAACCACCACTTGAAAAAGGGAGACATCAGTCACACACAATGTAACAAGGTCTATCTGGCTGAAGTACTGTCAAGCAGATACTGTCAAAAAACCACTTGTTGGACAGGCCTTTCAGAGGGAAGCTCATTGGCAAGGTTGTAGACAAGTCCTGGTGAAGTTAAGAGACAAGAAACTGTGCTTTCTGCTAAGCTCAGAGAAAGCAAGACCAGACTACATTACTCATAGCTCCTGTAGCCCTCCGCACAGCATCACAAGAAGGTTATATGCAAAAGGATGGGGGAATTCCACCTTACTCACTACTGAATACTGGTTGCTGATATTGACAGATCTAGCAGAAATGGATAAACACCTGGGTTTGTTTAAAGAAAAAAAACTTTAACACTTTTTTAACAATTTGGAGCCTTTTATTGACTTCCTGCATAAGAATGAAAAAGATTTGGGGATTTGATAATTGATAACTTGGGAAAATTAAAAACATTGTTAAATTATTTAGAAAAGGTATTTATATAGATTCACTTATATTCGTTAAGGAGATTAGAAGTCACTCTTAAAAAACTGTTCAATCTTACCAACTACTTCCTCCAAAAATCAGAGTTTACATCCTTCAGAAACTCATTCTTTCTGGCTACAGATATCCATCAACATTTATACTTACCTTTAGGAAGAAAGGTTGAAGAAAATTTGTAATCTTCCTTATCTTCTTCTGGACTAGATAATAGGCCAACTGCATTTGAGAAAGTTGATGGATATCCACAGGTGTTGTCTCTTTCTTTTGTCCCTGGTTTTATGACAATCATATTTTTTTCTGAACACTTGGTGAATATTTTGCATCTCTGTACACTCGAAGACACATCAGAAAAACTCCCGCGAGGGCATGGCTTACATCTCACATCTTCAGTTTCTGTTCCTTTCTTTCTCACACCCCATCCAATATGGCACACAGAATAAGAGACACAAGTGCTACTGTTGAAAAATTTGCCAGATGGACAGGTACACTCACGGTCAGTGAAAGCACTACAACTGGTTTTCTCAATCATTGGTGGTTCACAAGATTTTCTACATGAATGGCATCTTTCTATACCATTTTCATGTTTTGTGAAGGTCTCACTGGGACATGGGCTGCACTCCCTAAATGCTGTCACTGTACAATGCTTAGATACATAGGTTCCTGCAGGACACTTGTCACAGGTCAGCTGTAGGTTAGTGGCACGATCAAAGTGGCTGTAAGTACCAGAAGAGCTTATGGCATTCGGCTCTGACGTCAATTCCGGCCGAGCATCAGTAGTACCAAGGAGCAGAAATCCCTGAAACACATACATACAAATACAATATAAGCCATTAAGCCAAGCCAGGTTTATCCCTTGATTCATAAGCATAAGACACGAAATGAATAGGGTTGGTATGATAGAAGAGCACAATAACATATTTTACAGAAAATATGCATTTCCTGTTGTAAGAAAATTAGTATTTCATAAACACAGAATGCGCAAACTCAAGTGCAGGCTTTTTATAATATCAGCACAAAGCTGAACAGGAAGATCAATCAAGGTTTCCATGGACAGGACCAGTGGACCACCTAGTCCAGCAACTTGTTCCCACACTAGCAAACCAGCCACATACAGAAGTCCACAAGCAGGACTTGAGCACCATGACCAGTTTCCCTGAGCAAATCTTTAGAGCTCTTAATGGCTCCTATACCATAGGTTGCTGCAATGCCATCAAGGCCATTGATAGCTCTAACCTCAACGACTTTATCCAAACTCTTTCTGAAGTCAACCTACATATGTGGTCATCATTTCACACTTGCTCACCCAGAACAATGTATCGTTTTGATGCTCATTCCTTCAGTGTTGTAATGGTTATTATTGTTTTGATATAGTTTTTTTCATATGTTGGATTTTAAAGGTTGTTACCCACCCTGAGACCTTCGAGTATAGGGCAGGATATAAATATAAATAAATAAACAAACAAGCAAACTTGTGGAGATTCCTTGTGGAGCTCTTCACATCCCTTTTTGTCCCTACTACTCTGATGTGCTCAGTGAGCATGGTCATTTCACTACTCACTGCTAACCAGAAATACATTTTATTGTACGTTGCCATGGGCCATCACAATACAAAATACGGATATTTACAACATTAAAACCATGTAAGAACATAAGAACATACAAGGAGCCCTATTGGATCAGGTCACAGCTTATCTAGTTCAACATCCTTGTCTTACACAATTGCCCATGGGCATCTCAAGCAGGGATTCTAGCAAGTTGCCTTAGAGGCCTCCTGCTTGTCCCCCAGCCTGAGAGATGTACTTAGGCATCCATTCTAGTAGCCAATGATACATCAGTCATCCATAAATTTGTCCAGCCCTTCCTTAAAGCCATCTAGGCTGTTAACTGTTAGCACCTCTTCCGGAAGCAAATCCCACAGACCGATGACCTTCTAGGTAAAGAAATGCTTCCCCTTGTCCAATCCAACTTTCCTACCCATCAGCTTCATAGAATGCCCCCCGGCTCTGGTGTTGTATGATAGAGACAAGAAATTCTCTCTATCCACCTTTTCTATACCATGCAGGATTGCCCTGCTTGGAAGCCCAAGAGGAGGAGAACCTTGCCATCCCTCCAGGGGTGGTGGTATAGTGGTGGCAGCCTGGATAGGCCCTGATAATTTGGAGCTGCTTCCTTGCAGGACTGGGTCCCTCTAGCTGGGCACTGATATCTTGGTGGCGATGATTCTTTGTGGGACTGGGACCTTTTGTCAGCTGCTAGACCTCAGCTGCCTCATTTTGTGTGTGTGCACGTATTTTGGCTTTTTTCCAATATGTTGCACAACAAACAATTTTTATAATGTATTTTATTACGTTTTGATGATTACTTTGCATTGTAAATTTTCTATTTGTTGTAAACCACCTTGGGCAAATTTTCCTTTGGAAAGGTGGTATACAATAAAATAGCTATGAAATCAGGTCCCCTCTTAAACATCGTCCTTCCAGGCTGAAGAGGTCTAGACATTTCGTAAGGGATTTTGTTCCAGCCCCTTAATCATTCTGGTTGCCCTTCTCTGCACCTTCTCCAGTTCCACAATGTCCTTTTTAAGGTGTGGTGACCAGAATTGTACACAATATTCCAAATGTGGCCTCACCATGTATTTATAAAGAGGCAAAATGACACTTGCTGACTTATTTTCTATTCCCTAATTATTCCCAGCATTGAATTAGCTTTTTTCGCTGCTGCCGCGCACTGGGTTGACGTGTCCACCAAAACCCCGAGATCCCTTTCCTGGTGTGTTGCAGAAAGCTCAGACCCCATCAGTTTATAGACATAATTTGGATTCTTGGCCCCAAGAATGTGCATTACTTGGTACTTATTAGGCTTTAAAAGGAAGTAATTCACTGCTCATTGCTGACTAGAGATTATAAGTATGTTAAATAGCACCAGCCCCCACTATGTAAATGAGGGGTTGAAATTGTTACATACCTTCATTGTGAGAAAAGTATGTTCTCTACTGTTTGTTTATCAGTTGCTCACTCCTGAGGAGTCTGATGTAAGGCTTTATTAAAGGCTTTTAAAAATAAGGACAGGCAATGCTCACTGATGTAACCTTTATCCACATGCTCACAGGTTAGACAGGCATAAAAGGAGACTTCTAGTAGCATTTTAAAGACTAACAGAGAGAAGACGTTGTGGTAAGGGCTTTTGCAGGCAAGTCTCCGTCAGATGTATGAAAGGAGTTAGACAGACATGGACTTCCTTTGAAGAAATGATGCTGGCTATTTTGTCAGCAAAATCTCTTTCACTTAATGCAGCAGTGAATTGCAACAAAACACAAATCAATGAAACTGGGTTATTTTCCACTATCTGAAACACAAACAGATTTCCCAACTTGTAGGCAGTTTCTGTCTATTCTATGCATAGGCAATTCTGCACTTCCCTTCCCTTGGATGAGAAAGAAGCGCAATCACCCAACTCTGACCAGTGCTCACACTTGCAAGCGCTAGTTACTTATAGCCTAAGCCCCACACAATTGGATGCTCACCTGTGACCAATCCTGTGGCACCCTCTGTGACAGTCTGTGTGCTGTTGCCATAACGATGACACTCCGCACAGTCTGTTGTGTCAGGAGGGCAGCAGAGCTGCCAGCATAAGAAGAGCGAATGCTCCAAAGCTGGATGCATCAGGTAACCTTTGAGGGAAGGCTGGGATGGCTGTGGAGCATGACTGCGTGCTCCACACCTAATCAACCGTTAGGCAACTTTTGGGAAGGCAGGGGGCACCTTGAGACTCTAACAGCCTCCTCTAGGTGCAGATGCTCTTCCCCAGATGTTGCCTAATTGTTGACCACTGGCTGAAGTGCGAATTGGCCTCATATATGACTAAAATGAAAAATGAGTTCATATAACTGCTTAACCACTGGGATTAAATCTGCCTCAGCATCCTTGTTGCTATACAATGAAATTCTTAAATATTGTAATGAATTCAGAGGTCCTTGGTTATCTCAGTCGAGTTTAATTCTTCAGAAAATACAGGCTCAGCTACTGGCATGTATCCTCTGTCTTCCTCTGTGAATACAGAGGCAAAGAATTTGTTTAGTCTCTGTGCAATCTCTGTGTCTTCTTTAATTATCCCTTTTTGTCCTTTACTATCTAATGGTCCAACTGCTTTCCTGGTTGGATTCCTACTTCTAAAGTTCTTGTTATTTCTTTTGATGTTTTTAGCAATGTGCTCCTCAAAATCTTTACTAGCTTTGCATTTGTGATGCCAGTGTCTACGCTCTCTTCTGTTCTCATTCAGACAAGCCTTCCATTTTCTAAATGAACTCTTCTTGTTTTTAATGACTTCATCTACTGCACTTGTGAGCCACATTGGTTTCTTCTTGGACCTAGAAGTCCCCTTTCTTCTTTTAGGTATGCATTCTAGTTGCACTTCGATTATGGTGTTTTTAAGTAGTCTCCATGCATTTTGGAGTTATTGAACTCTTCTAACTTTCCTTTTCAATTTCCTTTTTACTAGTTTCCTCATTTTGGGAAAGTCTGCCTTATGAAAGTTTAAATTTCATAAGACTAATACCATTCATTTCTTTGTCTATTTTTACCCATATTTTCTCTTTATTATACACTAAATCCAATAATCTCCCAATATGAGAAGCTTTAAAATACAGTTCCAAGTTTGGAATTCCCCAATCACCATCATCCTTTTTTTTTTTAAGTTTTAAAATCACTGAATGAAAATTCAGTTTTCATCCACACTGACTGCCTGTAGATTTTTGAAAGTAGTAACTGGTACATAAGTGACCAGGGTGTAAAATTTATTGGGTGAATCTTCATCTTCATTGCGTTTCCTGGATAAATGCACACAATCTGATAGGGAACTTGTTCAAGCGGATATCAATCTGAACATCTAGGGTGTCCATCTTTTTCATGGCAAACTTGCGGATCTCCTTTAGTGCATGAGGCGCCCATTTCTTGAAGTCTATGCCACAGATCTGTTTATGAACGTTTATGGCATATTCTCGCATGTCCACCTTGTTGATGGCTGACTAGCCTTTCTTCTTCTCACCACCTTTGCAGGAGCCATATTATCCTCGATGAAGCTTCAGACAAACAGAAGATTCAGACCCCTCTACTTACCCTGCCCAGAGACCCATTGAAGCATTCATTGGGATTTTTTGAATCCTTTGATTTTTTCCAGAATCATCCAATTTAATCATTTCCTATCCCATCCTTTCAGTATCTTTGCTGGGATAGCAATATTTTTAAGGTTCAAATTCCAATTTGTAATCACAGATATTTCTTTGTCCATTTATGCATCTGTCTATTTATATTTCTCCATAATTATAATTAGTGGTTACTATTTCCTCAGAATTCTTCATCAAAGATATTCCTAAATATTTCATTTTTTTTAATCCTTAATTTCAATTCAGTTTTTAAACTCATTTTTTGGGGGTGGGAATCTTTATAAACATGATTTCAGTTTTAGCAATATTACATAGCAGTCCCTCATTATTTGCAGTCTTAAAATCTATTGAGTTTCATGTATTTGTAAAATTAATAGTCTGTGAGCATCTACCACTGTGTGTAAGACAAAGTTTTCCACTTCCATTTGAATTTGCCAAGTCATGTTAACTCTTGTGAACAGGGAGTGACTGTAGGTCTGTAGTAGAGCAGACTGCCTGGAACGCAGTCATCGATTTGATTCCCAGCTGATCCCAGAAAGCAGGCAATGGCAAACTACCTCTGTATCCCTGCCAAGAAAGTTGGATAGAAATACCCATGCAGTCAACCAGGAATCTACCACAACTAAGTGGTAACAACAACAATCTTTGTGAATACTATGTGAACAAAATACCCCTGAGTCTTAACATTTAACCTGCTTTGCATTTAGCCTGCTGGGACTTTCATGCCTATCATATGGCAGTGGCAAAAAGGTTATTTCTCTTCCACCACTGCATCCTTGAATAGCCATCCATCAGAGCTTTTCTGCATAGTGAACTGTCTTTTGAGATCTAGCCCAAGGAGGCAAGGATGTTTCCTATCTGGCATCTGCTGTGACAAGTTATACAGGGCATTTTGAGAGTAAAGCTAGACTGGATGTCACAAGAAGCATCCAGTAATTTTGGATCAGTTTCAGTTATTGGATCCAGTTGAGTTATTTTGGATCAGTTATGGAGACCTGAGGATGTGGACATGCTGTTTGCTAGAGCTGGACCAACCATATGTTCTCTGGTCCCTTGTCCTTCTTGACTGATAAAAGCTAGCTGGCAAGATATAACTGTGTACGTTGAGGGTGTAAGGAACACTTTCTTAAGAAATGGGATTGTCCCAATGGCTCTTAAAGCAGCAGTGGTGCACCCTCGCCTCAAGAGGTCATCTCTGGACCCAGATGGCCTCAACAATTACTGCCCAGCTACTCTTCCTGGGCAAAGAACTGGAGAGGATCATAGCCACTCAACAGCAAGCATGATTAGAGGGAACTGGAGGCAATCTAGACCCATTTCAAGCTGGGTTCAAGCCCATTTATTGCACTGAAACTGCTTAGGCTTTTCTAATTAATGACCTTCTCCAAGAAAAAGATACTTTGTTGGTTGTCCTGGATCTCTCATTGGTTTTTGATACCACTGATTATGGTATCCTTCGGGAAAGGCTATGGAGCCTGGTAGGTGGAGGCACCAACTGCGATGATTCCACGCTTTGTTCTCAAGACCAATGCCAGAATTTAACTCTGGGAAATTTTTACTCAATGCCCTGGGAACTCACTAGTGGGTTTCCTCAGGGACTGACGGTGGTGTTTTCCCATGCTCTGTAACAGCCATATAATGCCACTGGGAGATATCGTCAGGAGTTTGGGATTGATGTGTCATCAATGTGCAGGTGACACCCAGCTCTATCTTGCTGTACCGTCTGAATCAGGAGAGGTAATCAAAGTGTTTGACAGTGCTTGAAGGCCACAATGGGCTGGATGGGGCTCAATAAATTGAAAGTGAATCCAGGCAAGATAGAGGCGCTACGTTTTCCAGGGTCTCTCATCTGTGAGGAAGGGATACAATCCTATTCTTCACAGAGTTTCTTTGACCTTGAAGTGACCGGTGCATAATTTAGAGGTGCCCTTAGACTCTGTACTGACACTTGAAGTTCAGGTAGAGGTGGTGGCCAGGAGTGCCTATTTGCAACTAAGGTTTGTTCACCAGCTACAGCCTCTTGTAGACAAAGACAGTGTGGCCACAGTAATCCATGCTCTGGTAACTTCCAGAGCGGACTATTGTAATGCGCTCTATATGGGACTCCCTTTGAAGGTGCCTTGAAGCTGCAGGTGGTGCAGACTGCAGCAGCTAGACTGCTCACTGGCAGTGCTGATTGGACGCACATCTTGCTGATCCCAAAAGAATTGCACTGGCTGCCTATTTGCTATTGAACCCAGTTCAGGATATTAACGCTAACCTATATTTGGGGCCCCAAATTTCTAAAGGAATTCCCTACAGACATGACCATGCCCTAAGCTCTGAGAGGAAGACCCTTTTGGTGGTGCCACCTCCTTCAGCAATTAAGGTAACAGTCTCCTTCTTTATACTCATTTAGATGACTGGTGAACATGCAACTCTTTATCCTGGCCTTTAGCTTGAGTAACTGTATCCCTTTTCAATGTCATAATTTTCACTATCTTGTTTGATCTGTTTGTATGCAAATTTTATTGTGACCCACCCTGAGACCTTCAGGGACAGGGAGGGTAGAAATATAAACAGATAGCTAACCAAATGTGATTTTAAGTACTAGAGCAAATACATCTGAGATATTCGTAATTATCCAGAACACAAGCAGGTCATCCAAAATATAAGCAACACACTACTAAAAGACCATAGTAAGTTGCTGAACCATAAGGCCAGATCTACACCATGGCACCATCTATACCAAATGGGACACAGAAGTAGGATCACTGTTTTTGCCCTTAACTGATGTGGATCTGGATTTACCAGACCTACTGATCTGGATCAGGGGGAGGTATTGGCCAGATTAGCATTGTCTGCACTGACAGTGGTGATCTGGCCCAAGCTCTTCCTAGCCTGTGAAGCTCATTTCACAGCTTTCCTCCCAATGACTAAAAGTGGAAGTTCCTAGCTCCAGGGCTTGTGGGGGCATTTTTCTGCAATACACTATGGCGCACCACTGACTAGCAGCTCCCCCCCTCAAAGGCTGGGAAGCTTTTGCTTCAAGCAATTGGGAGCGTGGGGGCTGCTAATCAGTGACGTAACACCCCAACCCCAGGGTAGGAATGTTTGCTCCTAGTCACCGAACTGCAGTCCCCAGGGGTACCACATTAAGGCCCTTAGTCTGGCTGCAGACCCAGTTTATCAGGTCTACAAAGATCCAGATTATGGGTGTCTTAATCTGGATCTGGCTCCGTCTTAGGACAGACTAATGGGGCTAGGGGGTCATTGATCCCTGTGAACATGTGGATGAGGAGGCCCAGAGGTAGGTGCAGAAAGGGACTTGTTACTCCTGTTTTCTTTTTTCCTGCATTTTGTTTGTAGGTTTTATGACTTTTAATGCTTCCTGAAATGCTCAATAAAGCTTTGTTTAAAAACTGAGAAAGATAAGCAAGTCCTACAATATTTCAAGCATGATTTGAAGCACACGAGGCTAGATTCTTTCTGGCAGTTATACATTTCCCTCCAAACAAATGTGAGTGAATAGGGCATTCTTCTTTCCTTAGTGAGCCTTGACTGCCTACTTTCTCTCTCCAAATCTTAGGATTCTAGGGTGTAAACAACTAAAAGACCACTGCTCATACCTTTTCTTTGGAAATCTTAACCACTCCTCCCAGCAGCTTATCAGAAGAGTCTTTTCCCCTATAATGAAGTATCTTGAGTGCCGCATTAACAGGCAACCTCAGAAGCTCAGGTGACTATTTCTGGTTTAGGGGAAGCATATGGGTGTTACTGACGGCACCTGCAAACACTAGTAGATGCCGCAAAGCTACAGCGGACAGTTCCATTTCCCAACAACTTTCTACTTCATAATTGTGGATTCTCCATATTTCCAGAATAAGAAATACAGGAATCAGATATTAACCTATGAAATAAATACAAAAGATATCAAATTTAAGTCCGCCATACATACCGGTGCTCTCGACTGCACAAGCACGGGTCCGAGCTTCTTTTAAACAGAGGCTACACAACCTTCCCCCACATAAAGCTATGGTAGGGTTCCCATAAGCGTTAGGCTTCTGAGAGAAACTAGAAGTCGGAGGGACCACAGAGTCCCGGTTCATCAAGCCAGGTCAATGGCACCGCAGAGGGAGGACATGGCTGCCAAAGGAGACTAAGGAGACCTGCTGGTCTGCGGAGGGATGAGTCATTCTACCCAGTGGGAACTGAGAAATAAGGAACAAAAATACCGCTTTGGAGCCAAAAACATACAGAACGCATGCCCGTCTCCACAGAGATGGGCGACGCAGGAATCGAGCAAGTGACCAACTTAGACTGATTGAGCGCGGAGGCGGCGCAGGGGCTCCCCTCGGGCCCTCAGAGGCGGCCTGACTGCGGCAGCGGGGCCTTCGCCTCCCGCTCTGGCACGCGCGAGGGGAAAAGGCGCAGAAGGCTCTGGCCGGCCGGGCGGCCCTGGGGTCGCCTGAGGCAACGATGCGGGGGAGGCGCGCAAGAGGCGGCGGCGGCCTCGTTCCCTCAAGACCCCCTTGTGGTCGGACGGGCTTCCCCGACGGCTGCCCGGAGACCCTCAGCTCTGCGATTTGGCCCCTCAAACACAGACACGGAGGAGCCACACCTCGCTACGCCCACAGGCGGGGCATCTTGACGGAGGAGGGTCGAACACGATCGGATGGGCGACGGCACAAACACCCCGGCCAAAAGGAGCCTTTCGGGGCTTCGCGGCGTCTCCCTCGACAGAAACAGGCGCGGGGTGCTGGCGGGCGGGGACGCCGCCGCCTCGTCCCCCACCGTCACACCCAGTCACCCGAGGACCTCGAGACGCCCGAGAGAGCGCGGGCAGGAGCGCTTCGGCCACAGCTCCACCGTCGCCCCCGCGGCAGCACTGCCTTCTCGCGCAGGTGGCGCCGGCGCGGACGAGGCGGCTGACCTGGGCACAGCGCCGTCCCCACGGCAGGGGCTCAGCGGCGGCGGCGCCCTCGGCGGGAGCGGGAGGGAAGACGGGGGGCGACTGCGGGCCTCGCGCCCTCCGCGGCTGGGCAACGGGGCAGACCGCCGGGCGGGAGGAGCCCAGCAGAGCGGCGGCGGCAGGACCCGCTCCCGCCGGCGCCTCGCCCGGCCGCTTCCCGGCGCTCTCCGCTCCCCCGGGAGGCCACCCCGCTCTCCACCCGCGGACTCTCGGAGCCCCGGAGGTCACCCCGGCTCGCCCTCCGGCTCGCCTTCCCATGACCGCTCAGTCCCCGCGCCCCGGCCGGGCCCAAAGGACCGGAGCCCCCGAAGGCAGGGGAGGCCCGCGGTCAAGGCGGCTCTTCCTGCGGCGGCGGCGGCGGCAGCGCACCATCGCCCTCCGTGGCGCCCGCTCTCCCGGCGGCAGCAGCCCCTCCGCCCGCCCGCCGCGCCACGGTGCCCCCGGGGGCCACTCACCGCGAGCAAGACGAAGGCGGCGGCGCCGGCCGCGGGAGCCCCCATGGCGGGCGTGGATGCCGGGGGGAGTCCGGCGCTTGGCTCCGAGGCCGCTGCGCAGCCATCCAGCGAGGCCCGGGGCGCGCGGGGGAGGCCCGTCGCCGCCACGGGAGCCGAGCCGCTCATCTAGCGCGGCGCGCCGCCGCCCATCGCCGCCGCCGGCCGGCCGTGCGAGAGCGCGAGGGAGGGCGGGGGACCTGCCGGGCGGAGGGCGAGCGCGGCCGCTCAGCGGGACTGTCTCCTCCGGCCCTGGGCGGCAGGGCGCCGGGACCCTCCCTGGAGGGCGGGAACTGCGCGTGCAGCGAAGGGCTCGGGGCCCCGCGGGAGGAGCGGCCGCCGCGCCCCCATATCGAGAGGGTAGAAGAGCGCCCGGGTCCCCGTCCGTCCTGCTCCCTCCTCCGGCCGGCGGCGCGCGCTCGGAATGGCCAGCGGCGCAGCGGCAGCAGCCAGAAGAGGCGGGAGGCGGCGAAGTGAGGCGGGAGGGGCGGAGTCTCCTTTTGTTACGTCACCTGGTCCGAAAGGAGGCCGCCGAGCGAGGTCACTACCGGTAACCGAGTGGCTGGCGCGAATGCCCCCGGCGCCTGCGCCGCTTCTCCCCGCACGGCCTTCCCCGGGCCCTCCTCGTCTCGCGGACGTCGCCCCGTTTTCCCCTCAGCCGCCAGGGCCGACGGAGGGCAAGAAACGCGGGACTTCCTTGGAACTGTCCGGCACCCCAAGGACACGCAATCCAGACTGCAGAATATCAAGCGAGCCTAGCAATGGCAAGACTTGGGCGATGCCGCTTTCATGATATTCTTCCACCACGGGCTCAGTTAAAGCATTAGGCCCTGGCTGTTCGCCGTCCCCTCGCCCAACCATTGCAGATACCCTTGATAGCTAGGTTGGACGTGCTACAACTGAATGATTAACAGCTCACAGAGGCGCGATGGTCCAAAGCTGCCTCACCTACCACATTCCCAGAACTTCCACTCTTTGCCAACATCAGTGATGCCCTACTCAGGCATTTAGTTCTGGATCTATGTATCACCATGGAGGAACAAGTAAGTTTACCATGAAAGCCTTGATAGAAGAGCCAGTGTCAGGCTGGCAAAGAATAACCACGAGACTCTTTCTTTAAAAAGATGAACAGTGATTTATTTCAGCTCAGCGGAAAGTCAGGCTTTGTTGGAAGCAGCTTTGAACAGAAAGCCCAGCATATTTATATATTTCATAGCTGGGTGGGGTTTGGCCCTCAACCAATGAACAATAATTATTTTTCAAAACTCAGTTTAAACTTGGAGCCAAAATGTATCACTGGGGCGGAGTCAACTGTCACTTCCAAAACAACAGGCAGCCATAATATACATATATACAGAATCACAAAGGTGGTAGAGATCCTATATTCAAATAACAAGGCAGGCAGCTAGCCATGCCTGACATCCCTCCCCCCCCCATGCTACTCACCCCCCATGGAAGACGGGGCCTGGCTTTTCCGGATAAGTAGCATGGAACCTTTTTACTAGCTGCGGGGCACGAAAATCTGCCGCATCTACCCATTCACTCAGGGAGTCAGGCAAGTTCTTCCACTCTACCCAATATTGGAGGCGGCAGCAAACCACCCAGGAATTGAGGATGGCTTTAACTTCGAGTTGTGAACCAGTATGTGCGGCTGCTTGAGGCAGTTCCATCTCAGGCTGATGGAACTTTGAAGTTCTAACCGGCTTCAGTAAACTAATGTGAAAAACTGGGTGCACTGCATAGGAACTGGGGAGTTCCAGCTGTATCAAAACCTCATTGATCACTTTGACGATACGGAAAGGTCCTACAAATAGAGGACTGAGCTTGCATGATGTTTGCCCACACTTTAGATTCCGGGACCCAGGAGCCATCCCGCCTTCGGTCAGCATACTTTTTGTAGGTGGCTTTGGCCTCCTCAAGCGTCTGGGTGAGCTGTGCCCAAGCAGCAGTGACTCTAGAGCACCGGTCCTGTAAAGGCACAGGGTCATCTTGTTTGGGTAAGAGGTTAGGCAATGGTGCAAAGCTTTGACCATACACTACTTCAAAAGGAGCCATGCCCGTGCTGGCATGCACAGCATTATTATAAGCATATTCAGCAAATGGGAGGAGGTCAACCCAGTCATTTTGTTCATAAGTCAGGAAACACCATGGGTACTGCTAGAGCACCTGATTCACATGCTCAGTTTGCCCATGAGTCTCAGGGTGGTGGGCTGAGGAAAGCCCCTGTTCCACCCCCAACAACTGTTGGAAAGCCTTCCAAAATCGTGAGGTAAATTGTGAGCCTCGATCATTAATTACCCAGTCAGGTACCCCATGTAGCCTATACACATGCAGTAAGAACAATTGAGCCAGTTCGTTAGCTGAGGGCAACGATCTGCAGGGAATGAAGTGTGCCTGCTTGGAAAACAGGTCCATTATCACCCAAATGACTGTGCAGCCCCTACTAGGCGGCAGGTCTGTAATGAAATCCATCCCTATGGTGGACCAGGGTCTGGCAGGGGTGGGCAGAGGATGCAAGAGGCCCTTACGTTTACCCATGGATCTTTTCGTGGTGGCGCAGGTGGGGCAGGCCTGAGTAAAGGCACTCACCCCCATCTCTGGGTGCCTGGATGGCTCCACCTGCTCAAAGGCGCCGCTCAGAGCAGGGCATAGTTGTTTCCCCAGGAACCCATCGCTGTCCTCCTCAAATTCCTCCACAGGCGACATGAAGGCAGCAGATGCTCCCCTGATGAGTGGCATTGGCTCTTGGGCATCCTGAGGCTGGTGGGCAGGTGTCCTAAACGAGCGCAGAGCAGGACCAGGTGGGGAGCATTGTGTTTAGCTGGAAACTGGTAGCAGCCACTGTTCCTTTTGCAGTGGGCACTGGCGACAGGCTGGTGGGGAGCACTCCTCCTCATATGGCAGGAACTGATGGGTAGGGCACCTTGCAGCAACATGGCCCCTACCTCCACAGGAGAAACAGAGTCCCAAGCAGTGGCATTGGTTCCTGTCCTGGTCAGCTGCGGGGAGGCAGCTATCCCTCATTGCTGGACAGCTTTTAAGGGTGATCAGGTCCAGAGCTCTACACTTTGGTGCTTCGCTTCAGTATCCCCAGCCAGGTGGACCCATCCTAGGAGGGTGGCAGGCTCGTCCTGCAGGATGGCATGTTCCAAAATCTCTGGACAAAGGCCTTGACGAAACTGCAACACCCTGGCCGCTTCTGGCCATTCTGGGACAGCAGCAACCAGCTCCCGAAACTTTCTGGCATAGTCAGCCACAGAACCGGAGCGCTGCTAGAGCTGCTGCAGGTGGAAGAGAGCCTCATCCCGATGGAATGGGTCCTCAAAACAGTCTCTGAGGCTGTTGATGAGAGCGGTGAGTGATCTCAGTTCTGGGCCATCAGCATTGTGGAGCTCCACAACCCAGTCAGCTGCAGCACCCTCCAACCAGGCACTGAGGAAGCGGACCTTGGCTGCCTCAGTTGTAAAGGTGTGCCCATACTCTGAAGAAATTCTGCCACTTGGGTCAGAAAAAATGACAGCTTTGAGGGCTGACCAACAAATCTTAAGGGGAAGTCTCTGCAACCCGGTTCTTTGATTGAGAGCCGGTCATCCCTTAACAGGTAGGTCAACACAGGTGTGGCTGGTAGCTAGGCAGGGCCTTCAGTTCGGGCAGGTTGCCTGTCTCCTGGAGCTCATAGTTCTTTCAGCTCTTTAGTCATGCGTTGTATGATGAGGTCTTTCTCATCTAATTTCTGCCTCATATCTTCATTTTCTGCTCTGAGTTCAGCGATTTCAGCCTTTTGATTTCTTCTCATTGGTTCCCAAGCCGGGTTGCTTGGGCTATCCCATGGCAAGGGTCTGCGTGTCTGGGGCTAGCCCATCAGGTCCTCTGCTCTCTGTTCAGCCCTTGCTGCTGTAGATTTAATCATGCTGTTGATCCCCTCAGAAGGTAGCTGCCTCAGCAAGGGATCCATAGTGGCTTCCAACAATGTGTCAGGCTGGCAAAGAATAACCACGAGACTCTTTCTTTAAAGAGATGAACAGTGATTTATTTCAGCTCAGCGGAAAGGCAGGTTTTGTTGGAACAGCTTTGAACAGAAAGCCCAGCATATTTATATGTTTCATAGCTGGGTGGGGTTTGGCCTTCAACCAATGGACAATAAATATTTTTCAAAACTCAGTTTAAACTTGGAGCCAAAATGTATCACTCGACCCCAGCAGGGAGGGGGGGTCAACTGTCACTTCCAAACAACAGGCAGCTACTTTACTGTATACATATATATACAGAATCACATAGATGGCAGATACCTTACATTCAAATATTATGGCAGGCAGCTAGCCCTGCCTGACAGCCAGTTGGCCTATGAGTGAAACCACCCAGTAGACAAGATCCAGCTTACAACTTCACAATTAACAAGAACAATTCTACTAAAGCCAGGCGGACGAGCTCCACATTGTGTTCTTGCAAACCTCTTCCTGCCAATAACTGGGAGCCGATTGGCTTCACAAGCAGGACGTGGGTTTTGGAGAAGCTTTTGAGCATTTGCTCTGGAGCCGGCTGAGATCATTTTAGGTGGGTTCCCCTCCCCAAGCTAGCCCGAGCACACGATCTGCGGGAGGAACGGCTTGTAGTTGTTGGTGACACAGAAGAGCTGCCTGTGTGCAAAATATGTATACTGTAGTATATTGGTCCTGGGACGCTTTGCACTTCCAGGAAAGGTGCGCAGAAACTAATGTTGACCGGCACTCGCACTTACCTGTCTCCAATTGCGCAACCCATTCTCCACAGGGTGCGGCACCCTGCGTGACGGCACACATGCCATCAGCGTCACTACAGTGACACCGACACTCTGTGCAAGTGCAGTTGCATCAGAAGGTCACCTGAGTTAATGCCTAGGTGCATCTTTCAGGCTGGTGGGGGGGGGAAGGGGCACTTCTAATGCCATTTGCTGGGATTCTAGAGCAGGCAAAGGTTTGTCCTTGTCTCTACCTGAGATGCCCATGAGCATCTGGCGGGCTACTGTGTGCAACAGGATGCTGGACTGGGTGGGCTGTGGCCTGATCCAGCAGGGCCTCTCTGATGTTCTTATGAGTTGCCCGTGTGCTTGCGCAGAAACTCACACCACCTCCACAGCCAGACAGAGCGCGGGTGATCGCCGGGATCTGCTCCGGATTGGAGAGGGCCAGGCGGCTCGGTTACTGTCTGACAGCACGTGGGCGGGCAGGGCGCTCGAGGGCCGCAAGCGCCTCCTGCAAGGGCAGATTAACTGGCACTGACCGTAAACTACCGGCTCCGGTGCGAACTGAGCTCGGATTTTTTTAAGGAAACCAACTGATACAATTTAAATTATTTTAGCAAAAAGTAGCAACAAGGGGAAAAATTAAAAAGTATAATAACTCAAACAGCAACAAACACGAAAGGAATAAATAATTCAAAGAAAAACAATCTAAACAGTAATCAAAGCAAAACCAATAACTTAAGTAATTCACAGGCAACCCTGGCAGGGTCTCCAGGGGCCTCTCGGAGGTTCTGAATCGGGTGACGCCTGGGGGGGGGGTGTCCGTGGGGCGCTGGGAACGGGCGTCCCTCGATTGGGGGGGCTGGGGGGCGGCGGGCACGAGGGCGGCACCGCCAGGAAGGCCGAAAGCTGCTGCCTCGCGAGGCAAACCCTCCTGGGCTGGACGGGGCTGTGGCTACTGCCGTCGAATGTCACCGCTAGCGGCTTCCGAAGTCAACCAGGCGCGCCGGGCGATTCCTCGGCGTCCCTCGGGCGCGTCAAAGCTCCCGGGTGACCGCCTTGGCATCCTCCAGGCCGGGGAAGAGGCGGCACGGAGGCCGCGCCTGGGCAGCCGGAGCAGGGGTGGGGTTCGCCTTTGCACCGTCTGCGAGAGGCCAGGAGGGCGACCGACTCACCCGCACGGCGGTGGCGGCTGGATTTCCCCCTCCCCTGCCCCTTCCTCGCCACAAACAGGAGCAGCCGAGGGGGAGAAACAGCGACGCGACCCCCCCACACACACACGAGCAGCGGCGCCCCCCCCCCTCGACGACGAGCCACGAGCTCTCGCGGGACTTGAGCGCGGGGGGGAGCAAAACAGAACTTGGAGCACAAAGAATCCCCGCCCGGCGGCCTAGAGTGGCAGGCGGGAGGGGGCACCTTCCCCTCTCCTCCCCCTCCTCCCCTCGCCCAACAGGTTTCGCTTGTTCCGCTGACTGAAGAGCAGCGTTCGGCCGCCGCCGCCCGCAGGAGCGCCCCGCCGCCCCGGGAGAGGACGGACGAGGAGGCGCCGGTGCCGGATTCGTCGTCGTGGGCGGTGCTCACTGCTGCTGCTCCGCTGGCTGGCAGCGTCGTTCCCGCAGCATGGGTAAGGGAGGGAGGGGCGGCGGGCGGGCGATCAGGCTCACGGCGGGAAGTGCCGCCGCGCATCGTTCCTGCCTCCCTTCTTTCCTCGGGGAGAGCGGAGCCCCACCGCGGTCTGAGCGGTGCCTCGGCCTACCTCCCCGATTCGGCTGGACGCCAGGACGGGCCGCGCCTCGCCCGCAACGGCGCCTCCGGGCGGACAGCGTGAAGCCGAGGGCCCCCGACGCGGCGCCCGCGAGTCCCCGGGCGGGCGGACACGGCTTCACGCTGGGCGTCAGGAAATCATTCCGCGTGCGCCGGAAGCCCTGGAGACCCCGCGAGAGGAAGGGGCCCCTGGACGGGGAGGGGCACTGAAGGGCGATTTGGGAGCCGAGGGCCCGTCCGCGCTTCGACGGTGGGGGGATCGGGGCTGCTGCCGGATGGCTCAGCCGCGCCGGGCAACTGTGGCGACTCACCCGAAGCCGCCTGGGAGCACCTGCAGCGCCGCGACTGCAGCCTCTGCCCCCCCGCCCGAGCGTGACGTGGCGGTTGGGTGCGGGTGACGGGTTGCCACGGCAACACCTGGCATCTCCCCGGATTGGCAGTGTGGGCAGCCTGAGCGGGGCCTTCCTACTGTGGGGGTTTTCCGGGATCTAAGGAATGGGTCCTTCAACTAGGGAAGGTACCCAATGCGTCCCCGTGGGTGGTGCAGCACCCAATAGCGATGGATGCTAGCCTGCCCACAGTGGAAATGCCTGAGCATCTCTGTGGTGAATCTGGGTCAACCCATGTGGGACCTGTCTGTCACCCCAGGTTTTTGGGGTGATAGGGGGTGCAATCTCCGCAGACATTTGGAGATTCTTCGAAGATTCTCCAGCGTGATCTGCCACAAACGTCAAAGATTCTCCGGAGCCTTTGACAAAGGCCCTAGGATTGGCGTTGCTCTCGTGTGGGGTCATCTTCGGAGCCGGCTTTGAGTTTCTGGGCACCCCTATGGGTGAGCTCCCCTAGACTCCCCCCCAGACCCCATTGCCCAATTGCAGTGGAAACATGCGTTGTATAATCTGGATTTGATGCCTGAAGACTTCATTGTAGACCCTTTTAATGGGTCCTGAAGGGCCCATTCAATTCGGATTTCCCTAGAACTGGTGGAAATAAATGTGGCTCTAATGGGGTCTGCAGTGGAAATGGGGTCTTCTTGCTCTGAGCCTAATGGGTCCTTAATGGGTCCCTAATGGGTACTTAGTGGGAAAAACCCTATAATTGCCGCTGACCAAGTATGAGGCTAGCTTAGTGCTGGGGTGTTTTTCCACTGTCACTAGAAGTACCCATTAAGTACCCATTAATGGGTACTTAATGGGTACTTCTAGTGACAGTGGAAAAACACCCCTGGTAAGTGCAGATGGCCAACACAGCACTAGGTCCTTCCTAGCCTGGTAACTGCAAATCAAATCTAAGAAGAGCTTTGAAAAACAGGATTCAGCAGGAGGATGTATTTTTAAGCTGGGTGGGACTTGATCTGCTTTGCTTCACAAAACTAGTGCTTGCAGTATGATAATTGGTGGTCATGTTCAGTGGACTGTGCAAAATCTAAATCCTGTATTACTATAATTACTAAATGTAGATTATTGGGTACCCATTTTCTCTGTGCGGTTTCCTTGCCTACTTCAGGGGAGAGGCCTGTGCTTTATTCTACCATTGTTTCTCTTGCTTCACAAAATAACTTGGCAGGGGGTTTCTGCAAGAACCTAAGAGTCCTGCTGCATCAGGCCATAGATCATTTAGTCCAGCATCCTGTTTTACACAGTAGTCCCCCAATTGCTTCTGGGAATTTTCAAGCTGAAAAGCAAAGCAAAATCACATTTTTAAATTGATCAGGAAAATACAACTCATTCAACTAAAAAAAAAAATCCCACTTCCTTTCTCCCCCTTACGGAGAAATATTAAATTGCTACCGGTCTTTTCCATTGGATAATTAAATTTATATATTTTTCAGTTCATTGTTCCCGTTAATAACTCTTGTATGATTAATTACTTTTTGCCAGCTGTTCATCATTAATCTGCATTCCCAACATCATATTCCTTCCTTGTTATAGTCAGATTTTAGGTGTTCTGTGAGGAAAGGGAAGTGCAAATGTCCTTTAGAGGCATCACACCTGTCTCTCCAACTTTTTGGCAGTACCTAGGTATCCATTCTAGTAGCTGTTGGTATACCTGTTTTCCATGATTTTTTCTAACCCTTCCTTAAAGCTCTCCAGGCTTGTTGCTGTCACCTTATCTTCTGAAAAAGAAGAAAAAATAGTTCATCTAACTCTCCTGCACCTTAGCATCATAGAGTGTCCCCAGTTCTAGTATTCATATGATAAAGAATTTTCCTGCACCCACCTTTTCTATACTATACTCTTAAATGTCATCTTTCACAGTATTGCAGCCTGATATTGTGAGAGAGGTGTTAAGCCTCTTGATTATTCTGGATGCCCTTCATTTTTAACAGTTCTCCATGGATGGCTGCTGGCATGTTCACTGTGACCACCTAGGTTTTGCTGACCCTTATTTTGAGACACCATGATTAATAGTTTTATATGGAAACAGCGTGACTACATACATTTGGTAATCTTAGAAAAAAATAAATACTGTTAGTTTTTTATCCTCTAGCTTGCACTTGGGCTTTGTTCACAGTGTGACTCCTTCCAAGCCCTGAAACGTGCTTCCAAGGAATCATGTACCTGTATGACCAAGAGGAAGAAGGCTTTCCTCAAAGTCTTCTGTAGAGTCACTCCGTCTCTTAGGTATCCTATTCAAAGAATTTTCTTAGGGCGTTAACTTTAGAAGAAGAAGAAGAAGAAGAAAAAGAGTTCCGCTCACCTTCAGTTTTTAATGCTTCTGGGGGAATATTTTCACTCTTGGCTTCTCATGTCATCTCAACCAGAGATGTATGTTGAAAATTTTGACCTATTTTAAAACAAGTCGCCTTCAGGTTTGAAAGCCAGAGTTTTTGATAAGTTACAACTTCTAGTTTGGAGAACAAGATGAGTCCAATGCAAGGCAAGTGAAACCTATAACTTCTAAATTCTTCCCTGGTTTAATGGAAGGAGGATCCTGTAAGTCCCATGTTGTGATTACCTTACCTTAACATGTGTCTCATTGAAATATACATTAAAATAATTTAAGAATGAATTATTTTTCTTGAGTTTACAACACCTTGGTTTTTGTTAAAATGTAGCCCATATTTCCACTTGATAAGAGCATCATATCACCCACATATATTAGTTTATTACGAAACTAATGACAGTCTTGGGGCAGTGCTCAGTTCCTGAAATATTTCCTTTGCATAGATGTTGAAAAGGAGAGCAATAGGGAGCTCCCTTTTTAATTAAAAATTGTCTTTAAAAATCTGCAACATTAAATAGTTTTGCTGGTGATATTATAATGCTAATAAATTCGCTAGCCCTTTTAATTTGCTTCAGAGTTTTTAATCAACACTTTGTGGTTTATAGAATATTTCTGCTTTTCTAAATTGTTCTTGCTTTTATATTGAATGTAACTTTCCTGGTGCCTTTATGAATTTCTACCTACAATTTTGTTAAAGCTTTTCTTAGGCCCTTTTTGCACTTGGCCATATTCTGGAATATAGTTGTTTTTGGATTTACCTATGTTAATCCGGATTTAGAAGATCTGGATTTTGAAATCTGTTCCTTCCTTGAAGATCCAGATCTTGCCGAGGACCCACGTGTCCGCATGGGCTGTTTAGCACCCGATGGCGATGGGTGGTAAACAGGGCCACCATGTGGGTGCCGTCGCACCCATCTTGAGGCTACCTTTGACCCGAAGCGGAAGGGCTGTTGGCGGCGTGGTGCAATTGGCTAGTGCGGACGCTTTAATCGTTCTAATTTTGCCTATGGAACTATTGTACCGATATGACCGAGAGGAATGACCTTTTCATCCTTTAGACTACTTTCATTACTTCACATGTGAGGTGCTATGTAACTGTACGTAGATGGAGGCTTTTGCTCATATTCTGTTCATCTCTTTAGGATTAATTGTCATTTTCTCTGGTTTTGAGCACTTTTGGTTGGCTACTTATTTTTTAATGAAATTCCCTGCTTTGGTACTTTTGGTCAATGGCTTTAAATTCTTTGCATTGATTTTGGAATCACATTTCCTTGGTTCTTCTACATTCTTTTATTATTTCAAGTTTTAATTTCTTTCATCATTCGTTCTTTTCACCTGTGGAATCAGATTTAGCTGTCTTCTTCCTGTGTTTGTGTCTCCCATGCTTGTTCAATGGCATTAGGTATTTCTCAGGCTAACATTTTGGTGTTTAGTTTCCTCTTCAAAATATTTTAAGATATACTTTTCATGTTTGTTTTCTTTAAATCTTTGGTATTATATATCTCAGGAATTCTTTATTCCCCCCTCCGTCGGTGCTCTTCATGGTATTTTATTATAGCAGGGCTGTGATCAGAACTGATATTTGCAAAAGGCTATATCTTTGCTTGTTTTCCACATATCTGGTACTTATTATTTGAACATGGCAATTGTCTTGAGCAATTCTGTGCTGGCTGGTATACTGGATCAGCAAGTGCATTAGGAGCCTTCTCCCTCAGGCTGGAGTGGTCTAAGGGAGGCCCTGCACCAGAAGGAAGGCTCTGCAGGGGTCAGTCCAGGATTATTGTTTGTTTTCTCTCAGGCCTTGTGCCTAGGTCATCTTTTCACATTTAAGTAGATGTTTTCTCAGAGTCTGCTTTTGCATTAAGGACTCCCAGAATAATTAGTTTATCCATGAACTTCATTGAAGAGGCGAACTTTTATATTGTTTCATAAATTTCTTCTGCTTCTTGGTCTGGGGCTGGCTCCCAGGGAGCAAAAAATCTTTAATGTTACAGATTAGGGGTGTGCACGAAGCCCATTTCTCACATTCCATTCGGTATGAATCATATGTGGGTAAATTTGGCTTCAGCCGAATACCACCCCAACGGATGTGGGGAGCTTCATATTTGTGCATGAATATTCTAATAAATATTTTTGTACAAATGTAACCTCTCTCCACCCCTCCATTCCCATTTCCCACTTACCTGCCCTCCCTGCCACGCCTTCTAAGGCACTTCCCCATCTGTGCTTGCAGACCGGAAGTGCTTTTTCTGGGTTCCTGAAGGCCTATTTCGGCCTCTGGAGAGCATGGAAAGAGGTCCAGGATGCCGGGGGAGCCTGTCCCAAAAGGCAAGGGAACACGGGAGAGGGGCAGGATGCCCTGGGGCATCTGTTATCTGCTGACAAGCAGCTCTCCAGCTGCCTCGGAGAGTCGAAGCCTCAGGCAGGGAGGACATCAAGCCAAGGAAGAGGGGCAGGCTCCCTTAGTTGGGACCCCTTCCTCAGTGGATGTGCCTGTATCCTCTTGCACCGAGGATCGTCCTCCACGGGTAGCGGGAGGGGGGCTCCTTGTAGTGGGCAATTTGATTATCAGGAATATAGAGAGCCGGGTTTGTGATGGGCATGTTGACCGCATGGTGACTTGCCTGCCTGGTGCGAAGGTTTCAAACATCACACGACATCTAGATAGATTAGTAGACAATGCTGCGGAGGAGCCAGTTGTCATGGTACATGTCGATACCAATGATGTTGGGAAGTCTAGACGGAGTGTCCTGGAAGCCAAATTTAGGTTGTTAGGTAGAAGACTAAAGTCCAGGATCTCTAGGGTCGCATTCTCAGACAGGCAGAGCTCAGGAGCCTCAATGCGTGGATGAGGCAGTGGTGTCCGGAGGAGGGATTTAGATTTGTAAGGAACTGGGGAACATTTTGAACCAAGAGGGAACCAGATTGCTGGCGATTAATATTAAAAAGGTTGCAGAGCAGCTTTTAAACTGATCCCAGGGGGAAAGCCGACACGAGCTGGGCAGCATCCGGTTCAGGAGAGCGCACCCTCAAGTGAGGAGGGCTGGAAATATGCAGAAAATGCTGAGCTAAGTATGGGATTAGTTTCACATGTTCCTTGACGGCGGAATTTGGACAAGAGGAGTGAATATAAATGTATATATGCAAACACAAGGAGCCTTCAAGCCAAAATAGAGGAGCTAGAAAGCTTAGTTATGGAAAATAGGATTGATATTATTGGCATAACTGAAACCTGGTGGACCAGTGAAAACCAATGGGATATGGTCATCCCAGGTTACAAACTGTACAGGAAAAACAGGGAAGGGCGACATGGAGGTGGTGTAGCCTTGTATATTAAAGAAGAGATAGAATCTTATGAACTGGAATATCCAGGTGAGTCTCACTCTTCCACAGAAGTAGTGTGGGTAAAAATACCAAGCCAAAAAGGAAGCCTAACAATAGGGACATGCTACTGTCCTCCCAACCATACGCCTGAAGGAAATGAACAATTGGAGAAAGAGGTAAAGGAGGTATCCCATAAAGATAGGGTAGTTATAATGTGGGACTTCAATTATCCTCAAATAGACTGGGTGAACTCCTGTTCAACTCAGGAAAGAGAGAGAAAATTCCTAGACCTGCTAAATGACTGTTCCATGGAACAAATGGTCATGGAACCAACCCGGGGAAATGCAGTCCTGGACTTGATCCGAAGTAATGCTCAGGACCTGGTAAAAGACATCACTGTAGCTGATCCAATTGGGAAGAGTGACCACAATGCAATAACCTTCAACTTAAATACAGGGAGTAAGTTCTTAATAAAGTCTAACACAGGGACCTTAAACTTTCATAAGGGAAACTTCCCCAAAATGAGGAAGTTAGTGAAAAGGAAATTGAAAGGGAAAGTCAAAAGAGTTAAATCACTTCAAAATGCATGGAGACTACTTAAAAACACAATAATAGAAGTGCAACTAGAATGCATACCTAAAAGAAGAAAGGGGACTTCTAGGTCCAAGAGGAAACCAATGTGGCTCACAAATGCAGTAGATGAAGTCATTGAAAACAAGAGTTCATTTAGGAAATGGAATGCTTGTCCAAATGAGGAGAATAGGAGGGAACGTAGACACTGGCAACAAATGCAAGATGGCCATTAGGAAAGCTAAGAAAGATTTTGAGGAGCACATTGCTAAAAACATCAGAAGAAATAACAAGAACTTCTATAAGTATTTCAGAAGTAGGAATCCAACCAGGAGAGCAGTTGGACCACTAGATGGTAAAGGACAGAAAGGGGTAATTAAAGAACACACAGAGATTGCAGAGAGACTAAACGAATTTTTTGCTTCAGTATTCACGGAGGAAGACAGAAGACACATGCCAGTAGCTGAGCCTGTATTTTCTGAAGAGTTAAACTGTACAGAAATAACCAAGGAAGAGGTCCTTGCATGTCTTAATAAACTAAATGTTAACAAGTCACCAGGACCAGATGGTGTTCATCCAAGAGTCCTTAAGGAACTCAAATGCAAAATTGCCGACCTTCTAGCAAAAATATATACTCTTTCCCTAACATCAGGCTCCGTACCTGAGGGCTGGAGGGTAGCAAATGTAACACCATTCTTCAAAGAAGGATCCAGGGGTGATCCAAGCAATTACAGACCAGTTAGCTTAACGTCAGTTCCATGTAAGGTGATGGAAACCATTATTAAAGACAAAATTAGTGCGCATATGGAGGAGCAAGCATTGCTGAACAAAAGCCAGCATGGCTTCTGCAAAGGTAAATCATGCCTCACAAATTTTGTTGGAATTCTTTGAGAGTGTCAATAAACACGTGGATAAAGGTGAACCAGTAGACATTGTCTATCTGGACTTCCAGAAGGCTTTTGACAGTCCCACATCAAAGGCTACTGAGTAAACTCATCAGCCACGGAATAAAAGGACAGGTTCTGTCCTGGATTTGTGACTGGCTTAAGGGCAGAAAGCAGAGAGTAGTAATAAACGGCAAATTCTCAGGGTTGAAAGAAGTAAAAAGTGGGGTCCAGAGGGATCTCTTAGCATTGGGTGAGTAGGCAACCAAGTGGCAAATGTGCTTTAATCTTACCAAGTGCAAAGTAATGCACATCGGAGCCAAGAATCCAAATTATGTCTATAAACTGATGGGGTCTGAGCTTTTTGCAACACACCAGGAAAGGGATCTCGGGGTTTTGGTGGACAGTTCAATGGCGGTGTCAACCTAGTACGCGGCAGCAGCGAAAAAAGCAAATTCAATGCTGGGAATAATTAGGAAGGAAACAGAAAATAAGTCAGCAAGTGTCATTTTGCCCCTTTATAAATCTACAGTGAGGCCACATTTGGAATATTGTGTACAATTCTGGTGACCACACCTCAAAAAGGATATTGTGGAACTAGAGAAGGTGCAGAGAAGGGCAACCAGAATGATTAAGGGTCTGGAACACCTCCCTTACGAAACCAGGCTGCAACATCTAGGCCTCTTCAGTCTGGAGAGACGGCGTTTTAGAGAAAATTTCTTTTCTCTATCGCAGAACACTAGAACCAGGGGGCACTTTATGAAGCTGATGGGTAGGAGAGTAAGGTCTGACAGGGGGAAGTATTTCTTCACCCAAAGGGTCATCGGTTTATGGAATGTGCTGCCGGAAGAGGTGGTGACAGCTACCAGTATAGATGGCTTCAAGGTAGGGTTAGACAAATTTATGGATGACAGATGTATCAATGGCTACTAGAACGAATGCCTGGATGCATCTTTCAGGCTGTGTGTGTGGGGGAGGAACTGGGGCACTTCTAAGGCCATCTGCTGGGACTCAGGAGCAGGAGAGGGTTTGTCCTTGTCTCTGCTTGAGATGCCCATGAGCATTTGGTGGGCCGCTGTGTGCGACAGGATGCTGGAGACATATTCAACTCTGCTTTTCGCCACTCTCTCTTTGATTCAGTTTATTTTTAGCCTTTATCGTGCCTGTGGGTAGTGTTTGCAACTTCACTTCAAAGGTAATTTACTTTTAAAACCTTTCAAGTTTATTTTTTTAAAAAAAAACTTTCAAGTTGAAAAGAAAACTTATTTATTTCTCTTCTGTCTTAATGGGCAGAAAAAAAAGAGCTCGAGCGTCTCCGAACATTCAGTCAGGGAAGGCAGCGAAACAAGCAAAGAATGATGAGCTTTTTATTGTGGACAGGATGCTGGACTAGATGGGCTGTGGCCTGATCCAGCAAGGCTTCTCTTATGTTCTTATGTACAGATAATAAATGTTGCACTTCTGACTTAAAGGTGGGTGTGAAATAACATAAATGTAAACTGTATGTTTTAACTTTACATATCCTGTAGAAAACTATGGAACTTAAACTGCCTTTGCAGGTTTCAAAATCAAAACTTCTTAAATATTTATTTATAGAATGTATTAATAATACTAATTATTTAATATATATATTGTTGTGATACAGAGATGTTATATTCCCCTAACATTCCTCCTTCCCATTCCCTTCCCTTCCCGATCCTTCCCTAGCTGCGTCTGTTTCTGTACCAAACTTACATCAACACAAGTTAAGCAAATATATCATAGAGGGTAATATAGTTAGTCGGTTAGACCCTTTGGTTGAAAACAGACCACTCCAAACTAGGTTCCAGATCTCTTGATAATTTTGTAGTGCATCTTTACGTATCACAGCTTTTCCCAAAATGTAGATGTATTTTTTATCATTAGTTCTTAACCTGTTTCTTGCCATAATTGATTTATTAATTGGTTTGCAAATTTTCATTGTCTGAGTATCATAAGAACTGTGTATAATAATGCAAAAGCAACTGGCGTTTTCAGTCTCAGCTGTGTGAAATCATGAAGTAGATATATTTCTGGTTAAAGTGGGATTGGCTTTAAAACAAAAATAACTAATTTCTTGAACAAGTTGCATAAAATCTTGTGCCTTAGGACATTCTCATGCCATGTGGACTTATGTAGGTTTCATCTGATATAAAAGTAACATTTGTTATTTTTGTTTTAAAGTTATTCATCAATGGAAAATCAAAACTTTTAAGACTAAAATGTGACTTTGGAATCTCTCAGAGGAAAAAGAAAAGATGTTGATTTTGTGTTCTGGATTTGAGTTTGTTGAAATGGTTAAATATTTTAGGATATGTCTCACAGTTATATATACAGTAGTCTTACAGAACATAGTCCGGACACATGACTTCTGTGGGAAATAATCCTAGTCCAGCAACAAACCCAAAATGAGAACTTACTGATTTTAATAACTGTAAAGGACACGTGCTCTATTAAAAGCAAGTAAGCAGTACTTTTCTTCAGTAAAGTATCAATTTTTATTTAGAAAGCAGAAGAAGAAAAAAGCAATTACAGGTAGGCACTAAACAGAAGGGAATTCCAATAGTGATATAGGTATGAAGCTGACCAAATAAGGGGCAGTAGCTTGGCACACAAGAAGGTGTCAGTGAAAGGCATTCTAAGACAAACTTTGATGACTGAAGAAAAAAGATGGAAAATAAACTAAAAGGGCTTTATCCTAGTAACACCCTTTGCTGGTAGCTAGCCAGGAGCGGCAACTTCTCATGCTGCTGATGTGAAGAAGACTTGCAACCAATCCTTCAGTAGACAGTGAAGCTGGAGGGTGGAGAAGCCTCTTTGCTGGAGCCTTGGAGGAGTTTTGCACCCAAGCCAAATCTCTGCTGCTAAGCTGGAGCTTGATTCAAAGAGTGGGAGAGAGAGCCTTCTATAGGCAATGACAGTGAGTTAGTGAGAGTTCCAGGATGGAAACATTGTCGAGTCCAAGGACCTCCTAGAAACACCTTACGTCTTACAAATTTATGGAATTATTAATTGATAGAACACAGTTAACACTTGTGAGATTTCAATTTCCCTAATGGCCATAGTCATGCTTAATACCAGGGATGGGTAAAAAATATTTTTCATCATCTTCCTAATTCATACAAATTGTGAAGGTTTGAAGCTTCACATTTGAACTGAATATTAGCTATATTTGAAGACTGACCTTCGCATGCAAAGCAAAAGCTTTAGTGCCTTCCTTCGAAGCAACTATTGGCCTTGACGTTTCTCACCACCAACCCACTTGCAAACCCTACTAGGCCTTCCAAAAGTGGGGCTCGTGGGTCCTGAGGCCTTCTAGGAAGAGGGGGCTTACAAGGTCTCCTGGAAAAACCCATAGCCATCCATTTCTTGAAGGCTTAGTAGACCTCAGAAGTATAGTAGGTTGATAATAAAAAGCTACAGGGCTGATAGCTGCAGCCCAGTGTGGGCTGTGTTCACACCTAAGGTTAATTCAGCTTCAGTCCACTTTCAGAGTGAGAGAACATATAAGAAAAGAGACAAGCTTTTCTTTTGGCATTATTCAGTTCAGAAAATCTACTTCTTGGTTAGATAATGTGGAAAGAAAATGACTAATCCCTTTACTGTTCTACACTGAAAGTGGACAGAAGCTGCATTAACATTTAGGTGTGAATGCAGCCTTATCAGAAAAGTGAGGTGTGATTGATAAGATATGGCACCAGACAGAAACCCATCCGTGATGGGAGCTGCCACTGGTGGCAGCAGGGATTTGAAACCTAGCCCATTCAAAGTGGCTCCATGTGCACAAATGTGAATTTCTAGCCCATTCATTTCAGTGTAAAGCAAACGGGTGGGTGGGTGAATCATATGCAAATTACTGTGAGTTAAACCTCCAAATTCATGTTGGATAAATTCAGGTCTTTCATAGAGCTTGAAACTGTTATTCAGAAGTTTAAAAATCATTTTTCCAACACATTTCTAAATTGTTAAATAGATATGAAACTGAAATAATGCATGATTAAGTGGATGCATGTGTTTTCTTTCATTGTAATAATAGGATGAGAATTTGCATTAGTTATATTGGTAATATTCTGATTAGACAAGGTTTTTTTTAATCATTGATTATTTTATCATTTTAATTTCCAAGGTTAATCTTGCATGTTCTAAACTGTTGGTCTTTTCATACTGCAGTGAGTAGTGCACAGAGCACCTGCACTTTACAGAGCCAGTTCTTTCTATAAATGGCTCTGTATGCCAGAGCATCCCCTGTGCTGTATAGGAGTGGAGCACTTAAGTTCTCCATGTCTACACTAGCAGCAGGGCGGTCCATCTGCATGTCTTCTTGTTCAAGATGGGTAGGAGGTGCAGGTACAATAACATGCTGCATTGCCAGGTTGCCAGGTAAGTTTAGAATGTTTTAGCTCCATAGGGGCAGATGGCTAGAGCATTCTAGTACTTTGCGTCCTAATGCACGGAGGCAATGTGCCAAAAGGACCTGCGTCAGAAATAAAAATCTCTGTGCTAAATATTTTAAATTTATAGTGGGAATTGAGGAGGCATGAAAATATTGGAATATGTTTCTTTAAAGCAACAGATTTTGAAATTTTCTGTTGTTTTTCATGCTGTATTTTTCCTGGGTGTACACCGAGAAAAACTTTAGAGCTGTATATGAATTTTGTGGTAAGTACTTGTAACATTGAGAAATACAAATCTACAGCTATCCCCCAGCTGAAGATTAAAATGTGTCTCATTGTTCCAATTGCGCTAAGAAAGTTGGGTAGTGTAGATTTTTTTCAGTTAACTCACATAGGCTGATTTGATACATAAATAGCTATATCATATTTGATATACCGGTACTTTAAAAATTGAAATCACAGTTATTGAAGATCAGCTTTCTAATCCATAGTTTTAATTTTTTTTAAAAATCACAATCCTTGGATTTTCGCCTGACTTATTTTTTCTCTGTCCTAGTTGAGTATGTTGTGGAGTATGACTATGATGCGGTACATGATGATGAACTAACCATTCGAGTTGGTGAAATTATAAGGAATGTGAAAAAAATAGGAGAGGAAGGATGGCTGGAAGGAGAACTAAATGAGAAAAGAGGCATGTTTCCTGACAACTTTGTTAAGGCAAGTACTTCTTGTTTGTTTCAGTTCCTTACCCTGACAGTATAATTTTAAAACATTCAACTGTATTTTATTTAATATTTATTAATTTAATTTAAATCTAACTTACAGTTACAATTAGCATCTGGGCATTTCAACTACAGTATTACATTTACCATCGATCAACCAAGCATAACATAACTTAACCATATAGCCTACACCTCAGTCATAACAAAACTAGTACATTAATGGTCCATTTGATGACAATTCAATGTTTTACTCCTAAGTTATCTCCAGAGATAGAGCTTGAATTTTGTTGTTCAAGAATTGCAAATAATAAGAGTCAGCAATCCTATAGCTTGAATTAGATTGTGCTGTCTTGATAAATGGCAACCATTTACCAATAAATTTGCTTTGTACTTCTATTGCTTGCATCTTCTCCTTTTGTGCTGTTAACGGTTCATTAGTGAGTTGGGACCACACTTGTGAAATCCAATTGCTTTGAGATAAACCTCCTGAGAATTTCCAAAATAATCCAACCTCTGCTTTCACTATTGTGATCAGAGTCTTTAATAGTTCTCTGCGTTGGAAGGGGGCAACAGTTTCTTTAAAATACAAAAGAAAAACTATAGCTAAGGTTAATGTAAAAGTTTGGGAGGTTATATCTCTCAGGGCTTTTTCAATCAGTAGCCAAAACCTTTGGATTACTGGGCATTGCCACCATAGATGAAAATAAGATCCACGTTCGTCACAGCCATTCCAGCACTGTGGAGAGTGCTTAGTATCAATTCTGTGAAGAACCAATGGCGTTTTATACCACCTATATAGCACTTCTCGTTCAGCTTGAGATTTGAATGAGGAAAACATTTTACTTCATATTTTCAGCCAGGTGGCATCATCCAAAGTAACCTTACAATCGGATTCCTACATTGTCTTCAGCCCCTGTAAATTGTTAAAATTATATTCAAGAAGGAGTTTATAGAGCGTCGAAGATATACCTTTGTTTTTGTATGTAACATCCTTTATAATATATTCAAACAGCGTCAGATCCTTTATACCTACTCCTTCTCTACGAAACTGAAGAAATACGTTACGAACTGTAAGAGGTACCATCCAATTCTTAATCTCCTTGCTCAACATATCCCTTATATTTCTGGAGGACATTGAGATAAAATCTTTAAGGGGGAAATCTCTGAGAGTGGTTAACCCTTTCCTCTCCAATATTGTCAATGTTTCTGCAGGTATACATTCAGGAAAGTCTATCAGGGAGGAAGGGAGAGAAAGAGGAAAGGGAGGAGGGGCCAGATGTTTCTGCCAAATCTTCCAGCATAAAATAGTGCTTAGCGTAATGGGATTCTTTATATTCATCAATTGGGAATATATAGGCTTTGCTATAAGTCCCAAACAGGGGGAGAAGGTGATAATAAGGCCAACAGTCTATGCAATTGACATGAGTCATAATATTGTTATAGAGAGGGATATCCCCATCCACCTAATTGGTCTCATTAATATTTGTTTTGACTATCTATACTTCTTTCCCAAAAAGATATATTGATCTATTGTCTTTGTCCATTACATACATAACTTATGTGGTACATGAATTGGGACTGTTCTAAACAAATAATGCAAACTTGGTATAACTTTCATCTTAACAGTGGCTATTCTGCTGCCCATATTAAGCATTTTAGCTCTTTGCCATTTATTCATCTGTTTAGTTAGTTTTGAGATCACTGGGAAATAATTAAATTGAATGATTTTGTTAAAAATTTTTGTAAGCCAGATTCCAAGGTATTTTAAGTTTTTTCCTAGCAGTTGTCAGCCCATATAACTCATGTGTCTCTCGTATCTTGGGGAAAACATTCAAAAATAATACTTCTGATTTATCATAAATAACATGTAAACCCAAGTAATAATGAAAATCTCCTAATTCCCTTTTTAATGCTGCCAATGTATCTACTGGATCTGATGTCATCACTAGAAGATCATCGGCAAACAAACTAAACTTGACCGTCTGGCCATTAAAATTATACCCTTTAATCAAATCGTTTTGACGAAAATGGGATGCTAATACCTCTATAGCTATGGAAAAAAATAGCGGGGATAAGGGACAGCTCTGTCTGGTTCCCCTGCCTAAAACAAATGGAGTGGAAAACGAATTATTTATTTGAAGCCTTGAGAAGGAAGAACTGTAAAGAGAGCGCGGAAAAGCAATAAACTTAGGGCCAAAATTCATATGTTCCAATAATGTTATAAGAAAGGGGTGGGACAGGGCTTTGAAAAGATCAAAAGAAACGATTCCGAATTGTTTCCCCGTTCATTTGGCATGTGCTAAAGTATTCCATGCCAGGTGTATTGAGTCCACAATGGACCTTGTGGGTATAAATCCATATTGCTCTCGCCCAGTAATTTGAGAGATAAATGTATTCAATCTTTGAGCCAAAATTGAAGATAGTAATTTAAAATCCACATTTAGCAGCGAAATTGGCCTGTAAGATATGACTAATTCACTAGGTTTATCCTTTTCAAGACATGTTACAGTAAGAGATTCCCACCATGTATCAGGAATTATTCCAGTTTTATATACTTGATTAAACAATAAAGCCAAATGAGGAGATAAGATTTGGGAAAAGGATTTATAAAATAGGACAGTGAACCCATCAGCACTCGGTGCTTTGTCACTCTTAAGTGCTGTAATAGCTGCAGAGACTTCTTCTATTGTAATTTTTTCATTCAGCATGTCTCTCTGGTCCTCAGAGTAGAGAGATGGGAGGATAGAAGATACTCCTTTAGAGAGGATGAATATTCAGAAAAGAGCGGGGGAGCTGCATAATGTTCTTTATGGATACCATGCTACAGTTCTATAATCTGCCTGGGTTTAGTCACTATCTGTCCCTTCTTGATTTTGAGTTTATGTATGTGATTTTTCAGTCTCTTTTTCTAAGAAGGCAAGCTTGCAATTTGGAATTCTTGTTTCCTTCATTAAAAATCTTATTTTTTTAGATAAATTTGATTCTTAGCATCTTGTTCTGAGTCTAAGACACTTAATTCATGGCGTTTAGCTAGGAGTTCTTTATAGTGCTCCGAAGAGAATCCTAGGTGGAAGGTTCCAATGATCCTGCTGCTTAGACAACATATGCCACATATCAGTGTCCTCTTTTAGGCTTCGAGGCCTAAGGAAATTCCTACTCAGCATAATCTAATGTCAGACAGGAAATGATGTGATCAGCAGAAAGTAATGAAGGCAAATCACCCTTTCTACTCCTGTCTGGAGATGGAAGTGCTAGCCCCTCAAATTAGAGATAACAGTAATTGGAGTGGTTATGTAGTGGGAAGCGGGGAGGTAAAAATATATTTACGGTTGTTGTGATACTAATTACAGATCATCCTTTGGAAATGGTATCGGAGATGAATGTTTGACAATTTAAAAAAACAGTTGGGTCTAAAGGTCACTGTGGAATAAAACAAATGGGTTTAAAGATGGGAATTTAAAAAATAAAATATTTAGGAGTGAATATAACAATTGTTGATGAAATTATATTAAATCAGGTTGGAGAAAGTTAATAAACAGGTGGCAAATTGGAAAAAGTTCATTTAAAAAAACTTAGAACTTTTAAAAGATTGATTAGAAGAGCAAACCTGTCAGTGCAGAGAAAGGAGGGGTGGGAAAATACATAAGGTAGTAGGTGAGAAGAGTGAAAAAATAAAGATGGCATTGTGGAGAGTTTGAAAAGAGGATCTTATAGTTCAAGTAGAGGATATTCAAATGGAGGGTAATAGTTTTTAAAAAGCCCTAAAAACAATATTGGTTTTGTTTTGAATAATGGTTTTGCATAAACAGTGTAGAACTCCATGCCAAATGGTGCACATTTTCAAATGAACCAATACAAATTGTTGGTGTGGATGTTCTAGGAAAAGTACACATATCCACCAGTTTTTGAGCTGCAGAGAAGTATTAGAGTTTTTGGTGAGTATGTGAGGAGGCACACATTCGAAGACATACATTTGTCAAAATAAATGTTTATTTCTGTTGTAAGGAAATAGGGTTGAATTGTAGAGAAATTTATCCTGGATCAATTAATTATGAAGGTGTTGTCAACAATAGTATACGGATGGAAAGATAATAGACACTGGAAAGACGGTGGAATTACACGGTAGAACGGATGAAATTCCAGATATTGTGGGTAATATCAGTAGTGCAAGAGTTACTGGTTGGTAGAATGGATGGTAGAATATTTGGAATGGGAGGTGGGGAGTGACTTAGCTGCATGTTCTCAAATTGCTTAAAAGTTAAAATTGTGGAAAAGGAGCAGTCATCATGAGTTTCAATTTAGTGTTTATGGTAGACTACATTTGTTAAGATATTATTCTTTGAAGGTACTACAAAAGTTAAAATCTTTCTCAGGTACTGGAAGGTGCCAAACAGGGTCTTACTATTTTCTGTTGGGTTTTGTTCTTAGCTTGCACTTGATGAAAAACAATGGGGATAATTTGTGGGATACAGTTCTCACCTTTAAATCATTTCAGTGTATATCTAATTGAAGGTTAGAATGTAGGTTTCTACTGATTGTATATTGGCAGCATAAGCAATGGAGCTTTGTGTGAGAACCCATCCCACAAGATTATGGCTCCCAAGCCCAGTGCATAACGTTTCATTCTTAAAATCATGGTTTGCATATTTTTATTGCACTGCATACATTCCATAAGGGTTTTGTTTTTCCTATATAGTAATTGAGTTACTCATTAAATTTATAGTCCAAAGTTCCCAAAATAAGAAAAAACAACCCCCAGCAACTTAAAGAGACAAAACATTTAGCTGGTATAGCATAGTGGTTACAGCAGGAAGGTCAAAGTGCATCCTTCATGGTGGGTGTGCAAGGAGCAACTCCATCAGCAAAATAGAGTTCAATGGGTCTCCTTGCAGTTGCTTGGGAAGTACGTTTAGAGGGAAGTGATAAATTGCTGGCTTTGCTTGAGGCTTTCAGATTTGGCAAGTCAGGGTTGGATGTGTTGTAGAGCATGAAAGTTGTAGTCCTTCAACATCTGTAGAGCTGCACACTGAGCTAGAGAGTTGGATCCTAGAAGCAAGGGGTCCCTGGCATGAAACCCACTCTGTTTATAGGAATTCAAAGAGTTACTTGGGGCCAATCACTATCTTTCAAATTTTGTTTCGCAGTGTTGTAAAGGCTATAAAATAAAGGGCGAGAACGGTGTGTTCTGTCTTGCATTCTTTTTACAAGATAAAAAATCTAAGTAGATAAGTACATTTAAAATAATAGTTAAAGTGGCAGTATAAACATATAGAGAATATGTGTAAAAAGGATCAGCACCCAGGTGAAACATTGATAAATCAAAGCTGTAACTGAGAGGGAATGTCTACAAATGGGTGTGTCTTCAGCTATCTTGCAGGAAGCGACAGATGGCACCTTAGCCTATAAAAGGTCCTCCTCTGTGACATCTTACCCAGTCCTTCTGTCGCTTCTCGCAGGACAGCAAGACCCTTCATAGACATTTTCTTTTTTATGGAAACCAGAAGCAAATCCAGAGACAGAATTCTTATTCAGAACCTACCTTCGTCATCTAATAGCTCTAACACACCCCTTCCAGTATGCTGGACTTTTTAAATATGCAGGCCCAATTCAAGAAAGCAGGCCCCTCCTCAGCTCACAAGGAGACGCGACAGCGGAAAGAACGGAAGCGGCTCCAGGGAGGGAGGCGTTTCCCTCCATCACTGACCTGTTCGGCCCCAATTCTGATGAGGAGGGCCCCAGCACCACGCCTCCCAGGGAGGAATTGGTCTCCATTCCCCAGAAGAGGCACTTGCCTATGGATCAGATGAACAGGCCTCGCCGCCCAGGCCCAGCAAAAAGGCGCCAAAACAAACCACCTCCTCAATGGCTAAGGGAAATCCCCCCTCCCACACCTGACCCAACAAGAGGAACAGGGTAGAGTGGCCCACGGCAGCGGGGACTGGCGGGAAGGAGGAACTCTGCAAGAACTCGTCATCACAGCGACGGACCGCGTCCTCCAGCTATGTCCCCGACAAGAGCAACAAACCCGGTGGGAAGAGTGGCTGCTCTTCCGCCTCTTCCGCAATGCCGCAAGCTTGACGCGCGGAAGATAGGGAAGGGAGAACGACGTCTTCCTCCCGCACCAAGAGCAAAAAGGCCAGAAGCAGGGAGCCAAGCTGCAGCCCCCACCCATCATCCCCGCAACGCGCCGCCGATCCCGCAGATGGTGTCTTGCCAGGCAGGAGCAGGGAAGAGCGTGACTCCCCCCCTCCATCATCGGAAGGTTCCACCTCAGGCCCGTGGTCCACTTCTGTCGTACCCGGCTGGGAGTCAGATTTTGAATTCTCTCAAGGCAGCGAGGACGAGTCTGTTAGCCTCTCGGGCAGAGAGGTCAGTGATGCGGGTGCATCCAGCAGTGACTGGGCTTCAGAGGAGGCCTCTCTTCGGTTCCCAGGAAGTTGCTAGGCACCAACTCATCTGATATGGAGCTCTGGTCGGTTCCGTTAGTGGATGCTCCCTTCTCCGCCCTTCTTTCCCAGTCCACGGCCCCTAGAGCGGGAGACACAGTTCTGAAAGCGCCTGTGGACCACCGCATTGAAGCAATGCTAAAGAAAACCTTTGAATTCATCACCATGTCGATGAAAACCTACGCCCAGTTGTCCTTGTTTGCCAGAGCGGCCCTCAAATGGGCAGATGCCATCTCAGAAGATAACTGGCTGCAATCCTCTATTACGCAACCTCTGGAATACATTAAGAGAGTTCTTGCTCTGACGGCAGATCTGACTCTTGATTCTATTGTACTCAGTCTCAGCTCACAATTTCCTTTTCTCTTATGATCTATCCGATGCATACTTACATATCCCAATTAGGGAATGTTCCAGGAAGTTTCTCCGCTTTGCCCTTGGTTCAAGTCATTGGCAGTTCACCGCACTCCCGTTCATATTGGCCTCAGCACGAGAGTCTTCTCGAAGACCCTAAGCCCCGTGATTTGGGAAATGTGGGTCGAGAAGATATCGGCCTTTGCCTATCTGGATGATGTCCTGATTTCAGTCCCTTCTAAACAACAGGCGGTGTGGGATACAACCAGGGCTAAGGATATACTTCAATTCTATGGCTTCCTCGTTAATGAGGAAAAGAGCTCTAACGTCCTGAGCCAACATATCAAACACCTAGGGGCATTGATTGATACAGCTACAGGTCTCATTGCCCCATCAGGGGACAGGGTGGAGGCAATCTGCTCTAGGGCCAGGAGCCTTAGATCAGCCCTGGCGACCCCATTGGCCTCATTATCCTCCCTACTTGGGAAAATGATCTCAGTAATGGACCTGGTGCCATGGGCCAGATTCCATTCCTGCCCCCTGCAATGGCTTCTGCTGCCTCATGCAAGGGAAATAGCAATGAAGTCGAGGATGGTGCTACCTCTCCCGGAGGAGGTTAGGTAATCCCTGGCATGGTGAGTCTCTGAGGAACATCTTGCCAAGGTCTGCCCTCTGTCCACTCACTACTGATGCGAGCCTTTATGGGTGGGGGGCACATTGTTTGGGTAGGATGGCCCAAGGACAATGTTCTGACTCAGAAAGTACACATTCCATAAATTGGCTTGAACTGGAGGCTATATGTCTGGCTCTGCTAGCCTTCGAGCCGTTAATAAGGGAATATCATGTTCTGATACAAATAGACAATTCCACTGCTCAAGCCCATATTAACAGGCAAGGGGACACAAGGTCACGATCCCTGATGATGTTATCCTCAAGGATTTTTTACTGGACCGAATCTAATCTGCAGTTTCTGTCCTCCTTACACATTCAGGGAGATTTGAACATGCAGGCAGATGCTTTGAGCCGGAGGGCGCTGCCATCAACGGAGTGGTCCCTAAACAGACAGATCTTCGACATGATGACGGCCAGATGGGGTGTCCCAGTCATTGACCTATTCGCCACTCTGGACAATGCTCAAGCCCCTCGCTTCTTGTCCAGATTCAAACATCATGCAGCAGAAGGGGTGGATGCCCTGTCTCATCCGTGGCCTCCAGGGTTGCTTTACACATTCCCACCCCTTACACTGCTTTCGAAATTTCTGGCCAGACTAAGGGAGTCTTCCTCAACAGCCATCCTGGTGGCTCCCTATTGGCCCAGAAGACCGTGGTTCACTCAAGTGGTAGCGATGTCGGTGGATGGCCCCTGGCCCCTACCGAACAGGCTGGACCTTCTAATTCAGGCAGGGGTTCTTCACTCGGACCCATCTTGGTTGGCCTTGAGTGCGTGGCTGCTCAAGGGAAGAAACTAAAACAATTCAGATATTCCCAGGGGGTCACCAACACCATCCTATCGGACAAAAGACCTTCCACGCTGCATCTTTATCACGCCACCTGGAAGGCCTTTACTAAATGGGCTAATCTAATGGAGTCGACCCCTTTTATCCATCCGAGGATGAAGTCCTGGCTTTTCTGCAAAATGGGGTTCTCATGGGGTTCCAGTTTAGTACTATAAAGAGGCATTTAGCAGCTATAGCTTCAGTTATAGACATTACCAGGGCGGTACCTATTTCTTCCCACTCTTATGTCAAGAGGTTTATGAAGGGGGTAAAGGCTAATGCTAAACCTACAGTTCATAGGTTACCATCCTGGAGACTTCATTTGGTTCTAAAAGCTTTAACTATGCCTCCTTTTGAACCTCTAGGCTCGGCATCCTTGTTCCATTTAACATGCAAAATGATGTTCCTAGTTGCCATGGTGTCAGCCAGAAGAGTTTTGGAGCTGGCAGCCCTGTCAATATCTCAACAGTGTTATCAGGTCACCCTTGAAACCATTGTTCTTAGATTGGACCCAGCGTTTACCCCGAAGGTTAACTCCCAGTTTCATAAGAGTCAGGAAATACATATCCCCTCATTTGCTCCCAAACTAAGAACCCTAAAGAACAGTACTGGCATACACTTGACATCAGGAGGGCGGTTACCACCTACATTAGAAGAACTGCAACCTTCTTTGTGCTCTTCCACGTCAGAAAGAAGGGGGGAAAGGCGTCAGCTAAATCGGTAGCTTCCTGGATAGTGGCTTGCATTCAGGCAGCCTACAAGCTCCTGGGAAAGAAACCACCCAGGAACATATGGGCACACTCTACTCGCTCCTCGGCCACGCCAGCAGCCCTTTATAATAGAAAGATGCAAAGCCACAACATGGAGTACCCCCTCTACCTTTACGCGCCACTACAAGCTGGACTTCTATAGGTCAGCAGAGGCCGCGTTCGGTAGAAGGGTACTTCAGCATATGTTAGAGGAGGATGCTCCCTAGTCTCCCTCCCAGCTGATCTGATTCTTCGGTACTTCCCATTCGTAGACATTCCCTCTCGGTTCCATCTTCTGAGAAAGGAACACTGGTACTTACCGTGAGGTGGTGTTCTAGAAGATGGAGAGAGAGGGAATGTTGCCCCCCCCCTCGACTAGAGAAGGTTAAGTTTTTTCAATGTATATATCTAAGTTCTGTGGGCTATCCTTGACTATGGCTCCAGAAGGACTGGGTAAGATGGTGCAGAGGAGGACCTTTTATAGGTTGAAGTGCCATCTATCGCTTCCTGCAAGATAGCTTAAGACACACCCATTCGTAGACATTCCCTTTCTCTCCATCTTCTAGAACACCACCTCGTGGTAAGTACCTGTGTTCCTTTCTAATCAAATAAAAATGGAACATCAGCACACTTGAGCTCTATACCTGCTTGAGAAATTATTCAAATAGTTGTTTTTTTAAAGATTAACTATTGGATGAAGTTGCTGGATTATTTTATAATGATGTTCAGATATTATTTAGTTGGTATTTATAGTTGTAAGTTAAAATTTGATAAGAAAAGAATTAAATCATATTTTAAAACCTGGATTTGTCCTCATTTAACTGAAGTTTAAAATTTATCTGTGTAGTTTTATTTTTCGTTGAAAATATAATTGGTAGGAGAAATTAAAATTATTTGCTTTATTTTGTGTTATATTGTATTAAGTATATTTTCCTCTTTTACTAGGAGGTTAAGAAAGGGGCAGAATTCAAGGATGGTGGTCTGCCTATCAGGAGAGAAAGACATGGAAATGTAGCCAGCCTGGTTCAGCACATGAGCACATATGGTCTTCCAGCAGGAGCATTCCAGGTTCATTCACAATATAAAGGCTTTAGGAAGAGTAAGTCATGTTTTGCTTAGTAGACATTGATGTTGAGTCTTAACAGATCTCCATGAATTGCTGAAACAAAAGGTGTCCGTGGCTGACACGCCTTCAAAGGTTTTCTAAGAGAGTATTTGTAGGATAAAATTCTTGTTGTATTTTGTAAGGTTGTATAGCCTAAACTTGCAATGTTTTGTGGATCTGTAAAAGTGTTTGTTATACTTTTTCATTACTCAAAAGATAGTCCCTCCCATAAACTTTATTGGTGGTTTTCCAGTTGGTTGGGCAATGGGAAATGGAAAATACTCTTTTCTGACTCCTTCTCTGTCTACGTGTTTTGATATCTTGCAACTTTTTTGTTGAACTGAGCCTTTGTAAATAATGGATTACAGTATTGTATTTGTATATGAGTCATAAATAGAAGATAAAATGTGATATCATGTTTACCTTATCTCTATACAGATCAAAAATAGGCAACTTTTGTTCGCAATTTCCATGTTTACTCATTTATTTAATCAAATGGGGAAACGAAGTGAGGTAGAACCTTGAAACTTATTTTGTTAGATACGAGCCATAAAAAGCTGGTCTCCTTATTTGCAAATCCAACCTTAATGAGGGCACCCAGCAACTAACCATTGCAAATAAAACCCTGTACACTTTTAGAATTAGCTGAAGAACAAACAAACTCTGAAAGTGCAAGAGAAACATTCACAGACACACAAGTTCACAGAACATTGCTGAGTGTATTTTGATTGATTTGGTGAAAAAGTCTAGAGGCATATTTACAGATCACAGTTGAAATGTAATCGATCTGTACAATATAAAGCAAGTGATGTATTTATTTACTTATTTCATTTATATCCCGCCCTTCTCCCAAGATGGTGCCCAGAGTAGCTCACAACACTATATGTAGTCAACGTTATAAGTGTTCTAACAGGAGTATTCTAACTCCATTCATTGTTCATACTTTGAATAAAGCTCATTTTCTAAATAGTAAGCCCTGATGTCAAGTGCCAAATTGAAATTGTGCAGCCACATGCAGCCTTACTGAGTGCCCCATTGGCAAGAGAGAATCTTCTTCAGTCTCAGTAGGAGCTATGGAGGGAAGAGTAGGAGAGGTGTGGAGACCCCTTCCAGATTTGATTTGCCATGATTTCTGTTAAGATCAGCAGCCTGAATACCAGAGCAACACAGAAAGACATTGATGAGTCCTAAAGTATTCTTGGTTTATTGATAATGAACTGCTATTGCAAAGTTGTATACACCAAGAGGCACTACTTCTCAGCCAGACTCTCCTAACGAGCAATTTTTAACTCCCTTCTTTCTCAAGTTGGAGTGTTGTCTCTGTTTTAGCTATTGACTCACCTTGCCTTTTTTTTTTCTGACCTCTCCTGATCACTTTGTGCCATTGGAACCCAGGGTCAATTACAGAAGCAAGGAAGGATGGGGAGCAATTGAGATAAATGATCTTGGCAATTCCTTGTCGTGTCCAGAAGTGCCAAGTTTTTATTAGTTTTTTGAAGTGTAAGACTCTTACAAAAATAAAAATTACCATTGCTATGTTACTTCTGGAATATTGCCTAGAAAAATATTTGCTACCCATGGATGAAACGTATTTTGTTGAAATAATCCAGTACCCTTTATTATGGTACAGGATCCTAACTTTTTCTGCAAAATATCGTTTAAGCCAGTCTTTGGATGATTTTGGTTATATGGCTGATGGTTGTCGTATAAATGGTTTGGAGAAACAAATAACAGATTTAAACTTTACTAATCTAACAAGTAGTAACCATGAAAACAGATTGGGAACTATATGCTTTATGTGTATTCATTTATCTTTTGTTGTAATGGTTGTAACCTGCTCTGAAACATTTGGGTATAGGGCAGGATTAAAATGCAAATTAAATAAATAAATAAATAAATAAATCAGGAAGTAGGAAGTGTGTGCCCTAGCTTTCTGCTGCCTGTTTATATAACATTAATCAATGCTTGTTATAATTAATACCCAATCTTTTAAAATTTCTATACATTGGCTTGTTTTTTCCCATAGAATATTTTGTTTCTTATTGATTTTGCTGATTTTGATATAACTTTATTCTTATGGGTTAAAATTAATTTGAGATTGTATTTTTCACTTTCAACAGAATCAAAAAAGCACCAATGTAAAGTTCTGTTTGAATATATTCCTCAGAATGAGGATGAGTTGGAGCTCAAGATTGGAGATATTATAGAAATTGGTGAAGAGGTAAACTGTTTTACAAATGTCCAAAATTCTTATCGAAGGTCAAGTCTCAAAAGGAACTGAATCGTGACAACTCTGAAAAATAAAGTTATGTTCACAATTAGTAAATTTGAGTGCTTTACTTATTTAGGAGAATACCATTGTATTATGATACAGGGGAGGTGTCATAGGCTGTTTCGTTAATAGCAACAACACACCTTCCTTCACTAAAAGAGGACAAAGGCTAATCTCCCTTTGGATTTTTGAGAGATGTGTACCCTATTGAGCCAGGACATAATTTAATCAATGAGGCAGTTATACTGCAGAGGGTACATCTGTACCCTTCTATCAGTAGTGTTTTCTGTGGCAGACCACTAGATACCTCGAATCCAGATCTCATACAAAGATCTTATACAAATGAGGACAGATTTTTACCAATGATGTATAAGCAAAGCCAAGCTATAAAAACCTGTGATATACAAAAACCATACTATTTACTATTCTAGATTGTAAAAAGACTTCTTATCCTTATTCTGCTTCATATATTTCAATTTTTTCTAGCAGGCTTTATTTAATGTAGAGACAACCATGAGCAAGGCAGCCACATAGTGCATATGGCAGTTAGAAGTGTGATGGGTAATTGTAACCAAATAAAATACCATTTTGAGAAGTGAAACTGAATTCATGCATACATTAATTGTTTAATCCTGCCCAGAACACACATGTGCATAGAGCCCTTCAGTTCTTCATCAGACAGACCTTTGCCTTTCTCCATCCTCATTTCTAGGGGAGTTGTTCCTGTTACTATAGTGAATATTGATCAGACTGTATGTAGCTGTAATTGATGAGTTGCATCTGCCATTATTCACTAATGCAGCAGTAGTATTTTTGGTCTCTCAGCAATCACCCTATTGTTAGTTACTCTAGAGTGCTACAAATTCTCCAGCCTTCATGTTTTCCCCAGCAATAAAATAGCTACCATCTTACTAAAAATAGTTTCTCAGAGGGAGAAATTCCCATTCTAAATCAGGGGTTGATTCCTGAAAATTAAAGGGAAACAATGACACAATCATTGTTGGATAACCTAGCAACATAGAACAGAAACATGGTTACTTGCTTTGATACATTTGTTGTATTTATGGAAGCTTCTAAGGAAAGATCTGATTTGTAGCCTGGCACTCTTTTAAATTACAAAAACATACTACAGTTTATCTGATTATTCAGAGGGAAGTGTTTCTTTGTTCATTGAGGGGGGTAACTGACAGTTGAGACCCACGCGGCAGCAGTATCCAGGGGTGCCTACTTCTGTTTCTGACTGATTTGTCAGTTTTGGCCTTTCTTGGATAGAGACAACTTGGTCACAGCGATCCATGCTCTGGGTACCTCCAGATTAGATTACCGTAATGTACTTCTCACAGGGCTACCCTTGAAAACAGTTCAGAAGCTGGAACTGGTACAGAATGCAGCAGCTTGATTGCTGATGAGAGTTTCATGCCGGTCCAGAAAAATTTGCACTCATTGCCCATTCACTATTGAGCCCAACCTGCTATTGTTGCTAACATGTGAAACCCCAAATGGCTTTGGTCCTGGTTATCTGAAGGAATGTCTTCTTCTGTATAGCCCAAAAACAAATCTCAAAGAAACAGTTTTCATTTAGTTCCTCAGGTTGCAAGGGCGGGGTGCCGCACAGCCTTCCTATGGAAGTGTGCCAGACGCCTACATTATATGGTTTTTGGTGCCCGATTAAAACATACCTCTTCATCCAGAACTTTGATATTTAGCTTCCTGTGGGTGTTGTACTGCCAGGGACAAAGAGAAGGTGGAAGAGTTATATTTTAAATCTTTGGGTGAAGGGCAGAATATAAATTCTTAAATAAATAAAATAAATAAATAATACAAGGCTGCTATGCCATTGTTGGAGATCTCTTTATAAATAACTAGAAGGGACATTGCAGCGAGAAATCAAAGTTCCATTCCAAAGTTCTGTTTTCCAAGTTCTGTTCCAGTGTATGAAGCACTGTCTGAATTTTCTCTTAAAATATCTATAGTCAGTTTCTTTTTTTTGAAATATATTCTTTATTTAAAGTTTTTCTTTAACACACAACTACATTAATCTCCAGCCATATTCTTCTTGCTCTTGCTGTTGTCTTGTTTTTTGACTTCCTTCGTCCATGCAAACATCTCTTCCTTTTGCACTCTTCTTCTACTCCCTTTAGTTTCTAATTGTTAGCTAGCTGACTCGCCTTTCCCATAGAATCTATCTTAATTTTACAGCAAGATTTTGAAAGGTTACCCCTCTTTTCAAATCTTATCTATACTTCTATTAGATTACCAAAAATGCTTAAAAAAAAGAATATATATAGTATTGCCATTCACTAATCTTTACATTATTAACCAGTTGTACTTATTTTATCCCCCTTTACTCTATTGGTAGCTTATACACTCAAAATGCTATTGTTTCTTAGATTAAGATACTTTCTAAACTGCTACTACTCTTATTTCCCTAATATCTAGATTATCATATTTTCATCATACAGCTACAAAATAGTTCTTCATTTTTAATTTTAAACTAATAAGACTTATAATTCCACTGCTACTAAATTTCCAAACTGTCAATCTGCCTTCTTACAACACACAACTACATTAATCTCCAACCATTCTTGCTCTTGCTCTTGTCTTGTTTTTGAAAGACTACCCCTCTTTTCAAATCTTATCCATACTTCTACCTATTATATTTACCAAAAGTATTAAAAAGAAAGCAAAAAAAATCCATTTATATTTATATACCCCTATATTATTGCCATTTACTAATCTTTACCATTTTGAACCATTGTATTTGTTTTATTCCCCTTTATTGATAACTTGTACACTCAAAATGTTATTGTTTCTTAAATGGTAATTCTCCACTGCTACTCCCCTTATTTCATCAATTTCTTAACTGTTGCATTTTCCTCATGCAGCTACAAAATAATTCTTCATTTTTATTTCTAAATTTCTTGGACTTATAACAATTTCACACCTGCTAGATTTCCAAACTGTCAATCTGCCTTCTTAGGTTACACTTTTCAATCGTCCCTTTGTCTAAGTAATAGCCCCTGTAAAAGTCCAGCTCCTCTTCACTGGGGAAAGGGGGAGTTCCTCCAGCTTGATGCCTTCCATATCTTCCTTCCTTTGTTCTGTGATGCCTGCTGTAAATTTCCATCTCCAGTTTCGATTTCGGAAAGGTGTCGTCACATTCAGTTGCATTCTCCTCTTTCCTGGATTGTCTCCTCTCCTCTTCACCTGCACATCCTTGTGGTGGCACTGTTGCTTGCAAGCTTGCTTCTTTCCTACAATATAAGAAAATGCAGGGCTTTTCTTGTTGTTTTGCCTTTCTGGGAATTTCATAGAGCTGCTATATTTCTTTAGCTGAATTTTGAGTCTCTTTTCCGGCTTAGGTATTTTCTGTTGGATTTGCTCACTCTTATTTTGCTCTGGTTTCCATGAATTCTCTTTAATAATCTGAATGAAATAATCAATCCTTTCTTCTAATCTTAACAGATTTTGAATTATTCTCCCGTTATGCTGCATATTTTCCACCTCAAAGTAAACTCTTTTTGATAGCCTTTGAGTTCACCGTATGGCCTCCCTTAGTAGCTGTAAGTTCTTTGTATTTTTTTTTTTTGAGTCTATGTCTTTTCCTGTTTTCTTCGATAAATCTCACTGATAAGGTTTGTTTCAGAAAATTTTGTATTATCTTGCCCAGTTCATTAAAAAAAAAACCTTATATCAACAGATTCCAAATACCTTATTTTTTGCTTTCTTTTCTTATAGTTTTCTTTTCCAATCTTGAATTTCTCTTTGCCACTAGCCAAGCCTCCGTAGTAGCTCAGTTTATCTTTAGATGTTTTTCAGACTGTAAGTTGGTCTTCTAGTTGATTGTAAAATTTAACGAGGCAGGTTAGCTCTTAGATAGCACTTCACCGCGCGGGGTTGATGACTTAGTTCCCTTCTCCATCCGAACACAGCTACTTGCTCTGCTGGGGTCAAGCCATAAAAGAATAGCCCGTCGAGGGGATTCCCTTCGATTCTTCGTCACTCGAAGAATATAAATCAGCTGAAGAATGTTTATGTGTCACATTCTTCAGTGAAAAAAAAGCGGTGAGGGCTTGCTAAGCAATTTGCTTAGCACTGCATGCCGCCATTGCCTCCCCGGAATCTCGCCATCTATAGTCAGTTTCTGAGGTGCCTTAAAGTGGTATGTAAAAGTGCAGAGTATTAAGAGTAAATATTGAAAAAGCTGCGGCTTAACATATTTTCATGACAATAATACAAGACCATCCTCTCCATAGGTTGAAGAAGGCTGGTGGAGTGGAACACTAAATGGCAAATTGGGCCTGTTTCCTTCCAATTTTGTAAAAGAAATAGAACTAAAAGATGATGGAGATGTCCAAGAAGATCTGGATGACACAGGTATTATTTACTATACTTAGAAGCAATTATGCAATTGATAAATATTACACAGAGTGCTATTCAATATCAATCAGCAATACAATCCTGTGGTAATGCATATTAGATTTAGAGAAGTCATTTTGTATGCTATGAGTAAAGCATGTTATTTCAGAAGCTTAAGAAACATCTGGTGATTTAGGTGTAGGCTTCCTATTGCTTCATGTTCTTGAGCCTTATACATCAGTTTTTCCTAGAATGCTTAGCCAAATAAAGAAGTAATAGATTTATTTCATTTACAGACTATACAGTCTCAGGACTAGCAATGGAATAAATCATTTAAAATATATAAAAACCCTACATCTAGTCTAAACCCAAGTAAAATACCAAGGAAAAACAGATGTGAACATGCAAAACAAGATGTAGAAGCAACAATAGTTAATGCCCATTACAAGGATGCAGGTTCTGAAAGTTTGTATTAATGATGGCATCTCCATATCTGAGAAGGCCTGCCATTCTGTAACCTGGAAATCACCACTGAGAACATCCTTTCATCTTCTGGGCTGTGAACTCTCACAGCCTCATCTTCCTTACAGTGTGCCTTAAAAAAGATTTGAGTGCCCTTAAATGGATGAGAAGAGTAGACAGACTCCTCCTCCTCTTCTTATTTTTTGGCTCTGGAACCAATAGCAGAGCTGCTCCTGCTAATCTTAATATTTGGGCAGATAATCACTGCAGGAGACCCTTGGTTAGATGCTGTTTAAAGCTTTATGGGTTAACAGCTCGCTCTTGAATTGGACTTGGTAGAAACGTGGGAAACAGCATGGCTGCTCCAATGCCCAGCCAGTTGAATTTTGCATTTGCTTCCAAACTGTCTTTGAACCTAGAGCTGGTTGCAGTGGTTCAGTAGTCCCTGTGGCCATACTGTTTCTACCTAGGAGCTGGAAGGGACACTCCTGGCTACCAATGCAACCTAGAAGAATCCCAGATTGCAGTCACAGTCTTTCCAAGGAACTGCTATCTCCAAAACTCATCAGAGAAACACACTTGTAAACTATTCAGATGTCAAATGAAAATCAGTTGTTTCACTTTTACATAGCCATAATAGTCCAGTACTTGCAGTTCTGAATGCAGAGGTTGTTTCATTCAAATGGCTAATAGTACAAAAGGGCCAGGAGAGATCAAGAAGAACCCACAGCATTGCTGTCTCCTTGTCCCTCTCCTAAGAAAGATATGACCTGTTCATATCTACCAGATCTACCATAGTCCTCTGGCTAGCTTTTAAAAGTGATGATGTGGTAGGAGTTAAAGGGGATGCTGTGGACGCAAGTCCTGCAAGCTCTTTGTCCTCATCATTTTGCAGTACAAATTCAGCCTGTTTAACAAAATCAGGGTTTTGAGCACTTCATGGTGGCTACCGAGAACTGTGCCATCCAGTTCAATGTAAATCTGAATGGTCTTGCCCCAGAGCTTTTACTCTGGACCTCACAGGCAAGATTGCAAGATTGTGTAATCTTGCAATGTTTTCTGCTTTCTATGAATGTTATATGTTTGTTTATTTCTCTGTGTCTTCAGGGAGCCAGAAAACTAAAAAAAGAGCTAGCATAGCATCATGGTTAAGCCTGAACATAGGAGTCTGAATCCTCAGAAAGCCACAAAAGCTCATTGGGTGGCTTTGGCACAGTGGTAGCACCTGTTGGACCTCAGATAGGAGGTCATTTCATGACCCTACACTGAGAAGAACTCTTCACCTGTTGTTACCACTTCAGGTGTGATTGCATTATGAGCAAGGCCTCCCCTGTTGATGTTAATATCTGGAAAAATCCGAATAGAAGGAGTCAGTCCTATATTTGAGTTCCAAGTTGTTCAGAACTTATATGTCAATATCAGTGGGCTCAGTAGATTGGCAGCTGGTGCAGATGTTTTATTGACTGGTGTGCTTCTTGCCAGACACCTATCAGCTCCGCTGCATTATGCACTTGTCTTCAGGAAGATACCACATAATATGTGTTATGATAGTCCAGTGTGGAAGTTACCAGCACATGTGACACAATGTGGCCAAGCCATCCCACTTCAGGAAGGTCTGAAGTTAGTTCACCAATGAGAGCTGATAAAAGACACTCTCTAGCACCAATGCCACGCAAGCCTCAAACGGTAGAGATGAATCCAGGTACGTCCTTAAATTGCATGCCTGTTCTTTCCCAGGAAGTGCAATACCATCAAGAACGTGGTCTTTCTGTTCCTGGAATCAAGAACCTGGACCTCACAGGCTTTAAACTTGGGACTCAAATACCTAAATAATGCACCCCTCCCCATACAGACCTCCTTACGCATTAGGATCATCTGGAGAAGCTTTATTAGAAGTGCCACCACTCTCAGAAGATTAAAAGAATGGGGATGCAAAAAAGGGCATTCTTTGTCTTTTAAGGGCATTAAACACCACTAGTCTGTGCATTTAGATGGTGAAGACCCATCTCTTTATCCATAACTTTGACAGAAGAGGCAGGTTTTCCCCTTTATTTTTATTTGCTTTCAATCTTGTTTTTATGCAATTGAATTGTAAGCTGCCTTGTAACTGTAGGGTACAGGATAGGATGTAAATATAAGTGATGAATAAATGTTTAGCTAAATTTTACTTACTTTGTACTCTCTAACTCTTAGTTTACTGTGTATGCAGGTATGTTGTGATCTAAAATTAAGATTCTTTATAAATTTCTGAGTGAGAGGTATGTGCATGTACATAGGGAAGGGCTGTATCTCACTGGTAATGCAAACAGCCTGGAAGGCAACAGACTGACAACCACTCAACCCTAACCCACTTCTGTGCCACTGGCAAGAAAACGGTATGGAAGTGCCCTTGGAGGTGCCTATGCGGTCGGCCAGGAGTCAGCCACAATTCAATAGTATCCAACAACAACTTGTAAATAATAAATATCTATCATTGTAGTGCTTTTTATCTTCTGATACTTCAAATACTGGAGAAGTTGCTCTGAGAAACTTAATAAGTACATTTATGGTTGGTTAAAGCATATTTAAACACTGTATATGACTTACATCTATTCAGTGAAGTATAGTTTCACAGAAGTGAATGGTATGAAAGGAATTATTCCAGCATGCTGGCTGGAAACCACGACACAGCAAAAGAATTTGCATATCCTTCTTGGAAAAGAATCCCACCCCACCCACCCACCAATATATCATATCTGTGGAGAAAGTTTAGTTAGTGTGTTGGGTGTTCTCTGCGTCTTCCTCAGAACCAGAACTTGGTGGGCTAAGCCCTGCTGCTCCTAGTTGTTGCTGAAGAGTGGCACATGCTGCTAGCCTATTAAAGCAGAAAAGTGAAAGTGATATCCAGTAATTGCTCTTTGCTGTTGCTGGTTGCTTTCAGCATCAGGAGTAGCTGGAGGGTGTCCTTTTGCCTCCTCCAAATCTCAGTTCACTAGGAGTTGCTCCCGGAAGGAAGAAAGGCCACATGGAAGTCTTCTCCCCGAGGTGAAGATTGAAGGGCTGGAAGCTCTCCCTCTGGAGCTCGCCTGCTGGCTCTTTGCCACACTGTCACCATGTCAGGTTTGGGCACTCCATGCGTTGGAGTTTCCTCTGCGGCTGGAGTTCTCCCTTCCCACTGCGGGAGATGAGTTAACGCCACCACAAGGCACTGGCTTCCCCTCCCTGGAGGAGCAACCCCCAGCCTCTCCACACCCACGTAACCTGGAGAGCTGGCTGGCAGTCTGCTATGCTTCCAGTGACAGAGGGTGAGTTGTTCTCCTCTCCCTCCCTGGCCCTGTGTGTGCATGGTCCTTCTCCCACCCCACATGCAGGAAGTGCCGCTTCTAGGAACCCATGCAGATCCGCTCCCACACTGCCTGCTATCCCAGGGACCTCCCCTCCAGTGCCCTCCTTAACTGCTGGCTGCACGGCCCAGGAAGTGTGCATGACTGCTGCATCTGATTCCCTCATGCTCACAGGCTCCTCCTCTCTGGATAAAGCACAGACAGCCCTCCTCTAAGCCTTTAAGGCCATCCTGCAGGAGGGGAGTGGATCAAGAAAAATGAAAAGCTGACTGGCTTCTCCCTCTACTTCCTCCTCTCCTTTCCCCCCAGTGGTGTAAAAAGAACAAGGATCGATCATAATCTAGCAGGCTCCAGGTTCCACGTGTCACAGCCAGCCAAGGATTACTTCCCTTCCCATCTAGGCACAGCCAGCAAGTGGGGGGGGGGGAGTGTTTTCCCTTCCAGTGACCATTGAACAAGCCATGGAAACTGCAGTTTCTGACAGGTAAGCAGATTATGTTCTTATGGAGGAAGGGGAAGGAAGAATATTTGTCTGAGCTGGATCTCAAGCAAGATCCTTCCCGCTCAGATGCTGCCCCACAAGCGGCCTCCTGCTTGTTCACTCTGGAGGATTTGGCTGCCACAGTAGGCAGTATCATGTCGCTCCTGGGCCTGACTCCACTTCTTCGAACCTCAGGTTCATTTGCTGTAGGGGTCCAAGGTTTAATGCTAGCCCAACCCCTGGTGGCCAAGATACTTCCGGTCCCTCAGGCCTTCCAGCAGGTTTTGCTTTCCATCTTGTTCTGCCAAAAAATTGTCCTTCATTCCCAGACAACCCTGCACGTGTCCAGAGGAAGGGCAGTCACTGTGGTCCCTTCCCCTAGTGGACATGCCTGTTACTGCACTTATATGCAACAACATTTTGATTCAGCGGGAATCACAATTGAAAGATACCGTGGAACACAAGGTTGACTGGCTGCTGCGTCAGGCTTTCAAAGCAGATTCGTTGGGAGGTCACGTTTCTTCCTCTTCCTCTCTCATGGCTCATGCTGGGCTCCACTGGCTAGACTAGTTGTCCTTGAATCCAGCCATCGCACATCACTTGAGGATGTTCCTGCTGAACATCAGACATTCCCTGCTTTTCTGTGCCTACGCTTCCATGAAACTTTTCAGCTGGCAGCAAGGTCTTCAGCCTGTTCTACCACAGCCTTTGGGCCCTCTAGCTCCATCAGAAAGCATAACCTGGCCTGCTCACCTCAGGTCATCACTGTCACCGTACCTGGGATCTTGTTCTATCTGACCTGGAGATGCTTCCCTTAAGATCCTGACCTTCAAGGTCGGCTTCCTGGTTGCCATCACTTTAGGGTGTTGAGTGAACTGGTGGCTGGCCCTTTCTCAGAAGGAGCACCTGTGCTTTTACCCCAGACTGTGATCCTCTGGCTGGACCCTTCTTTCCACCCTAAGGTGGATTCAGCCTTCCACTAGTTCATCTTCCCTCCTTTGGTCCCAATCCCCAGTGCCCCAGGGAACAAGTGTGGAATAAATTAGACATTAGCTGGGCCCTTAGTTTTATCTTAGCCCAGACTTCGTGGTGCAGACAGATTTCTAATGTATCTGTCAGCTAGGGATGGGCACAAATGTTTTTTTTGGCATTCGATTAGTAATGAATGTTGGAAAATTTGTATTCATTTGAATAGATCCTCTGAATCTGGTAGGATTCTATTCAATGTATTCTTTCAAATATCCAATATGAACACATACGTATCCTGGATACATGTCCTATATGAGCAGGTACATATTGGATACGTATCCTATACCAGTGCATATGTATTGGATACTTAATGATATGTGTCTGATCCATACCCACAGTTTAACAAATGTCCAAACTATTCATACAAATGGTAAGGTATGAATGTCATAACATCTGATTCACGTACAAATGTCCAAATTCATATGAATAACTAATGTTACAAATACTTATGCACATACCTACTGTCAGCTTCTACCTGCCTACTTTGGGTCAGAAGGCTTGCCCCTCTGTGTGTGACTCTGGGCTGTAGGGCCCTAGCATACAAGACCAAGGCTCAGCCTTTCCAGGGCGTGTCCAGGCCCATTCTACATGAGTGGCGGCATGGAGATCTGTTGGGCAGCAGCATGGAGCTCACCATTCACCTTCATCTGGCACTACCATCTGGATCACTTTTGCTCTGTAGAGTCAGCCTCTGGCAGGAGGGTGTTACAGCATGTTCTGCTGGACAAAGTAGGAGATTGGCTCTTAGGGGTCGTGTCCAGTTCCCAAGGAACCATGAGGGGTTGGAGAGGTCAGTTTGGGGTGGTTGTTCCCGCCCTGGTGGGTAGCTTTGGTGTGTCCCACCAAGTCCTGGTTCAGAGGAGGACTCGGAGAATGGTTGATTGTACCGTGTTGAATGTAGTACCATTCTTGAGTCCTCTGACAAACCAGGCCCCTCCCTGTGAGGCCAGAAAAGAAAGAGTAATGGAAAGCTTTTCAGGGTGTCAAGATTGTTCTAACCTATCCCCAGGGTAGGACCACATGGGATCTGTCTAGGTCCGATCTAGGGCTTCACCAGGCATGGTTCTCTTGGTCTTTGTTGCTTGCTTTTTCTTCATAGGCGCCTGGTACCTCATCTTCCTGAGCAGTCGCTACATTTGATTACTGGGCTATCACTTTTGCCTTTCTGCTTTAAGAGGTTAGTGGCATGCGCCACCCTTCAGCACCAGCTAGGAGCAACAAGGCTTAACCCACCAAGTCCCACTTTGTTGGAGGACTCAAGAATGATACTTTACGTAGGTGCAATCAACCATTTTCACTATATACATTTAGAAGCTTTTGGCTGACGAAATATCTGCCGCCTCCCCATTTTAGGCTGCTGTTGTTTTTTTACTATTGTAACCCACTCTGAGACCTTCCAGTATAGAGCTGGATGCAAATACAAATAAATAAATAAACCTGCCTCTTTAATTCCATGTATAGAGAATCAGTCTTGCTCTGCCATCTTCTGGGCATAGTGGAGAATATGTGGTTCTTCACATAACCATGCCCTATGGAGAACAGCTAAGGTTCTAGGAATGTTTAGCCTGCAGAAGAGAAGACTGAAAGGAGACCTGATAGCTGTCTTCAAGTATCTGAAAGGCTGTTACAGTGCAGACAGGGATTCAATACAGAATAGATACTAGGAAAAACTTCCTGACAGTAAGAGCGATCAGTCAGTGGAATAGGTTGCCATGGGAGGTAGTGGGTTCTCCTTCGCTGGAGGTCTTCAAGCAAAGACTGGACCTACATCTGTCTTGGAAATCCTGCATTGGACAATCCAGGGGGTTGGCCTGGAGGTCCATTCGACTCTATAATTCTATGATAATTGCTTTAATTTAGCCACATTGGAAAATGTTTGAGCATGAACTGCCTGTCTAACATTCTGCCACAGCATTCCACTGGATTAGGCCATTCCAGAAACTAAAGCTATATTTTTTCCAATTTTAGACTGATCAAAATCTTTTTTCTTAAAACCATTTGGTTCCAGTCAATAAAGGTCAGATACAGAGAAGCTCTTATCAGCACCATTGAACTAATGCATTTGTTGGTCCTAGAATCAGACAGCAACATGTCTTTTACTTTCCTTTTAAGAATGCATATTCACTTTTTCTTAATCTTCCAGAATCTGTTTTTGCCGTTCCACTACCATCTGTGGCAACAGGAGAAGGCAGTGAGTCTGAACCTGCACAAATAACACAGCCAAAGAAAATTCGAGGAGTTGGATATGGAGATATTTTTAAAGAAGGTTCAGTGAAGCTTAAGTCAAGATTGTCAAGTAATGATTCAGAAGAAAAGAAACAAGATAAGGTATTTAACTTGTGGTTTCCATTTTTGACAAAAAGTTGCATGCTAGGTTTGAACAGAAATGTCAGTTTCTTACTTTTTCCAGCAAGTAAGATTAAATAAAAAATCTAACTGGTCAAAAGCTGTTATTTTTCAGATAACATTGTTCAACCGCTATGATTGCAATGCAACATTCTTTTGATGTTTGCTACATAGAGCAAAGATGGAGAAGGCAGATAGGAACTGTTGTACAATATTGAACAGCTTAAAATCCCAGTCTGTGTTGGGAAAAGAGAACCTAGTTTATGATATTTGTAAGCTTCAAAAGTATGATAGAAGACTTGAAGGATATAAGAGCTGGAGCATTTCTAAATAATCACAATGAAATTAGCAAAGATTTCATATAGTAAAGAATATATTTCCTGGCACATATATACTTTGAGCTGCTTTGTTCTGTATGCTAACAAAAATAAACATCCACATTTTGATCAATAAGATAAATTATGAAAAGATAGCTTGTCCAGTATACTGGTAGGTAACAGCTAATATGAAATACACTCATGCCTTGATTTATGCAGAGATTCTTTAATGGAAAAATAGGGCATAAACAGAAACCATGTAAATTGAACAGGGTGCTTCATGCTGAGAACTCTATTGAATTGCATTGACTTATTTTGGCTTTTATGGGGAATTGACATCAGTGCAAGTCAGTGGAGAAAAAGAAAATCTCTAGTGATTTGCAAAATGTTTTTGTATGTGTACATTCTCAACCAAATACTTGGCATGTCCTATATTTATATGCCAAACATCCTTCAGAAAACCCCCTCACAATAGTGTATTGCTGTCTTCTATGATTGCTTCTTTCTGTATAAATCCAATCTATTGTAGCTTCCCTTGTTTGTTTGTTTTTTCAGTAGCCTGAACAAGAGACTTTTGGCCACACACATCTTCTGCAACTTTCTGTGTAATTCCTGTAATTAATCTTAGTATCTTTTATACAGCCATTACCTGTTCATCCATCTGGACCAAAAGCAACCCAGTTTCCTAATGCTGGAAAACCAGAAATTGAAGCTGATGTAGCAAAAGTTGAAAATGAAAGCAAACAAAGAGGTATGATTATACATATATTAAAATATAGCCTGCCCTCCCTCCCTGGCAGGACAACATTTAGGGGAACCTAAATGGGTGCACTGGTTGATCACAGGATGAACATGAGTCAACAATGTGATGCAGCTGCAGAAAGGCAAACATCATCCTAGGATGTATCAAGAGATCACGAGAAGTAATTATTCCTCTCTACCTTGGTCAGACCTCATCTAGAGTACTCTGTCCAGTTCACAAGTCCAAAGGAGAGTACCAAAATGGTGAGTAATCTGAAAACCATGTCCTATGAGGAACAGTTGAAGGATCTAGGAATGTTTAGCCTACAGAAGAGAAGACTGAGAGGTGACATGATCACGGTCTTCAAGTATCTGAAGGGCTGTCACAGTGGAGAGAGATTGTCCATATTCTCACTTGCACAAGATGGGAGGAATAGAAACAAGAGTATGAAACTTCAAGGGAGTCAATACAGATTAGATATTAGGAAAAATTTCCTGACAGTGAGGGCAATCAGTCAATGGAATAGGTTGCCATGGGAGGTGGATAGCTCTCCTTGAAGCAGAGGTTGGATCTACATCTGTCTGGGATGGTTTATGAATTCCTGCATTCAGCAGGGGGATTGGACTTGATGACCCTGGAGGGCCCTTCCAACTCTATGATTCTAAACATCAGAGGCCTGGCTGAAGAGGTGCAGAAAGTCATATACAGTTGGGGTTATGTGATGTGGCAGCAAGACGAGCAAATGAGGTTCCCGCATTTAAAAAAGCCATTTTGTTTTTTTCATGCAGACTACAAGAATCAAATAGTCATCTGGTATACAGTTATACACTCATCATCGATTTAATAGTCAGTCCTGTATACCCTGGACCTTTCTGCACTTGGCTTTATTTCAGATTATATCTTGGAATAGGGACTTGTCATTGGCATGCTGGTGCAGACTACAGAAGGCCCCACACCTTGAATTGGGCTCGGTAATGAATTGGCAGCCAGTGCAGCTCTTTTAAGACCGGTGTGATGTGCGTCTGGCCTGATATCCCTGTAAGCAGTCTCGCAGCTGCATTCTGCACTAGCTGTAGTTTCCGAACCATCTTCAAGGGTGGCCCCATGTAGAGTGCATTGCAATAGTCCAATCTAGAGGTTACCAGGGCGTGGATAACTGTGGCCAAGTCGTCTCTGTCCAAAAAAGGCTTAAGCTGATGCACCAATCATAGTTGGGAATAGGCACTCCTGGCCATGGCCTCCACCTGAGCTTCAAGCGTCAATGCTGAGTCCAGGAGTACCCCCAAGTTACACACCTTTCCTTTCCAGGGCATTGCGACCCCATCCAGGACAGGGTATTTCCCAACTACATGGACCCGAGACCCTGTGACACACAGCACCTCTGTCTTGTCTGGATTCAGCTTCAATTTATTGGCCCTCATCCAGCCCATTACTGCCTCCAGACACCTGTCAAGCACTTCAACCACCTCTCCTGATTCAGATGGCACAGAGAGATAGAGCTGGGTATCATCTGCATATTGATGACACCTCACCCCAAATCTCCTGATGACCTCTCCCAGCATCTTCATATAGATATTAAATAACATGAGAGATAAGATTTGACCCCTGGGGAACCCCACAAGTGAGTTCCCAGGGCATTGAGATCGGTTCTGGAGATAGGAGGAGAACCAATGCCACGCAATGCCTCCCACTCCTAAACTCCATAGCCTCTCCAAAAGGATACCATGGTCAATGGTATCGAAAGCCTCTGAGAGGTCCAGGAGAACCAACAAGGTGGCATTCCCTCTGTCTCTCTCCCAGAGAAGGTCATCAACCAGGGCGACCAAGGCGGTTTCAGTGCCATAACCAGGCCTGAAGCCAGATTGAAATGGGTCTAGATACTGATTATATCTTTTAGTTCTTGGCTTCTCCCCTTTGATTCTGCTGTACATACATTTATCCAGCAAATATTTGATTTAATTTATATGTACGTCAATCAAAGGTTTTCTCAATGGTTAGTTGCTCTGATATGTAATACAATTCAGGTTCCACATAGTTTTATATTTCCTACCACCTACTAGGACAGCTTGAGCACCCATAATTAATTGATGAATTACATAAATACCATCCCTCTTATCCCATTGATACTTTGAAATTTGACAAAAATGTATATCTCTTAGGTCCAAAATTTCCCACAATTTGTACTTCCTCACACTCTCACCACATATAGAATCATAGAGTTGGAAGGGTCATCGAGTCCAACCCCCTACTCATATATGTAGAATCTTTGATTCTACAATTCTACCAACATTGAGAGTATAAAGGCATGACACATATGTGCCAACTGACAAGGCTTTTATGTCACCTCCCTAACAGCTTCATTTGGGAACTCTTTTTGAATGGTATTTTTAATTTTAGCTGTCTTCTGCGGTAGGGATGTGCACGAAGATAGTTTCCTATATTCAAAATTGAGTGTGGGAATATTCGGTTTTAGCTGACACCCCACCCCACCCCCAATGTGTGTGGGAGCTTGGCTTCAGGCACTAATATTCAAATAAATATTTGTGAACACGAAAAAAAACCCGTACTTCTCCTGGCCCGATGCCCCTCCACTCACTGGCTGCCACCACGTGCCTCCCAGAACTGGCCTAAAATAGCGCTTCCAGTTCTGTGGGATTGCGATCCCAGATGGAGAGCTGTGCGTCCAAATCCAGAAGTGCTGTATCTGCACCCAAAGAGTGCTGAAATCATGGCAGACAATGTGAACACAGCCTCCTGTTCCACTCCACTGTGCTTCTTCATCTATACAGAGGCCGCAGTGGCATCTTCAGGTCCATTCCAGCACTGTTCAGGTGTCAAAACTGCACTTCTGGGTCTGTGCACACAGATGGAGAGCTAAGTGTGCAGAGCTGGTAGACCTATTTTGGCACCCAAAAAGCACTGAAATTGACCTGGAGACACAACCACACCCTCAGTAAAGGTACGGGAGTGGGCCATAGTGAAAGGGGGGGGGGCTGTGGTCATGTAGTCTGTCATTTCAGCTCTCTTTTGGTGCCTGAACAGCACCTCCAGGTTTGCGCTCCAGGAGTGTCCAGCTCCCCACCTGGGCATCATATAATGGGGGTGGGAGCTGCGCATGAAGAACCAGAAGGCCTACTTGCGCCTACAAAGTGAGTGTGTGGCAGCAGCGTAACCAAAGGTAAGGGGGGGCTGTGAGACCACGGGTGGTGGTGGTGGCCTTGGCTGAAGCTTCAAATGAAGCTTCAACAAATGCCAGATAAATCTAATTAATGGATGAATAGGCCCTCTTCAATTCACCCACAAATATTGTTATTCTTACAAATTTGTATGAATAACCAATAGCACAAATATTCATTCACATCGTTACTCTGCAGTGTCCCTTCAATTCTGTTTCCTCAGTCTCCAGAGCACAAGACCAGTTCCCATTAAAGATTTAATATTTGTTTCACACATTCCTTTAAAAATTCAGTATATGTCTCAGCCAATTGCTTTTCCCTTGCATAATGTTTTATGCATTATTTCCTGTAATGGCCTATTACTTGCCCTCCCTGCCTTTTTCACTTTTTCATTGCTCACAGATTTACAGACCTACATAATTCTCCATCAGTTTACCCAATATTTTAGTTCGTCTTTCTTCATAACAGTTCCTTTGTAAAGATTATTCTGCCTCAGTTTGTCCCAAACATCTTCCATCATTATTTGTTTATGAAATTGGGAGGAATTCAGAGAGTTATAGAAGAAGATTAATTTTTACCATAGCTCCAGGGATATCTTTAATGGATTAACACACTTATTGTTTAACTTTTAACTTACTGTATATTCCAGCGTATAAGATGACTTTTTAACCCAGGAAAATCTTTTCAAAAGTTGGGGGTCGTCATATACGCCGGAATATACCAACCGCCTCACAACCGGGTCCTGCTCGCTTGCGCCAAAGGCGTGAAAATGGCGGTCAGTGGCCTAACAAAGTTTACCAAAGCAGCGATCGGAGCGGTCGTCAGCAGCAGCATTGTCCAAAAGGAGAGTTTTATTCTGTGGTGGTGGCCGTAGCAGCATGAGGAGGAGGAGGAGTGGCAAGGGTGACAATGAATGAATGAACCAGCCGCGCAGCAGCGGGTGCCTGGAGGGGAGGGGAAGGAAGCAGAGGCAGCACAGTGCAGGGAGGCGCTGCCGACTCAGACTGCGCCGCCGAGCCGGGTGGCCAAATCCAGGCGGGGCGAGGCGGCAGCACTGAGCTGTCAGGCAGACCAGGCAGCCTTGTCGGAGCACCAGCATCCAGCTTCTATCACTCGCCTCCGCCTCAGTCCACTCACCTTCCCCTGCTTGTTTATGCCGCTGTGTTGAAGACTTTCCTGGCCGCGCATGCCTAGTCCTCCGATTCCTCAGCATTGGGTACTCCCTGCCATTGGAACATTGGTGTGCTATGCTCCGGCGGTTGACCAGTGGCGAGCTGGCAAAGGGAGTTATTGCATGAAGTATAATTCTCATGAGAAATTGTAAGTTTGTTTGAGGCTTGACAAACCCTCATTTTAGTACTGTATGTCAGAAATGTACAAAATTGTGAGTTTAAACAAAATTGTGAGTTTTATCCCCAGAGCATGCAAGTTTATTAATCCATATATAGGTGTTTTGTGTCTCCCTTATAGCCACTGGAATGCTTCTGGTATATACTCTACTCTCTCCTATGTAACCTAGCCCACAAAAGAAGCAGGGCAGCACAGATTTCAGTTGAATATCCTCCCTCCAATAACGGCCTGTGAGATAGATTACACAGGTGAATAGCCATGAAGATATGTACTAGAGCACAGTGTTGTGTCATGTTGTAAGGACACTAGAAGGAAAAAAAAGGAGCTAGAATTTATTACCTAGATCTTTTTTAAAAAGAACTGCTTCTTCAAAAGGTGTTAAAAGTTGCATACTCCTTCTCAAACATTTTCTACATTTTAGTTGCATGGACTGGTTTATTATTTGACTCGTAATGAAGCACTGAGCTCCTTGTTTTACTGTCTTTCTCTACAACAACTACAACTACACCTTTCTAACTCTATGCCCCATGAAATGACTTTGCCTAGTTCCCACCATGCATGCATCCTTGGTTCCTACTTCTCCCAGCATCCTGTTTACTATGCCTCTGTTATTTTGAGTAATGTGAGTATCTTGTCTTCTAGGCCTCTGTTTAATTTGTCCTCTTTCAGCCACTTATCTTCTTGGTTCCTGTAACCCATACTGTTGTTTCTTTTCTTTAAAGGAACTCTTCACCTTCATAAGGATTATCAGCAGTGATTTACTTACAAATCTTTGTATGAAAATACATCTGTCAACTCACATTATATCTTTATACATCTTGTCATTTTTTTCCTCCCCCCCCCCCCCCGGATTGCATTTCTCTTTCTTCCTTTCTACAAAACTCAAGGTTTGAGGGAAGCACTTACTTGTTCCTCTCTCCCTGTCAACAGATTATCCCATTTTATCTCTTCTGTCGATAAATCCTTGTGTTCTTTCTTTCCAATGCTGTCTTCCCCATCTGCTAAAAGCGATATGATGGAGATAATTTCCCTTAGATTTCAACAAGTCCCCAGCAATGGTGCTAACCTAAGGCTTGTGTCAGGTACTTTCCAAGATATGTATAAAATTTGTAAGATTGAAGTTTAAGGAATGCAAATTAAGCATATAATCTGTTAACTTCTGTTTTTTAAATATTAGTATTCATAAATCAGTTAAATATGAGCTAAGCATGTATACTTTTTATATTACTTTTTTTAGGTAAAGAATATTGCAGGACTTTATATGCATATGAAGGAGCTAATGAGGATGAACTTAGTTTCAAAGAAGGTGATATCATCCAGATAATCAGCAAGGTAAGAGATGAGTGTGTGTAAAATACATCTCTGAATAACAAGCTACAATTATGTATGAAAACCCTTTTAAAAGGGTGGTACAGAATACTGAGCAGGCAGCCCACATTTGCTGGCTTTATCCTTGTGTTGCTGTTCAGCTGTCCATGAGATTCAAGAAATGATATTTAGAAAGCAAACGTAAATGTGCATGTGAATTGGAAGAAACAAAGGTCCTTCCCTCCCAGCTCCTGATAGTTCTTCATTGTTTTCAAGCAGGCTATAACCTTCTTCAGATGGCTTGCTTTCTCATAGATGCTTCTCAGCCAAAATCTACTGCTCAACCATAATATGGGATCACATAACACACATATCATGTGTGTAATGATATTGTGTTTCATTTTAGGAACAACTGCCTGCTCTTTACTGTATTTCATCCTTTCTGATCTCACTGTTTAGACTTTTTTCTCCTGGCAAGCTTTATAAGTAGATACCTGAACCCAAGCTAATTTGATGTATATGATTTAGTGAACAGTTTCCTGTGAACATACTTGCTACAATAAATGTATCAATATTTAAAGTACTACAATATGCTATGTAAAACCTAACAGAAAAAAAGTAGCAGTGCTTTTCAGAATATTTTTTATTTACTCTCATATTGTTAGATCTGAGAAAGATATAATTAAATTCTATAAAGTATAATGTAATAATATCCTAGGATAGAAATTGTTAGGATGAGAAAGCAGAAAAAGTTTCATTGGCAAACATTGAAAATAGATATTTGGGTTTTTTTCTATAACTTTGGGACTTTTACTTCAACTACTTCTGAATGTTATATAAGCAACTACATTACTGCATTACTACATTACTTGTGTCTTTGAGACTGAAGTTTCTGGAAAAGCCTGAACATCCAACATTTTTTTAAAAAAATGACAAAAACAACTTTTTGTTACAGGATTCAGGAGAGGCAGGATGGTGGAAAGGTGAACTTAATGGTAAACAAGGAATTTTTCCTGATAATTTTGCAGTTCAGATTGATGAATTCGATAAAGATTTTCCTGTAAGTATTCGGTTGCTATTGATTTTTCAAATTAAAACCAAACAATTTTAACTATAGAAGGCAAATTATATAAAGAAACAGCTGATTTTTTAGCAGTGTAGTTTTAGCATATTACTGATTTCTTTTAAAATGTGACATTTCTTAACTTGTTTGATATAGAAGCACATACAATTATAAAATTGTGTGATAGTTCAAATAATTATTTACATTTATGATGTATATTTTCATGGATTATAAAATGGTTGATTCAAAATTAATAGCCACCAAATTAACTTCCCTTGATTTTAGCACTTATTAGTGCTAAACAGCTTTTCTAGATTTCTTTAAGGGGAGAGAGACCATAAAGCTTACTTTGTGGTCACTTAAGGTTGGTCTGTATCTTTCAGTTTTTAATAGATCAACCTTTAGGATATCTGGGCTCTAAATCGTAGGATTTATGTATGACTTTAATTATGTGCAATCACAATAACAGAAGTGTCCATAGAAACCCCTCCCCCCCAACAAAAGCTGCTTTGAAAAGCAGTGGGGTGAAGCAGTACGAACAGGGTACAATAAAGGTTTCATCTTTAAAAGGGAAATCTCCAGAAATCAGGAAGAAGAATCGTATATGAATGTTGAGAGACTGTGGGAGAACAGATTCCAGAAAGAATTGCTAGGGGTCACCTCCTCAGTGTCTTAACAGCTTAATGTCATTGGTACCTTGTCATGTCCCATTTTGTTCCACATGCAAAAATGTTTATTTAAATGTGGCATCTGGATTTAAACCAACGGCAGAGATTAGGACTTCTGTTAACCCATCCTACAGTAAGTAGCCAATTTAGAGCCCTAATGCTCAAGTTGACCCACTTTTATTAATTTTTCAAATGAATCCAGATAACAGGAGCTCTTTGGACTGGTGATCTTTAAACAGAATGCCTCTTACTTGAAAAATGATATCTGAGAAAAGAGTTTTGCAAGGTGGAAAGCTATTCATATGCAGGGGTGGGTGGGTTGGCTGGACGTTAAATCAGAGAGTTAAACTTGCAGCCTATGAGAACATGAGCTTTATATTGGTGAACTGGAAAAACACCTTAATCAAAAAGACTGGTATAAAGAGAGAGTCTGAGCATTATCACAAAGTTTGAGAACAGATTGTCCACCATAGTGGGAAATGTATTGCGAAATGGAAAGAGCAGACACATTCTAACAGTTTCTATGTAAGTAAAACCAACTAGAAAAAACCAAAGAATTTATTCTATATGCTTAAAGTTAAACTGACAGAAGTACCGTATTTTCCGGCATATAAGACGACTGTTCGTATAAGACGACCCCCAACTTTCCAGTTAAAATATAGAGTTTGGGATATACTCGCCGTATAAGAAGACAGCACCCGGTGTATAAGACGACTCCCAACTTTCGAGAAGATTTTCTTGGGTTAAAAAGTAGTCTTATACGCCAGAAAATACAGTAAGCAGATTCAACACATAAATGGTCAGAATAGTCACAAGACAAGGAAGCAGATACATCTTTGGGGATGCAATCGGAAATTGAAGATAAGCAAATGAGTCTGGAAGATGGACATAACAATTATAATGAGGCTATCTAAAGGGAGTGTTACCTGCTTATTTTGGGTTTACAGTATACACTGGAAGATAACCAGTGATTATGATTGATCTTTTAACTTTGATACTGGAAAAGGTATTTCTGTTTCTACTTGGCTTTGTGATTAATATTTAAAAGATGGCAAAGAATTTGCTTGGCAAAGTAAATTTAAGGGAAAGGGATGGAACAAAAATAGTTATGATGTTGCAGGCTTTTAAGAGGTGGCTGTTAATGTTTTGAAGATTGCTAGGAGATGCAAAGTTACTATGATGAAAGCAGTGTGATATGATTTTTGAGATAAGATTGATATTAGGACAAGTTAATAAGATTCAACCAACCAGGTCTTATAAGGCAAAAATGAAGTAATATAGAAATTGTAACTTAAAAAGTAATAAGATAAAAATATAGCTGATCTGTATATAAGTACTGTTATCAAATGTGCTCCAGGACTCAGTACATGCACAGAGGTTTGAGATTTTAGACAGTGGACTTGATTTGACAGACAAGCAACTGGCAGATGATCCATAAGAGAGGGGGAAACAACCAACCACTTCAAAAAGAATCAGAACAGTTAAAAAAAGTGGATTTAAAACAGCTTTAAATGATATAGGGAATCAGCCCGTTTCAGTTGATCATTGAGGCAAAGTAGCTAAAACTTCTAAGTTCAATAGTAAAAGTTTAAATTGTCTTAGTCAGAGAGGAGGAAAATACTTCAAAGAAGCTACAGCATGATAGTTTGCATGGAATAGAAGTCCTGTTCTTCTAAATACTAGCTAAGGGCCTTTCCCACTAGGGCTAAGAACCCTTCTAAGACTCGATTAGGAATCCGATTAGTACCTGATTGGAACCAATCAGGAAGACCCTGTCCTCACCTGAACCCCATTGAAGGCCCCATCTGCAAGGCCCTGTCCCCACGAGGGCAGGGGAAATCTGAATTTAATGGGTCCTTCAGGCCCTTAAATCTGGATTTTGTGTGGACCTGATTAAAGATGTCCACAATGGGGTCTTCAGGCATCTTCAAGATCCAGATCTCCAGGGGAACCCCATCTCAAAGATCTGGATCTTTTAGATCCAGATCTTTGACTGTGCATGGAAAAAAGGGGTAAAGCACCTTAACTTAATCACGTGTATCAGTTGAAGTTTCTACAAAGCTATCTTGGACTCAGTGGCAGCCTGGTCATTCCTGACACCCTCACTCAGATTTGTGTGAACAATGCCAACTAATTTCTGAACCTTTCAAAAATGGTTCACGTTTGAACCCTTTAGCGTAGTCCAATCCTGAACTTCTGTTATTGTGCAAGCAGGGGTTATTGAGTGTCCATTCCTCTTAGTCTCTACAACATTCTTAATGTATGTTTATAATGTGTGGTCAAACTGTAGCCATAGTCGTTGTAACATGGGTAGTTGTACTGGCCTGAAGATACTGAAGAGATGCAAGGGAATGTTAGGCGAAGGTGGGAATGGTTATACCACATTTTATGACCTGCAGTGATTGGAGGATGAAGATTGTGGCTCAGGTGTATTGTTGTGTTAAGATAAGGAGGACATTAAACTGCTTTGATGTGGAAGGGAGAGGGGAATTGAACACTGAATATATCTGTGCTATGGGCTGGTGGAAAGAAGCTTTTGGCAGTTATAAATCTGGCTATGTCATTTCTGTATAACTAAAGTATATCTGCTCAATACAAATATTTTTTTTTCATTTCTGCCCTGGGTCCTTTTACGAGAATAGGTGAGGACAGGCACTGTCTCTCTTCAGCCTATTCCAGCAAAAGTTAATTATTAGATTTGAGATAAAAATTGCTAGAATGGACATGTCATCATTTTGGGATGTGCATGAATGGGTTTTTTGGCATTCATATTCATATTCATTTGAATAGATCCTCTTGAAATGTGGTAGGATTTTATATGATACAAATGTATTTGTATGAATATCCGTCGTAGGAATGTGTCGTCACCACCACAGGGGCATGCAATCGGCCAGAGGTTATCTAGAGTTACCAAAGTGGCCGGGGCAAGCCCCAGATTGATTTTGGTCTGATAAATGCACACATCCCCAGAGGTCAGCACCCACTGGCATTGTTTATGGGTGAGAAAAACCTGACAGATATGAATGCAAAGATATCTTGGGTACATGTCCTGGATACGCATCCTATACAAATGCATACATATCGGATATGTATCCTGTACCAATGCATATGTTCGGATATGTATCCCCAGTTTAACAAATATTTGAATTATTCATATGAATGTTAATGTACAAATGTTGTAATACTTGATTCGTGTACGAATGTCAAATTCATACAAATAACAAATGTTATGAATATTTGTGCGCATCCCTGCTGGACAGATAACAGAATGTAGAGGCCTTTTAAACTACCACTAATTTGTTGCCAGAGGCACAATTCTTCTTGTGTTTTGATTTTAAAGTAAAATGGATGTTCTCATAATGTGAATGGTATTCATACTAAATTTTTATCAACTCTGCTACAAGTTCTAAGTCCTTACTTAGTTTTCATCAATGTTTCTCACTAGAGCCTGTCTTGTCACTTTCAAACTCTGGTTCAGGATTTATGTGATGACCTTCTGATAGTTACGGTTGTACCTTGGCAAGATGTGTCTGCATTTCCTTGCTCCAACTGGGGCACAGGGCTAGCACTGCCAATTCCACCACTCCCGTATCATACCACTACAATAGATTTTATTACTGACCCTCCAGTCTCAGTGGCAAGTTCTATAATCTGGGTCAGTGGTTCCCAAAGTTGTCTGGGCTACGACCCATCTAATATAAGTTTACCAACTCAGGACCCACCTCTAGGAAATTTAACCGTTACCAATATGAATAAAGGACTTTTCAAATGACAAACAAAGTTTTAATACAATTTTTTTATTACTTAATTAAATAATTACATCAAAAAAGCTATTTCAAATACAGTTAAATTTCCTAGAGGTGGGTCCCGACCCACAGTTTGGGAAACCCTGATCTGGGTTATTAATTATTTTCTAAAACAGCACATTTTTTAGACAATTCATACTTGTCATCTTCATTAAATGTTATTGATTGGCCGTTTGACCATATCAAATCATAATATACAGTAAGAATATAAGGCATAAAAATATCATTTCATAAAATCTTTGTTAAAATCATTATACAAGTTGGATGGTGATGACACTAGTCCTGTACTTGATGAGTTGTCTATGGAGTAGGTTGTTACATTACATGCGGTTTTCTGTGAAATAATCTCCAATAGACAAGTCCAAATATTTGTCAAAATATATTGAGGATTGAAATTAACTTTTTCTCAGCATATTATTCTCAAAGAAATGGACAGATAGAGCAAAAATTCCCAAGCGTTTAAAACAAGGTAATTGCTGTGTCACCTGTTTCCAGCAGGACTGTTATGTTATTCTGTTGCTTCTTAGATTTTTGGTAGCCCTTTTCATTCAGGACCTTACATTTCAGGTCTTGTACACCCAAGATTATGAGTTTCACACTGGTTTCACAGTCACAAGATTCTACTTCTGTGCACAATTTTTTTTTAAAATTCTTCAGCAATTTTGAACTTCCTTAATTATTAACTATGTGCCTTTTTTCTAAAAAAACAAAACAAAAAAAACAGAAGCCGAAGAAACCTCCCCTACCTGTAAAAGGTCCAGGTATGTAAAAAAAGATAATAAAAATAACAGCTTTGTAAATATGAAAGAACTGAGTTAGAGATGTTTCATTTATTGTAGAGGCTATTCTGAAGATCACATCTTTTGAAGAAATGTTTGTTTTTACAATTTTGTTTTTTGCCTTTAAAAAAATAACGATGGCACAAAATTATTTATCGTTTGGCTTTATTTTTATGTAGAACATTTGTATACCATTTCTCATTAAGGAAAACAAATAATGGTTATAACCTGCTATTCATGGTGGGTGACAGGAAAAAAGGGATAGAAACAGTTGAACAGTGTTAAACATTTTGGGTAAATACTAATGTATATAATAGCTGTGCATTATAATATTAGGTTCATAGTAGTGATGTGGCGCACTGAAACAAAGTTAGGTAAAATACAACCTCAGATGAACAAAAACACATGACAAATTGCACCATCTCATTATTTAACAAAAACTAGGCCACAATGCAGAAACTCCATTCTCCTTGGCATGAGTGACTGACTACAGTCTTGCCATTCAGGCAATTGCCCTACAGTTTCATAGGGTGAATGTAAGGTAGAAGTGTGGTGAACCTGAGGTTTTCAGCAGCACTTTTGACACAGGATTTCTCCCCAGTTTAAGTTTTCACAAAAACAACAGCCATGTGATATATCAAGTGGCAATTTTTACTACTTTGACGTAATGTCAATGAATTTATTAAATAGTCACGTGACTATTTCAAAAGCACAAAGCAGAGCAGAAACAAAACTAAAAAGTATATACAATAACAAACACTTAACATAGCACACTGGCTGTAAACACAAGTTTATTTTGGTAATAATAAATAGTCAGGAAGCTGTTAGAATCAGAATCACAGAGCCATGAAGTTGGAATGGATTACAAAATTAATCTAATCTGAACCTTTGTCATTATAAAAGTAAATTAAATCATTATTAGGAAATAGCTGTCCACAGTCTGAGTGAGTAGAACATTCCAGTGTTCTGTTCCTTGTATTCAACTGAAGCCTGGGAAGCTGCAATTTGAATATTTTATTTCTAGTTCTGGAAAAACCGTTCCTGGGCATGTTCCCTATCTGTGTAATCTTTTACCTCTGAACAGATCTATTATTCATGGTCCCCTGATTTCAATAAATGTGATTGGGAGCTCGCAATTAGGTAGTGCAGTAGAAGGGTGTGGGAAAATGTGTTTAGGGCAACTGCAACAGAGTGGTATTCAAGAGCAGTTGCCCAGGTATTGCTGAATTACAAATTTCATGGTGATGGGAGGGTGATTTTTTCTGTAATATTTGCAATGGTTCTTACATAAATCATCCTGTAATGGTACATTTTATGCTATGGAATTTCTTTTATCTTCAAGCGGAAATGGAAACTTTATTTGTTTCTGTAAACCATTGGGGACTAGAATCTGATTTTTTTTCTTTTTTAGTATTTTTTATTGCTTTTAGATATACATTACACAACTTACTCATAAGACAAACTTGTAACAACAAAACCAAACCAAACCCAGCCCTTAATCCTCATAGGGCACAGGTACAGTAAGTGTATCCATAATCCCAGTAAAGTATCATTACTAAATGTTATATATAATTTATTCCAAGCAGTTCATAAGCAGTGACGAGGATGTTCTCCTGAGTAAAGAGGCCACTGCTGTCTAGGGCAGTGGTGGGGAACCTTTTGAGCTCGGTGTGTCAAAATTCGCAAGAAAACCTAGCTTATAGCGGGTGCTGTGTCACATCTAGAAATAGCCATAATTTTGTGATATTTGTAGCTCTAGTAAAAAAAGTTATATTTTTGATATATGTATAATTCTTTACATTACTGACTTTTGTTGCTGAATTTCATTTGCTAAATCTTCAATTGAAAGTTGGTATTTCGTACACTTCAAGAACAAGCAAGCACTACATGCCCAGGTGTCAGGGTGACCAGGTGTGTCACCCAGAAGGGCTTGGCGTATCACCTGTGACACACGTGTCATAGGTTGGACATCACTGGTCTAGGGCATCAAATTTATACATATCAAGGATATTACTATACCATCACTTACAGGTCCATTTCGTTTTGTGTTTCCAACCCCCAGCTATGACTAATAAACTGCCCATAGGAATCTGTCCCACTATATATTTATTTGGTGCCAATGGCAAGTAATCTCTGTAAACCTGCAATAGACACAGTCCAAGATGTTGTTGCTATGGTCTTTTCCCAGAAAAAGAAGTATAGTGTAGGGTATGAGTTTAATATGCAATTACAGGTACTCTATCTTGGTCACTTTTTTAAAAAAAAATGTGATAAAAATTCAAGAAAATGTATTCCTGTTTTACTCTTCTGTTGAGGTTCAAAGCCAGACCTCCTTTCTGTGGAAAAGAAACTTCTAGTTTCTAAGAGTGAAGAAAAAGGTAAGATTACTATTCTCTTTGGTGATACACAGCAAAGTAGATGCAACTTACAAATAAAAATTTCTTTTAAATGAATGCAAATAGTAGAAGTTCCTCTTTTTGCATCTTATTTAATCTCCCTCAGCAGCTTTCTTTGCAACCCACATATTTGCTGAGAGAGGACTGATAAGTTTCACTTTTTTATGACAAACTTAAGAACTGCTTTTTTTCTGAATCTATCATGCTTCCTTGATTCTGCTAATAATAATCACTCATGTGAGCAGCATAAAGCATGGAGTTATTTAATTTGTCACTTGTTCTTGAGCTGTTTGCTCTCTGTGTTGCACCAGGAAGACTGATTCCATTTATTTCTTTAAAATACTTGCTGTCTCTTCCACTTTTTCCATTTTCACCATCATCATCTTCTATCATGTCCAGTCTACCAGATCATCTTGACTGGGTTTGACCCTCTTCTTTGTTGTATCCTTCCCATGACCTGAGCTAATTAGAAGTATTTCTTAAAACGTGCAGTTCAAGCAGTGAAGTCTTTTGCAATTAATGGAAATTCTATTTATTTCCTAACATATGAAGTCTTCAAAACCCTTGGATGACATCAAGGGCATCAAACACAATTGTTGCTGCTGTTACTTTCTCCTCCATAGTTATTCCATTTTGACTTGTAGGTCTCTGCATTTGTTCATTCTTTCCAGTTCTTCACATTTACTCTTATGTCTTCTGGTATTTCAATGTAGTATCATGGGTCCTTTTCCATCACAGTTATATCAAGATTCTAATTACTGTGCTTTTTAAAGAATGAATTGTCTCCCACAGCTTAAAGATCCTTTTTTTTTAGATGAAATAACAGGTTCGGATCAGAAAGCTTCTAAACCAGTAGCTCCTCAAGTCCCACCTAAAAAGCCCATCCTGCCAAGCAAGGGCAATAACATATTAAGACAGGGGGGTTTGCACCAAAAATGGTCAGAGAAGCCAATCTTGCAGCCATCAGTATCTAAGTAAGTATGCCTTTTTCTTACATGTGTGCCTGAACTGGCTGTGTGGGTTAGGGTTTGGTTGCTGTGATTAAGTCTGGCAGATGTTTATTGTGTAGTGAGTGGCCTGACACATTCACAGTTGTGTTGTTAAATTTATTGGGATTCAACATGATTCTATTAGACACATATATTCATATAATCTACTGGACGTTACAGTATGAAGTATATTCAAGCATATATCATTGCAGCATATTTGCATATGTATCTCCTGTCCATATAGTCATTATTATGGTTTATGGTTTTATCGTCTCAAGTAAAGGGAGTGCATACTCATGTAGTATATTTACTTGCATTTATGTGTAATCCTGGTATTAATCTTGGCTATTCATATATTCATTTGATCCTTTAGTTTTATTTGTTTGCATTAGCCTTTCATAATTCCATATGTAGTTAAGGGATGTTTCTTTGATATAGAATTGTTATGTCTGGGAATTATATCTGAGAAGCTTTGTGAAGGTGATAACAGCCTGAGAACCATTTGGGTTTGGGGAAGAGCTTACTGGAAGATCTATAAATAGCTTGATGACTGTAACCATTTTGCTTTCTACCCTAAATGGGAACATTATCTAGTAAAGAGTCTTTTCACAAAAGTTATTGGAGTTTGCTTATTTCAAGCTTTAGGTCTCACAATGCCAATGGCATGTGGAATTATTCAAGATGTTTTTCCCCTTGCCTTGAGTTATAGTTTGAAATGAATAATTGAGAAATATGAAGTATGGTAGAAGGAGGATGTAAGAAAACGCACATTCCTAAACCTTCAACCTAAATTTTGACTGATTGGGTGCCTGATAGCTGAGCTCATTTTCTTTTTGTGTAAATATGTAGTGTATGTGGAATCGGTTCAAGAATAGCTGAAAGAATTTGCATGTGCTCCCTCTCATTTTATTTTAATACTCAGTGTCTGTATTTTTCATACTTTCCAACATAGGACAAATGAGGAAGCTGCATTGTGGAGACCAACATCTGAAATTGAGCCAATGTCAAAAGCAAAGTTACGTTCTGGGCAGTTGCCAGTGAGACCAAAATCAGTAGAAATAGATTCAGTTGCAATAAAAAACTGGAAAGAAGCAGGTAAGCTTCAAAGCAAAACATATATTGGGATGCATCTTCTGGGGTTTCTGTTTTATAGTGATAAATATAGTAACTAGTTCAGAAAAGCTTAACAGCTTAAATAGGTTGCTGCAACACACTAATATAGCTACATGTCTGTAATTATTAAAATAACAGTTTTGAGGTTCTCTTGAATCCATCTGGCCTTAAGGTTATCTGAAATGCTGACATTTAATTTATAAATCTTGTATGTTTTTGTAACTGCTTTGGGTTTCTTTAATAGGAAGCAATATTGAAATGTTTTAAATCATAAATGTCTTATTGAAATTTGTGTACTCATTTTAAAGCCACTGGGAAAAATGGACAAACTACAGATAAATAAAATATGCTCTTTCAAAGCAGAGAAAAAAATATTGTATCTTAAAATTTGTACACCATGACAGGGACAAATATTTTGCAGCAGATTATCAATGCTTATAGAGGGCATGCCAGTAGTCATAACAGTTAAATAAATACATCTAGCATTTGTTTACAATTTTGCCTCTTCTCTGTCATGTGTGAACAGTGATTTTCACTGTGTTAGGATGATTGGGAGTAATGTTACAGGATGTACTCTGGACACGTGTATTGTAGGGGAAAATTAGCCTAATCCAGCCACAAATCTAGTTCACTTCCTGGTTTAAAAAATGATAAATCAGCATGTTCTTCCATTGAAATAAGCAACCAGCAAGATAAACCTCAAACAGTTTATCCCAGTAAAATAATAACTTTATTAAGAAAGCAGCAGTATGAATAGAAAACAGTGGTTTCAAGCAGGTGTTGCTCAGACTGCTATCAAATGTATAAAAATACAAATGGAAGGAAATTCCAACAATGACCAAGTAAGGAATGTTGGCTTGAATATGTCTCTTGCGGGGCCACATTTGAAATATTTTGTACAATTCTGGTCACTACAGCTTAGGAAGGATATTGAGGAATTGGAAAAAGTACCAAAAAAGACAACCAAAGTGGTGAGTGGATTAGAATACCTTCCTATGAGATCAGGCAACAGTGTTCAAGAGATGCCTTGACTGCAGTTTGGAAAATCATGCATGATATGGAAAAGGTGGATCGAGGGGAAAAAGTCTCCCTTGCACATCACTTGAACTCTATATTAGACAGGAAAGTTAGGATTGATAAGGTGGAGCGTTTTTCATGTAATATGTCTGTGGAATTTATTACATGAGGAGGTGGTGATGGCTAATAGCCTGGATGTCTTTAAGAAAAGGTTAGACAAGGTCATGGAGAATAGGTATATCAATGGCCCCTTGCAGGGAGCAGTTGAGTGTTTGAGCTTCATAGGTTCTCTTTTGTTCTTGATTCTATGTTGTTAAAAAGTTTTCAGAATTTTAGTTAAACACTTCCCTTCCAAATCTTTTCTAGATATTTTTAGTTTTGATGATATACTAGCTACCTCAGATAATTTATCACATCCCACAGCAAGTAGGCCGAAGATTCTTGGCAGGAGGCTACCAGCTCGCTTCAATGGCAATAATTCTGTGAGTACTCAAAATTTTGCAGATAAATCTTAAAATGTAGTTTCTTCTTGAGCAGTATCTTTTATGAATCTCTCTGTGTAAGTAAAATAAGACAGGGCATCTTACATAAATAGTTATTTTTAAAGTTAGCACTTTGGAACAATCTTTTTCAAACACAAATTTATTCAAACGTAGCACTAGTGAAAGACTTAAGCATTTGAATAGTGTAGTGTAATGGAGTCAGGATAAAATGGTCAAAACATAAACATCATCATTTAAACCGGACTTCTCAATCTTCTCCTTCAGTCAACCTGTCAAAGAAGTGTGTTTTTATTTTAGTCATTGTTTTCAGTAACCACGGTATTTCTGAGACTAGCTTCTCATAGGACCTTTACCAATCAATCAGTAAGGTATCATGTAAGAAGCAAGATGCAGTGATGGGCAGTCCTAGGCAGCAACATTTCCGTGATATGGCTACTTCTGGCTCCTTTTTGGATGCACATAGGTGAAAGTAGGTGCTGTACTATGCAGCTAGTTTTGCTTCTAAGAGTTGTAGAACTGCCGTGCATACTGCTTTCTCATGTTAACATACATTTGGTCATTTGACTAAGCAGTAAGTTTATTAATTCATTAATGCTAACAAATGAGATTAAACCACTGAGTGCCTTGATGTTCCAGTGAAAGTTGAAAAGCAAACAGTCCTGGCTTTCTCCAAACTCCTTATATGATTCCCCCGAGTAGAAGAACCTGGATTGTGGGGAAAAGGCTCTTACAATCTGTGGTTTTACAGCCATTTGGCACATCCCTAGTGCTACCCAAAGCTTCATGGGTGGCACTTGTGTGTGTGAGTGTGCGTATGAAAACTGCAGTGGGCACCTCAGTTGTGCTGGGGCTGTGGGGGTGATCTACACCATCACCAGCATGTCTGCCTCAGCTACGTTGCAGTCTCATGAACACAGACTGAAGCTGCTTATCCACCCTGACACTGTTCCCCATTTCGTCTGTCATTCCAACACCATAGATCACCTCCAAATGCAGCAGTATCCATTCGTTAGGTAGGCACGCACTGATAATAGCAAATACTAACAACTGCAGGTGACCTTTTTGGTTTTTCCCTGCCGTTCTGCATTGAGGGAAGGGAACATGAAGTCCGCTGCTGCTGGTACACAAATCTGAAGTGAAATGAATATTTTTACTGAAAAAGCAGAGGTGAGCATCCTCAACACTGCCTCCCTGGTATGTTATTTAGGCAACAGCTGCCTCAGCTTATAAATTAATTAGTCTGATGGAGCTGCAGCTTAGCAGAGAAAGCTTGTACTCATTTGGACTGAACAGGCAAATTCATGCTGGAATTGCCTCAGGAGGCTAAACCAAATAACAAAGCCAAGGAGAAAGACCAAGCCAAATTTGGAATATTGAAGTATCAGAGCGGAAGGTCAAAAACAAGTCAAATCAGGAAGAAGAGCACTGCAAGTAATCACAGCGTTTCACAGCTTTCTTACCAGCTCCCTTCATTCTGTTCACTTAAATGAACATCTCATTACCTGGGACACTGATATCTGTGGTGAAAATGCTGCTTTTGCTAGCTTTTTCAGTTGTTTGTCCCAACTACACAGTGTCTTGGTGCACAACATCTACAGAACCATTGTACTGTCTACTCCCTTATATGGGTCTGAATCATGGATCACCATCTGCGACTCCTCAAACGTTTCTATCAGCTTTGCCTCAGCACAATCTTAAACATCCACTGATCTGACTACGTGACAAATGTTGTTTGTTTGTTTGTTTATATTTCTGTCCCACCCTATACCCGAAGGTCTCAGGGCAGGTTACGATCTTAGACAGGTCCCTGCCCTCAGGCTTACAATCTAAAGAGAAAAGAAACAAAAGGAAAATGGTGTGGGAGGGAACAGGGAACAGCAAAAACGAAGCACTGAGGTCTTCAGTTCCAATCCTTCTGTTCATTTCTTATTGCCGGAATTTTCCTATTCTATTTACTTTGAATTTCATCTTCATTGCTGACTAAACCAGAGGATGGTAGAGATGGCCAGCCGGCATCTACTCAGCCCCACCCTGCTTGGCCTCAGGACCAGATGATCTCTCAACTGGTGGATCGGCTGCCGTAGTCTCTTTGCCATCTTGTGATGGGGGTAGTCGGAGGAGGGAGGAGACACTTTTGTGAGCAAGGTGGAAGACCTCCTCAACCTGCTTCCTGTCTTCTGTTCCTCTCAGGCAAGAAGGTTCACAGCTTTTTGATGGCAGTTGGAGGAGGGAGGGGCACTGCTGGGAGCAAGATGATGAACTCACCACTGAAACAGAGGAACCCCAAGGAGGGAGATACAAGGACACCCTGAAACAATTCCTCAGCCTTGGCCATATTAATCACAATCAGTGGTCCGCTCTGGCCTCAAACCAAGAGGTATCGAGATCCACCATCCACAATGCTGCTGCCTCCTTTGAGAGTGCCCATAGAACCAGTCTCAAGGAGAGAAGACAACACAGGAAGAACCGTGCCCTTACAGTACCCTGCCCACAGAGACCTTTTCTATCCCACATTGGCCTTTTCAGCCATCAGCGCACATGCAGCAAGCGTGGGTTGAGCCCTTCCTAAATCTTGGTTCGCGAATCCAAGCTGTGATGATGATGACATGAACTATGGTATTTTTTAACATAAAAATTACATCTGAGAAGCTTTGTGAAGTGAACATTTTTAATTTAAAAGGTTTTTTTGGCAGTCAGTAGATGAAGTTTTTCAAAATCAATACACAAATCACCTATGTACTAATTTTTCTCTATTTTGTTTTTTCCTTCAATCTCTTCAGAATTTAAAAACAGAAGAAAGAGAAAGTGCCAAAATAAAGCCACTTGAGGCAAAGAAGGTATGGTATAGGCAGTGCTTTTGTTTTTTGTTCCATGAGCATTTTAATTACCCAGCTGTTGTATCCATATGTGAGCGTATCCATCTACCAAAGCTTTTTCTGCAAGAAGACCTGAATGCACTGAAACAAAAGGATCACTAGGAGGATTTACGTGGTGTTTTGTGTGCAGAAAAGGAGCATTCCCTCCTCAATCTCTAGCCTATAAGTAAAATTCAAAATGTTCTTTCCTTGCTTATTATAGTTATTTGTCTTTCTCAAAGGTAATAAGCTATAGACACCATTTTTTAAAACAGCTTTCAGGATACTTTCCCATGAGCATCTGGGAACAGCATTCCTTCTAAGGTGCACAGTTGTCTATTTAGATACCCCTTGGCATCTACCTTTGTGTGATGGTTTTGCTTCCTAGCTGATTACTTGTCCTTCCAGATATTTGCTTTCTCACCTGCCTATCTGCTTGCTTGCTTGTTTTCAAAATAGAGAGCAGGTGGACAAGCAGTTGAGCAAGTGGCTGGGGAGATGAGTTGAGAAAGAGGTCATACTGGTTATTCAAGAGAGGACCTCCTCAAGGAGTGTGCATACAGTTATATACAGTACCTTGGAAAGAAAGCTGTACTGGAGATTTATTTATTTATTACGTTTGTATTCCACCTTTCACTCAAAGTTTCCAGGTCAGGTCACAACATATGATAAAAATACGAGCAGTAACACATATTTAAAATATAGTCCTCCCATTCTCTTTCCCTTTCTTCCACCTGGCAAGACTACATTCACAGGAAACATATGTGTCAGAGGCCTGGACAAAAAAGTATGTTTTAACCAGGCAACAAAAAATATATAAAGTTGGTGGCTGGGGTGCCTCCATGGGAAAGCTATTCTACTATTGAGGGCCCACCATGGAAAAGGCCCTCTTATACCTCAGAGATTAGTTGAATTATGAGGCTTTCTCTTTGTGATCTTAATTTGTGGGGAGGTCTGTGTGAGAAAAGGTGCTCCTTCAGATATTCAGTACCCAAGCCATTTAGAACTTTATATATCAATATGAAAACCTTGAATTGGGTTTTGTAGTTGTGGCAGACGCCCTAGGTCTAATTATCAGATTAGACAGACAGTGAAGTATATCTAGGGAAGCTGACAAGTCAGAGGAAGGTGTGGCTTGCTCATTCCAACTGGTAGGGGGAAGTCCACTCCAGGAATAGCCAGTCAGGGTTCAGCATCCAGGGAGAGAGAGGCTATAAAGGCCTAGCCAATGGTAGTTCTAGGTTCTCTGCCTGGGGGTTAACTGTCCTGAGGGAGGTTAACAGGAGGGAAACAGGCTCTACACTATCCTGAGGGAAGCTGGGGAAAAGAGTCCTGAGTTGAAGTTGTCAGTTTAAAGAAAAGAGAGTTCTTTTTGTTCAAAGTGAAGTCAAAAACTGTGTGCTTTTAAAGAAGTCTGTTACAAATAAACCAGTATTTGTTTAATCTTTATAAAGAGGCCTAGACTGTTGTCTGTGAGTGGAAACAGTATCTGAGGAGACTCTCAAAGTAGTACTGTACCTTTAAAAGGGATAGTTACAAAGTGGAGGGAGAGAAGCCTACCAGGAGGAAAAATCCTTTCTCTTTTAAATTTGAAGACAGAAAGTAGGGGTGAGGAGGGATTGCCTGCCAACACCTAGCTGTAGCTTACAGATTAAGCATATTACAAGGTTAAGATACAATAGGAAAGGAAGGCGTTGGGCAGGGATTGTCGCAGTAGTGAATTGGTAACCAGTGCTGTTCCTTCAAAACCAGAATGATGCGAACCCAGACAGAAACTCAGAAACTCAACAGCAGTTATACTCCTGCATTTCGCACCAGTTCCAGCTTTTGGAAAGTCTTCTAGGTTACATAAGAACATAAGAGAAGCCCTGCTGGATCAAGCCACAGCCCATCTAGTCCAGGATCCTGTTGCACACAGTGGCCCACCAAATGCTTATGGGCATCTCAAGCAGAGACAAGGACAAACCTTCTCCTGCTCTTGAATCCCAGCAGATGGCCTTAGAAGCGCCCCAGTCCATCCGTCCCCAGCCTGAAAGATGCACCTAGGCATTCATTCTAGTAGCCATTGATACATCTGTCGTCCATAAATTTGTCTAACCCTACCTTAAAGCCATCTAGACTGGTAGTCCCATATAGAGCATATGGCCAAGTTGTTCCTATCCAGCAAAGACTGAAGCTGACAAATCAGTCAGAGATGGTGGCAAGTGACAGCAATTAATTCAGAAGCACATCCAGATCATGCTCCTTTCTGGGGCAAAATCCCATTAAGAATTGGCTGCCATCTAACTTCATGTACTCAAAATTCCATGATACACAAGTACATCCATCTTGTCTGGATTTACTTTCAGTTTGTTGGTCCACATTCAGCCCATCACTGCCTCCAGGCAGCAATTAAGTGCCTCAACTGTCTCACCTGACTTAGAAAGAATAGATAGATAGAGATGGCATCCTGTTTGTTGCAAAATGAACTGTGACTCATTGGTTTGGGGGATTGCTCTTCCTAGTTCTCCCTAGAGATCTTTAAGGTAAGAGGTACAATTGGCTGATGTGTGCTTACAGGGACTGGGGATGGGAGGGGTGAGGAAGAGGTTCTGAGACAAGAATAATGCAAAATTGACATTCTTTATTAGATAGTAACAAAAAGGAAACAAAAACTTTAAAAAGCAGCAACAGATATAAGCCCCAACAACATATGGACACAGACAAACAGAGGGTGGGGAGATGGGAACACCCACCAGATCCAGAGGTGAGACAGAAGGAATTTCAAAAGTTCCATGCTATTATAGTATTTTCCTCTTTGGGGCCAGGAAAAAGGAGAAAACATTCTGGATTGGTTACTGGATAGGTGAAATGGGTTTGTGGAGTGGAGTGGAAGATCCCAGGCACAATGGAGTCCAATCATATGGTTTTCTGTGCTGTTGTGGAGCAAAAATGAGTATGGTATTAGGAGGAAAAAGGTCACATGCTGCAAATCAGGAAGTAAAGGATAAAAAAAATAGGCATAAAAAAAGATTTCCTGATTAGTGTAATCAAGATGACAAATTCCAGACAGGTAAGCAAGATGTTTATGCACCATTTTCTGTTAAATATTTTAGTTTGCCCATATTTTGAAATAAGAAAAATGATACCTTTATTTGAGGGGGGAAAATATTTTCCAACGGGGTCAACTCAGTTGGTTTACTGAGGGTTAACCTTCATCTGTCTTTGTCCCGTGACCGAGAGGTGGAGCATTTTTGTTTATAAGTAAAAGTCCCTCCCAAGCAGCCCTAGTTCATCTCTCGGTCGCCTTTGGTCCCGATTGATCATCAAATTAACTGGAGTCAAAACAGAAAAAGAAAAGAGGATTCTTTTACAAGTAAGGCTTGTGCCTTTTTCTACCAGCTTATCCTCCCTGGGCTCAGGGAAGGACCTCCTGAGCATTGCTGAGGCTGAGCTCCAGCCTGGAGCCTGCCTGTTCCAGCTCTGGCATTGAGGGTGAGGCTCTTGTGGCTGTGGGGGCAGGAGGAGGAGAGCTTTGCCTGAGAGCTGAAATAGACTATCCTGCCCAACACCACCAGTTGCTATCCGGGTTTGTTCTTACGGTCGCTGACAGCAGCAGGCTGCTCCCTTCAGCTTCTCCTGCTCAATTAACTCCTGGGGGCTTACCTGTCACCATGTCGTCAGACAGAGGATCTGGGGCTGTTCTCTTGTTGCAGCCTGTCCCCTGCCCCTTGCAATTGGTGCCAGTGGGCATGGTGTGTTTCTGGCCATTCTCGCTCTCCTGCTGCCAGTGTGGAGCTCCCAGGGCCTAGCATGCAGCCAGAGCCAATTCCCCCTAAAGGGGAGAAGGTCCAGCATACTGGGAAAAACAAGGCACTTCAATATCGGCTTCCCTTGGCCAGATTTTCTTCGAAGTACAGGGGCTTCTAATACCGGGCAGCAGAAGCCTAAAACAAAAGTAAAGCCTGCAGAAAAAGTTTTAACTGCTGCTGCTTCAAGCCTTGATATGCCTCATAAAGAGGCTGAGCAGCCTGGGCCTTCTTTTCCTGAGGAGCCACTGCCACCTAGTGGCCAACAACCTGACCTGCAGGCAATGATCCAAAAATTGCTGCAGGCTGTGTTGAATAAGATGCTGTCACAAAAAACACCTCCCTGTCCTTCGCCTGAAAATTCTAAGGGGAAGCCCAAGGCTAAGTGCAGTAAGGATTCTGATGCTAGAGCACATACCAAGTACAGTATTCTTCTGCTATATCCAAAGCTTGTAAGCCAGCTTCTCAAGCTTCTAAGAGGCCTCTTTTGCCTATGTCTGATATGACATCAGAACATTTTTCTACTACTTCTCAAGATGTTTTGCCCTTAACCAGGCACACTCATCAGGAGTTGGCCAGAGCACTAGGCCAGTCTGTGTTGAAGAAGGTGAATTATTAAAGCTGGAAGGCCTTGATTCTGATGTGGATTCTGATGATCAGGATAGGGATTCCTCTCCTTCTAGTCAAAGGATTTTGGCTGGGAGGAGTATCCAAGGCTTGTTGGCAATATCATGGCAGCTGTTTCCTTGCTTTTACCTGCTCCAAGACAACAATCATCCTTGCCTGTTCCGGCTGCCTTTCAATGTATGGTTTTGCAGCATTGGGAAAGCCCCTGTACTTCTAAGAAAATTCCTGTTTTCTTGAAAAAGATGTTCAGATTGGAGGACTATGTGGGACATCCTTACAATAGATGAACCTGTGCTTGCCCTTGTTTCAAACCACATTTTCCCACAGGAATGTTTGGCGAACTTGAAGGACAGTGTGGAGAAAAAACAGGAAGGTATGCTGAAACAACTTCAATTCGTCAGCTTTAGTAGCCAGAGCTTCTAGTGCGTCCTGTTCACTAGGGGGGCACTCAAGTGGTCCAATGAGCTGTTGGCTGGTCTAGGACTGTCTAAATGGTCTAAACGGCTGATTAAGGATCTCTGGTTGGCCTTGTCCTTCTGCACTGATTCCTCTCTGGATGCTTTTCAGCTGATCTCCAGAGCAATAGTGGCTCCTGTCGGTTTGTGCAGGATTTTGTGGTTGAAGCACTGGAGTATTGATTTTGCATCTATGCTTAGAGTGATTCAGAGGAACTCATCTTTTCAAAGACAAAGTGATAAAAAACTTCTTAATCAAGTCCAAGAGTAAGAAGATGATTTTTCCTTCCAATCCTGCCTCCTGGCTTCCTCCAGGGGCAGGGATCGCAAGTCTTATTCTAGAGGTTCCTTTTCCAGGCAAGGTTCGGGGCCTCAACATCCTTATTATAGGCCCCAGGATAGATCCCAGTCAGCTTGGGGCCATTCCTATCAGCCACCCTATTACCAGCCTTCTAACCAGGCACAACGGCGCAAGGGATCCTTTAATCATTCCTTTTGTTACCCTAAACAGCAGGCCTATTCCTCCTCACTTTGGGAATAAGTTGCTTCCTATTGGGGGGCGGCTCTAAAAGTTTGTGCATGTTTGGACTGCTGATGTTACTGATTCCTGGGTTCTATCTGTTGTTGCAAAAGGTTATGCCTTGGAGTGTGATTCCATCCCCAGGGGGTGCATAGTTATAACTGCCATCCCTTCAGATTCTGTTAAAAGAGCCACCTTGTTTTTTGAAATTAAACAATTACCAGTGCACACCCAGGAAAAAGGGTTGAGGGTGTATTCTAATCTGTTTTTTCTGCCGAGAAAAGCAGGCATGTGGCGTTATATTTTGGATTTAAAGTTTCTTGATAAATTTTTGGTCAAGAAATGTTTTAAGTTTGAGTCACTCTCCTATTCAAGCAGCCATTCACCAATGGGATTGGCTTGTTTGTGTGGGCCTTCATCACGCTTATCATCATATATCCATTTGCCCTTCCCGCAGGAAATTCCTTCATTTTCAAATTGGCAATTTCCATTTGCAATACAGCGCCCTCCCTTTCAGCTTAACGTCATGTCCTCATGTATTTTCTAAGGCAGTTGAGCCCTCCTACAAATTCTGAGGTTAAGGGATGTGGTCATCTATGCTTATTTGGATGACTTGCTTATTAGAAGCCCCTCCCCCTTTCAAATGTCTCAGGCTCTTCAGCCCACTATTCAGGTGCTAGAATCCCATGGGTTTGTAATTAACAGGCAGAAGAGTGCCTTGATCCTTGCTCAGACCATTACTCATTTAGATGCCTTTGTAGATATGTGCAGGGACCTTATTTTTCTGTTTGAGGATTGGATAGGAGCCATTGTGTTAGCAGCTTCTAATGCCAGGGTGAGGGCCAGAGTCAGTGTTCTCAACTTGGCTTCTCTGCTGGGGAGGTTGGTTTGGCTTATCCAGTTGGTTGCTTGGGCCAGAATACATTCTAGGCCTCTTCAATTGTTTCTGGTACCATGGCCCCCTGCAATTTCAGGTTTGGTTCCAGTGTCGTTTCCCTTCCTATAACGGTTTGTAAGTCCCTAGTTTGGTGGGCGGATCAGCCCCATCTAATTGCAGGGGTGGCCATCAGGGATCCCCCCAGGACCCTGGTTACCTCGGATGCTAGCTTAACAGGTTGGGGTGCCCACTGTTTAGGTCAAATGTTTCAAGGGACTTGGGGTCCCCTAGATGTTAAGCACCAGATTAACTGGCTTGGGTTGAAGACCATCATGTTAGCCTTAAAGGAGTTTCTTCTTCCTTTCTGGAATCAGCATATTTTAGTTGCTATGGATAATGTGACAGCTAAAGCTCATTTCAACAGACAAGGGGTACTTGTTCCTTATCTTTGATGGCCTTGACTTATGAGGTGTTTCGTTGGGCTGAATTAAATGTTACTTCTCTGTACTATTCATTTGCAGGGCTCCACCAATCTTGTCGCAGATTATCTGAACAGGTCACAGATTTCTCAAGCAGAGTGGATGCTAAGTGAGGAGGTTTTCCACGAACTGGTGCTTGGTTGGGGTTTTCTGGTGATCAACTTATTTGCATCTGTGGAAAATCATTCGCTGCTCGCTTACTTGTCAATACACAAGGACCAAGGGGCACTAGGGACAGATGCCTTGATTGCTCCTTGGCCCATTGGTCTGCTGTACGCTTTCCAGCCCCTACCTTTACTACCCAGATTTCTCTGGAGGGTTTGCACTTTATGGACTTCAGTACTGTTAATAGCTGCCTTTTGGCTGAGGAGAGTTTTGTTTCCCCAGTTAGCCTCAACGTTGATAGACAAACAGTGGAGGCTTCAGACCTTCTGTCACAGGGGAGCCTGTTCCATCCGGATCCTTCATGGCTTGCACTGACACCATGGAGACTAACGGAGACGCCTCGTCACCCTGGGTTTTAGGCCAACCTTAATACAGACCATGATTAAGTCTCACAGGGCTTCCACAAATAGAGTTTACAGTTTGACTTGGAAAGCTTTTTTGCTGGGCCTCTAGTTTGGGTATCAACCCAGTTCAATCTTTGGTTATGCAGGTTATTTCCTTTCTGCAAGCAGGGGTTGACAAAGGACCTGGGTTTAACATGTTGCAACAGTTTTTGCCCTTCAGGTGGTTTCAGAATCTTTCCCAGTTGCCGATCTTCCCTCTAATAAGTATATTAGAAAGTTTCTGAAAGGGGTTAAAGCCTCTACCCCGGCTGTGGTTCATAGATACCCCTGTTGAGATCTTCACTTAATGCTTTCTGCTCTCAAAAAGCCGCCCTTCGAGCCTCTTCAAGATATATCTCTGAAATTTCTATTATTCAAGGTGTTATTCCTGGTCACTATGACTTCAGCCAGGAGGGTATCAGACTTGGTGGCCCTGTCCCTCTGTGGGTTCACCCCTGATTCTGTGGTCCTCTGCTTAGATCCTTCCTACACACCCAAAGTTGATACTTCATTTCACTGGCAACAAGAGATTTGTTTGCCTTTGTTGTGCCCTGCTAAGAATCATCCCATTGAGAGGGACATACATAAGCTTGACATACATAGGGCTCTCAAGGCTTACCTCATACAGACTAGGGAGATTCACAAGACATCCAGTCTGTTTATTTCTTTTCATCCAACAACTTTGGAGCAGAAGGCTTCGTCAAGGGCTCTGTCTTCTTGGATAAAATCTTGCATCATTTCTGCTTATCAGTCCAAAAATACAAGGTTGCCAGGAAAGGTGTGGGCGCATTCTATGTGGAGCGCTTCTACTACTGTGGCGTTTGCGAAGGAGGCCTCTCTTCAGGACAGGCCACAGTTCGCAGTATGCCGTCCACCTTCACAAGGCATTACAAGCTTGATTTGTTTCATTGTGCTGATGCTGCATTTGGATGCAGGGTGCTTCAGCATGCCTTGTAGCAGGTATGGGGGACATTGTCCCCTGTTTTCATTATATTGTCTTTCCACCCATGGATGGTTGCTTTGGTACGTCCCTTAGTAAACCAACTGAGTAGACCCTGTCAGAAAATGTTTAATTGTACTTACGTGAAGCTTCATTTTCGACAGGGTCACAAAGTTGGTACCTGCCCTGGTATTCTAATCTTGTGCTTTATGTTGCAGAGGTTTATTCAGCAGGAATGATGTGCTTTCAGCCTGGTCGTCTTCCTCAAGATGAACTGGGGCTGCATGGGAGGAACTCTTACTTATAAGCAAAAATGCTCCGCCTCTCGGTCACAGGACAAAGGCAGATGAAGGTTAACCCTTAGTAAGCCAACTTCGTGACCCCATCAAAAATGAAACTTAATGTAAGTACAATTAAACATTTGTACCAGCTTTGCAGAAGCTTTCACTCTCCTAGAGAAAGCACACTAACGTTTCCATATCAGTGGGCTTTCTCGTAAACAGAGTGAAAGAGTTTGATTCTCAGGAAAAATTTGCAAAAGCTTGTGCTTTTGGAAAATGGAGTCTCTCCTTCAATATTGGTTCCAAATATAGCCTGTTTAGTACCAGAATCCAGGCCATTGCTAGACAACAGTTCATTCAATATATTTTTTCATGCCAATACTTTATTTGTCCACCCTGACAGAAAGCTGCTTATGCCTCATGTACCAAAGTGTGCATAAATTCACATTTAAAAAGCACCTCTTGTAACATGACAGCTTCTCCCATTGTCTTCACATAGGAACAGAGCCTAGAAGTCAGAAACAATACTGAGGAACTTCACATGAGTGCTGCCAAGGGACCAAACACAAGTTCCCCATAACTGCTTTTTGAAGCATACCTCAGAGATAGGAAGAAGATTACTGTAAATAGTACCTCTAATTCCCAGTCCCTGAAGTCACTCCAGCAATATACCATGATCAATGATATGAAAAGCCACTGAGAGATCAAGGAGAATTTGCAGGGTTGCATTGCACTTCTCCCAGTAGAGTCATCCATGATCGTGACTCACCAAAGCAGTCTCTTTCTAAAGCCGGACTGAAATGGGTCAAAGTAATCTATTTAATAATGGTATTTTAGTCAGAATTTTGCCATCCTTTTAAAAATTCATCCTAAAGCAATTTTTAAAGAATTACTTGGAATGATCGTTGGAAGAAGTAAAAATGATGGTAATGACAACAGTGTTTTTTGTGAGGCAAGCGCCAATTCACAAATTATCACTGAAAAATATGTCTTGCTGTCATAGCACCAGTAAAATAGATACGTTATAAATTTCTGTGTAGTGTTGTTCATTTTCTGTTCCACTGAGAGAAGATGGAAATAGTCACATACAAGACTACAGTATAGGCATCTGTATCGTAAAAATCTGATGGTACCCATTATGCAGCTCCCCCTGACACATTTCTGTTATTTGCACGCTATACAGTGTTTAAGGCAACTATATCCGTTTCAGTCGTCTGTATTTGTTTCATCTCATTAGTCTCCAACATCCAGACCAAGCACAGTTGTATTCAGTACCACCACTATAGACACAAAAACTAAGCAGCAGACATATGGAGGAGGAAAGCCTTGCCTGGAGGAGCTCAAGTCTCAGATCTTTGACCTTCTCACTGTGGTGGAAACACTTAAAAAAGAGCATGGGTAAGTTTTCCTAATTTTGGTAAACCTGGATTATAAAACTATTTTTTCACATGTGAGATTTTTTTTTCTTAGTACTTCTGTGTTGCTCTAGTGAGACCCCATATGATGATGATGCAGCTTCCAGTATTTATGAAATACTTGAAAAGCTGCTGACAAAAGAAAGTACTTATTTTAATGGATTTGTTTTAAACTAGAAAGTGACAGAGAACAGGGTGCCATGTGATTAAATTAACTTGGTTTTTAATTTAATAAAACTTTCATGGGTCGAGAACATTTCAATAAATTGCTCTAATATTTCTCTTTCAGCATTCACTGTGCATGTTGAGGTTACTGGATTACTATTATTATGCTACGGAGGTTGGGGTACAATATTATTTTGCATTATGCCATCTCAACTTTAGTTATGAAAGATAAGAAAAAAGATCAAAATCCTTAAGGCAGCAGTCTTGCCTGCTGTGATGTATGACTTGAAGGAAAGAACTCAGATTTCCTTTTTTTTTTCCCTTTAAAAATCTGATCTGTGCAAATGTTTGCTCTGTCCAGAAGAATGTGGTAAGGAAGTGGAGCTTCAACACTTTTGTGTGTACTGTATACTCAGTAAATAAATAGAAATATGAGTACAGCGTTTTCATTAAGATAGTCTTCCACTGAGAACCACAAGATCATTCCAAAGAAGCTGCACCCTGTAAACTACAGTGAACATGTGAGCACACTCCATAAAATGACATAAAGTAAAGGCCTTTAGCATTCTCAGTTAATTGAAGACCAAAAACTAGCCTGCTCGGGTGGGGAAAGGCAGAGAGCACTGTCACCTGTCATAAAGCTATATTCATGTAACAGCATTATGTCTGAATATACGAGTCCCATTGTGCTCAACACCAAATGTATAAAGTGATGCATAAGGTTAGAAAGAGGAAAGGTTTCTTGTTCAGGGGGATCAGAATGGCAGTGGTGTATCTTCAAAAATACCTGTGAGGTCATTTGAATGTTCTTTCTTGCACAGAGCTGAGTAAAAACACAGATGAAAGACAAGGTGGATTTTAAGAATGGCTAAATTTTATTAATTTGAGAGCTAGTTTTATTTGTTGATTGTATGTGTGTGTGTCACTTCTAGCAAAGTGAATAAGACTAGCTTATTTATTTATTTATTTATTTATTTATTTATTTATTTATTTATTTATTTATTTATTTATTTATTTATTTATTTATTTATTTATTTATTTATATTTCTATCCCACCCCATACCCAAAGGTCTGGGTGGGTAACAGCAGATTAAAATAGAATATACATTAAAAGACATTAAAAATTCAGCACATATAAAACAATATACAATATGTCTAAAATGATAGTGTCTGTGCTGAGGGAGGGAACTTTAACAGCTCAGCCAAAGGCCAGGGCAAAGAGGTGCATCTTCACTGCCCTCCTATATGTATATAAGGAAGGGGCCTGACGCACCTCGAGGGGGAGGCTATTCCATAGTCTGGGGGCCATCACAGAGAAGGCTCTCTCCCGGGTCCCCATCAACCTCACTGTTGAAGGTGGTGGGACAACCAGGAGGGCCTCACTGCTTGATCTTAAGGCACGGGCAGGTCGATATGTAAAATTACAGGGAGAGAAAAAATTCACAGCAATACATCCAGCCATGCAGTGGCACCTCAGCTACCAGCTGCTGCCAGAGCTTCCCCTGGCTACAAGCTAAAGCAAGTCTAGGTGCTCTTCCTCCTCAGGACTGCCATATCCATGCCATAACTGCATGCCTAGATAGGAGAAGGGCAGGAAAGGGGAAATAAATCGATAAAATTTTACATAAATAAAAATGTAAGTTATACTTCTTTATTGAACTTGCTGTCTGATGTGCCTCAGCCCCAGCAGAGTCAAAGCCTGAGCCTCCAAGAAAATGGTGGCCTCTGCTTTAGGCAGAAGCAGGAGGAGGAGGAGCTATGTCCTGTGTTCGGGCAGATCATTGACTGATGTTCATAAATCATTGTGAACTGGAAGGGAGTTAATTTCTTGATAGCCAACCACCTGCAAAACTTAAATTTCAATTGGTTTCATAATCTAATGTATGCTAAATGCTATTGCATACATTTTATTAAGATTGCTAGGGAGGGCAGGGACAGTGGATAGGCACCGTACACGGCAAGCCTAATCAGGAGCTGCCTCTGCTTGTGCTGTATTTGTTTTGCGCAAGGGAATATGGGGAATCAACTGTGCCAGTCATTCAGCCCAGAATCACCTCAGGTTACAATAAAATCCAGATAATCTGCAGTCCTAACCTTCACTTCCAGGGAGTAAGTACTATTGAACCATTAAGGACCATTCCAATTAAATGTTATTTCTAAAATTTCATAAAGATTGTTTTTCCCTTAAGTGATACATCATAATTAATCTTTCCACACATTTTAGTAGTCTTAAACAAAAGGAAAGGAAAACTTATTTGATAGAGGTTTTGTGAGGAGGAAACAGAGAGGAGGAAAACTATAATTCTCTCTCAGCCACATTGGTGGATTGGTAGCATAGACAGATGAGACACAACAAGGCACCAACAGACTGCCTCCCTTTCATCTTTCCAGGCTCCTTTTTTCAATGCCCTTCATCCTGCCCAGTCTGCTACATAGTCCTGATCCCCATTATGAAAGACTTGGTATTTGTGGGGACCCTGTCCTTGGAAACTTTAGCTTGCTTAATATCAAATCCAAAGTGCACATACTGCTGTGAGGCTGTGATTAGTGTATTGCTACCAGAGTAGCTTTATATAATTTAAAAGCCATTAATATCTGAGCTGCTTTTCTTGATTATGTTGGTATAGATTGTCAGGGGAATGATCACTTATAATTATTTTATATAATGATAGGTTATAATGATAGGTTTTATATTTTTATCTTTCATATTGTGATTTGATGGGGTCAAGCGACCAGTCAATAAAGAATTTATTTTATTCTGTTTAATTCTATTCTATTAGTTACACTAAAATGCTGATTGGTCACCAGTATGTCACTGGTAGTTAAACCACCAGAAAGCTCCAGTGCCACTCCAGGGCTCTGCTAGTATATTGACAAGTTAATTTGAAGTAAAAGGACTTACTAGAATGGCTGAAAAAGTGCCTCTAGCACTACATTGAAAGAGACTTTTGTGAGCCCAGTGCACATAGAAAAAAAAAAAAAGGGCATGGGTGAAGTCCAGGAAGTTCTTTAGATGCAGTTCCAGAGGAGCTTGATGTGTGTCTCACAATTCACCTAGTGGGGGTTGACACTGGAGTTCTATTAGCATATGGCGTTATCATTTGAAAGACTTGAGAGTCCTTGTAGATGCCAAACTGACTATTCCTGAGCAAGACCTGTGCCTCTATGTGTTTTGTAATGTTATATTTATATTTATAATTAATCATGGTTTTTGTTTTTGGAGCTTTTAATAACTATGGTGCATGATACCTAGTTTTCATGATTGAGTTATATTTAGATTGTAACCATCAGAGTCTCTTCCCATGAATATGAGCTCAGGAACATGCCTCAAATTCCTTACTATGGAGAATAGATAGGTTTATCTCTTTTGGCTACCTCATTTTCTAAAAGAATAAGACACATGGGCTGCTGGATTCCTATTTATAATGTGTCTGATATGGGTTTTAAAAACTCCTTTTTTCACTTTCTGATGCAGATAATCTGCCTTGCTGGCTTCTTTGCGGTTTTTTCCCCTTAATCTTTGAAACATGTAACTGAACATTTATTAAAGTTTAAATAACGAAGTTTTCAGAGAGAATTTGTCATCTCAATTTTCCCCTTCAGTTTTCTATTCACTGGTGAGGTTTGGACTTGCAATGACAGCTCTCATCTGTGGGGTGGGACCTATTGAAATGCTCTGCCTATGGAGACTAATGGAATCTGAGTGGTTCCTGAATGCTCTGGGGGATTCTCCAGTTGGCATGACTGGCACGCCTGTCGAAGCTCTGGTCTCTCTCTGGAATTGGGAGATGAGCAGAGCTATTGACACGATTGCTCCCAAGTGCCCTCGGCATGCTTGTGGAGCCCGGAAAGCTCCTTGGTATTCCATGGAGCTACAGGCCATGAAACAGGAAGGTCAACGGCTAGAGCGCAGGTGGCGTAAATCCAGCTGTGAGTCTGACCGAACACATGTAAGAGCACACTATTGTGCCTATCATGTGGCGGTGACGGTGGTGAAAAAGAAAGTTTTCTCCGCCACCATTGTGTCCTCAAGTAGCCGTCCAGCAGAGGTTTTCAGAGTAGTAAATGGTCTTATAAAACCAGGCTCAAAGAAACTTAAGCCAGGACCAAATATCTGGTGTGACAAATTTGCGAAGCACTTCGAGGACGAAGTCGCTCAGATTTGTGGGAGATTAGATGTCACGATTAGACATAGTCCAAATGAGGTGTCCAGAGAACTGTCTGGTCCAATTTATTTGGATCAGTTTCAATTATTGCGGTCTGAGGATGCAGACAAGCTGCTTGCAGAGGTGCGGCCGACAACGTGCTCTCTGGATTCCTGCCCTTCATGGCTGATAAAAGCTAGCCAACAAGGCATGACCGAGTGGATCCAGGAGGTGGTGAATGCCTCTCTGAGGGAGGGGGTGGTCCCACTGGCTCTGAAACAGGCTGTGGTACGCCCCCTCCTGAAGAAGACCTCCCTGGACCCAGAAGATCTAAATAACTATTGCCCAGTGGCTAACATACCTTTTTTAGGCAAGGTCCTAGAGAGGGCTGTCGCTGTTCAACTACAAGCATGCTTGGAAGAAGCTGATTATCTGGATCCATTTCAATCTGGCTTCAGGCCTGGTCATGGCACGGAAACCGCCTTGGTCGCCCTGATTGATGACCTACTCCGGGAGAGAGACAGGGGGAATGCTACTCTGTTGGTTCTCCTGGACCTCTCAGCGGCTTTTGATACTATTGACCATGGTATCCTTCTGGAGAAACTATGGAGTTTAGGAGTGGGAGGCATTATGTGGCATTGGTTCTGCTCCTATCTCCAGAGCAGATTCCAAGTAGTGGCTGTGAGAGACACCAATTTGACACCCTGGGAACTCACGTGTGGGGTTCCCCAGGGGTCGATCTTATCTCCCATGTTATTTAATATCTACATGAAGCCACTGGGAGAGATCGTCAGGAGATTTGGGGTGAGGTGTCATCAATATGCAGATGATACCCAGCTCTATCTCTCTGTACCATCTGAATCAGGAGAGGTGGTAGAAGTGCTTGACAGGTGCCTGGAGGCGGTAATGGGCTGGATGAGGGCCAATAAATTGAAACTGAATCCAGACAAGACAGAGGTGCTGTGTGTTACAGGGTCTTGGGTCCGGGTAGTTGGGAGACACCCTGTTCTTGATGGGGTTGCAATGCTCTGGAAGGGACAGGTGCGTAACTTGGGGGTACTCCTGGACTCCGTGCTAACGCTTGAAGCTCAGGTGGAGGCCGTGGCCAGGAGTGCCTACTCCCAACTGCGGCTGGTGCGTCAACTGAAACCTTTTCTGGACAGAGATGACTTGGCCACAGTTATCCATGCTTTGGTAACCTCCAGGTTGGACTATTGTAATGCACTCTACATGGGGCTTCCCTTGAAGACGATTTGGAAGTTGCAGCTAGTGCAGAACGCCGCTGCCAGAGTGCTGACCCGAACAGCTAGCCGGATGCACATAATGCCAGTTTTAAAAGCGCTGCACTGGCTATCAATTCACTACCGAGCCCACAGTTTTGACTGTGACTTATAAGGCCCTAAATGACTTGGGCCTCAAATATCTAAAGGAGCACCTTCTCCCATATCGACCTGCCCGTGCCTTAAGATCAAGTGTTGAAGCCCTCCTGGTCATCCCACCACCCACATTAGTGAGACTGGTGGGCACCCGGGTAAGGGCCTTTTCAGCGCTAGCTCCCAAATTATGGAATAGCCTCCCCCTCGAGGTGTATCATGCCCCTTCCTTACAGATATTTAGGAAGGCGGTAAAGACCCACCTCTTTACCCTGGCCTTTGGCTGAGATGAGATTATTATATTCTCTCCCTTCCGTAGTCACAGGCACAACAAACACAATATGGAGTGTACTGTTCTAAATTTGCTGAACTTTTAAGTGTTTTTAATCTATATTTCATGCCTATATTGTTTTTAATCTACTTTTCATTTTTAATGTGTATCTTGTGATTAATTTGCTGTTACCTGCCCAGAGACCTTAGGGTATGGGGTGGGATAGAAATGTAAACAAACAAATAAATATTTTCTTAGTTTTGCAGAGTTCCCTCTTCCATGGTCAAATATGACCATATTGGGCTTAATTTTTCAGCTGTATATTTTATAGCATTATGGTTAGTATTTCTCAAAAATTAAGTCCAGAGTTTCCTGTTTCCTTGTCATTTCCATAACCAACTCCTTCAGTGCACCTTCTTATGACAAAAGTGAGGTTGGAAATACCATCTAGCTAAGGCCAGCCAATTTGGCTGGGCCACGTGTTGGACAGCAGAAATGCTACTCGGATAAGGATTTCAAGCTGATGTTTTTGTCCTTTGGCAGGACATTCTCAGAAGGACTCAGAAAAGTTGTTCACTAATGGGTTAATCAGATCACTATAACCAAGTGACTGACAGATGTCTTGGCGTCAGCCAGGTTCGTAGATTCCTGGCTGAGGGCTTGTATAGCTTTAGCTTACAAAACGAAGAACTTACCTCTTCCTGGTCATGGCTCATTCCACTCATTCTCCTGCAGCATTGGCAGCTTTTCAGTGGGAAACCTCGATCCAAGAGATCTGCAGTATGGAGCACACCATCCACATTTACAAGGCATTATAAGTTTGATAAATAGTGGTCTGTGGCGGCACCCTTTGGAAGGAGAGTACTGCAGCATGTGCTCCAGCTGGTGGTATGTACCTGTGGGCATACTGGCAAATGGAGTGGTATTCGGGATGGCCTTGCCCATGGGAATGTGAGCTGGGGTATGTCCCATTAGTGAGCAACTTTTCTGAGTCCTTCTGAGAATGAAACATTGGACTTACTGTTGAAGGTTCATTCTGGAAGGATCTCAGAACAAGTTACACCCACCCTGTAGTACTGGAATAATGTTGCCTGTTGTTCCAGAATCCAGCTGTGCAGAGTGTTCCTCACGATACTGGGAAGCAATAGCGGGTGACAGACTTATATACTGTGCTGAGACATCTGCCAATCATTTGGTTGTGGTGATCTGATTAACCCATTAGTGAGCAACTTGTTCTGAGATCCTTCCAGAATGAACCTTCATGGCAAATCCAATGTTTCAGTTGTTGGAGTAATGACAACATCTTCAGAAAGGAATATATCAATCAACAGAGCAGCATGATATCTGTGTCCCTAATCAAAGAGACATTAGAGATTTTAAGGCAGTGGTTTGCTCTCTTTCCTTGAAGGCAAGTGATATTGCAGTTGTGAGGAAATGCCATAGCAGACTAGCTGAGCAGATTAGCCTTGTAGGAGTCAGAATGGCTGGATTCAATTTTTTATTGGTGCACATCCACCCCTCTAGATCAGCGGTTCTCAACCTTTGGGTCGCGACCCCGCTTGGGGTCGATTAACCATTTTCCCGGGGTTGTGGCATCTCCCTCTGGCCCCCGCGTGCGCCCCCGCGCGTCCCTGCCATCCCCCATGGCCGCCACCGCCACTCCCCGGTGCCATCCGCTGCCCCCTGGTGCAGGGCAAGACAGCAGACAGAGGGAACCAGAAGGCAAGGCAGCGGTGTCTAGCTTTGCAGTCTGCACTGCTTTCCTCCCGTCCCGCGGGAAGGCAGGCGCAACCCCCTCCCTCTGCTGCTTTTTCCTGCTGGACTGGTCGGAGTGAGGCCTGGAGGACGGGACGCGACCGTGGCTGAGGCGGCTGAGAGGGCTGGCCTGATTTGGCGGGGACTGGCTTCCGAGTGCGCGTGCAGCTCTCCTGGGTTGCCGCCTTCCTTCCCAGCTCTGGGGATTTCACAGTGGCTGAGCAGGCCGAGTGAGGGAAATTTGCACAGCAACAGCGGCAGTGAAGGGAGCAACTCTGGGTGGCGGGGAATTTGCGGGGAAGCCAGTTAAATGTTTTCTATTCATTGCATTTGCATGGGGAGCAGAGTGGGCGGTTGGTGAACGAGCAAGGAAGCCCTGGGAAAGGTGACGGCGTTTGCGGTGCAAACATGCTTCCATTTCCTTAATCTGCTTTGGACCAGGCAAATAGGTCTGTGTGTGTGTAAGAGAGAGAGATCATGTCGTTTCTAGGAGTGGGCTGGAATGAACTGAAGCTCAGCTGTTCTCATATGCCTGAAAAGTAGAAGAGGTTGAAGGGTTCTCTGTCCCTCTTTCTTTGGTGTCTTCCAATCGCTCGTGCAAAAGCAATCTTTTTCTGTTGGTTTTTTAAAGGTTTCATTGGCTCCAGTGTAATCTATTTTCCTATCTACCCTTCGGCTTTCTCATTTGAAAAGTTCTGCCCTGATCGTCCTCGGATCCAGCCTTCCTGGTTCTCTTTCTTGACCGTGTGGGTGTGGGAGAAAAAGTAAGGATGATACACCAGCAGTAAGCAAACTGCGGGCTTCTCTGAGCTGGGTTGCAGCGCCCTGCAAACCACTGCAGAGAAAAACTTAATCCGCAAACAGGTTGGGCTGCTTGAGCGGCGACCGATTAAAGAAGTGTCTGTCATACATCCTGGGAAACAAGTCTTTAAAACACGTGCACAGATGAATCTCCCTGCAGCAAGCTGTCGAGATGGCTGTGTGTGGGAGACAAAGCAAAGCACAAACTTTTGCAGTTTTTGTTATTACTATTACTTTTGTTACTACTATTGCTGTTATTAAGGTGCATCTTTCAGGCTGGGGTGGGGGGACCGGGGCACTTCTAAGGCCACTTGCTGGGATTCAAGAGCAGGAAGGGGTTTGTCCTTGTCCTCTGCTTGAGGTGCTCCTGAGCATTTGGCGCGCCACTGTGTGTGAAGGGATGCTGGACTACATGGGCTGTGGCCTGATCCAGCAGGGCTTCTCTCATGTTCTTATGTAGATGGATTTGGTGACCCCAGAGGTCCCTTCCCACTCTATGATTCTATGAATTCTTTTTTAAAATATATATTTTTTATTTTCTATATGTATATAAGTATATAAGCAAATATTAAACAACAATCAAATTCACAAAGCAAAACAAAAACCACACAAATCATAGAGAACATACAAACAGTGTCCCCTTCTACTTGGTCACCAGTACCCTATTTTCATTTTTAAAAAAACCCTTAAGGGCCTCAAATACCATCCTTATGTTAACCATCAATTTAAAAATATCTTTTCAGCCAAATCTAAGAAATATCTCCTATTCATTTATGTCTTTTCAAATGAAATGTTAAGAGCTGATTTCCAGTTGAAGCTCTTTCCAGACTCCTAACATTAAAATGGTTCTTCTTCTGTGTGTCTTGAAATGTGAGGCCAACTCTAACATCCTGCTGATGCTCTTCCTACACTCCTTGCATTCTTATAGTTTCTCTCCTGTGTGAATTCTGTTATGTACACTCAGGTATGATGAAAAACTGAAGCTCTTTCCGCTCTTTTGACATTCATATGGTTTCTCTCCAGTGTGAGATCTGAAATATGCAGTAAGATATGCTGACTGGCTGAAGCTCCTACCACACTCCTTGCATTCATATGGCTTCTCTCCTGTGTGAATTCTGTGATGTTGAGTCAGTTGTGATGACCTACTGAAGGTCTTTCCACACTCAACGTTTATATGGTTTCTCTCCAGGGTGAGATCTCCAGGGGCCCTTCAGGAACCTGATAGGTACTCGATTGGTTACATACAAGACCACTCTTGATCCATTACTACTATTTATATTTAAACTACAGCACTGTTGCTTGTTGGCTCTTATGAAGAAGAGAGAGGGAAAAGAGAGAGGTGAAGCCTTAAAAAAGGAAAAGGGATTGAGTTTTGGTGCTGTAGGTTCTTGATGTATTAGCTGCGAGCATGAACACTAGAAAAACTCTGGGCAATCTGGGTTGTTTGATCCTTTTATATTTGTTTGTTCAGAGTATAATCCCACTGTTTTGCCCAGTGATAGCAATCCTTTTGAGCTCAGTGTGTCAAAATTCACAAAAAAACCTAGCTTAACTGGGGTGCTGTGTCACATCTAGAAATATCCATAATTTTGTGATATTTGTAGCTCAAGTAAAAAAGTTATATGATATATGTATTTTATTAAAAGCAAAAACAAATAATTCTTTACATTTGCTGTCTTCAATTGAAAGTTGCTATTTCGTACACTTCAAGAACAAGCAAGCACTACACACCCAAGTGCCAGGGTGACCATATGTGTCACCCAAAAGGGCTTGGCGTGTCACCTGTGACATGTGTGTCATAGGTTGGCCATCACTGGTTTAGGCTAAAATGCCTTTCAGGATAGTGTGTAGCACATGAAGATAGGCATGAAAATACTAGTAAAATATTCAGTGCCTTTTGTGATTTTACTTTGAGCTGCACCTTTGATAAAAATGGTGATGTCTTCCTGGCCCAGGACAGAGCATTTATGAAACCTTCATCTGGTGAACTATTGGTTCATGCGATTCAAGTTCCCGCTTGGCAATTTATAATCATAATTATTTGATTTTGTGTTTGATTATTATCCAGTAATGTTTGATTAATAAAGTTATAAAGTTAATCTTGACATTAAGTCTTTGATCCTCTGATTATATGAGAATGTAAAAAAAGTTTCTTCATGCCTATCAAAAGTACTAATTTTTCCATTTTGCGAAATTAAAAAAAAACTTTTTCCAAACCCATCTTTTAAAAATGAACTTTGTAAACCACACATGATTATGGGTTTTTTTGAAGAAGTTAATTCCCCTCTTCTCTCTGCCTCTGTATGGGTGGCAAGACATGTGTGTAGCGTAGCACACTTTTATGAGACTTGCAAATTAGATGTCAGTGTTACCTTCTCACTTCTTCTGTACCCCTGCTTGTAAATCTCATGAGGTGCAAACAAATTGAGAAGTCCTGTCACTTTTGCAGGAACTTTGTGAATCTTCCTGTATGTAGTGCTTTCACTGTGGATTCCTCAGCGTCCCTGCCCCCTGACCTGTGGCCCCACCCTGTGGCCCCACCCCCTGACCCCACCTCCTGACCCGTGGCCCTGCCCAGTAGCCCCATCCCCGTGGCTTGGAGTCCCTGCAGCATAGGGAGCTGCATTGCGGGGTCACGGCATTGGGAAAGTTGAGAACCACTGGTCTAGATGATGATCAAGCATCTGAACTGCCTATCATCATTCAGATGGCATGATCACATGCAACTGGATGTTATTAGCATACTCACAGCACCTCAGTTCAGAGCTCTTGGTGAACACTCTTGGCTTTATAGCGATGTTTAAAAGCATGGAAAATAAAATTGATCCCTTAGGAAGCCCACAACAAAAAACTTCCATAATTGCCCTGTAGCATTATCCTCAGGAATAAAAGCAGAACCACCACAATGCAGTGCTTCCGTCACACAGTCCCCATATTTGTCCTAAAACAATAATAGGACAGCACCCTGAAGAAGCTATTGAAACATCAAAAGCCTGGGTGAAAAGATATGTTTTAACCAAAAGCCAATGTAGGTGCCTTAGAAACCTCAAGCGGGAGGCTGTTCCAGAGTGTAGGGGCCACCACGAAAATGCCCTCTTGTGTGTCCCTGTGTCTTGAACCTCTGAAAGAGAACTCCCCGTGCACATATGGGAGAAGGTGCTCCTTCAGATACCCAAGGACCAAGCACTTACATCAGGCTGTTCCTAAATATGATATTTAATTCCATGCAAGTCTGAGTAATCTGGGAAGTACCTTGCAATTTTACCACAGCAAGCCATGACTAGAACTTTTCCATTGTTGCAAACCCACAACTTATCATCAATGTAAACTTTATGTTTACCGCTGTCTCCATACTTCAGTCAGTGCTCTTGAAAGTAAACATTCCTGTGACATATTTCCAATGTTGAAAGGGCTACAGTGTCTCAAGGGTCTCAGTAAGGACAGCCAAAATCTATGAAATGACACAGGGCAGAGAGTTGGAAAGTCACAGAATTTCATGTTCTTCGTTCAACAGAAATTTTCCATCTTTGATCTTTTGAGGAGATTCCTTCAGCCATAGTTGGCTCACACATACACACATTCAGTCAATTCTATATGGGATTTAGCTTACAAAGCTGCATCAGAACTGTTTACTCATTAGTGAACAACCAAACCAAAAGAAAATGTTGGCACCAATACAGTCCCCAGATGGACATTTCCAGAGTTACAAGGAGATATTGCCGTTCTGCTTCATAGTAGTAACCTATCCAGTAATGGCCGGTGCAGGTGAACATTCCCAGTTAGATGGTCCTTGTATTCTTTTTCCAAGAGGTTATTGCAAGAGGTTGCGTGCAATATAAATAACATTGCCTCTTCCCAATTTATTTAGCTCCTTTTTTAAGAATCTTGAACTGATGTAGTTCATGATTATAAGGAGCTTTCCAAACAGTGTTTTTCCTGTGTTGTTGTTGTTTAAAAAATTGATGTGTCACTAGTGAAATTAACATAAATGGATGACATAACTTCTTTTTTTATTCATTCTACCCTCCCCCCAAAATTGTTGCTATTTTCATTTAAAAATGCATAGTATAATGTAAAATTTCCCACCCACCCCACCCTGTTTTAGGGTCATTTTTTTTTAAAAAAATTCAAATCAATACAGTACCAGTACATATTCTGATCATCAGTGAGTTAAAGCACCCCTCTCTCCAGATATAAATTCATGGAGAACATTTATTTTGAATCCAAGTATAATCTGATTATTATCACTCTTATTTAACCTGGTTTGCATTTTAACTTCTAAAGGAAAGAACTGGAAAAACTGAAAAGAGATTTGGAGGAAGAGAAACAGATGAGAAGTGATTTGGAGGTAATACTTGAAATGCTGGGTTTTTTTGTATGTTTTGCTTAACTATACAAAGGAAGAACACAACATTGGATTCATTACAGGGAAGCAACTGGATTTCTTTTGGAATATTGTAATACAAATACCAGTGGTTTGAACAAAGCCTGCATTTGGTTTTTCTACAAACTTTTTACATGGACAGGTTATAGAAGAACCTAGAGAAATTTAAAATAGCCACAACTTAGAGAGGATGCACTTATGCTGGGTACTGTGTGTCATTTGAACAGCTAAATTCACTTTTCTGTTCATGATTGGTGGAGAACAATATTTCCTTTCATTTCATGTCCATTTTATTTGTATACCGCCTTTCCAAAAGAATATTTGCCCAAGGCAGTTTACAACAAACAGAAGATACACAATGCTAAATAATAGTCAAAACAATAAAAATGCATTGCAAAAATTGCACATGATACAAAACATTGCAAAATAAGCCGAACACAAGTTGAGGCATCTGAGGCCAAGTGGGATCTAGAACATCTGACCCAAGGCCCCAGTCCCACAAAGTCTCTGCACATGCTTGCTGTCACATGCCATCTCTGATACATCAGGGCCTGAATTGCTCCTTGATTTGGTGGGTAATAAAACAGGTCAGCAGATGATAGCATGGTGTGCAATATGCCATAAAACTGATCCAGTATAAGTGAGAGCATATAATTGTGTAGCAGTAGCAGTGTAGCAGTAAAGACTGCAGAAAAATGCTTATTTTGCACATGTACACACACACACACATACATACACAGCATTGTATCCTCATTAGCTGCCTGGAAGAGCTTTTATGAGTTACTAAGAGGCTGTAGACATCTGCCCCTAGTAATACAGTGCTAGATCCTTTGGAAATCTGCTGCAAGGCACTTGGAGGATAAAGGCCCTTCCTGCCAGGCCTACAAGATCTATATAAAATAGAAGACCTTTCCATTTCTCAGACTACACAAATTTGGGGAAACACCATAAATACAGCAGTTCTAGATCATCATCATCAGTACTGGCTCCAAAAATCATTCTCAGATGTATTCTTCAATATCCCTAATGCAGCAATCTTTAAAGTAGAAATGTCGCGATCCAGGTTCGCAACCTGATTTGGCCCTGGGAAGCTGGGAGCAGCAGCTGGGGGCTGCTGCTATTTCATGCCAGGTGTTATTTCCAGCTCCAACTGGCCCAGTCCTGGAGGCCAGCCGGGGTGCAATGGCTTAGCCGAATTAGGCTAGAAAATGGGGGAAGGGAATGAAGAATCTTGAAGCTGGAGTCAGCAGGAAAAGAGAGTGTTTAATCTGTGCTGGGGGGGGGAGGTATTTATTTATTTATATTTATATTTTTCCCTATTCCTGAGGGTCTCCAGGCGAATAACAACCTTTAAAATAGAACGTTGTTGTTTTAAAGTTGTAATGTTGTTTTAAAGTTGTAACCCGCCCAGAGACCTTCGGGTATGGGGCAGGATATAAATGTAAATAAATAAATAAATAAATAAATAAATAAATAAATAAATAAACATATCAAAAACTATATCAGAACAATAATAGCCAATACAACACTTAAAAACCAACATTTAAAACAGTCGTGTTTGCAGTGGACGAAACGTAAGCAATATTTAACCAAAGGCCTGAGTGAAGAGGTGTGTCTCCACCGCCTTCCTGAACACAAACAGAGAAGGGCCCTGACGCACCTCCAGGGGGACACAATTCCATAGCCTGGGAGCCACTACTGAGAAGGCCCTCTCCCGGGTGCCCACAACCAGGAAGGCCTCCCCTCCAGATCTTAAGATATGGGCAGGTCGATATGGGAGAAGGCGTTCCTTTAGATATTTGGGGCCCAAGTCATTTAGGGCCTTGTAAGTCAGAGTTAACACCTTGAATTGGCCTCAGTAGTGAATTGGCAGCCCATGCAATTCTTTGAAGACCAGCATTATATGCATCCGGCTAGCTTACCTGGTCAGCAACTTGGCGGCAGCATTTTGCTTTAGCTGCAACTTCCGAACCGTCTTCAAGGGAAGCCCCATGTAGAAGTGCCCAAGTCATCTCTGTCCAGAAAAGGTTTCAGTTGACGCACCAGCCTTAGTTGGGGGTAGGCACTCCTGGCCACGGCCTCCACCTGAGTTTCGAGTGTTAGCGCAGTCCAGGAGTACACCCAAGTTATGCACCTGTCCCTTCCAGGGTATCGCAGCCATATCAAGGACAGGGTATCTCCCAACTACATGGACCCAAGACCCTGTGACACACAGCACTTCTGCCTTGTCTGGCTTCAGCTTCAATTTATTGCCCCCCATCCAGCCCATTACCACCACCAAGCATCTGTCAAGCACTTCAGCCACCTCTCCTGATTCAGATGGCACAGAGAGATAGAGTTGGGTATCATCTGCATATTAATGACACCACACTCCAAATCTCCTGATGATCTCTCCCAGCAGCTTCACTTAGATATTAAATAACATGGGAGATCAGATTGACCCCTGAGGAACCCAACAAGTGAATTCCCAGGGTGTTGAATTAATATCTCCCACAACCACTATCTGAGATCAGCTCTGGAGATAGGAGCAGAACCAATGCCAAGCATTGCCTCCAACTCTGAAACTCCCTAGCCTCTCCAGAAGGATATCATGGTCAATGGTATCAAAAGCCACTGAGAGGTCCAGGTGAACCAACAGGGTGGCATTCCCCCTGTCTTTCTCCCGGAGGAGATCATCGACCAGGGTGAGCAATGTGGTTCCCGTGCCAAAACCAGGCCTGAAGCCAGATTGAAATGGGTCTAGAAGATAATCAGCTTCTTCCAAGCATGCCTGCAGTTGAACAGCGACAGCTCTCTCTAGCGCTTTACACAGGAAAGGTATATTAGCCACCAGGTGATAGTTGTTTAAATCTTCTGGATCCAGGGAAGCCTTCTTCAGGAGGTGGTGTACCAGAGCCTGTTTAAGGGCCAATGGAACCACCCCATCCCTCAGGGAGGCATTTACCGCTTCCTGGATCCACCTGGTCATACCTTGCTGGCTAGCTTTTATCAGCCAGGAAGGGCAGGGATCCAGAGAGCGTGTTGTCGGCCGCACCCCTGCAAGCAACTTATCCATGTCCTCAGGTCGCAATAATTGAAACTGATCCAATTGTGACATCTAATCCCCTGCAAATCTGAAGGACTTTGTCCTCAAAGTGCTTTACAAAACTGTCAAAGCAGATATTGGGTGGCCATGGCTCCCACTTCCCCGGGCCCAATTTTATAAGGCCATTTACTACTATAAAGAGCTCTGCTGTATGGCTGCTTGAGGACGCCATGGCGGTGGAGAAAAAAACTACTTTTCGCCACCGTCACCACAGCATGCTAGGCATGATGATATGTTCTACTTCATGTTCGGTCAGATTCACAGCTGGATTTATGCCATTTGCGGTCTAGCCGTTGACTTTCTTGTTTCATGGCCCGTAGCTCCATGGAATACCAAGGAGCTTTTCAGGCTCTACAAGCATGTCGAGGGCACTTGGGAACGATCATGTCGATAGCCCTGCTCATCTCCCGATTCCAGAGAGACCAGAGCTTCGACAGGAGCACCAGACATGCCCATTAAAGAAAGGGGGTTGGGAGAAATGACATCAAGGCAACACCTGGGAAGGTGATTGGATGAGAGCTGGGGCTTTGCAGGCTAGAGGCCCTTGTGACATCACATCCTTTGGCTAGTAGAAAGAGAAGGGCAGCTGTACTTTTAAAACCATGTGGTAAAGGACTCCATTATTGCCTAAGGGCAGCTGCACACAAAGCAGCCCAGATTACTCCTGTCTGTCTGGATCACCTCCACTCACAGCGTTTTGGCGGCCCATTCAGCACAGATCAACAGATGACTCGAGGTCATGCAGGAGGAACATTCCTGGTGCTTTTTATTCCAAGGCTTGTAAAATGGAGGGCTGAAGAAAAGGTAGCCAGTGGGAAAGCTGTGTAACCTAGAGGTTACTACATATAAATTTTACAGAATTAAGGGGGGGGGAAGCTTTAGATACATCCAGGGCTGTAGTATTGATCTGCTTTTTAAAGCCCTGATGGGAAAATAACATTTCTTGCATAAGCGCCATCAAAGTCCTTCAGCCTGTGAAAGTCCACTGGGTGACCTTTGCTTAATAACTGCCTCTTAACCACACAAAAGTGGATTATGTCCCCTGCCTCTGGTGCTTCAGAGGAATGGCAGAATATTTCAGTTCCAAAGAGGTTTATAGGAGGAATGTAGATTTCTGGGAGAGAAAGTTAAATTCTATTGTGTGAACAGCTGTTAATGCTGAGTGAACATTCAGGATGATTATATCGATGCATAAATGTGCAAAATGGCATTAAAAAATAATTGGAAGGGAATGCGCAGTGCACATGTGAATGTGTGCACATAAGAGAGCATGGGTAATCACTGTAATTATCAGTAGCCATGGCATTTGTTTGAATATTAACTGAATTTTGGAATATATTTTGGTGCACATTTATGTATTTTAAAGGTCATAGACTATTTCATGTTTTAAAAATAAATGTTTTAATGCGTGTTTATCCACAGGTGGAAATAGAAAAGCTCAAGAAGGCTGTCATAACGACATGAAAGAGCCATAACTATGGGTCCTTATCATGCCATCATTTCAGACTGCAAAGACAAAGGATTTCAAAGTCAAAATACAAATGCTGACTTGCCTTTTAAAAACCAATGAATAGTTGCATTCTTTTTAAAAAAGAATAATCAATATTAAATTCAGTGATCTAGATATGACACGGATAACTCTTGCCAATTTAGGAGAGGCCTTATTTCTTTCTGTACTGGAATAGCAGACCTATTTTCTTGGTTTGCTTGAAGAACTACTGAATATACATAAAAAGAGAAGAATTGTTAGATTTTTAAAAATTCAATATCTATAGTCTTATTTTTAAAAGATCTCTATTATATATAAGGCAATATATCTCTGCAAAAGACAGATTGTTTAAAAATCTATGAGAGGTGGTTTTCTAGTCATCTTAGCTACTGATTTTCTCAAAAAGCTACAGGGAATATGTCATCTGTATTTTATATTGTTGTTATTCTTGTTATCTCATGTATTTCTGCCCAGAGTTACACTATTGTGCCTGTCTGCAACAGAAGTATTAATTCTCTTTTATATTTCAAGAGAATACTGTGAGTTTAAAAAATAGAAAAGCCATGTGGAACATAAGCATTTTACTGGGGAAAATATTGTTGCTTGCACTAAGGATTTATAAAAGGGATCGAAACGCATAAAGCCAAAACTGCACCATGAAATGTTCATCAGGCTGTGATCAGTCTATTTAGCCTTCATCTGGTGGCACACAGAATTGCTAAATGCATTCAAGAGGCTTAAATTTCTGTGCTTTCCAACACTACGTGCTTCTTACAGCTTTCAAGATTTTTAGCACTAAACATAACATATAGTGCAACATTCTGTGACCGTGAAATCGCAGCATCGCTTTTAATTTGATGCAGTTTTAATAAGGCTGTATTTTCCTTCTGGGTTGTTAATATATTCATTAAGTCATGAAAGAAATTGAGTATATCATAATAGTACAGTATACTTTAGAAATGGAAAATAATTTTGTTCTAGGCAAATAACTTTGGAATCATCATCCTTGCTTTGTTATTTTTTCCCAAGTTTTTCTGACAAGTTTTGGTGCTATACAGAACTTCATTAAGGCCAAAGCAAAAGATACAGAAGAGTTTAGTTTCCGTTAAAACAGTGCACAAAAAGACAGGATTTTCAGACAGCCCAGTTTTCTCAGGTAAGCCCAGTTCAGACAAGGTGAATGAAGCATAATTTGGACGGAACTGTTAGCTTGACAGTAATGCCAATTGGAGGGATCTGAATTTGACTTGGTGAGACCAGTGGATTAAAAGGTAGAAATGAAAATTAGAATAGGTAAGAGAATGCTTGTTTTTTTACCATCATAAATAATGACAAATGATTTTTTTTATTACTTTTGCTTTTTTAAATTATCAGAATAGTAAATAATTTTACATTGTTTATATTCAGCAATTAAACAGAACCGTGGGTTCATATCTTGAGAAAGCATGGGTAAGAAATAAAGAAATCCACATAGGCTGTTCTTTTCCCCAACCCTCAGCCACATGCAAAGAATGTGGAGAAAGAACGGATGTTTTGTAACCACACAAACAGCGTATTTTGAGATCTCTCGCAAAAGCTTAAGAAGGGGGTGAGCCTTATCTTTCATCTGTGTTAGATATGCATTGAGAGAAGAAAGATCACTTCTGTGTTACATGTTTTGATTTTGTAGTAATCGCTCCTTGCGTGCAGCAGCTGCTAGCGTTGCCTTCTCCAGAATTTCCGCAGAAAGAGCAAAAACACCCACCCTGCTATCTATTTCCATTCATGGGAGACAATGAAAGCAGATTCCACAGGTGCTACTGCAAGTAATGCTGTAAGATAAGTCCTAAAGGTCCCTGAGTTCACGCTCTTGCTATGTGAAAGCTCACTACACAATCTTGGGCCGACCACTCCTTCTCAGCCTCACAGAGTGTTACTGTGAGGACAAAACGGAGAAGAGAATATGCCAGACTGCTTTGGGATCTTTGATGTAAAGCAGCGGTTCTCAACGTGGCTAATGCCACGACCCCCCAATTCAGCTCCCAAAGCCTCCGCGACCCCAGGGGCGGGGCCAGGGGTGGGGCGGGGGCGGGCCAGGGGCGGGGCCAGGGCCGCTGGCGTCGCATTCAGTCCTCCACGACCCGCAACTCCTCCTTGGGGGGGGGGGCGATGCCGGATTCCACCGGGCAAAGAGGGCGGGCGGCGAGGCACCAGGCGGTGTGGGTCCGGCGCCCTTCACCGCCGCCATCGCTGCCCGGCAGGCAGGCAGACATGGCACCGGGCGGGCGCCCGCCCTCAGCGGCCAGCCCAGCCGCCCGGGGCTGTGCAGTCACCGCCGCCGCCGCCATCCTCCTCGCTCGCCAGGGATGCTCCCACCGCCGCCACCGATCTCTCCTCACAGCAGCGGCGGGGGCGTGGCGGGGGGGCTGCGGGAGCTTTCGGCGACCCCGCCAAAATGGGTGCGCGAACCCCAATGGGGTCGCGACCCACAGGTTGAGAACCGCTGATGTAAAGGATGGTTTTAGAAGGCTGTAACATAACCAGATGCACTTAGCACCAAGGAAATGTGGATGTTTTTAAAAATTCCCAAAGGCACTTAATTATGGCCCCTCACATTCACAGAACATCAGGAGCAGGAAAAGCAAGAAAGTGAGGTGCCAATTGCAGGTGCCAACTGATGACTGCTGCCACCAGTATTAAGGTTGGCATCACAATACCCTTTATTCACATATTTGCCCCCTGTAGAATGAAAAGCAAAGCTGTCACACTGGTGCCACTAATTATGTCTTGTGAACTGCCCCAAAGCAAGGGGTAGACAGGAGGATCCTTTTCAAAGGCAGCTTCTGTCACCTTCTGCTACAGGCACAGTAAGATGTGGCAGAAGGATTGTCTGGAAGAAGATTTTTGAAACTGATGTACATCCAGAGATCCCTGGGAGTCGCCCATTATTTTGAAGAGTTTTAATCTTTGAGTAAATGTGATTTGTTTTCCTTCAAATATCTCACAACCCAAACTGTCAGTCAAAACTCATCTGCAAAATAAATTCAAGGAGGAGCCGGAGGTGGTCAAGAGACTCCTAATTTTCGATAATGGATCTTTTGGCCCTTTGTCCACTCTTCGCTGTACTCCCAATGGCTGGGTGTAGCCACAGAAAAGTGAGGCACATTGTCTTCTCCTTGGAGAGATGCTTTATCACAGAGTTCCACAGATATTCAGTGATCCAGCAGCCCCATGTCCTTGACTGATATTCTCTTGCCAGGTTTTTGGCCATAGCTGAGAATTGATGGTCCAGGTGTGACCTTTTTTTACAAGGTCATGACTGGATCCCTCCACTCCTGCCCAAGAGGCCTTACCTAGAACCCAGTCAATACATAAATTGTGTTATTTGCATAGGGGGCCACAATGCATACAGTGATTAACCAAGTAAAAAATTAAGCCATAGTGGGCCTGGTAGTTCACTTTGCCTGGTGGACAGAGTATCTGCGCTTGAAGGATCCATTTCTATACCAGTGCAGAAGCATTTCCTGTGTGAACTATGTGTGGTGCAGGTTTAAATGTATTTAGCTTACACTAGTGTCAGAGCCAGTAAGGCTCTGGACACATCCTCCACACCTCTTCTGGATGCTGAAGGGGCACATGATGTGCTGCATAGATTTGCTGATATGGTGCGCTATGCAATTGCCCCAGTGATGGCACCAGCAATAAAACTAAAAATGGCGGCAGCTGGACACCCATCTGCACTTGTAGTAAGTGTCCAGAGAGGTTGGAGGAGAGTTAGTATGCTCTAAGCATCCACAAATGCAAATGTTTAGTGCATACTTAAGCCATTTAACCTCAGAATGGCCTAAGGCTCAGAGACATTGATTTTATGGTACAAATGAATATGCCTTCAACTTGTTCTCAATACATAAAAGAAAAGGTGGATTTCCTTTGAAGTCTTTATTATTTCCTCAAAGGGCTTCTCTCCTGAGGTTCCAGGCACTCCATCTGTATCCTTAACTTCTCCCTCTTCAAACTCCATTACTCAGCAAAAAGCTTGGGAACAAGCAGGAGGCCTCTAGGGCCATTTGCTGGGTTTGGAGAGCAGGAGAAGGTTATCTCTTGTTTCTGCTTGAGATGCCCATGGGCAATGGGTCGGCTGCTGTGGGAGACAGGCTGCCAGACTAGATGGACTGCGGCCTGATCCAGCAGGGCTCCTCTTAGGTTCTTAACAGTGGTCTCATAGGTACCTATTAAAAAAATAAATTTTCTCATAGTAAGCAATCACCATGAACAGTAAAGTCTTCAGAGGTGGAGGACATAAAAGATTCTTATCTTGCAAACTGGCTGTTCTCAAAAATGCCTTTCACAGAACACAAAAGCTAATCTCTGAACGGGCTGGACCTACATGGCAAAGGACACTTAAAGCCTGCATTAGTCACATCACATTATTTAGGCAAACCAACTGGTTCATGTCCTTCACATTCAAATTCCTGAAGAAAAGGTTATCTAGTGTAAGCTCTATAATAACTCAAAAGTGTCCTCCTTACTATGGAGCCCTATCCAAACCAACACATTATTGAACATTCTACATTCTCAGCAGCTTCTGAGCAGTTTTGTATGAATACCCTCTTTTAGAACTCTGCAGAATAGCTTATTGAAACATCTAGCATTCAACAGCAGAGGGATCGACTTATTAGAGAACTATAGCATAGATTCCCTTAAAGCTAGATCTAAATCTAAATCTAGCAATCTGCAGTCTGCCTCTTTCACCGAAGTAAAGAAAGGAATGTTTGAGACTCCAGGAAGGTTCATTCTGATAGCGGGGCGAATGAGGCATCCATACGACATAATCAGAGATACACTTCACAATACTACTCATGTAGGAATACAGATGTTCACCTCATTCCCAGTCTCAAGAGGGATGTAAGATAGGAGTATCAGGTGAAAGTCTTCTGTCGTTTTTTCATTTTTACCCATCTCCTTGTCAGAACACTCCAGCTCCAACATGGCCCTAGCATAAGAGGAAATGTTCACGGACTAAATTAGGCTGGTGAAGGTGATTGCATGGCATGAAGGAGAGCTTACAGCAGGTGTTTTGTTCACCCTAAACTAATTCACAATCTTTCCTCCTTTTCTAACATTTCCCCCCCACACACACAAATGGTGCTTTTGATGGAAGTATGGGTATTTGCCACTCAGAAGGGTGGCTTGAATAAGTAGATCACAGAAGAGCAATTCAAGTTTTTTCATTATGCAAAACAAGAAATTACTATGACTATTTTGCCTTTAAACTAATGGCAGATAAATAAGACAATCGGTTAAATCAAAGGTGTTAATTATTAAATGGCCTTTTGCTGTAGCAATAAATGACCAAGTGCAATGGCTTGATTGAATATGAAAATTATTCTAAGCAAAGCTCGCTGCTATAAATATTTTCAGCAATAGAAGACTCTTAATATGTCTGGTCCTGATGTTAATATGTGTGTGTCTTAATGTGAAATAGGGAATTTATGCAGTCATTCCAAAGAACCCAAATTATTTCAAGCACTATGCTTCTCTGACTTGTTTACAAGTGCTGTACTGGAACTCCACAAATAAAATTATATACTGTTAAATAAGTAGTATTTGTGTTCTGTATTTTCTTTTTCAAAATCACAGGTACATTATAGACACATTTTCTATAAATGTGCTGTCTGGACATATAACAGTACTATGTGCAAATAACAATAGTTTTCTTGAAGAAACCAAGCCAGTATTGAAATAATTGGGAGATTGAACAATTAGAGAGCATGAAGGATATGTGCTAGGAATATAAGAACATAAGAAGAGCCCTGCTGGATCAGGCCACAGTCCATCTCGTCCAGAATCCTGTTGCACACGGTGGCCCATGGGCGTCTGAAGCAGAGACAAGAGCAAACCTTCTCCTGTCTTAGAAGGGTCCTGCTTGTCCTCCCAGCCTGAAAGATGTACTTAGGCATCCATTCTAGTAGCCATTGAGACATCTGTTGTCCATAAATCTGTCTAATCCTTCCTTAAAGCCATCTAGGCTGGTAGCTGTTACCACCTCTTCTGGCAGCAAATTCTATAGACCGATGGCACTCTGGGTGAAGAAATATTTCCCCTTATCTGATCTGACTCTCTTACCCATCAGCTTCATAGATGCCCCTGGGTTCTAGCCTTGTGTGATAGAGAAAAGATATTTTCTCTATCCACTTTGAAATATACAAAATCATGCATGGTATATAAAAATCAGGTCCCCTCTTAAACTTCATCTTTCCCAGGCTGAAAAGGCCCAAGACATTACAGTCTGATCTTGTAAGGGAAGTGTTCCAGCCCCTTAATCATTCTGGTTGCCCTTTTCTGCACCTTTTCCAGTTCCACAAATGTGGCTTTACCATAGATTTATAGAGGCAAAATGACACTTGCTGACTTGTTTTCTATTCCCTTCCTAATTATTACCAGTGTTGAATTAGCGTTTTTTGCCGCTGCTGTACACTGGGCTGACACCTTCATTTAACTGTCCACCAGAACCCCAAGATCCCTTTCCTGGTGTGCTACAGAATGCTCAGACCCCATCAGTTTATAGACATAATTTGGATTCTTGGCCCCAATGTGCATTACTTTACACTTATTAAGATTAAAGCACATTTGCCACTTGGTTGCCCACTCACTGAATGCTAAGAGATCCCTCTGGAGCTCTTGGCAATCTCTTTCTGTTTTTACTACCCTAAATAATTTAATATCAGCAAACTGCTATTTTACTATGTACCCCTTCCTCTACCTCTTTCCATCCTGAGAATTGGCCATTTATTAGTACTCTCTGCTTCCTATCCTTGCGCCAGTCACTAATCCAGGACAAGACCTGTCCTTTTATTGCAAGCTGATGAGTTTACTGAGTAGCCTTTGATGTGGGACTTTGTCAAAAGCCTTCTGAAAGTCCAGATAGACAATGTCTACTAGTTCACCTTTATCCGCATGTTTATTGACACTCTCAAAGAATTCCAACAAGGTTGTGAGGCATGATTTACCTTTGCAGAAGCCACGCTGGCTTTTGTTCAGCAATGCTTGCTCCTCCATGTGCACACTAATTCTATCCTTAATGATGATTTCCAACACCTCACATGGAACCGACATTAAGCTAACTGGTCTGTAATTGCCTGGATCCTTTTGAAGATTGGTGTTACATTTGCTACCCTCCAGTCCTCAGGTACAGAGCCCGATGCTAGGAAAAGATTATATATTTTTGCTAGGAGGTTGGCAATTTCGCCTTTGAGTTCCTTAAGAGATGGATTAATACCATCTGGTCCCGGTGACTTGTTAACAGTTTATTAAGACATGCAAGGACCTCTTCCTTGGTTATCTCTGTCCAGTTCAGTTCTTCCAAAAACACAGGCTCAGCTACTGGCACGTGCCCTCTGTCTTCCTCTGTAAATATGGAAGCAAAGAATTTGTTTAGTCTCTCTGCAATCTCTGTGTCTTCTTTGATTATCCGTTTCTGTCCCTTACCATATAATGGTCCACCTGGTTTCCTGGTTGGATTCCTACTTCTGATATACTTATAGAAGTTCTTGTTATTACTTAAGATGATTTTAGCAAAATGCTCCTCAAAATCTTTCTTACCTTTCCTAATGGTCATTTTGCATTTTTGTTGTCTGTGCTCTCGCCTGTTCTCCTCATTTGGACAAGCCTTCCATTTTCTAAATGAACTCTTCTTGTTTTTAATGACTTCATCTTGTGAGCCACATTGGGTTCTTTTTGGACTTGGAAGTTCCCTTCTTTTAAATATGCATTCTAGTTGCACTTCCATTATTGTGTTTTTAAGTAGTCTCCATACATTTTGAAGTAATTGAATTCTTATAACTTTTCCTTTCAGTTTTCCTTTTACTAGTTTCCTCATTTGGGGGAAGTTTCCCTTATGAAAGTTTTAGACTTTATTAAGAACTTACTCCCTGTATTTAAGTTGAAGGTTATTGCATTGTGGTCACTGTTCCCAATTGGATCAGCTACAGTGATGTCTTTTACCAGGTCCTGAGCATTACTTAGGATCAAGTCCAGAACTGCATTTCCCCTGGTTGGTTCCATGACCATTTGCTCCATGGAAGTCATTTAGCAGGTCTAGAAATTTTATCTCTCTCTCTCCAGAGTTGAACAGCAGTTCACCCAGTTTATGTGAGGATAATGAAGTCCCCCATTATAACTACCCTATCTTTACAGGATACCTTCATTTTTTAGTTGTTACTCTCCTTTGGGAGATTGGTTGGGAGAGCAACAGCATGTCCCTATTGTTAGCCTTCCTTTTTGGCTTGTTATTCTTACCCACACTGCTTCTGTGGGAGACTCACCTAGACATTCCAGTTTGTAAGATTCTATCTCTTCCTTAATATACAAGGCTATACCACCTCCATGTCGCCCTTCCCTGTCTTCTCAGTATAGTTTGTAACCTGGGATGACTGTATCCCATTGGTTCTCACTGGTCCACCAGGTTTCAGTTATACCAACAATATCAGTCTTATTATCCATCACTAAGGTTTCTAGCTCCCGCATTTTAGCTCAAAGGCTTCTGGTGTTTGCATATATGGATTTGTATTCACCCCTCTGGTCCAGGTTCTGCCCTCTAGGAATACTGCCCCTTGCATTGTTCTGCTTGCATACTTATTGACTAATTCCCCACTTCACTCAGTATCATGTGCATATTTCCAGCCCTCCTCACTTAAGGGTGCACTCTCCCAAATCAGATGCTGCCCAGCTCCTGTCAGCTTTCCCCCAGGGATCAGTTTAAAAGCTGCTCTGCAATCTTTTTAATGTTAATCACCAGCAGTCTAGTCCCATCTTGGTTCAAGTGTAACCCATCCCTTTTGTACAGCTTTGGCTTGTCCCAAAATGTTCCCCAGTTCAGAACAAATCTAAACCCCTCCTCCTGACACCACTGCCTCATCCACTTATTGAGGTTCCTGAGCTCTGCCTGGCTGGACTTGCACGTGGAACAGGTAGCGTTTCTGAGAATGCAACCCTGGAGGTCCTGGACTTTAGTCTTCTACCTAACAACCTAAATTTGGCTTCCAGGACCCTCTGTCTCACCTTCCCAATGCCATTGGTACTGACATGTGCCATGCCCACTGACTCCTCCCAGCACTGTCTACCAACCTATCTAGATGTCGTGCGATGTCTGCAACCTTTGCACCCAGCAGGCAAGTCACCATGCAGTCAACATGATCATCACAAACATTTCTGATAATCAGCTACATTCCTGACGATCGAATCACCCATTTCAAGAAGCCCCCCGCTACCCATGGAAGAGTATCCTCTTGCACTGATCCTCAGGCACATCCAGTAAGGAAAGGGTCCCAACTAAGGGAGCGTGTCCCTCTTCCTTGGCTTGATGTCCTCCCTGCCTGAGGCTTCCACTCTCCGAGGCTGCTGGAGGGCTGCTTGTCTTGCAGTGGAATGCTCCTACTGCATCCCTGAAGGCCTCACCTTCAGCCCTGTGGCTCTCTATCTTCTTCTCCAGGTCCGCTACCTTGGCTTCGGGGGAAGAGACACATTCCCTGAGAGCCCGGAGCTCATTGCACCTAGCACAGACCCAGGACTTCTGCCCAGTGAGCAGGTAGTCATACATATGACACTCAGTACAAAACACTGGGAAGCCCCCCTTCCCCTGCTGGCATTCTACCTTTATTGCTATTGAATTAATTTGTTACTATTTAGATTGTTTTACCTTTTGGACTACTCAAGTTATTATTGTTTAGGTAACTGTTTAGATTATATTTCTTTTAATTATCTAATTTATTTCTTTAGCGTTGGTTACTATTTGAGTTAATTTCCCTCTTGCTCCTCCTATGTTTGAAATTTTTTAAATTGATTTAATAGACTTGTTTTACTTTTTGTTAAAATAATTTAAAATGTATTTTAAAATTTTTCTTAAAAGATAAATTTCCTAAATTAATACTTCATGTTATGATACGATATTTTTCACATGCCATTAGGTGCATGGTCCCCCAAATTCTGCCCATAAACCACTTACTTTGCAAACTTACCACAACCCAGCAGCAATTTTCCAGGTTATTTATCAAATTCCCAGTTGTTTTTGTTTAGTTTCAGGAGAGACCACCTTCCTCCACTGACCTATTTCTCAACAACTCTCGAAGGATAAATCAACCTGTTTCTAGGGTAAATGGAGCAGTTGGGTAGTTTATCTAATCTCTTGCATTTGGCAGATCTTCTCTTTGGATTAAAGTTATTTCTTGTATTAGGTTTTGAGTTGTTTCTTCTGACTGTTTACCACCAGTGTTTCTCAGAATCAGAATTTTATTCAGACTATGTGTTAGGCAAATGCACACAGGGTTATAGATTGCAGTAAACCGCATAAAGAATAGAAACACCCTGTGCTGCTTTATCAGTCCTATTGTGATACTCTTTGGTGTTGCATTTTCTATTTCTTCCCTTTGATTTTCCTTCCATTTTCTATTTCTTCCCTTTGGCATATCTATGAGAGACGTCTGCCTACTGTAAAGCTATCAATGGGCATTCCTCCATTATTTCAGTACCTGGAAAAAGTGAGACAGAAGTAGGGTTAGTTATAGCAAAACAAGCAGACATTATAATCTATCAATTCGGTCTAGGTTTATTTGTCTGAATGGCAGCCTTACATAAATTCTCTTACTTTCTTTGGTTTGGCCTATTGTAATATCTTTCATTTTCACAATTCTACTTGTGGTTTTATTCTGCTGCATAAAGTGCAGTTAATGTCTTGACTGCAAGTTCATGTTCATGGATAATAGTCTTCATTTGTTCAGTCATGCACCAATGACCTGACAGCAAAAATCAGCAGAGTAGCATCTGAACATCAGTAGCTTCCCTAGTTTCCACTAAGGATGTGCACGAACACAATTTTCTGGATTCGATTCAATTTGATTCAAATCAAATCTTTAAAATTTGAATTTAACCACATTCATTTGAATTAGGCAAATATGAATCTATTCATTTAAATTTCTATTTAAATTTGTACTTACGAATTTTGACATTTGTATGTGCCCATACTCATCGTTACGCATCCCGTATTTATCCTGTATGCATCCTGTTTTTGTACCGTACAGATGTGGGAAAGATGTGTACGGGCAAGTATGCATCATGTATGTATCTGTATGCTTAGGAATGGCCTAATAATTTGAACAAATACATTAGAAAATTTGAAATTCATTTGAATGTTTAAATTCAAATTCATAGACATTCGATTTGAATTGGAATGTCCAAATTTGAACAAATTCGATCAAATTTTTAATGCTTTGAATATTTGTGCACATCCCTAGTTTCTACAGATGAGAGAAACTAGAACTCTTTCCTCACTTATCTACAGTTTTTTCTTCAAAACAGCATTCACAACATTTCCAGTGTCTTCAGTTTTATACCACCCAAGGAGCCCTTCAAATGCACTGTTGTCCATTTATAGTGTATCTATATGAGAAGACTGCCATAAATCAGTAAGTGAGGAGGTACAGAAGACTGATAAACTGCCTCTCTTGCCCAACTCCTAAAATGGCATGTCAGAAGGGCCTATGTAGTTTCCCAGTGTTGATTCACAACCAAAGAACCCTCAGAGAGTGAAACACGTAAATAACCTCACAGCTTCAAGGAAAAGAGGACAAACACTGCATCTTAACTAGGTTGCAGAAGGTGAATATATTTACTCATAATCATTTGTTAAGGGTGGACTAAGCAAGGCTGTTTAAAGAAGCAAGTGAAGATGGAACAGAAGTATTGAAAAACTTGTTTGAGGATGAAGAGTTTAAATATGGTTATAGATTGAGCAAATAATCCGTAAGGCCAGCAAAGACTCAATTCTAAGTAGGAAATCTGTGAATAAAAGGATTAATAAGGACTGGATGAATTTCCCTATGTTTTGGAAGCCCCATTCTTTGTCCCTATTGATCATAACATTCTCAAACCTACAACCTCCCTTGAAAAAGATGTTCTACAAACCCAAGGCAATTAAACATCTGCATTTACTATTCCCAAAGTTACCTAAACTTTTCTGGGTCAAATTATATGGCAGGCAGTATCTCATACTTAAAGATCTTTTTACCTCCTCAGGCCAGATTAAGGAAGAACAGTTATTTATAGATGTATTCTCCGCCCCTCCAGGCAACTGGCTATTGGCTCAAAGATTCATCCATTTTGATTTTTAAACAGAGACCCAACTCAGTTTGAAATTAACCTAAACCAACCTAGGATTTCAGTGGTGGGAATAGTTAAGGAAATTTACCTCCCGCTACTTGACATAGCTCTGAATCCTCTCTTCTCACTCAAACTCACAGACTCCCCTTTGAGATAATGATTGGCATTGTGTTGTATCCCACCAGCTTCTAACACAGTGATGGTGAACCTTTTGAGCTCGGTGTGTCAAAATTCGCAAGAAAACCTAGCTTAACTCGGGTGCTGTGTCACTTCTAGAAATATCCATAATTTTGTGATATTTGTAGCTCTAGTAAAAAAGTTATATTTTTGATATATGTATTTTATTAAAAGCAAAAACATAATTCTTTACATTTGCTAAATCTTCAATTGAAAGTTGGTATTTCGTACACTTCAAGAACAAGCAAACACTACACGCCCAGGTGCCAGGGCGATCATGTGTGTCACCCAAAAGGGCTTGTTGTGTCACCTGTGACACGCGTGTCATAGGTTGGCCATCACCATTCTAACATATGGAAAACTAAAAATTCTTCACAAGTGGCACCGAACTCCAATTCAGCTCTTGTGTATCTGCCAACCTTCTCCCCACGTGCTGGAATTCAGAACTTCCAAAGGATTTCATATCCATAGGTGGTGGCCCATGAAGTAATCCAAAGTTTTTTGCACTTGGTTATTACTAAAAACAATCTAAAACTTAATCTTCAGCACATGCTTTCACCATAATTATGTCTTTTATAACAATCTTCAGATCCCCCACTCAGTAGTTCAAAACAAACCCATCATGGCTTGATCATGTTGTGTGGAACAATGTAGCTTACCACTGTTTTGGGAATCCTTAGTGTGAAGTTTAAGGGAAAAATCAGGAAGTAGGTAATAGTAAGCCACTTGTGTACTATATATTATAGGACCACGACCGACCATGACTCATTTTGTTGTCGTCGTGACTCATCGGGTGCCCATACCCTGGGTTCTTATCCCTTAAGGGGATTTGAACTCCTGGGCTGATGAACAAAGACATTGGGCATTATTCAGTGCACCAGCCCATTAAGCCACTAGGTGACTGTAGAAAGAGCCTGTCTTTTAGCCCCAAGGTAGGCTTTCAGGTATTTTCCTTCCTCCTTTTTCTTTCTCTTGTTAGACAGTGAGTTATAGTCAGTTCCTCTGTCTTCAGAGGACCATCTTCATAACCTGCCCCTCCCCTGCAACTTTTGAAAACCTTTTTTGATATGTCAGGGAACCTTCCTGCACAAAACAGAATGGAGAAGCTGCTCAGAGGAAGAGCCCCATCCAACATTCAAGCTGATTTGGGGTTGAAACACCCTTCCTTCAACAACTGCCCCTCCCTCATTGCCAAACAGAGCCCATGTACCGGAGAGACTATGTGATAATTAATTTAGCATGAAACATGAAAGGGTGCATATCAGGTTACAGTACTATACTCATAACTCTGCTCAGTTAGGAGTTTGAGCTACTCCTTGACCTTGATAAAGCACTTTTGTGTACACAAAGTCAATTCTCTTGCTGCATTCACACATGGCTTCTTCCCCATCCTGCAGCCTCTGAAGGTGCCAATGCAGTGCAAGCTGTCATTTCACTGAAATGAAACTTGAGAGTTTTTTGTGTGAAATGTTTTCCCATTTTATTTTAGCAGTTGTTTCAGTTAAAAAATTTAAAAAGATCAGCTAGTAGATACCAAGGAAACCCAGTTTTTAAAGGTAGTAACAAAAATATATACAGTAATTCTTCTGTCCTCTTTTAACTTAAGAATAGGAAGATTTCTTGTTCTTACACGTCACAGCTAGGGCACATCCCCACTATAAGCTTAATCCAGTTTCCTTAAACCGAAATAATAAAACCGGATGCAAACACGAATTTGCCTGTTCCCATTACTTTCAGCTTAATCGCATTCAATCCGGATTCTGAGGATCATACATGGTGTACATGACTCAAGGGGGGACTCAAGTGGCTACTTTTTAAAAGCCGCTTTTTGGGGCTGCCCTGCCCTCTTTCTCCTGGCATGAATGCACCACCCATAAAGGACCACTTCAGGGAGCCTAGCTGGGTGGCTGCCGCTTGCCTGGATGGAAGAAAAATGGCAGCAGACAGCCAGCGATTCTTTCCCCTCCTCTCCTCATTGCTCAGGGCACGCAGCAGCAGCAGCAGCTCAAGCCCCCTTCACAGCCACAGCCTTTAAAACACAACCTCCAGCTGCTTTACTTTCTTTTCCCTTTCTAAAGGTCAGAACTTTCAGAATTGTGCAAATTTGCAACATTGTTATAAGATGTGAAGGGGGTAGACCGCTACAGTGTAGCCTTAATGAGTGGATTTTTATAGTGGCTGTTTTGAGGGGTGGATTTTTTTCAATGAAATCACTATCTTTGGAAGCAAGCTATTGGGGGAGGGAAACCCTAAACACGGATTCTCATCCCTTAACACTGTACGGTTCCCACAGTAAAATATGTAAAACGTTTCAAGCGCAAGAACCGGAGTGAGACCTGTTAAAATGAGGATTAACATTTACAACGCTTTGGGGCAATTTAACACGCGGAAAGCGTGTTAAGCCAAAATGACGTGGGGTCTGCCAGGATTGAAAACGGTTTGAAATCGAAAGGCATATAGTGGGTTCCAAGATTAAGTGGGTCTTCTTCAAATACTGAGTGTGGTTTAACAGCTGAACTGACAAACAGGATCCAGGGAAAATAGAGGAGGAAGAAAATGCCTATTTTCTCTTTTACTAATAATTTTTATTTTGTCTAAAGAGTTTAAAATGCATCAGTCAAAGGTTGCCACAGGAGGTAGTGAGCTTTCCTTCGCGGGAGGTCTCCAAGCAGAGGCTGGACCTACCTCTCTCTAGGAAATCCTGCATTGAGCATGGAGTTGGACTCAAGGGCCCTAGAGATCTCTTCCAACTCTAGGATTCTATGAAAACATACATCAATTAGAAAAGATTAAAATTACAGAATAGTTAATCTCTTCATCATGATGATACTCCCAGTGCCTTCCCTATTGTTTTGTTGTAGCTCAAATAGTCTGCTTCTCATAGATTTTTTTCTACTCTTCCATTTTGTTTCTTTTATTAGTCCATTAATCATGTACTTAGCAAATTGGACAAATATAGGTCTGGCTGCAGTTATATTAACACCATCTGTCTAGATTTTTACCAGTTAATCTACTCTTAACACTATCTGCGTTTCTTTAAGTATTCAGGACCAGAATTGTTTTGCTTTTGGACATGTCCCAGTGAGGTCTCATCTCATGGGAACAGCTCAGCAGGTGCAAGGCCATGCAATGCATGTGTGTCCTCTGACTTCAGAGCACCCATCTTGTCATGCGCCTCTATCAGTGCGTAACCAGAGAGAAGTGTATGCTCGGAACCCAGCCCAAACAAGCACATAAAGAGACAGGAGACCAGATCTGGATTTAACCACTATTCGTGTAACATTTATTTTAACAAGTACATAATACAATCAGAGGGATCCCATTCACTCAATTACATCCATTCAGTACTCACACAAGGCTACTCCCGTTGGGTGATCAGTCCAGCGTAGGGCGATGGGCACATCGTTGCAGCTGTTCTGATGGGCAAATGTCAATTCCAAAGTCCTGCTTTTTATCCTTTCAAGGCGTTTCCAATGCATGTGCAGATATGTTGTTCTCATATTCTCATCTCTACCTTTCCTGTTATTCAGTTTCTTTCCTGTTAATGACTGTTAATGACTTCTTTGACCTTGCCACGTTGCAGTTTCTGCAAATCTCGCTTCGAGTGCCCAATTGCCCTTTTATCATGCATTGCAAGTCCTTGTTTGGTTTCGGCCTTCATTCATACCCACTGTCACACATTCCCCCTCTTGATTTTAGATTTTACACAATTTAAGGATCATTCAATTTCTCTTGGGTTATATACATAATTCTATTCAAAATTCAATTGTAAAATGAATATTGGATACCAGTTTATTATCAATATTAATAGTCTTCATCCTTAGTTATTATTTCCGATCGTTATATCAGTCTTTTAATTCGATTATTAATTGGAATTCCTGCCAGAATCTGTATAATTTCCGCAACATAACAATAATCCATATTATTATAACAAGCAAAACTAATATAATGATTACAATAGGATGTATTAATACTCTTAAGAGTGCGGATGCTTTTGGTGAATACCCCTTAAAAATATCCTGCCTTGAGCAGGGGGTTGGACTCGATGACCCAGGAGGTCCCCTCCAACTCTACCATTCTATGATTCTATGATTCTATGATATCATACCAATGGTGTTCTGTCAATTTGCTTTCTTCATCAGCAATTCACCATTCTGCATTTGTATTGTCACAAATTGCTTTTTATTTTCATATACATGTTTCTCTAAATGGTTTTTATATTTGTTCATTTTTTCTGATCAATTCTTCTAACCTATTAAAATTTATTCCAATACTTTCATTTATTCTCCCATATTCAAGTGTTAAATTAACAACAGTACTTATTTGGTGGATGGGGAAATATATATTTCCTGTTTCATTTAAATGTATATATGTTATATTACATTTTGTCATTATTTCACCCCTATTCTGTATTTGTCCATCAGACCAAATTAATGTTTCATTGGCTATTGCTGTTATACAACCTATTCCATTGTCAGTCAAAAGTGTTTTCAATTGTAGTTTTTGTAATCTACAAATTGCATCAGTGACATTATTTCCACATGGCTCAATTTGCCTAACATCTCCTGGAGATATATATCCAAATTCCCATCTTTCACATTTTTTTAGATTTATTGTGCTTTTTACATTTTCTAGTTCTTTTCCCTCATGTTTACATAACATTTTTTCTGACAATAATATTGGCTGCCATAAATTATCTCCCAAACAAAATGGAATAGATACTGCTTCACATATCCAATTTCTTTCTGTCTTACTTGTCATTATAAGGGTTTCAAATTTTATATACCACCCTTCCAGATGTAAATTTACTTCTCTTATTTCTACATATTTTTCTTGATATGGGTTTATTCCTAAGTATCTTCTTAACTTTCCTGCATGGATGAACATCTCACCATGTTTACCGAGCAGTGCTATTTCCATTTCGTTTCCCCATTGTAACAACATTTGTTGCATTGTTATGCATGAAATAGCCAACGTAATTTTTTATTATTTTCCTGTGTCAAGTTCATTTCTGCATACGTGGTTCTGTTTAATTGATCAAATATCTGTTCAGATAATATAGCTTCTATTAAATGCCCTCTAAAACTCTTAACAAAATTATCTCCCGTCATGTGTAACACTTTCCATTGCAAACTCCCCAGTGTTGCCAACTTATTTGCTTGTTTTTCAATATCCCAAGAGTTTGCGATTCCCACTCCGGTTCCTACCCCTCCCAGAATAGTGTCGAGAAGGTCCCTTTTATTCCTTTTCCATCCTTGTTGGAATCGTAGCATTGGGTCTACGAACTTCCCACATTCAGGATATTTCTTTGTAATATTAAAGAGGTATACATCTAAATACAAATTCCAACTGTGTATTTGACCATTCATTATAACTTCTATTGGCTGCTGCCATGTTCTCATTATCCTCGGTTGTTTTGATGGAACCACATGTTCAATTACTTCCCCCATCTGTAGATACCTACACATTAATTTCCTAGATTTTTTCTTTTCGGGTTTTCACATTCCCCATTATTCATTCCATTTAATATTTCATATGGTGTGAGGCCAAACTTTCCTATTGGACTACTTCTCATTGCCATAAGGACTTTTGGCAATGCTTTACTCCAATCTTTCCCATTTTCTTTAACCATTTTTCTTAACATATTTTAATAGTCTGATTTGCCCTTTCTACTTTTCCTGAGCTCTGAGGTCTATATGAAATATGTAGCTTCCTTTTTATTCCCAATGCTTCATCCATACATTTCATTGTATCACTGATGAATGCTGCTCCTCGATCCGAACTGATTACCTGTGGGACACCAAATCTGACAAACATTTCATTAAACAATTTTCTCACAGTTGTTTTTGCATCATTAGTCTTGGTAGGGAAGGCCTCAATCCAAGAACTATAGTTATCTATTACAACTAGTAGGTATTCAAAACCTTCTGATGTCTTAGGTAATTTATCTATATAATCTACATAGATTATCCCAAAAGGTTGCCAATCTTTTACAGGTAACAATATTTCCTCTTTTCTTGCATAATCTCTTTTTACCAAATTACAAGGTACACATTGTTTTATTATGTCTTTAATCATTTTATTTTTCCCTTTTCAATCCCCAAATTGACTTGCTCTTTCCTTTAATTTTGTTTCTCCCTCATGTCCTATTTCATGTAGATCTTTTAGTAATTGAAAATGATCTACCTTTTCCATTAATTTCATTACTTTCTTTTCCTTTCTATATTCCCGTTTTACTAACTGATCTACATACTTGTTTCCTTCCGGCTGCCATGTCAATATCTTTGCTTTTGGTGGATGGGCTTTTATCCAGTCAAATTTAACCTTTTCATTTTCTTTTAACAATTGGAATATTCTTTCCCAATGTCCCTTATGTTTTAAGTCCTTATTTGCGGCATTCTTAAAATTATCCTTTGCCCAGAAATTCAAGAATTCTGTTACTCCCCTATATACATATTCAGAATCCATTATAATTATTGGAGGTTTATCCTGATCCTCCCCCTCTAGTGATGGAACATTTTCCAAATGTTCCAACACTTCTTTTACTGTTATTAGCTTCTTGTGCAGATAATGTGTTTCCTACCGTTCCGACTCGTTCCTTTTTCCTAGTTGGGTTCCACCATCCTATTACCATTCTGGTACCATGATGCACCATCCAATTTTATATTCATTAGATCTATTTTTCTATTTAGACTTATTACTTCTTGTATATTACATTTGTGTGTGTTTTGATTTTCTTCCAGTTTCTTTTCTGGACATCTTTTTATTTGTTTTACCCTTGTCTCTACTGATGGCCCCATTTCTCTCTGTACTTCCTTTAATAATTCCTTAATCTCCTGCCATGGTTTTCCTGTTATTTCACTTCTTAGGCCAATTATCCTTTTTACTTCACTATTTAACCCTTCATAGGCCATTTCCCAAATGGTTGGTTCCATCTCTGCCGTATCCATTAACTGTTCTGGCCCTCTTGTTATTACTTCTTCAAAATTCACATCTCCTGCTGCTCTACGACGTACCTCCGTCCTTGTCCACATGATCCCACATAAATAAGCTCCAGCTGCATTCCTAATATACCAGTCTATAGGGAGCTCATTAGGTTCTTATTCCCAGGTAAACACTTCCTTTCTCCCCCTTCCAGCTCCATTATCTCTTATAAATTTCCTTAATGCTGCCCTAATCCCTCTTATTTCTACATCCTCACTAAAGTCTTCCATTCCTACAATCATTTTCCTAATATTATATACTCTTCAGTAGTCAAGCTTTGTTTTTGTCCTTCTACCCATAATCTGTAGGCCCATCTTACTAGGCCATGCCTCGGTGGAGGTCCTAATTTTTCTGTTATTTTTAAAAGCTCTGCTTGTGTAATTGGTTCTGTTGTTTCAGCCACAGTTCTCTGGGTACCTCCAACTTGCAGAGGAGGTATCCTATGTGTTATTGTAGTTTTTCTGTATGCTTTTACTTTGTTATTAGTGATGGGGTCACAGGCTAGGTCAAACCTGCACTCATCATAACAACATTCAGGGAAATCAGGTAGTTCCCCGACTAACGAAACCATATGGGAGGAACAGCTTATTTTAACTGGTTCCCATTTATTCATCCTTTCCATTAGATGGGTCTAGTATTTCTCCCTTTTCATCCAAAAAAGGGAGACACCAACGTATGATTGCCATACACTGTTTTCCTATTCCGTTTAAACATTTTCTCATTTTTGTGCCTGGGCCCTTTTGGCACTCCACTCCTGTTTCTTTCCCTTGTTGGGCAGACTCCGAGCCACTCTCTTGTATCCTGCCGACTACGCCAATTATGTCATGCGCCTCTATCGGTGCGTAACCAGAGAGAAGTGTATGCTCGGAACCCAGCCCAAACAAGCACATAAAGAGACAGGAGACCAGATCTGAGACGTTTTCGCACGGGGGTGTTTGGAACGCGTGGGAGACAGCCCGGAACGCGGCAAACGCATTGCCGCCGCGGGGCTTGCGATCCGACGTATCCGGAGCTGTCTCTCGCGCGTTCCAAATGTAGAGCACTTTGAAGTGCTCTACATGCGTTCGGGCGCGGACAAACTGCCCGCAGGCGTTCGGGAGGAGAAGGATTTGCGCTTGCTTCTCGCTCCCGAACAGCCGCGGGCCCGCCTCCCCCGCCGGCGCAGGTTTGGCAATCAGCTGTTTGACAATCAGCTGATTGCCGATCTGCCTCCGCAGCTGTCTCCGTGCCCCTGGCCGGCCTTTGCCGGCCAAGACAGTTCCGGGCGCTTTTACCGTTCACACACAGGCGCGCCGGAACGCGTTCCGGCGCACCTGTGTGTGAACGGTGAAAGCGCCCAGAGCTGTCTTAAGCTTCCCGCCTGAACGCGTTCCGTTTGGAACGCGTTGCAGTGCGGAAAAGCCTCTGGATTTAACCACTATTCATGTAACATTTATTTTAACAAGTACATAATACAATCAGAGGGATCCCATTCACTCAATTACATCCATTCAGTACTCACACAAGGCTACTCCCGTTGGGTGATCAGTCCAGCGTAGGGCGATGGGCACATCGTTGCAGCTGTTCCGATGGGCAAATGTCAATTCCAAAGTCCTGCTTTTTATCCTTTCAAGGCATTTCCAATGCATGTGCAGATATGTTGTTCTCGTATTCTCTTATCTCTACCTTTCCTGTTATTCAGTTTATCTTTCCTGTTAATGACTGTTAATGACTTCTTTGACCTTGCCACGTTGCAGTTTCTGCAATTCTCGCTTCGAGTGCCCAATTGCCCTTTTATCATGCATTGCGAGTCCTTGTTTGGTTTCGGCCTTCACTGTCACAATCTCAGGGTTCAGGATGAGGAATCAGAGGCTGCAGATCATTGGAAACTCAACAGGAGTTATTGGATCTATTAATAATGCCCTGCTCATGTTTGTTACTTTATGAATGAGAATGTTTAAATATAATTAGAATAATAACAACATTGGGATTTTTCACTCAAATTTTAAGTGTGTTCTTTTTTTGGGGGGGTCAGCCTTTTTTAAAAAAATATTTTGAATTAAAAGTCAACAATTCAAAATAACAATAATAGAACATAAGGTCTTAATAATGCAATAATAGTTAACAGATTTTAAACAATTAAAGTTAAATATAAATACAGGTGAGAATAAATTATTTTAAAACAATATTACAGAAAACTTAGGTCTATAGTAAGCAGCGATCAGGGGGGAAATAAGGAAACAGCAGTCTTAATAATAATTACAGGGGGATTAATACTACTACTAAAGTGTTTTCCATTCAGGGTTAGAGCCCAGAGATTATCCAAGAGGCTAAACTGTGTTTTACTGTTTGCCTGCATTCTTTTTGTGGTAGAGCAAACCTGTCTTGTTCTGGTGTGAATGTACTTACCTCCTGCACCAGATTAAAGCTGGGTTTGTCACACACCAGAGAGACGAGAGAAATTCAGTGAATCGTGTCCAGGTTTGCAGGTGGTTCTGTGTGCTGTACAAAATGAGCTGCCAGCTGTATATGACCTGCCTTGGAGGAAAGCTTTGAAACTGCCCACAAATGAACATTGAAATGATATACTATTAACTGCATATCAAAACATGTCCAAAGTTATCAGAAGCATTTATACTCCAAATGGCTTAGTGAACAAATGTCTTCAGTGTGTTAATGATTTCCGGTTGGGAAGATGACCTTATTCCTTTTGAATGAGCATCTGCTGTTTTGATGGTGTGTATTCACTGGTATGGCCTTTTCTATTTCTGCACCTTCTTTTTAACTGCAAAATTCAAAGCCATTAGCAAGTTTCTAACTGTGAGTGCTGTCACCGTCTGAAGCTTTAAGAACCTTGTGAGAAAAAATAGGAAGCTAAAAAACTTTTTATATAAAGCGGAATAATATTGGTGAAATGCCTTCTGCATACTCTCATGATTTGTTATTACTTTTTTGTATTTTCGATATTTCTTTATTGCCTTTTTCTTCCTAAACTGGTAGAACTACCATTTCCCAGGTTTTATTGCTTTATATACTTCATCTTTGTTTCTATTTCTCTCACTGTTAACATCAATCATTGTCTTTGTAGAATCTTACTTTGATTTCCTACTGGATAACTTGGATGGTGATTCCTTTAATTTCTCTTCCTTTTTTATTTCTTCCCTAATCATTTGTTCCTTCTTTTCTTTTTTAATTTAGCCTGTAATGAACTATTATGTAAAGAGTACTATTTCAACATCCATACTTCTAAGTTATTTTCAAGGGGTGTTTTTCCACTGCAGCCCTTAGATCTGGATCTAAGAAGATCCGGATCTAAAGAATGCATACATTCCTTAACCCGGATCTAGTAGATCCGGATTAAGGGAAGCACCCAATGTTTTTCCACGGGAGGTGTAGCACCCATTAGCAATGGGTGCTAACACCCCTGCAGTGGAAACAGCTTTGCACCCATGTGGGGAATCTGGATCAACCCCCAAGGGGTCAGTCCATTACCCCAGGTGTTTCGGGGGGCAGAGGGGTGCAGTCTTCGAAGCCACTTCGAATTGACTTCGAAGTCATTTTGAAGTCTGTGCAAAATAGCTCTGGAGTGCCTTTGAAGTCTGTGCTGATCTTCGGAGTGAACTTCGAAATGACTTCGGAGTCACTTCGGAGTCACTTCGAAGTCACTCCAAAGTTCACTTCGAAGATCAGCACAGACTTTAAAGGCAATCCGGAGCTATTTTGCACAGACTTCGAAATTACATTGAAATTACTTCAAAGTCAATTTGAAGTCAATTTGAAGTGGCTTTGAAGTGACTTCGGAGCCTAGGTTTAGGGGCCTCCCAGTGGGTGCATCCCCTCCCCCCAACCTCCTTTGGACCCTGTTGCCTGTTTCCAGTGGAAACAGGCTCCCTTTAATCCAGATTTTCTGGCAGAAGACCTCATTGTAGAGACCATTAATTAGGGGTGTGACCCCATTAATGGGGTCTACAGAAAATCCAGATTAAAGACCAAAATGTACCCATTAGATCTGGATTTCCCCCATGGCAGTGGAAACAATCGGGTCCCAAATGGGTGCCGTGGTGGAAATGGGATCATCCGGCTCACACCCAAATTGGTCCTTAATGGGTGCAAAAATGGGTACTTTTTGACAGTGGAAAAACACCCAAGGTGTTTTTTTTTTACAGCCCCCCAAGTCTGACTCTTTTTGTTATAGTGTTATATTCAATCTCCGTCTCAATGTACTCTTTTCCTTTTTAAAAGGTATGACACTGGATTATGGTTTCTCTCTCAATGCCAATTAGGGGTGTGCACAAATACAGTTTTCAGCATTCAGTTTGAACTGAATATCTGAAGATTCAAATCGATTCAAATGTTTAAAATCTGAATGTATTCACAGTTGATTTGAATCAAATACATTCACAACTATTTGTATGAATATTCATATTTGAACATATGAATGTTGACAACATTTGTATGTGTCCATATGCGTCCGTATGCATTCGTACATGTCCCATTTTATCCCGTATGCATCCCATTTTTGTCTCGTATGTATCCATTCAAATGCATATGGATACAAATAATATGTGTACAGATATGAATGTCTGAATAATTCATACGAATAATTTGAAAGTTTCAAACTTCATTCAGATGTTTACATTTGAATGTATAGACATTCAGTTCAAATTCAAATGTCCTAATTCGACTGAATTTTGAATGTTTGTGTGCATCCCTAATGCCCACCCACTGCCCCACTGTTGCAGTAATTGTCAGAGCAAATCAATACTTTGTGCCAAGTTTGTAAGACCCAATGCAGCATAAATGCCTAAGTCCTTCATTCAATCCCCGCTCACATCCAATTTATTTAATATAACTTCATTGTCAATGGAATTTATGATGGCACCTGTGCGTAGACAACAGTGGCTAAGCCGTATCTGTTGTAATTGTTAAAGGATAATATTTGTTTGTTTGTTATTTGTATTTCTATCCCACCCTATACCTAAAGGTTTCAGGCAGGTATCAACATTAAAAATCAGACATATATTAAAAGAACAACAATGTATATTAAAACAATAGCAGTGTCCTTAAAGTGTCTGTAATAGGCACTCCTAGGCACAAAGGGCAATTGGGTCCAATAATAATGAGTCCCAGGCTATTTGTTCCTTCTGAAGGAGTGCAAACCCATCTAGAACAAATTCCCAAGTACCAAACATGAGAATAATCTACCAACAGAATCTCTGGGCCTGTTTGCACATTTGTAATGTGCCAAAGAAGGTGCAGATCTGGGACGGATCAGGGATTCATATTTTGAAAACCCAACCCATTCCACACTTAGCAGTTCACCAAGTGCCAGGTAAGTACCAATTTTGTTCACCCCACTGCAACAACAGCCATGGGCATCAGCTGTTGCCATGGTGCCTGGGCAATGCATTATACAACTGTGGCTGTGCTGCCCTGCCCTCTCACCATTCTCATGGAAGAGGTGAAAGGTTGCATGCCAGGGCACTTTCCTCCCAAACTGCTTAAGCTTGTTTTCAATATTCTAAAAATTCACACAAAACATAATCAAAATATGAAAGTTAAAACACATGATCAACAATACTCAAAATAAAACAATACAGAACTATTTCATAAACCAGCACAAAACACTAGGCAGCAGTCCCCCAAGTAGAACTTCCATCTGTTTTCATGGCAAGTCCAGTAGTGAGATTCATGAGCTCACAGACAAGAAACAGCCTCACATCGCTCCATCCCCCCCACTAGATTTCCACTCACTTTAAAGGCAAATAAATGCCCCCCCTCAAATCACTGATATATGGGGGTGTTGGGGGAAGGTTCCCTTAACCTCCCAGAGCCCCAAAATGCCAAAACCGGTGACTCGGCCCACCAAACGAGGCAGCAGCAGCAGAAGACCCAGCGGACAAACAAACTAAAATGGTGTTGTGGCCTGATAGCCCAGCCTGATGCAATCACAGGAGGTCCAGACCACCAGCTGTCACACAGAAGCCTCTGGGAAGACATCAGTTGACTCTCCAGAGCTTATTGCCCAGATTAAAGCTGCCATCAAGCAGGAAATGGGGGCGACGTGTGCTTAGTTCAACCAAAAGCTTGATTCTATTGCTTCTCTTACTGAAATAAAAGAGACAGCCTCTGCAGTCTTTGACAGGGCTACAGAGGTCCGTATGGATGTTGATGCCTTGGATGGGGAGGTTCTGAGCTTCAAGATCTTGATTTACAATGGCATTCTCACAGGAACAATATGAGCCTTAGAGGACTTCATGAAGGCACTGAGGTCTGCAATACTATTGATTTCTTGCTGTCTTGGTGGGCTACTTCCTACCCAGATATAAAAACTTACAGATCAGACACAGCGTGCACCCACTGTAGCCTGTGCCCCAAACTGCCTGTGGAAAAGCCTCCAGGGGACCTGATAATTGCTTTTGAGACTTTTAACACTAAAAGCAAAGTGATGCAAGCTATATCATCTAAAAGCAACCCTCTTTCATATGAAGGCCACCAGATTGCTGTTTTTCAAGATGTGGCTCCAGAATCCTTGACAAGAGGTGGGCTTTCCATCCTATCACTCAAAAACATAATTATAGATACAGATGGGGCTATCTACATTTCTTAGTGATGATTGGGAGAAATGGCCAATAACACAAGGTGGAATCTCTGGAGGGAGCCAAACATACCTGGAATTTATTCTGGGTCATCTACTTCAGCAGAAAATGGCTCAACCTCTGCTCTCCCCCCCCCCCGAGGATCCACCTGCTACTGCTATCAACTCTGCAGAAGGCCACTGACAAGTTAAAGCCTCCTTGGCCCAGCATTTTAAGGGGTCCAGTATTCTGAGGGATAGACGCATCACAGATCTCTTTTGACGGGACACTGAGAAGGCCTTGACATAAGTGTTAAAGTTTTCTGCAGAATTTGAGCGATGGAACAGGAGGCACTCCTCTTCCTCTTCCTCTTCCATTTCCATTTTTATTTATATACTGCCTTTCCAAAAGGAACTTTTACCCAAGGCAGTTTACAACAAATGGAGAAGAAAAAATACAAAGCAAAATACAATCATTACATCAAAGAAATATGGAAAATATAATAAGCAACTTAAATAAAAAACAAGGTCATTTACATGAGTCAAAAATACATTGCATATCATAACAAATAAAAACATTATACAATGGTTTTTTTAAAAAAGGCTGGCTGGAGGCTGCCTGGTCCTCTCCCATTTCCTCTCTTAAATATACTTACAGGAGGTTGGGGCCACAGAGAATGCTCACAGTCTGACTTAGAGGCAGGTTGGAGGCGGCTTGGTCTTCCTCTCCCATTCCCTCTCTTAAATATACTTGCAAGAGGTAGAGGGCTCAGAGAACACTCACAGTCCTACTTGGAGGCAGCTTGGTCTTCCTCTTCCATTCCCTCTCATAAATATACTTGGAAGAGGGAGTTGCTGCAGAGAACACTCACAGTCTGACTTGTAGGCAGGTTGGAGGCGGCTTGGTCCTCTTGTCAAGGACTTCTGGAGCCACTGGGGTTCTATGCAAATTACCTCTGCCATTCAGGCTTCAGTGAAATGCAGAATATATTTGGTTATAGTATTGATATTCCAAATATTGTAATATTGTACCAAGCTGCAACATTAAATATATAAAGGCTGCATCCCCAAGCAATAAAAAGCTTGTTAAAAAGCTTCTTTTGCCATGGAGCATCTCCATGCACGGCTTTTCTCCGAGCTTCCAGCGGCACAAAAGGAGGAAAATGCACAGAAAAAAGCGCCCTTTAAACAAGACTACTTTTTGGAAACTGCAGGTATTTCTAGCAACATTGTGCATGGAGACGCTCCGTGACAAAAGGAGCTGCGATTGGTGGCCAAGATCTCTGAAGAAAGCACCTTGGCTCTGCTGCTGCTGCCTGTACACACAGGCTTAAACATTCACACATCTCCCAGAACAGCAGCACCTTCCCTTCCTTTCCCTTTCTAAAGGTCAGAACTTTTAAAGAGCCAGAATTATGGAGAATTGCAACATTGTTATCAGGTGTGAAGTGGGTGGATTGCTACAACAAAATATAATAAGCAACTTTGCTGTACCGGGTGGATTTTTACAGTGAAATCACTATCTTTGGAAGCAAGCTCTAGATCCCAAAGTGATAAATGGCTCTGGTAGGTTTTGCAGGCAGGGGAGACGAACAGAGAACTTGTAAATATGGCTATTTTTCTTTTGGACATGTTGGGGGTTGTCTCCCTGGCACCCTATCAAGCAGAGAGGGAGCAGGGAGAAAAAGATGCGGGCAAACAAAACATGCTTCCTTGGGGATGGTAGGTGCGTTTAAAATGTGTGTTTTACCAAACCTCATGGGGACGCTTATTCCGGAATTGAACGGCACTTTTAAAGTCTGCTGGAATAGAGGGACAGTAGAGGAAAACTACAGAGGCTTGGGGACATGGCCATAATGTTTTTTCATTAAGTAAAAAAACAAATGATGGTAGCTGCATTATCAGTTGTAGTTAAAGGGTGGAAAAATAAAACTGAATGAACAATATCCAAATGGTATTATTATATCTCGGTGTTGATAAAGCATGATATCATTGCTGAAAAGAAAAAAATAATGGAAGCACTTAATATCTCTGACTCCTGAATCACTTCCGTCAAAATTGGGGAAATGCCCATATACATGAACTCTTTAAAAGGTTCTCACAAGGATTAATGTAATTACTGATAATTAACTTGAGCCTCAGGGGGAGGGAGGCTATCACTAATTTGTTTTTGTATGGAATATTTTTATTATGTACCTTTTTTCTTATATATGTATGTTTTATGTGTCAAATAAAAACTCATTAAGAAAAGATTGAAGCTTGCTTTCTTTGATGTGCTAATTTGTCCTGTGCGCATTTAAGGTCACTGCCTTAACTGAGGCCATTAAGGATACAGAGGTCTAAAGCCATAGGAGCTTCTGCTTCATACCATAGCTGAACACAGTGAGATCTAGCACTAAAAGAATAATGGAGGCATTCAGACATTTGGAAACTAAAAACCAACAATACAAACAATATTAACATAACACACAATACCAAAATGGGAATTCCACAACCCATAGTGAGTAAAACTCTCACAACAGACAATGAGCCTGTTCCACTGTTGAGGGAAAATTTTGCTGCTGAACGTGGATTTGCTTTGAAAGAGAAATCTGAATAGACAATTGCCCAGAGTCAGCTCACTTCCCGCCAGGTTACATTAACTCATACAGGACCAAGGCCCAAACCAATTCTTCATTAAGTTCTTAATATGTATCACTTAGCCCAGAAAAGAGCATGAAAAGCCCTGAATCTATAGAGATGCCAAGATCTTAAAAGTTTTCCTGGGGATCTTTACTGGTAGCGTTTGGAAAAGATAGGCTGAATCCCCAAAAGACTTATTAGCCCCTCTCGGATTCCTCTGCAGTCACTCTGTTATAGCTGACTTTAAAAGTCCCCTCCACTTCCAGAATAAGCGTCCCCCTGGCAGCCGCGATCTAAACGGACTTTCCGTCCCCGTGGTAGCAGTTTTCTCTTTCCAGGCATCCCCCCCCCCGCCCCCTCTCTTGTTAAAAGGAAAAATCGCCGGATCTCCGTCTCTTGAAACTGCTTCCTGCCTCTAGCAAAGCATATGAGCGCTCATTCTTAGTCACTTTCATTCACTTTCAGCAGTTACTTTCACTTTGTTCTCTGTTAGAAAAGGCTGCAGGATCGGGAGCGCGATCCTTCGCTCATTCTCTTTTAAGGCTTCCCTTGAAAACAATGTTGCCATTCTGAGCAATTCTGGCTCTTTTTACAAAGGAAAGGAAGTGAACCTGCTGCATTTCTCAGATGTGTGAATGCTTTTTGGCTGTGTGTGCAAGCAAGCAATCCCCCCCCCTTTTGCCACGGAGCGTCCTCAAGGTAAATGTAGCGAGGAAAACCCGCGACTTACAGAAAGAGCGCTGGAAGAGTTGTTTAAAGTGCATGTATTTTGTCGCGCGATTTCCACGTTTTGTAGCGCTGGAACCTCGCTAAAAACCCTGGCTTGGGGACGCTCAGAGGCAAAAGGAGAGTCTTGGCAGACTTTTTATTCCTTGGGGACAAGCCCATAGAGGATTTTGGGAGTTATATTTTAGTTGCTTGTATTCTTGACATTGCCCCATATAATTTTGTATTTCAGCATAACAGATGTCAATTGACTGCTCTCCATATCTTGTTGTAACTTGTAGAGCCCAATTTTTCAATGTTCCTAGTTATGTAAATCCCAAGTTTTTTTCACTCCAGGTTTGAGACCTGAAAGGGCTTTAAGGCAGGTGGGATATTGAAATACATCATCTCTGATTTCTCAGTATTACTTGTTAAAGCTGATATTTCCCTAAATTTCTCTAGCTCTCCTTTCATTCCTTGTTTTGTCCCCAGAGCAATGCTATGGACTTTGCATGTAGTAAGGCCTCGGGCTCTAGGCAACACAGCCTGAACAAAAGACTTGTCCACAAACTTCTTAGATTTTCAAAAGCTTTACTGGTTACAAACACAAATAACATAAAACTGATCTCTTCTCTCTCTATAGTCTTTCTTAAATACCTTGCTCTCTCTTCTCTGATGGTTAGCCTTCTGATAGACTATCTCTGTTTTCTGTTTCTTCTGTGGATTTTATCTCTCTTCTGGGGACTTTATCTTTCTTTCTTTTGTGGACTTTATCTTCGTCAAAGAAAAATACTCTCTCCAGGTCTGACTTGGCTGAAATCTTACTACACACAAAACTGAAACCAACTGGAGAGGCAGTATAGGACCCTAGAATTTCCCACAATCCTTTTTTCTCTTAAAGCTATAGATCTCTATTTCCCCTCTTGAACTAATACATAGAAAAGCCTATAATATCTTTAACTAAATATGTGTCTCAAGAGCATGAAAGATGCTCTGGAGGCATGACATTCCTTGTACTACATCATAGGGATTAGGAGGGATCAGAATCACGTCATCTGCAAATAAATTGATCTTTAATTCTGTTTTGCTAATTTTCAGCCCTGTCCACTGGTCATTTCTCCTAATTATGCTTGCTAATACCTCTACAGCCAATAAAAATAAATGTGGAGATAAAGGATATCATTGTTTTGTGCCATTAAGAATTTTAATTTTCCTTGACAGCCCTCTGTTGACTCTAATTTTAGTAGCTTCAGTCTTTCTTGATTCAACAGCGTGCACAGATAATTTTCTTGCAAGAAACCTTTCTAGGGGAAACAAGAAATTGTTCAATCACCCTTTAGTAGGTAGAGTGCGTGTGGCTGTGCTGGTTCCTCTCATTCTAGAGGAGTGGCAACAATCTGCTCTCCCACTAAAGATAAAGAAAATATTAAAAGACCACAAGGCCAGTATCTTTTTCTTTGGGGTACTGTGAATGAAACCCAATTAATTCTAACATCCACTCCCAAACATTCCCCAACACTGTGCCCTGGACCTGCCCCGCAACCTCAGTGCCCCCTGCCCCACAACCTCAATTCAGCTCTCAAAAGAAATTTCAATCGTTCAACTGTTGATATTTGGCTCTCTTGACTAACGAGTTTGGCTATCCCTGGTATAAATGGAGAAAGTTCATAAGTTGAAACTGGTTGTTGTGCATCAATAAAAAGTATTTCTTTACTTCAACCTGGGGCCTTAGACTGCTTGCCTTGGTAACACAGTGCCTCTCAGAACAGGAACAGGAGGCAGCTTATATTTACTACTGAACACAGAGAAAGAAATCTAATCTTCTCAGTATTTTTGGAAGCTGGCTCTGGATGAATAAAACCACATAGAGGCTAGTGAAGCCAGGGGGTGGGGGGGGGGCAGCAGTATAACTCAGGTTAGAAGAGGCATGGCACATCCTAACCCAGCAGTTCTTAACCCAGGATCTGGGGAGCCTTTGGGGTCCACAAAGGCCTCACAAGGGGTCCACGGTAGGCCAGTGGTGGTGTTGGGGGGGCAGGCAGGGGACACAAGGCAGGAGGTGAGTGGGGAATGTGAGGTGGAGAGGCAGGGGGTCTGTGGCAACAAAAGTTATGTAAAGAGGTCCACAGTGAAGAAAATGTTAGAACCACTGTCCTAACCCATTTATTTGGCTTGCAGTGTCTCTGAGTCAGACTGCTATGAGTCAAACTGAGGAGTGCTGCCTGCACCTGTGTTGCATAACCAGCTGGCATGGAGAGCCATGTGCTGACTTGGTATTACAAGATCTCCTTATTAAAGGTGAATTTATGCACACTTAGGTACATAGGGCATAAGCAATCTTGTGTCATGGTGGGCACATAAAGCATTGTCATATGACATGTTGAAAGTACAGAGAATGGACTAACAATGGTGTGGAATTACTGAACTAGACAGAATCCATTTTTGTCATTCCAAAATAGGTAAACATCTCACCTCTGGCTGGAATTTGATTACACTTTATCTGAATATACTTGTCTCTTATGTGTAGCCATTGCTTATATATTAATTAGTTATTGGCTGGGTTCCTGACCTGCAATAACCTGAGTATGTGACATTTACTGCCTCTGGCCCCTCTTAGCCTCCTATCCTCTTTTTTCTCTATCATAGCACAAAAATCCATGCGGTTGGTATCCATTGCACCTGAGTTCCTCCCGACCCCCAAATCCTGTTCACCAAGCCCTGTAGCTAATCCAGGACATTCCTCCACCCAATCTGTCCCCCAGCCAGTCCAATATTGTAAATCCATGACCTTTGAGGAACTTCCTCTTTTGTCTCTTTCTGGATCTGCTGCATGTGCTTCAGTCTCCCCCACCATCTGTATGCCTTTATCCCATTTTCCTGCTTTTGGGAAGGAAAACAGTTCTCCCACTATACTAGTCACACCCTTTCTCACCTCTGCAGTTGCGTGCCATGTTATCCAGTCACTGAAGCATCAGTCAACATGCATGACCATTGCCGTAGCAAAGTAATCACCTCTAGTACAGAGGCAGTCATACTTACCTGGGATAGATCAAGAGTAGGACAGTATCGAAAGCTGATCCCAACTGTCCATTTCCCAAGAAAGTGAAGGTGTGAATTCACCCCTAGTTTCATAGAGCTGTTCCATTTAACATACCACAGTTCTAATATCTGCAAACAATGGAAGTCAGGGTACTTTTCCTTTTTCTATAATAGTGATTTATAAAACTGAATCTATATTAAGGCACTAATTAGAGGTAAAATACACAGCTGTTTATCTCTTATTTCTTGAAGATAGCTTTGACCCTTTAGCAATCTGTCTGGGGATGTCCAAAAGGATGGCCTAATTGGGGGGTGGAGTGAAAGGCTGAAGTGGACTTTTCAAGGATTCCAGGCAACACTATTCAGGAAGCAGGAGCTCACAGAACGATGGAGAAGCAAGCAAATAAAAAGCATCATGCTGAGCTTTACGTCTGAGGACGGTCCTAAATATTTTTATCTACTGAATACGTCTTTGATTGTGCAACGGCTGACAGACTGGTCCTGACCTGGTAATTGAGAGCTCTGGAGAGAGAAAAGCTTTATCAAAACTGAGGTACTTCAGATTCATCTATGACTTTTATCATTTAAATGTTTTTTTAAAAAATTAAAATATATGAATTTTCCCTTTCTGTGTGAGAGATGGTGGTGGAGAGAGAGGGAGACATCAAGTTTTGCTCCACAGAATGTTTGCAAATTGGTAATTTCAGCACTGCTGATTCTGTCCATTGTAGTTCCAAATGAAAAGCTTAATGAGGAGTCATTAGCTTTAACAAATCAATTCCACTTCACAATTTGAAGCAGCATTTATCTCATTTTTTAAAATAATATTTGTTTTGCAGCCTAAATTGATTTCCACAGAAACTGAAATTAGCTTTCATTCTGTCTGATGAAAAACAATATCTATATCTATAGGAGAAATTGCCACAAACTTAATTTCTTGTTTGGATTATTTAAGTGGACTTTAATATTTTACATCCATTGTTTTATGATGCAATATTGTGTCTACTCAGGGAAGTCCCAGTGTTGGCAGCAGGGCTTATTTCCAGGGAAGGGATCTCAGTCAGAATTTCTCAGGTAAGGTGACGGTGCTTTTTAGAATATCACAGCAGTAATGTGAAAGATGCTGAATTGTGGGGGGTCAGAAAGGAGTCACCATTTCTGTTGAAGAAGAGCAGTATAATCATGATGTTCACAGCACATGTGTGTATAAACCACTGTGATAATAGCATTCATAAAATAGTCATCCTAAAATCTTAAGTTAGTATTACTTTATTATTTTATTTGAGAAGTGCACAAAAGTTGATGTTCTTCTGTTTCCCATTCTGTATAGTACTGGAAACTCATATAAGTGTTCAAACCTTTATAAATCACATTGGTGCATTAAAATCATTTTTAACAAATGAGCTTAAAAATGGGCATTTTCTCAATTACATGTAATTATCAGCTTAGCAGCTATCAACAAAAAGTGAAGTATATTTATTTTCCTTGATCAGATTTTAAAGAATTGAACTTGCCCTCTTTGCCCTGGCCTTTGGTTAAATGGGAATTAAGGCTGCATTCCCAGGTCTAGACTCAGTACTCCTAGGATGCATCCTAGGATGGTGTTTGCCTTTTTTGCAGCTGCTCCACGTTGTTGACTCATGTTTATCCTGGGATCAACCAGTACACCCAGATCCTTTTCACTTGTGCTACTACTTAGCTGGATTCCTCCCATTCTGTATTCATTTTTACCATTTTTCTTTCCAAGATGCATTTGTCCCTATTAAATATCATCCTGTTAGATTCAGCCCACTGTCCTAGCTTATCCAGATCTTTTTGAGTCCTCTCCTTCTCCTCCTAGCTTTGTTAGCAGCAACCCTTCCTAGCTTTGTGTCATCTGCAAATTTGATCAGCATCCTTTCAACTCCCTCATCCAGATAATTTATAAAAATGTTGAATAGTACTGGACCCAGGACAGACCCCTGTGGCACTCCAACATTCCTCCAATTTCACAGGAAGTCACTTATTAACATTCTTTGAGTGTGATCACTAAGCTATTTATGGATTGACCTAATGGTTGTCCTGTCTATCTCATAGTTGATCAATTTTTCAATAAGTATGGTATGAGACATTTTGTCAGATGCTTTGCTTGAGTCAAGATACACCACATCTATGGCATTTTCCTGATCAACCCATCCAGTGATTCTGACCTATTTGTTACAAATTCATGTTGGCTCTGGTTAATTAACACTTGCCCATTTAAGTGTTTGCACACATGTTTAATAATTTGTTTGATGATGATACAAGAGAATCTCTTAACATTGCCTTGTGCAGTCAATCTTTCTCATCTGGGTGGAAATACCTATTAAATTCTGTTTTTATGTCATCTTTTATATTAAAATAGTCCTTGGTTTGCTCACTTTCTAATCTCTTCCATATTTCATAATTTTGACCTAATTCTAGGACTGCTTTTAGTTAACGTATATGGGGGAGTAAGTTTCTGTTGTCATTCTTCCCATACTTTTCTTTGAGCAATAATTATTGGATTGGTTTCATTTTTCTTTATTTTATTAGTAGTTTTCCTAAATGGCTTATAGTTCTAGGTTTATGACAATTTCAACCTGCCTCCATTTGAGTGTGGAACCTTAAATGCTTGAACATAGACCCAGAAATTGAGTAAGTCCTTGACTACCTTTTGCATACTGTCTTTGAAGGAAATTCTTTGTGATTCTTGATCTTTTGGTTTTGAAAATAAATTCTTGAAGCATATTTTCCAATAACTTCATAATTTCTTTAGTAGTCGTCACTGGGATTAGTTGATACAAGATTATCTTTAGAATTAACTTTGAGCTGCAAGTTTCAGTATGACAAAATAGGGTAACTTCTCAGCCACATATATGAACATCTGTGTCATTTATTTAACTCCAAAGAACTAAAACCAAGTTTAAACTTGAAAGTCTTGTGAAATAAAAATCAGGAATTTTCCATATTTTTTCCATTTTCATTGCTCAGCAAAATACTTTAGTTTTGGAATATTGTGCAAGATAGGATTAATTAATGCATTTTTGTTTCTTAGATACCAATCTGTCTGTGACTGGAATGGATTCAAAACAAAATATCTCATCTGACGATAACTTTCCCTCTGATTACCAGCACAACAAGGATCCTTTTGCATCAAAACTCTCAAAAGAAGCTGATATAATTGCAGGAATATATTTATTAATCATTGGTAAGTTTCACAGACTATTTCCAAGCATAAACAGTGCGGGTTAAAGGTAAAAGATGCTGAAAATGAAATGTGGCAGGGAGCGGTAGCAAAGTAACTGACCGTGTCCTACTCTAAAGGATCCATGAAAGACCAGTTGTTGATGCAGAAAGACCTGGAAAATTAAAAGTGAATATATGTAAAAAACTATATATTAGTGGTTCTCAACTTTCCTAATGCCACTACCCTTTAATACAGTTCCTCATGTTGTGGTGACCCCCAACCTAACCCTAATCCTAACCCCCAACCATAAAATTATTTTCATTGGTACTTCATAACGACCCCTGTGAAAGAGTAGATCAACCCCCAAAGGGGTCCCGACCCACAGGTTGAGAACCACTTGACCTCCTGATTGGGGATGTGCACAATTTTTTTTTGTATTTGGTTCATCCAAGAACAGCCAAGAGGCATCCTTATAATCAATAACTATGGAGCAGTAACAGATGTAACGTTCCTATACAGGTGTTGTGCGGGGGCACCATGGTACCGCTGTGCAGTTATACTCCATGTTGCCACTTGTCATACCAATGCCCCAATGTGCATGGCCATTGGAATTGATGAAGGAGTCACAGATGGGACGTATGAACTTCCATGGGACCCAACTTAGTCTGGGCTAAGTTTGAGATGGCTCATGCTGCAAATGCCAGTCACCACCCCTATGCAAAACTTCCATGAGATAGTAAATAGGGATTGTTGGGCTCGGACTGGATAAGGTTCAGACTGGTAACCTCAGTTTTTTGCCCCTTGGTTAGATCTTTTATCTCTCTGGTCTCCAAATCTGCAGAGTGCTATTTTTTTTTTTTTTAAAGAATGCAATGCAGAAATAATACCTAATAGTAGGCATTTAATACTCTGAAGCCATTGAACCATACTGTATTATTTTTATTTACTATCATTATTATTATTATTATAAGTTGATTTATCAAGCACTATAGATGTGTATAGCACTGTACAAGATGCAAGAATTTTAAAAGATAATAAAGCGAAAAATACAAATAAGCAAAAATTAAAATTACTAAAATAACAAAGATAAAATAATACATAATATCACTACAGCCACATTAGGAATTAAATCAAGCGTAAAAAGGAACTTCAGTTACAAGGGCCAAAGGCCATAGAAAATAAGAACATTTTTAACTGGGATTTAAAAGCTTGTAAGGAGGTTAAGGAGCGGAGGTGAACGGGAAGACGATTCCACAAGGCAGGAGCAATGAGAGAAAAGAAGCAAAGAGAGACCAGGCAGAGGGGACCAGGGGTAAAGAAAGGCAACAAGATTGGAAGATGGTTGTCCAGGGGAAGGAGTGTGGATGGAGATTAGGGAAGAATGGTAGGAGGGAGCCAGAGAATGAAGGGTTTTGAAGGCTAAAAGTTTAAATTGAATACGGTAGGAAAGGGGAAGCCAGTGCGAGGATTTTAAAAGAGGAGTAATATGAGAGAAGCGACTAGATTGAAAATGAAGTCTAGCTGCGGAGTATTATGTGGAAATTAAAGGCTGAAGATGGGAAAAAGAGAGGCCAATTAGAAGGTGATTGCAGTAGTCAAGCCTGGAGATAACTGAGGCGTGAATGAGAGTCTTGGCAGAAAAAGAAGAGAGAAAAGGCTGAATCTTGGAGATATTTTACAGGAAGAAATGGCAGTTGATCTGCGGCCAGAAGGGTAAAGAAGAAACAAACAGAAACCCAAGATTACACGCTTGGGAAATGGGAAAGATAGGAAGATAGTTGACTTTGATGGAGAAGTTTGAGAGTAAAGGAGAGAAGGAGGCAGAGGATGGAGGAAAGATTAAAAGTTGGGTTTTGGATATGTTTAGTGTAAGATGATGATCGTACATCCAATTAGAGACAGCTTTGAGGCAAGAGGAAATACAATTGGCTACACCAGAGGAGACATAGATCTGAGATGGTACTGAAATCCATGCGAACTAAGGAGCTGACCAAGAGAAGAGGTGTAAAGAGAAAAAAAACAAAGGACCAAGAACAGGACCCCGAGGAACACCAGTGGCCAGAGGAAATGAAGAGGAGAACTGCCAACCAACAAAAACCTTGAAAGAGCGATCAGAAAGATCAGAGGAAAAACAGGATAGTACGACACCCTGAAAGCCAAAGACACAAAGCGAGTCTAATAGTAAGGTGTGATCAACGGTGTCAAAAGCAGCAGAGAGGTCAAGGAGAAAGAGAATGGAAAGAGGCCTTTGGATTTGGCCCAAAGAAGGTCATTAGTGATTTTGTTCAAAGCCATTTCGGTGGAGTGAAGAGAATGAAAACCAGACTGAAACAGGTCAAATGCGGAAGGAAGCATAAGAAAGTCAAGGCAGTGGGAATAAAGCGCACGCTCAAGTACTTTGGAGAAAAAGGGTAGCAGTGAAATTGGATGATAATGAGAGAGAGTCAAGAGAAGTTTTTTTGAGAAGTGGGGTGACTAGAGTGTGCTTGAAGTCAGAAGGGAAGAAGCCAGAAGAAAGAGAAAGATTAACAATGTGCGGGAGATGGGGAAGCTGGAGGGGAGAAGCAGAAGTAAAAAGTGAGAGGGAATAGGATCAAGGGGACAGCCTGAGGGATTGCAGGAAGAAATAAGACGGGAGAGTTCAGAAGACGAAGCTGGGGGGGGGGAGAAAGAGAGAGCTGATGGGAGGGTTGAGAGAGACGTAACACCAAAGGAGGAAACTCTGATCAGAGTGTATTATGGGAGGTCTTGTTATGGAAGAACAAAGCAAAATCGTCAGCAGAAAAGAGAGGAAAGAGGGAGTTAAGAGGGAAGAAAAAGTTGAGAAAGAACTTGAGGGCAGCGGGCGTTGTGTTGAATTAATGAAGAAAAATAATCCTGTTTAGCAATAGAGAGAGCGGAGGAAAAGAGGAAAAGAACAAATTTAAAGTGTAGAGAGTCAGACTGTGCGTGGGGCTTCCTCCGAAGTGCAGGAGGGAAGAAAGCGAGTAGTTGGAGTCAGCCAGGGCTGAGGAGGCTCACGGCAAAGAGGCCGGTTAATAATGGGGGTGAAGGTGTCAAGAGTAGATATGAGAGCAGGATTAAAAGATGAGAGAGCAGAATCGAGAGTGGGGAGGAAGAAAAGGGGAAAGAGGAGAGGAGCCACAATGGGCAAAGATCAGGGATACAAGGGTCGGGCATATTCACAATGAGGATGGCTCTGGGCTAAAACCTTGCAAAGGGTGTCTGTTGTGGGGAGAAGAATAGAAGGTTTGTCAGTCATTTTGAGTCATAGAATCATAGAATCATAGAATGGTAGAGTTGGAGGGGACCTCCTGGGTCATCGAGTCCAACCCCCTGCTCAAGGCAGGATCTCCTAAACCATCTCAGACAGATGGCTGTCCAGTCTCTGCTTGAAGACCTCCATCGAAGGGGAACCAACCACCTCCCGTGGCAGCCTGTTCCACTGGTTGATCACTCTTACTGTTAGAAATTTTTTCCTAACATCTAAACTAAATCTTTTCCCCTGCAGTTTCACCCCATTGTTTCTAGTCCTTCCTTGAGAGAGTGAGAACAGGGCTGATCCCTCTGCCTTGTGACAACCCTTGAGGTATTTGTAGACAGCTATCATGTCTCCTCTCAGTCCCCTTGAATGGGTGAGAATAGTGGGGTAGAAAAGCCAACTCTTCTTCAAATGGCTTGTCTATATATAGTAACAAACTGGCTAAGAATCAGTAAGAGTTGATGATACTGTGGACAGTATCAAACAGTTAGAGTATTACAAATTATGGTGACCAGTTCTGTATGAATTTGAATGATTTGAGTGATTTTGTTCATAAAATATCTTGCAAATTTGCCACAATGAGCCCCTGAAGGTGGCATTAAAGAATGCAGTGGTGGCAGAGATTGTTAACACAAATCGCAAAAAAGCACATTGATTTATGCCACTTTTATTTCAACCATCAACCATCTTCTTTCCATTTTTGTGCATATAATATTCTTGCTGCTGTTACCATATAGAGAAGCAAAGGACTCACATTGTCTAGATTTTCATCTGTTATTCCTAATAAAAACCCGTTCGTGTTCCATATCCATCTACAGCAATAATTTTATACATCACCCCAGGTGTTCCTTCTCCCCTGTGAGATAGGTGGGGCTGTGATAGCTCAGAAGGAACCTGTGACTAGCCCAAGGTCACTCAGCTGGCTTCGTGAAGGAGCATGCAATCAAGCCCAGTCCTTCAAATAAAAACCCAGCACTCTAACCACAAGACTAGACTGGCTCACTTGGGAGCAGTTTTTCAATACCTGTACCCACCTTTTAATCATAAAGTGAGATAGCACCTCCAAGCACCAAGTAAGCCAGCCAGAAAGGTCGGAGGGCCCCACTCTTGAAGAATCAATAGGTCACCCACGTATACAGCAGGGTGTTGTCACCATAAGTTGAAACTACATCAGAAAGGAGGGCAAGAGAAATCTGGACCCTTAAATCTGGATTTCCTGCAGACCCGTTTAAAGGTGTCCACAATGAGGTCTTCAGGCATGAAGACCCCATTAGTGGATGCACATCTGCACTGCTTACCTTGCACAGGCTCCGTGGATGTGAGTGATGTCCCTGCCCAGCGGGGAGGGGGCTGCGATCATGGCTGCCTTAACCCTAATTTTATACCAGGCATCTAAATGTGAATAGGCCCTTTGTTCCTCTTTATCCATTACTAAATCCAAATGTGGCCCTAGATTTCCAAGTATATAAATTCTCATAAAATTTGGTCATCAGTTCCAGAATTAGCTCATCATCAAGTTCATAAACTCCAGTCTCATTTTTCAATTTAACTACTCACTTATTTTTCTTTCTCTTTTTAAAGTATCTTGTTAATTTTTTCATACCCAGAGTATCACAACTTTGAAATTCATTTTTTTATATTTAAATAATTTCTATTGGTTACAAGTAGACAAAATTCTTCATTAGTCAGCCATTTCAACCAACTGCCATATACTTTGGTGAAGATGTTAACATCGTAGGCACTGTAGGTTCTTCTACATTAGGTTTTTTACACCACTGTTAACTGACTGAAATAAAAATACTTTTGTTTCTAGAACAATATCTGAAGGAGTCTTCCTGGTGTACACTCAAAATGCTATTTATAAATTTATAACAGGTGTCCTGTCAACTTTAGGCAATGGATATGTTATTTACATGTCTACACAACGGAAAAAAAAACTGAGGCCTGCTGAGATCATGACAGTCAATTTAGCAGTGTGTGATCTAGGAATTTCAGGTAATTTGACTTTAACGGACTGAGAATGAGCAATGATTTTTCCTTCTCATTAAAGTTTGTTTAATTTGTAGGCCAATTTGCACTTGGCCTCATGCTAGGTGATAGGGTAACATCTGGTAAGGTGCCTCTGCACTTGCAGGAGATGCTTACGACCCAAAAATGCCTCCTGCTTTACCAGATGTTATCCTACCGCCTCCTAGTGGTGGTGCATGATTTCACACGCAAACCAAACTTTACCCCAAGCCAGTGGCGGCTGGTGGACTTCAGGGCTGGGTGTTCACAGGAAAGGTGGGGGCCGTGGAGGTCATGGGGGGCGGGGCTTTGGAGGTCATGGGGTGGGGCTTCAGAGGTCATGGGGGTGGGGCTTTGGAGGTCATGGGGACGGGGCTTTGGAGGTCACTGGGCAGGGTCTAGTGCGCAGAAAGATAAAGAACAAAATAAAGAAAATCTGCATGGAACTGACCTCAACTAATGTCTCTAACTATATATATAAAAAAGCATCAGTTGGCCAAAGATGGAATGGAAGAGATAAACTGGTTTGGCTATTCCCATGTTCCACCTCAAGAACTCATCTTAGATTTCTCATGTCCAAACTGGTTTGAAGAAACTTTCCAAAGTTTATACATAAGATAATTTTAAAAAAATGCTAAGGTCACCTATCAATTCTTTGGTTATGCTATGAATAGCATTTAGTTCATTTTTTCTCAAACCATGGTGCTTTTACTTGTGGAGTAGAAGAAAAAGAAATGGGGAACTAGATCTCACAAGAGTTCATGTTTTCAGCATCTGCTGCTCACAGAATCTAAGGTGAAACAGGCTCTGTCCCAATCAAGTGATGCTCTCATCATTTTCAACTGCTGAAATATTTCATTCCCTTTTCTGATTTCAAGGGGGGTGGAAGAGAACAAAAACAAATCTCATATACAGAGAACAGATGTTTCATATCTAGAGGCTTTTTCTAAATGCATGCCCACACTCACATATTGGTTTATCTAAGTACCATAGGATTCTCAGCAGAAAAATTGCTAGTGAAAGAATCACCAATCAGGCTATAGCACATGTAATCCAGCATCCTTCCTCACACACATTACTCACTCAGTTAAAGTTGGCAGCCGGCAATACAAAGCAGAAGGGAAAAAAGCACTTCCCTTCATTTTGGTAAAGAATTGGGCTGCTTTCACACACATTAGGAAAAAGGAACAAAGAAAAAGGAACTTAAAGCCTGAGTTGTGTTGTTGACTGCAACAACAGATGCTTGAAAATAAGCTGTTAGACTGCATTCACACCTGACTTTTAATCCAGTTTGAGACCACTTTCCAAGTGAGAGAATATGTCAGCAAAGTGAATAATCATTTTCTTTTCTCTTTATCTAATCCAAAGATGGCTTTTCCAGGTTAGATAATGCATAAAGAAAACAGCTTGAGACTTTGCTGATGTATTATCTCACTCTGAAAGTGCACTGACGCTGGATTAAAACCTAAGTGTGAACACAGCTCCAGATTCACATAGTAGGCTTCCTCTCAAGCACTATTTTTGGCAGAGTGGAACCTGTGTGACATTTTGAAGATTCCTTAGTGATGCCTGACCAGACATTTTAGTTACTGCATTTCAAAGAAGCTAGAAAGGTACTTTGCAGGGCATAAGCACACCACATTATGCTGGTTGTTGACTATGAGACTTGTGGAGAAGAGTTTGTTACAAGAGCAGAAGTTGTTTTTAATCTCAAAGAGACTGTAATCTCTTAATTCTCAAGGCTTTCCTAGGCTTAGAAGTATCAGGCAGTACCTTCCAATCACTGACTGTGGTCATATGTCCATAAAAAATCAACTCCCTTACACTTGAGTTTGCCCCTTCTCCTCTCATGAACATGCTAGGGGGAGTCCCCAAAAGACTTATTTACTTCTCCACTGTCACTCTACTGTGACTCTACTGAAGTGGACTTTAAAAGTGCCATGCAAATCAGGAATAAGCGTCCGCATGAGGCTCAGGAAAATGCGTGTTTTTAACGCACCTTCCGTCCCCATAGGATCCCTGTTTTCTTTGCGCCCATCTTTTTCTCCCCGCCCCTGCTCTTGTTCATAGGGTGCCAGCGGGAATGGGGAGGGACTGCGCTCGGTGTGGCCACAACCAGGAAGACAATCCGATCAAGTGCAAAGGAGAAACAGCAATCGCCTCTCTGTTCGTCTCCCAGATCTCTCCCCCCCTTAAATGGCTTCTCGTGCTGGAAAACATTCACTCTCACCACTTTCCCTGTTTTTGCTTTCAAAAATCCACCCTGCCCAGCGCACGAGCGCTGACAAGTCCAAAGGAAAAACAGCGATCGGCTCTCTGCCTCTCCCCCCCTTAAATGGCTTCTCGTGCTGGAAAACATTCACTCTCACTACTTTCCCTGTTACTGCTTTCAAAAATCCACCCTGTCCAGCGCACGATCGCTCATTCACTCATCACTTTCCCTGTTATCGCTTTAAAATCCACCCCTAGCAATAATCCACCCATTTCACACCTCACAGCGATTGCAACAATGTTGCAATTCTGCGTGATTCTGGCTCTTTAGTTCTGAGCTTTAGAAAGTGAAGCTGCTTTTGTGTTTCTGCTGTGTGTGTGCAGGCGGCAATCCCCGCCCCTTTTGCCACGGAGCGTCCTCAAGGTAAATGTAGCGAGGAAAACCCGCGACTTACAGAAAGAGCGCTGGAAGAGTTGTTTAAAGTGCATGTATTTTGTCGCGCGATTTCCACGTTTTGTAGCGCTGGAACCTCGCTAAAAACCCTGGCTTGGGGACGCTCAGAGGCAAAAGGAGAGTCTTGGCAGACTTTTTATTCCTTGGGGACAAGCCCCTAGTCACACAACAGAAGAAGACCATATGATACTCTCTTTGAGGCACTTCTGAGTTAATAAAGATGTTACATGCCAGCCAAAATTAGACACCATGTAGTTCAGCGTCAAAGAAGAAGAAGAGCTGCTGGTTCAATCTCCAGCCTCTACCTGGAAGTAAGCAGTGGCAAACCACGAGTCTATCCCTGCCAAGAAACCCGCAGGGGCAGTCTGTAGCTCAGTGGTACAGCAAACTGCCTAGAGAGCACAGAGTTGCCATTTCTACCACCTGTAACCCTGATTCAAGTATGCCCACTGTTCCCTGGCTAAGTTCCTTTTTCAGACTACAATACCCATACTTTTTAGTTCTCCATCATGGGATTTTGTTGGGCAAAAAGGGAGCAATTCCACACTCTGGCCTGTTGTAACAATTCCTGCAGATTTTTGAAGCTTTGGGTGCCAAAGCACATCTTACAGCAGAAGAAAGAAATGCTCTTAATATCTAAATCCAGACCAGCAAAAAAAATTTTCTAATTAATTACAGTGCTATAATCTATCACATAATCACAGAAAAGACAGCTCAGAAAAGACTTTCAAAAAACGCACCTGTGTCAGAAAAGCACCTTTAGAGACAGAATAGATGGAAGGAAGGAGGGAAGGAAAAAAGAGAAACACAAAGGAAGGGAAAGAGAGAGAAGGAAGCAGGAGAGGAGGAGGAGGAGGAGGAGGAAGAATTGGCTTTTCTACCCCAGTTTTCTCACCCATTTAGGGGGACTCAAAGCATCTGACAAAGCTTCTGTTCTTCTCCCCACAACAGACACCCTGTGAGGTTAGTGGGGCTGTGAAAGAGGCAGGAGAGGAAGGAAGGAAGGAAAAAGAGAAAAAACAAAGGAAGTAAAAGAGAGGGGCAGAAAGAAAGAAAGAAAGAAAGAGAGAGAGAGAAGGAAGCAGGAAAGACAGAAAGAGAAAGGAAGAAAGAGAGAAAGAAAGCAGGAAAGCAGGAAGAAGAATTGGCTTTTCTACCCCGGTTTTCTCACCCATTTAGGGGGACTCAAAGCATCTGACAAAGCTTCTGTTCTTCTCCCCACAACAGACACCCTGTGAGGTTAGTGGGGCTGTGAAAGAGGCAGGAGAGGAAGGAAGGAAGGAAAAAGAAAAACAAAGGAAGGCAAAGAGAAGGGCAGAAAGAAGGGGAGAGAGAGAAGGAAGCAGGAAAGACAGAAAGAGAAAGGAGGAAAGAGAAAAAGAAAGCAGGAAAGCAGGAGGAAGCTGGCCCTGTGCCTACACACGGGACACAGTTCCATGGCTTTGTTGCTGCTGCGCCGCCGCCGCTGCCACCGGAGGAATGAACTCGCTCGCAGTCCCGCGTGTAGGCGCAGGGCCAGGCAGCCTCAGGCTTTTTTCTTCTTTTTGATGCGGGACCGTGAGCGAGCTCATTCCTCCGCCGGCAGCGGCGGCGCTGACTGGGGAACCCAACGGGCGTTAATACCAATTCCCTGGCTTCGCTGCTGCTGCTGCTGCTGCACTGCCACCACCATTGGAGGAATGAACTCGCTCATGGTCCCGGCATCAAAAAGAAAAAAACCCGCCTGAGGCTGGCTGGCCGTGCCTGCACACAGGACTGCGAGCGAGCTCATTTCTCTGGCGGCAGTGGCACAGCAGCAGCAAAGCCAGGGAACTGGTGTTAATGCCGGTTGGGTTCCCCAATCAGCGCCGCCGCCGCCACCACCACCGGAGCAATGAACTCGCTTGCAGTCCCGCGTGTAGGCGCAGGGCTGGGCAGCCTCAGGTGGTTTTTTTTTCTTTTTGATGCCGGGACCGTGAGCGAGCTCATTCCTCCGGTGGCGGCGGCAGCGGCAGCACAGCAGCAGCAGCGAAGCCAAGGAACTGGTGTTAATGCTAGCTGGGTTCCCCAGTCAGCGCCGCCACCGCCACCAGAGGAATGAGCTCGCTCACGGTCCCAGCATCAAAAAGAAAAAGACCGCCTGAGGCTGGCTGGCCCTGCGCCTACACACGGGACTGCGAGCGAGCTCATTTCTCTGGCGGCAGCGGCGCAGCAGCAGCAAAGCCAGGGAACTGGTGTTAATGAGAAGGAGTGAATTTTGGGCAGGAATTGGAAATGGAGGGGGAAGGGAACAAGCAAAGGGACCCGACGCCAGGGCAATCGACACAAGGGGAAGGGAATTGAGGGGGCCCATGGCTGCCCAGGGGATTTGGGGAGCTAGGGAAACAGAGCAGAGCACTCATATCTTCCTACTCGGTCCAGTAGCCAGTAAGGAAATGGCGGCTGCAGCAACACAAGCGTGCAAAGAAGGAAATTGAGTGGGTGGAGCATATCTTTGTTCCACCAATCAGCTTCCTCAAGGCGACGCTCTCAGGCTGCGCCCGTCCAGGGTTAAAAAAAGTGTGCCCTGAACCAATTGAAGCCTGCAAGCCTGGGATTTGTTATGCAGAGCATCATAGTAAGTTAATGTAATTTCTTTTCCCCACGTGGGGTGTGGGTGTTCGCGCGCTCCGCGACCGCTACCACGAGCCGCCACTGCCCCAAGCTTACCTGTGCTGTCCAGCATCACAACCATTTGCACCATTCAAACGCTCTGGCACCTCAGATGACCCCAAATGCGACTGTGTGTGCGTGAAGCATCGTTGTTGCTGTGGCGACGGTGACGGTGCACATGCAGTCATGCCAGGTTCTGAACCCAAGATGGTGGCACACATAGTGTTACCTGTACTAGTGTTACCAAGTGTGAACATGTCCTCAGATTAGTCACATTAGTCATTCACACACTTTTCCCATCCAGTGCAGAAACACCCTGCATGATGATTTATGCCAAGGTCTGTAGAAAAGAATGAGTGAAAATCATGGTTATTGGTTGAAGGTCCTAACTTCTATCTGGTCCTTTTCATGTTGTGATCATACAATTTACAATATAAATTCTATACTGAGCCTTTATTAGGCCAACAAAACAGCTTGCAGGTTTTTGTATTTCCTAGTACTCCTCCCTGGGTGAAATGGTAACAAACCATTACAGGATGAAGGGGCAGTGAAAGGAGATTTCTGATGGAAAAGGAGACGTTTAAGATTAATAGCTTATTCTGCCTAGACAAGAATTTCTACTTCTCTTCAACAAAAGAGAGCTACGATTCATTTAGAGACAAAGACAGAACTCAGAACCACTTGCTCTCTTTGCAGAAATGAATATCAAATTTGCATTCTCTTCAGACAAGAGGGCAATTTGCAACTTGCAGAACATCTGAACGAATTTGAATGTCTTCAGCCTTGTTCCTGCTCATGGAATAAAACAATCCGTGGGTGTTAGAGGGGAGGCTGGTGGCGATTGGGGCCCCTGATTGAGGTTGGTGCCCTCCCTCAGGTCGGCTTGCATCCCCTGCAGGACCCTACCCCAGCAGGAGGTGCCTAGCGGGCCGGTAGTGCCTGAACCCTGTCTCCCGAGTTTGATGCTCAGGGGGGCAGGGGGCGCCTTCCCTGGGACATCATATGCCACTGTCAGCTGTTAGGCAGATCTTGAGCCCCCTCCCTTCTCCAGGCTTCTGACTGCTCCTGATACATCAGAGGATGACATGTCGGCAGCAGCCAATAGGAGAGGCCAGAGGGAGGGAGCCATGTGCTGCCAGGAGGCAGCAGTGTGAATGGTCTCCCTGTGGATTGCAGCAGGTAAGTCTGGGGACAGGTTGGGGCAGGTGTAGAACACAATTAAGTGCTCTACACCCGGAATGCATCTAGAACGCTTTGGGACGGTCTGGGGCGGTTCCGAACGGAACTTCCTGCCCAGCTGTGCGTGTGGCTCAGGTGTTCAGGAACTGCAGAAGCCCCACAGCAGCAGCCAATAGGCTTGCCTGGCAAGTCTCTAGTCTCTCAGTGGATTTTGGGTTGCAGATTGTCCTTCTTTTGCATTGGAGGCTTTTCAGGACTATTTCACAAAATTTGGGAAAACATCACACTGATAATCAAGTGATCTAATGGAGTTTTAAAGGCTTTTCTATCCACATCAACAAAATGTTCAAATTCATATTTTTAAAGGAGTCGGCAACCAGGGGCCTGTTTGCACTTGGCTAGGATCGTGGCCTGCATGCCCTTGCAGACACTGGGAGGGCTCACTTGGGGCCACTGTAGCCTGCACTAGCATGGGGACAGCAGGGGCATTTTCACACTTCCCTTCAGTCTGCTGGACAGGAAAGGAGTGAAATCAACTAACATTTACTAGCATTCACACTTGTATGTGTTAGTAAATGTTGGCCTACAACCACCACCACTCCACGATCGAACACTTACCTTCTGCTTGATCGACGGCCGGTCCTCTTTGGGGTGCTGCCATCTTGTGTGTGGCACCCTCTGTGACTGTGCATCCGTCAGCACCATCACCATGACAACACTAACACTCTGCCAGCAGAGGTGCGGATGGTCATGGGCTGGGTGCGATCAGGTAAGCTGGGGTAAGGGCTGGTAAGCTTGTAGAGCACCATTTTGTGCTCCACAGCTACTTGATAATTAGGCACCTTCTAGGTAGGCAGGGGGCGCCTGGAGGCTGTGAGGCCTTCTCTTAGTGCAGATGCTCAATTGCCCCAGGCCCCTATTCCAGGAATTATTCCAGAATAAAGTCAAGTGAGAACCAGCTCAATTTGTGGGGTAAGAACCATTAGGATATTGAATGTACAGTATTTTATTTTTTAAAAGTTTATTATCAGTCCATATATTCTAAAATTCTGCTCGGGATATAACATTACAAGTATTTTACCTTTTATGCTGTTATTTATAGTGATAGGAAAGCCTTTCAGTATAATTGCCTTCTTTGCCCACCGTTGGATATTTGGTTGGAGTGGCTGCCGCTGGTATGGATGGGCTGGTTTCTTCTTTGGCATTGGAAGTCTTATTACTATGACTGCTGTCAGCCTGGATAGATATTTCAAAATCTGCTACTTATCTTATGGTAAGTGGGGAAAAGAATTAAGAATAATGTCATCCATCTTTTCTCTCAAAATATCAATATCAGTGGCGAACATAAACTCAGAGGAACGTTATCCAAACTGGGTTAATTTTTCATTATGTAGCAGGAATCTTTATGGCCACAGATCTGCAAACCCTTTAAAGGCACTTGGGAGGGGCGATTTGGACACTTTGGCAAATGTGTCCCCTGGCAAAGCAGACATTCCTGGATGGGAGAGTTAGCACCCAGGTAGGTCTGGGTGGAGTTTGGGATGAGACAGTGTTCACAGTGTGAATGCCAGCCACTGTTCCCGATCATAACTGCCATGGGACAGTCTCCTGTGGTAGTTAAATGTGTGTGCCATGCCCCTTCTCTGTATATATTCAGGAAGGCGGTGAAGACGCACCTCTTTGTCGTGGCCTTTGGCTGATGCGATTATACTCCCTCCCCCCCGCAGGGCAGATAGTATTATTTTAGTATTTTAATATGCTGAATCTTTTAAATGTTTTTATGTATATTATTGATTTTAATATTGGCTTTAATTTGTTGTTTAAAATAGGGCAGGATAGAAATATAAATAAATAGATAAATGAATAAATGTGAAAATCCCCACCAAATCAACCTTCCTGCGTGCACCCATGATGTAAATTGCTGAACGTGGCCAGCTTCTAAGGCAGTTTGGCTGTGGTCACACAAGGTTGTCCTCAGGTCACGTTACTCTCATTATTTTTATTTAAATTCATTTTCCAAGCTGGCCTGCCCCCATTAGATCATCTTAACTGTAGTCCTCATTTTTACAGGCCTGAGGAGGACTCAGTCTATCCTGGCATCTCAGAACGTCTGTGGAGGAGCTCAATTCGATCATGCAGAAAGGTGTTAGCAGTGCAGCCCAAGGCAGAGATGGCCTGAGGACTAGTTATAATGATCCAGGTGTGAACACAGCTGGAGAACCTCAGTTCGACTTGATGAATAGGCTGTCCTGTCTTAGACTTGTGTGACCATGGCCTTTATGGCACTTCACATTATTGCCCCAGTTAGAAACTTTTATGCCACAGCTTTGTTTCCTGGCCAGTCTGCATGGACTGGGAAGCACATTCCATGTGGATAGCCCAACACCCCATTTATGGGCCAAAAGAAGTGTTCTGGGCCAGCTGCAGTCCCTTCCACATGCTTACACAATATGTGTGGAAGTTGTTCTGCTCAGTTTTCCAGTAAGTGGTTTTCAGTAAGAAAGCAAATTACTATTACAGAGGCATTCACCCTATAATCAGTGCTAACATTTGCCTGACTTCCATAAATGCCCCTAAATTGCCAGCACCAAATTGTGTGATAGTGAATTCCAAAACATTTGCATTTGTTTGCCCTTACTTGTTGAGATTTTGATTTCATTGGATGATTTGTTCTTCTAGTGTTTTGGGAAAGGGAGAAGAAGTCCGTATCCACTTTAGGATACTATTGAGAGGACCTCAGAAGGGTGGCCCCAGGACAATTTCCTCCTTGTAACCTTGCTTCTAACTAAAAATCTAATTGGGATAACTTGGTTTCCAGTAGAGTCTTATCAGCAGCAGGTTTCACTAGTGACTGTATTTAATGCACGGTGATCAGCTCACCTGTCCGCACATTGGACAGATGGTTGAAATCTGAAACTTTAGATTCAGTCAAGACAATCTGTGGGTGTTTTGAAGTCACATTACAAATGGATAATAAAAAGCAATAGGATACTCCTCATTCACCTGCTCGGCTTTCAGAAGCTTTATGTCCAACTTGCCTCAGCAGGTGATTTAAGGTGACCCCAGGTAGTACTAACAGAGTCACAGAAGTCACACTGAGGGCAGAGTCTTGTGGATAGCTGCTGGCACACTTTGTAGTGCCTTTCTCCTTCCTGGCTTAAATTGCTTGGTTCAAGCCAAGAGGTGTTCTCCTTGTGCATGCATGTTGTGGAGGTTCATCAGGTGTTTTATTGTTTTCTCAGTAATCCTTCCTCACTTTGGTTCATTTATGATATGTATTAAAAACTAATGGTCCAAGTAGGGGACCACACTGTTTACTGTGACAATTGACTCTTTTCTGACACTTAACCAGTTGCTTATCCATATGAAAAGTTGTCCTTTAATTCCATAGCTATTCAATTTGTTAAGGAACCTTTTCAGAGGAACTTTATCAAAACCTTTTTGGAAGTCCATGTAAATAACTGTTTTATAGATATATTCAGGATTTGTAATCAGCAATATATTCTGTTGCAGGTACTTGGCTGAAGAGACATCATGCTTTTATCTGCTTGGGAATAATCTGGTGCTATGCTACATTTTGGGCTTCAATACCATTTGCTGGTTTGGGGAACTATGCACCAGAGCCATTTGGAACATCCTGCACTCTGGATTGGTGGCTTGCTCAAGGTTCTGTGGCTGGGCAAGCTTTTATTCTGAATATCCTTTTCTTTTGTCTCTTACTTCCAACTGCAGTGATCATGTTTTCCTATGTTAAAATAATAGCTAAGGTCAAATCGTCCGCCAAAGAAGTAGCTCATTATGATAACAGGATTCAAAACAGTCATGTGCTGGAAATAAAGTTAACTAAGGTAGGATACTGCAATGTACTATGAAACCATTGAGGAAGTGTCATAAGATAAGGTGTCAATTAATAAGAATACAGACCTGTACTTTGCATAAAATAATCTATAATTGTATCACAAAATGGAGAGCATGATGGAGATATGAGGTACAAGGGACAGGGACAGGCAAGAGGGCCTTTTCTGTGGTGGCCCCTAGACTCTGGAACAGCCTCCCTCTTGAGGTGTATTGTTTTCAGTGCCTGGTGAAAACTTATCTTTTCACCCAGGCTTTTGCCATTTAAATAGACTCCTCAGGGTGGCTGGTCCTGTTAGGGCAGGGGTTATATTTTTAATTATGTTTTAATTAAATATATTAATTAAATAAATAATATGTTTTATTCTTATTATAACCCATGCTGGGACCATTTAGCGAAGGATATAAATCCCTTAAATAATAATAATGAAGTCATGGAAACCTGTTGTGGAAGATCACTGAGAGCTAGTGTGCGCTGGAGCAGCTGGAGTGGAAGGTGGATCAGCTAACAATATATGGAGCCAAGGGGGTCCCAGTGACAGCACCACTATACTGCAACACCCACTCCAGATGCTAGAAATGTGCAAACTGGTCCATTTATAACCATTTCAGGCAGAAGCTGCAGTGGGCTGAGTGATTTGATAATGAACTCAATTGACTCAAGAGACTGAAAGTTCTATATCAAATTGAGCCAACGTTGGCTGAAACCAAACAGCCCAAGTGTTTGATCTCCAACCAGTCATACTCCTGGCTTTCCCAATTGCACCCATGGCCTCCCCTTTGCTTTTGTCTGATCACATCATAGCCTGCTTTGAATACATCTTTGAAGCTATTCCATCTGTGTACATGCATACTGCCCACACCTTTATCACCACATCTTTCAGGTGGGCTTGGTTGGACGGCTGCCAGCAGCTATGCAAATCATGGTCAATATGTATATACAGCCAATGCCTGCACTTCCTGTAGTTTGAAGAGAATAATCTCTGTGAGAGTCCTTCAGTCTAGTGGTTAGGGAACCGGTCTCTTATCTGGGAATACTTGGTTTGATTCCACCCTCCCCCATGAAGACAGCTGGGTGACCTTGGGCTAGTCACAGCTCTCTTCTGAGCTCTCACAGCCCCACCGACCTCACAGGGTGTTCTGTGGTGGGGAGAAGAATAGAAAAGCTTTGTCAGCCGCTTTGAGCCCCCTTAAATGGCTGAGAAAAACAGAGTATAAAAGCCAACTCTTCTTCTTCTTCTTTGGACCAGTCTCTTTGATGGTCCAGACTTTAACATGGGCAGATGGGATTTCTAAATCAGTCTGAACCTCATCCTCCTTTCCACAGTCAAACGTAGAGCTGTGTAGCCAAGGGGCAGTTGTCTCTGTCTGTGTCCTGCTCATCTCAGTTGCACGTACCTGGTCCAGAAGTGTACCTCCTGGGTCATCGAGTCCAACCCCCTGCTCAAGGCAGGATCTCCTAAACCATCTCAGACAGATGGCTGTCCAGTCTCTGCTTGAAGACCTCCATCGAAGGGGAACCAACCACCTCCCGTGGCAGCCTGTTCCACTGGTTGATCACTCTTACTGTTAGAAATTTTTTCCTAACATCTAAACTAAATCTTTTCCCCTGCAGTTTCACCCCATTGTTTCTAGTCCTTCCTTGAGAGAGTGAGAACAGGGCTGATCCCTCTGCCTTGTGACAACCCTTGAGGTATTTGTAGACAGCTATCATGTCTCCTCTCAGTCTTCTTTTTGTTAGACTAAACATTCCTAGTTCCTTAAGCCGTTCCTCATAGGACATGGTTTGCAGACCGTTCACCATCTTGGTAGCTCTCCTTTGAACCTGCTCCAGCTTGTCAGTGTCTTTTTTAAACTGGGGTGACCAGAACTGGACACAGTTACTCCAGATGAGGTCTGACCAAGGTAGAGTAGAGGGGGATAATAACTTCACGTGATCTGGACTCTATGCTTCTCCTAATACACCCCAGGATTGCGTTTGCCTTTTTTGCAGCTGCCTCGCACTGTTGACTCATGTTCAGTTGATGATCTACCAGGACACCCAAGTCTTTTTCACATGTGCTGCTGCTCAGCTGAATTCCTCCCATGCTCAGCCGAATTCCTCCCAAAGAACTTTAGTTCTTTGCTCTGACCCTAAAATGTCTTTTTCCTGGCTTATTTGTTCCATGTCAATAATAGCAGCAACCATGGCCTGTGGAAATTTACTAATCTTTCTTTAGTTTGCTTTTATGTATTCTTGATATCCCTGAGCTAATTCAAATTGCACATTTTCCGTGGTTTTAAAATATCCTTCCTGCCAAACTGAGGATCCCTGATCTACAGTCCACTGCCTCAATTTGTTCAGTTTCTGGGCCTTAACAAAACATGTACCTTCTGCCATTTCTAAGCACAGAACAAACCCCAAAAGGGGACAAAAATACTTCAGGGGGTGGGGGGAAGTCTCCAACTGCTTGCTGCACTGCAAAAATCACTTCAGAAAAATTCCAATAGAAATAGGTTATCTCTGAGCCCAGTTAGTGCCCAAGCACAGAAAACACAGATTCTAATGTTCACATGTGATGCATTGCACACGCTTTCTCCACCAGAACCATTATGGCATGGACATGTGCATGGGGAAATGAGTCTGTCCAACCACTTGCCCAAAGGATCCAAGCATGTAGGTTTCAAAAAAAGAATTGATAAATTTGCAAGTACTGTGTATCATAGGCAGGCAGGCAGCAAGGTAAAACACTTTTGTCTTCAATGGGAAGGTGCAGAAGAGACTAACATTGACTAGCACTTGCATTTGTGTGTGCTAGTTCATGACAGATGCGATGGGTTGCTCATCTGGGCCCAGTCACACGCCCAATCTTCCTCAGGGTGCTGCTGTCCTGGATTTGGAATCCTGCCCAACTACGCATGCAGCCGCACCATTGGTATGGCGATGGTGATGCTTTGCCCAATTGCAGTCATGTTGGGGGTCATCTGAGCTGCCAACGTGCTTCACAGTTGCACTGGAAAAGGTGCAGGTGGTCACCACTGAATGCTCCAAGTAAGCCTTTGATTAAAGTTAGTGTCAACATCTGGGCATGCAAGGGATGCCTGTAGGTTGTAAGCGCCTCCTGCAAGTGCAGATGCATTTGCCCAGATGTTGACTAATTTTAAACTATGAGGCCAAGTGCAAATTGGCCTAAAGTCTTTCCTCATAATGTCCAGTATCATAATGCAGAAATACTCTGTTGTTATCAGTAAATTCTTTTGACAAAAATAATGCAGAAGTGTCTGTGCTTTGGCATAGCTCAGCTTTTGCTGGATTCTGGGAAACGCATGACTACATTAGCCACGGTGTTTACAATGCCTCGGCTCCTCTAAAGAACACTTTTGTACTGCTTTGCAACTCTATTCCAACTGAATTCACTTGGGAAGAGGGATCTCACTCTCTCCCTTTCTTTTTGCCCTTAATACTCAACTCAGCTTGGACTTCCAAACCTCTGAATTTCTAGCTACCCACTCAACAGCTGTTTTACTAAGGGAGTGAGAATCATGGGGCACCAACTTTCCCTTCCATCCCTCTGTGGCCTCCTATTGTTTCCGACTCTTTCCCATCCATTCACGAGAAACTACTTTTGTGTACCTGTGATGCTTGGCACCACAGTCTCATTGCTCACATGTAGCCTTTCAAGCACCTTTTTTTCCTTAGAGCTTGGCAAAACCTTAATGATGAGACATCTTAAGAAGGTCAGAACCCTCTTTCAGTGCACCCTTGTTTGTTATTTTGTTGTTTAGCTAAAGCCAGACAGGATGCTGGACTAGACGGGCTATGGCCTGATTCAGCAGGGCTCCTTTATGTTTTTATATTGTATATTGTATATCTTTGCTACATATTGTATAAACGCAGTTACATATAATCATAGTATGGCTTATTGCTTGTAGTCCCAAATAAAGGGAATTTCTGAATGTATCCATATCTTAATCTGCATGTATGTGTATTCCAGTATTAAGCACATTCAGTTAGATATTTAGATATTCATTTAATCTTTGAGTTTTACTCCTTTATATTAATTTCTCTTAGTTCTGTGTGAAGTTTTAGCCTGGTATATTGGTATGGAATTACATCTAAGGGCTTGTTCACTCTTCATTGTGTGCAGTTAAGCAATGGAATGGGAGATGGTTGGTGTATCCTCCAACATTACCACCGGCACTTATAGTACAGACAGTCCATCCAGAATCGCCATGGCAATGACCACAGCAGCTTCCACTGTGTATTTCTCTACAGCTACAGAGGATCAGAACACTCTGGAATGCTCCCAAATGCTCTGGGACAGAGGCAGTCTCACAGTGTGCAGATGGAGCATCTCGGAGCATTCCGATCCATGCTGCAAAGATAAGTGTAAACAGGCCTTAAGGAGCTTTGGGAAAGTTCTTGCACATAATTGTAATTGCTGGGAGGAGGTTCTCAGGTGCAAGACACATTTTTCCATGGGAAAGGAGCTGAGAATCTTCTGGATCTCACTGGAGCTGAATTGAAAGTGTGACAACTCAATAACACTCCCCCCCCTCGTGAACTTGTATTGACAGAGTAATGCAGTCGAGGAAGCAGCAGTTGAGCCGTACAGACCCACTGCTTGCCAATGGGCTGGTGTCTGTATATGAACTAGACCCCCCCCCTTGCCCAGGCATCTCACTTCAAAGGCTTACAGCCAAATCTTCTCCCTGAAGCAGCAAAATAAACACTAGTGTAGACATTACCAGGCCCCTATGGGTCATTAATGCAGAAGTGTGAGACTGAAACCAAATTCTGGAAAGAACATTTAATATACCAGTGGGTAATCCACTAGCAGATGCAAACAGAATAACTTCAGAACGGAATACACACAGAATATTCCCATGTCCAGACTTTTATACAATATCTCAAACTCAAAAAGCATACCTTTTCCCCTTTATCCATATATGGGAAACTGCAAACTAACCTAAATAATTCTATAGGCCTGCTGCATCTTACTTCACTCTCCCTGTCCTCCTTCATATAGACAGCATCTGGATCTTATAGGTAAGAGCTTTCTTCTTGCACAAACAATAGGACTTCCTCTGCTTTCCTTACCTACACAGGAAAGACCCCTGAGAAACCCTTACATGCCCTCCTCTCATACATGATTTTAGGTTTATCAGCAAAATGCATCTTTGACCTATAACTAAACTCTTGACCCATGATCAACTCTTTAATCAGCAATTATATTAACCCTCTGTGTCATCCACATTCCCCCCTTTTTGATAACATTAGATTAAGGATCTCTCTTAATTCTATATTATCAACTCCTTACTTATGCCAGTTGTTCCTCCATATACACAGCACACATTTAAAGACAGGCTTATCACATTGATCAATTCAAAAAACAAATTAACAGCTGTATGAGAAACTTGAAAAGTTCCCAAAACTCAGAAAACACATGATATTTAGTTTCCTCCCAGAAACATATAATTCATGAGACTTTAAACACAAGTGAACACCTTTCCATTATTCCAAATTCCAAACCTGTTCCTTAGAGATGTAAGTTAAGTATCCAATTACCATCATCACATCAATGCTGACCATAACTGCTCAAAGCAGGGACTAAACCAAGGAGCCGTAACCTCTCCCAATCCCTGTAATCCATATGAAATGGGACCATTACAGGCAGGAAAGCCAAGGCACAAACTCCCAGAGTAAGTATCATCTTTACCTTTCCCCTAAACTTTAAAGTGTACTAGACCCACCTTTTCATGAATATCCAGATTTAGGGTGGGCCTGTTTCTGTGAACACTGATATACTTCACAACTAATATGTTTTACTTTACCTTTGGAAACCATTGTAACAATAAAGCTTGAGACTTCTATTATTTTTACAAAGAAGAGTATTTCCTACAGTGATTTATTAGAAAGCTAAAGAGAGCACTACTTTAGAAGGGCTACTATAGCTCTAAGAAGCAGGGAAAGCGGGAGCCAGAGAAAGTGAACTGCAGGGAAGCTGGTTAGAAAGACTTAGCCATTGCTTCAAAAGAGAAAGGAGAGGGAGGGTGGTGGCCCCTTAACAGGAGGAAGGAGCAGGGAAAATATCCACCTTGGGCTGGGGGAGTAGGCTGCCACTGCACGTACCAAGGAAGGTCCTTCCAGAAAGTCCTTTGGAGGCTGAAGACCAGCTTTGAAGGCTGGGGCTAGCCGTTGTGGCCGATACTCAGGACGGAGCAGGAAGGGGCTGTCTAAGGATAGATGGCGATATCCCAACTCAGTGGCAACCCATCTCAGCATGACACAGGCTGTCTATTTTAGAATGGAGTGTCCCACTCTGTTGTTTTAGTTGGGGAGGGGAGGAGGCAGTGTACAAAAAGGACATTCACTCCAAGAACAAATTTCAGTGGTGTGTTCTCCAGCAGCATTTTCAATAAATAAGTTTTTAAAAGAGGTCAGGCTCCAAAAAAGCTTCTGTGTCTGGCAGGCAAGCCAAAGTAGCATATAGAGATCAGACCTTTGTAAAAGTAGCCCCAACAGCACTCTGTTCCAGGGCCCCTCAGATGTAACGGCCCTGTAAAAATCTGAAGCCTATTTGCATGAGGACCCCTGTTGTATGATTAGGCTAGTCCTGGGATAGAGCATTCGCTCTGCCAGGAGGGCATTTCCGTCCTGGCACACCCCAGGGTGGACCAATCACGGCCAGAGTGTAGAGCACGAAATCATGTTCTACATCTGTCCTAGGCAGTCCCAGAGCTGTCTGGCAGGGATACCGTTTGCACTCTCCCTGCCGAACAGCTCTGGGCCCCACCCCGCCCTAGTCATTGGGCCCTTTCGAGCTCTCTGACCAACAGCCCTTTTGGGGGAGGGGTAAGACTGGGCCCATGGGCTGTAGCTAATACAGTTGGGTCAGCAGCAGCCTGCAGGGAAGCCCTGGGCACCTCCCAGGGGCCCGCAACACCCTCCAGATGCATGTGCGTGGCTTACCTTGTCGCCACCCAGGACTGGACTGGCAACTCTGTGGGCAGGGCTTGCTGAGTCCTATCTGCATTGTTCTGTACCTGTGCGTGCTGCAGCCTGAGATTGGTCAGCGGCGAGTGCCTGCACAGAACACCTGGGATTGAAACAATTGTAGGCTGCATCGTGCACAGGCGCAGAATCTTACAGATCGGACTTGGCAGGCCCCGCCCACGGAGCTTGCCATTCTGGTCCTGGGTAGCAACCAGGTGAGTCACACAAGCATGTCTGAAGGGTGGCATGGGACCCTGAGTGGGTGGGGTGCCCAGGGAGTCCCTGTGGGCTGCAGCCAACCCAATCAGTCAGCTACAGCCTGCGGGACCCCAGGACATGCCGGGACCAGCTTGCCAGCCAGTGGGCCAACAAGGGCCTATTTGGGCTGTGATACGTGGGGACGGATTCCCCATTCTCACATAGGCAGGTAAGGGATGCGTGGGAACGCATCCCTTACCTGCCTACATGTGAATGGGGAATCCGTCCCTGCTTGTCCTAGCCTAACTGCACTATAACTGTTCAGTTGTAGTGTGAAAAGGCCTCTGGTTAACTTAAACGCCGATGGAGCAACTATTGTAGTTCTTTCTCATCCAAGGAAAAGTGATGTTAAAAAATTTATTAGAGGAGGAAGGGAGGAGAAATCATATTCTGAGAATGTTTGAAGTTGCTCTGTTGTGGACTGCTCTTACTTCATTACCTGAGTCTCTTGTGTTTAAATTTTTCTTTCTGTTGTAGTCCTCAAGGAAACATAATACATGGGAATAGATCTGAAGACAATGTTAAGATTTAAATTGATGTCCTGGGGAAAAAAATCTCTGAAACTGTCAACTGTACAAACTAGGCTGCAGTGTAGAAAAAAGTGACTCAAAATCAGCTTAGAGGTAGTATCTGCACTCAAGTGGTTTAATCCACATTAAAGTCCAGAAAATGCACTTCCAAAATGCATTAAAGGTGAGATTGGAACTCCACTAGCTGCATACTGCAACCTCTAAGCTGTTTTATAAAAAAGAGATGGACCCTTCGCTTGTTATTTTAAGGAACAAAGTTCTCCTTATTCTTCCTCTTCTTCAATTTATTTGTATGCCACTTTTCAATGTTATTTAATACATTTTTTTTCACCAGGTAGCAATGCTGATCTGTGCAGGATTTCTTGTTGCCTGGATTCCCTATGCTGTAGTATCACTGTGGTCAGCATTTGGAACACCAAATTCAGTTCCCATCAAAGTTTCAGTGATACCAACATTACTTGCAAAATCAGCAGCTATGTACAACCCTGTTATTTACCAAGTCATTGACTGCAAATCCTCCTGTTGTGATCTGAAACCATTGCAGAAGAAAAACTCCTTGAAGAAATCCCGGTATGATTTTCTGGCTTGCTCAGTTTGCACATAGTCTGGTCAGATTGTTTTCTCAAAGATAAGATGGCACCCCTATGCTCAAGAGTCATCACTGAAAATATCAGGAATATAATGTTAATTAAAATTAAGTAAGTTAGTTCCATAACAGTGACGCCAACTGAGGCATCCATTTAAGACTTCTTTCCCAAACACCTGGGTTCTGAAGCCTCAATCACTATTGTTCTATCAGAAATATCCCAGAAAGGGTATAGGTCATCACCAACTCAGAAGAACAAGAAAGGTTGGCTTTTCTACCCCACGTTTCTCACCCATTTAAGGGGACTCAAAGTGGCTGACAAACCTTCTGTTCTTCTCCCCACAACAGATGCCCTGTGAGGGGGGTGGGGCTGTGATAGCTCAGAAGATTGCTGTGACTAGCCCAAGGTCACCTAGCTGTCTTCATGAGGGAGGGTGAAATCAAACCCAGTGTTCCCAGATAAGAGTCCGGCTCCCTAACCACTAGACCAAACTGGCTCACAAACTCAGGATATATTGTTATGTCAGAAAGGAAACCAGTCTGAGGAGAGAAGCTGCAGAAGGGTAAAAGGTAGTTAGAAAGATAGCAGAACCTGAGGCCTCTTCACACTGGGGCCATCGAATGTTTAGAATGTTTAGTCTATCAAAAAGAAGACTGAGAGGAGACATGATAGCTCTCTACAAATACCTCAAGGGTTGTCACAGGGCAGAGGGATCAGCCCTGTTCTCACTCTCTCAAGGAAGGACTAGAAACAATGGGGTGAAACTGCAGGGGAAAAGATTTAGTTTAGATGTTAGGAAAAAATTTCTAACAGTAAGAGTGATCAACCAGTGGAACAGGCTGCCACGGGAGGTGGTTGGTTCCCCTTCGATGGAGGTCTTCAAGCAGAGACTGGACGGCCATCTGTCTGAGATGGTTTAGGAGATCCTGCCTTGAGCAGGGGGTTGGACTCGATGACCCAGGAGGTCCCCTCCAACTCTACCATTCTATGATTCTATGATTCATCGGACGCAACTGGGCAAGCCCTGGGATAGAGCATTTGTCCCGTCCCATGCTAGGGTGGCCTAATCGTGTTCCAGGTGTAGAGCACAAGATTGTGCTCTACATCTGGCCTGGGCTGGCCACTCTCCCTGTTGGACAGCTCTGGGCCCCACCCCACCCTGCAGCCATTGGGCCCTTTCGGGCCCTATAGCCAACAGCACCTTTCAGGGTTGGGTTGAGACTTGGACAGCCCATCCTCAAGTCCTGTGGGCTGTAGCCAACATGATCGGGTCAGCTGCAGTTCACAGGGTCCCCCAGGGGCTGAGCCATGCCCCAGCCCCGAGCATGATCACATTTTTGTACTCTCTGGTCTGTTATGGTGCTGGCCAGCCATGCGAGGACTGCATCGGACCCGAGGGTCCGAAAAGGTAAGTGATCGCACAACTGGGGTGAGGGCATGAACCCTCTGGGTGCCAGTGGGCACCTAGGGGGTCACTGTCAGCTGGCACAGCCCAATTGGGGCCATTCCAGATACCAGCGCATCGGGGCAAAACTGGATTGGCCAGTCTTCAGCCCCTGTGGGGTGCAGTTGCCTCAATCGAGGTGGCTGCACCTCCTGGAGGCCCCGTGGGCCTACCCCCGACCCAGGGCCACACACCTCCCCCATATCCACATGCATGTCTTACCTTTTCAGGTTCCAGGTTCAAACTGGCAAGCCCTGGGTGGGCGGGGCTTGCTGGGTTCAGAGCTTGGCATTCTCCGCAGGTGTGCTGCAGTCCAATCAAGGGCCATTTGGCTGTAGTGTGAAAAGACCACAGAAGAGTAAGTTAAGATAGCTCCTGGACCTGCGTTCACTCACCACACTTACAATCACCTCAGTGCTATCAATGCTGTCTGCAGGCCTGCCTTTGCTCCAGGCAATGGGAATTTTGAAGCCAGGTAATTTTTCATTCTCCAGTTCAATGATCCCATTTGGGACTTTTTGCAGAACACAGGAAATGGGTGTAGAAGTTGGCCATTTCCCTGTGCTTGGGAAAATGAAGAGTGCTGTGAACTGGTAAGTCTATCAGAGCTCTTCCCCTCACTCTGCTTCTAATGATTAGTTATAATGAGGAGGATGCCCCCTTGGCACAGGACCACATGCATCCTGTGCCCTGGGAGCACTCTCATGTACCAGAATATGGCTCATGCCTCACTAGATAGATCCCATAGCCCCATTAAGCCCCCTTGTGGATCTTGTTAAATCTTTCCCTGCTAAGATCTTTTGTATGCAAGTTCTGTGTTTGAGTATGTGAAAATACCGTTGTCACACCAAGAAACATCAGCATTGTGATAAATTTTGTATATTTTAAGAGTATAATTTTTTTCATATCTTTTCTCCTTGCTCCAAAATGAGCCCACTTCCGTGAGTCCACTCACATATGCCCCAAAATCACCAGAGGTGCATTGAGAAGCTGTGGGTGAGATGCTTGGGTAAACTGTTCACATTTTGGTACACCAATGAAAGCTGATTATTTCATAGGGTTTCATTTCTTCCCACAGGCTGAGCACAATAGCTACAGACAATTCTGAAGTACTTAATGAAACTCAGATGGACAGCATATGACACCCAGCAAGTATTTAAACAACCAGGCAACTGTTTTCTTCTCGGCTTCTTTTTCAGATGTTAGAAGTTATGACAACTTTGTTTTCCTGAGATTTTGTTTGCATGTGTTTTCTCACCACTAAATAGAAGATAAATGCTTTTTTAAAAGTAAGCATTTTTAGTACAAACCCATTGATTATTCTTCATAACATAAATGTAATTGGTAAGGTTTTATGGCCCTATTGTCATAAAAAAAGAAACAGAAATAAAACAGAAAGTTCAGGGATCTGATCTTGCCCTCCAAACAATTTTTTCTAGCTTCTTAAAAACTTACTGATTTAAGCTGCAACAGCTGCTGCAACAGTAGAATCAAATAAAAGCACCAAACAGCAGAGACTTTTAATGGAGATCAGTCTCTCATTTCCCTACAATTACCAAATAAAAGGTCCAGTTGGAGGGACCATCCTCCTCAGTCTTAACTGATCAGCAAGGGTGTGCCATATGTGCCCTTAACAGTGGCAATTCAAGCAGTAGTTGGCTTCAAAATAAAAAAGAAGGCATTATCAAACTCATTGAAGGTGAATATATTAATTATAATGACTGTAAATTATAAAACATCACTAAATGAACTAAAAAGTGATTTGCAAAATAAGATACCTACTAAATCTGCTAATGCATTGACAGAGCAAATAATAATAATAATAATAATAATAATAATAATAATAATAATAATAATAATAATAATAATAATAATAATAATAATAATAATAATAATGACAATCCACCATGCACTACATCCTCGTAGTGATGTCGACAGGCTGTACTTGCCCAGGAAAGCAGGCGGTAGAGGACTTTTGCAAGTGAAGCAAACAGTGGAAGAAGAGAAGCATGCATTAGCAGATTATGTGGCAGAAAGCAAAGAATCAGCTTTGATTGATGTCAACAACCAGAAGCTTCTCAAAGTGCAGCAAACCAAGAACCAGTACCGGAAAACTGCAATTCAATGCCGAACTGACAGCTGGCGCAATAAAACACTGCATGGACAGTTCTTGGAGAACATCAAAGGCAAAGTGGACACGGAAAAGACCTGAGGTGTTTTCGCACACGCCAATTTAGTACGTGTGGAAGACAGCTCCGGACACGGCATACGCATTGCCCGAGCGGGGCTTGCGCTCCGACGTGTCCGGAGCTGTCTTCGGCGCGTTCGAGATGTAGAGCACTTTAAAGTGCTCTACATGCGTTCGAACGCGGATGAGCCGCCCGCAGGCATTCGGGAGGAGAAGCATTCGCGCCTGCTTCTCTCTCCCTAACAGCTGCGGGCTCGCCTCCGATGCCGGCGCGGCTTTGACAATCAGCTGTTTTCAGCCTGCGCCGGCTGACGGAGCCACCTCAGCTGTCTCCCCGGCGTTTGCCGGCGTTTGCCGGCTAAGACACCTCACGATGCTTTGAGCATTCGCACACAGACGCGCCGGAACGCGTTTACACGCGCTCCTGCGCTCCTGTGTGTGAATGGTCAAAGCGTCGTGAGCTGTCTTAGGCTTCCCGTCCTACTCCCGTTCCAAATGGAACGGGAGTAATGCGAAAATCCCTCTGGTCTTGGCTTACGAATGGAACATTGAAAAAGGAAACAGAAGGACTGATTCTTGCTGCACAAGAACAAGCAATAAGAACAAATGCCATCAAAGCCAGAATTGAAAAATCAGGAGAAGTTCCAAAGTGCCGACCCTGCAAAGAAGTTGATGAAACAATCGACCATATACTCAGCTGCTGCAAGAAGATCGCACAAACTGATTACAAGCAGAGACACAATGCTGTAGCACAAATGATCCACTGGAACTTGTGCCAAAAGTATCATCTGCCTGTGGCAAAGAACTGGTGGGATCACAGGCCAGAAAAAGTTGTTGGAAATGATCAGGCAAAACTACTTTGGGACTTCAGGCTTCAGACTGACAGAAAATTGGAGCATAACACTCCTGATATTACAATTGTTGAGAAAGAGAAGGTGTGGGTCATCGACATTGCTATTCCAGGTGACAGCAGAATTGAGGAAAAACAGTTGGAGAAACTCACCAGATATGAAGATCTGAGAATTGAACTACAGCAGCTCTGGTGAAAACCAGTGAAAGTGGTCCCAGTCATCCTCGGCACACTGGGCGCGGTGCCAAAAGATCTCAGCGGGCACCTAAAAACCATTGGCATTAACAAGATGTCCATCTGCCAACTACAAAAAGCCACTTTACTGGGGTCTGCTCGCATAATTCGCCGATATATCACGCAGTCCTAGGTGCTTGGGAAGTGCCCGACTAGTGATATAATACGAAATCCAGCATAGTAATCTCATTTGCTGTGTGTAACTGTTGTTTAATAATAATAATAATAATAATAATAATAATAATAATAATAATAATAATAATAATAATAATAATAATAATAATAATAATAATAATAATAATAATAATGCAGTGCTGTTAAGCTTAGCACTGGGTTGTAAGTGGTAAACTATAATCAAGTTCCCACTGGGCAATTTAATCTGGATTTATACCAGGGTTTTTTAACCAGCAGTGAGGATTGGTTTTTTGCGTTCCCACTGTTAGCTTACAATGCAGACTCAAAGGGGAGAAACCCCTCCCCTCTCCCCTGTCATACCCTGACTTCATCAGTGCAGACAATTCAAACTCCACCCCTATATAAGCCTGTTCCTGATTCGGGTGATGGAGTCCTCTATTCACTTCTTTCCCATAGCACAGCTTCTCAGGTTAACAAGGAGGGAGAAGATTAAAGATTAATGTCCCATTTTCTCTGTTTGGTTTTCTCCTTGGTAGAATGAGTAATGTTTAAAGATAAGAGTACTATGGGAAACAATCACAGCAAGAAGGAAGTGCTGTTGGAAATTCCTAAAGATCCATGGATCAGTACAGTGAGAATGGTGGGGGGGGGGGAGGGAGGGAGGGAGACTTTTATACAAGAAGCTGACAATTGTGCTGGCTTATTGCAGCAGCCAGCATGAAATGGCGGGGAACTAGGCAAAAGACATGAATGGAAGGAAGAAGAGAGAAAGTAGGCAGGCTTTTACATGGAAGCCACCAACTTGTTAAACTGATCACTTGTTACAACAGAGTCTGCAGGCTCTGTTGATTCTTCGCCTCTCCCCTCCCATTCAGGCAGCCCAATGGTGCTTCCATATGGGGACAGAAGTAGCAAAGCAAGTTCACTGTTTCCATGCCCTGCAAGAGGAGCATGGCATCCCCCCCTCCTGTGAAGTAAAAAGATAACCAGCATCTTTTTACTGCATGCTAAGGGCTACTTACTGTGTTCCTACTGATGCTGATGGAGCTTCCAATTTGGTTCTAATTTGGAGAACCAGAAGGTTCTTTGCATTTAAGCCAGAACAAGGGGCGTGTCTAATAATCCTTGTAATCCCTTCCTTCTCACAGCACATCTTGGACCCTCCTCCTTTTCCTGTTGCTTCCCTCAAAGACATGCCCTATGCTCCATCCCATATAAGAAGCACCTATTGAAAAGCTCTTCTGGAGGCAGGTTTTCGCAGTAAAAGATGCAGTGACCAAAACAATCCCTGAAATTCACACTTATCTTAATTGACCAGCAGGTTTGTTTCTCAGTATTAAAACCTCTGCCTTGCATCTTCACTCTGATTACCCAAATCCTCCTCCTACTCCTTTTAATCTGTCCTGCTTAATCTCTCTTCCTCTGTTATTGGCTTATCTACCTGCCTGTATGTTATTCTTTTTTTAAAAACTTTTAATATATATAAAAAAATCAAAAACCAATAACATAAACCAAATATACACTTCTGAGGATTGCATAGTCCATACAATTCAATCAAAATTTATCCAATACAGTCTAGAATGAAAAATCTGGAAAAAGCTTCAATATATTTTGTTTCAAAAATGGTACTGAGAAGGAGGAAGAAGGTTGAAGTCTGGGACTGATTTGTGCCTGAGTGATAAAAGGTGCTCATTTCTCAATGAATCGAGCTTCTTGTTCCAGGAGTTGCATCTTATACTGTTGCACTGTGATGAGTTCATTAATCAATAGAGACCACGTACGGCTAATCCATTTATGTTTAATTGATCTGCAGATTTCCAGTGGAGAGCAATCTCCGCTTTTGCAGTGGTGATCAGTGAACAAATCAAATCCCTATTATGATTTGACGCCCCTTGTTCTTTAAAGGAAAGTAGAAACACTATAGCTGGCGATAGCTGAACATTTCGAGAGATAATGGCACTTATCTTTTCCTGGACAGCTTCCCAAAATATTTTAACCTTAGGCACTGCCACCATTGATGGATATATGTACCTTTTTCTCCACGCTTGTTCCAGCACAGTGGGGGGAAAGTATTATTAATCCTATTCAAAGCAACAGGGTGTAGTACCACCAGAATAATGCTTTAACAGATAAATCCATTTCTGCTTGATCCTAAATGATGAAAACATCCTACTGGGAATTTTTGACCATTCCTCATTGTCAATTTCTATTCCACAGTCTGTTTCCCAGAGCCTTTCACTGCCTGAAACTCTCCCACATTGTGGTCTATCAATATTTTATACAGGGTGGAGGATAAGCCTCGATCCCTTGCTTTATCATCCAGAATTAGTTGCTCAAAGGGGGTAAGGCCTCGAGTACCTCTTCCTTCATTCTCAAGTTTTAAGAAAAAGTTCCTTATTGCCATTGGAATAACCCAGTTTTTAGAGCTACAAATCACATTTCTTATCTCTCGTGAGGAATTGGAGGTGAAGTGACCCTGAAAAAAATCTCTGATTATGGTATAGCCTTTCTCCTTCAAAGTTACCCAGGTTGAATCTGGTATTTGTGATGAAGCTTTCATTAAATCAGAGGGCAGAGACAAGGGTGAAGAGGGGAGGGTCTAAGCATTTTTGCCAGTTCTTCCACATAGTCAAAGTGGAATGTGTAAGTGGGTTAAAAACCTTAGCCTTTTTATAATCCAGAGTATGGGCTATATAGCTTCACACTGAATGAGGAAGTTCAGCCATCTAAATTTAGCCCATAGAGCAGTGGTTCTCAACCTGGGGGTCGGGACCCCTTTGGGGGTCGAATTACCCTTTCAGAGGGGTCACGACAAGTCTCCTGCCACCCTTCCCTCCCACCTCCCAGCTGCTCCACCCCCGTGGTTGGGGGTCTCCACAACATGGGGAACTCCATTAAGGGGTCACAGCATTAGGAAGGTTGAGAACTGCTGCCATAGAGGAAGAGAGGGCAACAATAAGGACAGGAATCTATGGAGCTGGCAGGAATCATTATACCAATATACTGATGGATAGCCCCAACCTCCTTTTTGGGTGGGCCTCCAGAGGACTTGTTTTGAAAACCTTAGGCGTTTCCTTAAATATATGTATTGTTCAATTTTTTAAAACAGCTTTTTGCCAATGTAGAGGGGATACTAATAGGGAGAGTACGAAAAAGATAGTGATAAGCAGGCAAGATTATCATTTTGACAGCCGCTATTCTGCCCCCCAAGCTAAGATGCTTAGTCTTTCTCCATTTGGAGAGTTGTCGGTTAGTATTATTTATGATTGGGGTATAGTTATAATGCAGAATTTTATTAAAATTTTTGGTCAACTAAATTCTCAAATATTTCAATTTTTTATAGGCAGTGGTTGTGCCATAGTTTTTATGTATGGTTTCCTGGATACATGGGGGAACATTTACAAAAAGAATTTCTGTTTTGTCAATTTACTTTGAGCCTGGAGAATTCACAGAATCTGTTTAATTCTAATTTAAGTGCAGCCATTGTACCAATCGAGTCCTCCGTCAATATCAAAAGGTCATCGGCAAAGAGACTGAATTTCACCAAGTGGGAATCAAATTTATATCCTCCAATATCTGGATTATTTCTAATCCTTGCCGCTAATACTTAAGTTGCAATTGAAAATAAAATGGGTGAAAGTGGACACCCTTGATGGGTTCCTCTAGCCATTCTAAATGATGTAGAAGAGCAGTTGTTAATTCTAATCTTGGCTGAGGATTTTTCATCGATTGACGTCAAAAAGGAAATAAAAGTATCATTGAAATTCAGATGTTTAAGAGTTGAAATGAGAAAAGAATGAGAGAGCAAATCAAAAGCTTTAAATAGGTCAAAAGAAATCAAAGCTAGAGGTTTCTTAGTCCTTTTTGCATGTACCAGTGCATTTAAAGCTAGCCTGACCAGGTCTACAATGGATCTTTTAGGCATAAAACCAAGCTGTTCCTCCCCTGTTAATGTTGTAATAAAAGTGTTGATTCTCTTTGAAAGAATATGTGAAAGTAGCTTGAAATCAACATTAAGCAAAGAAATAGGTCTATACGAGGTGACATGTTCCAGCTCCTTTCCTTTTTTCAAACAGGTTACTGTGAGAGACTCGGTCCATGTTTCTGGAACAGTCCCGGACTTGAGGATTGTATTGAATAAAGTTACTATATGAGGACTCAGCGTAGAGGAAAAGGATTTATAAAATAATGAGGAAAATTCATTGATACCTGGGGCCTTGTTGTTCTTCACAAGTTTGATTGCACTTTCTACTTCGGACAGTGAAATCTCTGCATCTAGCATTTCCTTTTGTTCAACAGTAAGAGGGGTCAAAAGGGAGGATGACAGATAGGAAATAAGAGAACCGTAGGATCCAGGAGCAGAAGAAAAAGGGGAATATAGGTCCTTGTAGAATTGCAGCATAATGTCCATAATTTGGGACTGGTCAGAACACATTTGATTTGATCTATTTTTTAATCTATAAACATTATTTTTCATCTTCTTCCTTTTTAATGCGGCAGCGAGAAATTTTTAGTTTTTGTTCCCCTGCCAAAAAACTTTTTGCTTCAGGAGCATTTGATTTTTAGCATCCGTCTCTGTTTCTAATATATTTAGTTCTTGCTGTTAACTTTGTAGTTTATCATAAATTCTTTTGGAACCCTGTCTCCTATGTATTTTTTCCCAGTTCTTTGGTTTCATCCAATAAAGATGTCCTGTTCTGTTCTGTTACCTTTTTCTACCAAGAGCTTTTAGAAATACAGAAGCCTCGAATCACCAGTTTCATTGTCTCCCACACCATGGTGAAAGGCATAGTGGGTGTTATATTCAAACTGAAGTAATCTGTAAGGCCTCTTTGAATTTTTTTGTTTACAGGAATTCCAATTTATTAAAGAAGGGCTAAAATGCCAGAGTTTGGAAGATAAGTCCGGTGTATCAAAAGAGAATGTAGAGGAAACTAGAGAGTGATCAGAAAGAGGATAGTGCTGGTTTTCAGAAAAAAGAAGAGAACTGGCTAAAGGTTAACTTATCAATATATAATCTATACTGGAATATGACTGATATTTTGGTGGGAAAAAAAGTATATTCTCTACTATTTGGATTACAGAGGCGAAAAGCATCTAAAAACCCAAACTTATCAATCAATTTGTTTGCCCCTGACTTTGCCCTTAGGTTAGTTTGGAGATCCGTCACAGTTCTGTCTATTTTAGGGTCCAAGACCAGATTCAAATCTCCAGCGGCAATAATATTGCCAGCTGAGAAATGTTCCAATTTTTGTAGGATATTGTGCAAGAAAGAGGATTGTAATGTATTGAGGGCAGAAATATTGGCAAGAGTCAAGGGTATATTATTTAAAGAGCCTTTGATGAATATATAGCGCCCCCTAGGGTCTTTTTGGATTTCTTCTATTTTATAAGGTAGGGTTGGTGCCAGAATTATAGCCACCCCTCTAGACTTTGAGGTCCCATTTGTCATATGGATGTGAGACAACTGAGGATGGCTAAACAATTTCTTAGATTCCCCAGACAGGTGGGTTTCCTGAAGGAAACAAATTTGTGCTTTAAAGTGGAGTAAATATGATTGAAGCTGTCTGCACTTCACAGGGTTGTTAGCCCTGTGAACGTTCAAGGTTATTGTTTTAACGTGGGTCATTATGAACTAAGTCCAATATATGCATTCCACCATACCCATCCAATTTCAAAACTGACTGGAGGGTAGCAGAACTAGAAAAGCCTTCATACAGGTTTAAGATCTCGTAGGTCTTTATAGTGAAATCCTCAGTTAAGCAATTACTTACAATAACATAAATAACATTTAAAAAACTATAAACTTCAAACAACAAAAACCATAAAGTCAACATTCCCACCCAGGGGTTCCCACAACAGCTAGGGAGAATGTCTCCCGAAATGGATATTACATCAATATCTGCATTGAGGGACCTAGTGGAGAGCGCATGGCTGCAGACCCTGAGCATGCCATTTAACGAAATTCAAACATACCCTGCCCTCGCCCCTCCCCACCTTGTGTACTGTGATCAATGGCCTTGGCCTTGATATGACTACTTTTAGTTCTTAAACGTGTATATTTGAGTCCAGTGCTCAGAATATAGAAGTGAGTGCCCCATCCATCATATGCAGAGATTATTATGCTGCCAGTCTTCATGATGTTGGTTTCCCCTGGTTTGGCTGGAATAACTCAGTGATTTGCCTATCCCGTAGTGAGTAGGCTGTCTTTGTACGCAGGCCCGAGGGAGCTTTGGTGTGCCATCTGTAGTCGCTATTGTTGGAAGGCTTCCTCTGAGGTATGTCTGAGTTAGAAGATGTTGAGCTGGATCCTTGTGAGGCTGATGTTCTGGTATTTTGTTGGTGCCATAGCTGTTCTGCAACCTCTGGGGTGTCTGCTCTATGTTGCTTGCCATCCTTATCAGTAATTATCAGGAAACATGGATGGGCCCACCTATAGCTGAAGTTATTCTTTTGCAGGAGCTGCGTTACGGAGCAGAACAACCGTCTCCTGTCAAGGATTTCAGGTGCTATATCTTGAAAAATGGAGATTTGCTGGCCCTCATATGATAAGGGATTAGTAGAGGAGGAGAATGCCCGAAGAGCTTTAAGTTTAACATTGAAAGTTTCAAATGCAATTACCACATCCCATGGAGGTTTATCTGCAGGAGGTTTTATGTGTAGGGTGTGGTGGGCCCGCTCTATATCTGTTTTTTGTATATTAAGGTCTGGATAGTGATCTGCCCACCAAGAGATTAAAAAGTCTTGACACAGTTTCTATGCCTTCCATGGGCTTGCACACTTTGTGAGACTGATGTTGGTGAAGTTATTACACTACACGTATGACAAGACCTTCTTTGTGTTCCATACAAAACTTATAAATCCCGCTCATCTTGGGAATTAATCCCCCATAATTTATTTCATCGGTACTACACTCCCCTCCTTATTCACAGCATTACTAAACAGGGATCCCCACTGTGTTCGCATGGCTGCCCTATGGTTGGCACCTACCTTCATATGTGGTGAGAGTGCCCTGCTATTCTCAGTTTTGGGACAATGTTAAAAATATTACTTGACGGATTAGCTACAAACATCAAACTAACACCCAAAATATCTTTTTCATTTCAAAGTTTGAATATTTTGCATCAGTTTCAGAAGATGATAAATGCCTTATTAGTTATGGGGAAATCTGTTTTAGGCTGCATCCCCAAAAGACTTATTTGCCTCTCTACTGTCCCTCTACTGTCCCTCTATTCAAGCAGACTTTAAAAGTGCCATGCAAATCAGGAATAAGCGTCCGCATGAGGCTCAGCAAAATGCGTGTTTTTAATGCACCTTCTGTCCCCATGGGAGCTGTGTTTTCTTTGCGCGCATCTTTTTCTCCCCACCCCTGCTCTTGTTGATAGGGTGTCAGCGGGAACGGAGAGGGACTGCGTTCGGCGTGGCCACAACCAGGAAGACAACCCCTGACAAGTCCAAAGGAAAAATAGCCACCAGTTCTCTCCCAGATCTTCCGCCCCCTGAAATGGCTTCTCGTGCCAGCAAAGGCAGTGGCTGCAGCTAGTGGCTGTGCAATCGCTCATTCACTCTCACCACTTTCCCTGTTATTGCTATCAAAATCCACCCTGTGCAGCGCACGATCACTCATTCACTCACCACTTTCCCTGTTATTGCTGTCAAAATCCACCCCGTACAGTAGCAATAATCCACCCATTTCACACTTGATAGCGATTGCAACAATGTTGCAATTCTGCATGATTCTGGCTCTTTAGTTCTGAGCTTTAGAAAGGGAAGTTGCTTGTGTTATTGCTGTGTGTGTAGGTGGCAATCCCTGCCCCTTTTGCCACGGGGCATCCCCAAGGTAAATGTTGCTAGGAAAACCTGTGACTTCCAAAAAGAGCGCTGAAAGTCTTATTTAAAGGGCACTTTTTTGTTGCAGGTTTTCCTTGTTTTGTAGCGCTGGAAGAGCGCTGAAAAGCCTGGCATGGGGGCGGTCAGAAGTAAAATAACATTTTTAGCACACTTTAAATTGCTTGGGGACAGGGTCATAGTACAACATTGGAAAGTAGCTCACCAATTGTCTTTTGATTCCTGACCTAGTGAAATGCCAACAACTAGCTGTTCCTGCAATTTTTGATTTTCAGGGTCATTGGTCCCCATGGCTTTTGTCAGCTCAGCAAGAGCTGATATCCAACCACATCGAGCCTGTCTTCTTTTTTTAACCATGTATTAATGAAGCACTTTTTGGTGACAATATCCCTGTACCTGGTCTTCCGTCACTGATAGTTACAAATGGATGTATCCCTATGTTATTTTTAAAATTCTGCATTGTTTTTCTTGTGTTGTTGATTAATATGTTATCTTTTCTACATTCTCTTGTTAAGTGCAGTTTTCTAAATATAGTTTAAATTTTAAAAAAAGGCAACCCAACAATAAATGTTTTTTAAAAATTATTTTATTTGATTATAATGGTTGTTACACATAGGTATAATTTTCACAATAACAGATTTTTTTTACAACTGTTTTCCATTCCAATTTCCCCCCCCCCCCTTCCTTTGCTGGAAAATTGTTTTGGAGTCCAATACAGTTATCACATTTTAAATTCTTTATCTTGGGACAACTAATTTAACCCATCTTTAATCTGATTTTTCACCCTTTCATTTCTTACTTATTATTTTCTTTCATCTATCCTTAGGTCTTTCCTTAATCTTCAGACCTTCATAAATTCTCCTTTCCACAAAAAAGTCTGTTTTTAATTGTTCAGACACATAATACCATTTGCTCTTGCCAGTACTGCTAAAGGTGCTAATACCATTTACTTAATCAGGTATATCTCTTTTCTATTGACATTCTGTTGTGTAACACATAATAATATACATATTTATTTGGTCAAAGCAAATGGTTGGACCAATATTTTACTGATTTCTACTTCTAAACTTTTTCATTGTTTTTACTTCACAAAGCAATATCAAATGTAAATAGGTTCCTCTCTCACCACACCCATGGCAGTAATTTGAATGGATTCTAATCCCCATGTTAGCTAATTGGAGTCCTGTACCATTTATTACACATTTCCATCCTAAGCTCCTTAGTTCTATTGTTTATATCCTCTACTTAATTCCTGATATGAGTTGTGGTCTCTACATTATTAATCCAAATATTATCTTTCCAGGTTCCTTCAATATTTTTAATCTTCTCTATAATCTATAAATCTTTCCACATATGCCATTTTCTTCTTTAATTTTCTTTTATTATCCTTTCAAATTCATTATATGGTCTAATCAACATTGTGCTTCTATCTCCTTCCCCAGAAAGCTATTCCATTTTAAGATTTTACAAACATTTATATCTCGTGCACTTCCAACCCATTGTTTCTACTCTGTCCTTCTTGTGTGAGAACAGGGCTTATCCCTCTGCATTGTGACAGCCCTTCAGAGACTTAAAGACCGCTGTCATGTCTGCTCTCAGTCTTCTCTCCAGCAGGCTAAATATTCCTAGATCTTTAATTGTTCCTCATATGATAAAGTTAGCAGACTACTTACCCCTTTGGTAGCTTTTCTTTGAACTTGCTCCAGTTCATCAGTATCTTTTTTTGTCAGTGTCTTTGTTGACTCACATTCAGTCTGTGCTCTACTCCTACAGCCAAACCTTTTCACATGTATTGCTGCTCAGTCAGATTTCTCCCATTCTGTATTTGATTTTTTTTCAGATGTAGGACTTTGCATTTCTCACTCTTCTATCACTTTCCATTTATTTAAATCCATTCCAATAAAGATGTCTTCTTCTGTAAGTTCATAAAGCCTTCTCATTGTTTTACCAAAAGAAGAGAAAAGAAAAGAAAATTTTTATCCCTTATTTGGTTCATATATGTTGATACAAATGTTGTCATATTGCCATTTACTGGAACTTTCACAAATATACAACTTCCTTTCTTTTACCCAAATAATTTAAATTTAACATTATTACTATTCATTATTGCCAATCCTCTAGGTTTATTTGTATCTCTAGACTCATACAGTTTTACCCATTCTACATATTCTACAAACTCTAATAAACGTTAACACTATATCTAACATTATTTCATTTGCATTAATTAAACTTTCCATTAAAGGGTGTTTTCCCACTAGAACTAAGTACCCATTAAGTACCCATTAGGGACCCATTAAGGACCCAAAAGGCTCAAAGCAGGAAGACCCCATTTCCACTGCAGACCCCATTAGAGTCACATTTGTTTCCACCTGTTCTAGGGAAATCTGGATCATATGGGTCCTTCAGGACCTATAATCTGGATTTCCTGTAGACCCCATTAAAGGAGTCTACTACAATGGGGTCTTCAGGCATCAAATCTGGATTATATGGAGCCTGTTTTCACCACAGTCGGGCAGTGGGGTTTAGGGGGGGCACATCCATGGGGGTACCCCCAAACCCAAAGTTCAGAAGCCTATTCACAATCTCCAAAGCCAGCTCCAACGCTGGCTCCGAAGAATAGCACAGGCTTCGAAGAGGAGCCCACACAAGAGCAATGCCATTCCTATGGACCTTTGTCAAAAACTCTGGAGGATCTTCAGAGTTTGGAGTTTATGGCAAAGCTCTGGAGATTCTTCTGAGAATCTTTGGAGTTTAAGGCAAAGCATCGGAGATTCTCCGGAGCCACTCTGGAAAATCTTCTAAGAATCTCTGGACCGTCTACAGGGATTGCACCCCCTGTCCCCCCAAACACCTGAGTAGATCCGGATTCGCCACATGGGTCTCCAGCGTTTCCACTGTGAGCAAGCTAGCACCCACGTTTGGTGCTAGACCAACCGTGGAAATGCATTGGGTACTTTCCTTAATCCAGATCTACTAGATCCAGATTAGTTGAAGGACCCATTCCTTGGATCCAGATCATCTTAGATCTGGATTAAGGGAGGTCAGTGGAAAACACCCCCCCCCTATATTTTCTTTCCAATTTTCCTCCTTCTAAAGTTAAACTTTTTGCACTAAACATGGATGTCCTAGCTTTTACAAAACTCTCATAATCAAACTACACAACTTTTATCAAGAAATCTGTAAACCTAAGATAAAATTTTAAAAACAAGAGAAAAGGAAAAAACCCACTGTCTCCTTCTCCAGAGAATAATGCTTTCTACTCAGAGTCCTTTCCTTTCATTATATCTTCATTTGTTTTGATTCCTGTGTAGGGATGTGCACAAATGGGGTTTTTGGTTTTTGATTTGTAACAAATCAAAAAATTTGTATTTGTTTGAATAGATCCTTCAAATATGGTAGGATTCTATTCAATACGAATGTCTTGGTGCAAACATCCGATATGAATGGATAAGTATCTGATATGTATCCAATATGAACAGATACAGTATGTATTCTGTATGAAGGGATACATATCCAACAGGTATCTGATACGAATGCATAGATATTGGATGCATATCCGATATGTATCCAATACGTATCCCCAGTTTAATGAATTCATGTGAGTGTTCTGAAACATTTGTATTTGTATGAATGTTAATGTATGAATGTTGTAAAATCCAGTTTGTGTACAAATGTCTGAATTAGTCCCAATTCATATGAATAACTAATGTTATGAATATTCGTCTGCAACCCTATTCCTGAGGCCTCTTCACACTTCCCATCATGTGCTCTTCCAGTATCTCTTTCATCCAGAACAGGTGAAGAAGGTGCTTACCAGGGCCTAACCAGCCCTGTACTAGTGCAAATGAGGAGCATGTTTAAATGCTCCATGGTTGTACTGCACATGGTCAGGTCTGGGATGCTTGAAGACACGCAGGCCATTTCTGGAGCAGAAACAGTTCCATGAAGTGCATATGGTATGTCTCAGAGCCGGCCACCCTTGCATTACAAAGGTAAGTACAAAAGCCCCTGTGGTGTGGATTTTATTATTGGCAAAGTTCCCATTTGTTCACCTAGGTGACTTTGGTTTCTCTTTGCCCCCTTCAACTTCTTTTATTTTCTGCATTTGTACTTCTACTTCTACTTCTTCCATTTCCATTTCTTCTTTCCTTTCCCCTCCAGACTCACTTTTAGCAGTTTCCCATTGTAAAAAGTTTGTGGAATTGATTATTCTTCAGCAGATTCTGTCACTGCCAATTTTTGCTTAAGTGTTTCTTCTACCAAATCCAAGAAAACCCCCCAGATTATTTCTTTTAAATGCCAAATCTTCAATTAGTCTTAAGTATTTATAAACTTTTTATTTTCTTCATTCCCTAGAGAATGCAGCAATTTGAACATGCTCCAAATCATCAATTCCCTGGAGCCTCAACTAATTCTGTTATTAAACTCCTTGAGTTTAGTTTGGCACTCCTTTGGTCCCCAGGCTTCTATTTCCAATGATTAATAATTTCTGTTAGCTTTTGATTTCTTCTTTTCAGGTCCCAAATTTCCTCCATATTTTTCTCCTCACTTTCCATTGCATCTGAAGCAATTATTTTCGTTGCCAAGATTTTCCCAGTCAACTTTCAACAGTTCCTCCACAGACCTCCATGATTTTTCTATGGTCTTGAAAAGCTCCAATAACTATCCATTTTCTTCTCCAAAGAGTCATTTGCAATATAAGGAGACTTGAATTTACCTCTTGTGAGCAAGCTTGGTCTAGTGGTTAGGGAGCCGGACTCTTATCTGGGAATATTGGGTTCGATTCTACCCTTCCCCATGAAGCCAGCTAGGTGACCTTGGGCTAGTCACAGCTCTCTTTGAGCTCTCACAGCCCCACCTATCTCACAGGGTATCTGTTGTGGGGAGAAGAATAGAAAAGCTTTGGTAGCCGCTTTGAGTCTCCTTAAATGGGTGAGAAAAGTGGGGTAAAAAAAGCCAACTCTTCTTCTTCTTCTTCTTCTTCCTGCTGCCATGAGGAGATTCTTCCATTTCCACAACTCTGACTCTGCAGAATCAAACTCAAGCCCTTTCTACTCAAGGGACTCTTCTGCTTGTGACTCCACATGGTTGGGATAATCTTCCCTTTACTTTTTTTCCCCACTAATTTCAGAAAGTTTATAGGCTCGAATATTCTTTATTTATAGATGGTTGAGCTGAAGGAAATTTTGGAAGGACAATGGCAATTTCAGCAACAGACCGTGATGCAGAATTGGGGGGGGGAGGAAATGGGGTGCTTCTAGGGCCATCTGCTGGGACTCGAGAGCAGGAGAAGGTTTGTCCTTGTCTCTGCTTGAGATGCCCATGAGCATTTGGTGGGCCACTGTGTGCGACAGGATGCTGGACTAGATGGGCTGTGGCCTGATCCAGCAAGGCTTCTCTTATGTTCTTATGTTCTTATGACTAAGAAACTCAGCAGAGGCCTGGAGAGTGGTATGAAGAAATGCAGAGGTTTCTTTCAGTCTGACAGGAACTGACTGAGAATAGCTGAACTTAAAAAAACCCCATGTTTGTTTATCAACAGAAGGTCAGAAGCCCACTCTTTGAGTCAGGGAGAATAGCTAGAAAAAGGCAGGGATGGGTGTCAAGAATGGAGAGGCAAGAAGAGTATTTTTACATATGCTGAAAAGATAAGTTAGGGACAGAAGGCGAAGGTCAAGAGTGTTCACACAGTGAAGTGGAAGAAAATGCAACTCCAAATGGCTAGTCAATTGCATGGTGTCATATCTTAAGTCAGCCAGGTCTAGCGAGCAAACACATGCATGCACACTCAGGGCTAGCAGTAGTAGCAAACAGCCAAAGTTCAAAGTTCTTTTGGGGAGCAAGAGTAAAGTCTAGTCAAACTGTCCGAGTTCCAAGATGCCAGAGTGTCTGCAGTAGCAGATATCAGTCCGAGGATCAGAAATACAAAGAGCACATGAACCAGGGTTGCAAAGTAAAGAGACACTGTCTACAACATGTTCTGCAGGCGCAGGGCCTGCTTAAGTAGGCCACTTCAGTGCAGGTGCTTGACCTGCAGACATGCTGACTGCCTCAGCTGTTGTTGCTCTTGCCTCAGAACGCTCACTGAAAGGCATTGCCCGGCTTCTTCATCTGAGCTGTCTCCATCTTGGGCTATAGGGTCAGCATTCACATTGAGTCCCTGAGCCTCGCTACCCTGACAGTCAAGGAAGCTGGGTCCGTCTTGGTTGTCCCAGGCCACAGAAAGCTGTTCGTTGGAGGAGGAGGGGCTGATGGCACGAGGCACGATACAGGGAAGATTGAGGAGAAGAATGTAGAAGATTTTTTAAAGTTATGTTTGAGAGGATGTATACAATGGTAGGATGGTTGCTCCATGGGAAAAGGTTTTGCTCCTACTTCCAGATTCAGATGACAAATTCCAGGATAAATGGCAGGGACCATATAGAATGTTAGAAAGAAAATCCAGTCTTTTAAGGAAGTGGGTGGAAAGATCAAAGGTATCAGGGGCATTTGTAAACCAGGCAGAGTATGTGAATATTTGGAAGAGTCTAGGGTAAGGATGTGCATGAATATTTGTGCTTTTCAAAATGTGTATGAAGTTCAACATTTGCAGGCAAATCGAAAGGGTCTACATTCAGTATACAGTAAATCATGGCAAGAACATTTGAAACACCTTAAAGATCAAAGAGGCAAAAAAAACTATTTAGGAAAATCCAATAGAGGGTGGAAAGTTCACAAATAAAATTGATAGAAATGAAAAGCTGTGAGCAATCAGATCTGAAGATGGACTGAAGGCAAGACCATAGCCTGAAAGTGGGAAAATGTCAGGTAAAGGTTGTGCACAGATGCAGAAGACCCGGAAGTGCTTTTCTGACCTCAAAAGATTACTGAAATAGGCCTGAGGATGCCACCGTGGCATCCCGTTCCCCTCTGGCATGCCCCCTTACCTTTGGAGAGGCTGTGGTTTTATCCCTGGGCCTATTTTGCTGATTTTCGAAGGCCAAAAAGGCACTTCTTGGTCTTCTGCGCGTGCAGCTCTCCATCCAGAAAATCATGGGAAGAGACAGAGGGATCAATCGGAGACTTAAGAGTAGGGATGTGCACAAATGTTCATAATGTTCATTATTCATACAATTTTGGCCCAAATCGGACATTTGTACATGAATTGAATGTTACAACATTCATATCAATACGAATATTTCCAGACATTGACATAAACAGTTTGGAAATTCATGATACTGGGGAGGTGGGAAAGTGCAGATGGGGAAAGCGTCCGAAACTGTCTTAGCCTAAGTGCATAATGCAAAAAGGCCTCAGGAGACTACTAGATAAGAATCACAATGTGCACAGTAAGTGCTGGAGAAGGAGAAAAAATATTTAAATGTCCTTGGCCCAGGGGAAACTTCTATTAAATTAAAAATTAAGTTAATCTGGCTCACCTCCTCTGGCTCCACCTGCTTGAACCCTCTGACTCTGTCTACTTGACTCCTTGGGGACCGTCCTCTTGACTCCCTTCCCTGTGAACTGGTGGCATGTCTCCATGCGCAGTAGCAACAGCTGCCCTCTTAAACACCCAATATCGAATATCTACAATTAACTGTTTGTTCCTGGAGGGGAATTAAAGTCCCTCTCATCCCTCTAGTGAGGGAATGGGGTGGAGAATGCCCAGTTTCAGTGCCTCCCAGGGAAGTCTGAATGGCCTGTGGAGACGCAGCTATAAGATAAATATTCAACTTTACATCCAAATATTATGTAGGGATGCATAGGGAGGTGATAATATATTACCATGTATTTAAGACCTTAACGCCCCAAAAGAAGAACGTGTTTTTAATAGAAGTTTAATTAAAAATAATTTTCTGTTTTAATTCAAAATTGTACAAGCTGATAAATCTTGCCAACATAGTGAGAAGAGTTCTTTAAGAACATAAATATATTTTAAAGAAATAAATATGAACAACATTAATCAGGTTGTTTCCAGGTCTGTCTTTTCTAACATAATAGTTAGTTCTTCTACTCTTTACAGCATATATACATTTGAAGGAACATTTCAAAGAGTTTGGGTTCAGTATCAATTTTCAGGGAGCCAAACTGCTGTTTCAATGGAATAATAAAGCTGTAAAATGAATCTTACAAATAAACCCTGTAAAACAATGTAAGGACAAACAAGTCGATTAACATTAAAGTAAATCAGTATAACACACTGTTTTCCATACATTATTGTACTGGAATATGTGCTGGTATATTGTGTTGTGCAATTGTGTAAGGAGCATGCAAATCAATGAAATACAAAAGTCACATAGTCTCTCAGAATGAGCTTTGTTTAATATCTAAAAGTGTTCAGAAAAACAGTGGATGTTGTCCCTAGGGCATTCTTATTAGATCTTCTGTGTTTTAATTGTAGGTGTACTGACAGGAAAGTTTGCATGTTGAATAAAACTTCAAGAAAGTTGTAGTATTCATTTCACTAACAGGAGCAATAGCACTGAAATAAAATGGAATGTAAAGCTTGCATTTTGCTTTGTGTAGCATATTTGACACCTCTGATATGACCACTGTGTAAAGACTTATATATATATATTTAGACATTAAGAGATCAATCAGAACAAAATATTGCTAAACCTTCACATCCAAGCCAGTGCTGAGATTGCGCTTTCATGGTGTAAGTAAATTACAGAGCTTAACTGCTTAGTCCTTTTTCCAGATGAAACTTTTTAAAACAGACACTTGAAAGCAAGGGAGGAAAGATTGCTATGTCCACTCCAAAACTGGATACTGCTTGTCCTATGCAAGGGGAAACACATCAGAGAGACAGAAAGGCAGAAGCTTAAGCTTTTAGTTGGTCTGCCCCCAGCACATTCCCTTCCATGTCTCCCTTTTCAGTTGATATTCTACCTCTGACAGTGTTCACATGTGCACTAGGAATGTGCAGAAATATTCAAAATATTCATTACTTGTATGAATTGGGTCCCCTAAAGCCTGCCAGAACCCCCCAGGCACCCACCACCTGAACATGGGCCCACGCAGGGATGTGCATGTGCATGAGGCACTTACCTCATGCTCACCAGGTTCCAAAGTGGCCAGTGGGCCAGCAGCACTGTGTGTCTGCGCGCAGCAGCTGCTCTTATTGGCTAGCTACTGTTAGCCAATCAGAGCTAGCCAATCAGGTAGCCAATCAGATTGCACAGCGCTGCTGGCCCGGCTCGCCACTTTGGAACCCGGCGAGCATGAGGTAAGTGGCTTGCATGGATACATGTCCCGGTATAAGCTCATGCCCTGGATGGTTGGGGAGGTCCTGAACCCAATCCAGTCCCCTAGAACCCGCAGGAACCTGGGGAAGGAACGCGACAGGCCTGCCCGCCCCTGGGTCAAATTTGACCCAATGGGGGGCAGGCCTGAGAGGGGACATCCCACCCTCGCACCAGCTATTTGGCTGTAGTGCAAAAAGGCCTATTGTAACCACAGAATAAAAGGCAACATACAGGCAAACAGCACACTGTCACTATGAGAAGAGCATTATGAAGATATCACTTTACATAGCATATTTTCTGCCATATTTCCATTGTCATATGGATTTTACCTCTGTGTTTGGACATTTCTCTGCCCTAAGAAAAGGAATATCAATGTTTCCTATAGATTCAAATTAGAGATGTTTGAAAAGCCAGAAGTGGAACAAAGTATGTTTAGGGATACACAAACACTTCATGTTTTCAACATGTTTCTGCTCTTAACTTCCTTGAACAGCTGGAACAATTCAGGGATCCTGAGACAAGGCCATCAGCTTTTGGACTGCTGTTCTGTAACAGCCCCTGCGCTGGCTCTGAAGCTGCCTGAGCTTTGGAGCTGGCCTCCAGAGGTTCTAACAGCCAGGATGAAAATCCCTGGCCAGGAACTACCAGGTTACCCATTTTAGTGGCATAATATGTTCCACAACGGCACTGGGTCCCCTGGTAAAACAGACCACTGAGATGTGTGCCTTCTGTACCACACTGTGCTTTGGTTTATGAGGCACTAGAATGCTGGTAGGCCTTTTTAAAAAGATTCTGTTCTATGTGGACAGAGCATATTAACAGGGAATGTGCTCTCCCTTAAACTGCTCAGAAGGAAGAAACTGGACCCTTTGCTATACGGGAGTCTTTCTGCACTTTGCCCCATGGTTGGCATGCAGTTTGTGGAGCATCTGCACTCAGAAGCCACCCCTTCCATGCAGGAACATGCTGCACACAAACTACATGTCAAGCACAATTTTGTGCTCTGCACCTCGTCCAGCAATGCCCAGCAGCACCCCATCTTCACCTCTGTGATGCACAGAGAGGGACATCATGCACCACACAACTGGTGCATCATCCTGGTGATGGCAACTGCGCATGCACAGCGACACCAGCATCACACACCACGTAAATGTCCATACACATGGGAGATGGGTTGCCATATACTAGCATTTGCAAGTACAAATGCTACTATACGCCAGTGGAAGTTGGCCATTCCCGTCCCCCGGGACAGTATGGGAATTGCAAGCTTTCTCCAGCACTACTGGTAAGCGCAAAAAGGCCCTAAGACTTAAACTTCAGCTTCTCCAGGTGGTAACAGTTTGCTTAAACTATGTTTTAAAATATATTCTAAAATGTACATTTTCAGACTATTAAATACAAATTGTCATGGATATTAAAAACTGAAAACAAAATGGGAACAAGAACTGACATGAGCTGGAGTTAGACGTTGCTTTACATCACAAACTAGATATACAGTTCAAACTCTTTTATGGAATTTGATTTTCCACTCTTTGGCTATGGCTCTTTTTAGTCCATTTTCATTTTTTGGGTGTGATCAGTGAAGAGGACTAAAGGGGCTGAACACTCTGATCCTGTGTGGGGAATCTAATTTTCCACTGCAATGTGATCTTGAGAGCATGGTCCCTGCTGGAAAGAGCCTCCAGTTCCAGTAGAGTATCCAATATTGTGACAGTGAGAGACTGAGACTGCAGAGCTTAGCAAAAGTGCTCTTGCAAGACTACAGATGATGTAATGTCCCAGAAAAGAGTCCAAGTTGCAGGGATACTTCAGACAGAAGCAGAGATCCAACATGGCATTAGAGCAAAGATTGTAAAGTGTCAAAAAGTAATATCCAAGGTCCTGTTACAGTCTGAAGGAAGAAGTGATGAAGGGTGGATTTAGTGATGGTAGCCCTACTTGGCATCTAGTTTGGAGGGGATTTTATCCTATTCTTCAACTATGGGGGGGGGGCTTATTCCTAACCCAAGGGACAGCCCATGGGTGGAGCAAAATGTGACAGTAATAGCGGTCTATGGAATGGTGGGAATGGACCCAAAATGATGTGTCATGTGAAAATGTGCCTAATGCAAACTTACTTTGAAGCTGTGTGAAGACCAGAGGCCTATTTGCACTAAGGCCGCTGTAGCACAATTAGGACAGCTCTGGGACAGAGCATATGCATTTGCTGGAGGCCAGTGCCGTCCAGAACTGTTCCAGCCTGCCCCTGAGCTATCCTAATCGTATCTAGGGTTTAGAGCACTAAATTGTGCTCCACACCTGTCCCAACCTGCCCCTGGGTTTACCTGAGCCGCCTGGTGGGGAGAGCATTCGCTTTTCTTCCTGGACAGCTGTGGGAGTCCCACCTCCTGGCTGGCAGGATTGGCTGGTGAGGGCACGTCACCAGTGATAACTGGCTGCTGGCAGACATCAGTCAGAATCGATCCGGGGGAGGGGAGGGTTTGTTCCTACTGGACAGGGTCCCTTCCTACCCCTGGATCACGGCCCGGTGCCACCCTCTCCCTGTGGCATCAAGTGAGGGTGCCTGGAAACCCCCCTCCCATCCTTCTCCAGCCCCCTCCTTGATTTGCCCGTGTTTCCTCTCCCCTCTCTGCAGTATCACAGGACTTGGATTGGTCTCCTAGAATGGTGGTGAGAGAGAGCAAGAAACAGCCTGCAAATAGTGGGGAGGGGGGAGCGGAGGGGGCATCCAGGCACCCCCCCCCCCCAGGCTTCAGCCTTGGAGGGCACTTGAACCTCCTGACAATATCCCCCTTCCCATGTCACACCATTAGCAACATTAACACACACACACACCAACAAACCACAGCCAATCTTTAAAGTCACGACAGCCTTTGATTCCCCTTTGGCCCACCAATTGCTTCTAGGCACCCGAAGCAGAAAACTAAGGGCGAATCCCCACAGCAAGCTTATTTCACTTTCCCTAAACCAAAATAATAGAACCGGATGCAAACACGAATTTGCCTGTTCCCATTACTTTTAACTTAATCACATTGGATCCGGATTCTGAGGATTGTATGTGGCGTACGTGACTCAAGGTGGGACTCAAGTGGCTACTTTTTAAAAGCCGCTTTTCGGGGCTGCCCTGCTCTCTTCCTCCTGGCATGGACGCGCCACCCATGAGGGACCCCTTCACGGAGCCTAGCTGGGTGGCTGCCCCTTCCATGGATGGAGGAAAAATGGCAGCGGGCAACCAGCCAGCAATTCTTTCCCCTCCTCTCCCCATTGCTCAGGGCACACAGCAGCAGTGGCAACTAAAGCCCCTCTGCTTTAAACATTCACATTCAGCTGCTTTCCTCCTTTCCTTTCCCTTTCTAAAGTCAGAACTTTTAGAATTGCGCAAAATTGCAACATTGTTATCAGGTTGAAGTGGTTCCATCGCTACAGTGTAGCGCTGCTGTTAAGGGTGGATTTTTAACACTGAAATCACTGTCTTTGGAAGCAAGCTATTGGGAGAGGGAAACCCTAAACATGGATTCCCATCCCTTAAAATGGTACTGTCCACACAGTAAAAATTGTAAAATGTTTCAAGCGCACGATCTGGAGTGAGACCTGTTGAAATCAGGATTGAGATTCACCACGCTTTGGGGTGGTTTAACACGGGAAAAGCGTGTTAAGCCAAACTGCCGTGCGGACTCCGAGGATTGAAAACGTTTTGAATCTGAGATAAGGTTGCCGTGAAGACACGGCCTAAGATAAAACAGTTGCCTGTTCTTGAATACCTGCAAATGGCCTTTATAGGCATTATGCCTGTGTCTCCACTACTGCAATGACAGCTTTTGGCAGCAGGGACAGACGTCAGAATCCCCTATAAGAGCAGGAGGGTGCCTAAAACATGATTTAAAGACCCAGGGAATATAGCAATTTTCTATAGAATTCAGACTAATGCTAGAATGCATTTGTATGCCTTGCCTGTAATGTAGCTGAATGCTACATTGAAATGCTTCTTATGCAAAAATCACATAAAAAGCCAGTTGTATAAAAACAATCAATACATTCTGAATATTAGGTCAGTTGTGACATTGCTCCACTAAATTTGCATTATTAGAAGTAAACAAGCAAGTATACATATATGCACATCCTGCAACAAACCTTCTTAGCTTCCTTTAGTTTAGCCACTGAATACAATCTTCCATTTTGGCACGAAGTCTGACTCTCTTGGGGCATCTGTGTTTGAGATTAGCTATTTGTAGATAGTAATTTACCTACTGAGACCAAGAGGTCTCAGGGTGGGTCACAATAGTAACAATAATAGCAATACATTAAAAAAAGTATTAAAACATCTTTTAAATTTAACCCTCCCTTCTTCTCACCCACCCTCCCTGGGAGGACTTTTATATTTTTGAATATTTTTGGCTCTGTAAAGAGCCAGTTATATAATTTTTGTTTAAAAAAAAGCAAACAGAGAGGGATACTGGATGCTGTACTTGTGAAATTCAGGCCATATTACTAAATAATTCAGCCTTAAATGCATTTTTAAGGAGTCTAAATATAGTGTTCCATTTTCCTGTCTTTAAATACAATGTACTACTAAAATTCATTTTATTTTTTATTCTTTTTTTTAAAAAAAATGGCAATTTATATAAATAGATATCTCCCCCTCTTCCTCCCCTTCCTCCCTCCTCTGCAATCCAATCCTCCCCCAATGACATTATAGACATTTCATTTCACCTTTTAATTACTTTTTACAAAATCAACTGCCACTGTTAATACCCATGCTTGGATATCATGTTCCTTTAGATTTTGCAAGAATTTCCCCCAGGCTTGTTTACCAAGTTTTTTTGCTACAACTGTACATGTTTGGGTGACTTCTAGCTGCTAATATTTAGGGTCTAAAAAATAAGGCTGAACTTCTTCCAGTTTTTTTAATAATAATAATATGGAAACAGGAGTTTGTCTTACAAAATATACATGATTATTTTGCTTAATTTTCTCAAATCGTTTCCCTCACCCCTCCTCTTCCTTAGACAAATTATGAAACAATGCCTAGTGTTTTCAGCTAATGTAGAGTGATTTCAGCAGAAATGAGACAGACTGGGAGTGACAGAAAAACAACCTGCCTCCAGAACTGAGAGGGCTGGTTTTATCTTCCCAGAATGTTAAAGGGGGTGAACCAATCAGATTTAAAGCTGGAAAATTTGAATCACTGAAGGGGCAGAGCCAGATTGTTTCTCTTCTGTAGGCTAAACATTCCTAGATCCTTCAACTTTTCCAAGTAGGACATGGTTTCCAGACCATTAACCATTCTGGTAGCCCTCCTTTGGACTTCATCTAGTTTGTCAATGTCTAGTTTGTCAACGTCCTTCCTTTCTTTTTTATATTTATCTTTTCAACATGGGCTAGATACAAGGAAGGTCACATTTAAAAGCCCCTTCTCATGCTGGGCTGATACTCTGAGTGCTTAAAAAACAAAAGGTCCTGTAAGTCAATCACTTCCTGTGGACAAGGAAATAGGGTCAAGTTACCTGAGGCCTCTAGAATGCCATTAGGGAAGCCCTTGGACAGAGCATTCACTCTGATGTGCTGCTGGTTCCGTCTTGAACAGTCCCAGCCCTGCCAGGGTGGCCTAATTGCGTTCCAGGTGTAGAGCAGGAAATCATGCTGTACACCCATCCCAGGCCATCCCAGGCCATTCCACAGCTGTACGGCAGGGAGAGCATTTGCACTCTCCTTGCTGGACAGCTGCAGGCCCATACCCTGGCTGCCACCATTGGCCCAGTTTTTGCCCAACAGCTGGCAGGTCCTGTCTGGGGTGGGCTGAGAGGAGGACAGCCTGCCCCGTTGCCATGCCCGCTGTAGCAGTCCCAACTGGACTGCAGTAGTGCGCATGCCCCCCGTGCCCCCACCCCACCCAGGGGTTCACACCACCCGCATGATCCACTTACCTTATCGGGCCTCAGGTCCAATGTGGTCTTTGTGTGGCCTGGCAGAGCAATCTGCCACTCTCTGCTCATCACATCAGGTCACCATGGGGCCAAGCTACCAAAGCAGTGCCTGCACAGAGAGTGGCAGATTGGACCTGAAACATGACAAGGTAACTGGATCACACGGAAGTTGGGGGATGACATGGACCCCTTGGTGCAAGCGGGCATCTAGGGGTCCCTGGCAGCTGGCACAGCCTCGATCGGGGCCATGACAGCAGCCATCACACAGGGACACCCCAGTTCGGTTTGGCTGGTGGTGTCTTCGGCCTCCATGGGACACAGATGCCCCGTGGAGGCACCCACCCACACAAGAGCCTGTGCCACCCACCAGGCCTGTGCACAATCACTTACCTTTTTGGATTCTCCGGTCCGATACGGTTGTCGTACAGCCAGCCAAAACAATGGGGTCAATCAACTGTCACATGCGCCTGCATGCAAGCGGCACATTGCCCTGCCTGGCTGTGCAACCACCACACTGGACCAGAGGGTCTGGAAAGTAATCGTGTGGTGGTGGGGAGGGCACAACCCCCCCTGGGTACCGGTGGGCCGCAGACCATACTGGCAAGACCGGGGTCAGGGCTTTTTCCTCCAGTCTGCAGTGTTCTGTACCTGTGTGCGATCACTTACCTTTTCAGACACTCTGGTCAGATGTGGTGTCACGCAGCCAGCCATGGCGATGTGTAGCTCCATGTGCAGGTGCGCGTGATGGTAGACCGACACCATGCTGTCAGCACAGGGTCAGTCTACTGTCACGCAAACCTGCGTGCAAAGCGACACATCACCCTGGCTGGCTGAGCGACCACCACATCGGACCAGAGGGTCCAAAAAGGAAAGTAATCATGTGGCTGTGGGGAGGGCGCAACCCCCCTGGGTGCCAGTGGGAACCAAGCGGGTTGCTGGCAGCTGGTGCAGCCCATTTCAGGCTGTGCCAGCAGCCAGCACACCAGGGTGAGACCAGATAGTCGGGTCTACGGTCTCCATGGGACGCAGTTGCCTCAATCAAGGTGACTGCACCCTGTGGATGCCCACTGGGCCCACCCCTCCACCGAGGGCCACGTGCCTCCTCGGATGTGTATGTATCTCACCTGCTCGCCACCACAGACCAGACTGAGAAGCCCGGCGGCAGGGCTTTATGGTCCGGTCTGCAGTGTTCTGCACCTGCGCATGCCGCTGACTAATCGCAGGCTGCACTGTACACATGCGCAGAACACCACAGACTGGATCAACAAGCCCCACCCTCAGGCTTGCCAGACCAAACTCTGGCAACGAGCAGGTAAGTTGATCTTGCACATCCGTGGGGAGGCACGTAGCCCTGGGTGGGGGACCAGGGGTCACTGCAAGCTATAGCCAAACTGATCAGGTCAACTACAGCCTCCAGGAACCCGGGATGGGATGGGACCAGCTTGTCTGCCAGTGGGCTGACGTGGCCCAATGGCAGCAGACCTGAAAGGAGCGCCCTGCCCCCGTGCCAGCCTTTTTGGGCTAGGACAAGTGGGGGCAGATTCCCCATTTGCATCTAGGCAGGTAAGGATGCAGTCCCACATTCAGCTGTAGTGTGAAAAGGCCTCTGGTCTCAAGAAGGAAGCACATTTTTTTTTCATACAGTAGAGCAAAAAAGGAAGAGAAAGGACCATCCGCTTGCTCTCTTCCACTCTACCATTCAAGTGTTGTTGCTCAATGGGTACTGATCTGTGTGCACCCTTGGAGGAGGCTGGACATTTCAAAGCCATTCCAGATGTTTAAAATGCAAAGACTTATCTGAGTTTTTCCATGGCTAGAACCTGCATAGTCATTGAAAAATTGTTATGGCTATGTGGGCCCATGGCAACTGGAAGCTTGGTTGACGTTAAGGATGAGAAGAAAGCCTTGGCTGCAGATCTTCCAGGTCAGGTGAAAGAATTGAAGTTGGAATGCCAGAATATGTTAGAACATCCCAAGAAGAGGTTTAAAGCAGAAGTTGAGAAGTATAGGATGGAGAAGGAATACTTAGAAGAGAACTTTAGGAGAGAAATTGAGAAAGGTAGAAAGAAAAAGTCTGAAGAAAAACTTTCAGGAAAAATTGGAATGGGAAAGAACAGAAAATGAAAATCTCAGGGATCATCGACAAGCCCAAGTGGAGGAATCACAGCTTTTCTTGGCTTCTGCAGCAACTGAAAAGGTGTAGTTGGTGGAGGCACTGTGAGAGGCTATGACAAAATGCTCAGAAGCTCTGGACGCAAGGAAGATCTCAGAGCAACTGGTCTCTTTAAGGAAGAGGCCTTTTTCCTGTGTCAAAAGGTAATAAGAAGACACACAGCATAAATTATAAAGTCTGTGAAGCCAAAATTAAGGAGCTGGAAAAAACATTTCCAGATACAGCAGGGTGTTGTGTTAGAGCAAAGATGTTCCCTTTTTAATTGTAGAAGCATTTTTGTTCTCAGTACATTAAATAGACATGTGCACACATCAGCAAGAGGTTGCTGCTCCGTGGATTAAGACCCCTGATCTCCAGCAGGAAGAACCAAAATGGATCTTGCCTGTCTCCAAACTCCAGATTACCTCTGAGCAAATAAAAAAGATAAAGAGAACAGGAGGAAAGGGTAGTCCCAGAACGAGACAACCACAAAGGGCATCCCCTTTAAGAAACAGGAAGTACAAGTTCTATCCCATGATCCTGCCATAGAATGGTGCTCCAATGTTTGGAAGCAATCAGAACTGTAGAATGAGTATGATCTTACCCAGATTGCCAGAGCATGCATTGTTTCAGTGGACTCTGGTGTGGTGGAAGTTGAGCTGTCAGATTATGCCACATGTGAAACTACTATGGCAGACTGGATGGTCACCTTGCTAGGAGCATTTTCCCTGGGAGGATTGAGTCTTGAATTTTCTTGAATGAAACGTAATCACATCATGAGCAACCTAGAGTCCTAGATGCAAAGGAAAATAGCACTAGGGATCTTAGTGGATGAAGTTCCATGTGAGGATAAGAGGCAAACCATGAACCTTTGTAAAAGCTTTGTGAGAAAGTTTACCATCACATTTGAAACTGACATATGAAGAAAGTGGAGCAAAGTACCCGGACTTTGCTACTGCAGGGTAAAGGACTACCCAGATCCTTAAACAACTCTGAATTTTAAAAGTAGGGACAGTGTCCTAAATGAACCCATAGAAATGATCCCCCATGCACCAGTGCAAAATCCCAGATTTCAGCCCAGGAGGTTCAAACAGCAGGATCAGTGTCAGCCAGCCAGGAACAAGCAGTCCCGGGATTCTGTGTCATAGGAAATTCAGAGTTGCCCCACCCCACAGAAGCTTGCCAGAGTTGCGCTGCTCCAGAAGTTTGCCACAGAACATCTGATACAATGCAAACTCCAGTAAACATTCATGGTTTTAATGACTCACTCATTCAGGTTTGGGTAGCAGAGCAGAGTTTGTTAATCCCCAAACCTAGAGTTTGCCCCCCGCCCCCCAGAATTTCTGATTAAGGAGAAAGAGAAGACTATTGAGAATGTTAAAGCTGTGTCTGGTGCCATTGAGAAGGATGTAACACAGGAAGAAAGTCAACACACATGAACATAAGAGAACATAAGAGAAGCCCTGCTGGATCAGGCCACAGCCCATCTAGTCCAACATCCTGTCGCACACAGTGGCCCACCAAATGCTCATGGGCAACTCAAGCAGAGACAAGGACAAACCTTTGCCTGCTCTCAAATCGCAGCAAATGCCCTTAGAAGTGCTCTGCTCCCCCCCCAGCCTAAAAGATGCACCTAGGCATTCATTCTAGTACCCATTGATACATCTGTCATCCATAAATTTGTCTAGCCATGCCTTGAAGCAATCTAGACTGGTAGCTGTCACCACCTCTTCCAGCAGCACATTCCATAAGCCGATGATCCTTTGGGTGAAGAAATATTTCATCCTGTCAGACCTGACTCTCCTACCCATCAGCTTCATAGATGCCCCCTGGTTCTAGTGTTGTGCGATAGAGAAAAGAAATTTTCTCTATCCACCATTTCTATACCATGCATAATTTTATATACTTCAATCAGGTCCCCTCTTAAACGCTGTCTCTCCAGACTGAAGAGGCCTAGACATTGCAGCTTGATTTTGTAAGGGAGGTGTTCCAGCTCCTTAATCATTTTGGTTGCCTTTCTCTGCACCTTCTCTAGTTCCACAATATCCTTTTTGAGGTATGGGGACCAGAATTGTACACAATATTCCAAATGTGGCCTCACCATAGATTTATAAAGAGGCAAAATGACACTTGCTGGGTGCATCCCCATGCAATTTAAAGCCCGCTGAAAATCTTCTTTTGTCACAGAGCAGCTCCATGCACGGCTTTTATCCGGGCTTCCAGCGCCGCTAATTAGGAAAATGCGCTGCAAAAAACCAGCTCTTTAAAGAAGACTGCAAGCGCACTTTCCTGGAAGATGCGGGTATTCAGAGCAACATTTTGCATGGAAACGCTCTGTGGCCAAAGGGGCGGGGCTTCTCTCCAAGGCGGCAAACTCTCTCTCCTTTTTTTTTTTTTGCCTCTCATCCACAGCCAACATTCACAATATGAAAACAGTAGGCAGGCATTCCAATCACTAAAGAGAAACAGCAAGATATATTGTAATGAATTGCTTCTGCCCAAGATTGCTGGCTGTGGGAGGTGAACAGAGAACTTGTAAATTTTTCTTCTGGACTTGTGAATGAGCGCATGATCGCATGATTGCTAGCTGGGGGAAGCGTTTCAGCTGCTGGAGATCTTGTAAATAGCGCTGGCTGCAGTCCTGCTGCCTTTGCAAGCAGGGGAGACAAACAGAGAACTTGTAAATTCTTCTTTTGGACTTGTGAATGAGCGCACGATCACACGAGCGCCCAATGAAACAGCGAGGTGCAGGGAGAAAAAGATGTGGGTAAGCAAAAGATGCTTCCTGGGGATGGTCAGTGCATTTTAAATGCGCATTTTGCTGAGCCCCATGGGGACACTTAATTCGGAATTGAACGTGCATATGTTAGATCTGCTGCAGTAGAGGGACAATAACGACTTGTTTTCTATTCCATTCCTAATTATTCCCAGCATTGAATTAGCTTTTTTTGCTGCTGCCGCACACTGGGTTGACACCTTCATTGAACTATCCACCAAAACCCCGAGATCACTTTTCTGGTGTATTGCAGAAAGCTCAGAGCCCATCAGTTTATAGACATAATTTGGATTCTTGGCCCCAATGTGCATTACTTTGCACTTGTTCAGATTAAAGCACATTTGCCACTTAGTTGCCCACTCATCCAACGCTAAGAGATCCCTCTGGAGCTCTTGGCAATCTCTTTCGGATTTGACTACCCTAAATAATTTAGTATCATCAGCAAACTTTGCTATTTTACTATGTACCCCTTCTTCTAGATCATTGATGGATAAATTAAAAAGCATTGGTCCCAGTACTGAGCCTTGAGGGACCCCACTTTTTACTTCTTTCCACCCTGAGAATTTGCCATTTATTACTACTCTCTGCTTTCTGCCCTTAAGCCAGTCACAAATCCAGGACAGAACCTGTCCTTTTATTCCATGGCTGATGGGTTTACTCAGTAGCCTTTGATGTGGGACTTTGTCAAAAGCCTTCTGGAAGTCCAGATAGACAATGTCTACTGGTTCACCTTTATCCACGTGTTTATTGACACTCTCAAAAATTCCAACAAGTTTGTAAGGCATGATTTACCTTTGCAGAAGCCATGCTGGCTTTTGTTTAGCAATACTTGCTCCTCCATGTGCACACTAATTTTGTCTTTAATGGTGGTTTCCATCACCTTACCTGGAACTGACATTAAGCTACCTGGTCTGTAATTGCCTGGATCACCCCTGGATTCTTTTTTGAAGATTGGTGTTACGTTTGCTACCCTTCCGAAGCTCTGTCCTTTGTGCATTGAGATCAGCTCCCTGGTGGAAGAGGTTACTATTATCTCAGACGTTCACCTAGATGTTGCTAGTATAGAGATTAATGTAAGAATTGGGCTTTGAAAACTATTTCTGTTCTTTGGGTTCATCTGCTAGTATAGGGTCCATCTGTGATAACTTGCCTCAATTCAGTTGAGTGAAGTTGGAAGAATATTTGTATAAAAATTAGTGGCTGTAGTACTGAACAACTGGGGCACAGAGTCCATTTCTATTATTTGTGTCTGTCTTTTTTGCTGTCTATGAATTGTGAGCTTCCTGAGTTAATGCCCTGGGATACTCTAGGGCAGTGGTTCTCAGCCTGGGGGTCGGACCCCTTTTGGGGTCGAACTACCCTTTCAGAGGGGTTGCAATGAGTCTCCCACCGCCCTTCCCTCCTACCTCCCAGCTGCTCCGCCCCTGTGGTTGGGGGTCTCCACAACATGAGGAATTGTATTAAGGGGTCGCGGCATTAGGAAGGTTGAGAACTGCTGCTCTAGGGCTCTTCATCCACACTCTGCACTGCTGCCTCCTTCCCAGAGCATCCTGATCCTCTTTACCTGTCGGAAAGTAAAAACTTCTCCACAGCTTGACTAGGAGCATCTAGTATGACCCCAGTCAGAAGCATTCACGCCCACTTCTGGGTGCAAAGCTTTTGGGAGCCAGGGTGGCACTGTGTGGTGCAGGTGCAACTGCACAAATTTGTGCCACATCACGAGTGTCATGAGAAAAACCAGGCATGCAGCAGAAGTTGTCACAGCAGTTGCTATGGTGATTTGGGTGGCCCAGGACAGACTGTCTACACTTCAAGCACCCGTAGTTAAGTTGGAGACAGTACTGTCACAGACTGGCCACCACCCCTGAACTTAACTGCACTGGTGTCATGACTGGCTTGCTTAGACTTGTGACTGGGAAGGAAGAGCAATCCATGTTACATCTACACACAGTATAAAAAATTGCTCAAATGTAGCTTAGAGATTAGGGCCTCTAATTGATGGGATGTAGAAAGTAGTACCCACACGCTACCCAGTCTAATCCACTTCTAAGCTGCTTTTAATGTGTGCTGATGCAGTCTCAGTCTAGACAACTGCAAGTTAATTATGCCACCATCATGCTGTGGCCATGCAACCAAGACTTAACTAACCTTGGCCACCAAGCTGCAATTATGTGTGTTTAGAGGGAGAGATTCCTTATGTTGGGTTATTTAGGCAATAGAGGTTGAATATTCATAATTTTTGTAGTTCCATTGGATTCAATCAGGAAAAACTTTCTTTTAAAATGTTCTAATTGACCATTTCTTTTGTGGATTTGTTTACAAGTAGTAATTTCCAGTTTGGACACGGCGCACCAACTGCCATTCAATCCATGGAACAGCTTATTTTCCCAATGGAACCTTCAGATTACCCAAATTAGTTTTCAAATCAGAACAAACCTCAAAGTTCTAGAATTTCCTTTATAAACATGTGTGCTCTCTCTTTCACACACATGCTCTGCAGTTTGTTCCAGTCTAATACTTCTGATCATCTGCTTCAGAAACTTTCATGTGATCACAGTAAGAGCCAGATTTTTCAGAAGCCTTTGATTTCAGCTAAGATGAAATGAAGCTTTCAAAGGCTTTGGATAAAATCTCAGTATGCCTCTCCCTTACACTTGCATTCTGAATGGTGCCAAATGATCCTTATGTAATGGAGAAAAGGTGATGCAGTAGCCGCATCTCATTAATTATATCCTTCTTGACATAAATTTCTACATGATTTATAACCCTAAACAATCAGCAATCATATACAAATACAACAGTCTCACAGATGCAGACCTTGATCCAGCAAGTTAAGGCCATGAGTCACGGCAAGTAGGATGCACCTAAATTGCTGTTCAAGTATGAGGCTAGAAACTCAGTTCATATAAGCATTTTGAAGTGTAATTTGTGATGTAGTCTGAATAATCTTTGCACAGCGATGTACTTCAAGAACATGTTGATTTTCAGAGGCCTTTTTGCACACGCGGTTTTGGAACGCGTGGAAGACAGCCCGGAACGTGGCATTTGCATTGCCGCGGCCGGGTTTGCATCCCAGGCCATTCCGGGCTGTCTTCCGCGCGTTCCAGATGCAGAGCACTTTAAAGTGCTCTGCATCCATTCCCACATGTACAAAGCGTCCCTGGCCGTTCCGGGGAGGGAAGCATTCGCACATGCTTCCCTCCCTGACAGCCGCAGGCACGCCCCCCCCCCGGCAGCATTGGCCGAAAATCAGCCGAACAGCTGACTGAGGTCACGCTAATGACCTACCTTGCCGGGCTCCAGCCCAGCAAGGTAGGTGATGGCCTCGTGAGGGGGGAGGTGGCGCCCTCCCGGCCTTGGCAGCCCATTGGGGCTCCCAGGGTCAGGGGGCACTGAGATCAGCTTCCCCTCGCCTTTCCGGGGTGTGAGGAGGCCGATCTCCGGCCGGCCATGGGGCAAGGGCTGTGGGACCCCTGGTAGATCGGACCCCGTGGGTCCGATCGGCCAAGGAATCCCCCCACCCCCACCTGTTCGCCCACCCCCCCTAGCCCAGGCATCGGGCACGCGCAGCGCGTGCATAGGCGTCTTACCTTGTCGATGTCCAGGCTCGGAATGAGCCGGGGATGTCAGGAATGCGTCCACGTGGGCGCGCCTTGGCTCTCGATTGGACAAGCAGTTCACGTGAACTGCTTGTCCAATTGGGAGCTGAGGCGTGCCCACCTGAGCGCGTTTTTGACATCCCCGGCTCATTCCGAGCCCAGACATTGACAAGGTAAGACACCTGTGCACGTGCCCGATGCCTGGGGTGGGTGGTGAGGGGTGGGTGATGGGGTGGGGGGCAATCGGGTGGGGGGGATTCCTTGGTCGACCAGAACCACAGTCCGGTCTACCAAGGACTCCTGCCCCATAGGGAGCTGGCCCCGCCCCCGAGGTGGGGTGTGCAGGTGCCAGGGAGGGGGATCTGCGGGGCTTAGCCACCTGATTGGGGTGCCAAAGTCCCGCAGAGCCCCCCCACCCCTCCCGCCACGAGATTCAGGCGGGAGGTGCTTTTACTCCGCTTCCAAAGTGGAAGCAGGAGTAAAATCATACCTTTTCCCTACCAGATCACAGGCTGGAAGGGACCGGGGTGGGTGCCCCCCCTGCTCCTCGTGGGCACCCCCGGGGCCTCTCAGGAGCAGGTGGGAGGGAGCCCCATGCCCCTCCCCCCCAGCGATCTGGAAAGCATCCTGAAGTGAGTTAGCCCAAGTGCTCTACATCCGTTCGGGATGTAGTGCGAAAAGGCCTCAGGTCTGGACAATTTGCTATTTACCTCACCATCCTTCCTTACCATTCTTTAGATGTACCTTTATGTACCCTTAACATATGGTTCAGCACAGATTATCTTCTCTTCCACTAGCACTAAGTACCCATTAAGGACCCATTAGGCTCAGAGCAGGAAGACTCCATTTCAACTACAGACCCCATTAGAGCTTCATTTGTTTCCACCTATTCTAGGGAAATCCGGATCCTTTGTGTAGACCCCATTAAAGGGGTCTACAATGGGGTCTTCAGGCATCAAATCCGGATTACACAGAGCCTGTTTCCACTACAATTGGGCAATGGGGTCTAGGGGAGGCTTGGGGGCACCCATGGGGGGGGGGGCAAAACTCAAAACTTCGAAGCCTGTGCACATTCTCTGAAGTCCCTCCAAAGTTGCCTTCGAAGATTAGCACTGGCTTCGAAGTTCGCAGCAGATCGCTCTGGAGATTCTTCTGAGCTGCTCCGGAGAATCTTTGGAGATTCTACAGAGTCTACGGAGATTGCACCTCCTGTCCCCCAAAACACTTGGGGTGACAGGCGGGCCCCATATGCATAGATCTGGATTTGCCACATGGGTGCTCCAGCGTTTCCACAGCAGGAAGGCTAGCCCCCATTGCTATTGGGTGCTAGACCACCCATGGAAACCCACTGATCCAGATTAAAGGAGGTCAGTGGAAAAACACCCTTCTTCACCTAAATCTGCTTTTTGCATTTAAAAAAACACAGTCAAATTTCAAAATATTTGGTGCACCAAAACATAGCATTAAGATGATGCTTAATCATTCATCACAGAACCATTGCACGTATTGAGCAGCAAAAGAAAAATATCTGAACGTCAACATAAACAGTGAATGGTCCAGTAACATTATTTTCAAAATGTGAATCTTCAGTTTAAAAACTAACAAAAACTGCACAACTTTTAGTTTTTAGATCTGAATAAGATCTAAAAAGAAGAACTTTTAAAAATATAAATATATCTTGGAGCAGCAAACGCCTTTCTTAAAATTTCAAAATCATCAGAGAAGGAGTAGAGGCCTCTATAATACAAAACACAAAAAAAGCACAGGACTCTCATGTCCTCATTTCAATTCTAATCCACTTTTTTCTAGTCTGTTTAAGGCACCTCAGAGCTGCTTTTTAAAAAGTTACATGTGAAAGCAGTCTAAGGTCATTTCTGCATTTCCTCTTTGCATCCCAGGACAGGGAAGGATGGGTTGCCTCACGAAAGGGCTGTCTGCCCTAGAACAGCCTGTCCTGCACCAGGCCTAGCTGCCACCGATGAAGGCTGTGCCAGCTTCAGAACATGGAAAAGAACATAAGGCATATATGAGGAGCATAATTTGATTAGAAGAAGAGGATCGGAAGAACAGAGGAAGTGACGTATAAAATTGTTAAAGCAGTCTAATAATGGGATGTGGAGAATACTCTTGTTGTAATGATGTGAAAATTAAAAAATAATTAAAAAAAAAAAGAACTGGTGCTGGAAACTCCAAAGGTTAGTAACAAAATTCCTGACCTTCAAAGTTCCCAATGGGTCCATTTCAGAGTGCAGCCTGAACTATCTATCCGTATTCCAGAAGAGGACCATGTGCCTTTTGCAAATAGATCACTGTTCCAAGACAGGTAGGTAGAGGTGGAATGTCCCAGGAGGGGAAGGGGCCCTCACTATGCTATAAAAGCATGCAGATGGCCTTTCAGGTGTCAAAAGGGGGGCAACTTTGATTCATGTAATCTACTAACCAGAATCTTTTTGGAATCATAGCAATGAAGTCTGGAGTATACATCTCATGGGGCACATTTATTTTTAAATGCCCAGTAGACACCTTTCCTCCCTAAATCATGAGTACTGTATATACAGCAGACTAGGCATTATTTTTTATAGGGAAATTACTGCTTTCAAGATATTAATTCACCTTGCTTTCTCATAGGATTTTGCTTTCTAATGGGCCAGCTAAAGAAGATTTAAGTGAGCTCAGCCAGTGACTTCTTAAATGTCCATGGAAGGATAATAGATGTGGTAAATTAGGAGATTTCTTAGGGAAAAAAACCAGTTATCAGTCCCTTGTCATATATAAAATATATTTTCAGGAAGATATTGCTAATGTACACAAGATTAGATTGCATTCAAAACTGCATGAAACAAATTTCTAAAATGTTTTTGGTGACTTGATTCAGTTTTAAAAACCACCTCTTTTTATTACATTCTCTTTCCATTATTTGACATTCACTTTTAATTCATTAAAAAAGTTTCTACCCCTTTGTAACATTAATGTTCTAACTCTATATCTGCAGACATTTATAAGTTTGCAGTAACGACACCTTGATCAGGACCTGAGGGCAGCTCATCTAGTCCACTGGGAGTCATGGGGTGTTTTTCCACTGTCACTAGAAGTACCCATTAAGTGACAGTGGGAAAACACCCATGGACATTGGCCTTGCTTAAAGTGCCTTTGCTGCATAACAGACACAGTCTAAATCTCATCCACTAGATAGGTTTCTTTTTAATCTTTGAGTTACATTAAAATAGACATTACTGGTATAATATACTGCTCAAAAAAACTAAGGGGACACTTAAGCATCACAGTATAACCCCAATTCAGTTAAACTTCAGGGATATTGATCTGTCCAGTTAGCAAGCATAAGCAATTGTGACGCAATTTCATGAAAATGAAAGTGGCCACAGGTGCACTGGAGGGGCAACAGCAAGACAAACCCCAAATAAGAAATTATTTTAAAGGTGATGCCCACAGACAAGACTATCATTCCTGATTCTTCTCTAGTTTTGCAGTTTGCTAATGTCTTTATTACTACTGGCAGCATGAAGCAGCACCTGCAGCCCATTCAGGTCGCACAGGTAACCCAATTCCTCCAGGATGGCACATCCATATGTGCTACCACAAGAAGGTTTTGACATGTCTCCCAGCAGTCTCAGAAGCATGGAGCAGATTCCAGGACATGGATCATTACATGAGGAGAGCTGAGCAGAGCCATAGAAGGGCATGAAGCCAGCATCAGGATCAGTATCTGATTCTTTGAGGAAGAATAGGAGAAGCACTGCTGGAGCTATGCAAAATGCATGCTTCTGACCAAACTGTTAGAAAGAGACTCCATGAGAATGTCTTGAGAACCCCAAATCCTGTAATGGGACCCTGACTGCTGTTAGGTACCAGGATGAAATCTTCAGAGCACTGTGCAGTGGGCCCTGGGTTCCTCCTGGTGCAGGACAATGCCCATGCTCATGTGGCCAGTGTGTGCAGGCAGCTCCTGGATGCTGAAGACATTAATGCCATTGACTGGTCTTCACATCCCCCACACCTGAATCTAACTGAGAATTTCTGGGACATTATGTATCAGTGCATCTGATGCCAAGTAGTGCCACAGACTGTCCAGGAGCTCAGTGACACATCCAGGAGTACATACAGGCACATGAGGGCCATACACACTACTGAGTCACATTAGGAGTTGCAGTGATGAAATTGGGATCCACCTGCTATTTCATTTTTTTTTTACTTTGATCTGGAATTCAGCCCTCAATTGGTTGATGATGTAGGTTTCCATTGACTGTTGATACGTTATTTTGTTCTCACCTGATTACACAATTTATATCAGTAAAGATTTTCAACTTGAAACTTTCATTCATCAAGTTCCGATGTGTGATTTAAGTGTTCCCTTAATTTTTTTGAGCAGTGTAGGTCCAGTGTAGCCATACCTTGTTTTTTTTATATAAAAAAACAAGCATTCTGGTGCTCTTAATGTTTAACGGTTCTCATTACTAACCTTTAGTAAGAGATAAGTCATGTGTGGAAGAAAAAGCACACAGTCCCTAGAGAATATTTTAGGCGTGAAAAAGGGCATGCTGCTCCTTGCCTGTGGAGCTCTCTGCTGATTGAGAAACAAAGTTATGATAACACTGTGCCAACAGGACATATCAGTGCTGCTATGAACATATTTTACTGCAGTGGCTGTAGCCTTGAGTTTTTCAGAATTCAAATTACATGTTATTAACAACCCTTTGTTCTCGCAGTACCTCAAACTACATGCTGGAAGCTTCATCAAATGATCATGTTTATTCTCTGAACACATGGCAGCATTTTCAGTTATTGCATATCTTGCAACAGTATGGTGGTGCAGGGAAGAACTTTGGCTTAGCCTCTCTCAGTAGCCACTTTCCACTGGCTGGTTTTTGCCTGTCTCAGGTTCTAAAATATGTTCAGTGTCATGGCCATATAACTACTGGGTTTTAAATTTTTTTTTCTATTTTAAAGCATTTTTAAAAAACCCCACCACCTGACTGCTTTACCCAAATGTTACTCAGACATTAGGTGTCATTTATAGGCATTATTATGATAAAAATATTATTTAGCAAAAATGTAAAGGAAACAGCGTTCAAAGATTTTTCGTCCTTCAGTTTGTCCAAGAAAGTCACAAAGCCCTCCAGAATGGATTTAGGTTGGTTTGGGACTGCAGCAGGAGGGGAGCGAGCTAATAAAATGCCTCACGAGTACAGCGAATTCCTTGAGCAAAACAATTAACAGTGGATGCCTCCCACTGACTTTCATGTGCATTATAGGGCTAACCTTCTGTAAATGGAACTGCCACTAGCATTTGATTTGGTGAACTGAGAAGATAAAGGAAAATCTCAGTTTGGAATTCCAATTGCACATTATTATTGTTGTTACATTTTATTTTAAAAACAATTTCACCTCTGTGTTTCATTAATACTCCTTTCTTGGTCTCCCTTTGACTTTTTCACATGGGCCAGCACAAGCAGTGGAGATCTTTGCTTTTCCTGCAGCTCTGTGTAATACATTAGATATATTTAAAACCCATGTATTCTGGTGTGATTTTCAGACTGCTGTCACATGATCAGGATTTTCTTGAATTTCTATGCATTCAATCTCTTCACGTTTCTTTCGCTTGGCTCGTTTCTTTTTCTTGTGGTGCTTTTTGGATGGTGGAAAAAATGTTAGGAAGACAGGTAGAATTACAAAACAGTGCAGAAGTGTGCAACTGCCAGTGAGCAGCAAGCATTTGAACAGTGTAAAGGTCAAGTTTGAAGGCACAAAAAGGAGGGGAAGCAATCCAATAAGGAAAGAAGTTACATTTTGCAAAATTGCTGTTCCGTGTTCTTGAAGTGAGCTTTTTATACACTGAGTTCGGGTGGGTTCTGTTGCTAATACAAAGGTGTAAAGCAAAGGTGCACAGTGATCTATGGAAAAATTTAAAGTATATATAAGGCACAATATAGAAATGCAATCCATGTCTACATTCCATAAAGTCATCAAGCCTAGGACACCCAGCTCAATTGAGGTGACAGTGAGAATTAACCAAAAGTTCCCCAAAGGATGAATAACCAAGAAGAAAGTGAGTAGTAACACGAAAAAGATGCCAAAACCTGAAATTAAGACAGGCATAGTTATAGACAGGCTGTATTGGTCCATGAAGACAAAGGCAGGATTGAACACGATGAATTTGATGCTCTGCTTTAAGGATAGTGGTCTTAATTTCTCCAGTAACTCTATAACATCTCTTTGTGTTTTTTCACTAGTCCTAGCCATAAGGTACATGCGAGATGCAATGATGCTATTTACATTACCAGCTTTTGAAAAAATGATGTCATTTTTGAAGTGCTTGAATTCTGGCTTTCTTAAAAATGAGTTTTGTAGTATGCTAAGAAAGTAGCTTTTATTGGTGGCACTAATATTCCCAGCTCTCAGGTACTGGTAATATTGTTGAATCCAGGAGACTGTGTTGAAGCCTTCACTCAATTTTCTTAAATCATCTTGTACAGTGCTATTCCAGTATTCAAGAGGTTCATAAATATAAAACCCTATCACTGGACTGTAATTGCTGAAGTACTTATGTTGAATGACAGCATAGGACACACTTGGTGAATTGCTGGACAGAAGATTGATGATATTAGCTCCATCACTGATCTGCAAACATCCCATGAAAGAGAAAGAGGCATAGATCAGGTAGAGTATCACTACAAATGGCTTGACATAGATATTAGTTACCCACTCATTGTAATGCTCCCGCAAGAAATGTTGGATAAAATGGTTCTGGTATGGGTCTGTTTCATGATGAGAAGTGTGTTGATAGCCATCGCTCATCATGGTCTGGAACCAAATGGGTTTCCTTTCCAAGTATTCTGCAGATGGTATTTTACAGCAGAATATGCTATGGTAGCGGTTCTGCTCTAACTGCCCAGCAAAAACTAGACAGGACCCAAAGAAGGAGAAGATATAGAAGTAGTTCAGCAGGATAGAGATGCACATATTTTGGCAGAAGACCTTCACTGCCTCGATGTTGGTGAAAGGACTTGCACCCATGCCAAAGGTGATGAAATATAAGGAGCTCGTCATTGTGTAGGAGACCATTACATCAGAGTAGGCATCTGCAACCCTGTCTTTGAAGGGCAGGTTTTCTCTGGTTCGACGCCATCCGGAAAGAAGCTCAAACACTCCTTTTGTTCCATGACCTAAAGGAATGACAATGAGGAAACATTACATTATTTTCAGTGATCATTTGATTTTCTTAAAAAAACAACAACCTAGTGCAACATGTTCAAGCTCTTTTTATATGCATTATACCATTCATAAGGTCTTTAAACGTTTTTGTTTTCGTTTAGAACATTATTGATCCTTTGTATAGGTTTAGTATCTCACACCCATTTCTATGAGGAGAAAACGACAGAAGAACTCATGAGCAGTGAATTATTGCTTCTCCTCACTCTGATAACTGATCTTATAATTTCTAATTCAAATGAACAAGCTGATAAACTAGGAAAATTGGCCAGGATATAAACTTGCTTGATAGATATGCCTAATTTCTGAAAGTATAAGAATTCAGGAAATTTAAACAAATTACATTACCCTTCAGGAGGATGTATATTGGGAATGTGTGAGACTTTGCTAATCAGAATTAGCAGGAAATCTGATAATAAAGGTTGAGCTGAATTTTCCTAAATGCACACTTTCCATTTGCTGAAAACATTTCCAGCTATTAGTTTAAACTGTGATGTTACTGCATGTATATAGTAATTTCAAAAAATTCTGGATTTGTTTGTGGCAATAATGAATGTTGTTTGAAATGATGGGAGAGGCTTATGAAGGCATTTTAAAAGTTGCAGAAATAGGAGGATCTGCACAAAACCCCGATGGCACTGTACAAGCACTAATTGAGCAAACAACCCACCATAAGTGATCTGGGCCCTACCTATCTATCTGCTTTAATTAGTCTCTACCAACCTTCCCAAGCGTTGCACTTAGTGTAGTCTCACCATCTTTTTGAGCCTAAGACTTCATCCTCTCTATCAAATCTATGTCATTTTCACTAGCTACTCCCTTCCTCTAGAATCATCTCCCTCTTCATCTGCGGTCGGCCTGTTTTTATCTGCGGACTTACTGTTTTTAAGACCCAACTTTAAAAGTCTCTTTTCAAGCTTTTGGTGCTTTATCTTAATTTTCATGATTAATGTAATTTATTTTTATCTTTTTACTATGTTGCTTGCTTGCTTTTATCTTAAACTATAAAGTGCTATGTAATGGTGCTATATAAATAAATGGTTGAGAATGCCCACATAGCTCCCAGGATAATCCTAAATTTTTCAAAGGATGGAAAGGTATCAGTTGTATACTTGATCACTGAACTCTGGTGCCCATTTGAGACTGGCATGTTTCCTATATGATATCTTGGATTATGTTGGGCCAGCCTTTTGTTATCCTTTCACCCACTCTGTGTTACCAGATCAACTTTGGATGTGCAGGTATCATAAGAAATCTTGACTGCAAAACCGTAACTTGAAATATACTGGGTTTTGACATATGAATTTGGCTTTATAATTGGCATAATTAAAAGCTAAAGGCAGACCATGAAACGTGGAAAGGCCTTAAAATAGCAAGACTGAAGCCATACTGGGTTGAGAAGACAAGCCTGGAATTTAAAAAAAGGACATAGTTTTCCTCTCTAAAGTCACAAGCTGGCTGTTTGCAAAAGGTACAAGTCTGTATGCAAGAAACACAGCCTGAGATTTAATTTTGATTGAGTCAAGACAGAGTCCTAGCACCTGAAAAGTCATTGTTTTCTTGCCTTTTGGGGTGATAGATATTTAAATAATGTAGGAGAAATAAAACAATGGAATCTGGGAGAGAGGTTGGTTTGTCTAATTTTAATAAAATAATAAAGAATAAGATGGAATTGATTTTTGGAAGAGATCTGGGTAAATTAAGTATACCAGAATTTGGAATTACTATCTAAATTGGAAATGGCCCGTTCACCAGTATTAGAATGTCAGGATGTTGGAGGTGACTCACTGTTTACACCTTTGTTTACATCTTAACAGAAGTGGGTAAGAGTTTGCTGATGTCTGCATACACTGAGTGAGTCCAGTTGAAGGGATTAAGTGAGCCAGTAGAGGTGCTAATTAGAAATGTTAATTTAAGGTATACAAGTCAGTAACTTTTTGCAATCAAGCAGAGACATAATACAGAGACACAGCATGGTTTCATATTAATAAAAGTTGGGTTCTCCCTTATTTTCTGAAGGGGGAAACAGGTTTAATGGGGTTCCTTTTCAATAAGAAATTATTTAACCTTATTTTTTAAAATAAGAGGGTTTTTAATTATCCTAGTCATTTCTTCTTTTTCTGTGGAACTTCACTGAGGGGCATTCCCATTGTGAAAGAGGACAATGACTAACTCAGTGTCTTCCAAGACTTGATTAGATCTCTGTTAGCCAAGAGGAAAGAAATAATCTCTTTTAGAGTCAAGGCAAAGGAAATAAAATATTTGAATTTCAGATGTATTTTTCTGTTTTACTTGTATTGTTTGCTTCATCAAGAAGTGTTGATTAAGTCTGGTGAATTTGTAATGTGTTTCATCACATCCAATGAGTAATTGCAGAATTTTCCATAGTAGTACATTGGTTTTGGGGTAAAACACACCTCTCAAAGGGATTTATTCTGACATCACAATTTTTGGGTCAATTTTGGCTATAAAAAGGGCCAGCAGAAAAGGGATGGTGTCTCTCCCTTCTTCTCTCTTGGTCATGTGAGGCCAGAGAGAGAGACCTGAAGACGCCTGCCTGCCTTCCATTCTTCCGAGTTTTACTGCAAAAGCTACATTTTAAATTTTAAAAGTTTTTTTTGTCACTGAGTTTTTGCTTGGTTAGAGCAATTGAAAAGGCTCGTTTTAAAATAGCATTTAATTGTGATATATTTTACATTTTTGGAGACCAGATCAACAAGTAGGGAAGATCATTTTTATTTTTTTTATTTTTTTTTTTCCTGAAAAGACACGGATCAACTGAGACTTCACATCTGCAGTTTTTGGGTACACTGAGGCACAGTGGTGAGAAACAATCCTTGAATTTCATCCCATTCCTCCTTATTTCCCTCATTTCTTATGGTTTTCTATATTTCCTGATTTTTGGTTAGGGAATACCTTTAGTATTAAGGGTAATTTTCTACCTCCTTGCTGGCTTGGGCACATTTCTTCCCCAAAACTGAAATTACCAGTTTAATGCATAGAATTATTCTGATATAAACTGTTTAGTTATTTAGCCATGTTTAAAGTCCTTGCATGTTTGTCCTTGTTTTGCTTAAACGTCTAATGAAATACGTTTCTGGTATGGCTTTATATTTCATTTCAACTTCTTTTCTGTATTTTCTAATAAATTCTTTGCACTGGTTTAACAAGAAACATTGACTTCTGAGTCTGAAATGGGTCTTGTCTCTGTTTTCTGGTTATTCCTCGTTATTAAAATCTTTGAAAAGATCTAGCTACCTATTCCCCTGGGGAGGTTTAAATTTGGTGTTCTTTGGGCTTCGAAAATAATCCAAATTATCCAAATTTTACTCCCTCCACAGCTGCTTACAGTTTATTACTGGAGCAGAACTGGTAACATCTGGGATTGTGGTTAACAAAAGTAAGGGAGGAATTTCCTGTCCACACACTATTTGGAAAGAGGGTGAGACGGTGCTGACATGTACTACATTGTTGTTCTGAATAAACTCTGCATGAGGTAAAAGGTCTACCCAATAATCTTGTTGGAAGGTAACATAGAACCTTAGATACCTTCCCAAGCTTTGATGGACTCTCTTGGGGCGAATTCCCATTTAAGGAATAAAATGGAATATACATCGAGCGTTAAAAGAAAGCAAAGAGCATCTGGCAATCAGATTCAACCCTGATTTTCTGTTCCCACTCTAAACACTTAAAATGCTTCCAAAAACCAACTGGGGAAAGCGATTCTGTCCCCTCCTCACCCCATCGCCCAGGGCAAATGGTAGCAGTGGCAACTCAAGCCCCGTTCGCCTGCTCACCTCCACAGCCACCATCCCCAGCAGGGGTTCCCTCCAAAAAAAGCACCCTGGCTCTGCTGCCGCTGCCGCTTGCACACACAGCCTTAAACATTCACACATCTCCCAGATCCTGCAGCAGCTTTCCTTCCTTTCCCTTTCTAAAGGTTAGAACTTTTAAAGAGCCAGAATTGCACAGAATTGCAACATTGTTATCAGGTGTGAAGTGGGTGGATTGCTACATTGAAACTGCTGTACAGGGTGGATTTTTACAGTGAAACCGGCTGCTGTACCTTTTAACTGAAAGGGCTGACCTGCAGGGTGAAATCCCAATCCATTTCATGACGTATTTGCCCAAATACTGCTCTAGTGTTCCCACTACAGTAAGGAAGAAGCGTTTTAAAAGCCAAACCCGGAAAAGACACCTGAAAAATCGGTGTTTATTTATTCTGTTTTAAAGCCAAATAATCCTCAAAATTGCCAATGGGGACGACAAGGATCCAAACCGTTTTACTTGATTGGGGGTGGGAACAGCGAGGATCCAAACCATTTTTAAACAGTTTTTAAACAGTTTTACGTGATAATGGGAACATAGCCCCAGTTTGTCCATCTGTCTCAGGATGGTGAAGTAGTGAAAGTCCTGGTTCTATGCCAAGCAATTTCAAAAATGCTTTTCAAAAGTCTTTTCAAAAGTCAACACAAAACCTCCCAGGCCAAATATTCTCCAAAAAACAAGATCGAAACTTTATTAAATACCCAGAAGAATAATTTTAAAATCAAGGAAGACCACAAAACTGTCAAAATAGTATTTAGAGAGCAATCCAGTGAAAAGGCTTTTCCCAATAGATGGTATTTGCAGATCTACTGTGCATGTTATCAGGGCCACAGAGCTAGAGTGAAGCTCAGATAAGGACAATTTTACAGCTGGAGGTGAAAAGAGGCTATTACAAGAAAGCAAAGTGTGAAATCTAGTGTCATCTAAACGCTAAGCTGACAGGGAAAATGACATGGACAGTTTCTCACCCTCAATGGTAATGAAATGTCCAAATGTGAAAGTGAGGACATTGGAGGCTGCAGGGCTCAGCAGGAGCATCCTTCACCCAAGGTAAGAAAGGTTTAAAGTTCCAGGCCCTGTCCTCAAGCAATTTAAAGTCTGCTAAAAATCTTCTTTTGCCTCTGAGCGCCCCCATGCCAGGGTTTTTAATGAGCTTCCAGTGCTACAAAAGCAGGAAAACCCACAGCAAAATACGTGCCCTTTAAAAAAGAGTTTCATCACTCTTTCTGTAAGTCGCGGGTTTTCCTCGCAACATTTACCTTGGGGACGCTCCGTGGCAAAAGGGGCAGGGATTGCTGTCTGCACACACAGCCATAAAGCCATAAAGCATTCACACATCTCCCAGAAATGCTGAGCCTCATGAGGACGCTTATTCCGGAAGTGCAGGGCACTTTTAAAGTCCGCTTGAATACAGTGACAGTAGAGGGAGACCAAAGAGGCAAATAAGCCTTTTGGGGACTCAGCCCCAGAGTTTCAGTTGCAGGGCTTCTTCAGGCTGAAGCAGCTCTTACTCGATAGAGGCTAAGAAGGAGGAAAGGCAGAGCAATTGGGCAGCATAGATGACAGTAGGCAGTTAGAAGCGTGGTTCTGATAAAGCACATCTTGCACCAAGGTGGGTGATGGTTAAAGGACCATACTGTGGATTACTTAGGGGACGTTTTTATGAGCAAAACTAACAGTCGGACTGTGACTTTAATTTACTCTTGCAAAACAGAAGAATAGAAGCAATCTGCTTTTGTGTAATGTGTGCAAATGTGTGTATTTCTTGCAAACCTAAGTGTGGCATGCACCTCTGGGTTATGATGACCATTTGGCCATTTGATAAACACAATGTGACTGCATACCTAAAAAACTAACTCAAGTCACAACACATTAACTCTAATTCCATCAAATTAGGCTTCCTAGCATTCTTGACAGCTGCAAAAATTATTCAGTTGCGCAAAATTACCCACATGGGGCCTGTCTGTCACCCCCAGTGTTTTGGGAGACAAGGGGTGCAAGCTCCATAAACACTCTGGAGAATCTCCAAAGATTCTCTGGAGCGGCTCTGGAGACTCTCCGGAGCAGTCTGCCACCAACTTTGAAGATTATGGTTTTATTTTCAAAGTAAAATAAAGCTTTTTCCTGTCCAGATTGTGAAGGGGGAGGGCAGAGGTGTGATGAATGGGTATGAATGAAGGCCGAAACCAAGCAAAGATTCGCAATGCATGATAAAATGGCGATCTGGCACACGAAGCGAGAATTTCAGAAACTGCAACGCAGCAAGGTCAAAGTTACCAGCAAACATGATAAGGTCAACATGATCTAGTGAATGGATAACAGAAAGACTGATAACAGGAAAGGGGACAGACGTGGCAAAATATAACTACGCATGCGTCGGAGACTCCTGTAAAGAGGATAAAAAGCAGAACTTTGGGACTGATATTTACACATCATTGATCAGCTGCAAGATGTGTCCATCGCCTCTACGATTGGACTGATCAACCAAATCGGGAGTAGGCTGCGTGTGAGTATGGAACGAGTGAATGTGTGTAGTGAGTGAATGGGATCCCTCTGATTGTATTATGTACTTGTTAGAATAAATGTTATATGAATAGTGTTGAAATCCAGATCTGGTTCTCCTGTTTCTTTATGTGCTTGTTTGGCTTGGGTTCCGAGCATACACTTCTCTCTGGTTATGGACCGCTAGAGGCGCATGACATATTGTGCAATGTTCTCCCTTTTACCACCCTGGAAAAAGGAGAACACTGCAGTCTCTGAAGTCGATGTAGCTGCGGCTGTTTTTTCCCCTTATTTTACAGGAGATGCACTCCTTCGCTTGACAGCTTGCTTGACAGACCTTGCTCAGCTGAGTGCATGCAGCTAAATCAAGCCCTTCCTTACCACCCGTGCCTTGCAAATCAGGAGATAAGGCAAGGGGTGTGTGTCGTGCTTGTAGCTTTGGCATTCTTGAAATGAGGTTGGCATTATCTCCATTGAAATGGCAGAAAATTTAAAAACCAAGCCGTTCTCCAGCCTGCCTTCGCCATAAGGATTTTTAAAAGTCAGTGGCTATGATCTTCAATGAACAGGGCTGACAGCAAGCACACCTCACCTCCCAATGACGTGAGCACAAATCTCCTCCTGTTAGCCTGCATGTGTATTCCCGGGTCACTGAGCAATGTGTGCCGATTCCCCAAACCATGCCAAGACTTGTTTAAACAGGTACCAAATTTGGCACACTTCTGGCACAATTTGGGGATGTTTGGTAAGCTTTTCGCAGACCAAATCCAAAACCCATGGGGATGGGGCCTGTGTTTTATTCTGGAATATCCAAATGCAGTGAATTAAGAAACTGACATTGCCTTGGCTTGTTCCATTGGTCACAATTGGTCTCCTAGATGATGAACATATACTCACTTAAAGTGAAACGTTCTAACGCAGTGTTTAATTTTAAAAATTCTGGTAGATGTTGAAAAATGTTATTACATTGTTAGAAACATGGATTTCACAGTGAGGACTATTCGTTTCTTTCTTTCTTCAGAATTCTATATTATATGTTCAGAAATAACCAAGCTTGCCAGGATCTGCATGGCTTCATATTGCAGGAAGTGTAGTAAAGTAATAAGCACAAAACTGAGCTGTGAAGAACCATCCAGGCATCCTTCAAAATCTCCAAAATGTGACATTTCTGACTGTGCAGTTTGTTTCTTTGTGCAGTTGCTGTTTTTAGGTACTTTTTGCTTTCTAGTTATTCTAGAACAACTGAAAACAGTGTAGTCTAGTGGCTAAAGCAGTGGTTCTCAACCTGGGGGTCGGGACCCCTTTGGGGGTCGAACTACCCTTTCAGGGGGGTTGCGACGAGTCTCCCACCACCCTTCCCTCCCACCTCCTAGCTGCTCCGCCCCCATGGTTGGGGGTCTCCACAACATGAGGAACTCCATTAAGGGGCCGTGGCATTAGGAAGGTTGAGAACCGCTGGGCTAGAGAATCATTCTAGCACAGGAGTTGCTGAGTTTAGATTTTTAATCATGAAAGCTCCTCACTTGGATCTGTCACTGCCTCTTATCCTAACTTATCTCACTGTGTTCTGGAAAGGAAATAGAGGAAAACGGTGTTGCCACCTTGGGTTCTTTGTACTAGAGAATGGGTATAAATGGCAGTGATAAAAAAACCCCATTATTTAGGTTTTGAATAACTAAGGAATTTGCTATCTGAAAATACTTCAATAAGCAGTTTTGTTGAGCTGTCTGCACTCATGCATATTGAGGTCTGGAAATCCGTCAGGCTTCGGCACTAAAGTGGGAGGTAAGTGTGTGCATCTAAGCTGAAAGTTGTAGCTTTGTCAGTTGAAGAAATCATAACAGGAGTGGACTTGTCAAAAGTGAGGAGGCTTAAACTCAAAAGCTCTGGTACTGTAATGGCTATTAAAACAAATCAGTGTTTCTGATATGCATGAGAAGATTATGGGTTTAGTTAATGAAATAACTTGCAGGTGGTCTGACTCTTTTTTGTCATAATTTTCTTGTGCCAAAATACACATACATAGTGTTTGATTCCAGAAGGCCTTTTTTTAATTGGGCTTTTGAAAGATTTTTAATTTTTCAAAAGAAAAACCCTCTGATCTAGTATTTTTGGGGATTCATCTGTTTCTCTGCTCGGGTTATAGTGCATTGGGAGACTTCATAAACAACTGCCATCCAAGATTTTGTCCCTCTTTGCTTTGGATCAGTGATGCTTAATACTGCCCTGTAGGAGCAAAAAACTCTTTCCCTGCCTCCCTGCCTCCCTTCTTTCCTTCTTCCTTTGTATAGTTACCAGGTCATGAAATATACAAACATGCGAACTTCCTTTCCAATCACTTTTGCTTTGGTAAAGGTAAAAATATCACCCGTCGGTTATTCCCTAAACTGTAATAAATGACATTGTTGCAGAAGGTATAGGAAAATAGTTTATTTTAATCCTTTTTGCTTAGTGACCCCCAGTTGCTGAACATGAAGAAGGAAATTTTCCCTTTTCCTCATCAAATCTTAATCCTGTGCAAAATCGCTACATAAATGAGTAAAGCAATACATCTTTTTTGTGTTGATTCCTTTGCTACTGAAACAGGGACGGACATGGATTTCCTCCCCAGTTTATCTGCAGTGATATGAAAAGTCATAAAAAGGCAGTGACCTCAGCTACCCCGCCCCCTGTGACCTTTCCCCACCTTGCCTGTGAACACCCAGCCCTGAAGTCCACCAGCCACCACTGACCAATTGCCATGGGCATCTCAAGCAGAGACAAGGGCAAAGGTTGTCCTGCTCTCAAATCCCAGCAAATGGCCTTAGAAGCATCCTGCTAGGCCCCCCAGCCTGAAAGATGGACTTAGGAATCCATTCTAGTAGCCATTGATACATCTGTCATACTAATAGCACAGAGTAGTAATAAATGGCCAATTCTCAGGATGGAAAGAGGTGAAAAGCGGGGTCCCCCAAGGTTCAGTATTGGGACATAATTTACAACTTGATATCTCACTCATTACTATAACCTTTAACGTTTTGTTTTGTTTGCTGAAGCTTTTAATTTTTTAGCATGGGCCCCTTTCACACTTGGCCTGCTAGTGAACTTTGGGGTAGCTTTTGGGAAGCACCACAAGTGAGTTGAGAAAGAACTCAGGGGAAGAAGGTTGCTCTCTGCTGAGACTGTTTGTGAAATAAGTCCTCTGGTTTTGGGTCAGAATTTGGGGCATACACACACACACATATATATACTGCATCATTACATAAAGTATTAATTTAGAAAGTTTACCATTAAGCAAAAATATTTTATATATTTTAAGTTATTTTATAAATGCTAATAGTAAAACAAAGTCTGTTAAGTGCAAAAACATTCAAATATAGGAGGAGCAAGAGGAAAAATAACTCAAATAGTAACAAACGCAAAAGAAATTAGATTATTTTTTCTTTGAAGTATCTAAACAATTACCTAAGCAATAATAATAACAACTTGAGTAGTCTTAAAAGGCAAAACTGTCTAAATAGTAACAAAAACAGATTAATTCAATAGCAATAAAGGTAGAATGCCAGCAGGGGGAGGAGGGCTCCCCAGTGTTTTGCACTGAGTGTCATATGTATGACTACCTGCTCACTGGGTAGAAGTCCTGGGTCTGTGCTCGGTGCAATGAGCTCCGGGCTCTCAGGGAATGTGTCTCTTCCCTTGAAGCCAAGGTAGCGAGCCTGGAGAACAAGATAGAGAGCAACAGGGTGGAGGTGAGGCCTTCAGAGATGTAGTAGGAGCATCCCTCTTCTTGATGAGCATCCTTCCAGCTGCCTTGGAGAGTGGAGGCCTCAGGCAGGGAGGACATCAGGCTGAGGAAGAGAGACAGGCTCCCTTAGTTGGTACCCCTTTCTTAGTGGGTGTGCCTGTATCCTCTTGCACCAAGGATGCTCCTCCATAGGTAGTGGGAGGAGGGCTTCCTTGTAGTGAGCAATTTGATTATTGCGATGGGTGTGTGGACCACATGGTGACTTGCCTCCCAGGTACAAAGATTGCAGACATCACATGGCATCTAAATGGATTGGTAGACAGTGCCGGGGAGGAGCCAGTAATCATGGTACAGGTTGGTACCAATGATTGGAAGGCAAGGTAGGGTGTCCTGGAAGCCAAATTTAGGTTGTTAGGTAGAAGACTAAAGCCCAGGACCTCCAGGGTTGCATTCTCAGAAATGCTACCTGTTCCACCTGCAGGACTGAGGAGCCTCAATGCGTAGATGGGGCAGTGGAAGAGGGGTTTAGATTTGTTAGGAACTGGGGAATATTTTGGGTCAAGCAAAACCTGTACAAGAGGGATGGGTTACACTTGAAGCAAAATGGAACCAGACTGATGGCACTTAACATTAAAAAGGTCACAGAGCAGCTTTGAAACTGATCCCTGGGAGAAAGCTTACAGGAGCTGGGCAGCATTTGGTTCGGGAGAGTGGACCCTCAAGTGAGGAGGGCTGGAGATATGCAAATAATATTGAGCCAAGTGAGGAACAAGTCAATATTATGCAAGCAGAACAATGCAAGGGGCAGTATAAGGATTCACGTGCTCCTAGAGGACAGAACTTGTACCAGAGGAGTGAATACAAATGTATATATGCAAACACCAGAAGTCTGAGAGCTAAAACAGGGGAACTAGAAAGCTTAGTGACGTATAATAAGATTGATATTATTGGTATAACTGAAACCAATGGACTAGTGAAAACCAATGGGATACTGTGATCAAAGGTTAAAAACAGCACAGGGAAGGGTGGCATGGAAGAGATAGAATCTTACGAACTGGAATGTCTAGGTGAGTCTGACTCTTCCACAGGAGCAGTGTGGGTAAGAATACCAAGGCAAAAAGGAAGCCTAACATTAGGGACATGCTATTGCCTTCCCAACAAAACTCCCGAAGGAGATCAACAACTGGAAAAGGAGGTAAAGGAGGTAACCCAAAAAGATAGGGTAGTTATAACGGGGGACTTCAATTATCCTCACATAGACTGGGTGAACTCCTGTTCAACTCAGGAAAGAGAGAAAATCCCTAGACCTGCTAAATGACTGTTCCATGGAGCAAATGGTCATGGCACCAACCAGGGGAAAGGCAGTCCAGGACTTCATCCTAAGTCCTTACTTAGGACCTGTGGCTGATTCAGTTGGAGGTTAGGGACATCTGACAACTTGCCCATTGCTCCGGTAGTGCTGCTACTGAATGCCAGGTCAGTCTAAAATAAAGCATCAGTCATCCATGACTCCATTCTGGATGAAGGGGCTGATCTGGCATGTGTCACCAAGACCTGGACAGATGAACTTGGTGGGCCTAGTCTTACCCACCTTTATCCTCCAGGCTATTCAATGCAGCACACTTCCAGACGAGCAGGGAACTTCCATCTCTCTCACCAGACAACCAATTCACTCTGCAAAAGGGTTTGAGGGTCTGTTTTTGTTGTTGGGCCAGAGAGACAGAATAGCGATGCTGCTGGTGTACCGTTCACCCCACTGCCCAGCAGCCTCCTTATCTGATCTGGCTGAGGTGGTCTAGGACGTGGTGTTGGAAGCCCCTGCCATGGTTGTGTTAGAGGATCTCAGCATCTATGCCAAGGCTATGCTTCATGGGCTGGCTAAGCTCTTCATGGCCTCCATGACAACCATGGGGCTGTCTTAGTATGTAACGGGCCCACCTCATACAGCAGATCATACCCTTGATCTAGTCTTTTCCACAGAGCTAACTGGTGAGCATCCATTGATAAGAGGGCTGGTTGTCAGCCCGTTGTCATGAGATTTTGTCTTACAGTCATAGCTCCCCTCTGTAGGGATGTGGGACCTATTGAGATGGCACACCCTTGGAGACTTGTGGAATCTGAGCAATTCCTGAATGCTCTGGGGGATTTTCTGGCTGGCATCACTGGTGCTCCTGTTGAAGCTCTGGCTGCTCTCTGGAATTGGGAGATGAGCAGGCTATTGACACGATCACTCCCAAGTACCCTCAGTATGCCTGTAGAGCCCAAAAAGCATCCTGGTATTCCATGGAGCTACAGGCGATGGAACTGGAAGGTCAACAGGTAGAGCATAGGTGGCATAAATCTGACTGAACACAGGCTAAAGCACACTATTGTGCCTACCATGTGTCGCTGGTGGTGGCTAAAAGCAGCTTTTCTCCACCACCATTGCATCCTTGAGTAGCCATCTAGCAGAGCTCTTTAGAGTAGAGAATGGCCTTATATAATCAAGCCTGATGAAGCATGGGCAATGGCCATGTAATATCTGCAATGACATTATTTGCAAAGCATTTTGAGGGCACCGTTGCTCCGATTTGTGGGGGATTAGATGTCACAATTGGAAATAGTATAGAGGAGGTGTCCAGAGAATTGTCTGGTCCAGGTTTTTTGGATCAGTTTTTGCACAACTTGTTTTTAGGGGTCTTGCTGACAATGTGCTGTCTGGACCTTTGCCCCTCCTGGCTGATATGGTATGACTGGGGGTGCGTTCCCATGATACTAATTTGTATCTCTATTGCCTCTCTACTGAAGTGGATTAAAGAAAAGCGGGTTCAATCCAGATTTAAGCGTTCCCAAGGGGGTAAGCAAAACACGCATTTAAAATGAACGGACCGTCCCCAAGGAAGCGCGTTTTGTTTATCCGCATCTTTTTCTCCCCACCCCTCGCTGTTTCATTGGGTGATCGGGCGGAAGGAATTTCCAGCTGCAGAAACGCCTCCCCCCCAGCCAGCGATCCTGTGATCCTTTCCTTCAAAAAGACCAAAAGAAAAATTTAAAACTTCTCCGTCTCCCCTGCTTGCGAAGACTGCAGCCGGCACTCTTTACAAGATCTCCACCCAGCCAGCTCTTTTACACTTTCACGGAAGCAATTCATCACAATGTGTCTTTGCTGTTTCTCTTTGGATTGGAAAGAGAAACAGCAAAGAGAAAATGCCCGCCTAGATCGCTGTTTGCATAGATCGCTGGCTGGATGACAGGCAAAAGAGAGACAGAGAGAGAGAGAGATGATCTCTCCAGCCGGCAATTCCCACCTGGGAGAGAATCCCCACCCCTTTTGCCACGGAGTGATCCCAGGGAAAATGTTGCACTGAAAACCCGCGTCTTCCAGAAAGTACTGCTTTAAATAGGTATTTTTTTAAAGCGGGTTTTCCCCATTAGCGGTGCTGGAAACCCGGATTAAAGCCGTGCATGGGACCACTCCGTGGCAAAAGAAGATTATCAGCAGACTTATTATTGCCTGGGAATGCAGCCTGGGTGGATTTAGGGAGTAGTGAATGACTCCTTGAGGGATAAGGTGGTTCCACGATCCCTTTAACAGGCAGTGGAATGCCCCCTCCTGAAGAGGGCTTCCCTGGATCTAGAAGATTTAAATAACTATCGCCCGGTGGCCAACATACCTTTTCTCAGCAAGGTACTAAAGAGAATTGTCACTATTCAACTACAGGCATGCTTGGAAGAAACAGATTATCTAGACCCATTTCAATCTGGCTTCACACTCAGTTATGGCATGAAAACTGCCTTGGTCGCCCTGGTTGATAACCTTCTCTGGGAGAGAGACAGAGGAAGTGCAGTCCTGTTGGTTCTCCTGGACCTCTCAGTGGCTTTTGATACCATCAACCATGGTATCCTTTTGGAAATGCTATGGGGTTTAGGAGTTGGAGGCATTGGCTCTGCTTATATCTCCATAGCCGATCTCAGACAGTGGTTGTGGGAGATTCTAACTCAACACCCTGAGAACTCACTTGTAACATTTCTCAGGGGTCGATCTTATCTCCCATGCTCTTTAATATCTATATGATGCCACTGGAGAGAAAGCTGGGTTTCATCTGAATATTAATGACACCTCTCTGTGCCATCTGAATCAGGAGAGGCGGTTGAAGTGCTTGATGCTGGAGGCAGTAATGGGCTGGATGGGGACCAATAAATTGAAGCTGAATCCAGACAAAGCAGAGGTGCTGTGTGTCACAGGGTCTTGGATCCATGTTGTTGGGAGGCATCCTATCCTTGATGGGGTTGTAATGCACTGGAAGGGACAGGTGCAAAATTTGGGAGTACTCTTGGACTTGGCACTGACACTTGAAGCTCAGGTGGAGTCCGTGGCCAGGACTGCCTGTTTGCAACTATGGCTGGTGCACCAGCTGAAGCCATTTTTGGACAGAGATGACTTGGCCACAGTTATCCATGCTCTGGTAACCTCTAGATTGGACTACTGTAATGCACACTAGATGAAGCTGGCCTTGAAGACAGTTATTGCATAAGACAGCTGTTAGGTTGTTGACTGAGACAGCTAGATGGACACATATCACACCATTTTAAAAGGATTGCATTAGCTGCTGATTCGCCCAATTTGAGGTGTTAACTAACCCTAAATGACTTGGACCCCAAATATCTGAAGGAACGCCTTCTCTCATATCAACCTGCCCATGCCTTAAGATCAGAAGGGGAAGTCTTCCTGGTTGTCCCACCACCCTCAGCAGTAAAACGGGTGGGCTTCCGGGAGAGGGCCTTCTCAGTGGTGGCCCCTAGGCTATGGAATAATCTCCCCCTGGAGGTGTGTCAGGCTCCCTCACTGTATATGTTCAGGAAGGCAGTGAAGACACCCATCTTTGCCCTGACCTTTAGCTAAATAGGGATACTTTTTCCCTTCCCACTTGTAGCCACTGGTAGTTATTTGCAGATACTATTGTTTTAATATAGATCATTTATTGTTTTAATGTATTGGATTTTAAATGCTGTTACCCACCCTGAGACCTTTGGGTATAGGGTGGGATAAAAATGTAAATTAAATAAATAAAAACACAATAACAGAAGCACTACTAGAATGCATATCTAAAGGAAGAAAGGGAATATCCAGGTCCGAGAAGAAACTAATGTGGCTCACAAGTGCAGTAGAGGAAGTAATTAAAAACAAGTTCATTTAGAAAATGGAAGGCTTGTCCTAATGAGGAGAACAGGAGGGAATATAGACACTGGCATCACAAATGCAAGGTGACAATCAGGAAAGCTAAGGAAGATTTTGAGGCACACATTGCTAAAAACATCAAAAGAAATAACAAGAACTTCTATAAATACATCAGAAGTAGGAATCTAACCAGGAAAGCAGGTGAACCTTTGGATAATAAGGGACAGAAAGGGATAAACAAAGAGGACACAGAGATTGCAGAGAGACTAAATGAATTCTTTGCCTCCGTATTCACGGAGGAAGACAGAGGATACACGCCAGTAGCTGAGCCTGTATTTTCTGAAGAATTAAACTGGACAGAGATAACCGAGGAAGAGGTCCTTGCATGTCTTAATAAACTAAATGTTAACAAGTCACTGGGACCAGATGGTATTCATCCAAGAGTCTTTAAGGAACTCAAATGTGAAATTGTTGATCTTCTAGGAAAAATATATAATCTTTTCCTAACATCAGGCTCTGTACCTGAAGACTGGAGGGTAGCAAATGTAATGCCAGGTCTTCAAAAAAGGGATCCAGGGGTGATCCAGGCAATTACAGGCTAGTTAGCTTAATGTGGATTCCATGTAAGGTGATGAAAACATTCATTAAAGACAAAATTAGTGTGCACATGGAGGAGCAAGCATTGTTGAACAAAAGTCAGCATGGCTTCTGCAAAGGTAAATCACACCTTACAAATTTGTTGGAATTCTTTGAGAATGTCAATAAATACATGGATAAAGGTGAACCAGCTGACTTATCTGGACTTTCAGAAGGCTTCTTGGAGAAGACAGGAGTCCTTTATCAGCCTGCACCACTGCACCCTTATTACCATAGGAGAATCAGAGCTTAAGACAGTCCACCAGTTCAGCTACCTGGGAAGCATCATCTCTTTGGATGCTAAGATTGACAAAGAAATAGACAACAGACTAGCAAAAGCATATAGTGCATTTGGAAGACTACATAAAAGACTCTGAAGTAGCAAACACCTGAAGAAAAGCACAAAGAGCCATTGTAATGTCTACTCTCTTATACGGGTCTGAATCATCATCATCTGCAACCCCTTGAATGTTTCCATGAGCGCTGCCTCTGAACAATCTTAAACATTAACTGGTCAGACTATGTACAAATGTTGCTGTCCTAGAACTAGCCGACATCACCAGTATCAAGGCCATGCTGCTGAGGACACAGCTGCACTGGGCAGGGCATGTCTCTAGGATGAAGGATCATCATCTTCCTAAGATGGTGCTTTATGGTAAACTCACCACTGGCTGCCAAAACAGAGGAGCCCCAAGAAGGAGATACCAGGACTCCCTGAAACAATTCCTCAGCCTTGGCTATATTAATCACAATCAGTGGTCCACTCTGGCTTCAAAGCGAGAGGCATAGAGATGCACCATCCATAACGGTGCTGCCTCCTTTGCGAGTGCCTGTAGAACCAGTTTCTTGGAGAAAAAAACAATGCAGAAAGAATCGTGTCTTTACAGTACCTCCCAAGGAGACCTTTCTCTGCACCTTCTGCAACCAGACTTGTCTATCCCGCATTAGCCTGTTTAGCCACCAACGTGCATGCAGCAAGGGTGGGCTGAGTGCTCCCTACATCTTTGTTTACGAAGCCAAAGCCATGATTGATTGATTGATTGATTGAAAAAGTTGGATTCCTGAGTCAAAAGTTGAGGCAAAAGAAGAATTGAAAAAATTGATTGGTCTAGAACATTTCTATAATATTTTACCTTGTGACTTTAAATGCCTGGTGCAACAACAACAAAAAAAACTAGATCAGTGGCAGAAACAGTTGAGTTAATGGACAATCTAGCATAAGCATAGAGGTGTGTAGCACTTACAATTTAACTGCCCTAGCAAATGATGGGCCTGCTGTAGTCTGTATAGTAAAAAAAAATTATTTAGAAAAACAATATTCCTTGAAGAATCTGTTTGAAAGGGCCAATTCAAATCCTCCTGAACTGAATTCTGACAATTCTGTTAGATATGTAATTGTGAAAGGTTATCCAGAGAGTCATTAAGATGCAAGCACCACAAAGCACATTGAGAAAAACAACCACAATTCGTAGTACCTAGTAAATATAGAGAAAGACTGATTGGGTCAGCCACGTGAGTTCTCTTGGTGGTCATTTGGGAATAATCATAATTTTTACTGGTCAAGAGTGGGTCAGCAAGTGAATTATTTTTGCAGATGCTAGGTACTGGAAGAGATAAACCCAAGGCTGAATTGCAGTCTTTAAAGAGAATAGGCATTGATAGAGTGGGATCATTTCCCAAAGCCACTAGAGGAGGAAGTAGAATTGTTTTAACTGCAATGAGATTATGCAACCTGGTATCCAGAAGCTGTGGCTTTAAGGAATCTAGAGACCACCACAGCTGCAGAGGCTCTGATCTCTTTATTTTGCAGATGGGATTTCCCCCAGGAGATTGTGTCAAATTTTGGGACATCTTTTACTTCCCAGCTGAGGAAAAATTATTACAAATATGTGGCATCAAATATCTAACTTCTATGCCATTTCATCCTTAAACAAATGGCTTAGTACAAAGGTTTAACAGGACCTTGAACAAAGTGATAAAGGCACATATAGCCAATCACCCCAACGACTGGGATGAAAAATTAGAACAGCTGCTATTTGCTTATCAAGATGTACCGGAAAAGAGTCCCTGGTTTAGCCCTTTTAAAACTGATCTGGGGGGAAAGAATGTAAGGACCCTTAGATCTGGTGAGGCAAGGTGGGAGAACAGTGAACAAGAACCAGATGTTGTCATCTGTCAAAAATCTATTGCAGTCTGTAAATTTTGTTTTGAAGCTAGCTGGTGAAATGTACAATGGTATGAATCAAAACACAAGAATGAAAATCTATACACCAGGAAATGAGGCCTTCCTTTGAGTGGTACTATAGGACATTTATTCCAAACTTCAGTGGAATTACAGCACCATTGTTGGACTTAACTAGGAAGAACCTCCCTGATAAAGTAGTCTGGACACCAAAATGTCAAGAAGTTTTTCAAAATTAGAAAAAGATAATTACATCCAACCCTATTCTAGCCGCTTCTAACTTTGTTGTCACCACAGAGCATGTAAGGCTGTCTTGATCACTTAAGTGCAAAAAGGCCCATAGTTACAGGACTGAGGCCTGTTCACACTACAGCCAGTAGTGCAATATTAGTGAACTTCTGGTGATGAGCATCTGTACATGGAGTAGGCTGTTACAGCCTCCAAGCATGCCTGCCCTCATCAGAAGTTAACTAATTGTTGATTAGGTGTGAAGCACAAAATCATGCTTCACACATACACCATCATTTACCAAAACTTACCTTAAGCGTCCAGACAGTGACCATTTGGTCTTATTCCGGCACTCTGGGGTCATTTGAGGTGTTGCTCAAGCTGATGCATGTGCATTCGCAGAGGGTGCCACAGCCAAAATGGCGGCACCCAGAAGAGGACTGGTCCCAGGATCAGTCCCAGGTGAGTGACCGATCGCTTGGGGCTTGGGCTGTCTTACCTAGAGCTCACAAGTGTGAGTGCTAGTTAACATTGGGTCATTATACTCCTCCTCATCCAGCAGACAGAAAGTGCGAAAACACCCCCAATTTACTAGTTAGGAATGGTTAATTTGAATATATACAGAAATTTTGCTTGTATAGTACATCTAGGCTAGATGCAGTATGCAGATATGCAAAATTTCTATTTATGCCAAACTATTTTTAAAGCTTCTGTTACTTCTCTCATTCTCCGGTTTGTGGGCTATTGCTCTTAAAGGGGGACTTAACCACTGATATTTAGGAAAAAATGAAACTTAGGACCTTTCTTTACTTACATCTCTGTGGTCTGAACTAGTGGGTCTGAGCCAGCCAAGCCCACTAGTTCAGACACAGAAAGACATGGTCTGGAACAGCCCTGGAACCTGCCACACTTTGGTCCACTGACTTCTGTATGCCTCTGTGGTTTGTACCAGGGCTCACTAATGCAAATGGAGTGAATTAGTGGAGTGGGACATCACAGATCTGCAATAATGTGCAGACAGATAAGACCTAGAAGTATACTTCACAGCAACTTACTCAGGACTAAAGGTAAGTGCAGAAAGTATTAGAACAGTGACTGGGATATACATAATTGAGAGGGGGGGAGTTCTCCCAGGTAAAGACTCACACAGCAGAATCTATAGGATTTTTTAAATTTAATTTAATTTTTATATTAACAAATGCAGAGAAATGCACAAAGATGTACAGCAGCACCAGCTTGAGATATAAATACAATTACAAATTTATAAACAAACAAGTTAAACAGAGCAACAAATAGAAGCAGAGTTTTATACCACTCTCAATTAAGGAGCAGCCATTTCCAGTGGTACCACCAGCCCACGGCCACCTTGACTATGCAAGATTCCAGTATTGTAACGAGAGGGTGAAAGGCAGGAACTCCACAGTAAAGGGCACTAAATAGTAAGATACTGTTTTTCCCAACACATCCCTTTCATCCTCTGGTATTGAGAAGAAATATCCTCAACTGTGACCATATCCTGGAAATAACTGTACCAAGCTTGCACAGAAAGTATTGTGTGATTTCTAGTTCTGTGCAGTTTGAATTTTGGATATTAGGAGGAGAAAACTGAGCAGGAACTTTTATGATATAATATAGATTCTTGGCTTAATATGGCAAGAGGAAGTATGGGAAACAACCATGCAATATTTACTCTGACAAATTTGCAAGGCAATTTAGGGGCAAAGTTGCTCAGATTTGTGGGGCATTGGATGTCACAGTTAGAAATACTCCAGAAAAAGTGTTGAGAGAACTGTCTGGTCCAGTTATTTTGGACCAGTTTCAAATGTGGACAACCTGCCTGCTGGTGTTCAGCTAACAACATGTCCTCTCCTATGGATCCTTGACTTCCTGGCTAATTAAAGCTAGCCAGCAAGGTATGACTGGGTTGTTCAGGGAGCAGTGAATGCCTCTTTGAGAGATGAGGTGGTCCTGCTGGCTCTTAAAAAAGGCAGCAGTATAGTGCTGCCTCAAGAAGTCTTCCCTGGATTAAGAAGATTTTAATTTATATCTTTCAGTGGCCAATGTACACTTTTGGACAAGGTACTGGAAAGGGTTGCGTCTCTTCAGCTGCAGACGAATTTCAATCTAGACCAATTTCACTCTAGCTTCAGACCTGGTTATGGGATGGAAACTTCCTTGGTAGTCCTTGAGCCTTTTTGCACAAGGGGTTTTCGAACGCATGGAGGGCACGCTGGGACGCAGCATTCGCTCATGCGGGCTGCGGGATCCATTCCAGGCCGCCCACAAGCGTCCCGACGTCCCCTCCATGCGTTCGAGTTTCAGAGCACTAAAAAGTGCTCTGAAACCGTCTCTGCGCGTTCCGACCTGTCTCAGAGTGGAAGCATTTGCATGCTCTCTCTCTGTGACAGCTCGGCCCCTCCCCCGGGCTGCTCCCATTGGCTCCTATGGACCCAGTGTGGGCAGCCCGGGTGCCTTCTGTCCCTGGGTTCCTGCTTGCTCCCGAACCCCAGATCAGGCTCCGGGGGTGGGCAGGAACCCCAGCCAAAAGCCCCCAAGCCATCCTCAGGGTCTTGCGTGCATGTGTGAAGAGGTCTTACCTTCTCCTGCAGGCCCAATTCTGTGTAGAAAGGCTGGGCCATTCTGAGCATGCTCGAGGGGGCGGCTCCTCATTGGCTGGGCACCTGCACATGCTCAGATGGGCAATAGAGGCCAGGCGGGTGCCCAGACAATGAGGGGCCGCCCCCTCAAGCATGCTCAAAACAGCCCGGCCTTTCTACACATAATCGGGCCTGCAGGAGAACGTAAGACCCCTTCACACACACGTGCGCGTGACCCTGGGACTTTTGGCTGGGGTTCCTGCCCACCCCCGGAGCCGGATCTGAGGTTCGGGAGCAAGCAGAAACCCAGGAAGGCACCCGGGCTGTCCACACTGGGTCCATAGGAGCCAATGGGAGCAGCCCGGGGGAGGGTCTTCCCCCTGAACGGATTGAGAACACTTTCCCATTCGCACTGGCAGGTAAGAGAACTGCTCTCAAAGTGTTTCTTACCTGCCCTTGTGCGAACGGGAAAGTGTTCTCCACCCGTTCCAAGGCATCTTCGCCTTGGTGTGAAAACGCCTCTGGTTGACCATCCTACAGAGTCTGGGAGTTGGAGTCAGCATGTTGCATTGGTTCCACTCCTGTTATGCCTCGTGGCCTCTCTGACTCCTCAGATGCTGAGGGTGCCACCCCTGCCAGCCAAAATGAGGGAGACACACCTCAGGGGCCAGCCTTAGAAATGGGTTATGTCCCCTCAGATGCAGAGGCCTCGTACTCAGACACTGAACTATGCCCAGGACTGAGTTCTCTCCAGAAAGAACAAGAACAGCTGCAGTGCTCAGCCCACATCTGTGCCAAACAACTGTGCTGGAGACAGGAAGGCAATTCGAGTCCTCCAGCCACTCCCGTGCAAACAAAGGATTTCCCTGGCAACTCCCCTGACCCTTGACTGACTGACTGACTGAGAATCTCTGGTACCCTGACTCCTGGCCTGTCTGACTACATGTAACTCTATATTCTGACTGACTCTTGAAACTGACTTGGCTTCTTGCTACCATTAGCCATGCATATGTGTGTGCGTTTGCTTAGCTGCTGCTGCCCGCTCTGGGCACGACACCTGTCTCCAAGACTGATCCCGATTTTCACGGGAAAAATATTTGAGCCGATAGGAATTTTGCACTTTAAGCTGACACCACTGATCCTTTGTGGTTAGGGAGCCAGGCTCTTATCTGGCAATACCGGGATTGAATCTGCCCTCCCCTATGAAACCAGCTGGGTGACCCTGGGTTAGTCACAGCTCTCTTCTGAGCTCTCACAGCCCTACCTAACTCACAAGGTGTTCTGTTGTCAGCCACTTTGAGTCCCCTTAAATGGGTGAGAAAAGAGGAAAAGAAAAGCCAACTCTTCTATGAGGACAATCTGTACAAGTTGGCAATGGGGCAAAGGTACTAGAGGACGTCTATCCAGCCAATGGTGCCATAAGTGAATCAGTGACCAGACCATGATATTTTGAAAGCCAAATCTGATTTTATTACATAAGGAAAAACAGGGATGCCCTCATAGGTGGTGAGACCTTCCAAGCATGCCCACTTTGGTGGAGAAGAAGCCAAGAAGTGAAGCATTTGTGTCAGGTAGAAGGCATCATGATATAGCTGTGACTGCAGGATCCTCCATGCTTAGAATGTCAAAAGAGCAGAGCTTTAGCTAAACCAAAGTCTATGACCTTGAAAAACATACTTGATCAAGGCTAGATTGAAGGTCACTGATCATGTGTTCTGGTGGAGGGACAGGCACTGTCTGAAAGATAAAGAAAAACTTAGGAAAACCTTTAGAGCTCTAGTTGAATAAAGGGTCGTATATTCTTGCACAGAATTTCCAACTTTTTGGGACTGATTAGTAAATCAATCACTTGTGCATAGTAACAAAAAATTAAAAGTAATTTCAAGAGAGACTGAACTCTATTTGAAAGAAAGATTAAATAATTTCTATATGTGTTAAAGTATCTTTGATGGTGTAGCCTTCAAAAGAGTTGGTATTGCTGATTTTTCTTAAGAGTGGTTCTAAAGCAAATTAAAGAGAAATGGGACATAGAGCACCAACCTAAAGAAGACTAGGAGGCAACCATTAAAGCTGACTTGTGCTCTGGCAGATGAATACATGTCATTGATTAGTGATAAGAATTTAGGGCCAAATTGAGGAAGCTGTGATCAACAGAGTCAAATGCTTTGTATATGTCTACACCAATAAAAGAGGGGTTGACCACTGAGAGAACTATGAGAGGTAATATTAAGGACTTTTCCACACTTACTTGCTTTTGATCAGTGCTGATTTGGCCCATGCCTCCCTGAGGCTGCAAAGCTTGTGTGAGTTACACACACACACAAACAAACGCACACACACACAATGGCTAGGATCAACACATACACACACATGAAGGCTAGGAGCAAAAGTTCCTAGCTTTGGGGCTTGAGGATGTTTTTTGGCATTACATCATGACACTCCTTGCTGTGGAGGCTGTGTGTGTGGGATGCTTTTCAGCAGTGTGCTGCGGTGTGCCACTGAGTAGCAGTCTCCAGTAGTTCTGGATCACAGAATGTTTCGGACATCCATACAAATGTTTCAGACATTTGTATGAATAGTTCGGACATTTGTTAAACTAGGGAGATGGAAAAGCAGCTGCACCACACATTTGCAGTGGATCCGAATTGCATTCGACATGGATCGAGAGCAGATCAAAAGTGGATTCAGGTTGGATTTGACGCTTTCAGGGAGTGGATTTGTTATGGGTTACGTATCGGATAAGTATTTCTTTGTAACAGATACATATTTGTGATCACTAAGCCAGTTACAAATCCACTTAACAGTTCTCCTGTCTATCCCATATTTGATCAATTTTTCAATTAGTATGAGACACTGTCAAATGCTTTGCTGAAGTCAAGATACACTATATCTACAGTACTTCCCTGATCAACTCATTCAGTGATTTATGTCATAAAAGTAGATTAGTCTGGCATGACCTGTTTGTTACAAATCCGTGTTGGCTTTGGTTAATTACTGCATTCCCCTCTAAGTGCTTCCACCTATGTTGTTTAATAATTTGTTCGAGGATCTTGCCTGGTATTAAGGTCAGGCTCACAGGCCTGTAGCTACCTAGGTTGACTTTCTTCCCTTTTTTTATTCCTGGGACAACATTTTCCCTTCTCCAATCCTCTGGAACTTCCCCTTTTCTCCAGGAATTTTCAAAGATCACAGAGTGCAGTTCAGCAATTATATCTGCTAATTTCTTCAGTACTCTAGGATGTAATTCATCTGGCCCTGGAGACCTCAATTCATTTATGCTAGCTAAGTGTTTCCTCACCTTTTCTTTGTCCACACAGCACGCTGATTATCTTGTTACTTCAATAGCACAATGAAGGCCAGCTCATTTTTCATTTCCTTTGAGAGAAAACAGATACAAAATAGGAGTTCAGAAATTCTGCCTTCTCTATGTCACTTTTGACCAGCTCGCCATTTTCATTCTGTAAAGATCCTATAGATTCTTTGACTTTCCTTTGCTCCTGATGTTCCTCCAAACCCTTTTTAAAATTGCTTTTGGCCTCTCTTGCAATCCTCAATTCATTTTGAGCTTTAGCCTTTTTTTATATTTATCCTGCAGTTTTGGCAGATAGTATTATATTCTTCTTTATATATGCCCTCTTCTTTCCATTTCTTGAACATATCTGTCTTTCTTTGTAGCAGGTTACTGAGTTCTGGGTTCATCCACCCTGGTCTCTTCATTTGTTTTTCCACTCTTCCTTCTTTTGGGAATTGTTAAGGATTGTGCCTCTAAAATTGCCTTTTGCAAAATTTCCAGTCCTTCCTGGACATTTTTGTTGGTGTAAAAACAGACGCTGACGGCAAGGCAATCTCTGCTGCTGTAGGAACTACTGGCGTCCTTGGAGCTGTTCGGCTTTATCAAGGAAAATTCCTTCTGCCCGCTGCGAATGAAACAGACCAGAGCCGAAATCTCTCTCCTCAGAGGTTTTATTCTTGAAGTTGCTGTATTTACAAAATGTACACGCTTGTCCAACTCTCCAACCAAACTCACGACCATCAATCCACGCTCCAACTACCCCACAACCAACACAGTAGTGTGCAGACAATTTATACATTTGTGCCATGTGGTCCCCTCTGTTCCCTTGTGCAACAATCAATGTCGTCCCCTCTACTCGGACGACTTTCCTTGCTACACAAGCCTACGTGCTGCCAAGCACATATTTGACCTTGGACACTTTCTGTTTCAGCCTTCAGCTACTGATAGTCGTGTTCCTTAACCCTTTACCTTTCATTACACATCTGTACATTTTCCTATACTGGCTTCCATGCCTAACAATCCCCTCCAAAATGTATAGATGTGTGTTTGTTACGTGTGTGTTTGCTATGTTTCCTCTTTATTCTTGCTGAACTATGTCATGCCTATCAAACATGATAGTTGCTCATGTTTTTCGTTTGGCAAAGCTTTCGTGAGAACATCAGCTATACTGTCTCTGGTGTCTATGTACTGTAAACTTATGATCTTGTTCTGTACCATCTCTCTTACGTTTTGATACCTTACTCCAATATACTTTGTTCTACACTTTAAGTTCTCTGCCTCAGACATGGCAATGCACGACTGTGAATCCTCGTGAATTACAGTAGGTTCTTCACATTTTTCCCCTAGATCTTCAAGCAATTGCCTAATCCACTGGATTTCCCCTGTGATTTCTGACAATGCTGCAAATTCAGCTTCCGTGGTGTTTAAGGCTACACAGTTTTGCTTCCTGCTGCGCCAAATTATTGGACTTCCAGCATACCTCACTAATAAACCTGATACTGATTTTTTATCATGTAGCTCTGAAGCAAACGAACTGTCAACATAGCAATCTAGTGGTTGTTCATTGCCCTGTATTACCAGCTTCTTTTCTTTGGTTCCCTTCAAGTATCTTAGCACGTGTTTCACCTTGGTCCAATCCTGTACCTTAGGAACACTTACTTTTCTGCTAAGCACCCCAACAGCAAAAGAAATGTCTGGTCTAGTGTTATTTGCAATAAACATTAAGCTACCTACGACACTCCTGAACAACTCTGGGTTTTCAAATTCCTTTGATGATTCCTCACCAGAAGTTCCAGAAGTCATTGGACTTTTTACCACTTTTGCATTCTGCAGGCCACATTTTTCAATTAATCTCTCAATCTTTTTCTGTTGACTCAGTAAACACCTACCATCTTCAGTCCATTGCACCTCAATTCCTAAATAGGTTTTGAGATTTCCTAAATCCTTGAGTTTGAATCTCTTGGATAACTCTTTTTGCACTGTTACAATCTCTTTCTCTGATCTTGCTGTGACACATAAATCATCAACGTAAATTACTATGATGACATCACCCTTTGTATACACGCACGCATCTGCAATGCTGCGTTTATATCCTAGTTTCACTAATTCCTCGTGAATGCATAGATTCCAACAACGAGCACTTTGTTTCAATCCGTATAAAGCCTTCTTCAATCTATAAACCTTTCTGTTCTTGTCTACATCGAAACCTTGAGGCTGTTCCATAAAAATTTCTTCATCAAGATTAGCATTTAAATAAGCAGTTTCAAAATCAAAATGCCTCACCATTTGACTCTTTCTAGCTGCTAAAGCTAACACCAGCCTTAAACTTTCTGGCTTTGCAGTAGGTGAGAAAGTTTTATCAAAATTTTCAAACCTTTGTTGTGAAAAGCCTTTTGCAACTAATCTAGCTTTGTATTTATGGGTTCCATCTGGCATTTCCTTCCTTTTGAACACCCATTTACAACCTACAACCTTGTGGTCTTTAGGTCTTTCAACTACTTCAAACACTTCCTTCTCCAGCAAAGACAAGTATTCCTGATCCATTGCATAAAACCACTTGTCCTGCTCCTCCTTAGGGTATGTTTGCAAATCCTCAAAACTCTCAGGCTCATCTGCCATCACTGTGCAAGCTTTTGCACTCTGTACCACAAATCTCTCTGGAGGTTTTCTTACTCTCTGAGTCCTCCTTGGCACAATTACCTTTGTTTTGCCTCTTTCATCCTCGCTGTCAGAGCTAGTTTGAACTTCTGTGGTTTTAGTGGAAACCTTCTCAAACTTTTGTGTAGTGACAGGCGAATGTAACAATGGATGTGTTTGTGTGTGTGTAGAAGTACTAGGTTCACTCTCTGAAGATGCTTCTTGCTTTAGTGCCCCTCCATTTCCAGTATCTACATCACTTTGCCCCAGCTTAAGGAAAACTTCTTTGTTAGCATGAAGCTTTTCCCAGCCTGAATGTTTTTCAAAGTTGGCACTTCTGGACAGTAAGATTTCTCCATGACCTGTATAGAATCTATAGCTGTTCCCAGAATACCCCACAAACATCAATCTTCTCCATTTCGGATCCCCTTTTTTCCTGAAGTTTGCAGGCACATACACATTTGCATACTGCCCAAAAACTCTCAGGTATTTAAGGTTTGGTGGTCTCCCATACAACATGTGATAAGGAGTTTTCTTTACAAAAGAATTCCAAGAACGATTAGCAACATGGTTTGCAGTCAGAATTGCTTCTCTCCAAAGCTGCTCTGGTGCTTCTGCATCCAGCATCATGCAGTCTTTTATTTGCTTTAAGACTCCAATGTGTCTCTCAGTTAAGCCATTTTCCTGAGGAACTGCAGCGTTTGTTGTGTTGTGGCGGATCCCTTTCCTCCTCAACCAATTTTTCAGGTTATTAGATAAGAATTCTCCACCCCTATCTGTAACCAAAGATCCTACTTTGTATTCAAACTCCCTCTCAACCATATTAACCCAATTTTTGAAGTGTTCAGCAGCTTCACTTTTCTCTTTCATAAGCATCACATACGAAAACCGTGTGTGGCGATCCACAGTTACCATGAAGTACTGATTCTTGCCCATGGTTTTGGCTAAAGGGCCAGCCAAGTCAGCGTGCACAACCTGAAAAGGTCTTTGTGTAGTGCATTTACTGAATTTGGCCACAGGAAAAGCCTTCAGCTTTACCTTCCTGCAAACTGAGCAATCCAGGTGGTTTGAACAAGTAGACATTTTAAATTCTGGACACACTTCCCCCAGCTTCCCCAAACTTGTGAAGCTAGTATGCCCCATGACTCTGTGGTAGTAATGCGCACAGTCTGAATGCAAAGGCACATTGTTGGCTAGTGCACATTCTGCCTTGTCAACCATATAGTACATTTTGTTTCTCTTGATTGCTTTAGCACAAACCTGGTCATTCATGCTAATAGTACAATCATCCCCTTTGAAACTCAATGCATACCCACTAGTGGTTAACTCAGACACACTAATCAAACAAAACATTTGAAAAGTCTTTTCCAAAACTTGGTATTGGTATGAACACAGTTCCCATCACTTTTGCCTCCCTCAATGCACCATCAGCCAAAGCAACTGAATGAACATTAGAAGGCATCTTATCTTTCAGGAGCTTTTCACAGTTAATCATATGTGACGATGCTCCGGAGTGTAATACCCAAATGGGGTTTACAGCCTGATGGGCTTTGTAGTCATTGTTCTTTCCCACAGCTACAACACCTTTCCTGCTCCCGGCATTTTTAGGTTGTTGTTTTCTTGCTGCTGCCAGCTTTCTACAGTCCTTTTGGAGATGACCTGCCTTTCCACAGTACCAGTACTTTCTCTCCCTGGACACAGCTGCTTTTTCTGGTTGCAACTCCTTGAAAGCCTCGGGTGGGTGAGTTTGTCTCGGTCCTGCATGCTGCCTCTGGAGCCCTGCCTCGTACTGCCGACGTTGGCTCTCTTCCAAGACGCGTGCAGCCACCAGCTCTGCAGTGATCTGCGTTTCGTCAAAACACTGAAGACTCCACAGAATATTTTCAAAATCATCAGAAAGACTTCCCAGCAGGATGTAAGCTTTCTGTTCCGGTGCAAGGGCGACCCCCCTCATCTGTACCTGGTTGAACAAATCAGCCATGGTCTCCAGATGCTTCTCCGGCGATTGTCCTTTCTGCATCTTGCAGGCATACAATCTCCTACACCAAATCATTTTTGACAGAGCTGTTGTGGATTGGTGAATCTCCCTCAAAGCATCCCAAACTGCCTTTGAGATTCTTTTCTCCCGGACGTGGTTGATTTGCAACGGCGTGATTGTAAGCAAAATTGTAGCTCTTGCTCTCCTATCTTGGTCGAGAGTACCGGCTGTGGGTCCTCTTTCAACAACCTCCCACAGTCCTTCCCGGACAAGCAAAGCTTCACAGTAGGAGCTCCAAGCTGCATAGTTAGTTTCGTCTAGCTTGGGAAATTTTGCTGCCTCCATCTTAAGCAGTGCACAGACAGATTCTTGGCAGTTCTCGCAGCTTCTACTGTCAAACGTGATAAGGCACAGACAGCAGTCCGATACTCTTACCAACTAGCCTCCCGGCACAGACAGTACAGCACAGCAACAAAAAGTACCTCTTTCACAGCCAGTTGAACTTTTCAGCACGAACGAAGATGCCTCGCAGGATAGCGGCCTGGGCCCATAACCCTTTGTTGGTGTAAAAACAGACGTGGCCGGCAAGGCAATCTCTGCTGCCGTAGGAACTACTGGCGTCCTTGGAGCTGTTCGGCTTTATCAAGGAAAATTCCTTCTGCCCGCTGCGAATGAAACAGACCAGAGCCGAAATCTCTCTCATCAGAGGTTTTATTCTTGAAGTTGCTGTATTTACAAAATGTACACACTTGTCCAACTCTCCAACCAAACTCACGACCATCAATCCATGCTCCAGCTACCCCACAACCAACACAGTAGTGTGCAGACAATTTATACATTTGTGCCATGCTGTCCCCTCTGTTCCCTTGTGCAACAATCAATGCTGTCCCCTCTACTCGGACGACTTTCCTTGCTACACAAGCCTACGTGCTGCCAAGCACATATTTGACCTTGGACACTTTCTGTTTCAGCCTTCAGCTACTGATAGTCGTGCTCCTTAACCCTTTACCTTTCATTACACATCTGTACATTTTCCTATATTGGCTTCCATGCCTAACAATTTTTGCCTTTTAGGACATCCAGCCAATTTATCCTTTGCACCTGCCTGAGTCCATCAAAATCTGCCCCTTTGAAGTCCAACGTGAAGTCTGAGAGATCCTAGGTCTCCTCCCTTTGTTATTCAAAATTCAGTGATAAGCATGGTCACTGCTTCCTAGGGTCCCAATGATTTCCTACCTGTTGGTAAGAATTAGATCCAAGATAGTAGATCCCCACTCTTTTGGCAGATGAAGTTATTTGCGAGAGAGGATAAGAATTTATTGGGCCTGTGACATTTGCCTGAGATTTCCAACAAATGTCTGGATAATTAAAATCCTCCATAATCACTATGTCATGATTTCCTGAGAGCTAGGCCATCTGATGTAGAAAGAGTTCATCCGTATCTTCTGTTTGTTGAGGGGGCTATAGTAAACACCTGCAATAGTATCCTTTGTATTTCTCTCTCCTTGTATTCTTACCCAAACAGTTTCTACAAGGCTTCTATTATCTGAAAGATGCATTTCTGTGGAGGTAAATTCTTTCCTTAGATACAATGCCACACACCCCCCCCCCCCTTTGTTAAGCCCATTTCTTTTAAATAAATTGTAACCATCAAGCTTTGTGTTCCAATCATGTGTATCATCCCACAACATTTAACTGATGCTGATTATATCATATTTCTTTTCCTGTGTTAGTATTTCAAGTTTCCCTTGCTTGTTTCCCATGCTCTGTGCATTGATATACAAACATTTTAGTTAGTGGCAGATATCTCTTACAGGTGTGACTCCTCTGGTTTCTTTCCTTGCTTTTTGTCTTTGTTCTTTCCCTTTACTTTTGACAGCCAGATCCTCATCTGTATTCATTTTTTTCTGGACTTTTACGTCCCTCCCCCTTTTGCTCTAGTTTAGAGCTCTCTTGATGAAGGCAGCAAGATTACTCCCATAGATGTGTTTTCCTCTTTTAGTAAAATGCAGCCCAACTGTTGCAAGGAGTCCATCATTCAAGTACTTCACTCCATGATCCTTCAAAATCCAAATCCTTCCTAATAGCACCATTGACGTAGATAGTCATTCACCTCTACAATTCTGTTCCATCTCCTTGTTCCATGACCATTCACTAGGAGACAGATGAGAAAACAACCTTCAGTCCCAGTTCTTTCACTTTCTTGCCTAGGTGTTCAAAGGCCCTGTAGATAGCAGCAAAGTTCCTCCATGTGGTGTCATTTGTCCCTACATGTAATAGTATGAATGGGTAGTGGTCTGAAGAGTCCTGATAGCCTGTCAGTTATCTTTTATTTGCACTCCAGGAAGACAACAAACCTCTCATGAGGTCATGTCCGGTCTGCACACAGCTGCTAGCGCATTCAAATGGGATCTCTGTTAATGAATACAAATTTTCTAATATTCAATTCATTACGGATCAAATGTCAAAAAACCCATTCATGCACATCCCAAGTGCTATCTGCATGCCTCTGTGAACCAGAACAAGGCCTTTAGTCCAGTTGTTGACCTGATTTAATTGGCCTACAATAAATCCAGATTAAGGGCTTCTTAATCCAGATCTGTCTGTCTTGTCACAACTGGAATGAGAGGCAATGTTACAGGACATGGCATGGACACGTGTATTGGGTGGGGAAATTTGCCTAGCATAGCCACAAAACAAACTGGGAATGATAGTGCTTCCTGGTTTCAGTAATGGTTAGGGATGTGCATGAATATTGAATTGAATGTAAGAAAATTTGTATTCATTTGAATAGATCCCCTTTGAATGTGGTAGGATTCTATTTGATACAAATGTATTTTTATGAATTCGTATGAATATCCATTATGAACGCATACGTATCCAATACTTATCCATACATATCTGATACGTATCCCATAACACATCCACTCTGAAAGTGTCAAGTCCACCCTGAATCCACTTTGAATCCGCTCTCAAACCATGCTGAGTTCACTCTGGATCCTTTGCAGATGTGACTGGTGCAGCCACTTTCGCGTCTCCCCATTTCACAAATGTTCCAAAGCTTCGTATGAATGCTCCAAAACATTCACATTAGTACGAATGTCAATGTATGATTGTTGTAACATGCGATTCATATACAAATGTCCGAATTTGTCCAAATTTATACAATTAACAAATGTTAGAAATATTCATGCATATCCTTAATAATGATAAACTGGCACTTGTTTCCATTAAAATCAAGTGAGCAGCAACAAGATTGACTTCAGGGGCAGTATCCTCCAAATAAAGAACAATTTTATTAGGAAAACAGCAGCATATACAGAAAAATGGAAAATTTAGGTGGGTGCTGCACAGAGCGCTATCAAATGTATCAAAACACAAATGGAAGGGAATCCCAACAGTAATGTAGGCATGAAGCTTCTCCAAATAAGGAGCTCAGCACACAGGAATGGCAAAGCAGTTTAAAGTGCCAAGTGAAAGGATGGAAGTGAAAGTAGAAGAAACTTTTATGCTAACAAGACCCTAAGCTAACAGCCAGCCAAAAGCAGCAGGTACTCACTTTCCCCAACATGAAGAAGACTAGAGATCAATGCTTTAGTAGACGGTGGAACTGGAGTGTTGGAGCTTTACATTATTAAATGCTAAGCCTGCGTGTCTACACAAATGTGTGGTCAAACCAGATTATACAGAGAGAAACCTCTTTTCTAGAACTGCAGAGAAGGTATTTGTGCATAAGCCAAGCTTTGTTACTACATTGGATCAAGCAAGTCATCTATAGGCAAAGACAGCAACTTAGTGAGAATTCTTTGAATGAGAAAGACAAACACATGACTTCAGGCTAAGAAAGATATGGTAGCAACTGGATTGGTAAGCCTTCTTCAGTAGTGGGATGCAATATATGGAGAGCAGGAACTAGAGATTAAAGTTGTAATGGAAAGTTGCTGATGGGAAGAACCTTTGGAGGGGATGAGAACTGTAGAGTTGGGGGGGGGGCAGAAAGGTGGAGAGGAAGCCAAAGAAGAGCATACCTGACTTCTCCTGGTTTTTATAGCTTACTAATCTGGTGGACTGAGACTCTGTTCCTGAGGTCCAGCTCAGAGGCAGAGAGTAAAGAACCAATGGAAATCTGGGTGGTAGTTTTGAACAAAGAAGGGACAGCTTTGAAGGTGGTTTTGTTCTCCATTATGGAGCTGTTAGTATGTAACTACCAGTACTGATAGCTAGCAGCCCAGATACATATTGGTAGAGTTGATGAGGAATTCTGGCTGACTGAGGAGCAAAAGATCAAAGTTATACCCTTGGATTTAAAAAGGGGCCTCTTAATTTCATGTTTTTAAAGGTGATTTTTCAAAGCCGTATGAAATAACAGAAATTTCAGTCCTGACACCAAGTTGCTGGCAGTGTTGCAAAGACAAGCAAATATGGCAAAAAACTTAAAGTGTACTGCTAGGGCTTGTGCACCTAGAGGTCTTGCAGCAAATCTAGAAAAAACAAGCAGCAGAGCCCCATCAAGAGCTTTTCCTTAATTTCTGCAGTTATTTAAGGACCTATTGGATGGGTAGAGTTAGAAAGGGGCCTAGAGGGATGGTGAAGAGATCTGAATCTACACTAATCATTCACAGGAAAACCTAAACTACCAGGAGTTTGGAACGTGCACAACTATTTGGCAAAGTCGAAATTCATACATAGGTACAAATTCCGACATCTGCAGACAAATCGAACTGGAAGGCCTCAGACGAAGGTGTTGCGGTGGCAGCACGTAAGTGGGGCAACAGGGCCCTCAGTGGGGAATGGGGTGCGCACAGAGGGCAGGAGCCTGTGGGGGCCCCAGGCGGCCCCAGGGGGGATCTGGTATCTGCTATAGCTTTATTCGATGTTTCTGGTGTGGAGAAGCTATCCCAGCATGCACTAGCAGGTCAAGTTTAAATTGGCCTCAGGAAGACATTTGCTCTGATTGTATCTAGATTGCTCCAGTGCAATATAATTCCAGGCAGGCAACTGGGGATGGGGAAGGATTGTCAGAGAGAAAAATCCCTCAGACTGCCTTTTATTTTCAAGGCTTGGGAGTTTATTCTACTTAGAGCTATGCTATATAAAGCCAATTCACTGTGCCAGCGAACTTCATCCCAAAACAAAGTTGCTTCTCTCCTTAAGTACACAGTAGGGATGTGGGGGACTATTCGGAACATTTGAAATCTGTACAAATTCGTACAAATTTTGACAGTTGCCAGAGAATCCAAAGGGGCCTCCTATTTGTCCATTAATTGGATGGATCTGGCATTTGTCAAAGCTTCAGTTCAGGCCGCATCCCCTCGTGCTGTCCTTTCCCACCCTTACCTTTGGCCATTCTGCCTCCGCCACTGCATCTGGGGCTGCACGCATAGCTTTCCATTCCCCATCATCACAATCCCCAAATAGGAAACTGCATGCACATACCTGGAAGTCCTGTTTCAGCTTCCAAGCAGTGCCAAAATGGTGCCAGAGACATCATCGCAGCCCCTGTTCCACTCCACAGTTTTTCATGGCTTCATGTGATTATTTTTATAAACGGAATTCCCTCCAGAATCACTGGATCCAATACCATTTTCATGCTTACTAGAAATTTAGCTCAAGAAAGCCCTCTTCCACACACTGGTATGCCCCACCCCCAATAAGCTCCACCTGCCCGGGATGGAGCATAGTCCTGTTTTGTTCTACCAGTTTTGCTCTTTCTCAAGGCATACCACATCACAGAAGGATGCTGGTAGCGTGTCTCAGTGGTACAGGATACCATAGGATACTACAGCAAAACAGGGCACTGAAATGATGCCACAATGACAAAAAAAAAAAAACCCTAGAACTCAGCATGGATTTTCATAGAGCCTTTAGACTATAAAAGTGCCCTGAAACTGGTGGTTGCTTCTATTTCCAGAAATTTGGGTTAGGAGAAACCTTCTTGGAAGAAACTCTGAGAGGAAATGCCCTGTGATATCGCCTCCTCAGCCTGGACCAAGCCCCCTGTTGGCCTGACCATGCATGGCATCACCCGGGGGGGGGGTATGTGGATGACCCTCTGCTGTCCTCCATCCCCTCTGCCACAATCTGAGGGGTGTTTCCTCCCTCCCCTCGGGGATCGGATCTCTGAATGGAGGGAGGAAACACCCTGCAGATTGTGGAGGGGGAGGGGGATGGCAGGGCGCATCCAGGCATCCCACCAGGCAATGCTGCAGTGAGAGGACGGCACTGGGGTGCAATCCAGGGATGGGAAGGCACCCAGCCCAGTCAGATAGATCCTTCCCCTCCCCTGGACTCATCCAACCGGATGCCTGCCAGCAGCAGGCATATCACTGAGGCTGCGTCCCCATGGGAGCCTTATATCGGTTTCCCGAAACCGAAATAATTGAACCGGGCTGAAACTGTCTCCACGGCTTTCAACTTGATCCGGTTCAGCCACATCCCAACGGCATTCTGATTGCAACCTTATCTCAGAATCAATCCTTGGAGTCCGCACGGCAGTCCTGTCCTCCCCGCCCATTGCCAGTCATGGTGCCCACCCCCTGTCTCTGATTGGGGTTCCTCCTGCCGTGAAATTTCTGACATTTGCTTGGAAGCCCCCTCCTGCCCCCTCCCACCCCCTTCCTCTCTCCCCCTCCCCTTCCTCCTCCTCTTATGCCTGCCTGTGCCCAGCGATGACCTTCAGCTCGGAGATGTTCGATGCCGCCTCTGCAGTGACTGAAGAGACGGATATCGATGTGGTCAGGGAGGGCGAGGACGATGGCGAGGAGGAGGAAGAGGAGGAAGAGGAAGACGAGGAGCCCCTCCGGAGGCAGTGCTACAACGAAGAGGAGGGGGAGAGGGAGGAGGAGGAGGAGGAGGAGATCTCGCTGCCTAGGGCACGTGGGGGCCTCGGAGGGTCCCCAGGGTCCGGCTTGCCAGCTTCTTCTTCCTCCTCCTCCTCTTCCTCTCCCCAGCAGGGCCCCTTCTGAGCAGCCAAGGGCGGCGGTGGCGGCGGCGGCAAGAACAGCCTGGTGAAACCACCCTACTCATACATCGCTCCGCTCACCCCGGTCTGTAGTCACCCCTGAGCCGGAGCAGGAGCTGGACAAGCGGCGCTTTCCCCACCCACGGCCAAGCCGTCTCTTTGCCCCCTCCTTGGGCATGCCCAGAGAAGTTGGGTCCCTTTCCTCCTGCCCTCCAACATGAATGGATCCAAGGAGGGAAAAGGGAGCTCGGCTACTAGTACTGGGGAGAATGAAGGGGGGTGAGGGTATCACATGGCTCCAGATGTCAGAGTCGCAACCGGGGAAGCATTTCTGGGGGGGGGAACAAAAATGAAAACGAGGGAAAGGGAAAGGGAAACAATAGGAAAGGGGGACTCACCTCCACAACCACAGCCTTAAAAGCATTCACACATCACACCGAAACTCGGCTGCTTCCCCTCCTTTTCTCTTTCTAAAGGTCAGAACTTTTTTAAAGAGGCAGAATTGCGCAAAATTGCAACATTGTTATTAGATGTGAAGTAGCTGCTGTGAAGGCTGGATTTTTACACTGAAATCGCAAGCTTTTGGGGGAGGGAAGCCCTAAACACACCCATTTAATGACGTGCCCATTACTATTTTGGAATTGAACTAGACTCACATTGTGTGAGCTGTTGACTTGATAATTGATAATTTTAAAACATTCTTTATTCGTATAGGCCACTGATGAAGACTTGTGTCGAAACGCGTTTGGCCTTGAGTTTTTAAAGTTTTTACTAGGATTATTTTTATTGTGTTTTATTTTTAGCATTTTATAAATTTTCCAGTGGGGTATAGCTACCCTTGTAGTAATTTATACTGTTCTTTTTGGCTCCAGAGTGCATTCATTTCTTTATTTCTTTACATATTTGCCTTTTTATATTTGGGAGTGGTATATATTTTATTCTGTTTAAAAATTATTATTATTATTTTTGGCAGAACCCTTTGGTTTGGTGTTTTTGTGCCCAGAATACGGACAGCCATTGGGTACAGTGCGATTGGGGGAGGGAAAACCTGAACACGGAATCTCATCCCTGAAAACGGTACTGTCCACACAGTAAAAAATTAAACACGTATCGAGCGCACGATCCAGAGTGAGACCTGTTGAAATCAGGATTGAGTTTCACAACAGTTTGGGGTAGTTTAACACCCGGAAAGCGTGTAAAGCCAAACTGCCATGTGGCCTCCGAGGAATAAAAACGTTTTGAATCCAAGATAAGGTTGCCGTGAAGACACGGCCTGAATGTGTGAGAAGAGCAGCGACAGCCAATTGCACCAGCCAGGGGGGTGGGATTTCCAGCTTTCATGGTGGCAGTGCAGGCTGGTACATGCCATGACCATTCACATTCTGGCTGGTAAGGGATGTTTTGAGTAGGTTTCCCTCCCTGACCAATGCAAATGGTCACCCTGTCCCTGGGTGTGTACCAGCCTCAGTACCTTACAGCCTACTGGCTGCAGTGCAAATAGGCCTCAGGTTACACAATAAAATAGCACATACAGCACATAATGTTAAAGAAAAGAAGCCAAACGAATGTAGGTGCAAGGGGGAAGAAGGCATCCTTTCTTTCAGCTAAAGACCAAGTTCCAAATTGTTTAAAGATGTAATGATTAAACTGAAGTGTGGAAGGAATTCATCTCATAATCTGGGAACTGTCATAAAGAAGGTTCTCCTATAAGCTCCCACTCTAAGGGTGATGGCAGCACAAACACCTTCAAAATGGCAATGGCAGGCCTTGGGTGGGCTTTCAGAGGCTTTTCACAGTTGGTGAAATGGGACACTCGGTACGCACCCAGATGGAGGTTATGCATTGCCAGGAGATACTTTTATATTAGAAATGTCTCCACATGTGCTGGAATGTCCTGCAGCCAGAATAGGTGTGGAACACATGTTCATGCTCCACAACACTGCTGGCCAGGAAACTTCAGCACACTCAGTTCGTACTTGGTTGCCATGGCAAAGGCACCATGCGTGCGCACTGATGCCACTGGCACACACCACAATTGCCTTCTTAATGGAGGCAATTCTCACTTAGTGGGCGCATAGCTAAGCGCCAGCTAAGATTTGAACTGTCTGGGCATCCCAAAGTGTAAATGCCTGAGCCATTCCACAGCTTCGCTTCCATGGGACATGTTCCCAGGGAAGATAAAATGCGAAAATACCCAGAGTCTGCACTAGTAACAGATGGCAGGTTCCTGTTCCAGGATATAATCCAGAATAAGGGCTAGTGCAGAAAAGGCCAGAGCTTCTCTAGATTATCTCATCTCATACATACATCAGTTTGGGTGGAGATGCTCCTTCAGATATTTGGGAACCAAGATTATTTGGAGTTATTAATTCAGAGTTAATATATTGAATTGGACTTGTTAGCAAATTGGCCACCAGTGCTGTATCTCATAACAGAATGTCATAGCATATCTATGAAACCAACCTAAAGAGTGCCAGAACAGCAGCAGAAGAAGCAGCTTCACCACAATAACAACAAAGCAGGAGTTGCTGACCCGTACCAGAACATTAAAAATTGAACCTAAACCATGTTTTGGGGAGTATTCAGTTTCCATTGGGGTTTGCACAGACAGTTACCCTTTTTGTCAGGGACTCAGTGCAAATGTGCAATTCCCTTCCCATCCAGGGTACAGGAAAGGCAAAGTTGCCCATGTGCGCACCAGTTCTTACACGCCATCCCTCCCCTAAAACTTCCATTCACCTACCTTGAGTGCGGGTCAGGTGACAATCCAACACATCTTCCAAATGGAAGTCATGTATATGGGCCTGCCCAGAGCCTTACTGGCTGTGGAGCAGGTAAAAGTAAGTTCACATGTAGAGCACTCAATTATGATGCACAGGTAGTCACCTCACAGTGCACACTCGCACAGAAGGAGCCATTTCTGAGGTGCAGATGCTCTGTCTGGGAGCACGCTGCGAAATGCCCCAGGATCCAAAGAATTCCCAGGAGTCCTTACAGATTCTGGATGCCCACACGTGTCTGGTTCAACTGGCAGCTGAGCTTTGTGTTTATTACTGCATTCTGTGCATGTGTTTTGTCTTTGTCCAAATCATACCAGGTGCAGGTGTAATATTGTTTTGTCTGCAAAGGTCCATCCCACCCACAGCACACCCTGACTAAACTGCTGAGCATTAGCTCTACCTCGATTCCACTTTCTTTAGCTGTTTTGTCCTCCATTGCACAAATACCAAAGACATCAGCCACCACAGCAAAAAAGCCATTTTCAAAAGACCATCTACATGCATACTTTAAAACAGATATAGCTAATCTTTCAAATGTTTTGAACTACAATTCCTATCAATCATAATTATTTTTAAAGTTTTATTCCAGCCAAGAGTTCTTTGCAGATAAGATTGGATCTAAAGAACAAATAGCTTACTAAACTGCTCTTTTTATTCCAGTGTACCTAAGCCTATGTTCAGATAAAAGTCTTGCTAAAGTATGTGAACACTGAGCTGAAGGCTTCAGCTACTGTCCTGTGCTTTGATATCCAGTAGTTTAGGTTTTCTTTCTGCAGGGACACACACAGAGTCAGACTGCAAGGTGTCGAAAACTCCCTCTTTCTTGTCTGCATGACCTTTTTCCTCATTCTCTTTCTGGCACTTATTACAATCTCTCCATCAGCCAATTCAGCAGTCCTTTATTTTTAGTGCTGAGCTATCTAGTTTTCAATAACAATGTCTCCTTCATGTTATAACTGAGTTTAATAAATTTCATTTTGTTGGGGATTTTTTTCTTGGCAAAGGAATTCATCATTTAACAGGCTAAAGTAAAAAGATACATTTTAAAAACTCTGCAATTCACAACTTGTCATTAATCCACACTAATCCTATTATTATGAAAATAAATAATTACCCATTGCGAAGAAAGGGATTCCCAACAGAGTCGAGTTATATTTTCCATCAGTAATGAAAAATATCCCTGCAGCAGTGACACTGGAGATACAGATAGTCAGCACTCCCAAGAGTCCAAGGAAGGGTTTGCTGCGAAGGCAGTCTTTCATGGAGCTGGAAAGGATAGCAGCCATCAGAATCAGCAATAGGCTTACTAAGATCTTGCCCCTGGCCAGGATGCTGGTCTTGTGAAAGTCCCTCCACAGGCTAAAGGAGGCTAGAGAATATAGTTGCAGGTCCTCATAATGTAGCTGCAGCTTGTGAATCAGTTTGCAAAATTCATCCTCCCATTTTTCACCGATGAGGTCCTGGGCCGCCGAATGGTAGGTTTGGAGGTAGTAAGTTATTTGGATGGCTCTAGCCGACTTGACCCTTTGGTCTTTGCTGTTTGGCAGTTCCATGACCCCACCAAGCTGATGACCAATAAAACTGTTTCTTCCATCCTGAAGAAGAAAGTTTAAAAAACCAAAATTATTTGGTTACCAGAAGTAGCTAATGATGGGTTAACTGTCCCCCATCATAATTTGCAATTTTCTTGTTCAGCTATGAATCTAGCATTAAAAATTCAGTTACAAGGTATTTGCAGTTATTACAGTTTGAGGGATCCTGAAAACTTATGTTAATAGGACATGATCCAACACTTTTTCAACAATTTTCTGATTAGTCATCAGTTTGCATGATCACACAATGACTTTTCCAGGGATATTTTAGCCCTGTTTTGTAAGTACATGGTGGAAGTCCCTAAGCTGAAGAAAATAATACTTGGGGGGGGGGGGGGATTGTTAAGGATCTACACATGTTGATTAGACAGGCATGGGAAATATCATTGAACTCTTAGTCTGAATGACTTTGAGCATGGCTTATTTATGTGCTTAAGGCATCTGGATGATGGCAGCTTCATTTTCATGGTCTAGCTGAAGTGGCTCCACATCTCCTCTTCCACTGACACTCGTGAATGAAGACCAAGATTGGAAACCACTTTATAAGTCTGCTTATATGTTCAGTCATCTTATTCCAAGTTGACAAAATGTGGCAAGACAAATGAAGTGGTCAATGGCAACTTCAGAGATGATTCATGAAATCTTGAGCCTTAAAGATTTCTTGTGCTTCCTTCAGGTGATTTGGTGGGGAAAATGAAGAAATGCCACGTTGGGGGTTCAGGAAGTACATCCCCAATATGTTATGGAAATGTAGCCTAAAATGTTAAAGTCTGTTGGACTGCCATAAAAGTTCAGTATTCATTCTATAATTATTTCAGTAACATCACCAGAATATGCTTGTTAGAATAGTTCCAATGTGTCCTGTGGAATTTTCTTATGAAAGTCCAACTGTAAATGAATTTATTCCTATTTTATCTTATCAAAGATCTACACAAACTGGCTGACTATGACTAAAGCCTCTAATGGTGATTACGTGGGACATTTGCATTTCAGGAGAAACAACTCTATCTGGATGCCCAACAGATTTCAGTTAAAACAGCCTGGAACTTGCTGATGTTCTGATCTTTGTATAGAAAACAGATGTAAATGTATTTGTATCACATGATGTATGAATGAAAATAAATAATCTCTTTACAGTACAATAATCCGAATACGATAAAACACATTAAACAATATGTATATGAAAACAAGACCACAGTTTCATAGACTTGCTATAACTTTATTCTTTTTGTAGATTCAGGTCAGCTAGGTTACTACAGCAAGAGTGTAAGTGAACAAGAACATCCCACTGGTCCAAAGCAAGGCAAGAGATTTGATTCAGCAACTCTGTCCCTTTCAATTTCTTCTTGCATGAAAATTAATTTCTCTCATTCTCACTTTTAAAAGAGCTATTGTTCCTATCACATTTTATAATGTTTGAACTAATGGGCATGGCTATCCAATTCACAATTTCTGTCACTACAGATAACATGAGAAGAAGAATTTTCTGCTCCACTTTTCTCACCCATTTAATGGGACTCAAAGCAGCTGACAAAGCTTTCTATTCTTCTCCCCACGGCAGAAACCCTGTGAGAGCTGAGAGAGCTGTGACTAGCCCAAGGTCACCCAGCTGGCTTCATGGAGGAGAGCGGAATCAAACCTGGTATTCCCAGATAAGAGTCAGGCTTCCTAACTACTAGACCAAACTGGCTCATGAACACATGAACACAATAAAGGCCCTGCTGTGCCTATTTAATCCAGCAGTCTGTTCTCACAGAGGCCAGTTAGTTGCATGTGGAAGCCCAGAAACATGTCAAAAACACTACAACCTTTCTGGCTGAGAGTTTCCTAGCCGATGCTCTTGCTATGCACACCACCGACTATAGAAGAAGTAGTCAGGCAACCATGGAGTCTAATAACCATTGACAGTCCTGTCTTCCATTAATTTGTCAAACCTCTTTGATATTGTTCAAGCTGGTGGCCAACATCACACCTTCTGTCAGGATATTCTAAAGTTTAAATATGTTGTTACAAAAATATTTCCTTTTATCTGCCCTGATTATTTCAAGGGCCTTTTCACACTTGCTAGCAGACTAGTCCAGGGACCAGTCTATGGTTCTTACTTCTGCACGCTGGTGCGGCCAAAGGGAGGTCATACTCCCTCCTAGTACATTCTATTCACACAGGATATAACATAAACTTAATCATGATACCCCAAATAGTTTCCCTCATCTGGCCTTCCAGCATACTAGGAATTGGTATTCTTCACCATGGTATTGTGCAGAAGGCATAATTCCAGGATCCACTTGGTGGCACAAGAAGGCATTTACCCGGGGATGGGGGGGGAGGACATGCACTGGCTCCAAAACCTGGGGCAAGGTTTGGAGGCATGGGGGTGGTATATACTGAAGAGCCAGCCTCCAGCCACCTTTCAAGTCAGCTTGTATATCCGAAGGAAGGGATGAGGGAGGAAGAAGAGCCAGCCGCCAGCCATCTTCCAAGTCGGCTTGTGAGCGTTTTCCATCGCCCCTCCCTCCTGCAAGTATATCTGAGGGAAGGGATGAGAAAGACTAGCCAGCCTTCAGCGAACTTTTTTTAAAAAACCTATTATATAATGTTTTATTTGTTATAACATGCTATATATTTTTGACTTTGCTGTATTATATTATATTATATTATATTATATATTATATTATATTATATTATTATATTATATTTGCTGTATTTTTTTTGAAGTAATGACTGTATTTTGCTTTGTATTTGGTTTCCATTTGTTGTAAACCACCGTGGGCAAAAGTTTCTTTTGGGAAGGTGGTATATAAATAAAAATGGAAAATGGGAATGGGAATCATCTGGATGTGGATGGCTTTCTTCCCTACCACATGCAATCCATCCCAGCTTGGACTGGATTGTGAATAACGGGTCACCTGAGCCATGCCAAACCAGGTAAGAGCAGGAACAGCTCAGTGTTAATCTTCATTACCTTAGTCCTGATTAAAATCCCCACAATGCATAATTTTATATATCTCTATCATGTCCTTTCTTATCTTCTTCTAAGGGCCAATTTGCAGCTTGAAGAAGAGATGGCTTTTATACTCCACTTTTCTCACCTTTTAAGGTACTTAAAGTAGCTGACAATGCTTCTTCTCCCCACAACAGACACCCTGTGAGGTAGGTGGGTCTGTGAGAGCTCAGAAAGAGAGCTTTGACTAGCCCAAGGCCACCCACCTGGATTTGTGCAGGAGTGTGAATTCAAACCAGGAGACCTTGAGCCAAGATTCCAGCACTCTTAGCACAAGACCAAACTGGCTCTGTGCACCAGGCAACTGCTTGAATGGCTCAGGCATCTGTATTAAGGAGGTGATAGCATTTCTGCTCCTAAACCAATTGTTCCACCATAAGAGGACTTGACCCTTGATTTGATTGCTTAGTTTACTGAGACCCTTTCATGAGGGAATTTGTAAAAAAACTTTTTTGAAAGCACTCCCTGGCTCCATTTTCTCTTTGTGAGCTGCTTCAGAAGGCACAGCAGCCCCTCAAGCCAGCAGCAGACATTTCACCATGCTACAGGATGTTATCAGTACACAAGTTAATAACCATGAAATCATTCTTCACCACTGAGCTTCAGGTGCTTTGAAGGCCTCTTGACTGCTGCTGCCTCCCTCCAGACACTTCTGGGCTTTGCAATGGATGCATGGCCTACGTGTACTGAATCTCCTTTGTCCACATTTTTACTTACTATCTCAAAAAACTCTAACTTCAGTTAGTTATGCTGTGTCCCCCTGCACATTTTCGACTGAATCGAAATCAGATTCAGGATTTGCTCCAATTTCTGCAGACCAAATTGCCCAAACCTGTACCAAACCTGTACCAAATTTGGTCCTGGAAAAAACTGCTCTCAATGTGGTTTGGTGGCTGAGCATGCATTGTTTTGGGAGCCTGCCCGTGCATGGGGACAGTCCTAGGCTATCTGGGGAGGAGATTGGTGCTTGCACCAGTGGGAGGTGGGGTTTCATATCCTGTGATCACCATTCCTGCCCTGTGCATTAGAGACTGCAACTGCTGAGATTTGGGGGGAGTAAATTGTGTTAAAGCTTGTGACGGTTTCTGGGTACAGGCTGCAAACTGTTTTGCTTCCTGGCTTTGCAGGCTTCTTGCAAGCTGCAATAGCCAGCCTTGGTGCAAACAGCTTGTTGCAAACCCTGGGATTTGGGCTGCAAAAAGCGGAAAATCCTGTGCGGGCCCTGTTGCAGTGATTGGCTGGAGTAAGGTTTTGGAGGGAAAAGCTGTCCGGGGATCTGAGTGCTGGAGGGGCTAGAGAAGGAGTTCCCACCAATCAGGCTGGAGAGACAGCAACCTTTGTTAGGAATCTCCAGCAGCATTTTATTGCTGTTACAGCCAATCAGGGTCAGGGATGTGTGTATAAAGGAACTGAGAACACAGCAGACTAGGTCTTCGTGCTGGGACCAGAGCTGAAATCAGAAGAAGAGCTGAAATCCTGAAGGAGCTGGACCAGAAGCTGACCAGTGGTCTTTTGGCTGGAAGATCTTGAAGGAAGACTTCGATAGCAACTGACCAGACTGGATGATCGGTCAAGCAAGGACAGGCCATGCCTTGTGATCATCTAGGGCCACGTTTGGGTACACTGGCTTGGCTTGAGCTGTGGCAGAAGCAAGCCAGAGGGAGAGGAACGTGGAGAGGTTTGTCTTTTAAAAGGGGAACTATTTTCCTTTAGAGAAAGGGGTAGCTCCTATGCTTAAGAGACTTACTGAGTTAAACCTGAGTTAATCCAACAAATACCTGAACCTTATTTTTCATTTATAGTATTGCTTGTGTATAATAATAAACTTGTTTTTGTTTACTGTTGAAACGCTTGCTACCAGTGTTTTGTGTCCACACTGTAGTATTCACTTGGCCATTGCACAAAGTCAGCATCCTAACGGGGCCAAGCTTCTCCTAGAGAGGGCAGGCACTAACCGGATTGCTGGGCATCGTGGCAAAGCTGAAACGATAAGGAGGTTGAATGGCCTTTGTTGACCCACAAGACTCTTTTCCGCAACAGGTATTCCAGCCCCCCTTCCCTGAGCACCAAGGTAGGCATGATAATGGCTTGTTCTTGGCTTGATTTTTGTCCCCGATTGTGGTTCCCGGGTGTTCTCACGGTGGTATGGAGGTGCACAAAACTGCTAAACTGCGGCCAAACTTCATAGCGGTTCCATCAAGAGCTGGTTTTTAAAATTATTATTATTGCCATTCAATCCTAGCTTCTCTGTGCCGCTAGGGGGGGGATGTGGCATTTGGTGGCATTTCCCAGTAATTGCTGCAGCGAGCGGCACAGGGGTGGGAGTGATGTCAATCCAGCTTCCAATCAGGAGAGAGGGGGGAGAGAGGAGATGGTCCTGTTTCCCCATGCCGGGGTTTAGCACAGTTTGCATGGGGACAGCTGTATCTGTAAACTTGATTTCAGTGCTTCACCCGGTGAAAAACCAAATTCCTTGCCTGGAGACATGGCCTTAGATTGGATTTTCCCTCTCAGAAGCCTTGTTTGACTATCTCTAAGAACAATTGTGGTTGTGGTAATTTACTCTTTAACCATGGTTTCTAGCATCTTTCCTAGAACAGAACAGTCTATAATTTACTCAGTCTTCCCTTGAGCACTTTTTAAAACTTGGAGTTACATTGACAGCTGTCCAATCATTGGCAACAGAAGCAGAGCATGGTGAGAACATATGTATTTTTGTTCAGAGGCTTGCAATCTCACCTTTGAGCTGCCTAATAACTTAGATGAATGCCCTCCAAACTAGGGATGTGCACAAATATTTGTAGCATTGAAAATTCGGCCAAATTCAGACATTCAAACTTGAATAGAATATTATGATATTTGCTTGCTAACATATGAATGAATGCAAAAGTTTTCAGACATTCATATGAATAGTTCAGACATTCATTAAGTTGGGGAAACGTATCAGATACGTATCTATTCGTATCAGACACATTCTGTTCATATCAGAAACGTATCTGTATCACATACGTATTCAATGTTCATAAGAATACATATGAATACATTCGCATCAAACAGAATATTACCACATTCAAATGCTATCTATTAGTACAAATACAGATTTTTGAACATTTGATTCGTTTTGAATCAAATGCCCCAAAAACAATTGTACACATCCCTACTCCAGACCTAATAATTAGTTGATGTTTAATTTGTCAATACTGCCTACTACTTCTGCTACTATCATCACTGTCATTTGCAGAAAATGAACTTAAGCTCAGAAATCTGTTGCAACATCTTTATATCATGAAAACTTTTGCAGAAAATTTATCAAGTTCCTCTGCTTCATTTTCCAAGGAACTAACAGCATTCTTAGTAGGCTTCTTGTTTCTAATGTATTATTTTTTAAAATACTTTATATACTTAGAACTTGTTCTTGTCTTTGTGGTAGGGCAATGTGCTTAAGAAGCTTAGCTGTTTCACTATCTGGGTGGCATCCTCAAAGCAAAAGACTGGCACATGTTTCTGTCCCCATGGAATTCTCAGCCAGTGCAAGAGGTGGAAAATCTGTGCCCCACAACTGGCAGACTTGCAAGTAGGCTTGCCACTGTCTACTGTGTGTGGCAGTAGAGGCTACTGTGGGAAACAAATAAGGTATATATGCAAGCTATAACAGGGTGTTTTTCCACTTAGCACCAGATCCTTAATGGGTCCTTAATGGATACTCCAGTGCTAGTGGAAAAACACCCATGGAAGATATAAAAACATTAGAAACATGGAAGTTGTTTACTGAAAATAGGGTTTGGCTGTAAAGATTTTAAAAACAACGCATCTTCACAAATTACAGAATTTTACCAATCCTTATGAGAATTAAAACATATTAATGAAAGGAATCTAGGGTGCTTCCGCATTTGCCGCTGAGAAACGGCTCTAAGAAGAGGCGATCCGACCTCCCAAGGATCCGTCTCTATTTTGGACGGATCCGAAGGGCCCATGCATGGGAGGCCAGATCAGGTGGGCGGATCACCTGGGTGCTGCACAGAAGGCACAGCAACCAATTGAAAAGTCATCCGGATTCCTGCTCCGCCGATGCCGCCCCCAGAGCTGCGGGACTGGAGCAGTGAGCTGCCAGTCACCACGTGTTTCCGGCAGCGCATGGTGTGCGAGGGAGGGACTTCCGAAGCAGGCCGTCCTGCTTCCGCCCCTCCCAACATGGTGGCTGCCGGGACATCTGTCCCTTTGCCTGGCCATGTGCAGAAGCATTCTGCTTCCACATGGATCCAGGCAAAGGGACGGATTGAAGACCTCATTTTTGAAGTCTTCAATTTAAACCAGTTTTCGGTTTTAGAAACGGATCTCACCTGCCAAAATGCGGAAGCAGCCGCCTGGAAGGGTCACTAATCCAGTCTCCAGTGCGGAAGTAGGGAAGGGTTTTAAATGGGTCTTAACTGGGTGGTTAAATCACCCCGTGCAAAACCACCCCTAGATACATTTTTGTTACAAGATACTTAAGGCACAAACTGAAAGAATATTTCTAAAAGGTTTACATAATAAACAATATGAACCAAGCAGATCATTTTAAAAATTGCATATGAATGGTAGCTACCTTCAAGGCTGTTCAATTTAGTCCCACTCTTGCACACAGGATGCAACACTGGGGGAACAGGGGCATGAGCTAAGCACAATGATGGGTGAGTTGCATTTCCAGAGGAAGTATGTTTCAAGTCGAGCAGAACGGGGATGGTACCTCTACATTGCTACCTTGTGCCCAGATCAACAGTACCCCTGCCCTCACAATGTGGCCAGATCCTAGTATGCTTAGTCTGGGACAGGCTGAAATGGACTAATTAAACTGGTCCAAGTAAGGTGAGTGTGGAAAATGGCCTAGAACTATAGCTTTTATCTTTTTTCCCAATAGAGATAGCATCATTTTAAAGGGAAATTTCTGTATCTATTCAAAGTGCTATTATAATGAAGGAGACATAAACTGGAATGGGAGCTTCGACACTGCGTGCTCTGAAGTATGATGCAGAGGTCTGGGTAACTCAATCTAGGCCAGTGATGGCGAACCTTTTGAGCTTGGTGTGTCAAAATTCACAAGAAAACCTAGCTTAACTCAGGTGCTGTGTCACATCTAAAAATATCCATAATTTTATGATATTTGTGGCTCTAGTAAAAAAAGATATATTTTTGATGTATGTATTTTATTAAAAGCAAAAACAAATAATTCTTTACATTAGTGACTTTTGTTGCTGAATCTTCAATTGAAAGTTGGTATTTTGTACACTTCAAGAACAAGCAAGCACTACACACCCAGGTGCCAGGGTGGCCATGTGTGTCACCCAAAAGGGCTTGGTGTGTCACTTGTGACACGCGTGTCATAGGTTGGCCATCACCGATCTAGGCCAAACAGATTTCCAGCAGCTTCTACCCTGATCTGTTCTTTTTTGAAGACTAGGACATAGAAAGTTCCTTAGGCTCTGAAGTTGTAGGCTGAGGTGATTTTGGCAGCGTGCTGAAAACAGCCCATTTCTGATGCTCTTTCCATAGCCCAGGTAATTGACCTTTTTAACTGTATGCATGTTGAAGAAGTGGAGAGGCCTACAGTCCAGTGCAAAAGAACTTATAGTGGCAAGCAGATGTGTGTTCCCCAGCAGAAGCTAACATGGTCCAAATGAACTGTGCAGAAGCTGCCCAAAAGTGGTGCAAGGTTATAGATAAGGAAGGAAGAGATCTAATTTTGCAACTTCAGGCTAGCACAGTGATGGTGAACCTTTTGAGCTCCATGTGTCAAAATCCGCAAGAACACCTAGCTTAACTCGGGTGCTGTGTCACATCTAGAAATATCCATCATTTTTACTAGAGTAAAAAGGTTATATTTTTGATATATGTATTTAATTAAAAGCAAAAACAAATAATTCTTTACATTAGGGCGGTGATGGCCAACCTATGACACGCGTGTCACAAGTGACACACCAAGCCCTTTTGGGTGACACACATGGCCACCCTGGCACCTGGGCGTGTATTGCTTGCTTGTTCTTGAAGTGTACGAAATACCAACTTTCAACTGAAGATTTAGCAACAAAAGTCACCAATGTAAAGAATTATTTGTTTTTGCTTTTAATAAAATACATATATCAAAAATACAACTTTTTTACTAGAGCCACAAATATCACAATATTATGGATACAGTGGTACCTTGAGATACGAGTTTAATTCGTTCTGTAACCTTGCTTGTATGTCAAATCATTCGTATCTCAAAGCAATTAATTAATGGAATTCCATTAATCCGTTCCGGGTCCCAAAAAACCACCTCACCTTCCAGCTCCACACCCAAATTTCAGTCCCTGAAAGCGGCCAGCAGCTGTAACAGCTCCATTTTTTGCCCTACGTCTTTCTGGAGCTGCTATGTTTGGATTACAGGAGCAGCTGCCAGGCCTCAGAGGCTGCCAAAATTCAGCCTGCCCTCGGCGCTCACTTCCTCACCCCCTCCCTCCCTCGCCTCGCAGCCGTCGCCTTCTTTTTCTCTCGGCGCGTCACAGCCCCGCCCCTCTGTCTTGGCTTTTCCTCCGCGCGTCACAGCCCTCGGCCTTCTGCCTCCTCTTTTCCTCCGCGCGTCACAGCCCCGCCCCTCTGCCTTGGCTTTTCCTCCGCTCGCACAGCCCCCGCCCTTTAGCGTGTCGCCTCAGCCTCAGCCCGCAGCGGGAGTGCCGGTCGTGTGATTCCTCGTATCTCAAATTTTGCTCTCATGTCAAAGCAAAATATCTCTCACTCGGCGCCTCGTATCTCAAAAAAATCATAAGTTGGGGCACTCGTATGTCGAGGTACCACTATATTTCTAGAAGTGACACAGCACCCGAGTTAAGCTAGGTTTTCTTGCGAATACTGACACAGCGAGCTCAAAAGGTTCGCTATCACTGCATTAGGGTGTCCATGTGTATCACCCAAAAGGGCTTGGCATGTCACCTGTGCAAATGTGCAAATTTGGATTTTTGAAAATCCAATTCGAGTTTGAATATCAACATTTGACGGATTCGAATCAGATATTTGAATTGTTGAATATCTATGCTCATCCCTAGTTGTCATTCTGCTCCTCCAGAGTAAAGAATCTGATACTGGGCCAGCTTATGGTGATGAGGCAACTTCTTACATTTAACCAGAATCAGAAATGAATGAGTCATTACAGCAGAGACACATAAACTAGCTATGGTAGGCAACCAGGCAGAAATAATGGGCTCAGACAACACAGAAACAGGCACACAGGAAGATTCAGAGCTACTTACCTTTGCAGAGAGACGTCAGGAAAAGGAAGACCTGTGTTGATCCAAGAAATTATATAGTAAATGATGAGCCATCAGGCCACACTCTAGGTCATACCTGTGATAAGACGTGGGGCTAAACATACAGCATCAGCTGCAGTAGCATACTGGAGATAACCAACCTTATTTGCTGCCTACAACTTCTCACTTTGTATTCCTGTTAATTGGTTCTTGGACCTTAGTTATGAATTATCAGCTCTGCTTTTGGATCCTTCCTAAATATTTTGGCTTTGAATCACTGTGTTTAACCTGGACCATTTGATATCTGCTTGCTTAATGACACTTCAGCAGAACAGTGCTTGTAAGTCTCTGCTTGGACAACTATTTTACCCCATGCCTTAGCTCATACTGTAGGTCACAGCTTGTCTGAAAACAGGACACTGGTCGAGGAATTTATTAGCAATAAACCATTATAATACTGCAGTCAACAGTATTAAAACTCATTGAGAGATACAGGAGCAATAACAGGTTTTCTCTCCTTCACTCACCAAAGGTCATCAATCAGGGTGAACAAACACAGTCAGTGCCATGATCCAGCCTGAAACCAAATTAAATGGGACTAGAAGATAATCCATTTCCTCCAAGTCTTTTCCCCACCAATTTCTCAGGTATCCTGCTCAAAATAATGGGAGGTTAGTGACTGGACACAATTGTTAAAGATTTTCAGGTCCAGGGAGGAGCTCTTCAGCAGGGGGTATACGCATGCTACTTTTAAGTTAGAGTGGTACTTTATCTTGCTGCAAAGAGACATCAAACTGTTAGAAAGGGCAAGGATCAAGGCAATGTGCGGTGAAATGCTGCCTTCAAGCAGCTTAACCTTATCGCCAGTCCACAATAGCTGAAACTAATTTACTAAAATAAGACTATGCAGCGTTCTTGATAAATCTACAGGACTAAACAAATACAAATTCTGAGTGAATCTCACATATTCACACAAAGCGTTCAGCAACCATGCCAGAGTTGTCTTGGGATGGAGAAAGGGACTCCCTTTCTTTAACAGAGGAAATCACCCAGAGAAGCTCCTCTGGATGGCTTATTAAGAATGCAGTGGGGGCAGGGAAGTAAGCCTTTTATGGACACAATAGTGACCTCTTCACTGTGTTTAATCAGATCCATCCTGGGATTTACACCACTTGCACTCCGTCAACCTTACTGTTTAATTGGTCACAAGTCGGCTGAAAACCAAGGTGACCTATAAGCTTGATTCATCCCTTGTAGGGATGTTCACAAATGTATTTTTAACATTCGAATCCAAGTAGATTCAAATGTCATAAAATCCAATTTGAATCCGTAACATTGAAATCCATACATTCAAATGTTAGATTCCTATTTAAATATACAAATGTCAACAACATTTGTATCTATTATACAAATCTGTACGCATTCTGTAAAAATCCGTATGCATCCCATATTATAACGTACGCATTCCGTTTTAATCACATATTTTAAGTGCAAGATGTGTATACTTTTCCCGCAGATTTGTATACGACATTTGAATTATCCAAAAATCCATACTGGATTTTCAAAAATCCGATTTGAGTATGAATATGCAAATTCAGATTTTTGAAAATCCAATTCGAGTTCAAATGTCAACATTCGATGGATTCAAATCGGATATTCAAATTTTTGAATATCTGTGCACAACCCCAATCCCTCGAGGGCAACTGAAAGTAATCATGACAAGAAATCTCATCATTCCTTGATTCCAGAGACAAGAGTGGCAGTGGTAAGAGCAGTGTGAACCATGCAAAAATAAGGCAGAGGCAAACACCAGGTCATAAACAAAAAGAGTTCCTGGTAAAAATAAATATTTCTTTATTAAAACAAAGTTTAAAAAATCAGCAGCCAAGCAAAAACATGACAGAATAAAAGAAATGTGGTTTGAATCAGCTGATAGTATAGTTATGCTATCACTAATGATTGACTGGAACAAAGGAAAAAAGAAAAACTGAGCCTCAGTTTAACTTCAGAATCGAGTAAGAAGAGATCCAAGTGATGTGTGTTAATGTCTGGTCCGAAACTAGAAATGTTCCTGAAGCATCTCACAACTAAATCCTAGCACTAAAGGAGAAAATAATAAGCAAACATGGGCAACACAACAGATTCTCACCATCCAAAGCTTTCTCTTCACCAGAGGCCTTTCTGCACGAGGGCAAATGGAACATGTGTAGGACGCCCTGGGGCGAAACATTTGCTCTGCTGGGCTGCTGGTTCCATTCGGAACCGCACCAGCACATCCCAGGGCGTCCACACATGCGCACCCAGGGCGTTCGCACCCGTCCCCAGCCATTGAACAGTTGTTCAGGAGAGAGAGCAATTGCATGCTCCCTCCCTGACAGCTGAAGGCCTCGCTTCTGGCTGCCCCCGTTGGGCAGGCCTGTCCGGTCCCTTCCCCGGGGTGGTCCTGCAGGCCCTAGGGGACTCGATCCGGTCTCTTAGAACCCACGGGAACTGGGGAAGGAGATGTAGATAATCTAAAGTAACCTTTTATCATATGGAGTGGACATGTAAAGAAACCAAGAAATTTTGGACTGAACTGCGAACATTTATGCAAAGGATTTAAAAAATGAATACATAACTGAAACAGAACTCTTCCTTTGGTCTTAATGGTTTTGACGTTGTAAAAAAGTTATGGAAATTATTCCAGCAAATGATTACAGCTGTATGATTGTTATATACATGTGAACTGAAGAACTCAAATTTGTCACTAGTCAATCTTCCATGGTGGGTGATGTCAGACTGGCAGAAATGGACAGACTGACACGTTTGAATTGGTTGGGAATAGTGATATTCCCAATATCACTATTTCAGAAAACAGCTGTTTCTTCTTGATCGTGTGCAATCTGATCATGATTGGAGGTAGAAAAATGGATATATAATTAATCATCAAAATGATGATCAAGTTACCTTTTTATTTCTTTTTGGCTTTTCAATATTCTTAATGTAATTTGTAATATATCTTTAAGATCACTAATTTAAAAAAGTTTCAGAAGTAATTACTGCAGTAACTGGTAGGAAGGCAACAGCTGGTATAAAACAAGATGCATCTCCTAGGAGAAGTGGAAAAAGAAGTAATAACATTTCTGCCTGATAGCTATTGCAATTCAGCAATACAGGATAATCTATGAAATACAGGAACAATGAAAAATGAGAGTGACATGTTTTGCAGAAATTTGTCTGCGCTGCTTTTCTGACAAACATAAGCTACTGGCTAATGAATGCTAATTCATTCATTCTGTAATGCAATGAAACAAAAAACAGTCCTGAAAACTTCCAAAGTCTTGATTTATGTTCCTGAAGAGCTTAACATCCTAATACTACAAATATCTATGATGGATTTGGTCAAGTCCTTCCACAGCAGAGAAACCCATCATTACCAAATTCATATTCATGTGTCATTGAGGATCTGAAGCAAGTTAAAACCTAAATGATGGGCTCATTAATGAAGGGCACTGGAATGGCACTTGGAATGACATTTAACAGTAGAACTTAAAATAACTGTATATTGTTGTTTCACTAATACCTTAGAGTAGGGATGTGCATGAATATTCATAACATTCAAAATTCATATGACTTTGGCCGAATTCGGACATTTGAATTGAATGTCAGCACATTTTAAAATTAACATTCAAATTGAACGTTTTGATACATTCATATGAAGCCTTGTATGAGGTTTCGTATGGGATTGAAATTCTACAGTTCAATAGTTACAAGTGCCAACCAATCACTTCTTTTTAAATTATAAAAATTTAAAGATCTCAATTAAATTAAAATATTTTTATTTGGATAACATGCTTATTTGAAATTCATTTGTTGTCATATTTGATGGTGTGTTTATCAAGGAAAAAAGTAAGATAGATGGTGTTTTTCAGCAGATGAAACAATTATGCAAACATCCTAATCTGATAACTAAACAGCAATTCTTTAGACAGTAAAGCATATAATTTCTTTTTTGCAGTATCATAAGCAGGGATGGCCAACTGATATACTTTCATGACCCACAGTAACACATGGTATCCAATTTAAACAAATAAAATACACCGCTTACCACTATCTGGTATGCTTTACTTTCTTTCATTAAGTTCATTTTATCAATGTGGCATGCTTACAAACAGTTTAAGTGCAAGTTACAATGAACGATACTATAAAATCAGGCCTGCCGCCATTGGGTCAGGTTCGACCCAGGGGCGGGGCAGGCCTGTCTTGTCCCTTCCCTGGTTCCTGCAAGCTCTAGGTGATGCGATCAGGTCTCCTAGAGCCTGCAGGAACCCCCCAGGCACCCACCCGGGCACGGGCCTACCCAGGTACATGTGTGCGCATGTGACACTTACCTCTTTGTCACCGGGTTCGAAGCAGTGGGCCCAGCCGGCGCATGCAGGAGGCCCTGGGGTGGGCTGGGGCAGCTCCAAATGGAACTGCTGGCCCAGCAGAGCGAATGCTCAGTCCCAGGGCGTCCTACATGCACTCTGAAGGCCCTTGTGCGAATGGGCCTCTAGTGTGACTGGGCAGTGAGCATCTTTAGGTGGTTCAGCACCACCTGAAATGAGAAGCTGTGTGTCGACTGCATCCTAGCGATATCCCTAGATAACCACCCCCAAGGCTTAATGAAGAAAGCAAGTGCAGCAGTGGCCGAGCTTTGCCTTCTGGGAATCCTCCAAGAAGGAAAACCAAAACATCATCTTTCTGTCTTTCAAATTTAATAATCTCTCCAAGGTACTACAATATTCCAAGACATACTAAAGGAATCCAAGATATCCCCTCTCGTTATCCAAATATATGTCCTTAGTGTTATATATCAGATGCTTGTTAATTTGAGAAATGTCTGCTATTTAAGTAAAACTTAGTCAAGTATTTTGACCAGGAATTTAATGTTGCAAATAATTAATAGTTATTATGATCCCCAAAACTAAGGGAAGGTTTCTTTAGAAACAACTTCCTCCTACCTGTACTGAGGTCAGACATGACATTTAATCAGATTCCAAACCGTATCCTGGATCTGAGACTGTAAAAAGGATCTCAACTTTTCTCTGAACTTCCTCACTATGACTGGGACTCAATTGTAAAGAGATTTTCCCAGCATTAAATCAGTTTGCTCACATTAGTCCATTTACAGTTGCAAAGTGTGATCATGGAAGTTGACTATTGGGACTGCAGTGGAATTTCACAAGAATTTCCCTTTCTCTCTTGCCCTGTGTCTGAGGCTGTGGACATTCTAAAGGTGTGGTGGCATGGTGCCATTAGCCCCCATTCCTCCTCCACACAACTTCAAAAGTTAGCCTGAAAAAATAAAAGAAAACCTCAATCTTTCCTCCCCTTTTAAAACCATAAGTGCGCAATTACAGAGTGTTGCCTCTTCTTGCCCAGGGAGGGCTCCTCCCAGAAGCCTGGGTGGAAAACAAATCTGCTCCACTGTTGTGATTCAGCAGCGATTGTCTGAACTGTGTTGTCTTGCTTTGGAGGTGGGGGGAACAGCCAGACAGCTACCTAAGTATCCCACAATCCCTCCAGAGGACTTCTGTTTATGCCTGCACTCCCAGGTGTGCTGAAGCAGATAAGTCTAAGGCTGGCCATGACCTACCTTCAGCTTTGTGGAGCAAATCAGATCAGCCCTGGGCTGGTAACCTCCCAATGTTGTGCGTGAACAGAGAAAGACGGAGTCAGAAGTGTGTCTGAACTTTTTAATACAGCAATAAAACTTCAAGGTTCATATTTACTCCTTTTATACAATTATCAGAAATGTGTCTGAACTTGACAGAAACAACCTGAATCACCATTTCAGCCTCAAACAGCCTTTTTTCTGGTAGTGTGACCCTGACCAAGGGATTAATTACTTCCTGCCAAGTAAACTCTGTTTCCTATAGAAATGAACAGTCCCAAAACACAATAACTGAACAGGAACCAATTCTCTCATGCACTCATTCTGAAGCTGCAATTATAGGAGGCTATCTCACAGCACTAATTGATGTGATATTGAAGTGCTGACTTGTTCAAGTACTGCTCCTTCTCCAAAATTTCTGCAAAAGTAAGCCTGGCTGCGTTGCACCAGTGCATGTAATCAAAGTCATTTTGAATATTTTATTACCTGGGAAACAACCGTTTTCATCATTCCTTGCCGAACCAACCAAATAAGAGCCTGGGCCCTGTGTGATGGAAGAAGGTACTTGAGAGGGTTTCTGTAAATTCTTGTTATTGTTTGCATATTCTATAAAACAGCTAAGCCTTCAGCAGGAACATCAGCTATGCCAGTCAGGTATCTGCAAGGGCCCTGAGGAATACACTAGATTCTTCATTCACAACATATGGTGAAAGCAACTGAATTTAATCTCACAAGGCCATGTCTTCCCCATCCTCACATATAAATATTAGAGAGATTACTCAGAATTACTCTGGACTTCTGGATTTTAGAATTCACATGTAAAAATTTACAGTACAGCCCAAAGAAAATAGTTTTGTAGAAGAGAACGAATGACCATTATGATATTTGCAATACATTATGGATGTTTTGCCTATTACACTTGTGACATCATATGAAGTATTTCTGCACATGGAAATTCTTTTCCACAAAATTCTACACAAAAAGTGAAAAAAGTATGAAGCAAAGTGTGTCATGTTGAAGTCCTACTAAATAGCACTGAGATATATATAGTACAATCAGAAGATGTCATTGTGAGCTGCAAGGTACTACTAGAAATGGTGAGCTTTTGATCATGACTCACAGTCAAATATAACTTGGTGAAACCTAGCAAACCACAGTGATCACTAACATTTAAATACGGAAGTGTCATAACTGTGACTAAAGTGTGAGTTTCACATAGATGTCTGAATTTGAGCTGGTGGGTCAGAAGCGTCTGCTGGATTTCAGCCTGGCCACTGTGGACTGTAACAGTAATATCAGTCGTCGGAAAATGTGTTTGAATTACAGATTGTGTTCCACGCCTCCTGGTACAGAAACCAATGAAGATAGCTAGCTAATCTGAAAACGCTCCCTAAGGATGCAGTTCCACAACAGCCAACCATATACAAGCTATAAATGAAATCTGTCCTGCTTTGCTATGTAGCAATGTCACAAGGCAGCCTATAGTAAAATTTAAAGGAGTAATGAAAATAATTGAATAAAGAGGGAAATCCATAGAAACAGTCACATTTTTTTAATCTGAGGATTTGTAAAGAAGCAGTTGCTACAATACCATATCTGAGCACAGGCTTCCCATCTTGTTGGTTCTGCTTTTAGTCATGAACAAGACAGATCACGCAATTCAAAATGCCAGGCTTGGTGCCAGTGGCCGTTCTGACACTGGTCTTAGCATCCAGTACCCAGGAATTCAGCTAATGAACGGAATTCCTAGAATCACTGCAGTATTTCTGTCGCGAGCCTGCTACAGTGCAGGCTTCCTAAAAGGCATTTGCCGAACCAAGCTTGAAGAGCGTCCTTACTTTCAAAAGACTTGCAACATTTACAAGAGGCATTTTGCAGACACAATTGTTAACCCCATCTAGTCTTTGACGGATCAATCCTTACCAGCACGATAGTACAGCAGACCTATTACCGGATGATTTACCGCTGACCCATTTTGCTCTCCCGATCCCCCCCGTCCCTACTACTCCCAAAGTAAAATAGGTCACCGGCTGCCTTATTTTTAACGCTGCAACAAACTATAACGAAGCTCCCCGTTCGCTCCGCTGGGCAAGAAACGAAGTGCTGCCTCTTGAATTGACAAAAGCATGCAGTTGAGAGCATACCTTTAATTTAGTGTTGGGGTAGCTCACTTGCACCCTGGCTGTTGTCTTATTGGAGAGGGCAGCCTGCCTCAGATCCTCTAGCACTGAAATTATATCATCCAGCACGCATTTCTTATCCTGATTTCTCAACACACAGAGATGAGAAAAAGTATAATTATAGCCTTTGTGGTTCACCTTCATTTCCAGCACAGCCCGGTGGATCTGCAGCAGTCCTTCGGCCTGATGCAAAATATTGCCTCCTGCCTTGGAGAGGAAGATCACCCGGCCATAGCGCCCCGGGGTGTGCAAGTCCGAATAGAGCTGGCTTTTGGAGCGGTCGATGGGGAAGAGGCTGTTGGCCAGGCTCCTCTCGATCTTGGCCAGGCTGTGGCTCGGGGCGACCAAGACCTCCAGGTCCCTTTCGGGGCGGAAGCGGCTGAGGACGCTGAAGCCGAAGACGATCGTCAACACCGCGGGCACGGTGAGGAAGAAGACCGGGTGCCGGCTGACGAACAGGCCCAGCTGGTGGCAGAACGACCGCAGCGCCCTGTGAATCGCCTGCCGCAGCATCCTCCCGCGCCCGCGCCCGCCCGCCGCTCGCCGTCTCAGCAGCGGGCGCACGTGACGTGGCATCGGGGGCGCCTCGCCTCGCCTCGCCTCGCCAGGCCCGGCCCCTCCTCCCCTCGCCTCCCCTCCTTCGCCTCGCCGCCCGTGCCGCTCGCGGCTTCCCTCGCCCGCTCCCTGAAACACTGCGGCGAGTTGCAGCAGGACGAGCGAGTATCGACCGGTGGGCCGAGGTTTGGGGACGCGCGCGCGCGCCTGTGTGTGTGCGCGCGTGCAGGCGCGGGGCAGGGGTTTCCCCAGGGCTTTTTCCTGCTTTTCCCTCTTTCGCTCGGCTTGGCTGCCTCTCCCGCAGCTCCTTCACCTTCGGGCGTCTCCATGGGAGTGCGCTTTCCCCGTGGCCCTTCCGTGCAAAACCATCTGGCTGCAGGAACAATTGCTGCCTCCCGCGCTTCCATGGTTCCGTTTGCTGTGAGGGAGGAGGCTGAAGCTGAGGCTGAGGCCGACAGTTTGCGGAGCAGAAGCGTGGTGGCCAGAAAGGAAGAGACCTGCTTTGTTAGGGTCTGTAAGCTGTGCTTAAAAAGAAATATAAGTTTGAGAAAAGGGAGAGCAAAGAGATTTTCTAGGACCCCCCCCCCCCCCGACAAACTGCATTTCTGCCTACCTGAGGTGGGCGTCTCTCTTTCTGGTGGCCGGTGCGTATTTGTTGGCGGAATCAGAGCATGATGCTGCGTCTTAAGCAGGCCAGCGCACTGACAGAGTGAAATCTTTCCTTTCCTTTCCTTTTTGAAGATGCGGTGCTGTGAGAAATCTGCCTGGCTTGATGGAAACTTAGATTCAGAGCTATTCAGTAAATGCTCTTTCTCCTCTACAGGATGGAGAGTTCACATGAAAAAGTATAGGCGATCGGGATGAACTGCTGTTCAGTTGTGCCGGGAAGCAGGGGGTCATGCATACTGGGTGTCATCTGCATATTGATGGCACCTCACTCCAGATCTCATGGTGACCTCTGCAACCAGCTTCATATAGAGATTTAAAAGCATGGGAGATAAAATCAACCCCTGAAGAACCCCACAAGTTGAGTTCCCAGGATGCCAAATCAGAATCTCCCACTACCAATCTGAGATCAGCCACAGAGATAGGAACAGAACCAATGCCACACACTACGTCCAATTCCTGAACTCTGTAGCCTTTTCAAAAGGATACCATGACAGGGGTTTCCAATACCACATCCAAGACTACCTCAGCCAGCTCAGATAGGGAAGTTGCCAGGCAGTGGCATCCCTATTCTGCCTCTCTGGCCCGGCAACAAGAACAGCCCCTCAAACCGCATCACAGAGAGAATTGGCCATCTGGTGAGAGAGATGGAAGTCCTGTGGACTACAGCAACATCCCTCCCCTCTGGAACAGTATCCTGGAGGACAAAGCTGGGTGAGACTAGTCCCACCCAGTTCAACTGTCCAGGTCTCAGTAATGCATGCCAGATCAGCCCTTTCATCCATAAGGAAATCATGAATGACAGATGTTTTATTCTGTCAATTAGGCCTGAAGCCAGATTGAAATGAGTCTAGGTAATCAGTGTCGTCCAAGCATGCCTGCAGTTGAACATCTACAGCCCTCTCCAATAGCTTGCCCAGAGAGGATAGCTGTTTGAATCTCCTGGGTCCAGGGAAGACCTCTTATGTGCTTAAGGTAAGGAAGGGGTTCTGACTGCCTCTTTAAGAGCCAGCAGGACCACCCCATCTATCAAAGAGACGTTCACTCCTCCCAGGAACTATTTGGTCATACCTTGCTTTTATCAGCTAAGAAGGGCTGATAAAAACAAGGTGTGATGACTCTAACCAGGGATAGATCGCCTCTCTTGTGTCCCAAGCCTTTTCCTGGTGCCTGAAATCCACCTCCAGCTATGGCGTGCACCTTTTCTTCCATCTTCCCCCTTCTCAGCAGGCTTCAGTTTCACTAACACCGAGCATGGCGCTTTCTCCCATTGGCACTTTCACTTCTTATAGAGACAGAACCCTTTTCTAAGTTTCCCAAAAGACAGCTAGTCTTGTATTCTTCAAACAAACAAATGAGAACTTTTATTATGTACATTTGAGGCATGTAACATTTACAAACAGTTCACTCTTAATTATCTCTCTCTCTTCCTATTCTCTCTCATACTTTCGGGATCCTTTCCTGCCCTGCCTGACAGAACTAAGAACCTAGTTCCAATCTTGCCCTCCCCACCTTCCCCAAGGGTGAGACGGCTCCCACTCAATCAGGTCCCTGCCAGTTTGGTCTAGTGGTTAGGGAGCCGGACTCTTATCTGGGAATACTGGGTTCGATTCTGCCCTCCCCCATGGAGCCAGCTGGGTGACCTTGGGCTAGTCACAGCTCTCTTCTGAGCTCTCACAGCCCCACCTACCTCACAGGGTGTTCTGTTGTGGGGAGAAGAATAGAAAAGCTTTGTCGGCCACTTTGAGTCTCAAATGGGTGAGAAAAGCAGGGTAGAAAAGCCAACTCTTCTTATTATTCGTACCTGCCTGCTTAACTATGACCCTCTCGGATTGGCTGACCCATGGGCTACCTCACCCCTCCCTTCTCTAGGCCTGGTGAGCTCTGCCCCCTCCTTTCTGTCATAACTAACACATCTTTCAACTTAGCTTTAACTATACATACTTAGCCTAAAAGCATAGTCACACAAGGTATGACCAAGTAGTTCCAGAGAGGACATTATCGACTGAACCCTAGCAAGCAGCTTGTACACATCCTCAGGCCACAATAATTGAAACTATCAAAATAGTTAATCAGAGAGTTCTTCAAACATTTCCTCTGGACTGTTACCCGTTGTGACATCCAGTCCCCCACAAACCTGAGCAAATTTGCCCACAAAGCTCCTTGCAGATTTTGTGGCCAGTGTGCCCCCAGAAACCCCTCTCTTTGGGTCAGGGGAAGACCAGCAGGGCCCTGCATGCATCTGCATAAACACAGAGTTTATTGAACTTGACTGTTAGTTCTCCCTTGGCTTTCTGGCAGTTAAACAATAAAATTTATACTAATTTCTGCCCACAGGTATGAGGGGGTGGACAGTAGTTGTAATAGGACCTTCTCTTTTCCAGTTTAACGTTTTTACGTGGCCAACATGGGACACCTCTGTGTGTAATTTTCTATGTCTTTATACCTACTGGGCTAGCAGAATTGTCACCTAGCCAGGTGTAAAGTTTTAACAAAAACCAAAGTGCCCTGCCAGTTTGACATCATGGCATTGATACAATATTTTCGCCCTTAATTGCTTGATATGTACATTTTTCTCTCCCTTCCACATTAGCCCCTGCATCATGTTTGCCCTGTACCAATTGTCCTGTTTCAGAGCTGTTCTAGGTTGTTTAATCCCAGGGTGTTGATAATTTCCCAAGAAGAAAAACTTTTCTTTCTGGCTCTTTGTTGATACCTTTAATCCTAACTGCTGTGGGTTGAACATAATGTTAATCAGTATTAGTATGCAATTGTATTTTCATTTTCAGTGAAGGAGCATACATATAGTTTATCACAGAATTTTTATTGCATAACCATAGATCTCTCAAAGCAACTGACAATATTTATACTAAAACAGGTTAACTATCGTAATGACTTAAGAAATCAGCTTAGAGCAAGGGTAATGCCTAGCAATAGTTCAAAAACAATTGTTACAAAAAGTTTTCAGATATATTCCACATCATATGATATACAAATTGGCTCATGAACAGAAGCTACCTTCATCTTTAAAGCTATTGAAAAGTTAGTCTTCTGGTCTGCCCAGCTGGTAGAAAAGAATATACCAGATTTGGAGCAGGCTTCCAAATATCCAGGTTTTTCACCTCTACTTTTTCTTTTTCTAGTTCTTGCTGTTTCTTCTTTATAAGGAAAGGCACACTGTAGTGGGAGGAGGACAGAGGATAAAGAGAAAGTCAAAACAAGAAAGTGAAGAATTGAACACTTTATTTAAATAATAGTTGAGTTTGACTATCAGAATTATTCACTGTGAGTTATGGTGAAAACCCAAGGTTACATTTGGCTCCCAGAGAGGCGTTTATGAGTACAACACCCTTCTGCTCTTCTGGGAAGTTAAGTACCTGTAATTATTAAGTAATTCTCAAATGGGATGTGGCCAATGGTGGCTGGTAATGGGGTTTGTGCTGCTCAACAAACCACAGGGTTGGTCCCACTGTCAGGAAATATAAATGAATATACATGAATATGTGTCTAGTTGAAAAATGGTTTGGGCAGAGGGAGTTCATTCATTGGCCCAAACCGTATGTATTTTCCACCTCCTGGGTTCACTGATAGGCATGCCAATGGAGCTCTTCCCATCCTCATCCTTCCTGAATACACTGGCTGCAGCCATTTTTGCTCGGCTTGGCTCAAGTAGCCAAGCAGAAGGCAGTTGTGCTGCTGCTGAGCTGGGAAGAGAGGGAGATAGTGGGGGAGAAAACTCCAGCCAATCAAAGCAACTGATAAGACTTCAGCTGAAGCTTGGGAATCAAGTCTGGCCCCACACTGAACATCGCTTAACCAAAATTAGACTGACCAATTCATTAAATATCAGAGATGTCACTTAAGCAATGAATAGACCAACAAGAGGTTTTGAGGAAATGTTTAATTCATTAATGCATCAGTCAAAAGGTCTAATAAAAAAAATATGTCTTGGTCAACTGAGAGGTCCTCTATAATCTGAAAAAACAATGGGAGGATGATCTTCAATTGGAACTCACAGATGAAGAATGGCAATCTATAACGAAAAAGAAATGGAAAAATTATAAGTCACCAAAGGCTAAGAAGCTGTTCTTGAAGATAAAACATAAATGGTGCTACACACCCATTAAATTATCCTATATCTCCCCTCTAAAGGGCCTGGCTGGGGATGTGCATGGATGGCTTTTTTTTTTTTTTGCATTCGATTTGTATCAAATTAGAAAATTCGTATTCATTCGAATAGATCCCCTTCAAATGTGGAAGAATTCTATTTGATATGAAGGTATTTGTGCGAATTCATATGAATATCCAATATGAATGCAAACATATCTGATAAGTTTCCAATACATATCCCATAACATCCACTCTGAAAGCATCAAATCTGCCCTGAATCCACTTTGAATCCGCACTCAAACCATGTCAGATGCACTCTGGACCTGTTGCACAACCACTTTCCCACCTCCCCCATTTCACGAATGTTCCAAAGCATTCATACAAATGTACGGAAATGTTTGTACAAATATGAATGTCAGTGTGCAAATGTTGTAACATTCAATTCCAACACAAATGTCCAAATTCATACAAATTCATATGAATATTGAATGTTACAGATATTCGTGCACATCCCTAGTGTTGGCGCCAGTGTGGAGCACTAGGATACTTCATATGTGGTGGACTTGCCAGTACATAAATAGACTCTGGTCAGAAATTGACCAAGAAAAAATCCAGTAACCTAATTTTAAAGCTTTGGTAAGAAATAGTGTGGGAATTCACCTTGCAACAATTGATCTCTTATCAAACCCTTCCAATGCAAGGCCTGTACTCGAAGTTTCCTTTCTGGAGGCCTAGTGCCCTTTAATCTTAGGTAATTTTAGAATTTTATCCCTTCAAATGTGCTGCTTTAGTCCTTATTAATTTAAACAAATTATTTGCATAAATTTGCTTCACCTTTCTGCACGTATTATGTAATCATAGCATGTTTAATGGCTCAATAAATATCTTAACTCATATCTAAGCCCTATTCGCATGGGGCCCAACGGAACGCATGTGGGATGCCCTGGGATGGAGCGTATGTGCAGCTGGGCCAGTGATTCCGTTGGAACTGCCCCAGCCCGTCCTGAGGCATTCTAGACATGTTCCAGGTGTAGATCACTTAATTGTGCTCTACACCCAGCCCAGAGCGTTTGTGGCTATCCCTGGCTGTTCTGCAGCTGTTAGGAAGAGGACATCTTCACAAGCTTCCTCCCTGACAGCTGCAGGCCTCGCCCCAGGCCTGTCTGGATTGGGTCCGGCTGGACTCAGGAGCAGGCAGGCCAGTCATGTAACTTCCCTGGGTTCCCACGGGTTCTAGGGGACTGGATCGGATCCCCTAGGGCCCGGAGGAACCCCCAAGGCCCTGGCCCACGCGCACAGGTGCGAGGTACTTATCTTGTGCTTGCCAGGTCCCAAAATGGCAAGCCAGGCCAGCAGCGTTGTGTGCCTGCATGCGCTGGCCACTCTGATTGGCTAGCTAGGTGTCCCCATGTAGGCCCGGGAGGGCAGGTACCTGGGAGGGTTCCTGTGGGCCCTAGGGAACCCACGGGAACCCACGGGAACTCAGAAAAGGACTATGACAGGCCTGTCCGCCCCTGGGTCCAGCTGAACCCAATCTGGACAGGCCTGGGAGCGGGGGCCTGCTCCCATGCCAGCCTTTTCCGGCTAATCCGGAATGGGGAAAGGGTCCCCACATGTCCTAGCCTAAGTGCAAAAAGGCCTCTTGTATACTATGTTGTTTCTTTTGGATTTTCTTGTTCAAATTGTTTCAGCTGGTAATTTGTTTAATCTTGAATTAAAAAAAAACTCCAAACTTTGGCTTCAGAGAGTTTGGATGAATATTCTTAACAATCTCATAACTGCACAACAGAACATCATGCTGGATTCTTCCCCTATGCTATAATTCACTATTTATGTTAACTTTTCTCAACAGTCAACTAGTCATCTCTTTTTGTCATGTAGCCCAATTGATCAGCACAAAACAGACTAGGTTACTGTCCCTGCATTAGTGGTTAAGCATATTTAAATAAAGTTGCAATAAGATATGTCTCTTACATTTATGATATTAGTTAGACTTCATATTTTAAATTGACTGTTTAAATGTTCTTGTTTGTACTGTTTTCTAATACTGATAATAAAATAAAAATAGAATTTAAAAAAAGGCTCCAGCTAAGGAAGCGCAGGCCCAAGAAGGGCTGAGAAGGTTCTTTTTCCTCGGCTTCTGCCTCTGCTCTTGGCTTCGCTCTCTCTGCCCTTTTCTTCCTGTCTGTGCTTGGAATGGCTTAGAGATACAGCACTGGATTTAAAATTCTCTCCCTTCTCTTTTCTACTTTCTGTGTTTTCTATTTTCATTTTTGGAAAATGCTTGAGTTCCATAGCAAGCTCTGGGTTTAATCATACTGGCTTAAATATATTGCTTTGTTTCTCAGCACAACAGGCAAGAACACTTCTTTAATTATTCTGATCCTTTCCCTTATCTTTTAGGATCAGCTCTAAGTTTGAAGAGGTCATAATGAAATGGTGGCAATTGATCCTGAATATTTTTAAAACAATGGGAATGTTTTATTAAATTAAAAATAGGTTAATTTGTTCTCCTCCGGATATCTGGCTCTGCCTCCTTCACCTCCTCTGGCTCCTTGTCCTTGACCCCCTCATCTATGAACACACAGCCTGGAAACACATCAGCTTCCACTAGATGTGGTAAAAGTGAAAAGACTGAGAATTGCCTAAATGTACAGACAAGGCAGACGAAATATTAAATGAATAGTGAGCCAGTTTGGTCTATTGATTACGGAGCTGGACTCTTATTTGGGAATACCATGTTTGATTCCACACTCTTCCTTGAAGCCAGCTGAGTGACCTTGGGCTAGTCACAGCTTTCTTTTGAGCTCCCACAGCCCCACCTACCTCACAGGGCGCCTGTTCTGGAGAAAAGAGAAGAAAGCTTTGTCAGCCACTTTGAGTGCCCTAAAATGGGTGAGAAAAGCCAACTCTTTTTTTTTCTTCTACAGTCTATGCATTTACCACCATTTTTGTGCTTGTCCATCACTGAAGAAGGCCTTCCGGAGCTGTGTGTGAAGCTCCCCACCCAGAAATGAAGATTTCTGGGTGGGGAGGTGCCCAAGCAGCTCTGGAGCGCCTACTTCAGTGGGGAACAAGCACAAAAATGGTGGTAGAGGTGTTCCCTATCCCCCTGTCTGTGCCCCTTTACCTCCCATTACAGCTGCAGCCACATCGTCCATTGTCATTTTCATGCTCATCTGCAAACTACATACGTCGAGTTTACTTGTTAAATTATCAGTCCTCTACAAAAGATCTGACATCATGATTACATTACCAAATCATCTGCAAAGTTTCTTAGGTTATATTACTTTTTAAAAAACACTTCTTCACCACATCATTTCTAGAACAAATATAAATAACAATAGCAACACTGGGCAACCTTGCCTTGATTCTGTCTGTATTTCACAAAATTCTCTTGGTTGCTCATTTACTATTACTTGAGTCCTTTGTGGAAACTGATTTTATCCATTTGATAACTGTAAAGGCCACCTCTCGGTTGGGTAGTGATTTTATATATATCTTGACTTTGGTAGCGTGGTAGCATTGGTTTTACTTTTTAGATTAAAACTCTTATTCCCTTCCAAGAGACACGCCTCTCATTTCTCTTTCCCCACTATTAAGTTTGATAATAATGTTGCCTCCTTGTTGGTTCTGTAGCAGACAGCCCCTTCCCCCACAGACTGGCTCACAACCTGTGTCTTAAAGATACAGTTTCCCTTTCCTTAAGCAGGCTTGACATTAAAATACTCTATATGAGAGAAAGCCAGACTGTTCCACGTTTAACAAACAATAAATAAGTTTATTGATTACAGCTTTCTTGGTAATAAACAGGTAAGTTCACTATGTCAATCACAGGTCAATTCACTCTTCTGACTGGACTGTCCCCAGCTTCCTCACTCAGCCCAAGGACTCCAATCCTATTCAGATTAATGCCAGCAGCATAAGTAACGTATAACCATTTCAATCCTTTTACTTTCTAAACACCATATATTCACTAATGACTCAGGACTCTATTCCCCAGCTTCCCTCAGGACAGCTTAGAGCCCGTTTCCCTCCTGTTAACCACACTCTGGTCAGTTAACCCCAGGCAAAGAACACTAACCATTCCCTCAGGCTCCCTTAAATACTCGCCTAGGCAGTCAGCTTCAACCTGATTGGTTGATGTTTTGCCAGGATTCTATTCCACCCTCTCTCCTGGAGAGCCGGAATAGCCCCTCCCTTTACCAATTTACCATTTCTAGATAATCCACTTTGATGACACTTCTGGATGTATAGACAACCCGTATTGACAACATTTTGTATTTTTTCGTTTAACACTTACTTTTGGGGTTAGGGCATCCCCGTGGGCATTACATTCTCTTGGTTGCTCATTTACTATTACTTGAGTCCTTTGTGAAAACTGATTTTATCCATTTGATAACATTTTCTCCAAGCTCCATCCCATCCACTTTTTCTACTGCATTGTAATTATGTGAGAATGGTCTGTGCTGTGATGTCTAGATTACATTGATACACACAATTGTAAGTTACTACAAGCACAAATCATGAAGCACTCTGAAATGGACCTAAAAATCCATTTTGTACCTTTAAAAAAAGTCATTTTGAAATTGAGCAGCAGTTCTTCTCCAGATTTAAGCTTGTTTTACCTCGGAGCATCCCCATGCACAGCTTTACTCTGGGCTACATCAGGCACAAAGGAGGAAAATCCCCCTTTCAAACAGTACTACATCTGACTTTAGGGGGCAACTGCAGATTTTCCTGGGAGCATGGAGATGCTTACAAGCATAACATTAGGAGGCTGTCATTTGCCCTGCATGCTTGCTGGCTAGAAGTCGGCAGGCTTTGTGCCCCTCACCCCTCTTGAGTGAAGTTGACAAGGAGCAGGGGGAGAGAGGAAAGGGAAGTCAAGAGAAAGTGAAGAGAGGGGAAGACACACACACACGGGAGAAAGAAATCAAGAAAGGAAGGGAAGGAAAGTGAAGACACACACACATGAGTGAAGCTTATGGCAGGGGGAGGGATTGGAGAAACAGAAGAGGAAACCCACAGAGGAAGAAATCAAGAGAAAGGAAGGGAAGGAATCTATCTCCCCTCCAAAAAATACAGCCTCCGCTGTGAAAGAAAGGGGCAGATGGCTGGTTTGCTTATGCACTAAAACAACTGTGTTACGTGAATGCAGGGAGCTGAATGATAGCTGAAGGGAGCGGGTGTGGGGGAGAAAAAGATGCAGGCTCACAAAAAGCGGCTTCCATGGTGACAGGACAGTACGATTTTAATCCGTGTTGCCCCAAACCACATGGGGATTCTTTATTGCGAGTTACAATGTGGATTTTTATTAATCACATCACTAGCGAAGCAACCGGCTTCCACAGAGATGTGCCCTTTGGGAATTTTCTCCTGTTGCTTCAGACCTTATTTGTGAAAGAAAGCAAGAACTGGCAGTAAAAGGAAATGCTTTAGGGCACACAGCATGAGCCACAAGTTTATTTCAGATCAAGGCTTTGTCTTTGACTAGTCTGGTTGCTTGAGGCATATTTTGATTAATTGTGGTACAGCTTAGTATCATGCAAAAACTGCAGCTTTTTTGGCCAAAACCTGGGGGGGGGGGACTTGTAACAGATGTTTTGTTTTTGCCTTATCTATTTGTGCCATTCTTAGGACTGTTACAGCAGATTGACTCATTGTCTCCCTTGATTAGTGTTTTGCCTATTGTAAACAGACGTATCTGATCCTGCCCACAATTCAAATCTCTTCACCTTTGGGTTCATGGGCACCTTTAGGGTCATGTGCATAAAAGGGCCATGTGCAAAGTTTCATGGCACTGAAAAATACCTTTTGAATTTTGTCCCTTTTTTAATTCCTTAGCCATTTGGTTTTGGGGCACTGCAGAAGCTTTTGAGACACATACAACTCATGAAACCACTTGGTCTGCACTTACTCTGAGTGTTTGTGGAGCTAGCTGGTTGGCACCATCCAGTTTCCTTGCTTTATGACATGCTGCATCTAGGCTGTGTAAAAGGTCTTCCGCAGTCTCTGGGTCTTCATTCTGTAGGAAGGACTGGCAGAGCCTTTCATTTTTGCTGCCCCAGCCTAGAATATATTCTTTATGGTGGCCTTGAGGGATATATTCAAACTTCTACAAATCTATGATAATATTTACTTTTAGATGCTATCTATTGCAAGGTTCCGTCAAGATCATGTGCAAAATTGGACCAGTCAACTTTGGAAGTTCCATCTGGCCCTTGGGATCGAATATATTGGAGGAACTTGTATTCCAGTTTCTAACAGGACATGGTGATGTTGACTATGTGGGAAGTTGTTCCCTGGTGATATTGTTTTTCGGTTGCAGCCTTCCAAGGTAATTTTACTTCTCCAGGCTGAGGATTTAAAGACCAGCTTAAGGTTATTTGCTACAGCCCAGTTTTAATATCAGTACTCTGATATTTCCAGATAACATGATGGATATTGAAATAATCAGAATATATTGTTGGATGTGGATATTGCTTTGGCCATTGTGTCTGTGATGGCTTGTATATATTCACAACTGTAAGACTGCCCAATTTACATACTACCTCATGAATGTTATCATTTGTCAAGGCCCTCACTAAGGAATAGCGGTGTGCACAAATGCAGTTTTCAACATTCAGTTCGGTTCAAATTGAATATTTGAATATCTGAATTCTAAACAAATAAAGAGAATGTATTTCTGGACTTTCAAACCGATATGAATACATTTGTATCTATTCGTTTAAATATTCAATTCATATCCAGTGATGTGAACTTTGTTGTGGTAGAGATTTTGCCCATTTCAGCTAAAGCAAAAGTTGCTAGCTACTAGGCCAAAGGATAAATTCCTAGGTCACAGTAGCTTTGCTGTATCTCTTTCAAAGGAGGTCTCAGGAAGTCATAACATGGACACAGTACATGTAAACAATGTACAGCACCCAAGGATAGTCCATGTGCATGAGCAAGGCCCTGAGACAGGCTTCTATTGGTCCCTGGGATTCCTCACTGTGAGAAATAAGATAAAGTTTTTCTTTTTAATAATAAAATTAAGTGACTAACAGCTATTTTGCTTCTGTGACCAGCACTTGGATATAGAGAGAATTCAATATAGAATATTAACAGCCAGTTTGCCTCTGTAACCTGTGCTTGTATACAGAAGGAATTAATACAGCTAATATGTAGAAAGGAATGAGCTCCCACTTCCTTCACCTCCTTATAACAGCTTTTTAGATAAGGAAAAGGAGAAGGGAGGGGGAGAAAAATAGAGTAGTCTATAATGAGGAGGAGACAATTAGTCAAGTTGTCACTTTGGGAAGGAAATCACAAGAAATGTTGGCAATTAGGCGTGGCATTACATAGAAAGGTATGTTAGAAAGGTATGTTGGCACAGAGTTGTAAAAATATTGGCACGGCTTGCGAAGAAGTGGAAGATAATGAGAAGGTTGGCAGCCAAAAAGATGTACCAAGGACAAAAGAGAGGAGGGGGCAAGGGGCAAGGAGAAGACTGGGAAGTAATAAAAATGCTGTAATCTTATCATTCTACGGAGAGAGACTCAACGCAACTGGCGTTGAAGTGTACTCCCCGAATGCATTCGAAAATAAACAATTTCTTGCTTTTACTTCAAGTGACATTCTTTATTTTAAAAGGATAACAGGAGCTTTATTTCTGACAAGTTGGTGGCCCGTACGGGGAAAGTAGGTTCAGCTTGGGAAAGGGAAAGATGAATTCTAGAAAAATGCTGTTAGCTGTCTGGAGATGTCAATCTTTCCTTCCCTAGAGTTGCAACCTCAATGAACAAATAGTGGCAGTAGTTGAAAAAGCAAGAAATTATAGGTGCCTGCGAAAAAGTGGTACCTTGTCAACGCTGGCCTACGTCCCACCGTAGAAGCTCGAGACGCGTACGGGATCCAGGTGAGATGCCCAGAGATTGGGCCGAACAACACTTGGGTTGGGATAAACGAGAACAGTTGTAGCTGTCTCTGAAGCATGAATGGCTTGTTGGTGTTTGAAAAACAAAAAAAGCCATACGATCTGCAGTTCTGAAAACTAACCGTCGATATTCTGGTAGTCTCAGTCAGAAAATACGGCAGTGAATGGCGAGTGTGTGAACGAGCATTTAGGTGAAAAGTACATGAATACAAGGGTGGGTTGTAGCCCCTCTTACATGCACAAACATGGGAGCACAAAATAGTAAAAATAAAAAAGAGACAGATTCTTCTTCAAATCTGTCTCCTATCCCTCTGATTTCTGCATTGGGATTTATACTCCAACAATGGCATCAAGCTTCAATGAAGCCACTGACTAAAAGTCTTAAGAAAGAAACTATGATAGACTTATGCACAAATAAGTGGCCGACATATAATCTCAAAGGGTCACCAAACACTTGGAATCCTTCAGGGGAATCTGACCCAGTCTGGATAGATAAACTAAGAGAATATATAGGAGACAGACCCCAATTAAAGAAGGAAGCCCCATATGTCATACCCTGGTATCATGTTCGATATCAGGTGTGACAACAATGGAGAACCAAATAATGAAGGTAAAGGAGGAGACTGAAGAAGCCCTTCTTGTAGAAAGAAAGTGGAATCCTTTAGATGCAATAGGTGCACCCCCAACTGCACCCCCACCATACCAAAATTTGCAGGGTGGACAACAAGCAGTACCTTTGGGGGCTCAGCAACAGCAAGGCATCCTGGCAGCTACACAGCCACCACCCATACAAAATACAGGGACTCTGACAGCTCTGTCAGCACTACCTTAAGCAGTTCCCCTGGTTCAACCAACACCACCAGGTGAGGGAACAGCAGTAATAACTGCATTAAGTACCGTTTCCTCACAGTCGGGTTCTTCAACTACTCAGGTTCCCCTGAACCCCACAATTAAACGGTATTTGGAAAGGCAGATTCAACAGTTGGAAAAAGGTCTTGTTAATTTCCCATTGGGAAGGAAGCTATGCCAGCTGCCTGAGACCTCCTTTCCTCTCAGAGAACTACCTGGGGGCCTTAATGCCCAAGGGCAGATGCAGATCAGCTTTGTCAATAATCCTTTAACAGCCACTGAATTAAGAGTATTTAAACAAAGTATGAAAAGATTAGGTGATGACCCAGTTGGAGTAGCTGACCAAGTGGGAAATTTCTTAGGCCCAAATACTTATTCATGGGAAGAAATGAACCATATTTTGCAGATCCTGTTCAACCCAGATGAAAGAACTCTGATTAGGCAAGCAGGAATTGCCTACTGGAATTGGGACCATGCAAATGGACCCCAAGGAGAGCAAAAATTCCCTCTACAAAACCCAAATTGGGATAACCAGAACCAACAGGATAGACAAAATATGGATGATTTAAAAAATATTATTGTACATGGAATACGGACAGCTGTACCCCACAGTAGAAATATTAGTAAGGCCTTTGAAGTGTCGCAGGGGAAAGATGAATCCCCTGGAGACTTTGCTGATAAACTAAGAGAAAGTATGAAGAAATATTCAGGAGTGGTGGAGGGAATGGATGCCTTTGATTCACTGCTGAAAGTGCAGTTTGTCACTAAAGCATGGCCAGACATCCAGAGAAAGATTCAAAAGATTGATGGCTGGGCCGCTACCTCTTTCAGCACCCTGATGCAGGAAGCACAGAAAGTTTATGTAAACAGGGACATAGAAAAGCAGAAAGTAAAGGGAAAGTTGATGATGGCCAGTGTTAATGAGGCTGTGGAAAGAAAAACACAGCAGATAAGAGGGAGACCTGAGAGTGGCAGAGGTCAAGAGCAAGGCCGAGGACAAGTGCAATTAAGATCCTCAGCCCGACCAGCCTCAACACAAGTCCGGCCTGAAGGTCTAAAAGTCCAATGCTATGCATGCCAGTAATTTGGACATTTTGCCCAACATTGTAAGAAGAAAAGAAGAGAAGAAAATAGGAAGCAAGAAGGAAGAGAGAAAATTGATTTAGAATCAGCTGTATTATACCAGTTGATAGACTTAATGGAATACGGAAGTCAGGGGCTTCTTAGCTTGAGACCCCACCAAGAGCCCTTGATAAATATAAAGGTGGGGCCCAATGAAGAAGAGATGATTTTTCTCATTGACTCAGGTGCAAGTAGAACATCCTTAACAGGTGCCCCTGAAGGTTGTACAATTGGAGATTCCAAATTAAAAATAACTGGAGTAGAAGGAGAAGGGTTTGAAGTGAATAAATTAGCACTAACCACATTAAAGTTAGGAACAAAACAGGTTCAAATAGAACCTGTCCTAGTCACAGAAGCAGGAATAAATCTATTAGGGAGAGATGCATTAACAGGGTTAGGGATTGAACTTAGAGTGACTATCCCTTCAGAAACAGTTTTCAAACTAACTGAGGAAGATGAAAAACACATTGACCCAGATGTCTGGGCAAAAACAGGGAATAGGGGTGGACTGCAAATTCCTCCTCTTAAAATCAGCCTGAAGCCAGGTGCCCCAATAGTGAGGCAGAGACAATATCCAATATCACAAGAGGGACATCGAGGCCTGAAGCCAGTAATAGATGAACTTCTTAAGGATGGGCTTTTAGAACCTGCTATGTCTCCTTACAACACACCTATACTTCCAGTCAGGAAACCAGATGGAAGTTATAGGTTGGTACAAGACTTAAGGAAACTAAATGAGATAGTGGAAACCAGGACCCCAGTAGTCCCGAACCCCTATACCATTATGGGAAGGATACCACCCCATCATAGGCGGTATTCTGTTATTGATGTCCATAATGTCTTCTGGGCCTGCCCATTGGATAGCCACACAAAGGGAAGTAATAAAAAGGCTGTAATCTTATCATTCTACGGAGAGAGACTCAACGCAACTGGCGTTGAAGTGTCCTCCCCGAATGCATTCAAAAATAAACAATTTCTTGCTTTTACTTCAAGTGACATTCTTTATTTTAAAAGGATAACAGGAGCTTTATTTCTGACATCACCATAACACCATATATGGCACTTCCTATGTAGCACCATCCTTGCATTAGGTTGTTCAATCTGGTTGTATCCAGATTGTCCCCCTCCCTTATAGTTATGAGCATTCTGTAGTGATTTTCCACTGTGTAACTGTCTGCTGTGTGAAAGGGTATAAAGAGACCTGACTCTTAACAATAATGAATGAACCTGCTTTGTAAATGAACCCTGCTTTGAACGTGAACCCTGCTTTGTACTTGAACCTGCAATAAACAAGAACATGCTCGCTGACAGACCTGCTTGCTAGCTAGTTCATTACTACACCTTATATACACCCGTATGCAACCTGTTTTTATCCCATATGCATCCCGTTTTCATCCCGTACAAATATTCATATTCGTCAACATCCAAATTGATCCGAATAATGAATATCTTGAATATTCATGCACATCTCTAGTAAGGAAGCATTCTCTACTTTATTCCTGATATAAGTTGCTACAACATTGTTTGTTCGGTTTATATCCCGCCTATTTCCTAGGCAGGGACTGAAGGCAGAATGGCTACCTGGCTGCATGGCATCCGCCTTCTCTTCCTGTTTGAGGATCCTCCCCGCCTACCACTGACCTGCCCAGCTGATGCACTTCACCTATCACTTACCTGGATTTTATCCTGAGGTCACTTCCTTCCCCGCCTTCTTGTGGGGGATATAAAAAGCTTTGCAGAGTAATAAACTCTCTCTTTTCCAGCCCATCTTGTCTCCCGCCTAACTTCTTTCTCCTGTGCTCTCTGTCTTTAAATCACCATAAGAGCACATGGTGATCCCTTATAGCATGCCGGTGGCTTATAAGGGAATACTGTCGTAACACCCGGTGATCGTACCAGTCTACTGGTACCACGATCGTTGCAGCCCATTGGGTTGTAACCACGTATCGCTGTGGTCTCAGGACTGCAGCCACGATTGAGGTAGTCAGAAACTACCTCCCCCAGGTTTCCCAGAGCCAAGGATTCAGGTTGCTTATCCGGATAGCGACAACTGGCGCCCAACTCGGGGCTTTGAACCAACAAACAACATCTTGAGGATCGAAGGGGCGGAAATACCAGTGAAAAAACCCACGTCTGAGCCAGCGGAGAGGTGGCGTGGTGCTGCATCCTGTGGAAGGAATGACATGGAAATTCCCCGCAAATCGGTGCAGTATCATTTTTCTTTCTTTCTTCTAATCCAGGCATGTCAAACTTACGGCCCGCGGGCCGGACCCGGCCCGCGAGGCGTTCCAATCCGGCCCGCGGCGCCCCGCCGCTGCCGCCGCCGCCGCGACGGCGCCCCGCCACCACGCAGCGCCGCCGCCGCTAAAGCGGCCCGCCTGCGGCTGCGGCCCGCTGCTGACGCACGCCGCGCGCCGGGCCGACGCGCGCCCGCCGCCTGCTGACGCCCTCCTTGGGCCGGAAGGAGGCGAGCCGAGGCGAGCAAGCGCGCGGGCGGGCGGCGCCATGAACAGCCAGCCCCTCCCTGGCCCCGGCCCCGCCCCTAACCCTCCTCGTCGCCGCCGCCGAAGCAGCTCGCCTGCTGCCGCCGCTGCCGCCGCCAAAGCACCCCGCCTGCGGCTGCGGCCCGCCGCTGACGCACGCCGCGCAGCGCCGCCGCCACCGCCGAAGCAGCTCGCCAGCTGCCGCCGCCAACGCCACCAAAGCGGCCCGCCTGTGGCTGCGGCCCGCCGCTGATGCACGCTGCGCGGCGGGCCGACGCGCGGCGCCGCCTCCTTGGGCCAGAAGGAGGTGAGGCGAGCGAGAGCGCGGGCGGGCGGCGCCATGAACAGCCAGCCCCTCCCTGGCCCCGGCCACGCCCCTAACCCTCCTCGTTGCCCTAGCCCCGCCCCCAACCACGCCCCCAGCCCCTCCTCTGTATCCCAGCCACGCCCCCTGCCACGCCCCAACCACACCCCCAGCCCCTCCTCTGTATCCCGGCCACGCCCCCCCCGCCACGCCCCCTGGCCCTCACTTTTTTTTTTTTTTTGAATCCGGCCCTCGGCTGGATTGAGTTTGACACCTCTGTTCTAATCGTTCCATCGCAAATGGGAAACCAGAAAAGTAAAACTGCCTGTCTTCAGCAAAATATAAACTTGCTGTTGCTAAGACATGAAATGAATATACCGGTGATGGCCAACCTATGACACGCGTGTCACAGGTGGCACGCCAAGCCCTTTTAGGTGACACACCTGGTCACCCTGGCACCTGGGCATGTAGTGCTTGCTTGTTCTTGAAGTGTACGAAATACCAACTTTCAATTGAAGATTTAGCAAATGTAAAGAATTATTCATTTTTGCTTTTAATAAAATACATATATCAAAAATATAACTTTCTTACTAGAGCTACAAATATCACAAAATTATGGATATTTCTGGAAGTGACACAGCACCCGAGTTAAGCTAGGTTTTCTTGTGAATTTTGACACACCAAGCTCAAAAGGTTCACCATCACTGGAATATACCCTTATCTGTCCAGATTAAGCTAGCCAAGGCTATTGCAAAACGATGGCCAGAAATGCCTCAGAAAAACTTAGACCTCGCCACATGGGAAGTTTTAGAACACCAGTTCCGAACACATCCAAAAACAACCCGGAAATAATGCCAGCCTTGCAACTGTGCGGAATTGCCTTAAGATTAGAAGCACATGCTAAGCAAAGAGAGAAAATTGGCCACTCTCTTCCTGATGCCATGCAAACACCTATCTCTCCAGCATGCCATAGCAGAAATATGGAGTTTTCTCAGTTTTCTGCATGTAATTCATTCCCTGCAAATCTTCCAGAAGATTTTGCTGGCTGTCGTATGGCTACTCTGGATTTTAATATTGTTAACTCAACTGGAGTGGATTTGAAATCATTTGAAGCCTCTCCTGCCTTGCAGCAAGAACTAGATCCAGCACCATCCTCAATCAGTCCTGGAAAAATGGGGCTCCTCTCTTCCCAATCTGTTGTAAGTCAGGGAAATCAAGCTCCCAAGGGTAAAATTTTATCTCTCAGACCTCTTGCCAACAAGAAAGACTGCTATCAATGCAATGATTCCACACTCCCTGCGCCCAAATCTCCCAGGGTCCGGAAAAAGCAGTTTAAATCTCACACTCCCTCCAAAGAGCCTTACACCGCAGGCCCGCATTGCAAAAAGGAGTTTCGGTGGGCCAAAGAAATTGTCTTTTTGATTTTTAAATTCTACATGCATTTTGGGATTCACCCTGCTTCCTTTCTGCATCCCAGTTTTTGAGCACAGCCCAAGCAAGGCCTCCTGCTGCTGATCAGATCTGTACCCCTTATAGACTTCAGCATTTTTTTTCTCAAACAGTCCCCTTATCCAACTTTCTCTCAGAAAAGAACTGTTTTTTCTAAATTTTAAAACTTAGCCTGCATTTTTGCCACAGAGCATCTTGATTGTTCTTAATTGTTCTTAATTGTTCTTTTTGTTTTTTTAATGATTCTGATCTAGCCCCCTGCTGAGATACAAAAACCTGTTTTTCTGGTCTGGTTGCACCCACCAACACATTTGCATTTCTATATTGTTGGTTGCCCTCTCTGTAGCAAGAAAGAGGGGACCTAAAAAGCAAGCCTTGTTTTTTGTTTTGTTTTATATTGTTTGTCAAGATTTTTAAATTTTTATATTCATTCTCAGTTTAATTGCCTTGCTGTAGCAAAAGGGAGAATGGCTTTGAACTTTCTTCATACCCGCACACTTCAGGAAAAGCATTTTTCTTATTTTTCTATTGGAACTCTGCACATGCTCAAGAGAACATTTCCCTTTTTGTGACCTCTATTGGCAAGTTTTTAGAATGCATCTTTCCTTTTTCTAATTGAGATATGTCCCTTTTGTTTTTTTAAAACAGTTTTTTCTTGCCAAATTTTTATCTTTGATTAAGGCTTATTTTAGATGCTAAGAGGAGGAGTGAATTCACAAATTCCCCTGTTTACTGAGTAACAGATTTAAGCTAAATCAACAAACTACTACCTTCTCTGAGTCTCCTTCCCAGCTCTTACCAGCTAATGATTGTGAATTCAAAGGACTGCATTTCTTACCACATCTCTCCAGCCTACAGACAGAAAAATCGCCTTTAAGCAGCCATTCTACCTAGAGATACCAAGCATTTCGGCTACCAGCCTTTCTGGCCCTTAAAAAGGGAGGTACCCTGAAGACATCCTGCTATGCTCCATGACTGACATCACCCCAGCAACAACAGTCATCAACCAGCAGCTTGTAAGTACCTCTTGCACACACTTCTACCTGAATTTGGACTCCACATTGCTCCAGACTAAGTCCAAATTCAAGAACCCTATCCGTATTTAGGGCACAATGTACTGCAGTCTAGCTCTCCACCATCCTATCCACAGTTGACTCCACCGACCAGGATGGACTTGATGGGGCTACCACATACTTAGGACAACTAGACTGGGCTTGTCCCAATTTCACATTACCCAATGACCTGCTGAAGCCACCCTTTGACCTCTTGAGGAGACAAAGACCTTACCTCAGTCCACCCCTTCACTGCAGAACATTGCAAGGTCATAACAGAAGTTAATTTCCTGCTCTCCAAATGATTTGTGGACAGGCTACTGCAGAACCAAGCCTTGAAGCTTGAGGTTTTATACACTGGCTAATCATCCTATGGAGCTTTGCTCTAACTCCCTGCTTTACAGATCCTGTCCATGGACCCCAGACAGCAGGGATTAACAGACTGGCTATTGCAGCAGCCCTTGAGCTGTTACCCCATACCCAGATGCCTCTAAGCTGCCCCCTCTGTAACCTTCGTAGCAAGCCTCCAATCTGCTACCCTGAATCCAGCAGCTTCAGAGCTGCCCCCACAGCCTTCAAAACCACAACAATGCCAGCGTTCCAATTCACATAGTAAGACAAGAATTCCTTTCTGCACAGCTTGGAAGCTACACCAACCTGCCAGGACCTTTCAACAAAGGAAACCGGAAGGCAGACCCCAGAAGGATGTGCCAGCCTACTCCATTGCAAATTGTGCATTCCTCCAGCAGAGCACCAAGGTACCATGTAAGCAATTTTCCATTGCCCTAGTGTAATGTGAAACAACATGTGATCCTGTCCACACTGTGCTCCTATACATCATTTTCCTCAAAGAGCTAACTCTGGAGATGTACAGCTCTGACAGATGGGCACAACTTCCTGCCCAGAGCAGAAAGCGTTCCTTTCTTCATACCTCTGACTACTCCCATGATCAATGATACAGAGAGGACCACTGCGAAACACTGTGTCAGCCACCCTCTGCCTCTGCTAAGCTTCGCCATCAAGGGAGAACACAGAGAAGCAAGATAGACTATAGCCCAGCCTAGTCAATTTGAAAAACTTTTGGACTTTTGCAATAATGGGACACTGAGTCAGCTCCTAGAATTCCTGCTCATTCTGCAGACACAAGCTCATCTTAGCTGAAAGAACATTTTTGAAAAACATTTAAATCTATTATTCAAGAAGGAGGGATAAAGAGAAACATCGTATCCAGTTTCAAAACACTCCTATTTCAAAATTCCCTCATTGAGAGACATTTTGGATAGGCAGTGGCAGACCAGCTCACTAGAGAACCTACGAGCACCTCTTGCCTGCATCCTTGGAGAAGAACCAATCCAACATGTTCCTCACTCTAAACTTAATCTCTTTTTTCTATCTTTTTATATCTTTTGACTAATCTCACCAATTCTAAACTTACCTATGTTAACCTTAAGTCTTTAACCTGGCTAAGCAACTAACACCTTTGGGGAACCTCAAAAGGCACATGCCTGGAAATTACTCAGGAATTTTATAAGTGCCAGTCTGCGAAGTCGCTGCAATAACGCTTAAACACTGCTACTAAACTCAACTCAAGCTTCTTCCTATTTCTGAACAAGCTGTTATTCTTGATGTATGTCTCCTATCCTTTCGTTTCTAGCTACTTCCATCCTGGTGGTAAGAAAACCTTTGACCTTTACCTACTAGCCTCTCTAAAGGCACTATTTGCTGTCTTAACCGGAAGGGCCACATCCAGCCCTGGAAGAAACACTTAGCCTCGAAGTCCTTTCACTTTCTATCCTCTCTCTCTCTCCTGACTGACCATGGTGCAAACTTTACCTTGGCTAAAAACTCCATCTAAGTCTCTGATGAAAGTTCAATCTATATCTCTGACCTTTTGGCTACCAGATTTCTCCTAGTTAAATTTTGATATCTGCTTATGCTGTTACATGTTAACCCTGTCTGTCATATCTCCCACAGCATCCAGGAACCTTCTACCCTCTCTCCTTTGTCCTTCTACACATGACAGTCACACAACCATATAGAGATGGTTTTGTCTAACTTATTTGTACAGTTTTAAATTTTAGGTAGTTAGAATTAGTTCAAGCTGGCTTGTAGGTAGTTAAGATATATAGATATTATAGACATTTATAAGTTTCCTTTCATTGGTGGCCACCAAACGTATTGTGTGTGTGTGCATGTGTGTGAGGCGCGCGTATTGAGTGCAATTTTTGTTCCTTGTTACATTCATTGTCTTCATTTGCTGCTATGGTCATTGATTTGATGTGTCACTACTGTAATTATGTTAATATGCCATACAATTTATTGTCATATGTAAAAATTTTCAAATTTTATATAAAACAGAAAGATGGTATGTAGCAATTGCACATTTGCCCAGGTTTTTCCCACCAGCTTCTCAAGCCTCAGAGTAAAAAGAATCTTCCTGCTCTCCTAGTTTGCAGTACACACCCATCACAGCAGGGTGCTAGAAATTTTGCCTGAAGGCAGAATGGCTACCTGGCTGCATGGCATCCGCCTTCTCTCCCAGGTTTCCCAGAGCCAAGGATTCAGGTTGCTTATCCGGATAGCGACACCATAAAAATATATAAAACACTAAAAACAGGTTAAGAGTTGACTAGTTAAAAGCTAAATAATTGTGATGGTAGGTCAAACCCAGCGATCTGCCTCTGACTTCCTGATGTTTGCATTATCTATATGTGTTTTGTTTTATTTTGTTTTTTTGGAGAATGGCCAAATCAACATGCTCTTTAAACAGAGGTTTGGAAATGAGTTTGCTCTTGGCTCTGGTAAGTCTGTCAATACTAGGTTAGAACAGAGATACGGACTGCGCATGTCTCGGCTAACGAGGTAGACACGACCGAGGCAGCTCCCTCCAACAAGGGGGGAAAGTAGAAATATATATATATATATAAAATGCTTATCTCAAATTAATTATTGGGTGCAATTGTATATAATTTAATTTGGTAGAATATTATGGATACTAAGCTGAAACATGTATGAATGATTCTAGGCAGTTAAGATAATTGATAATTGAAGGTATGTTTAATACAATTATAAAACTATATAAAGTATGAGATAGACATGACTTTAATTATAAGAAGTTAAATTTAAGGTACTAGGACATAGAAGTAAATAGAAATATATAGTAAAGGTCAAGAAAATAGAAATATAGGTAGCACAGAAGAAACATATGTATAGAAGTTAAATATGGGAAAGATAAAATTAAGGAGGGGGACCCAGGTGAGAAGCAGTCACAAGCCCTGTTATGCAGCTATACCAGATGGCAAAGCTGATACTTCACCAATGGGAGAAGTATAAGGTGAGCAGGAGTGGGGAGGGAAGGATAGAAGAACAGGTACCATATACAATAAAGACCAAATATAAGAATAGAGTGCAATGTAAACTTAATGGATATAACGGTTACAACAATGAACGTTAATGGATTAGGAGCCCCCCTAAAAAGATTTAGGTTGCAGAAGTTAGTAAGACAGCTTGGGTCTCAGGTCTTATTAATACAAGAAACACATAAAGCTAAAAATGATAGGGGACCCCTATGGAATATGACAAATTGGAGCAATATATATGAGTCACGTGGAACAAACAAGGCCAGGGGTGTGGCAATTGTAATGCGAAAAGATATCTCTTTTGAATTGTGGGAAGAAAAAAAAGATAATGAGGGGAGATATATTTTTGTTAAAGGAAAACTGATGGGTAAGGAAGTATCCCTGGCATCAATTTATTCCCCGAATACTGGACAAAAAAGTTTCTTGAGAAAGATTCTGAAAAAATTTACTAGATTTGCTATAGGAGAAAAATTTATAGGAGCAGATCTAAATATTATATTGGGATATGGACATAATGAATTTAAAATTCAAGAACTAGAAAATTTGAATTATATAAATATGTATGAAAGATCCAATGCAAGGGACTACCCAGCGACATATTACTCACATAGGCATAGATGTTATAGATGTATTGACTACCTTTTAATGGGGATGAATAATCAAAGTTTAATTACAGAGATAGAAACGGGACCCATCTGGCTATCAGACCATGCACCGATCTTTGCAAAAATTAGATTGACTCAGGATAGAACAAATAAAAAATGGGTATTTGATAATACTATGATACAGAAACAAGACCAGAAATTAAAATTAAAAAGAGAAATAGAATATTTTTTTAGAATTAATAGAACAGATGGAATGACAATGGCAACAATTTGGGATACAGCTAAAGCATATCTTAGAGGAATATGTATTTCAGCAATGGCAAGAATAAGGAGGACAGAAAGAGAGGAACAAAAGAGATTAACAGAGGAAATTAAGAATTTACAAACTGCATAAACAACTAAAGACTCAAGAATCTAAACATCGGTTGGATATGAAAAAAAATGGAAAAATATAAAAAAGACGAAATTGAATTTAGACATAAACAAATATATGCTAAAGGGTTATATTAAAAATGGGGATTAAAAGGAATGAAGAATTTGGCAAGTTACCTTAAGAATAAACAAGAACTTAAAGTAATAAGTAAAGTAAAAGATAGACAAGGGATAATAAGAGAAGGGGAGGAAATTAAAAATGTGTTTGAATCCTTTTATGGAGAATTATATGGGGAAAAAATTAGAGTACAAAACGATATAAGAATAAACAAAAGGTTAAATGCCGAACAGACTAGATGGCTGAATGACCCAATAACAGTGGGAGAAGTAGAGCAGGCAATTAAAGATATGAAAATTGGCAAGGCCCCAGGCCCAGACGGATTCACGGCATCCTTTTATACAGCATTTAAAGAAGAAATAAAAGCACAACTACTAGAAGTATTCAATGGAGTATTATTAAGGGGGGAGGTTCCAGCAACTTGGAGGGAGGCAGAGGTGGTAATATTTCCAAAAAGGGGGGGGACCCCACAGAACCAGAATCATATAGGCCCATATCTTTGTCAAATGAAGACTATAAGATTTTTATGTGAATATTAGTTAAAAGAATGGAAAAAATGATACCACTATTAATAAATGAAGACCAATATGGGTTTGTTAAAAATCGACATATTGGTGATCCCATTAAAATAGTATCCAATCTATTATATCATTCTGATAAATATAAAAATAAATTAGCTTTAATGAAATTGGATGTATGTAAGGCTTTTGATTCGGTGAACCATGAATATTTAATTGAGATATGCCAAAAATATGGGCTGGGAGAAAAATTTACAGAGATGATAAAAAATATCTATAGGAATAACTTTGTTAGAATTAGAATTAATACAGGACTAACAAGACCCTATAGAAATTAAAAATGGGACAAGGCAAGGGTGTCCGATGTCTCCAATATTATTCCTCCTAGCAATTGAGCCATTGGCAAACAAATTAAGAGAAAGTAATAATTTTACTGGATATAGAATAGGAAGGGAAGAAGTCAAAATTAACTTATTTGCAGATGATTCTGTAGTAATTTCCAACCAGCCATATAGAATGGTGGAAGAAGTGTTAAATATAACTAGGGAATTTGGATTAAATTCAGGATTGACAGTAAATGTCTCTAAATCAGAAATATTATATAAGAATACAGATAGAAATGAACAAAGGGCAATTCAACAAAACTTTGGACTGAAAATGGGATTAAAAAGGATAAAATATTTAGGGGTGAATTTATGCAAAAATGTAAGACTTATGATGAAATCCAATTATTTTAAAATATGGAAAAACATTTTGAAACAAATGAAGGGATGGAAGGAAAAAAATCTAAGCCTTCTAGGTAAGATAAGGGCATTTAAAATGATGATCCTGCCTAAGTTGCTCTTTTTGATGCAAACTTTGTCAGAGGAAGTAACAAAACAAACACTTCAGGGTTGGGATAAAAAGATAAGGTTTTGGATGTGTGGTGAGAAAAGACCAAGAATATCCCAAAGAAAATTATATGGAAATGTTAAAGAGGGTGGATGGGGACTGCCGAATATAGAAAACTACTATTTAGCTTTCCAAATAAAAATAATATTTCAATTAGAATTTACAAATGTTAAATGGGCTAGAATTGAAAGAAATATTAATAAAATGGAGAATAAATCGATGTTGAATATTAATATAAATAGAACTTTTAGAGCAATGTCTGCAACCGACTAGAACAACAATGAAAGTATGGAAATGTTGGCAATATAAACTTATGCCTAGGCTATCCAAATTTACACATATAAGATCTCTAAATAATGAAGTTGAAATCTTTAGTAAAACAGATCTAGACAAATTAGCGGAAAATGGAATAATAACTATTTGCAACTGTTACTATCAAGGAGGCAATCCCATCCCTAGAGATAGATGGGTAGCAATATTAGGCGATAATAAATGGTTGCAAATAACTCAAGCCAGAAACTTGATGCTGCAGAGGAACTATAGTCAATGTATGCAAAACAACAATACCCAGTAGGAAGAGATATTTGAGGAGAAATTAAAAAATATAAAAGGAATAGCAGGGGAGGTATATATAGCTTTAAATCATTTTTATATGATAATATAGATCTCCTCACACAGAAATGGGGAACAGATATAAATATTACAAACCAGAAAATCAAAAAAATCTGGGAAAATATTGCGAAGATAAAAAATACAAGGGTGAAAGAACTTCAAATGAAAGTGATGATGCGTTGGTATAGAACACCAAAAATTATTGCAAAATTTATCCCCAATGTATCATCACTATGTTGGCATGGATGTGGACAACAGGGTACATTATTGCATATGATGTGGGAATGCCCTGAAGTACAAAAATTTTGGACTGAAGCTTGGGGATGGATAGAAAGAATATTGGGATATAGAGTAAGCAAAACAAAAGAAATATGTATTACCCAAGATATAGAATCACAATTAAATATAAGTACAGACAAATATCTATTCCAACAGATGATTATGGCAGTTCATGCTGTTATAGTCTTGGGATGGAAAGATAAAAGTAAATGGCAGATTGAAAACTGGCAGCATTATCAGAGCAAATGATTACTGATTATTTAGATAGTAATGAACGCATAGTTAAAGACAATAGGAACATCTGGATGGGCAAATTGTTTAAATTGATAATATATATTCAACAATACAGGTGGGGGGGCCATGAATTATTGAACGTTATGAAATTGGTCTTAAGACAATAAGAAAATAGATATAATGGTACCATCTATCCAAGGGGGGGAGGGAAGGGGGGTGGATATAATAATGTGCAAATAAACACCAGGATATATTGATCATAAGAATGGTATATTAATGTAAATAGCATTGACTGGTTTGTATTCTTGGTTTGTATATAAGTGTTAATCTATGTGTTAATGTATGTGAAAATGTGAATAAAATGTTTGGAAAAAAAACAACAAATCAGGCAGATACAATAGGATGAATTTCCCTAAATTTCAGTGGATCCCAGACTGCCAGGCAGTTTTGGAAAACCTTAAAGCCTTGTTTGTACATGACACAGTTCTAAAGCACCGTGATCCTATTCACACCTTTGTGGTGCAATGTGATGCCAGTGACGTAGCTGTGTGGGGCCATTACTACAGACTTATCCAGAAATCAGAGAATTCCATCATTGTGCATTTGACTCCAACTAATTAATTCCTGTGGAACAAAATTGTCCAATATGGGATTAGTACAAAATAATGCCTTCCTTGCTGGAGAGGATATCTGGAGGTTTCACAACATACCCATGAAGTATTTCTCAGAATGTAAAGAAAAAGTCATGCAAACCTCCCTCCATTCCTGATTTGTGAACTGACACCAGTCTGAGCCAGAATGCTAACTTTAAACTTATTTAATAAGATTTTAATAAGTTTACAGCTGAAGAAGAATTAAAAGCACGAGACTAGTAAAAAAAAAAAATACTAGGTTAGAACATAAGAACATAAGAGAAGCCTTGCTGGATCAGGCCACAGCCCATCTAGTCCAGCATCCTGTCGCACACAGTGGCCCACCAAATGCTCATGGGCATCTCAAGCAGGTTGACCAATTTGACTTATATTACCAAGCGATCTTGTTGGTTGGGCCAGGGAAGGCCCATTGGAGTATAGTTTTAGTGTCCATATGTCTAAAAATCCAGGAAAATCTACTAAAAGTTCCCCTGTAGTCTGGCTGCCAGAAGTGACTGTTCATTTAGCACCCCCAAGGAGACACATGTGAACACAAGGAGTGCCACAGATGCAAACAGTCGTTGCCTCAATGTACTAAGAAGACTCAGTGAACCAGGCCTGTTCTTGGTCCAGCCAGTGAAAAAGTAATAATATATTATTATATATTTTTTCCTTTGTTTCCTCTTGTTTTTCCTTCTTACCATAAGCTGGCCACTTTTTCAGATACTAAAAATAGAGTTGGGCTTGCTCTGATAGGTGTTTTGTGGCTGAGTTACAGTTAACGGTTGCAGCTCCCTAGCATTCTGTCTTCTCAGCAGCCAAGATGATGGCCAGAAACAATAGGTTGTTTCCCAATCCAGCAGGCATCCTCCTATGTTCTAAAAATACATTGGTCCTACTTCTGACATCACTTGCCTGTTTCTATGCTGTCATTTAGTTGCCCACTGTCCTACTAGCTCCACAGTTCCAGTACTATTTCAACCTCCTTGAGTCTTTTTTGTGTTTTTTTTAAGACATATTTTTTTCCAAAGACAGTGAAAGCTAGGGGAAAAAATCCCAATAAGCAGTCCATTGCGTGAGGGAAGAGAAGTTGCAAATGTTGCTGCTAGCCACATAGCCAGGCATTAAATTCATTAATTAATTTGGGCTCAGGATCCCTGCTGAGTTGGTGATATTAGTCCATTTAAAAGCCTCTATTCTGCTTCAATCAACGTATAGTACTGCCTCAAAGCTTGCAACTGGAGTGATAAGCCACAGAATTGCTTTAGAAGGTTTAACGCTACTTTCTTCCTCCTTCATATCCATTCACTTTGGCTGTGTCCCGATTTAAGATTTAAAGAGCTTTGAATTCATTTTCAAAACAGAATGTTCCCACAGGATCAGATGAATCTGCAGTTTCCGAGGATTAAATGTCCCGGAACATAGATGATCTGTATTCAAATCAAAAGAACTCTCACTGCAAGATTTAGAAATAATGGGGACACAAGTGGTTTTTTGGAGGTGTGGAAGGGGCCTTCTATTCATTTTCCCCTGAGCCAATGATAAGCCAGGGTTTCCCCTCTGTTTCCTGGCTGAGATCTGACTCCATTGTGCCATTCAGCGCTCTGTCTTGCCTTTCAGTTGTAGATGAGAATACAAAGGAGGGTGGGAGGATTAACATTGTCTTTTGGCTCCCACCCAAAGCTCAAATTGGCAGTTTCCCTCCTGGGAGTTGTGAGTGTCAGGTCTTCAAAGGCTGCATACATTCAGCTGCAATTTCCTTCCCTTTTCTCCTCCTCATTACGTACTTTGCTGAAAGTGAACAGCTTTCAATGTAACCAGAGATCTGACAATACAGTGTAACTCGGTATTAGAGCATAGCCCCAGGAGATTCTGATTTCACTTAGGCAGGGATTGGAAAGAATTTAAAATGCCTACCACATCACAGAGTACCAATGATGTGCAAAGCTGTTGCCTCCTTTGTCTCTCAGACTGGCAAAGAGGGACTCTTCTGCCAGCAATCGGGACTTTGGAGGTTTCCATCCTGCTGTCCCCCTCCTTTCCTCCTTCCACCCATGCCTTTCTGCTTCCCTGATCTTGCAAGGAGGGAGACTTTGGAGGTTTCTGTCCTGCTGCCCCCCCCCTCCTTCCTTCCTTCCTTCCTTCCACCCAATCTTAGTCTCCCTCGTTGCCAGTGGTGATCTGAATCATGCTTATAAAGCACACAGCTAGGGCTTGGATGACAGAAAACAGAGGGAGGAGGGGGGTTTCCCCCTGAAAGTTCACATAATAAGCTGCCAGTGGGATCACGAAAATACAGAGCTCACTGCTGCTTTAAAAGACACCCGATGTAAATGGTGCAGTGGAAACAACCCCTTAATGGTACTACCTTCAGTACCAGGGCAATAGTCCCTCAACTTTGCAGGAGGTTCGTATTACTGGAATACTTTACTTTAATGTGCTTCCGCACAGCTGGGTTTTTTTTGGAGGGAGGGAGTAGTTTTGGCCTATTCATGAATAGAAGAACTGAAGGAGGACAAAAATAGTTTTATTTTAATTTTTTATTCTTTTATTATGACTTTGCAGATTCAGGTTTTCATTGCTGATCACCCTGGGCTCTCTGAAAGCAAGGTATGGCAAAAAATAGTATCAAATAACTAAAACATTAAAAAGCTATTTTATGTTCATGTTGGATACATACCAAGGAACTTGTGGCAAATGTTGGAGAGGAATAAAAGTATCAGATTTTTTTTTATACAGGGCACTATTAAAAAAAAAATCAAAATATCATGAATAGACTCACAAGTTTCTGGTTTAATTTATGTATAAAGTACATGATTTAATTCCTTAGATCTTCTAGTATGGAAGCCAAGTTTAACAAGAAACTAGGTATTTCTGTACTGGGAATATCAGACCAGAAAGTGATATCTTTATGTGTTTTTCAAAAAATAACGAGAAATAGTTTTAAACTGTTTGTATAATAGGTGTCATTTTCAGGATTAAGTAACCAGTGGTTTCCTGATTGCTCCTGTTCCCTTATACATTTCTCTCAGATCTGCACACAGCTCATCAGCTTACCTTATAGTTGTCTGCCACTGACATCACTGCTACAGAATGATTATTTCCCACGACCTGTTGTTTTATCTCAGATGTGAATCCTGCTTCAACTTAGTTTTCTCCTGATCTTTCTCCTTAGATCACCACCACCCCTGCCCTGATTACCGCACGCCACCACCAAAGCAGCTGTCTTGATGGCAGCTGCTTCAGTGGTGTGACATCAGGGGGTGTGGGGGGCTTGCCTCCACCGCCACTACCTCCCCCCACATTGCAGCAGCCTAGGAGGGGTGGCGGAGGAGGCAGGATTTCCCCTTGCCTCCTCCTCAGTTACCCAGAATGGTGGAGGGGGAGGGGGAGCCCGCACAGCACATAAGCAGCTATGAAGCCTTGCCCCTCCGCCCCGCCTTCTTCCATCTCTGGTGAAATGGAGCTGGAAAGGGTTCTTAGGCATTGTGGAAAAGGGGATTGGAATTGATTCTAATTTTTCATACGTTATTTTCATGAATTTGCTATTTTACCCTACATTTGCCTTTTGATTAATTCTGACAGTAGTTCTGTTTCTGTATGATTATGTCCTATGCTCTCTTGGGTCTATTGAAATAATGAGTTTAGGTTAATAATGAATTCAGCACTGATTATATTTGCTGCTGATTTCTCATGAAGAATTTATATGAATTTGATCTTAAAGTCTTTCAGTAATTTTGTTTTTGCATGTTTGTTTACCATGTTCTTTTAGTCCTATGGTAAAGATGAATTCAGATTATCAATAATTTAGTGCTGGTCTTGCTTAATAGGTCTCATTTGACATGCTCGTTCTTCATATGCTTTTGAAATTCATCAGTGTTCATCACTGATTTCCCTTCTTAATTTATACGGATTTGTTCTTATGTCCTTAAGGTGTACTCAGACAAATTCTGACAGTAATTTTGTTATTATATGATTGTATACTATGCTTTCCCACTTTTTGGAAATGACAAATTCAGATTATCAGTGAGTTTAGACCTGTTCTCGTTAAACTGGATTTCAGGTCTCTATAACTTTGTGCATTTTTGCACTTTGCTTCCAGTCCCTGGGAAACAAAGGTCAAAATGATCCAAACAGGGATGTGCACAAAACACGAATCCCCCGCCCCTCAGTGAATGTTGGAGGCTTCGCCTTCACAACCAAACATTCATCAAATGTTCAAGCGTAAAAGGAACCCCCCCCCCATCCCTCCCTTGTTGAGACCTCCTCTGAGGCTCAACTGGGCCTTCTGGAGGTGCACATGCAGCTTTACACTGGGCTGAGCTATTTTCCCTCAGTTAAACCAATATACCCCAGACCACTTCTTGTAACAAAGTTTATTTTGGTGCCAAAGCCAGATCACAATCCAGTTGAAATGAATTTCTCCAAAGACTCCTTTAGATTTTTCTTAACTTCTTCACATTTGTAGTCTGATACGCACCATACCTCTGCATTTGTAAATTAGATGTCAACAATATTTCATAATTTAGGACCCTTGCTTTCTTCTCTATTGTTCACATACAAAGTTTGCATGGCATTAAAACTAATAATTTCCAACTAAGCAAAACAAAAGCAAAGTATTTATTTTGAAAGAAGCAGTAATACTCAAGCATGATAACATACCCTCCAAAATTCACAGGAGACATTGTTGATCCAATTTTGTGGAAGTCTGTACTTTGCTCTGGACAATCATATGGGTGGTCACCAGGTGTTACCAATGGAATGCCGTTTCTGGAAGCGATTTCTGTAACTGCAATGGCAAACAAATGGCTCACTGTGTGAGACATCTGTATCCAAACAAAATTTAACAATAGAAAAAAAGTTGCACATTTTTGCTGCTTCTACATCTGCCTCAGAAGCCCACTAGAAGTGTTTAATCTTTTCTGCTTTCACCTTTTATATATATGAAAGCAACCTTTTTCCACAGATCTGGATCTCCAGGAAGACCAGTTACGTCCTCACGGGCTTGCTAGCACCCAATTGCAATAGGTGCTGAGCGCCATGGGGATGCTGAAGAACCCTTTCCTGGCACCCTCTGACAAGAGCTGGAAGAGGGTGGGGTGGAGAGCCAGACTTTGCAGTAGCTCCAAAGCCTGTGCTCAGCTCCATAAACAGCTATGGAGCTCCTTGCAGGCCTTCGTAGCTGTCAGGGCTAGCTCTGCCCCACCACTTGCAGCTTTTAGCCAAGATGAAGAGTGAAACTTTAAAAAAAACCTCTAAAAATCAGAGTTAAATGGTTTAGAAATTTCAGCTTCTCTATCTCTCTGTTCCTCCCCATTCAGTAAAAGTACCAAGCTAAGGGAGACTTTTCCCTGCGGAGCCATTCTTAGGAAAGAGAAATGGGGGGAGGGGGGAAGAGAGAAAGGACAGACACGTCACATTTTCTTACCACTCAGACCATCAGCAAAGAAAAAAAAAGAGTCTAAACCTCCCAGCCCTTTAAAAAGATATCCTCTGGAGGTTGTACTTCTTTCAGGAAGTTGCTACAGACTGGGCAAAAATCCAATAGGAAATGACTCAAGAAATGCAGAAAGCTAAGCAAAGGAGTTTACCAGAACAAATGACCTTTTCTTTTCACTCACAAACTGGATAGGGAAAGAAATCTGTGCTAGCCAGATAACTATGTTAATGAAGCTCTACCAGGTGAAGAGCTAACTCCCTTAACGTAACTTATGCAAATTGGAGAGCCAGCTTCTAACTCAAACAGATTTTCTCAGCCAATTCTTGGAAATCTTAGCATCTTGACTATAAACTCCTTTTTACCTTTTAAATATCCAAAAATCACCACAGTTTGAGATTTGATAATGGGGACAACATATATATATATTTAAACTTTCACTCAGAAATCTACACCTTGTGGTCCAACTGAGCTGTAACCTTCCTTTTGTTCCTGGAATGTTCTTATCTAGAAAGCCAGAGATCTCAGCATCCTTGGGCTGAAATACAAATGCAAAGCTTAAGGTTTCCTATTGTGCCATAGCTAGAAGTCCACCAAATTAGCTGCTTCTCCCTGCATCCTTTTCCCCTTCAGCATTCCAACATCCCAGAGTCATAGTGTTTTTACTCCTAGTACTTCTCCAGAAGATACTAAGTCTTTTTATAAGACCACAGATTTACTATTTATTAATAAATCCATAAATCATATCTGGTATCAGAAATTTTATGTGGGAAAAACCTGACTAAATAAAGAAAGACAAGTCAAACACACACAGTCAAACACACAGTCAAACTGATAAGAACTCTTATCAGTTCATTTCAGGGCAAAGGCCCCATTTGCCAAGGAAACACTTTAGCAGGGATGTGGGAAGGCAAAGCCATTCTCACACAGACTCTGTCCCCACAAGGGCAGGGGAAATCCAGATTTAATGGGTCCATCAGACCCTTAAATCTGGATTTCCTGACGACCCGTTTAAAGGTGTCCACAATGGGGTCTTCAGGCATGAAGACTTGTCATCAGTATGCAGATGATACCCAGCTCTATCTCTCTTTACTATCTGAATCAGGAGAGCCAGTTGAAGTGCTTGACAGGTGCCTGGAGGCGGTAATGGGCTGGATGAGGGCCAATAAATTGAAGCTGAATCAAGACAAGACAGAGGTGCTGTGTGTCACAGGATTTGGCTCCGTGTAGTTGGGAGACATCCTATACTTGAAGGGGTTGCAATGCCCTGGAAGGGACAGGTGCGTAACTTGGGGGTTATCCTGGACTCCACGCTAACACTTGAAGCTCAGGTGGAGGCCGTGGCCAGGAGTGCCTACTCCCAGCTATGGCTAGTCCGTCAACTGAAGCCTCTTCTGGGTAGAGAAAACTTGTCCACAGTTATCCATGCTCTGGTAACCTCTAGATTGAACTACCGCAATGCACTCTACATGGGGCTGCCCTTAAAGACTGTTCGGAAGTTGCAGCTAGTGCAAAACGCAGCCGCTAGACTGCTGACCAGAACAGCTAGCCAGATGCACATCACACCAGTCTTAAAAGAATTGCACTGGCTGCCAATTCGCTACCAAGCCCAATTCAAGGTTTTGACTGTGACTTATAAGGCCCTAAATGACTTGGGCCTCAAATATCTAAAGGAACACCTTCTCCCATGTCAACCTGCCTGTGCCTTAAGATCAAGCTGTGAGGCTCTCTTGGGTGTCCCACCATCTTCAGTAGTGAGGTTGGTGGGCACCCGGGAGAGAGCCTTCTCTGTGATGGCCCCAAGACTATGGAATAGCCTCCCCCTTGAGGTGCTTCATGCCCCTTCCTTATATATTTTTAGGAAGGCGGTGAAGACGCACCTCTTTACCCTGGCCTTTGGCTGAGCTGCTCATGTTTCCACCCCAGTACAGACACTATTATTTTAAACATATTGTGTATTGGTTTATATTTGTTAAATTTTTAAAGTCCTTTAATGTATGTTCTGTTTTTAATCTGTGTTAAGGTTGTTACCTGCCCAGGGATCTTGGGGTATGGGGCGGGATAGAAATGTAAATAATAAATAAATAATAAAATAAATGAAGACCCCATTACTGGACAGCCATTCGCACCACTTACTTGGTTGATGGCATCCAGAAGTCCAGGGGCCAGGCCAGCAGGAGCAGAGCCGCATGTGCATGTGAGACAGGCTCCATCCCATCACTCGCTGCTGTGGAGCATTGTATAGGCTCCATAGCTGCAAGTGGCATCTCTGCTCAGGGTGTGGGGTGGTGCTCCAATCATAGCTGCCCACTCTGGCAGGCATTAAGGATCATGGCCCCTCTGCTCCCCACTCCCCCCCACATTCTCTTCCCTAGTGCCCAAGCAGGCTCCTGGGAGCCGAAGGTTGCTGACAGCAGCAGTGGCAGTGACAGGAGGGCCCACTGACAGAGGCAGCTGTAAGTGCTGGCTCTGTCATCTATGGCATGCCCCTCAAGCTGCCACCAACCCCGTCACCCCACGGGGCACTGGTGGGTTTGGCGAAGATGAGAGAGGCTGCAGTTGCAGCCACCTCTGTCAGTGCAGCCCTCCTGTCAATGCCGCCATAGCTACCACTACCGGCACCCTCCCATACCCCCAGGAGTTGTCATCGGTACAACTGCTTCTGTAGGGTGGGCATCAGGGCAGGAGAGGTGGCAGGGACTTGCCTCAGCCGCCTCTCTCCCCATTGCAGCTGCCTTGGGGGAGGGGTGGCGAGGCATGAGTGCCACCTCCCCTTCCCCCTCTGAGTGGCTGAGGATGGGCGAGGAGGGGTGGATATGATGCGTGAATGAGAAGATAATGCAAAAGCCCAAACAAAAATAGCGATTTAACACACAAGGCGTGGATTCTTTCTGGATTGTGCAAAATCATTAAGCATGGCGATAACAAGCTGATAAGGTGTTCCCCAAGAACCAATTGTTCAGCATAACAGGATGTGAATTAAGAGACAAGGAACTGCAAGCCAACTGATAACTGCAAGCTAAATAACAACTATGAATTATGTGAACAACGGTTGGGAATCAAGGGACTGAGACAATATAAAAGAAGGATTATTTGCAGTAGTATGGTGTGCCTCAAATCAGCGGCAATGAGCACCCGTCGCCTTTGCAAGAAACTGACCAACTCTTGAGAAGGGCTTGTAAGTATGCGAGTATGATTGTATGAGTGAATGACTCTTGGTACCAAGTATATTATATATATGATTATATGAAATAAAAGTTACATGAATAGTGCAAAAATCCATATCTGGTATTTGATGTCTTATTGGTGCCTCTGTCCACGAGGACACTTTTTGCTTCTCTGAATTAATTGCTATGAAACTCTAAAAGACTGTGGTCACATTGTGGCTGAGGAGGGACAAGCGCCATGGTGATCATCCTTCCTCCACTGCCTGTAGTGGTGGCAGTGGCAAGCCCCCCCCCCCATGGCTGCTTTGCCAGGGGAGTAGCAGGGGGCAGGGGCAGGCACAAAAGGTGCCTGCAATCCACCAGTGCAACCCACCTACCTAGCATAGACTTCATAGCTGCTGCATAAGTGTTGCTTTCCGGATAAGCAACCTGAATCCTTGGCTCTGGGAAACCTGGGGGAGGTAGTTTCTGACTACCTCGATCGTGGCTGCAGTCCTGAGCCCACAGCGATACGTGGTTACAACCCAAATGGGCTGCAACGATCGTGGTACCAGTAGACTGGTACGATCACCGGGTGTTACGAAAGTAAATCCCTTATTAGCCACCGGCAGGCTATAAGGGATCACCATGTGCTCTTATGGTGATTTAAAGACAGAGAGCACAGGAGAAAGAAGTTAGGCGGGAGACAAGATGGGCTGGAAAAGAAAGCGAGTTTATTTCTGTGCCAAGCTTTTTATATCCCCCACCAGAAGGCGGGGAAGGAAGTGACCTCAAGAGAAAATCCAAGTAGGTGATAGGTGGAGTCCATCAGCTGGGCAGGTCAGAAGTCCTTCTGATGTCATATCCTGTGGCAGGCAGGAAGAGAACAGGCTGTACTCTGCGTGCAACATGTGGCCATCCTCCATTAAGCCTTCAGGCTACGTCCAGCACTCTGCTGTGCTGGGTGTATACTGCAAGCTTCTGGAAGCAGGGAGAATCCTTTTACCCTGAGGCTAGAGAAGCTGGTGGGGAAAACCTGGGCAAATTTGCAATTGCTACACATAAGTACCTACAAAGCCTTGCATCTCTGCCTGTCATATCTTGTGTTGTCATTGCCTCTTCCTCCAAGGAGAAAGCTGAGGCAGTCTTCCCAGCCAACCAACTTAAGGAAGGCACACCTCATGGATTAAACAGGAACAGTCTTTGGAGACAGCTTAGATTCAGATGCTGGCCAATGCTCAGTTCAGAGTGTTCTCAAGCAAGAATGAGAGCACCTGGGATGCTCAGCATGATTACAGACCAAGCACCTGCAACAAAGAGGGCATGCCTCTCCCAGCCCTATTTAAGAAACATTTGTTCCTGGCTTTCTGACTGTTTGACAACTATGAAGACCCTCTGGCAAACTAAACTCAGCATTCCTGACTACACTTTGACTCTTGAACCCTGGAACTTGACCTGGTTGCTGCTACCACTAGCCTGGTGAGCACTCGCATGTGTGGGCTTGGAGAATGCCACCCATTTGGGACATGACACCTCCCTGCCACACAATTGGGTGCCCGTGGGATCGCGGGGAAGATCCGGATCTGCAGGAGGACTCCATCTCCAAGATCTGGATCTTGAAGTTCCAGATCTTGGAGTTCTCATGCAAAAAGGTGAGTGTTGGGTACAGTAGTGCTTATGCAAACTTGAAAGTGTGGATTGCCTAGCTCCCGCTCTGTACGTGCTGTCACACAGAGTTGCACAAGGGCCTCCAGAACATATGTAGGATGCCCTGGGATGGAGTATTCACTCCGCTGAGCTGGTGGTTCCATTCAAAACTGTCCCAGGGTGCCCTATCCACGTTCCAGGTGTAGAGCATGAAATCGTGCTCTATACCCAGTCCACGGCATTCCCGGCCATTGCCGGTCATCCCATAGCTGTTAGGGAGGGAGAGCATTCACACACTCCCTCACTGACAGCTGTGGGCCACACCCCAGGCCTCCCGCAATTGGGCCAGGTAAGACCCAGAGGTGGGCATGCCTGTCCGGTCCCTTCGCCAGGTTGTTGCACACTCCAGGGGACCAGATCGGGCATTCCCCCCATGGCCTGGCCTACATGGACACATGTGCACAGCACTTACCTCATGCTTGCTGGGTTCCGAAGTGGCCAGCAGAGCCAGCGGCGCTGTGCATCTGCGCACGCTGCCCGCTCTGATTGGCTAGCCAATCAGAGTGGGCAGCATGTGCAGACACACAACGATGCCAGACACACCGGCCACTTCATAACCCAGTGAGCACGAGGTAAGTGGGGGGACCTGAGGGGACCCAACAGGATCCGGGGAAGGTACGCGACATGCCTGCTCACGCCAGGTCAAATTCGGTCCAATGGCGGGAGGCCTGGGTGGGGCGTCCCATCCCCGCGTCAGCCTTTTCAGGCTAGGGCATGTGGGAACAGAATCCCCTTTTGCACGTAGGCAGGTAGGAATGCATTTCCATGCATTCCTTACCTGCCTATGTGTGAATGGGGAATCCATCCCCACATGTCCTAGGCTTACGGCTGTAGTGCAAAAAGGTCTCTGGAAGAAAACCACTCAAGAGGTAATATATTAACTCCAGAATCAATTTAATCAAGTCGACCTGCATTCTTGGTTTTACACCTGAATAATGCAGTTTGCCCAAAATTTAATACAGCAACAATGACATCGTTTTACATTCTTTGACATTTTTATTGGAAATGTACCCATTTATACTAGAACTCAGAGCTTCCATTGTCCAGCAAGGCAGCCAACCTTTTCATGTTGATTACTTTTCTTGATTAGTTCATGCAGATGTAGTTTGCTTCTGCTTTCATGCAGATGGGATGGTGACTGGGCAAAAGGAAAAAAAATCCCTATTGGAGTTTATACTGAAGTTTGACTCAAAATGGAGAATGGCTGAGGCCATACCCACTCACAGGTGTCTGTGTCCCACCAGTTGTGTGCTGAAAATACTTTGTTTTTTATTCCTGCTTCTAGCAAGGTATTTCATTCAATAGCCTAACTGGTGGCTTCCAATACTTTGGCTTGGTTTTAATTTATATGATTTATTTTGTTATTTTATAATTGTGACCAACCTATTTGATGATACACACCCTGTGAAAGTGAAAGTTGAAAAACAATTGCAAGGTAATTGTGTTTACCATATTTCTTCTTTCCTATACACATTTCCAAAGTCCTTTCAGATGTTGTGATTTTGTTGCGGAAATGTACACCATTAAAGATACACCTTTTCCCCATGTGGTAAGTATGATTACCAGAACTTGGGTAAAATGTCCATTCTGTTTCTGGAATTCCATTATCTCCTAAAGGAAAGGTTAAGAAGCTAGTTTAGAATTTTGGGCCTTATATCTTGAAAATATTTCTATCTTTATTGAGTTATTATCATTACACTAAAAAAATTAAGACCATTTTGCTATTTGAAATACTTATGCAAGTATATATACCTATAGAGATCATTCAGACATATCTTTCAAATATCTCTCTAATGTCCCCCTTCCACCCACTAGCAGCTTAAAAATTTTTGTCCATTGTCACGATGCCCAGCGTTCCAGTAAGTGCCTGCCCTCTCTAGGAGTAGCTTGGCCCTGTTAGAATGCTGAGTTCGTGCAATGGCCAAGTGAATACTACAGTGTGGACACAAAACACTGGTAGCAAGCGTTTCAACAGTAAACTAAAACAAGTTTATTATTATACACAAGCAATACTAGAAAGAAAATAAGGTTCAGGTATTTGTTGGTTTAACTCAGTAAGTCTCTTAAGGTTAGGAACTACCCCTTTCCCTAAAGGAAAATAGTTCCTTTTTAAAAGACAAACCTCTACACGTTCCTCCTCCCTCCTGACTAGCTCTGCCGCAGCCCAAGCCCAGCCAGGGTACTAGAACGTGGCTCTAGATGACCACAAGGCCCAGCCCGTCCTTGCTTGACTGATCATCTAGCCTGGTCAGTTGCTAGTGAAGTCTCCCTCGGAGCCACAATCCTCCTCGATTGCCTCCTTCAGAAATCGCTCAGCCAACAGCCCAATGGTCAGCTACTGGTCCAGCTCCCTCAGGTTCAGCTCTCTTCTGTTCCTTTCAGCTCTTGTCCCAGCATGAAGACCTAGTCTGCTGTGTTCTGAGTTCCTTTATACCTTATTCTCCGGGCCTGATTGGCTGTCACTTACTGGGGAAGATGGCTGCAATAAAATGCTGCTGGAAAACTCCTGCTAGAAACTCCTGATTGGTGGGAACTCCTGCTCTAGCCCCTCCAGCACTCAGGTCCCCGGACAGCTTTTCCCTCCAAAAAGCAGCTGCAACCAATCATTACGTGTGGAAGACAGCTCCGGACACGGCATACGCATTGGCTCAGCGGGGCTTGCGCTCCGACGTGTCCGGAGCTGTCTTCAGCGCGTTCGAGATGTAGAGCACTTTAAAGTGCTCTACATGCGTTCGGGCGCGCACGAACTGCTCGCAGGCATTCGGGAGGAGAAGCATTCGCGCCTGCTTCTCTCTCCCTAACAGCTGCGGGCTCGCCTCCGACGCCGGCGCGGCTTTGACAATCAGCTGTTTTCAGCCAGCGCCGGGTGAGGGAGCCACCTCAGCTGTCTCCCCGGCGTTTGCCAGCGTTTGCCGGCTAAGACACCTCACGATGCTTTGAGCATTCGCACACAGGCACGCTGGAACGCGTTTACACGCGCTCCTGCGCTCCTGTGTGTGAATGGTCAAAGCGTCGTGAGCTGTCTTAGGCTTCCCGTGAGTAATGCGAAAATCCCTATTGTTTGAAACTCTGGGCCTTTCTGCACTTCCCATCCCATCCAGGGGATGGGAATAGTGCATTCACACTGATGTGTGTGACGCCCTCCAATGTGTTACTGTATTTAATGTGCGTTGAAAGCGTTTTATTTTACAAGTTTGTACTATATTCTGTTCTGGCTGTATTCCTTGTATTGTAATGTAAATATCAGAGCAGCAGGTAAGAAGTGGGCAAGACTCCCCTATTAGCATAAAGGAGGGGGGAACGGATAGCTAGAGAGGGTACAGCCAATCAGACGACAGATGGTGCCAGGCAGGAGGTATTTAACCCTCCTTCCAGGAGAGCAAGAGGGTTCTATGCTTGGGGTTTCAGAGAGGGAGGATGTGTGTGTGACCGCCCTGTGCCTGAGGGAAACACCAGGATAGTTCCAGGGTTTTATGCGTGGGTTTCTAGAGAGGGAGGACTGGTGTGCAAGACAGTTCTGCACCTAAGGGAAGCACCAAGATAGAAACAGGGTTTCAGAGCTTAGTGTGACAGTCTAAGGGAGTCCTGACAGCAGCCTGTGGGGGCATACATTGTTGGGTAGATTGTTATTTAGTTGTTTGCTTGTTTTATTCGCAAGTTGTAAAGCAATAAACCATTTTTCGTATTTATTTCAAAGAGCCATCTGCCTGCAGTTTTCATTTGAGGCTTATAGGCTTTGGGCCCAGAGAAAGGAAAAGCTCTGGTGGACTCTTTAGTCTGTGGGGGTTATGGAAGCAACAGCTAACACTTTTAATAATTATAAAACTAATTTATTTTTGAACACTCATTAGTCCAAGGGCCGGGAAGTAAAATCCTGCCCAGGCTGAAGGGAACACCACAATGTGCATTAGCATTCACACTCCTGAGTGCTAGTGAGGACGAGTAAACAAGCTAAAGAAATTTGAAATTTAATTATGCATTTTGCTTTTGTATTAATCTGCTTGCTTGTGTGAGTTAAAATGTTAAGAAACATATTTGAGTGAAAACTGGCGGCATATTAGTTAACCGTTACTCTAACAGTTTGGGCCTCCTGTCTCTGTCCTGCAAGATACGCCCCTTGCTTTGAGCTAAAGCTCCTCTTAAGTGCCTTATCTTTACACACAGAAGAATAGGCGCAAATTACTAATGAGGTGTGAATATCTAGTACTTTAGCCACAAGAAACTCAGGGCTAGCAGAGTGACAGAAGAGACTGACCAGCTCTGTCTAAAAGCAAGATTGCTGGGATAGAAAAAGTATTTTGCTTTGAGCAGGAATTATAATATAAATGCTTGCAATATATTGATTATAGGAAAAGCCAGTAGGGAGGGATAAAAGTTGTTTTCAACTATCTCTCCCTTGCTCTCCTTTCTGCTTACGTCAGGAATTACTTATCTTTTGGAAACGTATGTCTTATGCTATAGCAAATGGGCAGGGCAAAGGTTTTGGCCCTGTCTCCACCCACTTGTTGTGTATTGAAAATAATATTAATTTGAGTACTTTTATCTGATGATGAAGAAGAAACACACCTATCTGGAATTTGTATAAAAGACTGCCAGTGGAAATGGAGTCCACGCAGTACTTTATGAATGATCATGACTGCGTGACCTGCAGGTAATAAACGCTGATTCTTTCCTGGAACAATCCTGTCTCGTGCACCATTATTGAGGACCCTTCTGGGGTCACCTTACGTCTTCATTTGGCGCCCAACGTGGGGCACGAGGGGCACTTTTTGCCCACTCTTTGATCCCGATCTGACCCTCGGCAGACAGGGGCGGACGACTAGAGCTCCAAGTCGCGACACCGGTGTCTTTTTCCGGAGGAGTGGAAGGCGGACGCTCCAGCCTGGGTGAGAGACGATCGTAGCGATCTGGAGGACCCTAAAGGATTCAGGAAACAACAGCCTTGGGACCCGGGCAATTGGAATCAATGACGGCCGTCTTCAGGAACAGGAAAGTATAAATTTGCATGCATTTAGATCCCACCGCACTCGGTGGAAGAGGAGAACGGATATCACCTCCTGAAAACCGCCCTATTACCCTGACCTTAGAAAAAGAAAGAGAAAATAAATGGTCAGACGGGAAACGGCTGGTTTTAGACACATAATTGGATAAGTTGGGGGTTTCAGACGTGTTGGTGTGTGTGTGGATGTGAATGAGACGTGATTTAATCACGAAGTGAGAGCAGAGCCCTGAATACGCGTTTCCGTCTGCCCGAGAGGGCAACGGCCGGAAAACGGGCGAAGTGAAAAGTTGTTTTTTGTGTCTCTTTCTATCCTTTGTTAGGCACACAATGGGGGGAGGACCAAGTACTCCAATAGGCTGTATGCTGAAAAACTTTAAAAAAGGTTTCTCTAAGGATCTAGAAGCCGATCTTTTATGCCAATATTGCACTGTTGACTGGCCAAAATTAGGCCCAGAGGTTGGATGGCCAGCTGTAGGAACTTATAACCGAATTATAGCCTTAAAAGTTTATGGTGAGGTTACAGTTAAAGGGAATCCTGGATTCCCTGATCAGATCCCTTATATTGAACAATGGATCAAGAATATAGATGAAATGCCTCCGTGGCTGAAATCCAGCATGGAAAAATATGCTCTCACCATGGTCAATTTTGAGAATGAACAGTCACGAAAGAAGTCAGCCAAAGTTACTAAGGAAAACTTGGATGAGGCACCAATTAAACCAATTTTCCAATCATCCTCTGCCTATGAGCCACCTCCATATACACCAATCTATCCAAGATATGTTTTAAATGATCCAGCTGATGGTGCAGCTGGTGTGCAAGCTAGTGCACGAACTCCAGACGTCCGGGCAAAGTCAAGTGCCCCAGCAGCAGAATCTTTAAAAGATCAAGACTATGGAGATTTTAGTCAGCTGACAATTAGTCAGTCCACTCCAAGTCCGCCTACTATAAGACAGTCTCAACGTCTCAAGGAATTGGCAGAAAGGGAAGCGCAGCAACAAAAGACCATTCCTACAATGCCTCTTAGATTGATTCAACATTATATCCCAACTGCCCAAGGTGGCATAGACACTCGAGAAGTTTACCAATATGTCCCATGGACTACTAGTGACCTTCTTAATTGGAAGGCTCACTATCCCTCTTATAGTGAGGATCCTGGACAAATGGTTGATCTTATGACATCCTTGTTGGCTGCACATAATCCTACATGGCAAGATTTACAGCTTCTCTTGATGACTTTATTTACAACTGAAGAACGAAGGCAAATCTTGCAAAATATGGAAGATGAAGCCAAATCTACTGTACCTCCTGCTGTAGCTGGGGATCCAACGGTAGTAGCAAACTATGTTGCCAGGCTAGTCCCCCGAGTTGATCCTAACTGGGATCCAACTGTGGCTGCACAGCTACAAAGCCTTCAGAATTATAGACAAGAGATCTTGAAGGCAATTAAAAAAGGCAAAAAGAAGATTATTAATTTAACTAAGGTGGATGAAATAATCCAAGAACCTGATGAAACTCCAGGGAAATATTTGGAGAGATTGATCCAAGCCTATAGGATTCACACTCCATTTGACCCAGAAGCTGCAGAGCATAAGACTTTAATAAATACTAAATTTGTGAGCCAGGCAGCACCAGATATTAGGAAGAAGTTACAAAAACTGGAAGGCTTTGAAGGAAAGAATTTAGCTGAATTAAAAGCAATTGCAGACAAGGTCTTTTACAATCGTCCAGAGGTTGAAAGGAATGCAAATCGGAGGAAGATGAGGGAAAAGGCTGAATTACTGGCTGCTGCTATTGAAGTTCGCCGGGAGTTTCCAATGTACAGAGGAAGAGGAATGAGACGAGGAGTTAGTCAAAGAGGAGGAAGGAATAGAAGAATAGAAGGACGCCTTGAATGGAATCAGTGTATGTTCTGTAAGGAAAGAGGGCATAGGCAAAACGAATGTACTAAACGTGCAGAGGAAGCTGGTGCACGAAGATTCCCTAAAGAAGGAGGAAACAGAAGGTTTGGGCCACGCTCAGAGGGAACCATTGGCTTGGCAGGAGCTGAAGAATGGGAGGATTGAAGCCGACCAGGGTTCCTGAACCTGGGACCCCAGGAGCCTATGGTCAGATTAAAAATAGGGTGCCAGACTGTTCCTGCTATGGTAGATACAGGAGCACAATTTTCTGTAATACCTCAGAAGATTGCACCAATTACTAATAAAACAGTGACCATAGTGGGAGCTACAGGGAACCAAGAAAATCGCCCTTTTATGAAACCTTTTGCCGTACAGATTGGAAACAAGGAGCTGAAGCACCAATTTCTTTATATGCCAGAGTGCCCACTAGCCTTAGTAGGACGGGACCTCCTTTCCAAATTGCAAGCTCGTATAGAGTTCCGGCCAGATGGCCAGACTTACTTTTCCCTGAAAGATAAAACTCCAGTCTCTATATTGACAGTTACTATTCCGTGCCAAGAGGAATGGAGGTTATATGAAGACTTTTTGCAAGGAACAAAAGAAGCATGGGAAGTTTTAGATGTTCCAGGGGTATGGGCTGAAGATAACCCCCCAGGATTTGCCAAAGATGTGCCTCCTGTGCATATTGAATTAAAACCTGGAGCAGAACCAGTGTCTATTCGACAATACCCCATTCCTCGAGTGGCAGCATTCGCTATTGAAAAACATTTAATTAGGCTTATGGAAGCAGGAATTTTGACTCAAGTTCAATCACCTTGGAACACTCCTCTTCTGCCTGTAAAGAAACCAGGAACAGATCCCCCAGATTATCGGCCAGTTCAAGATTTAAGGGGGGTAAATGAAGCTACAGTGACAATTCACCCCCTTGTGGCAAACCCATATGTCCTCCTAGGAATGATTCCAGCAAATATTAAATATTTCTCCACCCTTGATTTACGGGATGCCTTCTTCTGCATAGGTGTTAACAAGGCATCACAGAAATTGTTTGCTTTTACCTGGGAAGACCCTCATACGGGAAACCGATGCCAGCTTACCTGGACAAGATTAGCTCAAGGGTGGAAGAACTCACCTACAATATTTGGGCAAGCCCTGGCCAAAGATTTACAAGCCTTTCGAGAACAATCACCAGCAGTTCTTCTCCAGTATGTGGATGACCTTTTATTGGGGACTCCTACAAAATTGGAGTGCCTACAGGAAACACGAAGCCTTTTGCAGTTTTTAGAGTATAAAGGCTATCGAGTATCAAAGAAAAAGGCACAAATATGCCAAAAACAAGTAAAATACTTGGGGTATAACATCAGCCAGGACCAAAGAAGTCTTGATGCAAGCCGTAAAGAAGTAATTTGCCAGCAGCCACTGCCTCAGAATAAAAGAGATATGCGCAGGTTTCTTGGGACAGCTGGATATTGTAGAATTTGGATTCCAAATTTTGCCCAAATTGCTAAACCTCTTTATGAATTAACAAAAGGGGGGACAGAGAAGACTCCCCTGGAATGGACTCAAGAGGCTAGAAATGCATTTAAAACTCTAAAGATTAAATTGATGGAAGCTCCAGCTTTAGGTCTGCCAGACCTGACAAAGCCATTTTACTTGCATGTTCACGAACGACAAGGACTTGCATTAGGAGTGCTTACCCAGATAGTGGGATCGTGGCATCGTCCTGTGGCATATTTAAGTAAGCAATTAGACAACGTGGCAAGAGGATGGCCTCCTTGCTTGAGAGCCATTGCTGCAGCTGCCCAATTGGCTCAAGAAGCAGACAAACTTACGTTTGGGCAAGAATTGCATATTCGTACCCCACATAATCTGCCAGCACTAATAGAATATAAAGGCAATCAGTGGCTAACGAATTCTCGTATGGTTAAATACCAGGCCTTGTTTTGTGAAAATCCTCGAATCACAGTTGAAATGGTAGCAACACTGAACCCTGCTACTCTATTTCCAACTCCTGGAAAAATCCAACATGATTGCATTGAAACTGTGGATGAAGTATATTCCAGCAGACCAGATTTAAAGGATGCTCCTTTCCCTAATCCAGATTTAACATGGTTTTCTGATGGCAGCAGTTTTATGGAAGAAGGCAAAAGGAAAGCAGGATATAGTATAGTTTCTGAAGACCAAACAATCGAAGCTCAGCCTTTACCAGCAGGGACCTCATCACAGATTGCTGAATTAGTAGGTGTTATTCGAGCTTTGGAATTAGCTGAAGGGAAAATTCTGAACTTATATGTTGATTCCAAATATGCATTCCTTACTCTACATTCACATGGTGCCCTCTATAAAGAGAAGGGTCTGATAACTTCAGGAGGAACTAGCATAAAAAATGCTAAGGAAATTATTCGTCTCTTAGAAGCTGTTTGGAAGCCAAAGAAAGTGGCTGTAATGCATTGTAGAGGGCATACAGGGAAAACAGACCCAATCAGCCAAGGAAACCATAAAGCAGACTTAGCAGCTAAATCAGCTGCTGGAAGACCATACTGTGCAAAGGATGCATTATATGTTGCCCTTCTTCAACCTGCTGTAAATCTTGAGCAGTGGACTCCTGTTTATACTGAAAAAGAGGAAGCTTGGATACGGGAACAAGCAGAGAAAGGAGATTTAAAGGAAGTTAAAAGTACACAATACCCAGGATGGTTTCAACTGATAGATGGACGTATTTATGTTCCAGAAAAATTGGCCTGGCCAGTTGTAGAAAATGCTCATGCAACTATTCATCTAGGAAGAGAAGCTTTAAGTCGTTTATTGCAGAAAACTCTGTATATTAATGGAGTAGTTTCATTAGCTGCACAAGCAGCTCACAAATGTGTTATTTGTGCCAAGAATAACCCTAGATCAGGGATAAGATTGGCACCTGGAGTACAGCGAAGGGGCTGGGCTCCTTTTGAAGATATTGTTGTGGACTTCACAGAAATGCCTAAGTCTCAAGCATATCGTTACTTATTAATACTGGTTGATACTTACACAGGATGGATAGAAGCATTTCCTACCAGAACAGAGAAAGCACGAGAAGTAGTCAAGGCTATGCTCCAAGAGATTATTCCTAGATATGGAATACCTTATACCCTGCACTCTGATAATGGACCAGCTTTTACATCTCAGATAACACAGATGTTATCAAAATCTTTGTCCATTCAGTGGAATTTGCATTGTGCCTGGCGTCCTCAGAGTAGTGGAAAAGTTGAAAGAATAAATCGAACTCTGAAGACACAACTAGCAAAACTTACCCAGGAAACACATTTAGCTTGGCCACAGGTTTTGCCTATTGCATTGTTGCACCTGCGGAGCATCCCTCATCGGAAAACAGGGTTATCTCCCTATGAACTTCTTTATGGGCGACCTCCACCCATAATTAAGGGACCTAAGCCTGATCTAATTGAATGGAATAGCATTAATTTACAACGTGAACTCCAAGCCCTCAGTAGTGTCCTGAAACAATTACAGGAGTTTATCCAGGTACGGGAATTAATTCCCATAACCACTCCAGTACATCCATATGGGCCTGGAAGTAGTGTATGGATAAAAGAATGGACAGATAAGGACCTGCAAGCCAAATGGAAGGGGCCTTATTCTGTCTTAATTTCTACTCCCACAGCTGTTAAAGTTTTTGGGCTAAAACCATGGATTCATTGGACACGGTTAAAACCAGCTCAAGAATGGAGGGTGACATCAAAGCCAGATCAACCATTAACCTTGACTTTTTCCCGAAAAGCCAGAAGCCCCCAGTGTGGCCTGCTGAACACCATTCATCCCTCGCCTTGAATGACTCATCGTATGCGGATGTAGTCCCGATTCCGACCGGCAAGGAATGGGTGACACACAAGCTAAATGGGTCTGACTCTCCTCTACCGGGAATGAGGAAAAAGCACACCCTACTGGAGAAGATGGAAGATAAAGAAGAAAGAAGACTACGTACATTAATAACTGTGTTTTTATGGTTGTGTATAATTATCTTGTTTCTAACCTATCTGCCAGTATCAGAGGCTGTAGAGCCTCAATTAACATCTACTGTGGGACCAGAAGAATTGCAGAAATGGGCAGATCAATTGGCAGATGAGGGGCAAGGAAATACATTTATTCTTTTAGCTGAAACAATAGCGAAAACATTTAACCTTACTACATGCTGGGTTTGTGGAGGACCAGGCACCAGGGAAGAATGGCCCTGGGTGGCTGGCCCTCTGGAACCCAAATGGTTGGTTAGTAACAGAAGCTGGGTGAATAAAGATACAGGATTCTGGGAAGATCCTGGACACCCTTGGGAATTAACACAAGCAGGTCAAGGTGTGTTTTGTTTGGAACGTGATGGTGCTGTGGCAGTGGGGAAAAGTGACTGCAAATACACATATTCATTTGAATGGACTTTCCAAACCATGGATTGTTCTAAATACAGGTACAATAATTCCCATTATTATTGGAAAGGTCATTGGAAGAGTTGGAAACATGTACCTTTTGGAAATCTGAATATTAACTTCTTTAATATGAAAGAATGCAGAGAACATGCAAAAAGAGGATATGTTACACGTTCAGATCCAAAATGGGCATGGAGATATATGAATGGTACAGAAAAGAGGTTTACTTATTTTTGGTCCCATGGAAATATTACAAATACGGTATTTAATTGTACCTCAAATACCGGGGCCTGGAAATGCAGGATAAAGAATCCTGAGATAATAGTGACAGGCCCCTTAGGGTTTATGGACACCACCTATTATGATGATGTGACTTTGGATGAACCAATTGGAGAAGAAGGAAAAATAGGACCATTTCCAAATGGTACCAGGGCATTAATAGGCCACTATTGGATCTGTGGCAAACATGCCTTTAGATGGTTACCAGCTGATTGGTCTGGAAGATGTTATGTGGGATATATTAAACCTCTGTTTTTTCTGTTACCAGGACAACAAGGAGAACAATTAGGTATTAAAGTCTATGATGACCTACACAGACAGAAAAGAACTATAGATATAAGTCTTACTCAAGGAAGTACCCAGAGGTGGGGGCAGGAGGAGTGGACCCCACAGAGAATTATTGAATATTATGACGCTGCTTCTTGGAAACAGGATAAAATGTACGGAGCACGCGAGCCTATCTATAATCTAAATCGAATTATCAGATTACAGGCAGTGCTTGAGATTATTACTAATCGAACTGCACAAGCCCTAGATCTGTTATCAGACCAAGCTACACAAATGAGAGAAGCTATCCTCTCTCATAGACTTGTGTTGGACTATTTATTGGTGGAAGAAGGTGGAGTTTGTGGAAAACTGAATATGACTAACTGTTGTCTAAATATAGATGACCATGGAAAAGTAATTAAGCAAATCACCCAAGAAATGAGAAAGATAGCCCATGTACCAGTACAAGTCTGGAAAAAATGGGACACTGATCTATTTTCTTGGTTACCTGGAGCACCCTGGCTAAAAAGAGCATTATTCATACTCATTTGTGTATTGGGAGGATTACTCTTCCTGCCCTGTTTAATTCCATGCTTTATGCGACTCATAGAGTATGTGGTAACAGGGATGCAAGTAGTAACAATGCCAAATGATCCTGAAATGGCTCTAAAAGGAAGAAAGATTATGATGCTTCAAAAGAAGAAAAAGGAGCAAATAAAGTTACACCAACTTGAAAAAGGACTTATAGAATAACCCTCCTAAAATTTCTTGGTAGCTATAAATATTGGGAACCTAAATTTCCTGAGAAGGAATGATGTAGAATGAGGTAAGATAATTATCTTGTCTCATACATCAAAGGGGGGAATGAGGACGAGTAAACAAGCTAAAGAAATTTGAAATTTAATTATGCATTTTGCTTTTGTATTAATCTGCTTGCTTGTGTGAGTTAAAATGTTAAGAAACATATTTGAGTGAAAACTGGCGGCATATTAGTTAACCGTTACTCTAACAGTTTGGGCCTCCTGTCTCTGTCCTGCAAGATACGCCCCTTGCTTTGAGCTAAAGCTCCTCTTAAGTGCCTTATCTTTACACACAGAAGAATAGGCGCAAATTACTAATGAGGTGTGAATATCTGGTACTTTAGCCACAAGAAACTCAGGGCTAGCAGAGTGACAGAAGAGACTGACCAGCTCTGTCTAAAAGCAAGATTGCTGGGATAGAAAAAGTATTTTGCTTTGAGCAGGAATTATAATATAAATGCTTGCAATATATTGATTATAGGAAAAGCCAGTAGGGAGGGATAAAAGTTGTTTTCAACTATCTCTCCCTTGCTCTCCTTTCTGCTTACGTCAGGAATTACTTATCTTTTGGAAACGTATGTCTTATGCTATAGCAAATGGGCAGGGCAAAGGTTTTGGCCCTGTCTCCACCCACTTGTTGTGTATTGAAAATAATATTAATTTGAGTACTTTTATCTGATGATGAAGAAGAAACACACCTATCTGGAATTTGTATAAAAGACTGCCAGTGGAAATGGAGTCCACGCAGTACTTTATGAATGATCATGACTGCGTGACCTGCAGGTAATAAACGCTGATTCTTTCCTGGAACAATCCTGTCTCGTGCACCATTATTGAGGACCCTTCTGGGGTCACCTTACGTCTTCACTAGTACACACCAACCCAACTCCTGAAGTGCAGACATGTGTGTGGGCACCGTCAGCTTGGGTCCGAAAGCAAATGTCTTGGGTCTAGATGCTGGTGTGACCACGCACAAGCACTCACATTTTTGGTCATCTGAAGTACCAGCGCACTTGAACCCTGGCACCTGGAAGAGGCCAGGAAAGGTAAGGTTTTGGACACATGTGGTGCGGTGCAGGATTTTCTGCACCACTGGATAGTGGATGTTGGGGTAGCTTCTGGAATGCAGGAGCCATTTCTGGTGTTAAAATGGCTCCTGCAAGTGCAGACGGTGCTAGCCAGAAGTTATCCCAACATGCACTACTGGACCAAGTGCAAATTGGACTGAACAGACAAAATGAATAAATAAAAGATTATTAGTTCAAATTCTGCACAATATAGCAAAACATTTCAGTTCAATATTATATGTATATCCATGCATATAATGGATTATAGTTCCCTCATATAAAATCTGTTTCCTTGAATGCTGAGGCCTTTTCCATAGCTCTGTTCTGCTTTTTCCATCATTGCTCAGAAAACTATCCTGTGTCAGATGAGCCAATATTTTATTTGCATTTTGGAATATCTAAATATTGAGGCAGAGATTTAATACAAGGGAGTAGATATGTAGAGTCAAAGGGGGTGGGCCTGACTCTAATAGGATGATGCCAGTAGAAACACAGTTGGGCATGCACATGAAGGATCTTAAAAACTTAGCCTGAAAGCTGTTCAGATAATTCAAGGAGGAATTTATCCATACTGAGCAATCATATAAAGACTGTGTTTTGGATTTGGCACCAAAGGCCCTCTAGATATTCCAAAATGCAAATAAAATATTGGCTTATCTGACACAGGGAACTATGCCAGCAATTAGCTTCAAATTAGACCTTTGGGAACTTTGGTCTAATTATTTTGTTCTAACTTGGTCCCTAGTAGGGATGCGCATGAATTTCTTTTTCATTCACTTTGAATTGAAGCTGCTACTTTGCCCTAGCTGCAAGGAAAATCCACTAGCAGTAGGCTCAGGCTTAGTTTCCTCTTTGGAAGCCAAGACTGAACTGGCAGCCCCCATAGGAAGGGCTTGCTGAGCTAGATCCGCGGCGTTCTGCACAGGCGCGTGCCGTGACCTGCGACTGGGCTACACCGCGCACCTGTGCACAATGCCTGGTTCGATGCATCTAACCGATCAGGCCAGCTAGGGACCATAGGACCCCAGGACAGGAAAGGACTAGCTTGCCAGCCAGTGGGCCAATACGGCCCAATGGCAGCAGGTCTGGGTGGGTCATCACACCCCTGCTGTGAGAGATTTTGGATAAGGGAAAGATTTTTGAGAGATAAGAGTTTAGATAAAGGAAATTAAGGAGATATATGTGCCAAACAATCAATAGATGCTGCTGTTTTAGAAGCAATATGGTATTTGAGCTAGTAGCTGCATTAGTAGAATTCAGGTAGCTGAAATATTATGCCTGGAGTGTCGATATGCAGAAATCTTGTTACATGGGCAGAGGTAACTTGGGCTACTGTCCCTCCTTCTTATAAAAGTTGATGTTTTCTTTGTTTTCATCGGAAGGCCGGGCCGGGGCAGGGCAAGCCAAGGCTAAGCAGTATGGAGAACAAATTCCCCTGTGCCCATTTGCATGCAAATAAAGACTCTCTTTCTGAAGATTCCTTTGATTATTGATTCCTTGCGTAGTTGCGTTAATTTGACTGTAACACTGCGGCCCCATTTACACTTGGACGGAAAGGGACATGTGGCCAAATGTGAATGGGGGATCCATCCGCACGTGCAAAAAGCCTCCAGTCTCCAAGCACAGAATGTTGACAAGACTATCCCTTTGGGGCATGTCTCATGTGGGAGATGTAAGGCTTGGGCTTCCAAATTGGTCTGCTATAATGTGCTCTACCTGGGGCTGCCCCTGAAGACAGAAGTAGCAGCTGGTGCAGAACACAGCTGCCAGACTGCTGACGAGAACAGCTGGCCAGACACACATCACACTGATCTTAAAAGAGTTGCACTGGCTGCCAATTCAGTACCAAGCCCAATTCAGGGTGTTAACTTTGACTTATAAGGGCCCCAAATATATAAAGGAACACCTTCTTCCATATCAACTGTGCCTAAAGATCTGGAGAGGAGGGCCTCCTGGTTGAATCGCCACTCAGATCAGCAAAAAGTGTGGGCACCCGGGATAGGCCTTTTCAGTGGTGGCTCCCAAACTGTGGAATAGTCTTCCCTCCTGAGTTTCACCAGGCGACTTAACTATGTGTGTTTAGATGAGCCTTGGCCTTTTCCTCCCCACATTTGCACACTGCCATGGTTTTAATATGTGTAATATGTTATTGATTTAATGTGTTCTTTTTATATGTTGTAACCTGCCCTGAGACCCTTGGGTGTAGGGTGGAATAAAAATTCAAATAAATTATAAATAAACAATTATTTAAAGATGAAAACTTTGAAAGACTCAAATAGCAATTTTACATATTAATTAAAACATTTGACCACCAAAGCACTCATTTATATATAATATTTATATATAATAAATATATAATATTTATTTATATAATAATCTGCCATTGCAATAAACTTTAGGTAGGCATGACGAGAACCATTAGGACCAGGATCTCTGAATTTAAGTCCTGTATTAATAAAAATAGATATACAGCCACTTTAGTCACTCATTTTCAAAGCCTTGGGCATACTGTTCAAGATTTGAAGTTCTTTTGCATTGATTATGTGAAAATCTCCAGTTCAAATATATATAAAAAACTATAAAGAAGAGAATTATTTTGGATCCCTGTGTTGAAAACCAGAGGTAAGGTCTGCCTACGTGCGAAAGGGGAACCAGCCCCCACATGTCCTAGCCTGAAAAGGCTGGCGCAGGACACCCCTTCCAGGCCTGTCCCCATTTGGTCAAATTCAACCCAGGGGTGGGCAGACCTGTCGTGTTCTATCCCTGGCTCCTGTAGGTTTTCTCAGAGCACACGGCGTGAGATAGAAACAGGAAGTTTTTCTTAGAGCACACGGCGAGAGATAGAAACAGGAAGTTTTTCTCAGAGCACACGGTGAGAGATAGAAACAGGAAGTTTTTCTTAGAGCACACAGCGAGAGATAGAAACAGGAAGTTTTTCTTAGAGTACACGGCGAGAGATAGAAACAGGAAGTTTTTCTAAGAGCACACGGCGTGAGATAGAAACAGGAAGTTTTTCTCAGAGCACACGGCATGAGATAGAAACAGGAAGTTTTTCTTAGAGCACACGGCGAGAGATAGAAACAGGAAGTTTTTCTTAGAGCACATGGCGTGAGGTAGAAGCTTTCTCAGACCAATCAGAGCAGCGGACCAATAGGAATTAGCCACACCCTCAGGGAGGAGGAGTTACTCTGCTCAGCAGGGCTTAAATAGAAACGGCCCAAGCGCCTAACGGCGCGCAAAATTTAAAAAAAATTAAAAAAAACAAAACAAAAAAACACACACAAAAATAAAAAAAGGTACAGTGGGATAAAAAAAAATTCATTCATACCTTAGCATCACATCTTTAAAATCCTTACCCTAAAAGCAATATGGAAGGCGAGAACACCTGTATTGTCACGTGCAATGTATGCGGCATGTTTATGACCCTACCACAACAGATGCCACGTTTTACCTGCCACAAATGCAAGCTTGTGGCTCTCCTGGAGGAAAGAGTTAAAAGTCTAGAAGAGAGAGTCAAAACACTGAAGCAGATTAGAGAAGAAGAGAACTTCCTCGACAGCATGGAGGAAACACTTCAAAATGAAGGGATAGAAGAACATCCTTCTGTAGTTGCAGAAACTGAGTTATGGAAGCATGTGACCCAAAGGAGCAGGAAGAACAGGAGATATTCGGCACCCTTGCAATTAAACAACCAGTTCCAGATACTCAGTCAGGAGAACAACACATCTGAAGAGTCGACGACAAGGTCCACAAATATTACTCCAATAGGCACTGAGAAACCTCTGGAATGGAGAGGAAGAAATGGTACTGCAAAGAAAAAGAGGAGAGTAGTGGTCATGGGAGATTCACTTTTAAGAGGAACAGAGGCAACTATCTGCAGACCTGACAGAAACTCACGAGAGGTGTGCTGTCTCCCAGGGGCCCGGATCAAAGATGTAACTCATAGCATATCGAGGCTATTCAGACCTACAGACTACTACCCATTATTACTCATACATGTGGACACAAATGATACGGCAAAAAAGCACTTTGAAAACATCTACAGAGACTTTGAAGACCTTGGCAGAAAAGTAAAGGAACTGGGAGCACAAGTAGTCTTTTCATCTATCCTTCCGGTGGATGGTCACGATAAAAGTAGAAGGGATAGGATTCTTGAGGTGAACAAGTGGCTACGTCGGTGGTGCCAGCAGCAAGGATTTGGATTTCTGAACCATGGAGAAAACTACCTATATGACGGACTCCTTGCAAGAGATGGGTTGCACCTTACAGGGACAGGAAAGAATGTATTCGGGAAGCGCCTTGCTTCGGTTATTAGGAGAGCTTTAAACTAAAACAAAAGGGGAAGGGTAACAAAAAGTCAAGCAAAAATACTCAGTCAATCAAACCAGGCGATATTCTTACTCCCAGAATTAGTACCAATGAACAAACGCATAAATTTTGTAAGGAAAACAGAGGAGGCAAGCTCGCAATAGATATCAATTACAAACTAAAATGCCTCTACACGAATGCCCAAAGCATGAGAAATAAAAAAGGGGAGCTGGAGATCCTGACCCAGGTAGATAAATATGATGTCATAGGTATTACGGAAACCTGGTGGGATAACACACATGAATGGAACACAAACATCGAAGGCTACAACTTGTTTCTGCGAAACAGACTTAACAAAAGAGGAGGGGGTGTTGCGCTGTATGTTAAAAAAGAAATTGTCTCCTCAGAGGTTCAAGTTTCAGAGAGTGGAAGCTCAGTAGAATCGGTATGGGTAAGAATTCAAGGAGAGAGCAACAGAAAGGATACCATTGTAGGAGTCTATTACAGGCCCCCTGGACAAACAGAAGATATGGATGACCTATTCCTAGACCAGATGGCTAAACTTTCACGAAAGCATGACATAGTGATTATGGGAGACTTTAACTACCCAGACATTTGTTGGGAATCTCGCTCAGGAAAAAGTCACAAGTCTAATAAGTTCTTATCCTCTCTCGCTGACAATTTCATGTACCAAAAGGTGGTGGAGGAAACAAGAGGATTGGCTATCCTTGATCTAATTCTTACCAACAGAGAGGAAATGGTGGAGGATATCAGAGTTTCTGGGGCATTAGGAGGCAGCGATCATGTTATCCTTGAATTCTGGATAATAAGGGAAGGAAAGCATGAGAGGACTCAGACTTCAAAGTTGGACTTCAGAAGGGCGGATTTTGATGGACTCCGGAGGAGGTTAGGAGGGATCAAATGGTTAAATGTACTAAAGGATAGAAATGTCCAAGAAGGATGGGATATTTTGAGAAATGCAATATTAGAAGCGCAATCATTAACAATTCCTCAAAGAAGGAAGAATGGAAAACATCTAAAGAGACCAGGGTGGATAAACCTAGAACTTAAAAACTTGATAAAAAAGAAAAAAGAAATGTTTAAGAAATGGAAGGAGGGATACATATCTAAGGAGGAATATAATGAAATCAGTACAATCTGCAGGGCAAGTATCAGAAAAGCTAAAGCTAAAAATGAACTGAGGCTTGCAAGAGAGACTAAAAACAATAAAAAAGGGTTTTGGGGATATGTCAACAGCAAAAGAAAAGTCAAAGAGGTTTTGGGAAGTCTGCAGGGAGAGAATGGAGAAGTGATCGAAAGTGATCTTGAGAAGGCAGAGATTCTGAACTCCTATTTTGCATCTGTTTTTTCCAAGAGGGATAATGTACATGCAACAGTCCTTCACTGTACTGATGAAGGACTAGGAGAATCAAGACACAAAATCAACACTGAGAGAGTAAGGGAACGCTTAGCTAACTTAAACGAATTTAAGTCCCCGGGTCCAGATGGATTACATCCTAGGGTACTGAAGGAATTAGCAGAGGTAATTGCTGAACCACTTGCTGTAATCTTTGAGAAGTCATGGAGAACAGGAGAAGTCCCAGACGATTGGAGAAGGGCAAACGTTGTTCCTATCTTCAAAAAAGGGAAGAAGGTAGACCCAGGGAACTACAGGCCTGTTAGCCTGACTTCAATACCAGGAAAGATTCTCGAACAAATTATTAAACAACACATATGTCAGCATTTGGATAGGAATTCAATAATTAACAGTAGTCAACATGGGTTTGTATCAAACAAGTCGTGTCAGACTAACTTGATTTCATTTTATGACAAAATCACTGAATGGGTTGATCAAGGAAATGCAGTAGACATAGTATTTCTTGATTTCAGCAAAGCATTTGACAAAGTATCTCATGCGATCCTCATTGAAAAATTGATCAAATATGGGTTTGACAAGGCAACTATAAGGTGGGTTCAAAACTGGCTTAGTAATCGTACTCAAAGAGTGGCTTTAAATGGCTGCACATCCAAATGGAAGGAAGTGTCAAGTGGAGTACCACAAGGTTCTGTCCTGGGCCCAGTTTTGTTTAATGTTTTTATAAACGATCTGGACGAGGGAGTTGAAGGGAAACTGATCAAATTTGCTGATGACACAAAGCTAGGGGGGATTGCAAACACCAGAGAAGAGAGAGAGAGGATTCAAAAAGATTTAGAGAAACTCGAACAATGGGCTGCAACTAATAAAATGGTATTTAACAAAGAAAAATGCAAGGTTCTGCACCTGGGCAAGAAAAATGAAAAAAGCACATATACAATGGGAGGAATTCGGCTGAGCAGCAGCACATGTGAAAAAGACTTGGGTGTCCTGGTAGATCATCAACTGAACATGAGTCAACAGTGCGAGGCAGCTGCAAAAAAGGCAAACGCAATCCTGGGGTGTATTAGGAGAAGCATAGAGTCCAGATCACGTGGAGTTATTATCCCCCTCTACTCTACCTTGGTCAGACCTCATCTGGAGTACTGTGTCCAGTTCTGGTCACCCCAGTTTAAAAGAGACACTGACAAGCTGGAGCAGGTTCAAAGGAGAGCTACCAAGATGGTGAACGGTCTGCAAACCATGTCCTATGAGGAACGGCTTAAGGAACTAGGAATGTTTAGTCTAACAAAAAGAAGACTGAGAGGAGACATGATAGCTGTCTACAAATACCTCAAGGGTTGTCACAAGGCAGAGGGATCAGCCCTGTTCTCACTCTCTCAAGGAAGGACTAGAAACAATGGGGTGAAACTGCAGGGGAAAAGATTTAGTTTAGATGTTAGGAAAAAATTTCTAACAGTAAGAGTGATCAACCAGTGGAACAGGCTGCCACGGGAGGTGGTTGGTTCCCCTTCGTTGGAGGTCTTCAAGCAGAGACTGGACGGCCATCTGTCTGAGATGGTTTAGGAGATCCTGCCTTGAGCAGGGGGTTGGACTCGATGACCCAGGAGGTCCCCTCCAACTCTACCATTCTATGATTCTATGATTCTAGGTTCTAGGGGACCAGGTTCTAGGTTCTTGGGTCCCCTACAGCCTGCAGGAACCACCACCACCCCAGCACCCAACCATCTGGGCATGTGCCTACACAGAGCCCACCCCCCGCCCCGGGCACGGGCCATGCACTCACATCCCCATATAGGGGGGTGCCTGGGGGGGGGTTTCCTGCGGGACTGGGGAAGGAATGCAACAGGCCTGCCAAATGGGGGCAGCTGGAGGCAGGGCCCGGGCTGTCAGGGAGGGAGTGTGCGAATGCACTCCCTCCTGAACAGCTGCGGGATGGCCAGGGATGGCCACAAACACCCTGGGCTGGGTGTAGAGCACGATTTCATGCTGTACACCCAGAACACGAGTGGGTGCCCTGTGACAGGCTAGGGCAGTTCCAAATGGACCTGCCAAGCCAGCAGAGCAGATGCTCCATCCCAGGGTGTCCTACACTTGTTCCTCAGGCCCTCGTGAAAAAAGGCGTCAGAATTCCATTTGACCTCAGTGACTAGGTGGATTGGTCAATGTTATTTTAGGATGGTTCCGGTAGTATTTTCCTTAGCACAAAGTTAATTTTACCATTCATGGGCCGCATCCCCATTACAAGCTTATTTCACGTTCAATATGGTTTCAATCCTCGCAGACCTCACATCAGTTTGGCTTAACACACTTTCCGTGTGCTAAATCACCCCAAAGCGTTGTAAATGTTAACCCTCATTTCAACAGGTCTCACTCCGGATCATGCGCTTGATACATGTTACATTTTTTACTGTGGGGACCCTACCGTTTTAAGGGATGAGAATCCATGTTTAGGGTTTCCCTCTCCCAATAGCTTGCTTCCAGAGACAGTGATTTCAGTGTAAAAATCCAACCTTCACAGCAGCCGCTACACTGTAGCAATCCAGGCACTTCACACCTGATAACAATGCTGCAATTTTGCCCAAGTCTAGCTCTTTGGAGTTCTGACCTTTAAAGGGGAAAGGAAAGCAGGGCAGGTTCTGAGAGATGTGTGAATGTTTAAAGCCCCCTTGCTTGAGTTGCTGCTGCTTCTGTGTGCCCTGGGTAATGGGGAGAATCGCTGGCTGCCCGGTGCTGGTTTTCCTCCAGCCAGGCAAGCGGTAGCCACCCAGCCAGGCTCCGTGAAGGGGTCCGTTATTGGTGGCGCATTCACGCCAGGAGGAAGAGGGCAGGGCAGCCCCGAAAAGCAGCTTTTAAAAAGTAGCCACTTGAGTCCCCCCTTGAGTCATGTATGCCACGTACGATCCTCAGAATCCAGATTGAACGTGATTAAGTTTAAAGTAATGGGAACAGGCCAATTTGCGTTTGCATCCGGTTCTATTATTTCAGTTTAGGGAAACCGAATTAAGCTTATAATGGGGATGCGGCCATGATTATTTCTTTAAGTGAATGTGTACCAGTTGCTCAACTGTTGGTCAGAATAAGTAGTCCAGGAAGAGTGTCCCTTATTTACAGTAAGGCTGCATCCCCACTGGGAAATTTAATCCGGATTTAATTCAGTTTTCTTAAAAACAACAATGAAGTCAGACTTTTTGTGTTTCCCTTTTTAACTTATAAAAAGTGTCCAGCAGGGGAGAAACCCCCTCCCTATCCCTTCCTTCAGCAGAAACCCCTCCCCATGCAGTTAGCAATTGGACACCATCACAGGCAGTAAATTGGAGGCTATTCTGCTTGAGTCTAGCAATTCAAGTTCTTGAAATTTACGAGTTCTTTATATCTAAGAATAGTTTGCTTATACTTTCCTCACAAGAAGTTGCATGTGCCTCTTCTAGAGTTTGGAGCTCCAGAATCATTTTATTGAGTTGGCTAATATGCTGTTTCAAGCAGTAATGATGCAGAGATATAGACTGACCATGCAATACACATTTCATGGACTCCCATTTAGAGGTTGATACCAGCTACAATTATTAAGAAAAGGAATTGGCATAATTATGAGCTAAGGCAGACCATGAAACGTGGAAGAAGCCTGAAAATAGCAAAACTGACTCCATATTGGCTGAGAAGGACAATAGTTTTTCTCTCTCAAGTTACATGCTGGCTGTATGAAAAGCAAGGAAAGGATCTGTGGCATTTTGCAAAAGAAAAGGGCAGATCTCTCCATTGAATTACAAATTGCTGTTGCCTTCCTGAATCTGATGGTCCACTCAAGAGCCTATTCGCACTTGGCTGTACTTTGGAATATATCTCAGGACAGGGGGTTCTTGTCCATCTGCTAATGCAGACTCTGACAGGCCTCATCTGGGGCATCCTATAGCCTGCACTAGCATGTGGACAGCATACGCCTATTCCAAGATATATTCCAGAATAAAGCCAAGTGCGAATAGGCCCAAGATTATGCCTGAAGGCCAGAACAAGGGTGGCAAAACAAACAATGGTCACTGGGTTTCTGAAGAGAGGAGGTATCTTTTGTTCTTTTTATATATATATGAAAATTTATATATATATATATGAAAATTTTATATATATATGAAAATTTGGAATGCCCTGGGAAGGGGATCTTACTAAATGTTTTATAGATGAGAGAATTTGCTGAATTCATATGAGCTATTCCATTACATTTTTAACCTGAAGGAAATAACAAGAAAAACTTCGTCAGTACTGGAATGTCAGGATTTCATGTTGGGCTGTTTACACCTTTTGTCTACCCTTGGAAAAGAGTGCCCTGAGGGATTCAAAGAGAGGTCAGGAGATGCGCCAATTAGAAATGTTAATTTAAGGTAACTTCCATAATACAAGAATGGTAAGGGAGGAGAACATCTTATTATTTTAAGGAAATGATTCATATGTTCCTGAGGAAGTGGGTCTCACTGGGATGTCTTGAGTCTTATGGGTGCAAGAATCTGCTAAGCACACACATGAAGCTATTCCATTGTACTTTGACTTAAGAGAAACAATAGGATGAGAATTGCTCAGGGAGACAGGTTAGCATAAGAAATTAACTTCTTTTGGACACCTGAAGAACCGGTTTTTGCCTTTTCAGGAAGAACTTTTGGAGATGATGTTTAGCTGATTTGCATCTTTTTGGAAAAAAGTTACAATAAGTTACAGTTTCATTTATTAACAAAGGAAGAACCATAATCATCAGGGTTTTTGTTTTGGTTCCAATTTCTAACTATAAGAAAGGCAGAGAAGAGGAGTCTAAGGAGTCAAGGAATCTCCCTCTCCTCATCTAGCCAAAGGAGTTTTCCTGCCATGGAAAGCTAGGAAAAGACCACAGACACTTTGCTGTTTTTCTTTTTTTTCTCCTGCTACACAGAGCTGCATTTTAAATTTTGAAAAGTTGTTCTGTATTTTGCTTGGTCAGAACAATTGCAGAAGTCCATTTCACCTGGCTTTTATTTATTTATTTGAGATATTTTACTTTTTTTTTTTGAGACCGGATTAATAAAAAAAGGGATCTTTTTTATTTTATTTTTCTATTTTTGTTCCTGAAGAGGCACAGATTGGCTGAAATTTCCCATCTACAATTTTAGGTGTACTAAGGCACAGTGGTGAGAGCAAATTCCATTCCTCCTTACTTCCCCCTATTTCTTATGGTTTTTCTATATTGTTTAATTTTGGTTAGGGAATATCTTTAGTATTAAGGGTGATTTTTCTACCTCCTTGCTGACTTGGGCACATTTCTTCCCCAAAACTGAAATTACCAGTTTAATGCATAGAATTATTCTGATATAAGCTGTTTAGTTATTTAGCCATGTTTAAAGTCCTTGCATGTTTGTCTTTGTTTTGCTTAAATGTCTAATGAAATATGTTTCTGGTATGGCTTTATATTTTATTTCAACTTCTCTTCTGTATTTCTAATAAATTCTTTGCCCTGGTTTAACAAGAAACACTGGTTTTTGAGTCTGAAATGGGTCTTGTGTCTGTTTTCTGGTTATTCCTCGTTATTAAAACCTTTGAAAAGATCTAGCTACCTATTCCCCTGGGGAGGTTTAAATTTGGTGTTCTTTGGGCTTCGAAAATAATCCAAATTATCCAAACTTTACTCCCTCCACAGTTGCTTACAGTTTATTACTGGAGCAGAACTGGTAACAAGGTAGATGAGACATTTGAGTGTAGATTTTCCTGCAAATAAAATCTGAGTTCCCATTCTAGCCATTTGCAAAAATTTCAGAACTTAAAAGTGTAGGAAGGATTTTGTCTCATAGTATTCAATCTGTCTTTAGAATAGGCAATCTGTGCCATACCAGGAGCATGGTCAGATAGTTCTTTAGGGCCAATGTGGACTTGTGAGACTTTATGAAAAGTAGCTCTGGAGGTACATTACAGCCCAAAAGGATGACTATAATGAATACAGAACACACTGGAAAGGAAGAGATAAAATAGAAATGTACTTATGAAATGTGGGTTCTTCGATGCTTAATGTTTGTTTCAGGGCACACTGGGATATCAAAATAGATATTGGAAGCCCCTACATTGTTGGGAAATAATGAGTATGTACAGGTTATATAGTGTTCCATTGTGTCATATGTTTGAAATCTGATTAATGAACACTGAGGAATATTGTTTTGACCGATCGGGATTTGTTTAAATTATGATGGAAAGTACCAGTCCTTGGGTCATCACTTTCATGGATGCTATTCAAAGAGAAGAAACTGCATCTTGCTTGGCGTTTGTGCCCCACTGTTCTCACTCACATCTAGGATGTAGGCAATTTCTGCAGGGATCTTCTTCACCCTTGCTACCTGTCTTTACAAAGGAACTTGAGCTAATGGAAAACCTTAAGGTTAATGGTGGAAGAAAAGCGTCCATCTATGAAGACATCCTTCAAGCAATATTAGCAGCATGAAAGACTAAGAAACCTCAGAGAGGCATCTATAAAATGCTGCTGGGGATATCCAATCCATAAGATTATCACCCATCAAGGTTAATCATTCATAGCACGGGTTCCAAAACAAGCGTTCCAAGTATATACTGAATTGAAAGGAATATCCACAAAAGAGGAAGGAGAAGATACACCACCTGTTCCCCTTCTTAAGAGAATCCAGAGAAATCACTGAGGAAAAAAACAAAACTTGGGGATACATCAATATCACCATATGAAATTAAGATTTTTTTTAAAAAAAATCCCATACCAACAAGGAAGGAATATAGTGGGTAGGTTCCCAAAATCCAAGCAAGTATAAAGTAACAAGGAGGTCAAAAAATGCTGAACCTCTAAAACTAAAAGTAACATGTTTACTTTGGGAGGTGGTGAGGAATAGTGAATTGATCAAATAAGATAGAAAAGAGATGTTATAGGTTCAATAGTATAAATAAATTATAATGATTTAGTTGATGGAGAATAACCATACTTCATCTATTTGTGAAGTGGAACATGGAATATATGAAATACCGGGAAACAAAGAAAATGGAATAAAGGGTCACCAAATGTAGAAATAAGAAATAAACGGTAATGTAATCCACAAAGGCTTACAAACAAGGATAGAGGTATGAAGAAGTATGGAAGTATCCAGCTGAACAAAAAGCAAGTATACTGGACAATAATGTGGACCTTGATCAGAATATCTTGCATGAAGTACTTGGAAAGTACTGCTTGCTAACTGCCAACACTGTTGTAGACATTTACACAAAACTACTATCTAGACCAACAAGTTGGAGCAGTTAGAAAGCACTATAAGAAACTCCCCTGCACAGGTGCAGTCAATAGAGCAAACTGTGAAAACGGCCGGCACTACAGAAGCCAAGGAGGAAACAATTGAAAAGGAGAGAGTGCTTAGTTCACAAGCTTTTAACACTACAAATTGTCAGGCTTCCATAAACTATACCAGTCATTTACAAACAAAACAAGAAAATACTGAGAATTGCCCCACTCCTCTTGACAAGAGGCCTCTTTGCACTACAGCCAGAATGGCTGTGGTGAAGAAGGCTAGGGCACGCTGGAACACTTTCTCCATTCGCACGGAGGGAGGCAGGAACGCATTCCTTGCCTCCCTCCCTCGGTGCGAATGGAGAAAGTGCTCCCGCCTGTCCTAGCCTGGAAAGGCCAGGATGTGCGCAAGACACTCCTTCCCCGGGCTGCTTCCATCGGCTCCTATGGAGCCAGGGGTGGGCAGCCCAGGTGCCTCTTTTCCCTTGGTTCCTGCTTGCTCAGGTTCTGTTTGCACAGTTCTCCGTACAGGGATCACAATTGTAATGGAGAGCTGCACGTGCAGGCCCAGAAGTGAACGAATGAATAAATTTTATTTAGGGTCACAGACCAAGATCAGAAAGTAAAGATACATTATTTCAGTACACCATATAAAAACATATTTTAAACAGTTTAACAATGATAAAAGTTTTCTTTATTGTAGGAAGTGTGGATTATTAGAACCAATATATAAACACTTCAATAGGAATTGCAAGAGCTCTCCAAAGGTTTCAGACAGAGGCCCTTTCCATTGCCCCTTATTCTGGAACAGACACTAGAAGAAGAAGAAAAAAAACAGCAATCCCCAAGGAGGTGGGCACTAAGCCAAGCCCTACCGCATCACATTTCTTCCACACTGGATGCAACATAGACCAGAGTTGTTTTCGCACACGCCAATTTAGTACGTGTGGAAGACAGCTCCGGACACGGCATACGCATTGCCCGAGCGGGGCTTGCGCTCCGACGTGTCCGGAGCTGTCTTCGGCGCGTTCGAGATGTAGAGCACTTTAAAGTGCTCTACATGCGTTCGAACGCGGATGAGCCGCCCGCAGGCATTCGGGAGGAGAAGCATTCGCGCCTGCTTCTCTCTCCCTAACAGCTGCGGGCTCGCCTCCGACGCCGGCGCGGCTTTGACAATCAGCTGTTTTCAGCCTGCGCCGGCTGACGGAGCCACCTCAGCTGTCTCCCCGGCGTTTGCCGGCATTTGCCAGCTAAGACACCTCACGATGCTTTGAGCATTCGCACACAGACGCGCCGGAACGCGTTTACACGCGCTCCTGTGTGTGAATGGTCAAAGCGTCGTGAGCTGTCTTAGGCTTCCCGTCCTACTCCCGTTCCAAATGGAACGGGAGTAATGCGAAAATCCCTCCTAGCTTCAATACTTGTTTATTTATATTTCTGTCGCACCTTAATGCCTGCATGTTGAGGTTTACAAGTGGCCCAGGTGAAATAGGCTGAACCACGGAGGCATCCAGATGTCACACTGCTATTGGAGTGTACCTTTGGTGCTGCTCTAGAAAATCAGCCAAGCTGGAAACTCCAAAAGCCAAAGTTTTGCAGCTGCCTCCAAAGATTCTCCAAATGTAGATAACTCTACTATTCTACTGGCAACTCATCTTATCTTGAAATTGGTTCCTCATTTCAGCATGGGCCAACGAGGCCTGTTCCAGAAAAGTGCATACAAGTGCAGAAAAGGACAGAGACCCTATGGTCCTTCTTTGGGCTACTTCCAGCCTTTAGTGGGTGATATCAAAATACCTGAACTTGCACCTTTATGGTTCCACTTTTCTTCCCTCATAATAAGCACATGATTCAACCTAATACTAAATTCATTGTGTTTTCAGAAGATTCTGAGCTTCATTCAAATTTTATCATGCTGTCCAATCAGGTAGCATTTAAAACTCATGTTTATCATTAAAAAAACAAAAAACATTGTCACCAGAACCATTCACCTTGCTTTCTCTGTTCAGTGCCCATTCCAGTTTAAGAGATCAAAGATCACTACGAGATGGAGTCTGGGAACGAGCTTTCTTGGTGTCAAGGAAACAGAATGTAGCAAACAGAGATGGAATTCAGATTAACTTTGCTTAGTTCTTATGTATGAACAACTTCATTCCATCATGTGTATTCACTGTAATCTTCTGCAAACAGGAAAAAGTCTGAACACTGGGAAGTACCAAGTGAAGTGCATAGCTCTCTCCAAACGCTGTCAGAAGGCCAAGCTCTCAGTCCCCACAGTTAATTTTTATCAAATAAACTATAATCACAAAGTAAAAGAGTGTGTAAGATTAATATAATATTGAAACCCACCCTGAGACCTCTGGGTATAGGGTGGGATAGAAATACAAATAAATAATAAGTATAGCCACATAGACAAAGATGAGTGAGTTCCAATTATACTGTTAGTGATCTTCAACCCAGGCAACCTCTGAAATGATAGCTCTTAAAGAGCTTGATCTTCAGTGCCATTCTGGCCAAAATAATATTTGGGTATGTGGCATCTCTGAAATTTGTGAAGCAGCCAGTATGACTGTGTTTCTCATAAAGTCGTGGAATACCTTATTGTCAGATCTGAGGCCTTTCCACACTTAGCTCATTAGTCAACAGGGTGAGCTTCCAGAGGGAGCATCTGCATTTGAAGGAGCCATTTCCTAACCAAGAATGGCTGTTTCGGTGCAGGAGCACATCTGGACATGGTGCAGATTAAGCATTCACCACATGTGCACCTACCTTTACCTTTACCTGCACTGAAGCCATAGCCAATAGGGCTCCAGGCAGGCCTGTTTTCACCTCTTCCGGTGATGAAGAGGCATGTGATACACCAAAAAAGGGTGCTGACACATCATATGATGTGTAGGCACCCAGACAGCTGTTCATTCTACAAGCAGGTGTCCAGAAACATGGAGGTAGGGATAGGTGAGGGTGCGGGTTAAGATTAGGGTTGGGATTAGCCATAGGTTTTGGGTTGGGGTTAGTCTTAGCTTTGGGGTTAGATTAAGTTTGGCACTAGGGTTGGGGTTAGGGTTAATTTTAGGGTTTGGGTTAGGGGTTTAGAATGGGGTGTTAGGGTTAGAGTTAATATTAGGGGTAGGGGTAGGGGTAGTCTTCACTGTGGGTTTGGGTTCAGGAAGGGGATGGAGTTGGGTTGGGCTGATGTTTAACATTAGCATTAAGGTTAAGGATAGGAAAAAGTTACGATTAGGGTTAAGCTAAGGGCTAGGTTTTGGGTCAGGGACAGGGTTAGCATTAATGCTAGTGGTAATGCTAGTGCTAGTGTTAGGCTGGGGTGGAGGTTAGGGTTAAGGTTAGGGTTAGAACGAGCATGAGAGTGAGACAAAGTTATTTTTAGGGTTATTTTTAGCATTTCTGTTAGGGTTGGGGTTAAGGTTAGGGTTAGGGTTAGAATTAGAGTTAGGGTTAAAGGTAACTTAGGGATAGGGATAGGCTTCAGGTTAGCGTTAGGGTTTGGGCTATTCGGGGTAGGGATAGGGTAGGGTTTGGGTTAGGTTTCAAGTTAATGTTTGAGTGGGGGGTGAGGTTGTGGTTTGGATTCAGGTTCCAGTTTGGGTTCAGAATTTGCAATCAGGTTCGGGTGAGGGCTGAAGTTAGGGTTAGGGCTAGGGCTAGGGGTTAGGGTCAGGGGTTAGGGTTTTAGGGTTTAGGTTCAGGTTTGGGTTAGGTCAGGGTCAGGGTCAGGGTCGGGTTAGGTAGGGTTTGGGTTTTAGGGTTAGGGTTATGGGTACGGGTTCGGGTTTTAGGGTTCAGGTTCGGGTTCAGGGTTTGGGTTCGGTTTCGGGGCAATCAAATGGGATTTTAAAACAGTACCATAAACAGACATTTGGCTGCTGTTGGTTCAGTTCTAAACATTGGCAAAGATCCCTCTGTTACCAATCCTCCACAAGTTAAAAGGTTTCCTTAATCAGTTAAAAACAGTTCATCCTCTGTGGTTCATAGATACCCCTGTTGGCGTTTGCACTGGATTCTTAAAACGCTCTCTGGTTCACCGTTTGAACCTTTGGACAGTGTTTCCTTATTTCCTTTGTCTTGTAAGACTGTTTTCCTCATAACCATGATCTCTGGAACAGAGTATCGGAGTTAGCATGGTTTTCCCTGTCTGAACAATGTTATGAAGTGCATATTCCTTCCTTAACTCCTAAACCATCTAATCCTAAAGACCATCTTTGGCATCTTCTGGATGCACAGAGAGTTTTACAAGTTTATGGGAAACGTACAAGAGAATTTAGAAAAGCAGAAAGCTTGTTTTACACAATAAGATTCGGAAAGGGGAAAAACCATCTGCTAAGAAAATAGTGGAGTGGACTGTACGTTGCATTACTACATACTATAAGTCCTTGGGTAACACGACTCCGAAAAGATCTGAGCTCATTCCACCAGAGCTTCGGCTTCTTCAGCTGCCTTCCACTACAAGGCTTCGTGGGAAGAGATTAGCAAAGCTGCCACCTGGAAAAATCTCTGACCCTGACCCTTAACCTGAACCCGAACCCTAACACCCCCGCTGCTTGTGCCTACCAGGAGGCTCAATCATCCTCCACAAGATAAATTCACCTTCCCTTGGGTAAAGTCTGAAGTGGTAGTGATTGGGCTTGGGGCTTCAGACTCCTGTGGTGTCAGTGAGTCTGTGTGTGCGTGTGTACGTGTGTGGTGCTGCCAGCGTTTTTGGTCTGTGCTGGCCATGTAAATGGGTCAGTGGTCTTGGAGGAGGGGTACACACTGTTCTGCAATAGTGGGTGTCTCTTTTTACGGCCTTGAGCAAATCCAATGGCTCCTCCTCCACCTTGTCCCCACTTTGCTTTGCAGAGCAACTCTTGTTAGGGCAAGGTGAAGAAGAAGAAGAAGAAGAAGAAGAAGAAGAAGAAGAAGAAGAAGAAGAAGAAGAAGAAGAAGAAGAAGAAGAAGAAGAGTTGGCTTTTCTACCCCACTTTTCTCACCCATTTAAGGGGACTGAAAGCAGCTGTCAAAGCTTTCTGTTGTTCCTCCCACAACAGAACACTCTGTGAGGTAGGTGGGGCAGTGAGAGCTTAGGCGAGAGCTGTGACTAGCCCAGGGTCATCCAGCTGGCTTTGTGGAGGAGGGCGGAATCTAACCCAGTATTCCCAGATAAGAGTCTGGCTCCCTAGCCACTAGACAAAGCAGAGCTCCAGTGCAATTGAAACGCCTGCATGCAGTTCTAGAGATTGTCCACGTGGCAGCGAGAAAGTGGTGACCTTGGCCAGGAAGCCAGCCCAGGTATGAACTACAAATAGGTATTTCCATTCTTGGGACTGTAATGACAGCATCCAAGTCCCTGGCAGCAGCAGAGGGAGACCTTCGCTGTTAGCTTGGCCTTTGATGCTGCCTTGCATCATCCCGGTGGGTCTTTGGGCTCTTGGCTGGGAAGGAGTCAGCCGCAGGAACAGACCGAAGGCTTCCGATCGTACCCGGAAGATGGATGAAAAGGTGGCTGCCTGGGAAGTATCTGCCCGTTGGAGGCCCCCAAATCAACCGAAAGTCACCTGGGGCTGCTGGGAACAGCACTGTGGGGTCTCAGGGAGTTCAGCCGTTCCCTGGATTTCGTAGGAATCTTATAGAATCATAGAATCATAGAATGGTAGAGTTGGAGGGGACCTCCTGGGTCATCGAGTCCAACCCCCTGCTCAAGGCAGGATCTCCTAAACCATCTCAGACAGATGGCCGTCCAGTCTCTGCTTGAAGACCTCCAACGAAGGGGAACCAACCACCTCCCGTGGCAGCCTGTTCCACTGGTTGATCACTCTTACTGTTAGAAATTTTTTCCTAACATCTAAACTAAATCTTTTCCCCTGCAGTTTCACCCCATTGTTTCTAGTCCTTCCTTGAGAGAGTGAGAACAGGGCTGATCCCTCTGCCTTGTGACAACCCTTGAGGTATTTGTAGACAGCTATCATGTCTCCTCTCAGTCTTCTTTTTGTTAGACTAAACATTCCTAGTTCCTTAAGCCGTTCCTCATAGGACATGGTTTGCAGACCGTTCACCATCTTGGTAGCTCTCCTTTGAACCTGCTCCAGCTTGTCAGTGTCTCTTTTAAACTGGGGTGACCAGAACTGGACACAGTACTCCAGATGAGGTCTGACCAAGGTAGAGTAGAGGGGGATAATAACTCCACGTGATCTGGACTCTATGCTTCTCCTAATACACCCCAGGATTGCGTTTGCCTTTTTTGCAGCTGCCTCGCACTGTTGACTCATGTTCGGTTGATGATCTACCAGGACACCCAAGTCTTTTTCACATGTGCTGCTGCTCAGCCGAATTCCTCCCATTGTATATGTGCTTTTTTCATTTTTCTTGCCCAGGTGCAGAACCTTGCATTTTTCTTTGTTAAATACCATTTTATTAGTTGCAGCCCATTGTTCGAGTTTCTCTAAATCTTTTTGAATCCTCTCTCTCTCTTCTCTGGTGTTTGCAATCCCCCCTAGCTTTGTGTCATCAGCAAATTTGATCAGTTTCCCTTCAACTCCCTCGTCCAGATCGTTTATAAAAACATTAAACAAAACTGGGCCCAGGACAGAACCTTGTGGTACTCCACTTGACACTTCCTTCCATTTGGATGTGCAGCCATTTAAAGCCACTCTTTGAGTACGATTACTAAGCCAGTTTTGAACCCACCTTATAGTTGCCTTGTCAAACCCATATTTGATCAATTTTTCAATGAGGATCGCATGAGATACTTTGTCAAATGCTTTGCTGAAATCAAGAAATACTATGTCTACTGCATTTCCTTGATCAACCCATTCAGTGATTTTGTCATAAAATGAAATCAAGTTAGTCTGACACGACTTGTTTGATACAAACCCATGTTGACTACTGTTAATTATTGAATTCCTATCCAAATGCTGACATATGTGTTGTTTAATAATTTGTTCGAGAATCTTTCCTGGTATTGAAGTCAGGCTAACAGGCCTGTAGTTCCCTGGGTCTACCTTCTTCCCTTTTTTGAAGATAGGAACAACGTTTGCCCTTCTCCAATCGTCTGGGACTTCTCCTGTTCTCCATGACTTCTCAAAGATTACAGCAAGTGGTTCAGCAATTACCTCTGCTAATTCCTTCAGTACCCTAGGATGTAATCCATCTGGACCCGGGGACTTAAATTCGTTTAAGTTAGCTAAGCGTTCCCTTACTCTCTCAGTGTTGATTTTGTGTCTTGATTCTCCTAGTCCTTCATCAGTACAGTGAAGGACTGTTGCATGTACATTATCCCTCTTGGAAAAAACAGATGCAAAATAGGAGTTCAGAATCTCTGCCTTCTCAAGATCACTTTCGATCACTTCTCCATTCTCTCCCTGCAGACTTCCCAAAACCTCTTTGACTTTTCTTTTGCTGTTGACATATCCCCAAAACCCTTTTTTATTGTTTTTAGTCTCTCTTGCAAGCCTCAGTTCATTTTTAGCTTTAGCTTTTCTGATACTTGCCCTGCAGATTGTACTGATTTCATTATATTCCTCCTTAGATATGTATCCCTCCTTCCATTTCTTAAACATTTCTTTTTTCTTTTTTATCAAGTTTTTAAGTTCTAGGTTTATCCACCCTGGTCTCTTTAGATGTTTTCCATTCTTCCTTCTTTGAGGAATTGTTAATGATTGCGCTTCTAATATTGCATTTCTCAAAATATCCCATCCTTCTTGGACATTTCTATCCTTTAGTACATTTAACCATTTGATCCCTCCTAACCTCCTCCGGAGTCCATCAAAATCCGCCCTTCTGAAGTCCAACTTTGAAGTCTGAGTCCTCTCATGCTTTCCTTCCCTTATTATCCAGAATTCAAGGATAACATGATCGCTGCCTCCTAATGCCCCAGAAACTCTGATATCCTCCACCATTTCCTCTCTGTTGGTAAGAATTAGATCAAGGATAGCCAATCCTCTTGTTTCCTCCACCACCTTTTGGTACATGAAATTGTCAGCGAGAGAGGATAAGAACTTATTAGACTTGTGACTTTTTCCTGAGCGAGATTCCCAACAAATGTCTGGGTAGTTAAAGTCTCCCATAATCACTATGTCATGCTTTCGTGAAAGTTTAGCCATCTGGTCTAGGAATAGGTCATCCATATCTTCTGTTTGTCCAGGGGGCCTGTAATAGACTCCTACAATGGTATCCTTTCTGTTGCTCTCTCCTTGAATTCTTACCCATACCGATTCTACTGAGCTTCCACTCTCTGAAACTTGAACCTCTGAGGAGACAATTTCTTTTTTAACATACAGCGCAACACCCCCTCCTCTTTTGTTAAGTCTGTTTCGCAGAAACAAGTTGTAGCCTTCGATGTTTGTGTTCCATTCATGTGTGTTATCCCACCAGGTTTCCGTAATACCTATGACATCATATTTATCTACCTGGGTCAGGATCTCCAGCTCCCCTTTTTTATTTCTCATGCTTTGGGCATTCGTGTAGAGGCATTTTAGTTTGTAATTGATATCTATTGCGAGCTTGCCTCCTCTGTTTTCCTTACAAAATTTATGCGTTTGTTCATTGGTACTAATTCTGGGAGTAAGAATATCGCCTGGTTTGATTGACTGAGTATTTTTGCTTGACTTTTTGTTACCCTTCCCCTTTTGTTTTAGTTTAAAGCTCTCCTAATAACCGAAGCAAGGCGCTTCCCGAATACATTCTTTCCTGTCCCTGTAAGGTGCAACCCATCTCTTGCAAGGAGTCCGTCATATAGGTAGTTTTCTCCATGGTTCAGAAATCCAAATCCTTGCTGCTGGCACCACCGACGTAGCCACTTGTTCACCTCAAGAATCCTATCCCTTCTACTTTTATCGTGAACATCCACCGGAAGGATAGATGAAAAGACTACTTGTGCTCCCAGTTCCTTTACTTTTCTGCCAAGATCTTCAAAGTCTCTGTAGATGTTTTCAAAGTGCTTTTTTGCCGTATCATTTGTGCCTACATGTATGAGTAATAATGGGTAGTAGTCTGTAGGTCTGAATAGCCTCGATATGCTATCAGTTACATCTTTGATTCGGGCCCCTGGGAGACAGCACACCTCTCGTGAGTTACTGTCAGGTCTGCAGATAGTTGCCTCTGTTCCTCTTAAAAGTGAATCTCCCATGACCACTACTCTCCTCTTTTTCTTTGCAGTACCATTTCTTCCTCTCCATTCCAGAGGTTTCTCAGTGCCTATTGGAGTAATATTTGTGGACCTTGTCGTCGACTCTTCAGATGTGTTGTTCTCCTGACTGAGTATCTGGAACTGGTTGTTTAATTGCAAGGGTGCCGAATATCTCCTGTTCTTCCTGCTCCTTTGGGTCACATGCTTCCATAACTCAGTTTCTGCAACTACAGAAGGATGTTCTTCTATCCCTTCATTTTGAAGTGTTTCCTCCATGCTGTCGAGGAAGTTCTCTTCTTCTCTAATCTGCTTCAGTGTTTTGACTCTCTCTTCTAGACTTTTAACTCTTTCCTCCAGGAGAGCCACAAGCTTGCATTTGTGGCAGGTAAAATGTGGCATCTGTTGTGGTAGGGTCATAAACATGCCGCATACATTGCATGTGATAATACAGGTGTTCTCGCCTTCCATACTGCTTTTAGGGTAAGGATTTTAAAGATGTGATGCTAAGGTATGAATTTTTTTTTATCCCACTGTACCTTTTTTTTAAATTTTTTGTTTTTTGTTTGTTTGTTTTTTAATTTCGCGCGCCGTTAGGCGCTTGGGCCGTTTCTATTTAAGCCCTGCTGAGCAGAGTAACTCCTCCTCCCTGAGGGTGTGGCTAATTCCTAATGGTCCGCTGCTCTGATTGGTCTGAGAAAGCTTCTACCTCACGCCGTGTGCTCTAAGAAAAACTTCCTGTTTCTGTCTCACGCCGTGTGCTCTAAGAAAAACTTCCTGTTTCTGTCTCACGCCGTGTGCTCTGAGAAAAAAAACTTCCTGTTTCTATCTCTCGCCGTGTGCTCTGAGAAAAGCTCCTGCTTCCACTTCACCCAAGCTGGAACTGACTAACTCCTCCCACTTGAGCTTCTATTTAAGCCCTGCTGAGCAGAGTAACTCCTCCTCCCTGAGGGTGTGGCTAATTCCTAATGGTCCGCTGCTCTGATTGGTCTGAGAAAGCTTCTACCTCACGCCGTGTGCTCTAAGAAAAACTTCCTGTTTCTGTCTCATGCCGTGTGCTCTAAGAAAAACTTCCTGTTTCTGTCTCACGCCGTGTGCTCTGAGAAAAAAAACTTCCTGTTTCTATCTCTCGCCGTGTGCTCTGAGAAAAGCTCCTGCTTCCACTTCACCCAAGCTGGAACTGACTAACTCCTCCCACTTGAGCTTCTATTTAAGCCCTGCTGAGCAGAGTAACTCCTCCTCCCTGAGGGTGTGGCTAATTCCTAATGGTCCGCTGCTCTGATTGGTCTGAGAAAGCTTCTACCTCACGCCGTGTGCTCTAAGAAAAACTTCCTGTTTCTGTCTCACGCCGTGTGCTCTGAGAAAAAAAAACTTCCTGTTTCTATCTCTCGCCGTGTGCTCTGAGAAAAGCTCCTGCTTCCACTTCACCCAAGCTGGAACTGACTAACTCCTCCCACTTGAGCTTCTATTTAAGCCCTGCTGAGCAGAGTAACTCCTCCTCCCTGAGGGTGTGGCTAATTCCTAATGGTCCGCTGCTCTGATTGGTCTGAGAAAGCTTCTACCTCACGCCGTGTGCTCTAAGAAAAACTTCCTGTTTCTGTCTCACGCCGTGTGCTCTAAGAAAAACTTCCTGTTTCTGTCTCACGCCGTGTGCTCTGAGAAAAAAACTTCCTGTTTCTATCTCTCGCCGTGTGCTCTGAGAAAAGCTCCTGCTTCCACTTCACCCAAGCTGGAACTGAATCTGTTTGGAAATCTCCTCCCCTCCCACCTATGGGTGCCTTGGGAGACTTTTCTTTTAAAAAAAGTTTAAAACGTGGTAAGGGAGAAATAATTGAACGGTTGTCCCTGTTCATTTGTAGGATCTTCTTGCTAGATTGTAGGAGCTCTGCTTTTAAAGTGGAACAGAGGGCTTTGAAACACCCAGGCAGAGCCTATGAACTTGGCAGGGAGGCAGTTGGGCGACTGCAAGAACCCCCTTGCTGAGACTTGGGGGCTTCGGCTAATCCTGGAATGAGGTAGGCATTTTTTTTTTTGTCTCTCTCCTTCTTTTAGTCTAGAGCAGCGGTTCTCAACCTGTGGGTCGCGACCCCATCGGGGGTCGTTCGGCCATTTTGGCAGGGTCGGCAAAGGTCCCGCAGGCCCCCCCGCATCCCCCCCGCCACGTCCCCGCCACACACCCCGCCGCGCCGCCGCGCTGCAAGGAGAGATCGGCGTCAGCGGCGTCAGGTGGCAGTTGCCGTAGAGGCTGCCTTTAAGCCACCGGAAGGCGGGATGGAGGAGTAGGGAGAAGAGAGAGCCCTTCCATCCATCCCACCCGGCCCGAGCGCGCCACTTCCTCCTCCTCCTCCTTTTTCGGCCGGCTGTGCGACCGGCTCCATATGGAAGAGGGCGCGGAGCTGCGTGGAGGTGCGGGAAGGCGGCGGCGGCGCCTCGCCGCTCATGACGAGCCCTCCCGCTGCTGCTGATCTTGCTGCCGCCGCCACCAGCACCACTCGCCAGGCGGCGGGAAGGAGCAGAAGCAGCAGCAGCGGGAGGGCTCGTCATGAGCGCCGAGGCGCCGCCGCCGCCTTCCCGCGCCTCCACGCAGCTCCGCGCCCTCTTCCACATGGAGCCGGCACCGCCGACCTCCTCAGAGCAGCTGCTGGGCGCCTCGGAGTTAGTCAAAGGTGAGGCGGGGGAAAGTGAGGAGGGGATGGCCCGGGGGGGGGGAGGAAGAAGGAAGCCCAGGCGCCCTACGCGACAGAAGCGGAATGTTTCCGCTTTCCTCCCCTGCCGCCGCCACCCCGCCCCTGGCCCCGCCCCGCCCCTGGCCCAGCCCCTGGGGTCCCTGAGGCATGGCGAGCTGCATTGTGGGGTCTCGGCCTTGGAAAGGTTGAGAACCGCTGGTCTAGAGCTCTCTGGAGCCTGTTAATTTTATTAGGGAGGGAAGATTCCTGACAGATGAATTTTTTAGGAAAATTCCAGACTACTATGAAAACAAATTGCCACCCTATCAGCAATTGCTACTCATATTAGTTTCTTAATAAGCAGATGGGACAGAGAAGAAAGATTCATTTTACTTTTTGTATGCTGCAGCATAGGAAGTCCACTTTCCAGAACCCTACCAAGACGAACTTTGGACCTCCCACATTCCAGGACACAATTTATACCTAAACCCCAGGCAGTAATTACAATATTCCCGGTAACATCTTGAAAGTACAGAAAAGACATACGTATCAGATTTCTCTGACATGCGCAATAGAGACAAGTCCAAATGGCTGACTGGTTCAGACCAGTTACTTCTTTGAAGCTCCTTATCAGTTTGTTTTTGCAGACACACTGTCCTTGAGAGCATTCCTCACAAATTGAAACCTGAAAAAGCAGCTGGGGAAGTTTCTCAGTCTTTCTATCCCTTTATGAATGCCAAGTTGGCAAGAAACTCCTCTTGCCAGAAGTGTTTGGGCAGTTCTGTTTATGGCCACAAGGTGGCAGCACACCTAGGATTCCTGCAGCCTGCCTTGTGGCTGGGTCGCACTACAGTTCCCAGAGGGCAGAGTGGCACAGGCTCCCACTTTATTTTTATGCGGCTCCAAACAAGGCGGTCGAAGAAGCTGCCCAGGTCAGCCCCAGGCAGCGGCTCTGCTTTTCGAGTTCCCTCCCAGCAAGAGGTGACCCCAGGCGCCTCTTGGCTGCTGTGCTCGCTCCTGGTTTCGCCAAAATACCAGGTAGGCGTCTCCATGGGGGTGTTAGGCCGCTGTGACATCATTAGTAGGCGACGGCCTCTGTTGAGGTTTTGGGTGTCCTCTAGGCCTCTACTTCCTCCTCCCTATGAACACTTCCTCTTAGGCTTACACTCTAGGCAAGAAGACTCTTTTGTTTCAAGATGGCGTCCCTTTCCTCTTCCCTCTAGGCACCATCGTTCTTTTGTCTATGGTGGCATCCACTGGGCATGCTCTCTGGGCACCATGCTGCCACCCTGTGGCCAAATCGAGCATTGCATCTGCCTCTTGGCCAAGAGATGCTGGTTTTGCCTTGAAGGACATTAGTAAACACCAGAGGCAGAGGGAGGCCAAAAAGGCTCCCTGTTAGGGAATGGGGAGCCTAGGAGCCTTCTTGGACTGTAATGCCCATCAGCCACGTGGGGAGATCACAGGCCAGCGTGTGGGTCAGGTTCTGGGGGCTGCAGTCTAGGAAAGGGGGGGTCTTCGGCTCCCCCTAGCACTTTGGTATCTCAGCCTGGGCGGGGTGGGGTGGGGGTCCCCTGCCACTGGGCCTGGAAGGCAGAAGGGGCAGGTGGGTCCTGGAAAAAAATAGGCTTTCCCCCTTATTTTAAAAAATAATAAGTAATATATTTTCATAGCAGGTTAAAAGAATATGTATGTATGTATGTATGTATGTAAAAGTATTTTATTTATACTTATTTATTATTTATTCGTTAACAGTCGCCAAAAATCGCTGACGTCTTTTACTTTCCGTAAGTCAGTGTTACCTTTCTTGAATTCTGCTGTACATGAACACGACCACTGTAGCAATAATGCACAATAATAAGGATTTTTATATATTGCAAATTAAAACACTAAATTAAAGCACATACGAGCAGTGAATGCCATAAATTCATTCTCCACTCAATAACTTGGAGGGTGTGATGGATCAGTGAATGCCAGATTTTAAAAAACGGAGAGGAAATCATCCCAAAAGTTTGGGAAGCACAGCTGTTGAGCTGGGCTGAACCTCACTGAGGACTAGAAGCTTATAGTGAACAATGGGTTCAGAAAAAATGCTATAATTCTGAGATTTTTGCCAGTCACAAGAACAGAAATTACTCCATGTCTAAAAGCTTGTTTGATGTATCATGTATATTTTAAAAAAATTGTTAATCTGCTTTTTATGACTCTTTTTGTAAGCCACAGAGAATTTACGTTATCAGACAGTTATATTTGTTCAGTAAATAAGGGGAAATTGCTGAGAGGAGGACAGAATAATTTCAGAGATGCCTCCACTGAATCAGACAGCAACCTGAACTTAACTGTGAACACAGCCTGGGAGTCCATTAGGAGGAAAGCTAGGATTAAAAGTCTTAAGATCTGAAGGAGAGACCCAGCTGTTGGTACCACCGTCTTCAGTAGGGACACAATGGTGGTGACTCCCATGTTGGTAGGGATAGTCTCTCTCCCACTCCTAAGGTCTCTAGCCAAGCTCTTCAGTCAGTAACATTCAGAAGATTGGTAAAAGCATGGCTGAAATAAAGAAACTTCTTCCCTTCTCTGCTATTGTTCAGTTGTTTTTTTAGTGTGTCGTTATTTTTCAGTAAGTTCATTTTTTGATGTGTTTTCTATGGCTATTAGGTGCCCTTTGGTGGGATAAAAATGCAAGTGAGTGAGTGGACGGACGGACAAATAAGACTTCTGCTCATTGACTTGCACTGAAAATTAACATTCCATGTATCTTTCTGCTTCTGCCTCTCCATGAAAAAACTGAAAGGAGGAAACATTTGCTTAACAGAGGTTGATATACGGAAGCAGTAGAATTGGGTTTTCTACTCCACATTTCTCACCCATTTAAGGGGACTCAAAGTGGCTGACAAAACTTCTGTTCTTCTCCCCACATCAGACATCCTGTGACATAGGTGAGACTGTGAGAACTCAGAAAGAGCTGTGACTAACCCAAGGTCACTCAGCTGGCTTCATGGAGGCGCGTGGAATCAAACCCGGCATTCCCTAATCACTAGACCAAACTGTCTGTGCCACGCTGGTATTGCAAACACCCTGTTGGGCAATGAAGCTTAATGGTAGAGCAAATAAGATGACAGCTACCCCTCTGCACAGCTACGGAGTCTCACCTTCCAATTCCAGAAGGGTTAGTGCATTTCTTTCCCAGACTGGGCCGTCTACATTTGAGTGACTGTGGGAAACTGTTTAGTTGTAATATAGTTAGTTAAGGAAAACCTTTTACAGAAACTTTGGACATTTAAAGGATGTGTTTATTAGATAGATTGATGTTAAGTTACACTCCTCCTTGGGAGACAAATGTCCATGGGACAATTGTCCCCCATTTGTCTTTTTTGGGGGAAGGGAGGGGTTGTGATGGTTTCAGGGGTCAGGCTGCAATGGGCAGTAATGTTTCTTTGTCCCTTGCAAGCCTCTTTGCAAACAGCATGGCTTTCTGCCCATGCAAAGCCCTTGCAAACTGTGTTTGCAAGCCTTTTTGCAAGCTCTGGCCAGAGGCTGCAAAAAGGGCAGGAAATCCTGTTCAGGTCCGGGTGCAAGGATTGGCTGCAGGTGTGATTTGGAGGAGAAAGCTGTCTGGGGATCTGGGAGCTTGAGGAGGAGTTTCCCTTAGGAGTTTCCCTCAGGAGTTTCCTTCAGGAGATGGAGCTTTTCAGCCAATCAGGGCCCCGGGAAAAAAAAGGTTAAATAGCAGTGGGAGCAAGAGACTGTGTCTTTGGTCTGGGTGATTTCTGAAGGAGACAATCGTGGAGGGTTGTGGCTCTGAGGGAGACTTCGCAAACAACTGACCAAGACTGGGAGGTCGGACAAGCAAGGACGGACTGGGCCTTGTGATCATCCAGAGCTATATTCTAGCACCCTGGCTAGGCTTGGGCTGAGGCAGAGCTAGTCGGGGGAGGAACGTGGAGAGGTTTGACTTTTGCACAGTTAAACTATTTTCCTTTGGGCAAGGGAAGCTGATAGGCTGGGAAGCTTGTAACATTAAGAGACTTGTAGACTTAAAATGACATACCTGAACCTTATATTCCTTTCTAGTATTGCTTGTTTGTAATAATAAACCTGTTTTAGTTTACTGTTTAAAACGCTTGCTACCAGTGTTTGGTCCTTAAACTGTAGTACACACTCGGCCGTTGCACGAACTCAGCATCCTAAAAGGGCCCAGCTACTCTTAGGAGGGCAGGCACTGACCGGAATGCTGGGTATCATGACAACAGTCAATGCTATAATATTTTAATGATGAAAATTCCATCATAGTCCAGGACATTAAATCAAATTATTCTCATTCTTTCAAACAAACCACCATTGACATACAGTAAAAGCTAACCTGAGGCCTTTTCGTACTAGGGGTTTTTGAACACATGGAAAACACGCGGGAATGCGGCATATGCACTGCCCGGGCTGGGTTTGCGTTCCAGCCCGTCCCGACATGCTTTCCACGCATTCAAGATGTAGAGCACTTAAAAGTGCTCTGCATCCATTCCTGCACGTTTGAAGTGTCCCCGGCCGTCCAGGGAGGGAAGCATTCGCACATGCTTCCTTCCCTGACAGCCACGGGCACGGTCCTCTGCCACCATTGGGCGAAAATAGGCCAAACAGGTGACAGAGGGCTGCGCTGATCACTCACCTTGCCGGCCCGGGGTTCCCATCGTACAGGTGTACCGACTCTGGTAGACGGCAGACAGGACCCACAGGAACATGCGCACCTGCGTGATGGGAACCCCAGCTCAGCAAGGTGAGTGACGGCCTTGTGCAGGGGAACCTCCCAGCTCCTGCAATCCCATTGGGACTGCAAGAGTTGGGGAGTCATCGAGATTGGCTTCCCCACGCCCCTTTTTGGGGTGGGAGGAGGCTGATCTGCAGCTGCCTATGGGGCAGGGGGTGTGGGACCCCTTGATATACCGTACCCACGTGGGTTCGGTTTACCAAGGTCTGTCCACCACCACCACCACCGGCAGATTGCGGCCCATAACAACCCTCTGTGGGGTGTAGGCCCCTCGATTGAGGTACCTATGCCCCGCAGAGCCCCACCCCCGGCACCCCCACCCCCGGGGCCCAGGGCGCACACCTACCCCCTTGCTGTCCAGCCTTGGAATGAATGGGGCTCCCCGGGAGCACACACCACGTGGGCATGGCACAGCTCCTGATTGGACAGGCTGCTCATGTGGGCAGCTTGTCCAAACAGGAGCCACGCCACGCCCAGGTGGTGCGCGCTCCCAGTGGCCCCCGCTCATTCCGAGGCCAGACAGCAAGGAGGTAGGTGTGCGCACACGTGGTGCATTCCTGGACCCCGGGGGTGGGGGTGCCAGGGAGGCTCTGCGGGGCTTAGGCATCTCAATCGAGGTGCCTACATCCCACAGAGGGTCGCGATGGGCGTGATCTGCCGGGGGGAGGGAGGGGAGAGACCTTGGTGATTGCCATCATTTCTGCAGTGAAATGGGTCTTTAAGCAAAACAGTTTTAGAAACTCACCTCACCACAGATATAACGTTTATTGGCATAAATCATGAGAGTCACTTGTTTGGAGTGAATATATTAGCAGTGCCATTTATGAAAGCTTCTGTCTCGTGAGTCACCCTGTGCATTCATGAAAGAAGGCATACTATATTGTTGCTATAATGGTTTGCTAATATGTTATTAACAGCATTGTAAGAATACTAGGTGGACATCCATATATACATTTTCTTGCTTGCTTGCTTGCTTGCTTGTTTACCTGGTTGCTTGGTGACATCTTCTTATAGCCAACTCTAGACTTTCTCCAGCTTGTCTGACCTACAGCAGTCTTCTGTAGATCTGCCAAAGAGGTTTTCATCATTGCTAAGAATCCATCTACCAACTCCCAAGTATCACCAACCTACCACCTGCAGCATTTTTACTTGTCACTCTTCTAAAGCAGGTGCAAGTGTAGTTCATCATAGTGCATGGCACTAGTAACTGTCTCTGTCTGATAAAAAGCATCAGAAGAAGCTGATAGTAGGCACTTTTAGCCACTTAGGTCTCTATAGACAATGACACTACCCATGCAACTCTTCCTAAAATAGGCAAATCTGCTAAGTCTCTGTCTTGTCAGACTTTAGTTTCAACTTATTGGTTCTCATCCTGATCTGGTTCAGGATCTGGTTCTTCTGATCCAGATGCTGTGGAGAAACAATGTTTGGGGTCATCGTGCTATTGGTGAGACCTTATTCCAAAGCTCCTGGTAACTATTACAAGCAGTTTCATACAGAAAAATAGAAGTGGAAACAACACCAGAGCTGCCAATCTAGAGAGGTGTAGGGCCTGTTTGCACTTACCCGCCTGATGTAGCTACAGCCACTTCAGGGGAAGTCTCTTCATGTGCCCCAGTGCCTCTTCAAGTGTCCTGAAGCGCCCAGGAGTATCTGCTAGCTACCCTTATCAATCTCCAGAGCTTCACCAGGGTGGGGCTGTGGCTGTGGCTGTGATTGAGCAATTGCACGCTGTGTTGCAAACACCATGGCAATGGCCAGGCACAAGTAGGGAAGCGCTTGATTTCCTCCCCCCATTTGCTTCACATCAAGGAGAATGCAAAGGAACTTCACATTCATGTAAATGGAGCCACTTCAAATCCCTGCTGCCACCAATGGCATCTCCAAATCCCTTCTTAATCTTTTCTGAAACTGCTCCAGAACTTCAAAGACACAAAAGCTTTTGCTTCACATACAAAGTTCAGTCTTCAAATATGAATGCAAAGGTTTGAATCTTGCAATTCATGGGAACTGTGAAGGTGGCGAACATTTTTGGCCCATCCTAGGCACAAAGCAGATGTTGCTGTGGCAGTTGTCATGGTGATCCAGGCAGTCTGGGCAAGACCATTTGCACCTGAAGTGCTGCTAATCCAGTTGGAATAGTAATACCATTCCAGTGAACAAAGTGTGAAAAGGCCCATAGTCAACCAGCAGTATTCAGTAGAGTCATTCCTGCAGATAAGTATGGAATCAATGGAATACAGTGCTACTATCACAATGTTTGTTCGCTTTGGTACAGAACACCTTGTGACAGAGTAGGCACATGAAGTGTTGGCGTAATATGATATACTGAATGCATAAGGTGACCAGAAATGGCCTGGATTCTAGTACTAATCAGAATCTATTTGGAACCAACATTGAAAAAGACACTCAATTTTTAAGTACAATTTATTGAGAAATTTTCATGAGACTCAGACTCCTCCCTTTTGTCTTCAAGAAAGCAGACTGACTTGCAAATGTTTAAAAGTTTTGCTTTCTCCAGAATAATGAAAACTTCTACAGAGCTGGTTCAAGTAATATGTTTTTACCAAAATAACAAAAAATATAATTCAGGGGTGATTTTGCACTCATCTCTGGGAGGAACTCCAGGGACACTTCCACACAGTGCATCCACACTCTGCAGAGCTGATTCTGTACCAGAAATGGTTCCACACATGCTGGAGTACTCCTCACATATAGAGCAGTCTTTACTATTTTACATCTATACTAGTGCCCGAGCTGGGATAACCCAGCATGCTCAATTCACACCTCTTCTGTGTGGAAGAGGTTTAAATGCAGTGTGTAACTGGTGGCACAGATGAGCTTACATGCTGTATTGTCCAGTTGCTGTGGCACTGGTGCTGCACATCCATGTTGGGGCCATTGCCATTGTTCCACAATCACCTCCTTAATGGAGGCAATTCGCTTAGGCAGTGTACAGTTAAGTGCTAGGTAAATTTTGAATGTTTTGAGCATTCCAAAGTGCAGACACCCAAACCATTCCATTATTTCTGTTTCCTGGGACATTTTTCCAGGGATGTCAAGCACAAAAAGACACTTTGTTATTTCAAAATATGGGCAAACTGCAATGTTTAACAAAAAATAGTAGGTAAACCTTTTGCTTACCTCTATCTGAAAATTGAGTCATCTTGATTACACTCATCAGGAAACCTTTTTGTCCCTTAAGCCTAGCTATTTTCTATGTTACTTCCTCATCTTCAGTAACCGGACCTATAGCATGTGACCTTCTTGTAGCCCTGACCCTTGCAGGCCAATGACAACCACCACACTAGGATAAGGACATGCAACTGATCCAGGCCCATGTGGGCCCTGTCACCTGCTGGGGCAGTTCTCTGGAGGATGTGTGGATGGCTATGGTGAGTTGTCTGCCCTTCAAGTCTCACACAGCATATGCCACAAACTAATGCAGTGAGACCCAGGCTGTGCCCTTACCAGGATTTGATGCAACCTCACCCCACCTTCACACCCAGAAACCAAAATGTGCTCCCCTTTCCACAGGGTCTGCCCCAACTTGTCAGAGTCCAGCAACTCTGACAGTGCTAGGCTGGACACTTCAGGGATGTTACCCCAACACTGACGGCGGTCTGAAGCTGGATTGGATCTTGGTTTGGACCACAGCCCTGGTGAGATATATGTCCTGGGGAACTGGAGAGTGACAGCATTGGATCAAACAGTATATTTATATTGGTGTTATCCAAACCTTCCATGTCCTCTGCTACAACCAAGGTATGCCATACAGTGCATGTGACATCTGTGCTGATTCCCCTTTTCCCCCAGGTAGGTTGCTGTGTTCACAGTGTGGCAATATTGCCTAGTTCACAAGGCAGTTCTCCCTGATATAGTGTGCCAGTGCATCACATATGAGCACAGCTTTAGCAAGTCTTTCTCTTTTTTTTACTTGCATTTTTTTATTTTTTAAGTTTCACATCATTAGAACAAGATTGTTTTCCACATCTCATTATTAAACTACTTTAACAATTTCATACGTGACTTCCTCCATTCTTCCGACTCCTGCTAATCAAATTAAGTCTATGCTCCTCATATATGCCTTATGTTCTTCTCCATAGATGTTAGCCGAAACCTTCAGTCATCACCTCCAAGTCCTGTAGAAATTCGATAAGGGGGCTCCAATCTTCTAGAAACTTATTCACTGTTCTGTCCTTTAACAGATTCGTCAATTTGTCCATTTCAGCCATCTCAATCTGTTTAGCCATTCCTCCTCCTTCCATTTCTGTGCATATAACAATCTGGCTGCAGTGACCATATACAATATCAAAGTCTTTATACTATTTAAATTCTCATCTACTATTGCCAACAAAAACAATTCTGGTTTAAACATAATATTTTTAAAGATTCGTCTAGTCAAGTTACCTATTGTCGCCCAATACTTTCTTGCTTTTTCACATGTCCCTACTTTTTTACATTTCCAACACCTCGTAGACATATTTTGATACATTTTTCCCAACTTATGTGGTGTTAAATACCATCTATACATGAAGGAGGGTGCATGCGCACACAGCAAGGCAGCAACTAATCCTCAGCGCTCCATCCCCACCCCCTTGCTTTTAGACAACAAATAAAGAAGAAAACAAGCTGAACAAAATCTTTAAACGAGCCAGGGAGCTGTGGGAAAGGCCCCCGCACCCCCCAAAGGGGAAAAGCAGCAAACGGGAGGCTACAATAGGGGGGGAGGAGTCAAAAACAGAGCAGGAGGCAGACGTTAAGCAAAAAAACAAAATGGAGGCACACTGGATGGTGCTGCCTAGAGAGTCCCTGCAGGAACTTCAGAGGGCCTCCTCTCCCCAGAAGCAACCGGGTAAGACTTATATTGAAGCCTCTGACTTGATTCAACAACTAAAAACAACTATTAAACAAGAACTGAATGAACATTACTCTCAATTTAACCAGAAAGTAGATCCATTACAGAAGTAAAAGAGACTGCTTCTTTAGCATTTGACAGGGCCAATGAAGCTCAGACTGGGGTGGAAGAATTGACAGAAATAGTGTTTAAACTTCAAGACCAGGTCCTTCAACTTCCATCCAGGAGTCATAGGAATAACCTTAGACTACGCTACCTTCCGGAATGGGCAGGGGAAAATGGTTTGGTGGGCTTTTTAATTGCTTGGTGGGCAGAAAAATATCCTGAGGCCTTTTCGCACACGCCAATTTGGAACGCGTGGAAGACAGCTCCGGACGCAGCATACGCATTGCTGCGGCCAGGTTTCCGTCCCGGCATGTCCGGAGCTGTCTTCCACGCGTTCCAGATGCAGAGCACTTTAAAGTGCTCTGCATCCGTTCCGACGCGGATGAGGCGCCCCGGCGCGTTCCGGGAGAGAAGCGTTCGCGCACGCTTCTCTCCCTGACAGCCGTGGCCACGCCCCCGCTGTCAGCATGGGCCAGAAATCGGGCCAGCAGCTGATGGCGGTCGGGCTGATCTCCTTCGTTGCCGGGCTGTGGAAGCGATCAAGCAGCCGCGGCGAGGATGGTTGACAGCGAGGGGGCCCACGGTTTGAATCGTAGGACCCCTTGCCATCTCCAGCCTCGCCGCCGCTGCCCGATCACTCCCGCAGCCCGGCGACGAAGGAGATAGCCCTCCGCGCGGGGGGAGCTAGGCCCTTCCCGACCCCGGCGGCCCCATTGCGGCTGCTGGAATTGGGGACCTGGGAGCATCGGCTTCCTGTAGCCCCTTTCTGGGGTGGCAGGAGGCCGATGCTGGGCTGGCTGGGGCCGAGGGAACCCTTGGGCGGCCGGAACGCATCGCTCCGGCCCTCCAAGGGTCCCCCCCGCCCCCATCGTGGCCGTCTGCGGGGCGATCAGTCCCCCACCCCCCCCAGTCCCCGAAGCCCCCACCCCCAAAGACCCTCCGAGCCCCGATCTCGCCCATCTACGGGCTGCAGGCGCCTAGATGTAGGCACCTCCAGCCCGCAGATGACCCCCCCCCAGTTTCAGGGCCCCGGGATGGGACGCGCGGAGGTCCTACCTTCTCGGTGTCCAGCCTCAGAATGAGGGGAGCATGCCGGGAGCGCGCAGCACCCGGCGCGCCGAGGCCCCCTACCAGATGAGCAGTTCACGTGAACTGCTCATCCACTAGGGAGCTGCTGCGCGCGCACGTGGACTGCGCGCCCACCTTCCCTCTCCCATCAGAAGCCGGGGAAGGTAGGTCCCCTGCGCGCGCCCACGGTGGGGAAGCCCAGGGGGTGGGGTGAGGGTGGGGGTCGGGATGATCAGGTGGGGGGTGGTGCTGGGGCTGGGGCTGGGACTGGACCCCTCCCTCTCCCCCCCCCCCCACGATCTGCCCTGGAGAAGGCTTTGCTGCGGTTCCACTTTGGAACCGGCAGCAAAGGGACTCCTTCGCGCGCCCAGATCGGGGGCTGGCAGGGGAGGGGGGAGCCCTCCCCCCTGCCCCAGCTGGGCACCCCCGGGGCCCGCCAGGAGCAGGAGGGACGAGCCCCCAGGCCCCTCCCCCCGCGCGATCTGGCATGCAGAAGGCTTTGCTGCGGTTCCACTTTGGAACCGGGAGCAAAGGGACTCCTTCTGGTTCCAAGGAACCGCAGGAAAGCCTTCTGCACGCCAGATCACGGAGGGGGGAGGGGGAGGGGTCCAGCGCCATCACCACCACCCCCGACCCAATCACCCCGACCCCCACCGTGGGCGCGCGCAGGGAACCTACCTTCCTGGGCTTCCAATGGGAGAGGGAAGGTGGGTGCGCGGTCCACGTGCGCGCACAGTGGCTCCCTAGTGAACGAGCAGTTCACGTGAACTGCTCGTCTGGTAGGGGGCCTCGGCGCGCCGGGTGCTGCGCGCTCCCGGCATGCTCCCCTCATTCGGAGGCCGGACAGCGAGCGAGCAGGTAGGTTCTGCGTCGCGCGTGTCCCATCCCCGGCCCCTGAAACTGGGGGGGGTGTCATCTGCGTGGTGGAGGTGCCTACATCTAGGCGCCTGCATCCCGTAGATGGGCGAGATCGGGTTCGGGGGGTGGGTGGGATGGGGGCTTTGGGGAGTGGGGGGGTGGGGGACTGATCTGCGGGGTGCCCGCGCCTAGATCCAGGTGCCCGCGCCCCGCAAATGGGCACGATCCGTGTGGCGGGGACGTCTTTGAAGATTGGAGCCAGGGACTCCGATCTTCGAAGGCCTCCTGCCCCATACGGACCTTGCCCCGGGCCCTCCGATGGGCACCCGGGTGCCTGGGCATCTTCTTGCCAACTGCACAGGGCCCGATCAAGCCCCGTACAGCTGGCAAGACACGGAACAGCCGCTTGACAGCGCTGCCCGCCCCTTGGGCGCTCTCACCCAATGGGCGGCAGCGTTGGCAGCCGAATCCCCGCCCCTGGCCGGCCTTTGCTGGCCAAGACAGTTCCGGACGCTTTGAGCATTCGCACATAGGCGCGCCGGAACGCGTTTACACGTGTTCCGGCGCTCCTGTGTGTGAATGTTCAAAGCGTCCGGAACTGTCTTAAGCTTCCCGCTCTACACGCGTTCCAAATGGAACGCGTGCAGTGCGAAAATGCCTCCGATCTTAACATACAAAAATCAGATCTGGCAGGGGCCCACCGTAGCCTGCATACAAAACCGCCTGCAGACAAACCTCCATATGACGTAGTGATAGAGTTTGAGTCCTTCAACATCAAACTGAAAGCGCTACGAGCTTTTTCCTCCGCTGACAACCCTCTGACCTATGAGGGTCAGCAAATCTCTATATTTCAAGACATGGTCCCTGAAATCTTAGATAGGAGACAATTATTCTGCCCCATAACTCAGCTTCTACATAAAAATTACTTCAGGTATAGATGGGGCCACACCTGCTTCCTGATCATAACAGTCAAAAATGGTAAAAATCACAGAGTAGACAACCTGGAGGATGTAGAACAACTTTGGCACCAGTTGACAAGTAGATCACCTGCATCACAAGACTCCACTGCAATGCCTACCCCTCGTGATCTGAGGCAGAGAAAGCTCCCTTTGAATGACTTCAGATGGCAATCCAACGCATGAAACCAGCAAGTACACTCCGCGACTGACAAATTACAGAGCTATTCCCCAAGAGAGGCCAGCACTTCAAGTAGCCGCTGGCTTACAGACGGGCTGAGTTCTATAGTTAAATAGAGATTTCAACATATCTTTTCCCTTTCATTCTAGTTCTGGCCAAAAGGTTTAACATTTTGAGTTCATGATATTTGTTATATGTTCAGCTAGATTTAAGCTTTAATTGGTGGTGGTGGTGAGGGAGGCCAGAGAAGACAATAGGCTACAGATCACAGTGGTATGCTGATTTGTGGCCTTACACCCTCCATCAGGGCTGACAGCAGTGAAGTAGACTTCATGTCTATCTCAGGAATTGTATTCCCTAGCTGCAGCAAAAATTCCCTTTTGGGAATATTGAACTTGTTGTTTATCATTATATGTTTGCTTGTTTATGTTTATTTTAACAGATATGCAAAAACCGGTATAAGTTACAATCAGGATTATATGTTTAATTAGATAAGTCAGTCACATGAATGTTATCCCACTTTCTAGTTTCCTAGCTCCCTCGATGGTTCGGATCTTAAAGAGAAAAGTCATAATATCCGCTATAGACCCTAACCCAGTGGCCCAGGTTAAAGAAATAACTCTGAATGCTCATGGAGCCAATAACGCTTCTAAGCGTAGACAGCTCCAATCCTTTTTACTTCATTTGAAAGCACAATTTTTTTTCCTGCAAGAGACCCACCTATCTAAAGAAGTTAAAAAGTTATTCAACCACCCCCAATTGACTAGAATACATTTAGCCAATGGAACCTCAAAATCGAGAGGAGTTCCGATAGTTCTGGCTCCAGATTTACCCTACAAGGTAACTGAAGTCCTCAAGGATTCAAGGGGACACTTTATTTTCCTTAAAGGCATGCTGAGAAACATGCCTTTAACATTAGCCAATATCTACTCCCCCAACACCCTCCAATCTTCTTTTCTCCACAATATTTTACAGACATTAGAAATCTTTTCTCACGGCAATGTCATAGTGGTGGGAGACCTCAATATGGTTCTCAACCCTGAAATAGATAAAACCTCAAACCCTTCACAAAACATTATAAGCTAAAGAAAGGAGCAAAGGCAATAACTGATAAATTTGGCCTATTGGATTCTTATCATCACTGCAATCCCAATGGCAGAGAATACACCTTTTTTTCTGCCAAGAACCAAACCTATTCATGTATAGATTACATATTATTGAATAAATCATTAGCTAACGCTCTCCTATCCTCAGATATTCACTACTGCCCTCTGTCAGACCATTATCTAGTCTCTATTAAGTTTGGGTTTGATATTCCTGATCTTTCATCTAAACTTTGGCAGTTTAGATCCTCCCTAATTAACTGGAAGTCATCAAAAGAAAAAACTGAAAAGGGCCTCTTAGACTACTTTGATCTAAATAAAACACCAGATATGCCCGTAATGACACTCTGGGATGCAATGAAGCCAGTAATCCATGGCCTTTGCATTTCTTTTTAATTTTAATTTTTAGTATATAACAACAGACATCAAAAACCCATAACATAAACCAAATATACACTTTTGAGGATCGCATAGTCCATACAGTTCAATCAAGATTTATCCAGTATAGTCTAGAATGGAAAATCTGGAAAAAGCATCAATTTTTTTTTCCAAAAATGATACCAAGAAAGAGGAAAATGGGCGAAGTCTGGGATCGATTTGTGCCTGAATGATAAAAGGTAACCATTTCTTGATAAATTGAGCTTCTTGTTCCAGGAGTTACATCTTATACTGTTTCACTGTGATGAGTTCATTAATCAATAAAGACCATGTATGACTGATCCATTTATCTATGTTTAATTGATCTGCAGATTTCCATTGGAGAGCAATCTCCGCTTTTGCAGTGGTAATCAGCGAACAAATCAAATCTCTATTATGATTTGGCACCCCTTGTTCTTTAAAGGAAAGTAGAAACACTATAGCTGGCAATAGTTGGACATTTCGAGAAATAATGGTACTTATCTTTGCCTGAACAGCTTCCCAAAACTAACCTTGCCACCATTGATGGATGTATGTACCTTTTTCTCCACACTTGTTCCAACACAGTGGGGGAAAAGTATTATTAATCCTATTCAAAGCAACAGGGGTGTAGTACCATCGAAATAATGTTTTAGCAGATAATTCCCTTTCTGCTTGAGACCTAAATGATGAAAACATCCTACTGGGAATTTTTAACCATTCTTCATTATCAATTTCTATTCCACAATCTGTTTCCCAGAGCCCTTTCACTGCCTGAAGCTCTGCCACATTGTGGTCTATCAATATTTTATACAGAGTGGAGGATATGCCTCTATCCCTTGCTTTATCATCCAAAATTAATTGCTCAAAGGGGGTAAGGTCTCAAGTACCTCTTCCTTCATTCTCAAGTTTCAGGAAAAAGTTCCTAATTGCCATTGGGATAAGCCAGTTTTTAGAGCTACCAATCATGTTTCTTATCTCTCTTGAGGAATTAGAGGTGAAATGACCCTGAAAAAAAATCTCTGATTGTGGTATAACCTTTCTCCTTTAAAGTTACCCAGATTGAATCTGGTATTTGTGATGAAGCTTTCATTAAATCAGAGGGCAGAGACAAGGGTGAAGGGGGAGGGGCTAAGTGTTTTTGCCAGTACTTCCATGTAGTCAAGGTGGAATGAGTAAGTGGGTTAAGAACCTTAGCTTTTTTATAGTCCAGAGTATGGGCTATATAGCTTTGCATTGAATGTGGAAGTTCAGCCATCTCAATTTGAGCCCATAAAGGAGGAGAGGGCAACAATAGGGACAAGAATCTATGGAGCTGGCAGGAATCATTATACCAATATACTAATGGGTAACCCCAGCCTCCTTGTTGGGTGGGCTTCCAGAGGACTTGTTTTGAAAACCTTGGGTGTTTCCCTAAAAATATATATTGTTCGATTTTTTTAAACCAGCTTTTCGCCAATGTAGCAGGGATACTGATAGGGAGAGTACGAAAAAGATAATGATAAGCAGGCAAGATTTTCATTTTGACAGCAGCTATTCTACCCCCCAGGCTGAGATGTTTAGTCTTTCTCCATTTGGAGAGCTGCCAATTGGTATTATTTATAATTGGGGCATAGTTATAATGCAAAATTTTATTTAAAAATTTAGTCAACCAAATTCCCAGATATTTCATTTTTTTATAGGCAGTGGTTATACTATGGTCTTTACGTACGGTTTCTTGAATGCGTGGTGGAACATTTACAAAAAGAATTTCACTTTTATCATAGTTTACTTTGAGCCCGGAGAATTCATAAAACCTGTCTAATGCTGGCTTAAGCACAGCCATTGTACCAATTGGGACCTCTGTCAATATCAAAAGGTCATGGGTAGGGTTAGGGTTAGGGCTAGGGCTAGGGCTAGGGTTAGGGCTAGGGTTAGGGTTCTGGCTAGGGCTAGGGCTAGGGCTAGGGTTAGGGTTAGGGTTAGGGCTAGGGCTAGGGTTAGGGCTAGGGTTAGGGTTAGCGCTAGGGTTAGGGTTAGCGCTAGGGCTAGGGCTAGGGTTAGGGCTAGGGCTCGGGTTAGGGCAAGGGCTGGGCTACGGCTAGGGAAACGGTTACTGTTAGGGCTAGTGTTAGGGTTAGAGTTAGGGTTAGGGCTAGGGTTAGGGTTAGGGTTAGGGCTCGGGTTAGGTTTAGGTTTAGGTTTCGGGCTAGGGCTAGGGTTAGGGTTAGGGCTCGGGTTAGGGTTAGGATTAGGGTCAGGGTTAGGGCTAGGATTAGGGTTAGGGCTAGGGCTAGGGCTAGGGCTCGGGCTCGGGCTAGGTTTAGGGTTAGGTTTAGGGTAAGGGTTAGGGTTAGTGTTAGGTTTAGGGCTAGGGCTAGGTTTAGGGCTAGGGCTAGGGCTAGGGTTATGGTAATGGTTAGGGTTAGGCTAGGGTTAGGGTTAGGGCTAGGGCTGGGGCTGGGGTTAGGTATAGGGTTAGGGTAAGGGTTAGGGTGAGGGCTAAGGCTTCGGCTAGGGCTTGGTCTAGGGTTAGGGCTAAGGCTAGGGTTAGGGTTAGGGTTTGCGTTAGGGCTAGGGTTAGGTTAGCGTTAGGGTTAGGGTTAGGGTTAGGGTTACGGTTACGGTTACGGTTAGGTTTAGGGTTAGGGCTAAGGCTAGGGCTAGGATTGGCGTTAGCGTTAGGGTTAGCATTAGGGTTAGGGTTCGGGTTCGGGTTCGGGCTAGGGCTAGGGTTAGGGTTAGGGCTAGGGTTAGGGTTAGGCTTTTGGTTAGGGTTAGGGCTAGGGCCAGGGCTAGGGCTAGGGTTAGGGTTAGGGCTACGGCTAGGGCTAGGGCTAGGGCTGGGGCTGGGGTGAGGTATAGTGTAAGGGTAAGGGTGAGGGCTAAGGCTTCGGCTAGGGCTTGGTCTAGGATTAGGGCTAAGGCTAGGGTTAGGGTTCGGGTTAGGGCTAGGGTTAGGTTTAGGGTTAGGGCTAGGGTTAGGGTTAGGGTTAGGTTTAGGGTTAGGTATAGGGTAAGGGTTAGGGTTAGGGTTAGGGCTAAGGCTACGGCTAGAGCTTGGTCTAGGGTTAGGGCTAAGGCTAGGGTTTGGTTTAGGGTTAGGGTTAGGGTTACGGTTAGGGTTAGGGTTAGGGCTAAGGCTAGTGCTAGTGCTTGGGCTAGTGCTAGGGATAGGGATAGGGTTAGGGTTAGGGTTAGGGTTATGGTTAGGGTTAGGGTTAGGGCTTGGGCTAGGGTTAGGTTTAGGGCTAGGGCTAGGTTTAGGGCTAGGGTTAGGGTTAGGGTTAGGTTTAGGGCTAGGGTGATGCTTAGGGTTAGTGTTAGTGTTAGGGTTAGGGTTAAAGTTAGGGTTGGGGCTAGGGGTAGGGGTAGGGGTAGGGGTAGGATTAGGGCTAGGGTTAGGTATAGGGTAAGGGTAAGGGTTAGGGTTAGGGCTAAGGCTACGGCTACGGCTTGGTCTAGGGTTAGGGCTAAGGCTAGGGTTAGGGTTTGGTTTAGGGTTAGGGTTAGGGTGAGGGTTAGGGCTAGTGCTAGTGCTTGGGCTAGTGCTAGGGCTCGGGCTAGGGTTAGGGTTAGGGTTAGGGCTTGGGCTAGGGTTAGGTTTAGCGCTAGGGCTAGGGTTAGGGTTAGGGTTAGGGTTAAAGATAGGGTTGGGGCTAGGGGTAGGGGTAGGGGTAGGGGTAGGGTAATGGTTATGGTTATGGTTAGGGCTAGGGTTAGGGTGAAGGCGAGGGCGAGGGTTAGGTCGAGGGCGAGGGTTAAGGCTAGGGTTAGGGCTAGGGTTAGGATTAGGGCTAGGGCTAGGGCTAGGACTAGTGCTTGGGATAGGGCTAGGGTTAGTGTTAGGGCTAGGGTTAGGGTTATGGCTAGGGCTTGGGCTAGGGCTAGGGCTAGGGCTAGGGCTAGGGCTAGGGCTATTGTTAGGGTTACAGTTAGAGTTAGGGTTAGAGTTAGGGGTAGGGGTAGGGGTAGGTCTAGGGCTAAGGCTAGGGGTAGGGTTAGGGTTAGGGTTAGGGTTAGTCTTATGGTTAGGGCTAGGGCTAGGGCTACAGCTAGAGTTAGGGCTAGGGTTAGGTTTAGGTTTAGGTTTAGGTTTAGTGTTAGGTTTAGATTTAGGGCTCGCGTTAGGGTTAGGGTTAGGGTTAGGGTTAGGGTTAAAGCTAGGGCTAGGGCTAGGGTTAGGGTTAGGGATAGGGCTAAAGCTGGGGTCAGGGTTAGGGCTAGGGCTACGGCTGGGGTTAGGGTTAGGGCTAGGGCTAGGGCTAAGGCTAGGTTTAGAATTAGTGTTTGTGTTTCTGTTCTTACTTTGCCGCGGGTTAGGCGCAGGTGTAGGGGTAGGCTTCCACTTAGGCTTAGCGTTAAGGTTAGCTTTAGGGTTAGGGTTAGGGCTAGGGCTAGTGTTAGGGTTAGGTTTAAGGCTAGGGTTAAGGTTAGGGCTAGGGTTAGGGTTAGGGTTAGGTTTAAGGCTAGAGTTAGGTCGAGGGCTAGGGTTAGGGTTAGCGCTAGGGTTAGGGTTAGCGCTAGGGCTAGGGCTAGGAGTAGGGCTAGGGTTAGAGCTAGGGGTCGGGTTAGGGCAAGGGCTGGGGTACGGCTAGGGCTAGGGTTACTGTTAGGGCTAGTGTTAGGGTTAGGGTTAGGGCTACGGCTACGGCTAGGGTTAGCGTTAGGGTGAGGGTTAGGTTTCGGGTTAGGGCTAGGGCTAGGGCTAGGCCTAGGCCTAGGGCTAGGGCTAGGGTTAGTCTTAGGGTTAGGGCTAGGGCTAGGGTTAGGGCTAGGGCTACAGCTAGAGTTAGGGCTAGGGTTAGGGTTAGGGTTAGGTTTAGGTTTAGTGTTAGGGTTAGATTCAGGGCTCGCGTTAGGGTTAGGGTTAGGGTTAGGGTTAAGATTAGGGTTAGGGCTAGGGCTAGTGCTAGGGTTAGGGCTAGGGCTCGTGCTAGGGTTAGGGCTAGGGTTAGGGTTAGGGCTAGGGCTAGGGCTAGGGCTAGGGCTAGGGCTAGGGCTAGGGCTAGGGCTAGGGCTAGGACTAGTGGTTGGGATAGGGCTAGGGTTAGTGTTAGGGCTAGGGTTAGGGTTATGGCTAGGGCTTGGGCTAGGGCTAGGGCTAGGGCTATTGTTAGGGTTACGGTTAGAGTTAGGGTTAGAGTTAGGGCTAGGGCTAGGGCTAAGGCTAGGGGTAGGGTTAGGGTTAGGTTTAGTCTTAGCGTTAGGGCTAGGGCTAGGGTTAGGGCTAGGGCTACAGCTAGAGTTAGGGTTAGGGCTAGGGTTAGGTTTAGGTTTAGTGTTAGGTTTAGATTTAGGGCTCGCGTTAGGGTTAGGGCTCTAGCTGGCTGTCAGTGGCAGATGCAGGAGGGTGGGAAGGCAGCCAACTCTCCACAGGAAACACCCCAGGGTAATGGATTGGAGACAGAAGCCTGAAATCATCACGTGCAGAAATGTCACTAAGGGCCAATGTAGTACAAGTTCCGAAAGAGGCCCTGAGAATTGACTACGTGCTAGCTCACCCCTGCCAGGCCAGAAGAACGCAATCCGCCTCCATCCATTCCAGGCCATTGCGGAATGACATTGCCACAGGTTGGCTCCACTAAGGCATAGTGTGAACTATGCTTCTACCACAGTGGTCTCTCCGAAACCGATGTTACTGGTTAGAATAAGCAACAGGGCTCTAGCTGGCTGTCAGTGGCAGATGCAGGAGGGCCGGAAGGCAGCCAACTCTCCATAGGAAACAACCCAGGGTAATGGATTGGAGACAGAAGCCTGAAATCATCACGTGAAGAAATGTCACTAAGGGCCAATGTAGTACAAGTTCCGAAAGAGGCCCTGACAATTGACAAGGTGCTAGCTCACCCCTGCCAGGCCAGAAGAACTCAATCCGCTGCAATCCTTCCCAGTCCATTGCGGAAAGACATTGTCCCAGGTTGGCTCCACTAAGGCATAGTGTGAACTATGCTTCTACCACAGTGGGCTCTCCGAAACCGATGTTACTGGTTAGAATAAGCAACAGGGCTCTAGCTGGCTGTCAGTGGCAGATGCAGGAGGGCGGGAAGGCAGCCAACTCTCCATAGGAAACAACCCAGGGTATTGGATAGGAGACAGAAGCCTGAAATCATCACGTGCAGAAATGTCACTAAGGGCCAATGTAGTACAAGTTCCGAAAGAGGCCTTGACAATTGACTACGTGCTAGCTCACCGCTGCGAGGCCAGAAGAACGCAATCCGCCTCCATCCTTTCCAGGCCATTGCGGAATGACATTGCCCCAGGTTGGCTCCACTAAGGCATAGTGTGAACTATGCTTTTACCACAGTGGGCTCAACGAAACCGATGTTACTGGTTAGAATAAGCAACAGGGCTCTAGCTGGCTGTCAGTGGCAGATGCAGGAGGGCGGGAAGGCAGCCAACTCTCCATAGGAAACAACCCAGGGTAATGGATAGGAGACAGAAGCCTGAAATCATCACCTGAAGAAATGTCACTAAGGGCCAATGTAGTACAAGTTCCGAAAGAGGCCCTGACAATTGACTAGGTGCTAGCTCACCCCTGCCAGGCCAGAAGAACTCAATCCGCCGCCATCCTTCCCAGGCCATTGCGGAAAGACATTGCCCCAGGTTGACTACACTAAGGCATAGTGTGAACTATGTTCCTACCACAGTGGGCTATCCGAAACCAATCTTAATGGGTAGAATAAGCATCAGGGCTCTAGCTGGCTGTCCGTGGCAGACGCAGGAGGGCGGGAAGGCAGCCAACTCTCCTTAGGATACATTCCAGGATAATCGATTGGAGACAGAAGCCTGAAATCATCACGTGCAGAAATGTCAATAAGGGACAGTGTTGTACAAGTTCCGAAAGATGCCCTTACAATTGACTACGTGCTAGCTCACCCCTGCCAAGCCAGAAGAACTCAATCCGCCACCATCCTTTGAAGGCCATTGCGGAAAGACATTGCGACAGGTTGGCTACACTAAGGCATAGTGTGAACTATGTTCCTACCACAGTGGGCTATCCGAAACCGATCTTAATGGGTAGAATAAGCATAAGGGCTCTAGCTGGCTGTCCGTGAAAGATTCAGGAGGGCGGGAAGGAAGCCAACTCTCCATAGGAAACATCCCAGGGTAATGGATTGGAGACAGAAGCCTGAAATCATCACGTGCAGAAATGTCACTAAGGGCCAATGTAGTACAAGTTCCGAAAGAGGCCCTGACAATTGACTAGGTGCTAGCTCACCCCTGCCAGGCCAGAAGAACTCAATCCGCCGCCATCCTTCCCAGTCTATTGCGGAAAGAAATTGCCCCAGGTTGGCTCCACTAAGACATAGTGTGAACTATCCTTCTACCACAGTGGGCTATCCGAAACTGATCTTAATGGGTAGAATAAGCATAAGGGCTCTAGCTTGCTGTCCGTGACAGATTCAGGAGGGCGGGAAGGAAGCCAACTCTCCATAGGAAACATCCCAGGGTAATGGATTGGAGACAGAAGCCTGAAATCATCACGTGCAGAAATGTCACTAAGGGGCAGCGTAGTACAAGTTCCGAAATAGGCCTTGACAATTGACTACGTGCTAGCTCACCGCTGCAAGGCCAGAAGAACGCAATCCGCCTCCATCCTCTCCAGGCCGTTGTGGAATGACATTGCCCCAGGTTGGCTCCACTAAGACATAGTGTGAACTATGCTTCTACCACAGTGGGCTATCCGAAACTGATCTTAATGGGTAGAATAAGCATAAGGGCTCTAGCTGGCTGTCCGTGACAGATTCAGGAGGGCGGGAAGGAAGCCAACTCTCCATAGGAAACATCCCAGGGTAATGGATTGGAGACAGAAGCCTGAAATCATCACGTGCAGAAATGTCACTAAGGGCCAATGTAGTACAAATTCCGAAAGAGGCCCTGACAATTGATTAGGTGATAGCTCACCTCTGCCAGGCCAGAAGAACTCAATCCGCCGCCATCCTTCCCAGGCCATTGCAGAAAGACATTGCCCCAGGTTGGTTACACTAAGGCATAGTGTGAACTATGCTTCTACCACAGTGGGCTCTCCGAAACCGATGTTACTGGTTAGAATAAGCAACAGGGCTCTAGCTGGCTGTCAGTGGCAGATGCAGGAGAGCCGGAAGGAAGCCAACTCTCCATAGGAAACATCCCAGGGTAATGGATTGGAGACAGAAGCCTGAAATCATCACGTGCAGAAATGTCACTAAGGGGCAGCGTAGTACAAGTTCCGAAAGAGGCCTTGACAATTGACTACGTGCTAGCTCACCGCTGCAAGGCCAGAAGAACGCAATCCGCCTCCATCCTCTCCAGGCCATTGAGGAATGACATTGCCCCAGGTTGGCTCCACTAAGACATAGTGTGAACTATGCTTCTACCACAGTGGACTATCCCAAACTGATCTTAATGGGTAGAATAAGCATAAGGGCTCTAGCTGGCTGTCCGTGACAGATTCAGGAGGGCGGGAAGGCAGCCAACTCTCCATAGGAAACATCCCAGGGTAATGGATTGGAGACAGAAGCCTGAAATCATCACGTGCAGAAATGTCACTAAGGGCCAATGTAGTACAAATTCCGAAAGAGGCCCTGACAATTGATTAGGTGATAGCTCACCTCTGCCAGGCCAGAACAACTCAATCCGCCGCCATCCTTCCCAGGCCATTGCAGAAAGACATTGCCCCAGGTTGGTTACACTAAGGCATAGTGTGAACTATGCTTCTATCACAGTGGGCTCTCCGAAACCGATGTTACTGGTTAGAATAAGCAACAGGGCTCTAGCTGGCTGTCAGTGGCAGATGCAGGAGAGCCGGAAGGCAGCCAACTCTCCATAGGAAACAACCCAGGGTAATGGATTGGAGACAGAAGCCTGAAATCATCACGTGAAGAAATGTCACTAAGGGCCAATGTAGTACAAGTTCCGAAAGAGGCCCTGACAATTGACTAGGTGCTAGCTCACCCCTGCCAGGCCAGAAGAACTCAATCCGCCGCCATCCTTCCCAGGCCATTGCGGAAAACATTGCCCCAGGTTGGCTACCTTAAGGCATAGTGTGAACTATGTTCAACCACAGTGGGCTCTCCGAAACCGATGTTACTGGTTAGAATAAGCAACAGGGCTCTAGCTGGCTGTCAGTGGCAGATGCAGGAGGGCGGGAAGGCAGCCAACTCTCCATAGGAAACAACCCAGGGTAATGGATTGGAGACAGAAGCCTGAAATCATCACGTGCAGAAATGTCACTAAGGGCCAATGTAGTACAAGTTCCGAAAGAGGCCCTGACAATTGACTAGGTGCTAGCTGACTCCTGCCAGGCCAGAAGAACACAATCCGCAGCCATCCTTCCCAGTCCATTGCGGAAAGACATTGTCCGAGGTTGGCTCCACTAAGGCATAGTGTGAACTATGCTTCTACCACAGTGGGCTCTCCGAAACCGATGTTACTGGTTAGAATAAGCAACAGGGCTCTAGCTGGCTGTCAGAAGCAGATGCAGGAGGGCGGGAAGGCAGCCAACTCTCCATAGGAAACAACCCAGGGTAATGGATTGGAGACAGAAGCCTGAAATCATCATGTGCAGAAATGTCACTAAGGGCCAATGTAGTACAAATTCCGAAAGAGGCCCTGACAATTGATTAGGTGATAGCTCACCCCTGCCAGGCCAGAAGAACTCAATCCGCCGCCATCCTTCCCAGGCCATTGCAGAAAGACATTGCCCCAGGTTGGCTCCACTAAGGCATAGTGTGAACTATGCTTCTACCACAGTGGGCTATCCGAAACCGATGTTACTGGTTAGAATAAGCAACAGGGCTCTAGCTCGCTGTCAGTGGCAGATGCAGGAGGGAGGGAAGGCAGCCAACTCTCCATAGGAAACAACCCAGGGTAATGGATTGGAGACAGAAGCCTGAAATCATCACGTGCAGAAATGTCACTAAGGGCCAATGTAGTACAAGTTCCGAAAGAGGCCCTGACAATTGACTAGGTGCTAGCTCACTCCTGCCAGGCCAGAAGAACACAATCCGCAGCCATCCTTCCCAGTCAATTGCGGAAAGACATTGTCCCAGGTTGGCTCCACTAAGGCATAGTGTGAACTATGCTTCTACCACAGTGGGCTCTCCGAAACCGATGTTACTGGTTAGAATAAGCAACAGGGCTCTAGCTGGCTGTCAGTAGCAGATGCAGGAGGGCGGGAAGGCAGCCAACTCTCCATAGGAAACAACCCAGGGTAATGGATTGGAGACAGAAGCCTGAAATCATCACGTGCAGAAATGTCACTAAGGGCCAATGTAGTACAAATTCCGAAAGAGGCCCTGACAATTGATTAGGTGATAGCTCACCCCTGCCAGGCCAGAAGAACTCAATCCGCCGCCATCCTTCCCAGTCAATTGCGGAAAGACAACCCTGGGTTGTTTCCTATGGAGAGTTGGCTGCCTTCCGGCTCTCCTGCAGAAAGACATTGCCTAGCCCTAGCCCAAGCCCTAGCCCTCCCCCTCCCCCTCCCCCTCCCCCTCACCCTCATCCTCACGCTAGCTCAGCCCTGTATCTAACCCTAGCCCAACCCGTCGCCCTGACCGTAACCCTAACATTACCCCTAGCCCTAGCCCTAGCCCTAGCCCTAGCCCTAACCCTCACCCTAAACCAAACCCTAAACTTAGCCCAGCCCTAGCCCTCACCCTGGCCCTAAAACCTAAACCTAACCCTGGCCCTAAAACCTAACCCTAACCCTAACCCTAACACTAAACTTACCCCTAACCCTAGCCGTAGCACTAGCCCTCGACGTACCCCTACCCCTAGCCCTAGCCCCAGCCCTAGCCATCGGCCTAGGCCTAGCATAGCCCTAACCCTAGAAGTAGTCCTAATCCTAGTCCTAGTCCAAGTCCTAGTCCTAGTCCTAGTCCTAGTCCTAACCCTAACCGTAGCCCAGCCCTAGCCCTAGTGCAAACTCTAACCCTAACCCTAACCATAACCCTAATCTTATCCCTAGCCCTAACCCTAACCCTAACCCTAACCCTGGCCCAAGTCTTAGTCCTAGCCCTAGCCCTAGCCCTAAGCCTAACCCGAGCCCAAGCCCTAGCCCTAGCCCTAGCCCTAGCCCTAGCCCTAGCCCTAATACTAACCCTCACCTTCACCCTCACCCTCACCCTAGCCCTGGTCTGGCCCTAGTCCTAACAATAGCCCTAACCCTAACCCTGGCCCTAAGCCTAATCCTAGCCCGAGCCCGAGCCCGAGCCCAAGCCCGAGCCCGAGCTTTAGCCATAGCCATAATCGTTGCACTAGGCCTAGGCCTAATCCTAGCCCGAGCCCTAGCGCTAGCCCTAGCCCTAGCGCTAGCCCTAGCCCTAGCCCTAGCCCTAGCCCTAGCCCTAGCCCTAGTCCTAGTCCTGGTACTAGTCCTAGTCCTAGTCCTAGTCCTAGTCCTAGTCCTAGTCCTAGCCCTAGTCCTAGCCCTAGGCCTAGCCCTAGCCCTAGCCGCAGCCCTTCCCTAGGCCTAGCCCTGACACTAGCTTAAGCCCTACCCCTAGCCATAGCAATAGGCCTAACCCTAACCCTAAGCGTAAGCCTAAGCCTAAGCCTAACCCTAGCCTTACCCTAGCCGGAACCCTAACACAAACCATAACACTAAGCCTAGCTCTAGCCCTAGCCCAAACACTAACCCTCACCTTCACCCTGACCCTCGCCCTAGCCCTGCTCTGGCCGTAGACGTAGAAATAGCCAGAAACCTAACCCTAGACCTAAGCCTAATCCTAGCCCGAGCCTGAGCCCGAGCCCGAGCCCGAGCCCGAGCCCTAGTTGTAGCACTAGGCCTAGGTCTAAACCAGACCCTAACCCTAACTCTAACCGTAACCATAATCCTAGCCCTAGGCCTAGCCCTAGCCCTAGCCCTAGCCCTAGTCCTAGTCCTAGTCCTAGTCCTAGTCCTAGTCCTAGTCCTAGTCCTAGTCCTAACCCTAACCGTAGCCCAGCCCTAGCCCTAGTGCAAACTCTAACCCTAACCCTAACCCTAATCTTATCCCTAGCCCTAGCCCTAACCCTAACCCTAACCCTAAGCTTGGCCCAAGCCCAAGTCCTAGCTCTAGCCCTAAGCCTAGCCCTAGCCCTAGCCCTAGCCCTAGCCCTAGCCCTAGCCCTAGCCCTAGCCCTAATACTAACCCTCACCTTCACCCTCACCCTAACCCTAGCCCTGGTCTGGCCCTAGTCCTAAAAATAGCCCTAACCCTAACCCTGGCCCTAAGCCTAATCCTAGCCCGAGCCCGAGCCCAAGCCCGTGCCCGAGCTTTAGCCATAGCCATAATTGTTGCACAAGGCCTAGGCCTAGGCCTAATCCTAGCCCTAGCCCAAGCCCTAGCCCTAGCCCTAGCCCTAGCCCTAGTCTTGCCCTAGCCCTAGCCCTAGCCCTAGCCCTAGCCCTAGCCCTAGCCCTAGCCCTAGCCCTAGCCCTAGCCCTAGCCCTAGTCCTAGTCCTAGTCCTTGTCCTAGTCTAGTCCTTGTCCTAGTCCTCGTCCTAGTCCTACTCCTAGTCCTAGTCCTAGTCCTAGTCCTAGTCCTAGTCCTAGTCTTAGCCCTAGCCCTAGTCCTAGCCCTAACCCTAGCCGTAGCCCTAGCCCTAGCCGCAGCCCTTCCCTAGGCCTAGCCCTGACACTAACTTAAGCCCTACCCCTAGCCGTAGCACTAGGCCTAACCCTAACCCTAAGCGTAAGCCTAAGCCTAAGCCTAAACCAAGCCTTACCCTCGCGGGAACCCTAACACAAACCATAACACTAAGCCTAGCCCTAGCCCTAGGCCTAACACTAACCCTCACCTTCACCCTCAACCTCGCCCTAGCCCTGCTCTGGCCGTAGACGTAGAAATAGCCCGAAACCTAAACCTAGACCAAAGCCTAATCCTAGCTCCAGCCTGAGCCCAAGCTTGAGCCCGAGCCCGAGCCCGAGCCCTAGTCGTAGCACTTGGCCTAGGCCTAAACCAGACCCTAACCCTAACTCTAACCGTAACCCTAATCCTAGCCCAAGGCCTAGCATAGCCCTAGCTTTAGAAGTAGTCCTAGTCCTAGTCCTAGTCCTAGTCCTAGTCCTAACCCTAACCGTAGCCCAGCCCTAGCCCTAGTGCAAACTCTAACCCTAACCCTAATCTTATCCCTAGCCCTAACCCTAACCCTAACCCTGGCCCAAGCCCAAGCCCTAGCCCTAGCCCTGGCCCTAGCCCTAGCCCTAGCCCTAGCCCTAGCCCTAGCCCTAGTCTGAGCCTTAGCCCTAATACTACCCCTCACCTTCACCCTCACCCTAACCCTAGCCCTGGCCTGGCCCTATTCCTAGCAATAGCCCTAACCCTAACCCTGGCCGTAAGCCAAATCCCAGCCCAAGCCCGAGCCCGAGCTTTAGCCATAGCCATAATCGTAGCACTAGGCCTAGGCCTAATCCTAACCCTAACCCTAACCCTAGCCCTAGCTCTAGCCCTAGCCCTAGCCCTAGCCCTAGCCCTAGCCCTAGAACTAGAACTAGAACTAGAACTAGAACTAGAACTAGTCCTAGTCCTAGTCCTAGTACTAGTCCTAGTCCTAGTCCTAGTCCTAGTCCTAGTACTAACCCTAATTGTAGCCCAGCCCTAGCCCTAGTGGAATCTCTAACCCTACATCTAACATCCTAGTCCTAGTCCTAGTCCTAGCCCTAGTCCTAGCCCTAACCGTAGCCCTAGCCCTAGCCGGAACCTTAACACAAACCCTAACTCTAAGCCTAGCCCTAGCCCTAGCCCTAACCCTAACCCTCACTTTCACCCTCACCCTCACCCTAGCCCTGCCCTTACCGTAGATGTAGAAATAGCCCGAAACCTATCACTAGACCTAAGCCTAATCCTAGCCCGAGCCCGAGCCCGAGCCCGAGCCCGAGCTTTAGCCATAGCCATAATCGTAGCACTAGGCCTAGGCCTAATCGTAACTCTAACCCTAGCCCTAGCCCTAGCCCTAGCCCTAGCCCTAGCCCTAGCCCTAGCCCTAGCCCTAGCCCTAGCCCTAGCCCTAACCCTAGCCCTAGCCCTAGCCCTAGCCCTAGCCCTAGCCCTCACCCTCATGCTATCTCAGCCCTGGCTCTAGCCCTAGCCCAACCCGTCACCCTAACCGTAACCATAACACTACCTCTAGCTCTAGCCCTAAGCCTAGCCCTAACCCTAGCCCTAGCCCTAGCCCTAGTGCAAACTCTAACCCTAACCCTAACCCTAATTTTATCCCTAGCCCTAGCCCTAACCCAAAACCTAACCCTAGCCCAAGCCCAAGCCCTAGCCCTAGCCTTAAGCCTAACCCTAGACCTAGACCTAGCCCTAGACCTAGACCTAGCCTTAGCCCTAGCCCTAATACTAACCCTCACCTTCTCCTTCACCCTAACCCTAGCCCTGACCTGGCCCTAGTCCTCGCAATAGCCGTAACCCTAACCCTGGCCCTGAGCCTAATCCTAGCCCGAGCCCGAGCCCGAGCATAAGCCTGATCCCGAGCTTTAGCCATAGACATATTCGTAGCCCTAGCTCTAGCCCTAGGCCTAGCCCTAGCCCTAGCGTAGCCCTAGCACTAGCTTTAGCCCTAGCCCTAGCCCTAGCCCTAGCCCTAGCCCTAGCCCTAGCCCTACCCTAGCCCTAGCCCTAATACTAACACTCACCTTCACCCTCACCCTAACCCTCTCGGTGGCCTGACCACTAGTCCTAGCAATAGCCCTAACCCTAACCCTGGCCCTAAGCCAAATCCTAGCCCGAGCCCGAGCCCGAGCCCAAGCCCGAGCCCGAGCCCGAGCTTCAGCCATAGCCATAATCGTAGCACTAGGCCTAGGCCTAATCCTAACCCTAACCCTAGCCCTAGCCCTAGCTCTAGCTCTAGCCCTAGCCCTAGCCCTAGCCTTCGCCCTAGCCCTAGCCCTAGTCCTAGTCCTAGTTCTACTCCTCACCCTAACCGTAGCCCAGCCCTAGCCCTAGTGAAAACTCTAATCCTAACCCTAACCCTAATCTTTTCCCTAGCCCTAACCCTAAACCTAACCCTGGCCCCAGTGGCGGCTGGTGGGCTCTAGGGCTGGGTGTTCACAGCACTAAGTCCCAGGGAGGCAGGGGCTGCTGATGGTGCTGGGTGGAGCTTAAGAGGTCACTGGGTGGAGCTTAAGAGGTCACTGGGTGGAGCCTAAGAGGTCACTAGGCGGAGCCCCGGTTCAGAAAGTCTCAGAATCAGATAGGTGGGACCACAGCCAATCTGATGTGTTCCCTGGCTGAGTCTTAAAGTGCAATGAAGCCGGATTAAACCTGAGGTGTGACTGCAGCCAATGTGAAAAGAAAATTACTGGTCACATGGCTGATGTCTTCTGTGCCTATGAAAGTGGACTTAAGCTAGATTAATCCCTAGAAGAGGAAGAAAAAGAAGAAGAGGAGGATGAGGAAGAAGAAGAAGAAGAGTTGGCTTTTCTACCCCGCTTTTCTCACCCATTTAAGGGGACTCAAGGCGGCTGACAAACTTTCTGTTCTTCCCCGCACAACAGACACCCTGTGAGGTAGGTGAGGCTGTGAGAGCTCAGAAGAGAGCTGTGACTAGCCCATAGCCACCTAGCAAGCTTGGCTCATCTGAAAGTGGACTGAAGCTGGATTAATCCCTAGAAGAAGCAGAAGCAGCAATGGCTTTTCTACCCCGGTTTTCTCTCCCATTTAAGGGGACTCAAAGCAGATGACAAACTTTCTGTTCTTCCCTCCACAACAGACACCCTGTGAGGTAGGTGGGGCTGTGAGAGCTCAGAAGACAGCTGTGACTAGCCCATGGCCACCTAGCAAGCTTGGCTCATGTGAAAGTGGACGGAAGCTGGATGAAAGCTCTGGTGTGACTGCAGCCAAAGTGAAGAGAAAATTATTGGTCACATGGCTGATATCTTCTGTGCCTATGAAAGTGGACTAAAGCTAGATTAATCCCTAGAAGAAGCAGCGTTGGCTTTTCTACCCCGGTTTTCTCACCCATTTAAGGGGACTCAAAGCGGCTGACAAACTTTCTGTTCTTCCCCCCACAACAGACACCCTGTGAGGTAGGTGGGGCTGTGAAAGCTCAGAAGAGAGCTGTGACTAGCCCATGGCCACCTAGTAAGCTTGGCTCATGTGAAAGTGGACTGAAGCTGGATTAATCCCTAGAAGCAGCAGAAGCAGCAATGGCTTTTCTACCCCGCTTTTCTCACCCATTTAAGGGCACTCAAGGCGGCTGACAAACTTTCTGTTCTTCCCCCCACAACAGACACCCTGTGAGGTAGGTGGGGCTGTGAGAGCTCAGAAGAGAGCTGTGACTAGCCCATAGCCACCTAGCAAGCTTGTCTCATGTGAAAGTGGACTGAAGCTGGATTAATCCCTAGAAGAAGCAGAAGCAGCAATGGCTTTTCTACCCCGGTTTTCTCTCCCATTTAAGGGGACTCAAAGCGGCTGACAAACTTTCTGTTCTTCCCCCCACAACAGACACCCTGTGAGGTAGGTGGGGCTGTGAGAGCTCAGAAGAGAGCTGTGACTAGCCCATAGCCACCTAGCAAGCTTGGCTCATGTGAAAGTGGACTGAAGCTAGATTAATCCCTAGAAGAAGAAGCAGCAGCAATGGCTTTTCTACCCCGGTTTTCTCTCCCATTTAAGGGGACTCAAAGCAGATGACAAACTTTCTGTTCTTCCCCCCACAACAGACACCCTGTGAGGTAGGTGGGGCTGTGAGAGCTCAGAAGACAGCTGTGACTAGCCCATGGCCACCTAGCAAGCTTGGCTCATGTGAAAGTGGACGGAAGCTGGATGAAAGCTCCGGTGTGACTGCAGCCAAAGTGAAGAGAAAATTATTGGTCACATGGCTGATATCTTCTGTGCCTATGAAAGTGGACTAAAGCTAGATTAATCCCTAGAAGAAGCAGCGTTGGCTTTTCTACCCCACTTTTCTCACCCATTTAAGGGGACTCAAAGCGGCTGACAAACTTTCTGTTCTTCCCCCCACAACAGACACCCTGTGAGGTAGGTGGGGCTGTGAAAGCTCAGAAGAGAGCTGTGACTAGCCCATGGCCACCTAGCAAGCTTGGCTCATGTGAAAGTGGACTGAAGCTGGATTAATCCCTAGAAGCAGCAGAAGCAGCAATGGCTTTTCTACCCCGGTTTTCTCTCCCATTTACGGGGACTCAAAGCGGCTGACAAACTTTCTGTTCTTCCCCCCACAACAGACACCCTGTGAGGTAGGTGGGGCTGTGAGAGCTCAGAAGAGAGCTGTGACTAGCCCATAGCCACCTAGCAGGCTTGGCTCATGTGAAAGTGGACTGAAGCTGGATTAATCCCTAGAAGAAGCAGAAGCAGCAATGGCTTTTCTACCCCGGTTTTCTCTCCCATTTAAGGGGACTCAAAGCGGCTGACAAACTTTCGGTTCTTCCCCCCACAACAGACACCCTGTGAGGTAGGTGGGGCTGTGAGAGCTCAGAAAAGAGCTGTGACTAGCCCATAGCCACCTAGCAAGCTTGGCTCATGTGAAAGTGGACTGAAGCTGGATTAATCCCTAGAAGAAGCAGCAGCAGCAATGGCTTTTCTACCCCGGTTTTCTCTCCCATTTAAGGGGACTCAAAGCAGATGACAAACTTTCTGTTCTTCCCCCCACAACAGACACCCTGTGAGGTAGGTGGGGCTGTGAGAGCTCAGAAGACAGCTGTGACTAGCCCATGGCCACCTAGCAAGCTTGGCTCATGTGAAAGTGGACGGAAGCTGGATTAAAGCTCTGGTGTGACTGCAGCCAAAGTGAAGAGAAAATTATTGGTCACATGGCTGATATCTTCTGTGCCTATGAAAGTGGACTAAAGCTAGATTAATCCCTAGAAGAAGCAGCGTTGGCTTTTCTACCCCGCTTTTCTCACCCATTTAAGGGGACTCAAAGCAGCTGACAAACTTTCTGTTCTTCCCCCCACAACAGACACCCTGTGAGGTAGGTGGGGCTGTGAGAGCTCAGAAGAGAGCTGTGACTAGCCCATAGCCACCTAGCAAGCTTGGCTCATGTGAAAGTGGACTGAAGCTGGATTAATCCCTAGAAGCAGCAGAAGCAGCAATGGCTTTTCTACCCCGGTTTTCTCTCCCATTTAAGGGGACTCAAAGCGGCTGACAAACTTTCGGTTCTTCCCCCCACAACAGACACCCTGTGAGGTAGGTGGGGCTGTGAGAGCTCAGAAAAGAGCTGTGACTAGCCCATGGCCACCTAGCAAGCTTGGCTCATGTGAAAGTGGACTGAAGCTGGATTAATCCCTAGAAGAAGCAGCAGCAGCAATGGCTTTTCTACCCCGGTTTTCTCTCCCATTTAAGGGGACTCAAAGCAGATGACAAACTTTCTGTTCTTCCCCCCACAACAGACACCCTGTGAGGTAGGTGGGGCTGTGAGAGCTCAGAAGACAGCTGTGACTAGCCCATGGCCACCTAGCAAGCTTGGCTCATGTGAAAGTGGACGGAAGCTGGATTAAAGCTCTGGTGTGACTGCAGCCAAAGTGAAGAGAAAATTATTGGTCACATGGCTGATATCTTCTGTGCCTATGAAAGTGGACTAAAGCTAGATTAATCCCTAGAAGAAGCAGCGTTGGCTTTTCTAACCCGCTTTTCTCACCCAGGCTAGGGCTAGGGCTAGGGCTATGGTTAGGGCTAGGGCTAATTCTAGGGCTAGGGCTAAGACTAGGGCTAGGGTTAGGGCTAGGATTAGGGTTAGGATTAGGCCTTGGCCTAGGCCTAGTGCAATGATTATGGCTATGGCTAAGGGTCGGGCTCGGGCTTAGGCTCGGGCTCGGGCTAGGATTAGGCTTAGGGCCGGGGTTAGGGTTAGGGCTATTGTTAGGACTAGGGCCAGACCAGGGCTAGGGTTAGGGTGAGGGTGAAGGTGAGGGTTAGTATTAGGGCTAGGGCTAGGGCTAGGGCTCGGCTTAGGCTTAGGCTTAGGGTAGGGCTAGGGCTAGGACTTGGGCTTGGGCCAGGGTTAGGGTTAGGGTTAGGGTTAGGGTAAGGGCTAGGGATAAGATTAGGGTTAGGGTTAGAGTTTGCACTAGGGCTAGGGCTGGGCTACGGTTAGGGTTAGGACTAGGAGTAGGACTAGGACTAGGACTTGGACTAGGACTAGGACTACTTCTAGGGTTAGGGCTATGCTAGGCCTAGGTCGAGGGCTAGGGCTGGGGCTAGGGGTAGGGGTAGGGGTACTTCGAGGGCTAGTGCTATGGCTAGGGTTAGGGTTAAGGTTAGTGTTAGGGTTAGGGTTAGGGTTAGGTTTTAGGGCCAGGGTTAGGGCTAGGGCTGGGCTAAGTTTAGGGTTTGCGTTAGAGTGAATGTGAGGGTGAGGGTTAGGGCTAGGGCTAGGTCTAGGGCTAGGTCTAGGGCTAGGTCTAGGGCTAGGGCTAGGGCTAGGGCTAGGGCTAGGGCTAGGGCTAGGGCTAGGGCTAGGGCTAGGGCTAGGGCTAGGATTAGGGTTAGGGTTAGGGTTAGGGTTTGGTTTAGGCTTAGGCCTCGTGGTACGACTAGGGCTAGGGCTAGGGCTAGGGTTAGCCTTAGGGCTAGGGCTTGGGCTTGGGCTAGGGTTAGGGTAAGGGTTAGGGTTAGGGCTAGGGATAAGATTAGGGTTAGCGTTTGGGTTAGCGTTTGCGTTAGCGTTAGCGCTAGCACTAGCACTAGAGGTAGGCCTGGGCTAGGGTTAGGGTTAGGGTTAGGACTAGGACTAGGACTAGGACTATTAGTAGGACTAGGACTAGGACTAGGACTACGTTTAGGGCTAGGTCTGTGCTAGGCCTAGGCCGAGGTCTAGGGCTGCGGTAGGATTAGGGTTAGGGGTATGGCGAGGGCTAGGGTTAAGGTTAAGGTTAGGATTGGGCTAGGGCTAGGGCTAGTGCTAGGGCTAGGGTTAGGGTTAGCGTTAGCGTTAGGGTTCGTGTTAGGGTTAGTGTTACGTTTTAGGGCAAGGGTTAGGGATAGGGCTGGGTAAGGTTAGGGTTTGGGTGAGGGTGAGGGAGAGAGAGGGAGAGGGAGAGGGTTAGGGTGAGGGTTAGGGTTAGGGCTAGGGCTATGACTGTGCAAAGGTTAGGTTTTGGGTTAGGGTTAGGGTTAGGGTTAGGGCTAGGGCTAGGGCTAGGCTTAGGGCTAGGCTTAGGGCTCGGGCTCGGGCTCGGGCTCGGCCTCGGGCTCGGGCTCGGGCTCGGGCTAGGGCTAGGATTAGGGTTAGGGTTAGGGTTAGGTTTAGGGTTAGGGTTAGGGTTAGGGTTTGGTTTAGGCTTAGGCCTAGTGGTACGACTAGGGCTAGGGCTAGGGCTAGGGTTAGCCTTAGGGCTAGGGCTTGGGCTTGGGCTAGGGTTAGGGTAAGGGTTAGGGTTAGGGCTAGGGATAAGATTAGGGTTAGCGTTTGGGTTAGCGTTTGCGTTAGCGTTAGCGCTAGCACTAGCACTAGAGGTAGGCCTGGGCTAGGGTTAGGACTAGGACGAGGACTAGGACTAGGACTAGGACTAGGACTATTAGTAGCCCTAGCCCAATCCTAACCTTAACCTTAACCCTAGCCCTCGCCATACCCCTAACCCTAATCCTACCGCAGCCCTAGACCTCGGCCTAGGCCTAGCACAGACCTAGCCCTAAACGTAGTCCTAGTCCTAGTCCCAGTCCTACTAATAGTCCTAGTCCTAGTCCTAGTCCTAACCCTAACCCTAACCCTAGCCCAGGCCTACCTCTAGTGCTAGTGCTAGGGCTAACGCTAACGCAAATGCTAACCCAAACGCTAACCCTAATCTTATCCCTAGCCCTAACCCTAACCCTTACCCTAACCCTAGCCCAAGCCCAAGCCCTAGCCCTAAGGCTAACCCTAGCCCTAGCCCTAGCCCTAGTCGTACCACTAGGCCTAAGCCTAAACCAAACCCTAACCCTAACCCTAACCCTAATCCTAGCCCTAGCCCTAGCCCTAGCCCTAGCCCTAGCCCTAGCCCTAGCCCTAGCCCTAGCCCTAGCCCTAGACCTAGCCCTAGCCCTAGCCCTAGCCCTAGCCCTAACCCTCACTCTCACATTCACTCTAACGCAAACCCTAAACTTAGCCCAGCCCTAGCCCTAACCCTGGCCCTAAAACCTAACCCTAACCTTAACCCTAACCCTAACCCTAACACTAACCTTAACCCTAACCCTAGCCATAGCACTAGCCCTCGAAGTACCCCTACCCCTAGCCCTAGCCCCAGCCCTAGCCCTCGACCTAGGCCTAGCATAGCCCTAACCCTAGAAGTAGTCCTAGTCCTAGTCCAAGTCCTAGTCCTAGTCCTACTCCTAGTCCTAACCCTAACCGTAGCCCAGCCCTAGCCCTAGTGCAAACTCTAACCCTAACCCTAACCCTAATCTTATCCCTAGCCCTAACCCTAACCCTAACCCTAACCCTAACCCTGGCCCAAGCCCAAGTCCTAGCCCTAGCCCTACCCTAAGCCTAAGCCTAAGCCGAGCCCTAGCCCTAGCCCTAGCCCTAATACTAACCCTCACCTTCACCCTCACCCTAACCCTAGCCCTGGTCTGGCCCTAGTCCTAACAATAGCCCTAACCCTAACCCTGGCCCTAAGCCTAATCCTAGCCCGAGCCCGAGCCCAAGCCCGAGCCCGACCTTTAGCCATAGCCATAATCATTGCACTAGGCCTAGGCCAAGGCCTAATCCTAACCCTAATCCTAGCCCTAACCCTAGCCCTAGTCTTAGCCCTAGCCCTAGAATTAGCCCTAGCCCTAACCATAGCCCTAGCCCTAGCCCTAGCGCTAGCCCTAGCACTAGCCTTAGCCCTAGCCCTAGCCCTAGCCCTAGCCCTAGCCTGGGTGAGAAAAGCGGGTTAGAAAAGCCAACGCTGCTTCTTCTAGGGATTAATCTAGCTTTAGTCCACTTTCATAGGCACAGAAGATATCAGCCATGTGACCAATAATTTTCTCTTCACTTTGGCTGCAGTCACACCAGAGCTTTAATCCAGCTTCCGTCCACTTTCACATGAGCCAAGCTTGCTAGGTGGCCATGGGCTAGTCACAGCTGTCTTCTGAGCTCTCACAGCCCCACCTACCTCACAGGGTGTCTGTTGTGGGGGGAAGAACAGAAAGTTTGTCATCTGCTTTGAGTCCCCTTAAATGGGAGAGAAAACCGGGGTAGAAAAGCCATTGCTGCTGCTGCTTCTTCTAGGGATTAATCCAGCTTCAGTCCACTTTCACATGAGCCAAGCTTGCTAGGTGGCTATGGGCTAGTCACAGCTCTTTTCTGAGCTCTCACAGCCCCACCTACCTCACAGGGTGTCTGTTGTGGGGGGAAGAACCGAAAGTTTGTCAGCCGCTTTGAGTCCCCTTAAATGGGAGAGAAAACCGGGGTAGAAAAGCCATTGCTGCTTCTGCTTCTTCTAGGGATTAATCCAGCTTCAGTCCACTTTCACATGAGCCAAGCTTGCTAGGTGGCTATGGGCTAGTCACAGCTCTCTTCTGAGCTCTCACAGCCCCACCTACCTCACAGGGTGTCTGTTGTGGGGGGAAGAACAGAAATTTGTCAGCCGCTTTGAGTCCCCTTAAATGGGTGAGAAAAGCGGGGTAGAAAAGCCAACGCTGCTTCTTCTAGGGATTAATCTAGCTTTAGTCCACTTTCATAGGCACAGAAGATATCAGCCATGTGACCAATAATTTTCTCTTCACTTTGGCTGCAGTCACACCAGAGCTTTAATCCAGCTTCCGTCCACTTTCACATGAGCCAAGCTTGCTAGGTGGCCATGGGCTAGTCACAGCTGTCTTCTGAGCTCTCACAGCCCCACCTACCTCACAGGGTGTCTGTTGTGGGGGGAAGAACAGAAAGTTTGTCATCTGCTTTGAGTCCCCTTAAATGGGAGAGAAAACCGGGGTAGAAAAGCCATTGCTGCTGCTGCTTCTTCTAGGGATTAATCCAGCTTCAGTCCACTTTCACATGAGCCAAGCTTGCTAGGTGGCTATGGGCTAGTCACAGCTCTTTTCTGAGCTCTCACAGCCCCACCTACCTCACAGGGTGTCTGTTGTGGGGGGAAGAACCGAAAGTTTGTCAGCCGCTTTGAGTCCCCTTAAATGGGAGAGAAAACCGGGGTAGAAAAGCCATTGCTTCTTCTGCTTCTTCTAGGGATTAATCCAGCTTCAGTCCACTTTCACATGAGCCAAGCCTGCTAGGTGGCTATGGGCTAGTCACAGCTCTCTTCTGAGCTCTCACAGCCCCACCTACCTCACAGGGTGTCTGTTGTGGGGGGAAGAACAGAAAGTTTGTCAGCCGCTTTGAGTCCCCTTAAATGGGAGAGAAAACCGGGGTAGAAAAGCCATTGCTGCTTCTGCTGCTTCTAGGGATTAATCCAGCTTCAGTCCACTTTCACATGAGCCAAGCTTGCTAGGTGGCCATGGGCTAGTCACAGCTCTCTTCTGAGCTTTCACAGCCCCACCTACCTCACAGGGTGTCTGTTGTGGGGGGAAGAACAGAAAGTTTGTCAGCAGCTTTGAGTCCCCTTAAATGGGTGAGAAAAGCGGGGTAGAAAAGCCAACGCTGCTTCTTCTAGGGATTAATCTAGCTTTAGTCCACTTTCATAGGCACAGAAGATATCAGCCATGTGACCAATAATTTTCTCTTCACTTTGGCTGCAGTCACACCAGAGCTTTCATCCAGCTTCCGTCCACTTTCACATGAGCCAAGCTTGCTAGGTGGCCATGGGCTAGTCACAGCTGTCTTCTGAGCTCTCACAGCCCCACCTACCTCACAGGGTGTCTGTTGTGGGGGGAAGAACAGAAAGTTTGTCATCTGCTTTGAGTCCCCTTAAATGGGAGAGAAAACCGGGGTAGAAAAGCCATTGCTGCTTCTGCTTCTTCTAGGGATTAATCCAGCTTCAGTCCACTTTCACATGAGCCAAGCTTGCTAGGTGGCTATGGGCTAGTCACAGCTCTCTTCTGAGCTCTCACAGCCTCGCCTACCTCACAGGGTGTCTGTTGTGCGGGGAAGAACAGAAAGTTTGTCAGCCGCCTTGAGTCCCCTTAAATGGGTGAGAAAAGCGGGGTAGAAAAGCCAACTCTTCTTCTTCTTCTTCCTCATCCTCCTCTTCTTCTTTTTCTTCCTCTTCTAGGGATTAATCTAGCTTAAGTCCACTTTCATAGGCACAGAAGACATCAGCCATGTGACCAGTAATTTTCTTTTCACATTGGCTGCAGTCACACCTCAGGTTTAATCCGGCTTCATTGCACTTTAAGACTCAGCCAGGGAACACATCAGATTGGCTGTGGTCCCACCTATCTGGTTCTGAGACTTTCTGAACCGGGGCTCCGCCTAGTGACCTCTTAGGCTCCACCCAGTGACCTCTTAAGCTCCACCCAGTGACCTCTTAAGCTCCACCCAGTGACCTCTTAAGCTCCACCCCAGCACCATCAGCAGCCCCTGCCTCCCTGGGACTTAGGGCTGTGAACACCCAGCCCTAGAGCCCACCAGCCGCCACTGGGGCCAGGGTTAGGTTTAGGGTTAGGGCTAGGGAAAAGATTAGGGTTAGGGTTAGGATTAGAGTTTTCACTAGGGCTAGGGCTGGGCTACGGTTAGGGTGAGGAGTAGGACTAGGACTAGGACTAGGGCTAGGGCGAAGGCTAGGGCTAGGGCTAGGGCTAGAGCTAGAGCTAGGGCTAGGGTTAGGGTTAGGATTAGGCCTAGGCCTAGTGCTACGATTATGGCTATGGCTGAAGCTCGGGCTCGGGCTCGGGCTTGGGCTTGGGCTCGGGCTCGGGCTAGGATTTGGCTTAGGGCCAGGGTTAGGGTTAGGGCTATTGCTAGGACTAGTGGTCAGGCCACCGAGAGGGTTAGGGTGAGGGTGAAGGTGAGTGTTAGTATTAGGGCTAGGGCTAGGGCTAGGGCTAGGGCTAGGGCTAGGGCTAGGGCTAGGGCTAGGGCTAGGGCTAGGGCTAGGGCTAAAGCTAGGGCTAGGGCTACCCTAGGGCTAGGGCTAGGGCTAGGGCTAGGGCTAGAGCTAGGGCTACAAATATGTCTATGGCTAAAGCTCGGGATCAGGCTTATGCTCGGGCTCGGGCTTGGGCTAGGATTAGGCTCAGGGCCAGGGTTAGGGTTACGGCTATTGCGAGGACTAGGGCCAGGTCAGGGCTTGGGTTAGGGTGAAGGAGAAGGTGAGGGTTAGTATTAGGGCTAGGGCTAAGGCTAGGGCTAGGGCTAGGGCTAGGGCTAGGGCTAGGGTTAGGCTTAAGGCTAGGGCTAGGGCTTGGGCTTGGGCTAGGGTTAGGTTTTGGGTTAGGGCTAGGGCTAGGGATAAAATTAGGGTTAGGGTTAGGGTTAGAGTTTGCACTAGGGCTAGGGCTAGGGCTAGGGCTAGGGCTAGGCTTAGGGCTAGAGCTAGAGGTAGTGTTATGGTTACGGTTAGGGCGACGGGTTGGGCTAGGGCTAGAGCCAGGGCTGAGGTAGCATGAGGGTGAGGGCTAGGGCTAGGGCTAGGGCTAGGGTTAGGGCTAGGGCTAGGGCTAGGGGTAGGGGTAGGGGTAGGGGTAGGGCTAGGGTTAGAGTTAGGATTAGGCCTAGGCCTAGTGCTACGATTATGGCTATGGCGAAAGCTCGGGCTCGGGCTCGGCCTCGGGCTAGGATTAGGCTTAGGTCTAATGATAGGTTTCGGGCTATTTCTACATCTACGGCAAGGGCACGGCTAGGGTGAGGGTGAGGGTGAAAGTGAGGGTTAGAGTTAGGGCTAGGGCTAGGGCTAGGGCTAGGCTTAGAGTTAGGGTTTGTGTTAAGGTTCCGGCTAGGGCTAGGGCTACGGTTAGGGCTAGGACTAGGGCTAGGACTAGGACTAGGACTAGGACTAGGACTAGGACTAGGACTAGGACTAGGACTAGGATGTTAGATGTAGGGTTAGAGATTCCACTAGGGCTAGGGCTGGGCTACAGTTAGGGTTAGTACTAGGACTAGGACTAGTACTAGTACTAGGACTAGGACTAGTTCTAGTTCTAGGGCTAGTTCTAGGGCTAGGGCTAGGGCTAGGGGCTAGGGCTAGGGCTAGGGCTAGGGCTAGGGCTAGGGCTAGGGCTAGAGCTAGGGCTAGGGTTAGGGTTAGGATTAGGCCTAGGCCTAGTGCTACGATTATGGCTATGGCTAAAGCTCGGGCTCGGGCTTGGGCTCGGGCTTGGGCTGGGATTTGGCTTACGGCCAGGGTTAGGGTTAGGGCTATTGCTAGGAATAGGGCCAGGCCAGGGCTAGGGTGAGGGTGAGGGTGAAGGTGAGGGGTAGTATTAGGGCTAAGGCTCGGACTAGGGCTAGGGCTAGGGCTAGGGCTAGGGCTAGGGCCAGGGCTAGGGCTAGGGCTTGGGCTTGGGCCAGGTTTAGGGTTAGGGTTAGGGTTAGGGCTAGGGATAAGATTAGGGTTAGGGTTAGAGTTTGCACTAGGGCTAGGGCTGGGCCACAGTTAGGGTTAGGACTAGGACTAGGACTAGGACTAGGACTAGGACTAGGACTAGGACTAGGACTAGGACTAGGACTACTTCTAGGGCTAGGGCTATGCTAGGCCTTGGGCTAGGATTAGGGTTACGGTTAGAGTTAGGGTTAGGGTCTGGTTTAGGCCTAGGCCAAGTGCTACGACTAGGGCTCGGGCTCGGGCTCGGGCTCAAGCTTGGGCTCAGGCTGGGGCTAGGATTAGGCTTTGGTCTAGGTTTAGGTTTCGGGCTATTTCTACGTCTACGGCCAGAGCAGGGCTAGGGCGAGGTTGAGGGTGAAGGTGAGGGTTAGTGTTAGGGCTAGGGCTAGGGCTAGGCTTAGTGTTATGGTTTGTGTTAGGGTTCCGGCGAGGGTAAGGCTTGGTTTAGGCTTAGGCTTAGGCTTACGCTTAGGGTTAGGGTTAGGCCTAGTGCTACGGCTAGGGGTAGGGCTTAAGTTAGTGTCAGGGCTAGGCCTAGGGAAGGGCTGCGGCTAGGGCTAGGGCTACGGCTAGGTTTAGGGCTAGGACTAGGGCTAGGGCTAAGACTAGGACTAGGACTAGGACTAGGAGTAGGACTAGGACTAGGACTAGGACTAGGACTAGGACAAGGACTAGACTAGGACAAGGACTAGGACTAGGACTAGGACTAGGGCTAGGGCTAGGGCTAGGGCTAGGGCTAGGGCTAGGGCTAGGGCTAGGGCAAGACTAGGGCTAGGGCTAGGGCTAGGGCTAGGGCTAGGGCTAGGGCTAGGGCTAGGGCTAGGGCTAGGCCTAGGCCTAGGCCTAGGCCTAGTGCAACGATTATGGCTATGGCTAAAGCTCGGGCTCGGGCTTGGGCTCGGGCTCGGGCTAGGATTAGGCTTAGGGCCAGGGTTAGGGTTAGGGCTATTTTTAGGACTAGGGCCAGACCAGGGCTAGGGTTAGGGTGAGGGTGAAGGTGAGGGTTAGTATTAGGGCTAGGGCTAGGGCTAGGGCTAGGGCTAGGGCTAGGGCTAGGGCTAGGGCTAGGGCTAGGGCTCGGGTTAGGCTTAGGGCTAGAGCTAGGACTTGGGCTTGGGCCAAGCTTAGGGTTAGGGTTAGGGTTAGGGTTAGGGCTAGGGATAAGATTAGGGTTAGGGTTAGGGTTAGGGTTAGAGTTTGCACTAGGGCTAGGGCTGGGCTACGGTTAGGGTTAGGACTAGGACTAGGACTAGGACTAGGACTAGGACTAGGACTAGGACTAGGACTACTTCTAGGGCTAGGGCTAGGCCTAGGGCTAGGATTAGGGTTACGGTTAGAGTTAGGGTTAGGGTCTGGTTTAGACCTAGGCCTAGTGCTACAACTAGGGCTCGGGCTCGGGCGCGGGCTCGGGCTCGGGGTCGGGCTCGGGCTCAGGCTCGGGCTAGGATTAGGCTTAGGTCTAGGGTTAGGTTTCGGGCTATTTCTACGTCTACGGCCAGAGCAGGGCTAGGGCGAGGGTCAGGGTGAAGGTGAGGGTTAGTGTTTGGGCTAGGGCTAGAGCTAGGCTTAGTGTTATGGTTTGTGTTAGCGTTCCGGCTAGGGTAAGGCTAGGGTTAGGCTTAGGCTTAGGCTTACGCTTAGGGTTAGGGTTAGGCCTAGTGCTATGGCCAGGGGTAGGGCTTAAGCTAGTGTCAGGGCTAGGCCTAGGGAAGGGCTGCGGCTAGGGCTAGGCCTAGGCCTAGGGCTAGGCCTAGGGCTAGGACTAGGACTAGGACTAGGACTAGGACTAGTACCAGGACTAGGACTAGGACTAGGGCTAGGGCTAGGACTAGGGCTAGGGCTGGGGCTAGGGCTAGGGCTAGGGCTAGGGCTCAGGCAAGACTAGGGCTAGGGCTAGGGCTAGGGCTAGGGCTAGCACTAGGGCTAGGGCTAGCGCTAGGGCTAGGGCTAGGATTAGGCCTAGGCCTAGTGCAACGATTATGGCTATGGCTAAAGCTCGGGTTAGGGTTAGGGCTATTTTTAGGACTAGGGCCAGACCAGGGCTAGGGTGAGGGTGAAGGTGAGGGTTAGTATTAGGGATAGGGCTAGGGCTAGGGCTAGGGCTCGGGTTAGGCTTAGGGCTAGGGCTAGGGCTAGGACTAAGACTTGGGCCAGGGTTAGGGTTAGGGTTAGGGTTAGGGCTAGGGATAAGATTAGGGTTATGGTTAGGGTTAGGGTTAGAGTTTGCACTAGGGCTAGGGCTGGGCTACGGTTAGGGTTAGGACTAGGACCCTGGACTAGGACTTGGACTAGGACTAGGACTTGGACTACTTCTAGGGTTAGGGCTATGCTAGGCCTAGGCCGATGGCTAGGGCTGGGGCTAGGGCTAGGGGTAGGGGTACGTCGAGGGCTAGTGCTACGGCTAGGTTTAGGGGTAAGTTTAGTGTTAGGGTTAGGGTTAGGGTTAACCTTAACCTTAACCCTAGCCCTCACCGTACCCCTAACCCTAATCGTACCCCAGCCCTAGCCCTCGGCCTAGGCCTAGCACAGCCCTAGCCCTAGAAGTAGTCCTAGTCCTAGTCCTAACCCTAACCCTAGCCCAGCCCTAGCTCTAGTGCTAGTGCTAGTGCTAGCGCTAACGCAAACGCAAACGCTAACCCAAACCCTAACCCTAACCCTAGCCCTAGCCCTAGCCCTAGCCGTAGCCCTAGCCCTAGCCCTAGCCCAATCCTAACCTTAACCTTAACCTTAACGCTAGCCCTAGCCCTCGCCGTACCCCTCACCCTAATCCTACCCCAGCCCTAGCCCTCGGCCTAGGCCTAGCACAGCCCTAGCCCTAGAAGTAGTCCTAGTCCTAGTCCTAGTCCTAGTCCTACTAATAGTGGTAGTCCTAGTCTTAGTCCTAGTCCTAGTCCTAACCCTAACCCTAAACCTAGCCCAGGCCTACCTCTAGTACTAGCGCTAAAGCAAATGCTAACCCAAACCCTAACCCTAATCTTATCCCTAGCCCTAACCCTAACCCTTACCCTAACCCTAGCCCAAGTCCAAGCCCTAGCCCTAAGGCTAACCCTAGCGCTAGCCCTAGCCCTAGTCGTACCACTAGGCCTAAGCCTAAACCAAACCCTAACCCTAATCCTAATCCTAGCCCTAGCCCTAGCCCAAGCCCTAGCCCTCCCCCTCCCCCTCCCCCTCCCCCTCCCCCTCACCCTCACCCTCACCCTCACCCTCATCCTCACGCTAGCTCAGCCCTGTATCTAACCCTAGCCCAACCCGTCGCCCTGACCGTAACCCTAACATTAGCCCTAGCCCTAGCCCTAGCCCTAGCCCTAGCCCTAGCCCTCACCCTAAACCAAACCCTAAACTTAGCCCAGCCCTAGCCCTAACCCTGGCCCTAAAACCTAAACCTAACCCTGGCCCTAAAACCTAACCCTAACCCTAACCCTAACACTAAACTTACCCCTAACCCTAGCCTTAGCACTAGCCCTCGACGTACCCCTACCCCTAGCCCTAGCCCCAGCCCTAGCCATTGGCCTAGGCCTAGCATAGCCCTAACCCTAGAAGTAGTCCTAGTCCTAGTCCTAGTCCAAGTCCTAGTCCTAGTCCTAGTCCTAACCCTAACCGTAGCCCAGCCCTAGCCCTAGTGCAAACTCTAACCCTAACCCTAACCATAACCCTAATCTTATCCCTAGCCCTAACCCTAACCCTAACCCTATCCCTAACCCAGGCCCAAGTCTTAGTCCTAGCCCTAGCCCTAGCCCTAAGCCTAACCCGAGCCCTAGCCCTAGCCCTAGCCCTAATACTAACCCTCACCTTCACCCTCACCCTAGCCCTGGTCTGGCCCTAGTCCTAACAATAGCCCTAACCCTAACCCTGGCCCTAAGCCTAATCCTAGCCCGAGCCCGAGCCCAAGCCCAAGCCCGAGCCCGAGCTTTAGCCATAGCCATAATCGTTGCACTAGGCCTAGGCCTAATCCTAGCCCTAGCCCTAGCGCTAGCCCTAGCCCTAGCGCTAGCCCTAGCGCTAGCCCTAGCCCTAGTCTTGCCTGAGCCCTAGCCCTAGCCCTAGCCCTAGCCCTAGTCCTAGTCCTAGTCCTAGTCCTAGTCCTGGTACTAGTCCTAGTCCTAGTCCTAGTCCTAATCCTAGCCCTAGGCCTAGCCCTAGGCCTAGCCCTAGCCCTAGCCGCAGCCCTTCCCTAGGCCTAGCCCTGACACTAGCTTAAGCACTACCCCTAGCCATAGCACTAGGCCTAACCCTAACCCTAAGCGTAAGCCTAAGCCTAAGCCTAACCCTAGCCTTACCCTAGCCGGAACTCTAACACAAACCATAACACTAAGCCTAGCTCTAGCCCTAGCCCAAACACTAACCCTCACCTTCACCCTGACCCTCGCCCTAGCCCTGCTCTGGCCGTAGACGTAGAAATAGCCCGAAACCTAACCCTAGACCTAAGCCTAATCCTAGCCCAAGCATGAGCCTGAGCCCGAGCCCGAGCCCGACCCCGACCCCGAGCCCGAGCCCTAGTTGTAGCACTAGGCCTAGGTCTAAACCAGACCCTAACCCTAACCCTAACTCTAACCGTAACCCTAATCCTAGCCCTAGGCCTAGCCCTAGCCCTAGCCCTAGCCCTAGCCCTAGTCCTAGTCCTAGTCCTAGTCCTAACCCTAACCGTAGCCCAGCCCTAGCCCTAGTGCAAACTCTAACCCTAACCCTAACCCTAACCCTAATCTTATCCCTAGCCCTAACCCTAACCCTAACCCTAAGCTTGGCCCAAGCCCAAGTCCTAGCTCTAGTCCTAAGCCTAACCCGAGCCCTAGCCCTGGCCCTAGCCCTAGCCCTAGCCCTAGCCCTAGCCCTAGCCCTAGCCCTAGCCCTAGCCCTAGCCCTAGCCCTATTACTAACCCTCACCTTCACCCTCACCCTAACCCTAGCCCTGGTCTGGCCCTAGTCCTAAAAATAGCCCTAACCCTAACCCTGGCCCTAAGCCTAATCCTAGCCCGAGCCCGAGCCCAAGCCCGAGCCCGAGCTTTAGCCATAGCCATAATCGTTGCACTAGGCCTAGGCCTAGGCCTAATCCTAGCCCTAGCCCAAGCCCTAGCCCTAGCCCTAGCCCTAGCCCTAGTCTTGCCCTAGCCCTAGCCCTAGCCCTAGCCCTAGCCCTAGCCCTAGCCCTAGCCCTAGCCCTAGCCCTAGTCCTAGCCCTAGCCCTAGCCCTAGCCCTAGCCCTAGCCCTAGCCCTAGCCCTAGCCCTAGCCCTAGCCCTAGCCCTAGCCCTAGCCCTAGTCCTAGTCCTTGTCCTAGTCTAGTCCTTGTCCTAGTCCTAGTCCTAGTCCTAGTCCTACTCCTAGTCCTAGTCCTAGTCCTAGTCTTAGCCCTAGCCCTAGTCCTAGCCCTAACCCTAGCCGTAGCCCTAGCCCTAGCCGCAGCCCTTCCCTAGGCCTAGCCCTGACACTAACTTAAGCCCTACCCCTAGCCGTAGCACTAGGCCTAACCCTAACCCTAACCCTAAGCGTAAGCCTAAGCCTAAGCCTAAACCAAGCCTTACCCTCGCCGGAACCCTAACACAAACCATAACACTAAGCCTAGCCCTAGCCCTAGCCCTAACACTAACCCTCACCTTCACCCTCAACCTCGCCCTAGCCCTGCTCTGGCCGTAGACGTAGAAATAGCCCGAAACCTAAACCTAGACCAAAGCCTAATCCTAGCCCCAGCCTGAGCCCAAGCTTGAGCCCGAGCCCGAGCCCGAGCCCTAGTCGTAGCACTTGGCCTAGGCCTAAACCAGACCCTAACCCTAACTCTAACCGTAACCCTAATCCTAGCCCAAGGCCTAGCATAGCCCTAGCCCTAGAAGTAGTCCTAGTCCTAGTCCTAGTCCTAGTCCTAGTCCTAGTCCTAGTCCTAGTCCTAGTCCTAGTCCTAGTCCTAGTCCTAGTCCTAGTCCTAGTCCTAGTCCTAGTCCTAGTCCTAACCCTAACCGTAGCCCAGCCCTAGCCCTAGTGCAAACTCTAACCCTAACCCTAATCTTATCCCTAGCCCTAACCCTAACCCTAAACCTGGCCCAAGCCCAAGCCTAGCCCTAGCCCTGGCCCTAGCCCTAGCCCTAGCCCTAGCCCTAGCCCTAGTCCGAGCCTTAGCCCTAATACTACCCCTCACCTTCACCCTCACCCTCACCCTAGCCCTGGCCTGGCCCTATTCCTAGCAATAGCCCTAACCCTAACCCTGGCCGTAAGCCAAATCCCAGCCCAAGCCCGAGCCCAAGCCCGAGCCCGAGCTTTAGCCATAGCCATAATCGTAGCACTAGGCCTAGGCCTAATCCTAACCCTAACCCTAACCCTAGCCCTAGCTCTAGCCCTAGCCCTAGCCCTAGCCCTAGCCCTAGCCCTAGCCCTAGCCCTAGCCCTAGCCCTAGCCCTAGAACTAGTCCTAGTCCTAGTCCTAGTCCTTGTCCTAGTCCTAGTACTAGTCCTAGTACTAGTCCTAGTCCTAGTCCTAGTACTAACCCTAACTGTAGCTCAGCCCTAGCCCTCGTGGAATCTCTAACCCTACATCTAACATCCTAGTCCTAGTCCTAGTCCTAGTCCTAGCCCTAGTCCTAGCCCTAACCGTAGCCCTAGCCCTAGCCGGAACCTTAACACAAACCCTAACTCTAACCCTAGCCCTAGCCCTAGCCCTAACCCTAACCCTCACTTTCACCCTCACCCTCACCCTAGCCCTGCCCTTGCCGTAGATGTAGAAATAGCCCGAAACCTATCACTAGACCTAAGCCTAATCCTAGCCCGAGCCCGAGCCCGAGCCCGAGCCCGAGCTTTAGCCATAGCCATAATCGTAGCACTAGGCCTAGGCCTAATCCTAACTCTAACCCTAGCCCTACCCCTACCCCTAGCCCTAGCCCTAGCCCTAGCCCTAGCCCTAGCCCTAACCCTAGCCCTAGCCCTAGCCCTCACCCTCATGCTACCTCAGCCCTGGCTCTAGCCCTAGCCCAACCCGTCGCCCTAAACGTAACCATAACACTACCTCTAGCTCTAGCCCTAAGCCTAGCCCTAGCCCTAGCCCTAGCCCTAGTGCAAACTCTAACCCTAACCCTAACCCTAATTTTATCCCTAGCCCTAGCCCTAACCCAAAACCTAACCCTAGCCCAAGCCCAAGCCCTAGCCCTAGCCTTAAGCCTAACCCTAGCCCTAGCCCTAGCCCTAGACCTAGCCTTAGCCCTAGCCCTAATACTAACCCTCACCTTCTCCTTCACCCTAACCCTAGCCCTGACCTGGCCCTAGTCCTCGCAATAGCCGTAACCCTAACCCTGGCCCTGAGCCTAATCCTAGCCCGAGCCCGAGCCCGAGCATAAGCCTGATCCCGAGCATTAGCCATAGACATATTCGTAGCCCTAGCTCTAGCCCTAGCCCTAGCCCTAGCCCTAGCCCTAGCGTAGCCCTAGCCCTAGCCCTAGCCCTAGCCCTAGCCCTAGCCCTAGCCCTACCCTAGCCCTAGCCCTAATACTAACACTCACCTTCACCCTCACCCTAACCCTCTCGGTGGCCTGACCACTAGTCCTAGCAATAGCCCTAACCCTAACCCTGGCCCTAAGCCAAATCCTAGCCCGAGCCCGAGCCCGAGCCCGAGCCCAAGCCCGAGCCCGAGCCCGAGCTTCAGCCATAGCCATAATCGTAGCACTAGGCCTAGGCCTAATCCTAACCCTAACCCTAGCCCTAGCTCTAGCTCTAGCCCTAGCCCTAGCCCTAGCCCTAGCCTTCGCCCTAGCCCTAGTCCTAGTCCTAGTCCTACTCCTCACCCTAACCGTAGCCCAGCCCTAGCCCTAGTGAAAACTCTAATCCTAACCCTAACCCTAATCTTTTCCCTAGCCCTAACCCTAAACCTAACCCTGGCCCCAGTGGCGGCTGGTGGGCTCTAGGGCTGGGTGTTCACAGCCCTAAGTCCCAGGGAGGCAGGGGCTGCTGATGGTGCTGGGTGGAGCTTAAGAGGTCACTGGGTGGAGCTTAAGAGGTCACTGGGTGGAGCTTAAGAGGTCACTGGGTGGAGCCTAAGAGGTCACTAGGCGGAGCCCCGGTTCAGAAAGTCTCAGAACCAGATAGGTGGGACCACAGCCAATCTGATGTGTTCCCTGGCTGAGTCTTAAAGTGCAATGAAGCCGGATTAAACCTGAGGTGTGACTGCAGCCAATGTGAAAAGAAAATTACTGGTCACATGGCTGATGTCTTCTGTGCCTATGAAAGTGGACTTAAGCTAGATTAATCCCTAGAAGAGGAAGAAAAAGAAGAAGAGGAGGATGAGGAAGAAGAAGAAGAAGAGTTGGCTTTTCTACCCCGCTTTTCTCACCCATTTAAGGGGACTCAAGGCGGCTGACAAACTTTCTGTTCTTCCCCGCACAACAGACACCCTGTGAGGTAGGTGAGGCTGTGAGAGCTCAGAAGAGAGCTGTGACTAGCCCATAGCCACCTAGCAAGCTTGGCTCATGTGAAAGTGGACTGAACATAAGAACATAAGAACATAAGAACATAAGAGAAGCCTTGCTGGATCAGGCCACAGCCCATCTAGTCCAGCATCCTGTCGCACACAGTGGCCCACCAAATGCTCATGGGCATCTCAAGCAGAGACAAGGACAAACCTTCTCCTGCTCTCGAGTCCCAGCAGATGGCCCTAGAAGCTCCCCATTTCCTCCCCCCCCCCAGCCTGAAAGATGCACCTAGGCATTTGTTCTAGTAGCCATTGATACATCTGTCATCCATAAATTTGTCTAACCCTACCTTAAAACCATCCAGACTGGTAGCTGTCACCACCTCTTCTGGCAGCACATTCCATAGGCCGATGACCCTCTGTGTGAAGAAATACTTCCCCCTGTCAGACCTTACGCTCCTACCCATCAGCTTCATAGAGTGCCCCCTGGTTCTAGTGTTGTGCGATAGAGAAAAGAAATTTTCTCTATCCACCTTTTCTATGCCGTGCATAATTTTATATACTTCAATCAGGTCCCCTCTCAAACGCCGTCTCTCCAGACTGAAGAGGCCTAGACGTTGCAGCCTGGTTTCGTAAGGGAGGTGTTCCAGACCCTTAATCATTCTGGTTGCCCTTCTCCGCACCTTCTCTAGTTCCACAATATCCTTTTTGAGGTGTGGTGACCAGAATTGTACACAGTATTCCAAATGTGGCCTCACTATAGATTTATAAAGGGGCAAAATGACACTTGCTGACTTATTTTCTATTCCCTTCCTAATTATTCCCAGCATTGAATTTGCTTTTTTTGCTGCTGCCGCACACTGGGTTGACACCTTCATTGAACTGTCCACCAAAACCCCGAGATCCCTTTCCTGGCGTGTTGCAGAAAGCTCAGACCCCATCAGTTTATAGATGTAATTTGGATTCTTGGCCCCAATGTGCATTACTTTACACTTGTTAAGATTAAAGCACATTTGCCACTTGGTTGCCCACTCACCCAATGCTAAGAGATCCCTCTGGAGCTCTTGGCAATCTCTTTCAGATTTTACTACCCTAAATAATTTAGTATCATCAGCAAACTTTGCTATTTTACTATGTACCCCTTTTTCTAGATCATTGATGAATAAATTAAAAAGCATTGGTCCCAGTACTGAGCCTTGAGGGACCCCACTTTTTACTTCTTTCCACCCTGAGAAATTGCCATTTACTACTACTCTCTGCTTTCTGCCCTTAAGCCAGTCACAAATCCAGGACAGAACCTGTCCTTCTATTCCATGGCTGGTGAGTTTACTCAGTAGCCTTTGATGTGGGACTTTGTCAAAAGCCTTCTGAAAGTCCAGATAGACAATGTCTACTGGTTCACCTTTATCCACGTGTTTATTGACACTCTCAAAGAATTCCAACAAATTTGTGAGGCATGATTTACCTTTGCAGAAGCCATGCTGGCTTTTGTTCAGCAATGCCTGCTGCTCCATACGCACACTAATTTTGTCTTTAATAATGGTTTCCATCACCTTACACGGAACTGACGTTAAGCTAACTGGTCTGTAGTTGCCTGGATCACCCCTGGATCCTTTTTTGAAGCTGGATTAATCCCTAGAAGAAGCAGAAGCAGCAATGGCTTTTCTACCCCGGTTTTCTCTCCCATTTAAGGGGACTCAAAGCAGATGACAAACTTTCTGTTCTTCCCCCCACAACAGACACCCTGTGAGGTAGGTGGGGCTGTGAGAGCTCAGAAGACAGCTGTGACTAGCCCATGGCCACCTAGCAAGCTTGGCTCATGTGAAAGTGGACGGAAGCTGGATGAAAGCTCTGGTGTGACTGCAGCCAAAGTGAAGAGAAAATTATTGGTCACATGGCTGATATCTTCTGTGCCTATGAAAGTGGACTAAAGCTAGATTAATCCCTAGAAGAAGCAGCGTTGGCTTTTCTACCCCGCTTTTCTCACCCATTTAAAGGGACTCAAAGCGGCTGACAAACTTTCTGTTCTTCCCCCCACAACAGACACCCTGTGAGGTGGTGGGGCTGTGAGAGCTCAGAAGAGAGCTGTGACTAGCCCATAGCCACCTAGCAAGCTTGTCTCATGTGAAAGTGGACTGAAGCTGGATTAATCCCTAGAAGAAGCAGAAGCAGCAATGGCTTTTCTACCCCGGTTTTCTCTCCCATTTAAGGGGACTCAAAGCGGCTGACAAACTTTCTGTTCTTCCCCCCCACAACAGACACCCTGTGAGGTAGGTGGGGCTGTGAGAGCTCAGAAGAGAGCTGTGACTAGCCCATAGCCACCTAGCAAGCTTGGCTCATGTGAAAGTGGACTGAAGCTGGATTAATCCCTAGAAGCAGCAGAAGCAGCAATGGCTTTTCTACCCCGGTTTTCTCTCCCATTTAAGGGGACTCAAAGCTGATGACAAACTTTCTGTTCTTCCCCCCACAACAGACACCCTGTGAGGTAGGTGGGGCTGTGAGAGCTCAGAAGACAGCTGTGACTAGCCCATGGCCACCTAACAAGCTTGGCTCATGTGAAAGTGGACGGAAGCTGGATGAAAGCTCTGGTGTGACTGCAGCCAAAGTGAAGAGAAAATTATTGGTCACATGGCTGATATCTTCTGTGCCTATGAAAGTGGACTAAAGCTAGATTAATCCCTAGAAGAAGCAGCGTTGGCTTTTCTACCCCGCTTTTCTCACCCATTTAAGGGGACTCAAAGCAGCTGACAAACTTTCTGTTCTTCCCCCCACAACAGACACCCTGTGAGGTAGGTGGGGCTGTGAAAGCTCAGAAGAGAGCTGTGACTAACCCATGGCCACCTAGCAAGCTTGGCTCATGTGAAAGTGGACTGAAGCTGGATTAATCCCTAGAAGCAGCAGAAGCAGCAATGGCTTTTCTACCCCGGTTTTCTCTCCCATTTAAGGGGACTCAAAGCGGCTGACAAACTTTCTGTTCTTCCCCCCACAACAGACACCCTGTGAGGTAGGTGGGGCTGTGAGAGCTCAGAAGAGAGCTGTGACTAGCCCATAGCCACCTAGCAAGCTTGGCTCATGTGAAAGTGGACAGAAGCTGGATTAATCCCTAGAAGAAGCAGAAGCAGCAATGGCTTTTCTACCCCGGTTTTCTCTCCCATTTAAGGGGACTCAAAGCGGCTGACAAACTTTCGGTTCTTCCCCCCACAACAGACACCCTGTGAGGTAGGTGGGGCTGTGAGAGCTCAGAAAAGAGCTGTGACTAGCCCATAGCCACCTAGCAAGCTTGGCTCATGTGAAAGTGGACTGAAGCTGGATTAATCCCTAGAAGAAGCAGCAGCAGCAATGGCTTTTCTACCCCGGTTTTCTCTCCCATTTAAGGGGACTCAAAGCAGATGACAAACTTTCTGTTCTTCCCCCCACAACAGACACCCTGTGAGGTAGGTGGGGCTGTGAGAGCTCAGAAGACAGCTGTGACTAGCCCATGGCCACCTAGCAAGCTTGGCTCATGTGAAAGTGGACGGAAGCTGGATTAAAGCTCTGGTGTGACTGCAGCCAAAGTGAAGAGAAAATTATTGGTCACATGGCTGATATCTTCTGTGCCTATGAAAGTGGACTAAAGCTAGATTAATCCCTAGAAGAAGCAGCGTTGGCTTTTCTAACCCGCTTTTCTCACCCAGGCTAGGGCTAGGGCTAGGGCTAGGGCTAGGGCTAGGGCTAGGGCTAGGGCTAGGGCTAGGGCTATGGTTAGGGCTAGGGCTAATTCTAGGGCTAGGGATAAGACTAGGGCTAGGGTTAGGGCTAGGATTAGGGTTAGGATTAGGCCTTGGCCTAGGCCTAGTGCAATGATTATGGCTATGGCTAAAGGTCGGGCTCGGGCTTGGGCTCGGGCTCGGGCTAGGATTAGGCTTAGGGCCAGGGTTAGGGTTAGGGCTATTGTTAGGACTAGGGCCAGACCAGGGCTAGGGTTAGGGTGAGGGTGAAGGTGAGGGTTAGTATTAGGGCTAGGGCTAGGGCTAGGGCTCGGCTTAGGCTTAGGCTTAGGGTAGGGCTAGGGCTAGGACTTGGGCTTGGGCCAGGGTTAGGGTTAGGGTTAGGGTTAGGGCTAGGGATAAGATTAGGGTTAGGGTTAGGGTTAGAGTTTGCACTAGGGCTAGGGCTGGGCTACGGTTAGGGTTAGGACTAGGAGTAGGACTAGGACTAGGACTTGGACTAGGACTAGGACTACTTCTAGGGTTAGGGCTATGCTAGGCCTAGGTCGAGGGCTAGGGCTGGGGCTAGGGCTAGGGGTAGGGGTACTTCGAGGGCTAGTGCTATGGCTAGGGTTAGGGTTAAGGTTAGTGTTAGGGTTAGGGTTAGGGTTAAGGTTAGGGTTAGGTTTTAGGGCCAGGGTTAGGGCTAGGGCTGGGCTAAGTTTAGGGCTAGGGATAAGACTAGGGCTAGGGTTAGGGCTAGGATTAGGGTTAGGATTAGGCCTTGGCCTAGGCCTAGTGCAATGATTATGGCTATGGCTAAAGGTCGGGCTCGGGCTTGGGCTCGGGCTCGGATTAGGCTTAGGGCCAGGGTTAGGGTTAGGGCTATTGTTAGGACTAGGGCCAGACCAGGGCTAGGGTTAGGGTGAGGGTGAAGGTGAGGGTTAGTATTAGGGCTAGGGCTAGGGCTAGGGCTCGGCTTAGGCTTAGGCTTAGGGTAGGGCTAGGGCTAGGACTTGGGCTTGGGCCAGGGTTAGGGTTAGGGTTAGGGTTAGGGCTAGGGATAAGATTAGGGTTAGGGTTAGGGTTAGAGTTTGCACTAGGGCTAGGGCTGGGCTACGGTTAGGGTTAGGACTAGGAGTAGGACTAGGACTAGGACTTGGACTAGGACTAGGACTACTTCTAGGGTTAGGGCTATGCTAGGCCTAGGTCGAGGGCTAGGGCTGGGGCTAGGGCTAGGGGTAGGGGTACTTCGAGGGCTAGTGCTATGGCTAGGGTTAGGGTTAAGGTTAGTGTTAGGGTTAGGGTTAGGGTTAAGGTTAGGGTTAGGTTTTAGGGCCAGGGTTAAGGCTAGGGCTGGGCTAAGTTTAGGGTTTGCGTTAGAGTGAATGTGAGGGTGAGGGTTAGGGTTAGGTCTAGGTCTAGGTCTAGGTCTAGGGCTAGGGCTAGGGCTAGGGCTAGGGCTAGGGCTAGGGCTAGGATTAGGGTTAGGGTTAGGGTTAGGGTTAGGGTTTGGTTTAGGCTTAGGCCTAGTGGTACGACTAGGGCTAGGGCTAGGGCTAGGGTTAGCCTTAGGGCTAGGGCTTGGGCTTGGGCTAGGGTTAGGGTAAGAGTTAGGGTTAGGGCTAGGGATAAGATTAGGGTTAGCGTTTGGGTTAGCGTTTGCGTTAGCGTTAGCGCTAGCACTAGCACTAGAGGTAGGCCTGGGCTAGGGTTAGGGTTAGGGTTAGGACTAGGACTAGGACTAGGACTATTAGTAGGACTAGGACTAGGACTAGGACTACGTTTAGGGCTAGGTCTGTGCTAGGCCTAGGCCGAGGTCTAGGGCTGCGGTAGGATTAGGGTTAGGGGTATGGCGAGGGCTAGGGTTAAGGTTAAGGTTAGGATTGGGCTAGGGCTAGTGCTAGGGCTAGGGCTAGGGTTAGGGTTAGGGTTAGCGTTAGCGTTAGGGTTCGTGTTAGGGTTCGTGTTACGTTTTAGGGCAAGGGTTAGGGATAGGGCTGGGTAAGGTTAGGGTTTGGGTGAGGGTGAGGGAGAGGGAGAGGGAGAGAGAGGGAGAGGGAGAGGGTTAGGGTGAGGGTTAGGGTTAGGGCTAGGGCTATGACTGTGCAAAGGCTAGGGTTTGGGTTAGGGTTAGGGTTAGGGTTAGGGCTAGGGCTAGGGCTAGGGCTAGGGTTAGGGTTAGGGCTAGGCTTAGGGCTCGGGCTCGGGCTAGGGCTAGGGCTCGGGCTCGGGCTAAGGCTAGGTTTAGGGTTAGGGTTAGGGTTAGGGTTAGGGTTAGGGTTTGGTTTAGGCTTAGGCCTAGTGGTACGACTAGGGCTAGGGCTAGGGCTAGGGTTAGCCTTAGGGCTAGGGCTTGGGCTTGGGCTAGGGTTAGGGTAAGCGTTAGGGTTAGGGCTAGGGATAAGATTAGGGTTAGCGTTTGGGTTAGCGTTTGCGTTAGCGTTAGCGCTAGCACTAGCACTAGAGGTAGGCCTGGGCTAGGGTTAGGGTTAGGACTAGGACTAGGACTAGGACTAGGACTAGGACTATTAGTAGGACTAGGACTAGGACTACGTTTAGGGCTAGGTCTGTGCTAGGCCTAGGCCGAGGTCTTGGGCTGCGGTAGGATTAGGGTTAGGGCTACGGCGAGGGCTAGGGCTAGGGTTAAGGTTAAGATTAGGATTGGGCTAGGGCTAGTGCTAGTGCTAGGGCTAGGGTTAGGGTTAGGGTTAGCGTTAGCGTTAGGGTTCGTGTTAGGGTTAGTGTTAGGTTTTACAGCAAGGGTTAGGGATAGGGCTGGGTAAGGTTAGGGTTTGGGTGAGGGTGAGGGTGAGGGAGAGGGAGAGAGAGGGAGAGGGTGAGGGTGAGGGTTAGGGCTAGGGCTATGACTGGGCAAAGGTTAGGGTTTGGGTTAGGGTTAGGGTTAGGGTTAGGGTTAGGGTTAGGGCTAGGGCTAGGGCTAGGGTTAGGGCTCGGCTTAGGGCTCGGGCTAGAGCTAGTGTTATGGTTACGGTTCGGGCGACAGGTTGGGCTAGGGCTAGAGCCAGGGCTGAGGTAGCATGAGGGTTAGGGCTAGGAATAGGGCTAGGGCTAGGGCTAGGGTTAGGGCTCGGGCTCGGGCTCGGGCTCGGGCTAGGGCTAGGGCTAGGGCTAGGGCTAGGGCTAGGGCTAGGGCTAGGGCTAGGGCTAGGGCTAGGGCTAGGGCTTGGGCTAGGGCTAGGGTTAGGTTTAGGGCTAGGAATAGGACTAGGACTGGGATTAGAACTAGGCCTAGTGCTACGATTATGGCTATGGCTAAAGCTTGGGCTTGGGCTCGGGCTCGGGCTCGGGCTAGGATTAGGCTTAGGGCCAGGGTTAGGGTTAGGGCTATTGCTAGGACTAGGGCCAGGCCAGGGCTAGGGTGAGGGTGAGGGTGAAGGTGAGGGTTAGTATTAGGGCTCGGGCTAGGGCTCGGGCTTGGGCTCGGGCTCAGGCTAGGATTATGCTTAGGGCCAGGGTTAGGGTTAGGGCTATTGCTAGGACTATTGCCAGACCAGGGCTAGGGTTAGGGTTAGGGTGAGGGTGAAGGTGAGGGTTAGTATTAGGGCTAGGGCTAGGGCTAGGGCTAGGGCTAGGGCTAGGGCTAGGGCTTGGGCTAGAGGTAGAGCTAGGGCTTCGGCTTGGGCCTGGTTTAGGGTTAGGGTTAGGGTTAGGGCTAGGGATAAGATTAGGGTTAGGGTTAGGGTTAGAGTTTGTACTAAGGCTAGGTCTGGGCTACGGTTAGGGTTGGACTAGGACTAGGACTAGGACTAGGACTAGGAGTAGGACTAGGACTAGGACTAGGACTAGGACTAGGACTAGGACTAGGACTAGGACTAGGACTAGGACTACTTCTAGGGCTAGGGCTATGCTAGGCCTAGGGCTAGGATTAGGGTTACGGTTAGAGTTAGGGTTAGGGTCCGGTTTAGGCCTAGGCCTAGTGCTACAACTAGGGCTCGGGCTCGGGCTCAGGCTCGGGCTCAGGCTCGGGCTAGGATTAGGCTTAGGTCTAGGGTTAGGTTTCGGGGTATTTGTCCTTCTAGGGCTAGGGCTATGCTAGGCCTAGGCCGAGGGCTAGGGCTGGGGGTAGGGGTAGGGGTAGGGGTAGGGGTACGGCGAGGCCTAGGGCTAGGGTTAAGGTTAAGGTTAGGATTGGGCTAGTGCTAGTGCTAGGGCTAGGGTTAGTGTTAGGGTTAGGGTTAGCGTTAGGGTTAGTGTTAGGGTTAGTGTTAGGTTTTAGGGCAAGGTTTAGGGCTAGGGCTGGGTAAGGTTAGGGTTTGGGTTAGGGTGAGGTTGAGGGTGAGGGAGAGGGAGAGGGAGAGGGAGAGGGAGAGGGAGAGGGTTAGGGTGAGGGTTAGGGCTAGGGCTATGACTGGGCAAAGGTTAGGGTTTGGGTTAGGGTTAGGGTTAGGGTTAGGGTTAGGGCTAGGGCTAGGGCTAGGGCTAGGGTTATGGCTAGGCTTAGGGCTAGGGCTAGAGCTAGTGTTATGGTTACGGTTAGGGCGACGGGTTCGGCTAGGGCTAGAGCCAGGGCTGAGTTAGCATGAGGGTGAGGGCTAGGGCTAGGGCTAGGGCTAGGGCTAGGGCTAGGGATAGGGATAGGGTTAGGGTTAGGGCTAGGAATAGGACTAGGACTGGGACTGGGATTAGAACTAGGCCTAGCGCTACGATTATGGCTGTGGCTAAAGCACGGGCTCGGGCTCGGGCTAGGATTAGGCTTCGGTCTAGTGATAGGTTTCGGGCTATTTCTACATCTACGGCCAGAGCAGGGCTAGGGTGATGGTGAGGGTGAAAGTGAGGGTTAGTGTTAGGGCTAGGGCTAGGGCTAGGGCTAGGCTTAGAGTTAGGGTTTGTGTTATGGTTCCGGCTTGGGTTAGGGCTAGGCTTAGGCTTAGGCTTAGGCTTACGCTTAGGGTTAGGGTTAGGCCTAGTGCTACGGCTATGGCTAGGGCTTAAGCTAGGGTGAGGGCTAGGCCTAGGGAAGGGCTGTGGCTAGGGCTAGGGCTAGGGTTAGGGCTAGGGCTAGGCCTAGGGCTAGGAATAGGACTAAGACTGGGATTAGAACTAGGCCTAGCGCTACGATTATGGCTATGGCTAAAGCTCGGGTTAGGATTGGGCTAGGGCTAGTGCTAGTGCTAGTGCTAGGGCTAGGGTTAGGGTTAAGGTTAGTGTTAGGGTTAGGGTTAGGGTTAGGGCTAGGTTTTAGGGCCAGGGTTAGGGCTAGGGCTTGGCTAAGGTTAGGGCTAGGATTAGGGCTAGGGTTCGGGCTAGGCCGAGGGCTAGGCCTAGGCCTAGGTCTAGATCTAGGGCTAGGGCTAGGGCTAGGGCTAGGGATAGGGATAGGGATAGGGATAGGGATAGGGATAGTGCTAGGGCTAGGGCTAGGGCTAGGATTAGGGTTAGGGTTAGGGTTAGGGTTTGGTTTAGGCTTAGGCCTAGTGGTACGACTAGGGCTAGGGCTAGGGCTAGGGTTAGCCTTAGGGCTAGGGCTTGGGCTTGGGCTTGGGCTAGGGTTAGGGTAAGGGTTAGGGTTAGGGCTAGGGATAAGATTAGGGTTAGCGTTTGGGTTAGCGTTTGCGTTAGCGTTAGCGCTAGCACTAGCACTAGAGGTAGGCCTGGGCTAGGGTTAGGGTTAGGGTTAGGACTAGGACTAGGACTAGGACTAGGACTAGGACTAGGACTAGGACTAGGACTATTAGTAGGACTAGGACTAGGACTAGGACTACGTTTAGGGCTAGGTCTGTGCTAGGCCTAGGCCGAGGTCTAGGGCTGCGGTAGGATTAGGGTTAGGGGTACGGCGAGGGCTAGGGCTAGGGTTAAGGTTAAGGTTAGGATTGGGCTAGGGCTAGTGCTAGTGCTAGGGCTAGGGTTAGGGTTAGCGTTAGCGTTAGGGTTCGTGTTAGGGTTAGTGTTAGGTTTTAGGGCAAGGGTTAGGGATAGGGCTGGGTAAGGTTAGGGTTTGGGTGAGGGTGAGGGAGAGGGAGAGGGAGAGGGAGAGGGAGAGAGAGGGAGAGGGAGAGGGTTAGGGTGAGGGTTAGGGTTAGGGCTAGGGCTATGACTGGGCAAAGGTTAGGGTTTGGGTTAGGGTTAGGGTTAGGGTTAGGGCTCGGGCTAGGGCTAGGGTTAGGGCTAGGCTTAGGGCTCGGGCTCGGGCTCGGGCTCGGGCTCGGGCTAGGGCTAGGATGAGGGTTAGTGTTAGGGTTTGGTTTAGGCTTAGGCCTAGTGGTACGACTAGGGCTAGGGCTAGGGCTAGGGTTAGCCTTAGGGCTAGGGCTTGGGCTTGGGCTAGGGTTAGGGTAAGGCTTAGGGTTAGGGCTAGGGATAAGATTAGGGTTAGCGTTTGGGTTAGCGTTTGCGTTAGCGTTAGCGCTAGCACTAGCACTAGCACTAGAGGTAGGCCTGGGCTAGGGTTAGGGTTAGGGTTAGGACTAGGACTAGGACTAGGACTATTAATAGGACTAGGACTAGGACTAGGACTACGTTTAGGGCTAGGTCTGTGCTAGGCCTAGGCCGAGGTCTAGGGCTGCGGTAGGATTAGGGTTAGGGCTATGCTAGGCCTAGGGCTAGGATTAGGGATACGGTTAGAGTTAGGGTTAGGGTCTGGTTTACGCCTAGGCCTACTGCTACGACTAGGGCTCGGGTTCAGGCTCGGGCTAGGATTAGGCTTAGGTCTAGGGTTAGGTTTCTGGGTATTTCTACGTCTACGGCCAGAGCAGGGTTAGGGCGAGGGTGAGGGTGAAGGAGAGGGTTAGTGTTAGGGCTAGGGCTAGGGCTAGGCTTAGTGTTATGGTTTGTGTTAGGGTTCCGGCTAGGGTAAGGCTAGGCTTAGGCTTAGGCTTACGCTTAGGGTTAGGGTTAGGCCTAATGCTACGGCTAGGGGTAGGGCTTAAGCTATTGTCAGGGCTAGGCCTAGGGAAGGGCTGCGGCTAGGGCTAGGGGTAGCGCTAGGGTTAAGGCTAGGACTAGGGCTAGGACTAAGACTAGGGCTAGGGCTAGGGCTCGGGCAAGACTAGGGCTAGGGCTCGGGCTCGGGCTCGGGCTCGGGCTCGGGCTCGGGCTCGGGCTCGGGCTCGGGCTCGGGCTAGGGCTCGGGCTAGGGCTCGGGCTCGGGCTAGGGCTAGGGTTAGGGCTAGGTCTAGGGCTAGGGCTAGGGTGAGGTTTAGGGTTAGGATTAGGCCTTGGCCCTGGCCTAGTGCAACGATTATGGCTATGGCTAAAGCTCGGGCTAGGGCTTGGGCTCGGGCTCGGGCTAGGATTAGGGTTAGGGCCAGGGTTAGGGTTAGGGCTATTGTTAGGACTAGGGCCAGACCAGGGCTAGGGTTAGGGTGAGGGTGAATGTGAGGGTTAGTATTAGGGCTAGGGCTAGGGCTCAGGTTATTCTTAGGGTAGGGCTAGGGCTAGGACTTGGGCTTGGGCCAGGGTTAGGGTTAGGGCTAGGGATAAGATTAGGGTTAGGGTTAGGGTTAGGGTTAGAGTTTGCACTAAGGCTAGGGCTGGGCTACGGTTAGGGTTAGGACTAGGACTAGGACTTGGACTAGGACTAGGACTACTTCTACGGTTAGGGCTATGCTAGGCCTAGGCCGAGGGCTAGGGCTAGGGCTGGGTCTAGGGGTAGGGGTAGGGGTACTTTGAGGTCTAGTGCTACGGCTAGGGTTAAGGTTAAGGTTAATGTTAGGGTTAGGGTTAGGGTTAGGTTTTAGGGCCAGGGTTAGGGCTAGGGCTGGGCTAAGTTTATGGTTTGGGTTAGGGTGAGGGTGAGGGTTAGGGTTAGGTCTAGGGCTAGGGCTAGGGCTAGGGCTAGGGCTAGGGCTAGGGCTAGGGCTAGGGCTAATGTTAGGGTTACGGTCAGGGCGAAGGGTTGGGCTAGGGTTAAATACAGGGCTGAGCTAGCGTGAGGGTGAGGGTGAGGGTGAGGGTGAGGGCTAGGGCTAGGGCTTGGGCTAGGGCTAGGTCTAGGGCTAGGGCTAGGGCTAGGGCTAGGGCTAGGGCTAGGGCTAGGGCTAGGGCTAGGGCTAGGGCTAGGGCTAGGATTAGGGTTAGGGTTAGGGTTTGGTTTAGGCTTAGGCCTAGTGGTACGACTAGGGCTAGGGCTAGGGCTAGGCTTAGCCTTAGGGCTAGGGCTTCGGCTTGGGCTAGGGTTAGGGTAAGGGTTAGGGTTAGGGCTAGGGAAAAGATTAGGGTTAGGGTTTGGGTTAGCGTTTGCGTTAGCGCTAACGCTAGCACTAGCACTAGAGGTAGGCCTGGGCTAGGGTTAGGATTAGGGTTAGGACTAGGAATAGGAATAGGAATAGGACTATTAGTAGGACTAGGACTAGGACTACGACTTCTTTTAGGGCTAGAGCTGTGCTAGGCCTAGGCCGAGGGCTAGGGCTGGGGTAGGATTAGTGTTAGGGGTACAGCGAGGGCTAGGGCTAGGGTTAAGGTTAAGGTTAGGATTGGGCTAGTGCTAGTGCTAGTGCTAGGGCTAGGGTTAGGGTTAGGGTTAGGGTTAGGGTTAGGGTTAGGGTTAGCGTTAGTGTTAGTGTTAGTGTTAGTGTTAGTGTTAGGTTTTAGGGCAAGGGTTAGGGCTAGGGCAGGGTAAGGTTAGGGTTTGGGTTAGAGTGAGGGTGAGGGAGAGGGAGAGGGAGAGGGTTAGGGTGAGGGTTAGGGTTAGGGCTAGGGCTATGACTGAGCAAAGGTTAGGGTTTGGGTTAGGGTTAGGGTTAGGGTTAGGGTTAGGGCTAGGGCTAGGGCTAGGGCTAGGCTTAGGGCTAGGCTTAGGGCTAGGGCTAGAGCTAGTGTTATGGTTACGGTTAGGGCGACGGGTTGGGATAGGGCTAGAGCCAGGGCTGAGGTAGCCTGAGGGTGAGGGCTAGGGCTAGGGCTAGGGCTAGGGCTAGGGCTAGGGCTAGGGCTAGGGCTAGGGCTAGGGCTAGGGCTAGGGCTAGGGCTAGGGCTAGGGCTAGGGCTAGGGCTAGGGCTATTGGTATGGCTAGGCCTAGGCCTAGGCCTAGGCCTAGTGCTATGATTATGGCTATGGCTAAAGCTCGGGTTCGGGCTCGGGCTCGGGCTAGGATTAGGCTTAGGTCTAGTGATAGGTTTCGGGCTATTTCTACATATACGGCTCGAGCAGGGCTAGGGTGAGGGTGAGGGTGAAAGTGAGGGTTAGGGTTAGGGCTACGGCTAGGGCTAGGCTTAGAGTTAGGGTTTGTGTTAAGGTTCCGGCTTGGGTTAGGGCTAGGGTTAGGGTTAGGCTTAGGCTTACGCTTAGGGATAGGGTTAGGCCTAGTGCTACGGCTAGGGCTAGGGCTTAAGCTAGGGTCAGGGCTAGGCCTAGGGAAGGGCTGTGGCTAGGGCTAGGGCTAGGGTTAGGGCTAGGGCTAGGGCTATTGCTAGGAATAGTACTAGGACTGGGATTAGAACTAGGCCTAGCGCTACGATTATGGCTATGGCTAAAGCTCGGGTTAGGATTGGGCCAGGGTTAGGGTTAGGGTTAGGGTTAGGGTTAGGGTTAGGGCTAGGGATAAGATTAGGGTTAGGGTTAGGGTTAGGGTTAGAGTTTGCACTAGGGCTAGGGCTGGGCTACGGTTAGGGTTAGGACTAGGACTAGGACTAGGACTAGGACTAGGACTAGGACTAGGACTAGGACTAGGACTAGGACTAGGACTAGGATACTTCTAGGGCTACGGCTATGCTAGGCCTAGGGCTAGGATTAGGGTTACGATTATAGTTATGGTTAGGGTCTGGTTTACGCCTAGGCCTACTGCTACGACTAGGGCTCGGGCTCGGGCTCGGGCTCAGGCTCGGGCTAGGATTAGGCTTAGATCTAGGGTTAGGTTTCTGGGTATTTCTACGTCTACGGCCATAGCAGGGTTAGGGTGAGGGTGAGGGTGAAGGTGAGGGTTAGTGTTAGGGCTAGGGCTAGGGCTAGGCTTAGTGTTATGGTTTGTGTTAGGGTTCTGGCTAGGGTAAGGCTAGGCTTAGGTTTAGGCTTAGGCTTCCGCTTAGGGTTAGGCCTAATGCTACGGCTAGGGGTAGGGCTTAAGCTAGGGCTAGGGCTAGGGCTAGGGCTAGGGCTAGGGCTAGGGCTAGAGCTAGGGCTAGGGCTAGGGCTAGGACTAGGGCTAGGGCTAGGGCTAGGGCTAGGGCTAGAGCTAGGGCTAGGGCTAGGGCTAGGGCTAAGGCTAGGGCTAGGGCGAGGGCGAGGTTTAGGGTTAGGATTAGGCCTTGGCCTAGGCCTAGTGCAACGATTATGGCTATGGCTAAAGCTCGGGCTCGGGCTTGGGCTCGGCCTCGGGCTAGGATTAGGTTTAGGGCCAGGGTTAGGGTTAGGGCTATCGTTAGGACTAGGGCCAGACCAGGGCTAGGGTTAGGGTGAGGGTGAATGTGAGGGTTAGTATTAGGGCTAGGGCTACGGCTAGGGCTCGGGTTAGTCTTAGGGTAGGGCTAGGGCTAGGACTTGGGCTTGGGCCAGGGTTAGGGTTAGGGCTAGGGATAAGATTAGGGTTAGGGTTAGGGTTAGGGTTAGAGTTTGCACGAAGGCTAGGGCTGGGCTACGGTTAGGGTTATGACTAGGACTAGGACTAGGACTAGGACTAGGACTTGGACTAGGACTAGGACTACTTCTACGGTTAGGGCTATGCTAGGCCTAGGCGGAGGGCTAGGGCTGGGGCTAGGGGTAGGGGTAGGGGTACTTCGAGGGCTAGTGCTACGGCTAGGGTTAAGGTTAAAGTTAGTGTTAGTGTTAGTGTTAGGGTTAGTGTTAGGGTTAGGGTTAGGTTTTAGGGCCAGGGTTAGGGCTAGGGCTGGGCTAAGTTTAGGGTTTGGGTTAGGGTGAATATGAGGGTGAGGGTTAGGGTTAGGGCTAGGTCTAGGTCTAGGTCTATTGCTCGGGCTAGGGCTAGGGCTAGGGCTAGGGCTAATGTTAGGGTTACGGTCAGGGCGACGGGTTGGGCTAGGGTTAGATACAGGGCTGAGCTAGCGTGAGGGTGAGGGTGAGGGTGAGGGCTAGGGCTAAGGCTAGGGCTTGGGCTTGGGCTAGGGCTAGGGCTAGGGCTAGGGCTAGGGTTAGGGTTAGGGTTAGGGTTAGGGTTTGGTTTAGGCTTAGGCCCAGTGGTACGACTAGGGCTAGGGCTAGGGCTAGGCTTAGCCTTAGGGCTAGGGCTTCGGTTTGGGCTAGGATTAGGGTAAGGGTTAGGGTTAGGGCTAGGGATAAGATTAGGGTTAGGGTTTGGGTTAGCGTTTGCGTTAGCGTTAGCGCTAGCACTAGAGGTAGGCCTGGGCTAGGGTTAGGATTAGGGTTAGGACTAGCACTAGGACTAGGAATAGGACTATTAGTAGGACTAGGACTAGGACTAGGACTACTTTTAGGGCTAGGGCTGTGCTAGGCCTAGGCCGAGGGCTAGGGCTGGGGTAGGATTAGGGTTAGGGGTACGGCGAGGGCTAGGGCTAGGGTTAAGGTTAAGGTTAGGATTGGGCTACGGCTATTGCTAGTGCTAGGGTTAGGTTTTAGGGCAAGGGTTAGGGCTAGGGCTGGGTAAGGTTAGGGTTTGGGTTAGGGTTAGGGTTAGGGTGAGGGTGAGGGTGAGGGAGAGGGAGAGGGAGAGGGAGAGGGTTAGGGTGAGGGTTAGGGCTAGGGCTAGGGCTATGACTGGGCAAAGGTTAGGGTTTGGGTTAGGGTTAGGGTTAGGGTTAGGGTTAGGGTTAGGCTTAGGCTTAGGCTTAGGCCTAGGGCTAGGGCTAGGGCTAGGCTTAGGGCTAGGCTTACGGCTAGGGCTAGAGCTAGTGTTATGGTTACGGTTAGGGCGACGGGTTGGGCTAGAGCTAGAGCCAGGGCTCAGGTAGCATGAGGGTGAGGGCTCGGGCTCGGGCTCGGGCTCGGGCTCGGGCTCGGGCTCGGGCTCGGGCTCGGGCTCGGGCTCGGGCTCGGGCTCGGGCTCGGGCTCGGGCTCGGGCTCGGGCTAGAGCTAGGGCTAGGGTTAGGGTTAGGATTAGGCCTACGCCTTGTGCTACGATTATGGCTATGGCTAAAGCTCGGGCTCGGGCTCGGGCTAGCATTAGGCTTAGGTCTAGTGATAGGTTTCGGGCTATTTCTACATATACGGCCAGAGCAGGGCTAGGGTGAGGGTGAGGGTGAAAGTGAGGGTTAGGGTTAGGGCTAGGGCTAGGCTTAGAGTTAGGGTTTGTGTTAAGGTTCCGGCTTGGGTTAGGGCTAGGGTTAGGCTTAGGCTTAGGCTTACGCTTAGGGTTAGGGTTAGGCCTAGTGCTACGGCTAGGGCTAGGGCTTAAGCTAGGATCAGGGCTAGGCCTAGGGAAGGGCTGTGGCTAGGGCTAGGGCTAGGGCTAGGGTTAGGGTTAGGGCTAGGGCTAGGGCTATTGCTAGGACTTGGGCTTGGGCCAGTGTTAGGGTTAGGGTTAGGGTTAGGGTTAGGGCTAGGGATAAGATTAGGATTAGGGTTAGGGTTAGGGTTAGGGTTAGGGTTAGAGTTTGCACTAGGGCTAGGGCAGGGCTACGGTTAGGGTTAGGACTAGGACTAGGACTAGGACTAGGACTAGGACTGGGACTAGGACTACTTGTAGGGCTAGGGCTATGCTAGGCCTAGGGCTAGGATTAGGCTTACGGTTAGAGTTAGGGTTAGGGTTTGGTTTAGGCCTAAGCCTAGTGCTACGACTAGGGTTCGGACTCGGGCTCGGGCTCAGGCGCGGGCTCGGGCTAGGATTAGGCTTAGGCCAGGTTTAGGGCTAGGGCTAGGGCTAGGGCTAGGGCTAGGGCTAGGGCTAGGGCAAGGCTAGGGCTAGGGCTAGGGCTAGGGCTAGGGCTAGGGCTAGGGCTAGGGCTAGGGCTAGGGCTAGGGCTAGGGCTAGGGCGAGGGTTAGGGCTAGGGCTAGGGCTAGGGCTAGGGCTAGGATTAGTCCTAGGCCTAAGCCTAGGCCTAGTGCTACGATTATGTCTATGGCTAAAGCTCGGGCTCGGGCTCGGGCTTTGGCTCGAGCTCGGGCTAGGATTAGGCTTAGGGCCAGGGTTAGGGTTAGGGCTATTGCTAGGACTAGGGCCAGGCCAGGGCTAGGGTTAGGGTTAGGGTGAAGGTGAGTGTTAGTATTAGGGCTAGGGCTAGGGCTAGGGCTAGAGTTAGGCTTAGGGCTAGGGCTAGGGCTAGGGCTAGGGATTGGGCTTGGGCCAGGTTTAGGGTTAGGGTTAGGCTTAGGGCTAGGGATAAGATTAGGGTTAGGGTTAGGGTTAGAGTTTGCAATAAGGCTAGGGCTGGGCAACGGTTAGGGTTGGACTAGGACTAGGACTAGGGCTAGGGTTAGGGCTAGGGATAAGATTAGGTTAGGGTTAGGGTTAGAGTTTGCACTACTAGTGCTACGATTATGTCTATGGCTAAAGCTCGGGCTCGGGCTCGGGCTTTGGCTCGAGCTCGGGCTAGGATTAGGCTTAGGGCCAGGGTTAGGGTTAGGGCTATTGCTAGGACTAGGGCCAGGCCAGGGCTAGGGTTAGGGTGAGGGTGAAGGTGAGGGTTAGTATTAGGGCTAGGGCTAGGGCTAGGGCTAGAGTTAGGCTTAGGGCTAGGGCTAGGGCTAGGGATTGGGCTTGGGCCAGGTTTAGGGTTAGGCTTAGGCTTAGGGCTAGGGATAAGATTAGGGTTAGGGTTAGGGTTAGAGTTTGCAATAAGGCTAGGGCTGGGCTACGGTTAGGGTTGGACTAGGACTAAGACTAGGACTAGGACTAGGACTAGGACGAGGACTAGGACTAGGACTAGGACTAAAACTAGGACTAGGACTAGGACTGCTTCTAGGGCTAGGGCTATGCTAGGCCTAGCCCGAGGGCTAGGGCTGGTGCTGCGGGTAGGGGTAGGGGTAGGTGTACAGCGAGGGCTAGGGCTAGGGTTAAACTTAAGGTTAGGATTGGGCTAGTGCTAGTGCTAGTGCTAGGCCTAGGGTTAGGGTTAGTGTTAAGGTTAGTGTTAGGGTTAGGTTTAGGGCTAGGGCTAGGTTTTAGGGCCAGGGTTAGGGCTAGGGCTGGGCTAGGGTTAGATCTAGGGTTAGGGCTATGGCTAGGTCTAGGCCGAGGGCTAGGACTAGGACCAGGACTAGGACTAGGACTAGGACTAGGACTAGGACTACGTCTAGGGCTAGGGTTAGGGCAAGGGCTAGGGCTAGGGCTAGGGATAGGGATAGGGATAGGGATAGGGATAGGGATAGGACTAGGACTAGGACTAGGACTAGGACTAGGACTAGGACTAGGACTAGTCCGAGGGCTAGGGCTGGGGGTAGGGGTAGGGGTAGGGGTAGGGGTACGGCGAGGGCTAGGGCTAGGGCTAGGGCTAGGGCTAGGGCTAGGGCTAGGGCTAGGTTTAAGCTTAAGGTTAGGATTGGGCTAGTGTTATGGTTATGGTTACGATTAGGGCGACGGGTTGGTCTCGGGCTACAGCGAGGTCTGAGCTAGTGTGAGATTGAGGGCTAGAGCTAGGGCTAGGGCTAGGGCTAGGGCTAGGGCTAGGGCTAGGGCTAGGGCTAGGGCTAGGGCTAAGGCTAGGGCTAAGGCTAGGGTTATGGTTTGGTTTAGTTCTAGGCTTAATGCTACGACTAGGGATAGGGATAGGTCTAGGGTTAGGTCTAGGGTTAGGGTTAGGGTTAGGCGTAGGGCTACGGCTTGGGCTTGGGCTAGGTTTAGGGTTAGGGGTAGGGCTAGGGATAAGATTAGGGTTAGGGTTAGGGTTAGGGTAAGCGTTTGTGTCACCGCTAGCACCAGGTCTAGGGCTCGGGCTCGGGTTAGGATTAGGCTTAGGTTTGGGTTAGTTTTCGGGCTATTTCTACGTCTACGGACAGAGCAGAGCTAGGGCGAGGGTGAGGGTGAAGGTGAGGGTTAGTGTTAGGGCTAGGGCTAGGCTTAGTGTTAGGGTTTGTGTTAGGGTTCCGGATAGGGTAAGGCTAGGGTCAGGCTTAGGCTTAGGCTTACGCTTAGGGTTAGGGTTTGGCCTAATGCTACGGCTAGGGCTTAAGCTAGTGTCAGGGCTAGGCCTAGGGAAGGGCTACGGCTAGGGCTAGGGCTAGGGCTAGGGCTAGGGTTAGGGCTAGGGCTAGGGCTAGGGCTAGGGCTAGGGCTAGGGCTAGGGCTAGGGCTAGGGCTAGGGCTAGGGCTAGGGCTAGGGCTAGGGCTAGGTTTAGGGCTAGAGCTAGGGCTAGGGCTAGGATTAGGACTAGGACTAGGGCTAGGGCTAGGGCTAGGGCTATGGCTAGGGCTAGGGCTAGGGCTAGGGCAAGGCTAGGGCTAGGGCTAGGGCTAGGGCTAGGGCTAGGGCTAGGGCTAGGGCTAGGGCTAGGGCTAGGATTAGGCCTAGGCCTAAGCCTAGGCCTAGTGCTACGATTATGTCTATGGCTAAAGCTCGGGCTCGGGCTCGGGCTTTGGCTCGTGCTCGGGCTAGGATTATTCTTAGGGCCAGGGTTAGGGTTAGGGCTATTGCTAGGACTAGGGCCAGGCCAGGGCTAGGGTTAGGGTGAGGGTGGTGAGGGTTAGTATTAGGGCTAGGGCTAGGGCTAGGGCTAGAGTTAGGCTTAGGGCTAGGGGTAGGGCTAGGGGTAGGGCTAGGGCTAGGGATTGGGCTTGGGCCAGGTTTAGGGTTAGGGTTAGGGTTAGGGCTAGGGATAAGATTAGGGTTAGGGTTAGGGTTAGAGTTTGCACTAAGGCTAGGGCTGGGCAACAGTTAGGGTTGGACTTGGACTAGGACTAGGACTAGGGCTAGGGTTAGGGCTAAGGATAAGATTAGGTTTAGGGTTAGGGTTAGGGTTTGCACTAAGGCTAGGGCTGGGCTACGGTTAGGGTTGGACTAGGACTAAGACTAGGACTAGGACTAGGACTAGGACTAGGACTAGGACTAGGACTAGGACTAGGACTAGGACTAGGACTAGGACTAGGACTAAGGCTATGCTAGGCCTAGGCCGAGGGCTAGGGCTGGGGGTAGGGGTAGGGGTAGGGGTATGGCGAGGGCTAGGGCTAGGGCTAGGGCTAGGGCTAGGGCTAGGTTTAAGCTTAAGGTTAGGATTGGGCTAGTGTTATGGTTATGGTTACGATTAGGACGATGGGTTGGTCTAGGGCTACAGCGAGGTCTGAGCTAGCGTGAGAGTGAGGGCTAGAGCTAGGGCTAGGGCTAGGGCTAGGGCTAGGGCTAGGGCTAGGGCTAGGGCTAGGGCTAAGGCTAGGGCTAAGGCTAGGGTTATGGTTTGGTTTAGTTCTAGGATTAATGCTACGACTAGGGATAGGGATAGGTCTAGGGTTAGGTCTAGGGTTAGGGTTAGGCGTAGGGCTACGGCTTGGGCTTGGGCTAGGTTTAGGGTTAGGGCTAGGGCTAGGGATAAGATTAGGGTTAGGGTTAGGGTTAGGGTTAGCGTTTGTGTCAGCGCTAGCACCAGGTCTAGGGCTCGGGCTCGGGCTCGGGTTAGGATTAGGCTTAGGTTTGGGTTAGTTTTCGGGCTATTTCTACGTCTACGGCCAGAGCAGAGCTAGGGCGAGGGTGAGGGTGAAGGTGAGGGTTAGTGTTAGGGCTAGGGCTAGGCTTAGTGTTAGGGTTTGTGTTAGGGTTCCGGATAGGGTAAGGCTAGGGTCAGGCTTAGGCTTAGGCTTACGCTTAGGGTTAGGGTTTGGCCTGGTGCTACGGCTAGGGCTTAAGCTAGTGTCAAGGCTAGGCCTAGGGAAGGGCTACGGCTAGGTCTAGGTCTAGGACTTGTGTTAGGGCTAGGGCTAGGGCTAGGGCTAGGACTAGGACTAGGACTAGGGCTATGCGAGGCCTAGGCCGAGGGCTAGGGCTAGGGCTACGGGTAGGGGTAGGTGTACAGTGAGGGCTAGGGCTAGGGCTAGGGTTAAGCTTAAGGTTAGGATTGGGCTAGTGCTAGTGCTAGTGCTCGTGCTAGGGTTAGGGTTAAGGTTAGTGTTAGTGTTAGGGTTAGGGCTAGGGCTAGGTTTTAGGGTCAGGGTTAGGGCTAGGGCTGGGCTAAGGTTAGATCTAGTGTTAGGGCTATGGCTATGGCTAGGCCGAGGGCTAGGACTAGGACTAGGACTAGGACTAGGACTAGGACTAGGACTAGGACTAGGACTAGGACTAGGACTAGGACTAGGGCTAGGGCTAGGGCTTGGGCTAGGGCTAGGGCTAGGGCTAGGGCTAGGGCTAGGGCTAGGGCTAGGGCTAGGGCTAGGTTTAGGGTTAGGGGTAGGGCTAGGGATAAGATTAGGGTTAGGGTTAGGGTTAGGGTAAGCGTTTGTGTCACCGCTAGCACCAGGTCTAGGGCTCGGGCTCGGGTTAGGATTAGGCTTAGGTTTGGGTTAGTTTTCGGGCTATTTCTACGTCTACGGACAGAGCAGAGCTAGGGCGAGGGTGAGGGTGAAGGTGAGGGTTAGTGTTAGGGCTAGGGCTAGGCTTAGTGTTAGGGTTTGTGTTAGGGTTCCGGATAGGGTAAGGCTAGGGTCAGGCTTAGGCTTAGGCTTACGCTTAGGGTTAGGGTTTGGCCTAATGCTACGGCTAGGGCTTAAGCTAGTGTCAGGGCTAGGCCTAGGGAAGGGCTACGGCTAGGGCTAGGGCTAGGGCTAGGGCTAGGGTTAGGGCTAGGGCTAGGGCTAGGGCTAGGGCTAGGGCTAGGGCTAGGGCTAGGGCTAGGGCTAGGGCTAGGGCTAGGGCTAGGGCTAGGGCTAGGTTTAGGGCTAGAGCTAGGGCTAGGGCTAGGATTAGGACTAGGACTAGGGCTAGGGCTAGGGCTATGGCTAGGGCTAGGGCTAGGGCTAGGGCTAGGGCAAGGCTAGGGCTAGGGCTAGGGCTAGGGCTAGGGCTAGGGCTAGGGCTAGGGCTAGGGCTAGGATTAGGCCTAGGCCTAAGCCTAGGCCTAGTGCTACGATTATGTCTATGGCTAAAGCTCGGGCTCGGGCTCGGGCTTTGGCTCGTGCTCGGGCTAGGATTATTCTTAGGGCCAGGGTTAGGGTTAGGGCTATTGCTAGGACTAGGGCCAGGCCAGGGCTAGGGTTAGGGTGAGGGTGGTGAGGGTTAGTATTAGGGCTAGGGCTAGGGCTAGGGCTAGAGTTAGGCTTAGGGCTAGGGGTAGGGCTAGGGGTAGGGCTAGGGCTAGGGATTGGGCTTGGGCCAGGTTTAGGGTTAGGGTTAGGGTTAGGGCTAGGGATAAGATTAGGGTTAGGGTTAGGGTTAGAGTTTGCACTAAGGCTAGGGCTGGGCAACAGTTAGGGTTGGACTTGGACTAGGACTAGGACTAGGGCTAGGGTTAGGGCTAAGGATAAGATTAGGTTTAGGGTTAGGGTTAGGGTTTGCACTAAGGCTAGGGCTGGGCTACGGTTAGGGTTGGACTAGGACTAAGACTAGGACTAGGACTAGGACTAGGACTAGGACTAGGACTAGGACTAGGACTAGGACTAGGACTAGGACTAGGACTAGGACTAGGACTAGGACTAGGACTAGGACTAAGGCTATGCTAGGCCTAGGCCGAGGGCTAGGGCTGGGGGTAGGGGTAGGGGTAGGGGTACGGCGAGGGCTAGGGCTAGGGCTAGGGCTAGGGCTAGGGCTAGGGCTAGGTTTAAGCTTAAGGTTAGGATTGGGCTAGTGTTATGGTTATGGTTACGATTAGGACGACGGGTTGGTCTAGGGCTACAGCGAGGTCTGAGCTAGCGTGAGAGTGAGGGCTAGAGCTAGGGCTAGGGCTAGGGCTAGGGCTAGGGCTAGGGCTAGGGCTAAGGCTAGGGCTAAGGCTAGGGTTATGGTTTGGTTTAGTTCTAGGATTAATGCTACGACTAGGGATAGGGATAGGTCTAGGGTTAGGTCTAGGGTTAGGGTTAGGCGTAGGGCTACGGCTTGGGCTTGGGCTAGGTTTAGGGTTAGGGCTAGGGCTAGGGATAAGATTAGGGTTAGGGTTAGGGTTAGGGTTAGCGTTTGTGTCAGCGCTAGCACCAGGTCTAGGGCTCGGGCTCGGGCTCGGGTTAGGATTAGGCTTAGGTTTGGGTTAGTTTTCGGGCTATTTCTACGTCTACGGCCAGAGCAGAGCTAGGGCGAGGGTGAGGGTGAAGGTGAGGGTTAGTGTTAGGGCTAGGGCTAGGCTTAGTGTTAGGGTTTGTGTTAGGGTTCCGGATAGGGTAAGGCTAGGGTCAGGCTTAGGCTTAGGCTTACGCTTAGGGTTAGGGTTTGGCCTGGTGCTACGGCTAGGGCTTAAGCTAGTGTCAAGGCTAGGCCTAGGGAAGGGCTACGGCTAGGTCTAGGTCTAGGACTTGTGTTAGGGCTAGGGCTAGGGCTAGGGCTAGGACTAGGACTAGGACTAGGGCTATGCGAGGCCTAGGCCGAGGGCTAGGGCTAGGGCTACGGGTAGGGGTAGGTGTACAGTGAGGGCTAGGGCTAGGGCTAGGGTTAAGCTTAAGGTTAGGATTGGGCTAGTGCTAGTGCTAGTGCTCGTGCTAGGGTTAGGGTTAAGGTTAGTGTTAGTGTTAGGGTTAGGGCTAGGGCTAGGTTTTAGGGTCAGGGTTAGGGCTAGGGCTGGGCTAAGGTTAGATCTAGTGTTAGGGCTATGGCTATGGCTAGGCCGAGGGCTAGGACTAGGACTAGGACTAGGACTAGGACTAGGACTAGGACTAGGGCTAGGGCTAGGGCTTGGGCTAGGGCTAGGGCTAGGGCTAGGGCTAGGGCTAGGGCTAGGGCTAGGGCTAGGGCTAGGGATAAGATTAGGGTTAGGGTTAGGGTTAGAGTTTGCACTAGGGCTAGGGCTGGGCTACGGTTAGGGTTTGGCGTAGGAGTAGGACTAGGACTAGGACTAGGACTAGGACTAGGACTAGGACTAGGACTAGGGCTAGGGCTAGGGCTAGGGCTATGCTAGGCCTAGGCCGAGGGCTAGGGCTGGGGGTAGGGGTAGGGGTAGGGGTACGGCGAGGGCTAGGGCGAGGGCTAGGGTTAAGCTTAAGTTTAGGATTGGGGTAGTGCTAGTGCTAGGTCTAGGGTTAGGGTTAAGGTTAGGGTTAGGGTTAGGGTTAGGTTTTAGGGCCAGGGATAGGGCTAGGGCTGGGCTAAGGTTAGGGTGTGTGTTAGGGTTAGGGTGAGGGAGAGGAAGAGGGTTAGGGCTAGGGCTAGGGCTAGGGTGATAACTGGGATAAGGTTAGGCTTTGGGTTAGGGTTAGCTTTAGCGTTAGGGTTAGGGCTAGGGCTAGGGCTAGGGCTAGGGCTAGGGCTAGGGCTAGGGCTAGGGCTAGGGCTAGAGCTAGGGCTAGGGCTAGGGCTAGGGCTAGGGCTAGGCTTAGGGCTAGGGCTACTGTTAGCACTAGCCCAATCCTAAACATAAACTTAACCCTAGCCCTAGCCCTAACCCTCGCCGTACCCCTACCCCTACCCCTACCCCCAGCCCTAGCCCTCGGCCTAGGCCTAGCATAGCCCTAGCCCTAGAAGTAGTCCTAGTCCTAGTCCTAGTCCTAGTCCTAGTCCTAGTCCTAGTCCTAGTCCTAGTCCTAGTCCTAGTCCTAGTCCTAGTCCTAGTCCTCGTCCTAGTCCAACCCTAACCGTAGCCCAGCCCTCGCCTTAGTGCAAACTCTAACCCTAACCCTAGCCCTAATCTTATCCCTAGCCCTAACCGTAACCCTAACCCTAAACCTGGCCCACGCCCAAGCCCTAGCCCAAGCCTTAGCCCTAGCCCTAGCCCTAGCCCTAGCCCTAGCCCTAGCCCTAGCCGTAGGCTTAGCCCTAGCCCTAGCCCTAGCCGTAGGCCTAGCCCTAGCCCTAGCCCTAGCCCTAGCCCTAGCCCTAGCCCTAGCCCTAGTCCTAGCCCTAGCCCTAGCCCTAATCCTAGCCCTAGCCCTAGCCCTAGCCCTAGCCCTAGCCCTAGCGCTAGCCCTAGCCCAAGCTCTAGCCCTAGCCCTAGTCTTGCCCTAGCCCTAGCCCTAGCCCTATTCCTAGCCCTAGTCCTAGTCCTAGTCCTAGTCCTAGTCCTAGACTTAGCCCTAGCCCTAGCCCTAGCCCTACTCCTAGCCCTAACCCTAGCCCTAGCCCTAGCCACAGCCCTTCCCTAGGCCTAGCCCTGACACTAGCTTAAGTCCTAACCGTAGCCGTAGCACTAGGACTAACCCTAACCCTAAGCATAAGCCTAAGCCTAAGCCTAACCCTAGCCCTAACAATAGCCGGAACCCTAACACAAACCCGAACACTAAGCCTAGCCCTAGCCCTAACACTAACCCTGACCTTAACCCTCACCCTCACCCTAGCCGTGCTCTGGCCGTAGACGTAGAAATAGCCCGAAACCTAACCCTAGACCTAAGCCTAATACTAGCTCGAGCCCGAGACCTAGCCCTAGTGGTAGCACTAGGCCTAGGCCTAGGCCTAAACCAAACCCTAACCCTAACCGTAACCCTAAGCCTAGCCCTAGCCCTAGCCCTAGCCCCAGCCCTCACCCTCACCCACACCATCACCCTCACGCTAGCTCAGCCCAGTATCTAGCCCTAGCCCAAACCGTCGCCCTGACCGTAACTCTAACAGTAGCCCTAGCCCTAAGCCTAGCCCTAGCCCTAGCCCTAGCCCTAGCCCTAGCCCTAGCTCTAGCCGTAGCCCTAGCCCTAGCCCTAGCCCTAGCCCTAACCCTAACCCTAACCCTAACCCTAAAGCTAACCCTAACCCAAAGCCTAACCTTATCCCTGTTATCACCCTAGCCCTAGCCCTAGCCCTAACCCTCTTCCTCTCCCTCACCCTAACCCTAACACACACCCTTACCTTAGCCCAGCCCTAGCACTATCCCTGGCCCTAAAACCTAACCCTAACCCTAACCCTAACCCTAACCCTAACCTTAACCCTAACCCTAGCCCTAGCACTAGCACTACCCCAATCCTAAACTTAAGCTTAACCCTATCCCTCGCCCTAGCCCTCGCCGTACCCCTACCCCTACCCCTACCCCCAGCCCTAGCCTTCGGCCTAGGCCTTGCATAGCCCTAGCCCTAGAAGTAGTCCTAGTCCTAGTCCTAGTCCTAGTCCTAGTCCTAGTCCTAGTCCTAGTCCTACGCCAAACCCTAACCGTAGCCCAGCCCTAGCCCTAGGGCAAACTCTAACCCTAACCCTAACCCTAATCTTATCCCTAGCCCTAACCCTAGCCCTAGCCCTAGCCCTAGCCCTAGCCCTAGCCCTAGCCCTAGCCCTAGCCCTAGACGTAGTCCTAGTCCTAGTCCTAGTCCTAGTCCTAGTCCTAGTCCTAGTCCTAGTCCTAGTCCTAGTCCTAGTCCTAGCCCTAGCCCTAGCCCTAGCCCTAGCCCTTCCCTAGGCCTAGCCCTGACACTAGCTTAAGCCCTAGCCGTAGCACTAGGCCAAACCCTAACCCTAAGCGTAAGCCTAAGCCTAAGCCTGACCCTAGCCTTACCCTATCCGGAACCCTAACACAAACCCTAACACTAAGCCTAGCCCTAGCCCTAACACTAACCCTCACCTTCACCCTCACCCTCACCCTAGCTCTGCTTTGGCCGTAGACATAGAAATAGCCCAAAAACTAACCCAAACCTAAGCCTAATCCTAACCCGAGCCGGAGCCCGAGCCCTAGACCTGGTGCTAGCGCTGACACAAACGCTAACCCTAACCCTAACCCTAACAATAATGTTATCCCTAGCCCTACCCCTAACCCTAAACCTAGCCCAAGCCCAAGCCGTAGCCCTACGCCTAACCCTAACCCTAACCCTAACCCTAACCCTAACCCTAACCCTAGACCTAACCCTAGACCTATCCCTATCCCTAGTCGTAGCATTAATCCTAGAACTAAACCAAACCATAACCCTAGCCTTAGCCCTAGCCCTAGCCCTAGCCCTAGCCCTAGCCCTAGCCCTAGCCCTAGCCCTAGCCCTAGCCCTAGCTCTAGCCCTCACTCCCACGCTAGCTCAGACCTCGCTGTAGCCCTAGACCAACCCGTCGCCCTAATCGTAACCATAACCATAACACTAGCCCAATCCTAACCTTAAGCTTAAACCTAGCCCTAGCCCTAGCCGTAGCCCTAGCCCTAGCCCTAGCCCTAGCCCTCGCCGTACCCCTACCCCTACCCCTACCCCCAGTCCTAGCCCTCGGCCTCGGCCTCGGCCTAGCATAGCCTTAGTCCTAGTCCTGGTCCTAGTCCTAGTCCTAGTCCTAGTCCTAGTCCTAGTCCTAGTCCTAGCCCTAGCCCTAGCCCTAGCCCTAGCCCTAGCCCTAGCCCTAGCCCTAGCCCTAAGCCTAACTCTAGCCCTAGGCCTAGGTCTAGCCCTAATACTAACCCTAACCTTCACCCTCACCCTAACCCTAGCCCTGGCCTGGCCCTAGTCCTAGCAATAGCCCTAACCCTAACCCTGGCCCTAAGCCTAATCCTAGCCTGAACTCGAGCCAAAGCCCGAGACCGAGACCGAGCTTTAGCCATAGACATAATTGTAGCACTAGGCCTAGGCTTAGGCCTAGGCCTAGGCCTAGGCCTAGGCCTAGGCCTAGCCCTAGCTTTAGCCCTAGCCCTAGCCCTAGCCCTAGCCCTAGCCCTAGCCCTAGCCCTAGCCCTAGCCCTAGCCCTAGCCTTGTCCTAGCCCTAGCCCTAGCCCTAGCCCTAGCCCTAGCCCTAGTCCTAGTCCTAATCCTAGTACTAGTCCTAGTCCGACTCCTAGTCCTAGTCCTAGTCCTAGTCCTAGTCCTAGTCCTAGCCCTAGCCCTAACCCTAGCCCTAACCCTAGCCCTAGCCGCAACCCATCCCTAGGCCTAGACCTGACACTAGCTTAAGCCCTAGCCCTAGCCGTAGCACTAGGCCTAACCCTAACCCTAAGCGTAAGCCTAAGCCTAAGCCTAACCCTAGCCTTACCCTAGCCGGAACCCTAACACAAACCCTAACACTAAGCCTAGCCCTAGCCCTAACACTAACCCTCACCTTCACCCTCATACTCGCCCTAGCCCTGCTCTGGCCGTAGACGTAGAAATAGCCCGAAACCTAACCCTAGACCTAAGCCTAATCCTAGCCCGAGCCCGAGCCTGAGCCCGAGCCCAGTCCGAACCCAAGTCGTAGCACTAGGCTTAGGCCTAAACCAAACCCTAACCCTAACTCTAACCGTAAGCCTAATTCTAGCCCTAGGCCTAGCATAGCCCTAGCCCTACAAGTAGTCCTAGTCCCAGTCCTAGTCCTAGTCCTAGTCCTAGTCCTAGTCCTAGTCCTAGTCCTAGTCCTAGTCCTAGTCCTAGTCCTAGTCCTAGTCCTAGTCCTAGTCCTAGTCCTAGTCCTAGTCCTAGTCCTAGTCCTAGTCCTAGTCCTAGTCCTAACCCTAACCGTAGCCCAGCCCTAGCCCTAGTGCAAACTCTAACCCTAACCCTAACCCTAATCTTATCCCTAGCCCTAACCCTAACCCTGTCCCAAGACCCAACCCTAGCCCTAGCCCTAAGCCTAACACTAGCCCTAGCCCTAGCCCTAGCCCTAGCCCCAGCCCGAGCCCGAGCCCTAGCGCTAGCGCTAGCGCTAGCCCGATTCCGATCCCAATCCCGAGCCCTAACACTAACCCTCACCTTAACCCTCACCCTCACCCTAGACCTGGTGTGGCCGTAGACGTAGAAATAGCCCGAAACCTAACCCTAGACCTAAGCCTAATCGTAGCCCGAGCCCTAGACCTAGCCCTAGTGGTAGCACTAGGCCTAGGCCTAAACCAAACCCTAACCCTAACCCTAACCCTAACCCTAACCGTAACCCTAAGCCTAGCGCTAGCACTAGCCCTAGCCCTAGCCCTCGCCCTACACCTAACCCTAATCCTGGCCCCACCCCTAGCCCTCGGAATAGGCCTAGCATAGCCCTAGCCCTAAAAGTAGTCCTAGTCCTTTTCCTGGTCCTAGTCCTAACCCTAACCCTAGCCCAGCCGTAGCCCTAGTGCTAGCGCTGACGCAAATGCTAACCCTAACCCTAACCCTAACCCTAATCTTATCCCTAGCCCTAACCCTAACCCTAAACCTAGCCCAAGCCCTAGCCCTAGCCCTAGCCCTAAACCTAACCGTAACCCTAACCCTAAAGCTAACACTCACCCAAAGCCGAACCTTAGCCCAGTTATCGCCCTAGCCCTAGCCCTAGCCCTAACCCTCTTCCTCTCCCTCTCCCTCACCCTAACTCTAACCCACACCCTAACCTTAGCCCAGCCCTAGCCCAAACCCTGGCCCTAAAACCTAACCCTAACCCTAACCCTAACTCTAACACTAACACTAACCTTAACCCTAACCCTAGCCCTAGTACTAGCACTAGCCCAATCCTAAACATAAACTTAACCCTAGTCCTAGCCCTAACCCTCGCGGTACCTCCAACCCCTACCCCTACCCCCAACCCTAGCCCTCGGCCTAGGCCTAGCATAGCCCTAGCCCTAGAAGTAGTCCTAGTCCTAGTCCTAGTCCTAGTCCTAGTCCTAGTCCTAGTCCTAGTCCTAGTCCTAGTCCTAGTCCAACCCTAACCGTAGCCCAGCCCTCGCCTTAGTGCAAACTCTAACGCTAACCCTAACCCTAATCTTATCCCTAGCCCTAACCGTAACCCTAACCCTAAACCAGGCCCACGCCCAAGCCCTAGCCCAAGCCCTAGCCCTAGCCCTAGCCCTAGCCCTAGCCCTAATACTAACCCTCATCTTCACCCTCACCCTAACCCTAGCCCTGGCCTGGCAATTGTCCTAGCAATAGCCCTAACCCTAACCCTGGCCCTAAGCCTAATCCTAGCCCGAGCCCGAGCCCAAGCCCAAGCCCGAGCCCGAGCCCGAGCTTTAGCCATAGCCATAATTGGAGCACTAGGCCTAGGCCTAGCCCTAGGCCTAGGCCTAGCCCTAGCCCTAGCCCTAGCCCTAGCCCTAGCCCTAGCCCTAGCCCTAGCCCTAGCCCTAGCCCTAGCCCTAGCTCTAGCCCTAGCCCTAGCCCTAGCCCTAGCCCTAGCCCTAGCCGTAGGCCTAGCCCTAGCCCTAGCCCTAGCCCTAGTCCTAGCCCTAGCCGTAGCCCTAATCCTAGCCCTAGCCCTAGCCCTAGCCCTAGCCCTAGCGCTAGCCCTAGCCCAAGCTCTAGCCCTAGCCCTAGTCTTGCCCTAGCCCTAGCCCTATTCCTAGCCCTAGTCCTAGTCCTAGTCCTAGTCCTAGACTTAGCCCTAGCCCTAGCCCTAGCCCTAGCCCTAGCCCTACTCCTAACCCTAACCCTAGCCCTAGCCCTAGCCACAGCCCTTCCCTAGGCCTAGCCCTGACACTAGCTTAAGCCCTAACCCTAGCCGTAGCACTAGGACTAACCCTAACCCTAAGCATAAGCCTAAGCCTAAGCCTAACCCTAGCCCTAACAATAGCCGGAACCCTAACACAAAGGACTAGGACTAGGACTAGGACTAGGACTAGGACTAAGACTCGGACTCGGACTAGGAGTCGGACTCGGACTAGGACTAGTATTAGGACTAGGACTAGGACTAGGACTAGGGTTAGGACTCGGGCTAGGGCTAGGGCTAGGGCTAGGGCTAGGGCTAGGGCTAGGGCTAGGGCTAGGGCAAGGCTAGGGCTAGGGCTAGGGCTAGGGCTAGGGCTTGGGTTAGGGCTAGGGCTAGGGCTAGGGCTAGGGCTAGGGCTAGGGCTAGGGCTAGGATTAGGCCTAGGCCTAAGCCTAGGCCTAGTGCTACGATTATGTCTATGGCTAAAGCTCGGTCTCGGGCTCGGGCTTTGGCTCGAGTTCGGGCTAGGATTAGGCTTAGGGCCAGGGTTAGGGTTAGGGCTATTGCTAGGACTAGGGCCAGGCCAGGGCTAGGGTTAGGGTGAGGGTGAAGGTTAGGGTTAGTATTAGGGCTAGGCCTAGGCCTAGGGCTAGAGTTAGGCTTAGGGCTAGGGCTAGGGCTAGGGCTAGGGCTAGGGCTAGGGCTAGGGCTAGGGCTAGGGCTAGGGCTAGGACTAGGACTAGGACTAGGACTAGGACTAGGACTAGGACTAGGACTAGGACTAGGACTAGGACTAAGGCTATGCTAGGCCGAGGCCGTGGCCGAGGGCTAGGACTGGGGGTAGGGGTAGGGGTAGGGGTACGGCGAGGGCTAGGGCTAGGGCTAGGGCTAGGGCTAGAGCTAGGGCTAGGGTTAGGGTTAGGGTTAGGCGTAGGGCTACGGCTTGGGCTTGGGCTAGGTTTAGGGTTAGGGGTAGGGCTAGGGATAACATTAGGGTTAGGGTTAGGGTTAGGGTTAGCGTTTGTGTCAGCGCTAGCAGCAGGTCTAGGGCTCGGGCTCAGGCTCGGGTTAGGATTAGGCTTAGGTTTGGGTTAGTTTTCGGGCTATTTCTAGGTCTACGGCCAGAGCAGAGCTAGGGTGAGGGTGAGGGTGAAGGTGAGGGTTAGTGTTAGGGCTAGGGCTAGGCTTAGTGTTAGGGTTTGTGTTAGGGTTCCGGATAGGGTAAGGCTAGGGTCAGGCTTAGGCTTAGGCTTACGCTTAGGGTTAGGGTTTGGCCTAGTGCTACGCCTAGGGCTTAAGCTAGTGTCAGGGCTAGGCCTAGGGAAGGGCTAGGGCTAGGGCTAGGGCTAGGACTAGGACTAGGACTAGGACTAGGACTAGGACTAGGACTAGGACTAGGACTAGGACTAGGACTAGGACTCGGACTCGGACTAGGACTACGTCTAGGGCTAGGGCTAGGGCTAGGGCTAGGGCTAGGGCTAGGGCTAGGGCTAGGGTTAGGGCTAGGGATAAGATTAGGGTTATGGTTAGGGTTAGAGTTTGCCCTAGGGCTAGGGCTGGGCTACGGTTAGGGTTTGGCGTAGGACTAGGACTAGGACTAGGACTAGGACTAGGATTAGGACTAGGACTAGGACTAGGACTAGGACTAGGACTAGGACTACTTCTAGGGCTAGGGCTATGCTAGGCCTAGGCCGAGGGCTAGGGCTGGGGGTAGGGGTAGGGGTAGGGGTACGGCTAGGGCTAGGGCGAGGGCTAGGGTTAAGCTTAAGTTTAGGATTGGGGTAGTGCTAGTGCTAGGGTTAGGGTTAGGGTTAAGGTTAGGGTTAGGGTTAGGGTTAGGTTTTAGGGCCAGGGATAGTGCTAGGGCTGGGCTAAGGTTAGGGTGTGTGTTAGGGTTAGGGTGAGGGAGAGGAAGAGGGTTAGGGCTAGGGCTAGGGCTAGGGTGATAACTGGGATAAGGTTAGGCTTTGGGTTAGGGTTAGCTTTAGGGTTAGGGTTAGGGCTAGGGCTACGGCTAGGGCTACGGCTAGAGCTAGGGCTAGGGCTAGGGCTAGGGCTAGGGCTAGGCTTAGGGCTAGGGCTACTGTTAGAGTTACGGTCAGGGCGACGGTTTGGGCTAGGGCTAGATACTGGGCTGAGCTAGCTTGAGGGTGATGGTGTGGGTGAGGGTGAGGGTGAGGGCTGGGGCTAGGGCTAGGGCTAGGGCTAGGCTTAGGGTTACGGTTAGGGTTAGGGTTTGGTTTAGGCCTAGGCCTAGGCCTAGTGCTACCACTAGGGCTAGGTCTCGGGCTCGAGCTAGGATTAGGCTTAGGTCTAGGGTTAGGTTTCGGGCTATTACTACGTCTATGGCCAGAGCAGGGCTAGGGTGAGGGTGAGGGTTAAGGTCAGGGTTCGTGTTAGGGCTAGGGCTAGGCTTAGTGTTCGGGTTTGTGTTAGGGTTCCGGCTATTGTTAGGGCTAGGGTTAGGCTTAGGCTTAGGCTTATGCTTAGGGTTAGGGTTAGTCCTAGTGCTACGGCTACGGTTAGGACTTAAGCTAGTGTCAGAGCTAGGCCTAGGGAAGGGCTGTGGCTAGGGCTAGGGCTAGGGTTAGGGCTAGGAGTAGGGCTAGGGCTAGGGCTAGGGCTAAGTCTAGGACTAGGACTAGGACTAGGACTAGGACTAGGACTAGGACTAGGGCTAGGAATAGGGTTAGGGCTAGGGCAAGACTAGGGCTAGGGCTAGAGCTTGGGCTAGGGCTAGCGCTAGCGCTAGGGCTAGGGCTAGGGCTAGGGCTAGGGCTAGGGCTAGGGCTAGGATTAGGGCTAGGGCTAGGGCTAGGGCTAGGACTAGGGCTAGGGCTAGGGCTAGGGCTAGGGCTAGGCCTACGGCTAGGGCTAGGGCTAGGGCTAGGGCTAGGGCTTGGGCTAGGGCTTGGGCGTGGGCCTGGTTTAGGGTTAGGGTTACGGTTTGGGCTAGGGATAAGATTAGGGCTAGGGTTAGGGTTAGAGTTTGCACTAAGGCGAGGGCTGGGCTACGGTTAGGGTTGGACTAGGACTAGGACTAGGACTAGGACTAGGACTAGGACTAGGACTAGGACTAGGACTAGGACTAGGACTAGGACTAGGACTAGGACTAGGACTAGGACTAGGACTACTTCTAGGGCTAGGGCTATGCTAGGCCTAGGCCGAGGGCTAGGGCTGGGGGTAGGGGTAGGGGTACGGCGAGGGTTAGGGCTAGGGCTAGGGTTAAGTTTATGTTTAGGATTGGGCCAGTGCTAACAGTAGCCCTAGCCCTAAGCCTAGCCCTAGCCCTAGCCCTAGCCCTAGCTCTAGCCCTAGCCCTAGCCCTAGCCCTAGCCCTAGCCCTAGCCCTAGCCCTAGCCCTAGCCCTAGCCCTAGCCCTAGCCCTAGCCCTAGCCCTAGCCCTAGCCCTAGCCCCAGCCCTCACCCTCACCCACACCATCACCCTCACGCTAGCTCAGCCCAGTATCTAGCCCTAGCCCAAACCGTCGCCCTGACTATAACTCTAACAGTAGCCCTAGCCCTAAGCCTAGCCCTAGCCCTAGCCCTAGCCCTAGCTCTAGCCGTAGCCCTAGCCGTAGCCCGAGGGCTAGGGCTGGGGGTAGGGGTAGGGGTAGGGGTACGGCGAGGGTTAGGGCTAGGGCTAGGGTTAAGTTTATGTTTAGGATTGGGCTAGTGCTAACAGTAGCCGTAGCCCTAGCCCTAGCCCTAGCCCTAGCGTAGGCCTAAACCAAACCCTAACCCTAACCCTAACCGTAACCCTAAGCCTAGCCCTAGCCCTAGCCCTAGCCCCAGCCCTCACCCTCACCCACACCCTCACCCTCACGCTAGCTCAGCCCAGTATCTAGCCCTAGCCCAAACCGTCGCCCTGACCGTAACTCTAACAGTAGCCCTAGCCCTAAGCCTAGCCCTAGCCCTAGCCCTAGCCCTAGCCCTAGCTCTAGACGTAGCCCTAGCCCTAGCCCTAGCCCTAACCCTAACCCTAACCCTAACCCTAAAGCTAACCCTAACCCAAAGCCTAACCTTATCCCAGTTATCACCCTAGCCCTAGCCCTAGCCCTAACCCTCTTCCTCTCCCTCACCCTAACCCTAACACACACCCTAACCTTAGCCCAGCCCTAGCACTATCCCTGGCCCTAAAACCTAACCCTAACCCTAACACTAACCCTAACCTTAACCCTAACCCTAGCACTAGCACTAGCACTACCCCAATCCTAAACTTAAGCTTAACCCTAGCCCTCGCCCTAGCCCTCGCCGTACCCCTACCCCTACCCCTACCCCCAGCCCAAGCCCTCGGCCTAGGCCTAGCATAGCCCTAGCCCTAGAAGTAGTCCTAGTCCTAGTCCTAGTCCTAGTCCTAGTCCTAGTCCTAGTCCTAGTCCTAGTCCTAGTCCTAGTCCTAGTCCTACGCCAAACCCTAACCGTAGCCCAGCCCTAGCCCTAGGGCAAACTCTAACCCTAACCCTAACCCTAATCTTATCCCTAGCCCTAACCCTAGCCCTAGCCCTAGCCCTAGCCCTAGCCCTAGCCCTAGCCCTAGACGTAGTCCTAGTCCTAGTCCGAGTCCTAGTCCTAGTCCTAGTCCGAGTCCTAGTCCTAGTCCTAGTCCTAGTCCTAGTCCTAGTCCTAGTCCTAGTCCTAGTCCTATCCCTATCCCTATCCCTATCCCTATCCCTATCCCTATCCCTAGCCCTTCCCTAGGCCTAGCTCTGACACTAGCTTAAGCCCTAGCCGTAGCACTAGGCCAAACCCTAACCCTAAGCGTAAGCCTAAGCCTAAGCCTGACCCTAGCCTTACCCTATCCGGAACCCTAACACAAACCCTAACACTAAGCCTAGCCCTAGCCCTAACACTAACCCTCACCTTCACCCTCACCCTCACCCTAGCTCTGCTCTGGCCGTAGACGTAGAAATAGCCCGAAAACTAACCCAAACCTAAGCCTAATCCTAACCCGAGCCTGAGCCCGAGCCCTAGACCTGGTGCTAGCGCTGACACAAACGCTAAACCTAACCCTAACCCTAACCCTAATCTTATCCCTAGCCCTAACCCTAACCCTAAACCTAGCCCAAGCCCAAGCCGTAGCCCTACGCCTAACCCTAACCCTAACCCTAACCCTAGACCTAACCCTAGACCTAACCCTATCCCTAGTCGTAGCATTAATCCTAGAACTAAACCAAACCATAACCCTAGCCTTAGCCCTAGCCTTAGCCCTAGCCCTAGCCCTAGCCCTAGCCCTAGCCCTAGCCCTAGCCCTAGCCCTAGCCCTAGCCCTAGCCCTAGCCCTAGCCCTAGCCCTAGCCCTAGCCCTAGAACTAGCCCTAGCCCTAGCCCTAGCCCTAGCCTTAGCCCTAGCCCTAGCCCTAGCCCTAGCCCTAGCCCTAGCCCTAGCCCTAGCCCTAGCCCTAGCCCTAGCCCTAGCCCTAGCCCTAGCCCTAGCCCTAGCCCTAGCCCTAGCCCTAGCCCTAGCCCTAGCTCTAGCCCTCACACCCACGCTAGCTCAGACCTCGCTGTAGCCCTAGACCAACCCGTCGCCCTAAACGTAACCATAACCATAACACTAGCCCAATCCTAACCTTAAGCTTAAACCTAGCCCTAGCCCTAGCCCTAGCCCTAGCCCTCGCCGTACCCCTACCCCTACCCCTACCCCCAGCCCTAGCCCTCAGCCTCGGCCTCGGCCTAGCATAGCCTTAGTCCTAATCCTAGTCCTAGTCCTAGTCCTAGACCTAGTCCTAGTCCTAGTCCTAGTCCCTGTCCTAGTCCTAGTCCTAGTCCTAGTCCTAGCCGTAGCCCTAGCCCTAGCCCTAGCCCTAGCCCTAGCCCTAAGCCTAACTGTAGCCCTAGGCCTAGGCCTAGCCCTAATACTAACCCTAACCTTCACCCTCACCCTAACCCTAGCCCTGGCCTGGCCCTAGTCCTAGCAATAGCCCTAACCCTAACCCTGGCCCTAAGCCTAATCCTAGCCCGAACTCGAGCCAAAGCCCGAGCCCGAGACCGAGCTTTAGCCATAGACATAATCGTAGCACTAGGCCTAGGCTTAGGCCTAGGCCTAATCCTAGCCCTAGCCCTAGCCCTAGCCCTAGCCCTAGCCCTAGCCCTAGCCCTAGCCCTAGCCCTAGCCCTAGCCCTAGCCCTAGCCCTAGCCCTAGCCCTAGCCCTAGCCCTAGCCCTAGCCCTAGCCCTAGCCTTGCCCTAGCCCTAGCCCTAGCCCTAGCCCTAGCCCTAGCCCTAGCCCTAGCCCTAGCCCTAGCCCTAGCCCTAGCCCTAGCCCTAGCCCTAGTCCTAGTCCTAGTCCTTATCCTAGTCCTAGTCCTAGTCCGACTCCTAGTCCGAGTCCGAGTCTTAGTCCTAGTCCTAGTCCTAGTCCTAGTCCTAGTCCTAGTCCTAGTCCTAGTCCTAGTCCTAGTCCTAGTCCTAGTCCTAGTCCTAGCCCTAGCCCTAACCCTAGCCCTAACCCTAGCCCTAGCCGCAACCCATCCCTAGGCCTAGACCTGACACTAGCTTAAGCCCTAGCCCTAGCCGTAGCACTAGGTCTAACCCTAACCCTAAGCGTAAGCCTAAGCCTAAGCCTAACCCTAGCCTTACCCTAGCCGGAACCCTAACACAAACCCTAACACTAAGCCTAGCCCTAGCCCTAACACTAACCCTCACCTTCACCCTCATACTCGCCCTAGCCCTGCTCTGGCCGTAGACATAGAAATAGCCCGAAACCTAACCCTAGACCTAAGCCTAATCCTAGCCCGAGCCCGAGCCTGAGCCCGAGCCCGAGTCCGAACCCAAGTCGTAGCACTAGGCTTAGGCCTAAACCAAACCCTAACCCTAACTCTAACCGTAAGCCTAATTCTAGCCCTAGGCCTAGCATAGCCCTAGCCCTACAAGTAGTCCTAGTCCCAGTCCTAGTCCTAGTCCTAGTCCTAGTCCTAGTCCTAGTCCTAGTCCTAGTCCTAGTCCTAGTCCTAACCCTAACTGTAGCCCAGCCCTAGCCCTAGTGCAAACTCTAACCCTAACCCTAACCCTAAACTTATCCCTAGCCCTAACCCTAACCCTGTCCCAAAACCCAACCCTAGCCCTAGCCCTAAGCCTAACACTAGCCCTAGCCCTAGCCCTAGCCGTAGCCCTAGCCCCAGTCCTAGCCCTAGCCCTAGCGCTAGCGCTAGCGCTAGCCCTAGCCCGAGCCCGAGCCCGAGCCCTAACACTAACCCTCACCTTAACCCTCACCCTCACCCTCACCCTAGACTTGGTCTGGCCGTAGACGTAGAAATAGCCCGAAACCTAACCCTAGACGTAAGCCTAATCGTAGCCCGAGCCCTAGACCTAGCTCTAGTGGTAGCACTAGGCCTAGGCCTAAACCAAACCCTAACCCTAACCCTAACCGTAACCGTAACCCTAAGCCTAGCCCTAGACCTAGCCCTAGCCCTCGCCCTACCCCTAAACCTAATCCTGGCCCTAGACCTAGCCCTAAACCTAACCGTAACCCTAAACCTAAAGCTAACCCTAACCCAAAGCCTAACCTTAGCCCAGTTATCGCCCTAGCCCTAGCCCTAGCCCTAAACCTCTTCCTCTCCCTCTCCCTCACCCTAACTCTAACCCACACCCTAACCTTAGCCCAGCCCTAGCCCTAACCCTGGCCCTAAAACCTAACCCTAACCCTAACCCTAACACTAACACTAACCTTAACACTAACCTAGGGCTAGGGCTATGCTAGGCCTAGGGCTAGGATTAGGGTTACGGTTAGAGTTAGGGTTAGGGTCCGGTTTAGGCCTAGGCCTAGTGCTACAACTAGGGCTCGGGCTCGGGCTCAGGCTCGGGCTCAGGCTCGGGCTCAGGCTCGGGCTAGGATTAGGCTTAGGTCTAGGGTTAGGTTTCGGGGTATTTCTCCTTCTAGGGCTAGGGCTATGCTAGGCCTAGGCCGAGGGCTAGGGCTGGGGGTAGGGTTAGGGGTAGGGGTAGGTGTACGGCGAGGGCTAGGGCTAGGGTTAAGGTTAAGGTTAGGATTGGGCTAGTGCTAGTGCTAGGGCTAGGGTTAGTGTTAGGGTTAGGGTTAGCGTTAGGGTTAGTGTTAGGGTTAGTGTTAGGTTTTAGGGCAAGGTTTAGGGCTAGGGCTGGGTAAGGTTAGGGTTTGGGTTAGGGTGAGGTTGAGGGTGAGGGAGAGGGAGAGCGAGAGTGAGAGGGAGAGGGAGAGGGAGAGGGAGAGGGTTAGGGTGAGGGTTAGGGCTAGGGCTATGACTGGGCAAATGTTAGGGTTTGGGTTAGGGTTAGGGTTAGGGTTAGGGTTAGGGCTAGGGCTAGGGCTAGGGCTAGGGTTATGGCTAGGCTTAGGGCTAGGGCTAGAGCTAGTGTTATGGTTACGGTTAGGGCGACGGGTTCGGCTAGGGCTAGAGCCAGGGCTGAGGTAGCATGAGGGTGAGGGCTAGGGCTAGGGCTAGGGCTAGGGCTAGGGCTAGGGCTAGGGCTAGGGCTAGGGTTAGGGTTAGGGCTAGGAATAGGACTAGGACTGGGACTGGGATTAGAACTAGGCCTAGCGCTACGATTATGGCTGTGGCTAAAGCTCGGGCTCGGGCTCGGGCTAGGATTAGGCTTCGGTCTAGTGATAGGTTTCGGGCTATTTCTACATCTACGGCCAGAGCAGGGCTAGGGTGATGGTGAGGGTGAAAGTGAGGGTTAGTGTTAGGGCTAGGGCTAGGGCTAGGCTTAGAGTTAGGGTTTGTGTTATGGTTCCGGCTTGGGTTAGGGCTAGGCTTAGGCTTAGGCTTAGGCTTACGCTTAGGGTTAGGGTTAGGCCTAGTGCTACGGCTATGGCTAGGGCTTAAGCTAGGGTCAGGGCTAGGCCTAGGGAAGGGCTGTGGCTAGGGCTAGGGCTAGGGTTAGGGCTAGGGCTAGGCCTAGGGCTAGGAATAGGACTAAGACTGGGATTAGAACTAGGCCTAGCGCTACGATTATGGCTATGGCTAAAGCTCGGGTTAGGATTGGGCTAGGGCTAGTGCTAGTGCTAGTGCTAGTGCTAGGGTTAGGGTTAAGGTTAGTGTTAGTGTTAGGGTTAGGGTTAGGGCTAGGTTTTAGGGCCAGGGTTAGGGCTAGGGCTTGGCTAAGGTTAGGGCTAGGATTAGGGCTAGGCCGAGGGCTAGGCCGAGGGCTAGGCCTAGGCCTAGGTCTAGATCTAGGGCTAGGGCTAGGGCTAGGGCTAGGGCTAGGGCTAGGGCTAGGGATAGGGATAGGGCTAGGGCTAGGGCTAGGATTAGGGTTAGGGTTAGGGTTTGGTTTAGGCTTAGGCCTAGTGGTACGACTAGGGCTAGGGCTAGGGCTAGGGTTAGCCTTAGGGCTAGGGCTTGGGCTTGGGCTAGGGTTAGGGTAAGGGTTAGGGTTAGGGCTAGGGATAAGATTAGGGTTAGCGTTTGGGTTAGCGTTTGCGTTAGCGTTAGCGCTAGCACTAGCACTAGAGGTAGGCCTGGGCTAGGGTTAGGGTTAGGGTTAGGACTAGGACTAGGACTAGGACTAGGACTATTAGTAGGACTAGGACTAGGACTAGGACTACGTTTAGGGCTAGGTCTGTGCTAGGCCTAGGCCGAGGTCTAGGGCTGCGGTAGGATTAGGGTTAGGGGTACGGCGAGGGCTAGGGCTAGGGTTAAGGTTAAGGTTAGGATTGGGCTAGGGCTAGTGCTAGTGCTAGGGCTAGGGTTAGGGTTAGCGTTAGCATTAGGGTTCGTGTTAGGGTTCGTGTTAGGTTTTAGGGCAAGGGTTAGGGATAGGGCTGGGTAAGGTTAGGGTTTGGGTGAGGGTGAGGCTGAGGGTGAGGGAGAGGGAGAGAGAGGGAGAGGGAGAGGGTTAGGGTGAGGGTTAGGGTTAGGGTTAGGGCTAGGGCTATGACTGGGCAAAGGTTAGGGTTTGGGTTAGGGTTAGGGTTAGGGTTAGGGCTCGGCCTAGGGCTAGGGTTAGGGCTTGGCTTAGGGCTCGGGCTCGGGCTCGGGCTAGGGCTAGGGCTAGGGCTAGGATTAGGGTTAGGGTTAGGGTTTGGTTTAGGCTTAGGCCTAGTGGTACGACTAGGGCTAGGGCTAGGGCTAGGCTTAGCCTTAGGGCTAGGGCTTGGGCTTGGGCTAGGGTTAGGGTAAGGCTTAGGGTTAGGGCTAGGGATAAGATTAGGGTTAGCGTTTGGGTTAGCGTTTGCGTTTGCGTTAGCGCTAGCACTAGCACTAGCACTAGAGGTAGGCCTGGGCTAGGGTTAGGGTTAGGGTTAGGACTAGGACTAGGACTAGGATTAGGACTATTAGTAGGACTAGGACTAGGACTAGGACTACGTTTAGGGCTAGGTCTGTGCTAGGCCTAGGCCGAGGTCTAGGGCTGTGGTAGGATTAGGGTTAGGGCTATGCTAGGCCTAGGGCTAGGATTAGGGATACGGTTAGAGTTAGGGTTAGGGTCTGGTTTACGCCTAGGTCTACTGTTACGACTAGGGCTCTGGCTCAGGCTCGGGCTTGGGCTCAGGCTCGGGCTAGGATTAGGCTTAGGTCTAGGGTTAGGTGTCTGGGTATTTCTACGTCTACGGCCAGAGCAGGGTTAGGGCGAGGGTGAGGGTGAAGGAGAGGGTTAGTGTTAGGGCTAGGGCTAGGGCTAGGCTTAGTGTTATGGTTTGTGTTAGGGTTCCAGCTAGGGTAAGGCTAGGGTTAGGCTTAGGCTTAGGCTTACGCTTAGGGTTAGGGTTAGGCCTAATGCTACGGCTAGGGGTAGGGCTTAAGCTAGTGTCAGGGCTAGGCCTAGGGAAGGGCTGCGGCTAGGGCTAGGGGTAGCGCTAGGGTTAAGGCTAGGACTAGGGCTAGGACTAAGACTAGGGCTAGGGCTAGGGCTCGGGCAAGACTAGGGCTAGGGCTAGGGCTAGGGCTAGGGCTAGGGCTAGGGCTAGGGCTAGGGCTAGGGCGAGGTTTAGGGTTAGGGCTAGGGCGAGGTTTAGGGTTAGGATTAGGCCTTGGCCTAGGCCTTGTGCAACGATTATGGCTATGGCTAAAGCTCGGGCTCGGGCTTGGGCTCGGGCTCGGGCTAGGATTAGGGTTAGGGCCAGGGTTAGGGTTAGGGCTATTGTTAGGACTAGGGCCAGACCAGGGCTAGGGTTAGGGTGAGGGTGAATGTGAATGTTAGTATTAGGGCTAGGGGTACGGCTAGGGCTCGGGTTAGTCTTAGGGTAGGGCTAGGGCTAGGACTTGGGCTTGGGCCAGGGTTAGGGTTAGGGCTAGGGATAAGATTAGGGTTAGGGTTAGGGTTAGAGTTTGCACTAAGGCTAGGGCTGGGCTACGGTTAGGGTTAGGACTAGGACTAGGACTTGGACTAGGACTAGGACTACTTCTACGGTTAGGGCTATGCTAGGCCTAGGCCGAGGGCTAGGGCTAGGGCTGGGTCTAGGGGTAGGGGTAGGGGTACTTTGAGGTCTAGTGCTACGGCTAGGGTTAAGGTTAAGGTTAGTGTTAGGGTTAGGGTTAGGTTTTAGGGCCAGGGTTAGGGCTAGGGCTGGGCTAAGTTTATGGTTTGGGTTAGGGTGAGGGTGAGGGTTAGGGTTAGGTCTAGGGCTAGGGCTAGGTCTAGGGCTAGGGCTAGGTCTAGGTCTAGGGCTAGGGCTAGGGCTAGGGCTAATGTTAGGGTTACGGTCAGGGCGAAGGGTTGTGCTAGGTTTAGATACAGGGCTGAGCTAGCGTGAGGGTGAGGGTGAGGGTGAGGGTGAGGGTGAGGGTGAGGGCTAGGGCTAGGGCTTGGGCTAGGGCTAGGGCTAGGGCTAGGGCTAGGGCTAGGGCTAGGGCTAGGGCTAGGATTAGGGTTATGGTTAGGGTTTGGTTTAGGCTTAGGCCTAGTGGTACGACTAGGGCTAGGGCTAGGGCTAGGCTTAGCCTTAGGGCTAGGGCTTCGGCTTGGGCTAGGGTTAGGGTAAGGTTTAGGGTTAGGGCTAGGGATAAGATTAGGGTTAGGGTTTGGGTTAGCGTTTGCGTTAGCGCTAGCACTAGCACTAGCACTAGAGGTAGGCCTGGGCTAGGGTTAGGATTAGGGTTAGGACTAGGAAAAGGAATAGGAATAGGACTATTAGTAGGACTAGGACTAGGACTAGGACTTCTTTTAGGGCTAGAGCTGTGCTAGGCCTAGGCCGAGGGCTAGGGCTGGGGTAGGATTAGTGTTAGGGGTACAGCGAGGGCTAGGGCTAGGGTTAAGGTTAAGGTTAGGATTGGGCTAGGGCTAGTGCTAGTGCTAGGGCTAGGGTTAGGGTTAGGGTTAGGGTTAGGGTTAGGGTTAGCGTTAGCGTTAGTGTTAGTGTTAGTGTTAGGTTTTAGGGCAAGGGTTAGGGCTAGGGCAGGGTAAGGTTAGGGTTTGGGTTAGAGTGAGGGTGAGGGAGAGGGAGAGGGAGAGGGAGAGGGTTAGGGTGAGGGTTAGGGTTAGGGCTAGGGCTATGACTGAGCAAAGGTTAGGGTTTGGGTTAGGGTTAGGGTTAGGGTTAGGGTTAGGGCTAGGGCTAGGGCTAGGGCTAGGGCTAGGCTTAGGGCTAGGCTTAGGGCTATTGCTAGAGCTAGTGTTATGGTTACGGTTAGGGCGACGGGTTGGGCTAGGGCTAGAGCCAGGGCTGAAGTAGCATGAGGGTGAGGGCTAGGGCTAGGGCTAGGGCTAGGGCTAGGGCTAGGGCTAGGGCTAGGGTTAGTGCTATGGCTAGGGCTATGGCTATGGCTATGGCTAGGGCTAGGGCTATTGGTATGGCTAGGCCTAGGCCTAGGCCTAGGCCTAGTGCTACGATTATGGCTATGGCTAAAGCTCGGGTTCGGGCTCGGGCTCGGGCTAGGATTAGGCTTAGGTCTAGTGATAGGTTTCGGGCTATTTCTACATATACGGCCCGAGCAGGGCTAGGGTGAGGGTGAGGGTGAAAGTGAGGGTTAGGGTTAGGGCTACGGCTAGGGCTAGGCTCAGAGTTAGGGTTTGTGTTAAGGTTCCGGCTTGGGTTAGGGCTAGGGTTAGGGTTAGGCTTAGGCTTACGCTTAGGGATAGGGTTAGGCCTAGTGCTACGGCTAGGGCTAGGGCTTAAGCTAGGGTCAGGGCTAGGCCTAGGGAAGGGCTGTGGCTAGGGCTAGGGCTAGGGTTAGGGCTAGGGCTAGGGCTATTGCTAGGAATAGTACTAGGACTGGGATTAGAACTAGGCCTAGCGCTACGATTATGGCTATGGCTAAAGCTCGGGTTAGGATTGGGCCAGGGTTAGGGTTAGGGTTAGGGTTAGGGTTAGGGTTAGGGTTAGGGTTAGGGCTAGGGATAAGATTAGGGTTAGGGTTAGGGTTAGGGTTAGAGTTTGCAATAGGGCTAGGGCTGGGCTACGGTTAGGGTTAGGACTAGGACTAGGACTAGGACTAGGACTAGGACTAGGACTAGGACTAGGACTAGGACTAGGACTAGGACTAGGACTAGGACTAGGACTAGGACTAGGACTAGGATACTTCTAGGGCTACGGCTATGCTAGGCCTAGGGCTAGGATTAGGGTTACGGTTATAGTTATGGTTAGGGTCTGGTTTACGCCTAGGCCTACTGCTACGACTAGGGCTCGGGCTCGGGCTCGGGCTCAGGCTCGGGCTAGGATTAGGCTTAGATCTAGGGTTAGGTTTCTGGGTATTTCTACGTCTACGGCCATAGCAGGGTTAGGGTGAGGGTGAGGGTGAAGGTGAGGGTTAGTGTTAGGGCTAGGGCTAGGGCTAGGCTTAGTGTTATGGTTTGTGTTAGGGTTCCGGCTAGGGTAAGGCTAGGCTTAGGCTTAGGCTTACGCTTAGGGTTAGGGTTAGGCCTAATGCTACGGCTAGGGGTAGGGCTTAAGCTAGTGTCAGGGCTAGGCCTAGGGAAGGGCTGCGGCTAGGGCTAGGGCTAGCGCTAGGGTTAGGGCTAGGACTAGGGCTAGGACTAGGACTAGGGCTAGGGCTAGGGCTAGGGCTCGGGCAAGACTAGGGCTAGGGCTAGGGCTAGGGCTAGGGCTAGGGCTAGGGCTAGGGCTAGGGCTAGGGCTAGGGCTAGGGCTAGGGCTAGGGCTAGGGCTAGGGCTAGGGCTAGGGCTAGGGCTAGGGCTAGGGCTAGGGCTAGGGCTAAGGCTAGGGCTAGGGCTAGGGCGAGGTTTAGGGTTAGGATTAGGCCTTGGCCTAGGCCTAGTGCAACGATTATGGCTATGGCTAAAGCTCGGGCTCGGGCTTGGGCTCGGCCTCGGGCTAGGATTAGGTTTAGGGCCAGGGTTAGGGTTAGGGCTATTGTTAGGACTAGGGCCAGACCAGGGCTAGGGTTAGGGTGAGGGTGAATGTGAGGGTTAGTATTAGGGCTAGGGCTACGGCTAGGTCTCGGGTTAGTCTTAGGGTAGGGCTAGGGCTAGGACTTGGGCTTGGGCCAGGGTTAGGGTTAGGGCTAGGGATAAGATTAGGGTTAGGGTTAGGGTTAGGGTTAGAGTTTGCACGAAGGCTAGGGCTGGGCTACGGTTAGGGTTATGACTAGGACTAGGACTAGGACTAGGACTAGGACTAGGACTTGGACTAGGACTAGGACTACTTCTACGGTTAGGGCTATGCTAGGCCTAGGCGGAGGGCTAGGGCTGGGGCTAGGGGTAGGGGTAGGGGTACTTCGAGGGCTAGTGCTACGGCTAGGGTTAAGGATAAAGTTAGTGTTAGTGTTAGTGTTAGGGTTACTGTTAGGGTTAGGGTTAGGTTTTAGGGCCAGGGTTAGGGCTAGGGCTGGGCTAAGTTTAGGGTTTGGGTTAGGGTGAATGTGAGGGTGAGGGTTAGGGTTAGGTCTAGGTCTAGTGCTAGGGCTAGGGCTAGGGCTAGGGCTAGGGCTAGGGCTAGGGCTAGGGCTAGGGCTAATGTTAGGGTTACGGTCAGGGCGACGGGTTGGGCCAGGGTTAGATACAGGGCTGAGCTAGCGTGAGGGTGAGGGTGAGGGTGAGGGTGAGGGTGAGGGCTAGGGCTAAGGCTAGGGCTTGGGCTTGGGCTAGGGCTAGGGCTAGGGCTAGGGCTAGGGCTAGTGTTAGGGTTAGGGTTAGGGTTAGGGTTTGGTTTAGGCTTAGGCCTAGTGGTACGACTAGGGCTAGGGCTAGGGCTAGGCTTAGCCTTAGGGCTAGGGCTTCAGCTTGGGCTAGGATTAGGGTAAGGGTTAGGGTTAGGGCTAGGGATAAGATTAGGGTTAGGGTTTGGGTTAGCGTTTGCGTTAGCGCTAGCACTAGCACTAGATGTAGGCCTGGGCTAGGGTTAGGATTAGGGTTAGGACTAGCACTAGGACTAGGAATAGGACTATTAGTAGGACTAGGACTAGGACTAGGACTACTTTTAGGGCTAGGGCTGTGCTAGGCCTAGGCCGAGGGCTAGGGCTGGGGTAGGATTAGGGTTAGGGGTACGGCGAGGGCTAGGGCTAGGGATGAAGGTTAAGGTTAGGATTGGGCTACGGCTATTGCTAGTGCTAGGGTTAGGGTTAGGGTTAGGGTTAGGGCTAGGTTTTAGGGCAAGGGTTAGGGCTAGGGCTGGGTAAGGTTAGGGTTTGGGTTAGGGTGAGGGTGAGGGTGAGGGTGAGGGTGAGGGAGAGGGAGAGGGAGAGGGTTAGGGTGAGGGTTAGGGTTAGGGCTAGGGCTATGACTGGGCAAAGGTTAGGGTTTGGGTTAGGGTTAGGGTTAGGGTTAGGGTTAGGGTTAGGGTTAGGGCTAGGGCTAGGGCTAGGGCTAGGCTGAGGGCTAGGGTTAGGGCTAGGGCTAGAGCTAGTGTTATGGTTACGGTTAGGGCGACGGGTTGGGCTAGAGCTAGAGCCAGGGCTCAGGTAGCATGAGGGTGAGGGCTAGGGCTAGGGCTAGGGCTAGGGTTAGGGCTAGGGCTAGGGCTAGGGCTAGGGCTAGGGCTAGGGCTAGGGCTAGGGCTAGGGCTAGGGCTAGGGCTAGGGCTAGGGCTAGGGCTAGGGCTAGGGCTAGGGCTAGGGCTCAGACTAGGGCTAGGGCTAGGGCTAGGGCTCGGGCTCGGGCTCGGGCTCGGGCTAGAGCTAGGGCTAGGGTTAGGGTTAGGATTAGGCCTACGCCTTGTGCTACGATTATGGCTATGGCTAAAGCTCGGGCTCGGGCTCGGGCTAGGATTAGGCTTAGGTCTAGTGATAGGTTTCGGGCTATTTCTACATATACGGCCAGAGCAGGGCTAGGGTGAGTGTGAGGGTGAAAGTGAGGGTTAGGGTTAGGGCTAGGGCTAGGGCTAGGCTTAGAGTTAGGGTTTGTGTTAAGGTTCCGGCTTGGGTTAGGGCTAGGGTTAGGCTTAGGCTTAGGCTTACGCTTAGGGTTAGGGTTAGGCCTAGTGCTACGGCTAGGGCTAGGGCTTAAGCTAGGGTCAGGGCTAGGCCTAGGGAAGGGCTGTGGCTAGGGCTAGGGCTAGGGTTAGGGCTAGGGCTAGGGCTATTGCTGGGACTTGTGCTTGGGCCAGTGTTAGGGTTAGGGTTAGGGTTAGGGTTAGGGCTAGGGATAAGATTAGGATTAGGGTTAGGGTTAGGGTTAGGGTTAGAGTTTGCACTAGGGCTAGGGCAGGGCTACGGTTAGGGTTAGGACTAGGACTAGGACTAGGACTAGGACTGGGACTAGGACTACTTGTAGGGCTAGGTCTATGCTAGTCCTAGGGCTAGGATTAGGCTTACGGTTAGAGTTAGGGTTAGGGTTTGGTTTAGGCCTAAGCCTAGTGCTACGACTAGGGTTCGGACTCGGGCTCGGGCTCAGGCGCGGGCTCGGGCTAGGATTAGGCTTAGGTCTAGGGTTAGGTTTCGGGCTATTTCTACGTCTACGGCCAGAGCAGGGCTAGGGCGAGTATGAGGGTGAAGGTGAGGGTTAGTGTTAGGGCTAGGGCTAGGCTTAGTGTTAGGGTTTGTGTTAGGGTTCCGGCTAGGGTAAGGCTAGGGTTAGGCTTAGGCTTAGGCTTACGCTTAGGGTTAGGGTTAGGCCTAGTGCTACGGCTAGGGCTAGGGCATAAGCTAGTGTCCGGGCTAGGCTAAGGGATGGGTTGCGGCTAGGGCTAGGGATAGGGCTTGGGTTAGGGTTAGGGCTAGGACTAGGGCTAGGGCTAGGGCTAGGACTAGGACTAGGACTAGGACTAAGACTCGGACTCGGACTCTGAGTCGGACTAGGACTAGGACTAGGATTAGGACTAGGACTAGGGCTAGGGCTAGGGCTAGGGCTAGGGCTAGGGCAAGGCTAGGGCTAGGGCTAGGGCTAAAGCTAGGGCTAGGGCTAGGGCTAGGGCTAGGGCGAGGGCGAGGGCGAGGGCGAGGGTTAGGGCTAGGGCTAGGGCTAGGGCTAGGGCTAGGGCTAGGTTTAGTCCTAGGCCTAAGCCTAGGCCTAGTGCTACGATTATGTCTATGGCTAAAGCTCGGGCTCGGGCTCGGGCTTTGGCTCGAGCTCGGGCTAGGATTAGGCTTAGGGCCAGGGTTAGGGTTAGGGCTATTGCTAGGACTAGGGCCAGGCCAGGGCTCGGGTTAGGGTGAGGGTGAAGGTGAGGGTTAGTATTAGGGCTAGGGCTAGGGCTAGAGTTAGGCTTAGGGCTAGGGCTAGGGCTAGGGCTAGGGATTGGGCTTGGGCCAGGTTTAGGGTTAGGGTTAGGCTTAGGGCTAGGGATAAGATTAGGGTTAGGGATAGGGTTAGAGTGTGCACTAAAGCTAGGGCTGGGCAACAGTTAGGGTTGGACTAGGACTAGGACTAGGGCTAGGGTTAGGGCTAGGGATAAGATTAGGTTTAGGGTTAGGGTTAGAGTTTGCACTAAGGCTAGGGCTGGGCTACAGTTAGGGTTGGACTAGGACTAAGACTAGGACTAGGACTAGGACGAGGACTAGGACTAGGACTAGGACTAAAACTAGGACTAGGACTAGTACTGCTTCTAGGGCTAGGGCTATGCTAGGCCTAGCCCGAGGGCTAGGGCTGGTGCTGCGGGTAGGGGTAGGGGTAGGTGTACAGCGAGGGCTAGGGCTAGGGTTAAACTTAAGGTTAGGATTGGGCTAGTGCTAGTGCTAGTGCTAGTCCTAGGGTTAGGGTTAGTGTTAAGTTTAGTGTTAGGGTTAGGTTTAGGGCTAGGGCTAGGTTTTAGGGCCAGGGTTAGGGCTAGGGCTGGGCTAGGGTTAGATCTAGGGTTAGGGCTATGGCTAGGTCTAGGCCGAGGGCTAGGACTAGGACCAGGACTAGGACTAGGACTAGGACTAGGACTAGGACTAGGACTAGGATTAGGACTAGGACTAGGACTATGTCTAGGGCTAGGGTTAGGGCAAGGGCTAGGGCTAGGGCTAGGGCTAGGGCTAGGGCTAGGGATAGGGATAGGGATAGGGATAGGGATAGGGATAGGACTAGGACTAGGACTAGGACTAGGACTAGGACTAGGACTAGGCCGAGGGCTAGGGCTGGGGGTAAAGGTAGGGGTAGGGGTACGGCTTGGGCTAGGGCTAGGGCTAGGGCTAGGGCTAGGGCTAGGGCTAGGGCTAGGGCTAGGTTTAAGCTTAAGGTTAGGATTGGGCTAGTGTTATGGTTATGGTTACGATTAGGGCGACGGGTTGGTCTAGGGCTACAGCGAGGTCTGAGCTAGCGTGAGAGTGAGGGCTAGGGCTAGGGCTAGGGCTAGGGCTAGGGCTAGGGCTAGGGCTAAGGCTAGGGTTATGGTTTGGTTTAGTTCTAGGCTTAATGCTACGACTAGGGATAGGGATAGGTCTAGGGTTAGGTCTATGGTTAGGGTTAGGGTTAGGCGTAGGGCTACGGCTTGGGCTTGGGCTAGGTTTAGGGTTAGGGCTAGGGCTAGGGATAAGATTAGGGTTAGGGTTAGGGTTAGGGTAAGCGTTTGTGTCAGCGCTAGCACCAGGTCTAGGGCTCGGGCTCGGGTTAGGATTAGGCTTAGGTTTGGGTTAGTTTTCGGGCTATTTCTACGTCTACGGCCAGAGCAGAGCTAGGGCGAGGGTGAGGGTGAGGGTGAAGGTGAGGGTTAGTGTTAGGGCTAGGGCTAGGCTTAGTGTTAGGGTTTGTGTTAGGGTTCCGGATAGGGTAAGGCTAGGGTCAGGCTTAGGCTTAGGCTTACGCTTAGGGTTAGGGTTTGGCCTAGTGCTACGGCTAGGGCTTAAGCTAGTGTCAGGGCTAGGCCTAGGGAAGGGCTACGGCTAGGTCTAGGGCTAGGACTTGGGTTAGGGCTAGGGCTAGGGCTAGGGCTAGGACTAGGACTAGGACTAGGACTAGGACTAGGGCTAGGGCTAGGGCTAGGGCTAGGGCTAGGGCTAGAGCTAGGGCAAGACTAGGGCTAGGGCTAGGGCTAGGGCTAGGACTAGGGTAGGGCTAGGGCTAGGACTAGGACTAGGACTAGGACTAGGGCTAGGGCTAGGGCTAGGGCTAGGGCTAGGGCTAGGGCTAGGGCTAGGGCTAGGGCTAGGGCTAGGGCTAGAGCTAGGGCAAGACTAGGGCTAGGGCTAGGACTAGGACTAGGGTACGGCTAGGGCTAGGGCTAGGGCTAAAGCTAGGGTTAGAGCTAGAGCTAGGGCTAGAATTAGGCCTAGGGCTAGGCCTAGGCCTAGTGCTACCATTATGGCTATGGCTAAAGCTTGGGCTCGGGCTCGGGCTCTGGCTCGGGCTAGGATTAGGCTTAGGTTAGTGCTATTGCTAATACTAGGGCCAGGCCAGGGCTAGGGTTAGGGTGAGGGTGAGGGTGAATGTGAGGGTTAGTATTAGGGCTAGGGCTAGGGCTAAGGCTAGGGCTAGAGGTAGGCTTAGGGCTAGGGCTAGAGCTAGGGCTAGGGCTTGGGTTTGGGCCAGGTTTAGGCTTAGGGTTAGGGCTAGGGATAAGATTAGGGTTAGGGTTAGGGTTAGAGTTTGCACTAAGGCTAGGGCTGGGCTACGGTTAGGGTTGGACTATGACTATGACTATGACTATGACTATGACTATGAGTATGACTATGACTAGGACTAGGACTAGGACTAGGGCTAGGGCTAGGGCTAGGGCTAGGACTAAGGCTATGCTAGGCCTATGGCGAGGGCTAGGGCTGGGGCTACGGGTAGGGGTAGGTGTACAGCGAGGGCTAGGGCTAGGGCTAGGGTTAAGCTTAAGGTTAGGATTGGGCAAGTGCTAGTGCTAGGGCTAGGGTTAGGGTTAAGGTTAGTGTTAGTGTTAGTGTTAGGGTTAGGGCTAGGGCTAGGTTTTAGGTCCAGGGTTAGGGCTAGGGCTGGGCTAAGGTTAAATCTAGTGTTAGGGGTATGGCTATGGCTAGGCCGAGGGCAAGGACTAGGACTAGGACTAGGACTATGTCTAGGACTACGTCTAGGGCTAGGGCTACTGCTAGGGCTAGGGCTAGGGCTAGGGTTAGGGCTAGGGATAAGATTAGGGTTAGGGTTAGAGTTTGCACTAGGGCTAGTGCTGGGCTACGGTTAGGGTTTGGACTAGGACTACGTCTAGGACTACGTCTAGGGCTAGGGCTAGGGCTAGGGCTAGGGCTACGGCTACGGCTAGGGCTAGGGCTAGGGCTCGGGCTCGGGCTCGGGCTCGGGCTAGAGCTAGGGCTAGGGTTAGGGTTAGGATTAGGCCTACGCCTTGTGCTACGATTATGGCTATGGCTAAAGCTCGGGCTCGGGCTCGGGCTAGGATTAGGCTTAGGTCTAGTGATAGGTTTCGGGCTATTTCTACATATACGGCCAGAGCAGGGCTAGGGTGAGTGTGAGGGTGAAAGTGAGGGTTAGGGTTAGGGCTAGGGCTAGGGCTAGGCTTAGAGTTAGGGTTTGTGTTAAGGTTCCGGCTTGGGTTAGGGCTAGGGTTAGGCTTAGGCTTAGGCTTACGCTTAGGGTTAGGGTTAGGCCTAGTGCTACGGCTAGGGCTAGGGCTTAAGCTAGGGTCAGGGCTAGGCCTAGGGAAGGGCTGTGGCTAGGGCTAGGGCTAGGGTTAGGGCTAGGGCTAGGGCTATTGCTAGGACTTGTGCTTGGGCCAGTGTTAGGGTTAGGGTTAGGGTTAGGGTTAGGGCTAGGGATAAGATTAGGATTAGGGTTAGGGTTAGGGTTAGGGTTAGAGTTTGCACTAGGGCTAGGGCAGGGCTACGGTTAGGGTTAGGACTAGGACTAGGACTAGGACTAGGACTGGGACTAGGACTACTTGTAGGGCTAGGTCTATGCTAGTCCTAGGGCTAGGATTAGGCTTACGGTTAGAGTTAGGGTTAGGGTTTGGTTTAGGCCTAAGCCTAGTGCTACGACTAGGGTTCGGACTCGGGCTCGGGCTCAGGCGCGGGCTCGGGCTAGGATTAGGCTTAGGTCTAGGGTTAGGTTTCGGGCTATTTCTACGTCTACGGCCAGAGCAGGGCTAGGGCGAGTATGAGGGTGAAGGTGAGGGTTAGTGTTAGGGCTAGGGCTAGGCTTAGTGTTAGGGTTTGTGTTAGGGTTCCGGCTAGGGTAAGGCTAGGGTTAGGCTTAGGCTTAGGCTTACGCTTAGGGTTAGGGTTAGGCCTAGTGCTACGGCTAGGGCTAGGGCTTAAGCTAGTGTCCGGGCTAGGCTAAGGGATGGGTTGCGGCTAGGGCTAGGGATAGGGCTTGGGTTAGGGTTAGGGCTAGGACTAGGGCTAGGGCTAGGGCTAGGGCTAGGACTAGGACTAGGACTAGGACTAAGACTCGGACTCGGACTCTGAGTCGGACTAGGACTAGGACTAGGATTAGGACTAGGACTAGGGCTAGGGCTAGGGCTAGGGCTAGGGCTAGGGCAAGGCTAGGGCTAGGGCTAGGGCTAAAGCTAGGGCTAGGGCTAGGGCTAGGGCTAGGGCTAGGGCGAGGGCGAGGGCGAGGGCGAGGGTTAGGGCTAGGGCTAGGGCTAGGGCTAGGGCTAGGTTTAGTCCTAGGCCTAAGCCTAGGCCTAGTGCTACGATTATGTCTATGGCTAAAGCTCGGGCTCGGGCTCGGGCTTTGGCTCGAGCTCGGGCTAGGATTAGGCTTAGGGCCAGGGTTAGGGTTAGGGCTATTGCTAGGACTAGGGCCAGGCCAGGGCTCGGGTTAGGGTGAGGGTGAAGGTGAGGGTTAGTATTAGGGCTAGGGCTAGGGCTAGAGTTAGGCTTAGGGCTAGGGCTAGGGCTAGGGCTAGGGATTGGGCTTGGGCCAGGTTTAGGGTTAGGGTTAGGCTTAGGGCTAGGGATAAGATTAGGGTTAGGGATAGGGTTAGAGTGTGCACTAAAGCTAGGGCTGGGCAACAGTTAGGGTTGGACTAGGACTAGGACTAGGGCTAGGGTTAGGGCTAGGGATAAGATTAGGTTTAGGGTTAGGGTTAGAGTTTGCACTAAGGCTAGGGCTGGGCTACAGTTAGGGTTGGACTAGGACTAAGACTAGGACTAGGACTAGGACGAGGACTAGGACTAGGACTAGGACTAAAACTAGGACTAGGACTAGTACTGCTTCTAGGGCTAGGGCTATGCTAGGCCTAGCCCGAGGGCTAGGGCTGGTGCTGCGGGTAGGGGTAGGGGTAGGTGTACAGCGAGGGCTAGGGCTAGGGTTAAACTTAAGGTTAGGATTGGGCTAGTGCTAGTGCTAGTGCTAGTCCTAGGGTTAGGGTTAGTGTTAAGTTTAGTGTTAGGGTTAGGTTTAGGGCTAGGGCTAGGTTTTAGGGCCAGGGTTAGGGCTAGGGCTGGGCTAGGGTTAGATCTAGGGTTAGGGCTATGGCTAGGTCTAGGCCGAGGGCTAGGACTAGGACCAGGACTAGGACTAGGACTAGGACTAGGACTAGGACTAGGATTAGGACTAGGACTAGGACTATGTCTAGGGCTAGGGTTAGGGCAAGGGCTAGGGCTAGGGCTAGGGCTAGGGCTAGGGCTAGGGCTAGGGATAGGGATAGGGATAGGGATAGGACTAGGACTAGGACTAGGACTAGGACTAGGACTAGGCCGAGGGCTAGGGCTGGGGGTAAAGGTAGGGGTAGGGGTACGGCTTGGGCTAGGGCTAGGGCTAGGGCTAGGGCTAGGGCTAGGGCTAGGGCTAGGGCTAGGGCTAGGTTTAAGCTTAAGGTTAGGATTGGGCTAGTGTTATGGTTATGGTTACGATTAGGGCGACGGGTTGGTCTAGGGCTACAGCGAGGTCTGAGCTAGCGTGAGAGTGAGGGCTAGGGCTAGGGCTAGGGCTAGGGCTAGGGCTAGGGCTAGGGCTAAGGCTAGGGTTATGGTTTGGTTTAGTTCTAGGCTTAATGCTACGACTAGGGATAGGGATAGGTCTAGGGTTAGGTCTATGGTTAGGGTTAGGGTTAGGCGTAGGGCTACGGCTTGGGCTTGGGCTAGGTTTAGGGTTAGGGCTAGGGCTAGGGATAAGATTAGGGTTAGGGTTAGGGTTAGGGTAAGCGTTTGTGTCAGCGCTAGCACCAGGTCTAGGGCTCGGGCTCGGGTTAGGATTAGGCTTAGGTTTGGGTTAGTTTTCGGGCTATTTCTACGTCTACGGCCAGAGCAGAGCTAGGGCGAGGGTGAGGGTGAGGGTGAAGGTGAGGGTTAGTGTTAGGGCTAGGGCTAGGCTTAGTGTTAGGGTTTGTGTTAGGGTTCCGGATAGGGTAAGGCTAGGGTCAGGCTTAGGCTTAGGCTTACGCTTAGGGTTAGGGTTTGGCCTAGTGCTACGGCTAGGGCTTAAGCTAGTGTCAGGGCTAGGCCTAGGGAAGGGCTACGGCTAGGTCTAGGGCTAGGACTTGGGTTAGGGCTAGGGCTAGGGCTAGGGCTAGGACTAGGACTAGGACTAGGACTAGGACTAGGGCTAGGGCTAGGGCTAGGGCTAGGGCTAGGGCTAGGGCTAGAGCTAGGGCAAGACTAGGGCTAGGGCTAGGGCTAGGGCTAGGACTAGGGTAGGGCTAGGGCTAGGACTAGGACTAGGACTAGGACTAGGGCTAGGGCTAGGGCTAGGGCTAGGGCTAGGGCTAGGGCTAGGGCTAGGGCTAGGGCTAGGGCTAGGGCTAGAGCTAGGGCAAGACTAGGGCTAGGGCTAGGACTAGGACTAGGGTACGGCTAGGGCTAGGGCTAGGGCTAAAGCTAGGGTTAGAGCTAGAGCTAGGGCTAGAATTAGGCCTAGGGCTAGGCCTAGGCCTAGTGCTACCATTATGGCTATGGCTAAAGCTTGGGCTCGGGCTCGGGCTCTGGCTCGGGCTAGGATTAGGCTTAGGTTAGTGCTATTGCTAATACTAGGGCCAGGCCAGGGCTAGGGTTAGGGTGAGGGTGAGGGTGAATGTGAGGGTTAGTATTAGGGCTAGGGCTAGGGCTAAGGCTAGGGCTAGAGGTAGGCTTAGGGCTAGGGCTAGAGCTAGGGCTAGGGCTTGGGTTTGGGCCAGGTTTAGGGTTAGGGTTAGGGCTAGGGATAAGATTAGGGTTAGGGTTAGGGTTAGAGTTTGCACTAAGGCTAGGGCTGGGCTACGGTTAGGGTTGGACTATGACTATGACTATGACTATGACTATGACTATGACTATGACTATGAGTATGACTATGACTAGGACTAGGACTAGGACTAGGGCTAGGGCTAGGGCTAGGGCTAGGGCTAGGACTAAGGCTATGCTAGGCCTATGGCGAGGGCTAGGGCTGGGGCTACGGGTAGGGGTAGGTGTACAGCGAGGGCTAGGGCTAGGGCTAGGGTTAAGCTTAAGGTTAGGATTGGGCAAGTGCTAGTGCTAGGGCTAGGGTTAGGGTTAAGGTTAGTGTTAGTGTTAGTGTTAGGGTTAGGGCTAGGGCTAGGTTTTAGGTCCAGGGTTAGGGCTAGGGCTGGGCTAAGGTTAAATCTAGTGTTAGGGGTATGGCTATGGCTAGGCCGAGGGCAAGGACTAGGACTAGGACTAGGACTATGTCTAGGACTACGTCTAGGGCTAGGGCTACTGCTAGGGCTAGGGCTAGGGCTAGGGTTAGGGCTAGGGATAAGATTAGGGTTAGGGTTAGAGTTTGCACTAGGGCTAGTGCTGGGCTACGGTTAGGGTTTGGACTAGGACTACGTCTAGGACTACGTCTAGGGCTAGGGCTAGGGCTAGGGCTAGGGCTACGGCTACGGCTAGGGCTAGGGCTAGGGCTAGGGCTAGGGCTAGGCTTAGGGCTAGGGCTTCTGTTAGAGTTACGGTCAAGGCGACGGTTTGGGCTAGGGCTAGATACAGAGCTGAGCTAGCGTCAGGGGGATGGTGTGGGTGAGGGTGAGGGCTGGGGCTAGGGCTAGGGCTTGGGTTTGGGCCAGGTTTAGGGTTAGGGTTAGGGTTAGGGCTAGGGATAAGATTAGGGTTAGGGTTTGAGTTTGCACTAAGGCTAGGGCTGGGCTACGGTTAGGGTTGGACTAGGACTAGGACTAGGACTAGGACTAGGACTAGGGCTATGCGAGGCCTAGGCCGAGGGCTAGGGCTAGGGCTACGGGTAGGGGTAGGTGTACAGTGAGGGCTAGGGCTAGGGCTAGGGTTAACCTTAAGGTTAGGATTGGGCTAGTGCTAGTGCTAGTGCTAGTGCTAGGGTTAGGGTTAAGGTTAGTGTTAGGGTTAGGGTTAGGGTTAGGGCTAGGTTTTAGGGTCAGGGTTAGGGCTAGGGCTGGGCTAAGGTTAGATCTAGTGTTAGGGCTATGGCTATGGCTAGGCCGAGGGCTAGGACTAGGACTAGGACTAGGACTAGGACTAGGACTAGGGCTAGGGCTAGGGCTAGGGCTAGGGCTAGGGCTAGGGCTAGGGCTAGGGCTAGGGCTAGGGCTAGGGCTAGGGGTTGGGCTAGGGCTAGGGCTAGGGCTAGTGCTAGGGCTAGGGCTAGGGTTAGGGCTAGGGATAAGATTAGGGTTAGGGTTAGGGTTAGAGTTTGCACTAGGGCTAGGGCTGGGCTACGGTTAGGGTTTGGCGTAGGACTAGGACTAGGACTAGGACTAGGACTAGGACTAGGACTAGGACTAGAACTAGGACTAGGACTAGGACTAGGGCTATGCTAGGCCTAGGCCGAGGGCTAGGGCTGGGGGTAGGGGTAGGGGTACGGCGAGGGCTAGGGCGAGGGCTAGGGTTAAGCTTAAGTTTAGGATTGGGGTAGTGCTAGTGCTAGTGCTAGGGTTAGGGTTAAGGTTAGGGTTAGGGTTAAGGTTAGGTTTTTGGGCCAGGGATAGGGCTAGGGCTGGGCTAAGGTTAGGGTGTGTGTTAGGGTTAGGGTGAGGGAGAGGAAGAGGGTTAGGGCTAGGGCTAGGGCTAGCGTGATAACTGGGATAAGGTTAGGCTTTGGGTTCGGGTTAGCTTTAGGGTTAGGGTTAGGGTTAGGGCTAGGGCTAGGGCTAGGGCTAGGGCTAGGGCTAGGGCTAGGTCTAGGTCTAGGTCTAGGGCTAGAGCTAGGGCTAGGGCTAGGGCTAGGGCTAGGCTTAGGGCTAGGGCTACTGTTAGCACTAGCCCAATCCTAAACATAAACTTAACCCTAGCCCTAGCCCTAACCCTCGCCGTACCACTACCCCTACCCCTACCCCCAGCCCTAGCCCTCGGCCTAGGCCTAGCATAGCCCTAGCCCTAGAAGTAGTCCTAGTCCTAGTCCTAGTCCTAGTCCTAGTCCTAGTCCTAGTCCTAGTCCTAGTCCTAGTCCTAGTCCAACCCTAACCGTAGCCCAGCCCTCGCCTTAGTGCAAACTCTAACCCTAACCCTAGCCCTAATCTTATCCCTAGCCCTAACCGTAACCCTAACCCTAAACCAGGCCCACGCCCAAGCCCTAGCCCAGCCCTAGCCCTAGCCCAGCCCTAGCCCTAGCCCTAGCGCTAGCTCTAGCCCTAGCCCTAGCCCTAGCCCTAGCCCTAGCCCTAGCCGTAGGCCTAGCCCTAGCCCTAGCCCTAGCCCTAGCCCTAGCCCTAGCCCTAGCCCTAGCCCTAGCCCTAGCCCTAGCCCTAGCCCTAGCCCTAGCCCTAATCCTAGCCCTAGCCCTAGCCCTAGCCCTAGCCCTAGCCCTAGCGCTAGCCCTAGCCCAAGCTCTAGCCCTAGCCCTAGTCTTGCCCTAGCCCTAGCCCTATTCCTAGCCCTATTCCTAGTCCTAGTCCTATTCCTATTCCTAGTCCTAGTCCTAGTCCTAGTCCTAGTCCTAGACTTAGCCCTAGCCCTAGCCCTAGCCCTACTCCTAGCCCTAACCCTAGCCCTAGCCCTAGCCACAGCCCTTCCCTAGGCCTAGCCCTGACACTAGCTTAAGTCCTAACCGTAGCCGTAGCACTAGGACTAACCCTAACCCTAAGCATAAGCCTAAGCCTAAGCCTAAGCCTAGCCCTAACAATAGCCGGAACCCTAACACAAACCCGAACACTAAGCCTAGCCCTAGCCCTAACACTAACCCTGACCTTAACCCTCACCCTCACCCTAGCCCTGCTCTGGCCGTAGACGTAGAAATAGCCCGAAACCTAACCCTAGACCTAAGCCTAATCCTAGCTCGAGCCCGAGACCTAGCCCTAGTGGTAGCACTAGGCCTAGGCCTAGGCCTAAACCAAACCCTAACCCTAACCGTAACCATAAGCCTAGCCCTAGCCCTAGCCCTAGCCCCAGCCCTCACCCTGACCCACACCATCACCCTCACGCTAGCTCAGCCCAGTATCTAGCCCTACCCCAAACCGTCGCCCTGACCGTATCTCTAACAGTAGCCCTAGCCCTAAGCCTAGCCCTAGCCCTAGCCCTAGCCCTAGCCCTAGCCCTAGCTCTAGCCGTAGCCCTAGCCCTAGCCCTAGCCCTAGCCCTAGCCCTAACACTAACCCTAACCCTAACCCTAAAGCTAACCCTAACCCAAAGCCTAACCTTATCCCAGTTATCACCATAGCCCTAGCCCTAGCCCTAACCCTCTTCCTCTCCCTCACCCTAACCCTAACACACACCCTAACCTTAGCCCAGCCCTAGCAATATCCCTGGCCCTAAAACCTAACCCTAACCCTAACCCTAACCCTAACCTTAACCCTAACCCTAGCCCTAGCACTAGCACTACCCCAATCCTAAACTTAAACTTAACCCTAGCCCTCGCCCTAGCCCTCGCCGTACCCCTACCCCTACCCCTACCCCCAGCCCTAGCCCTCGGCCTAGGCCTAGCATAGCCCTAGCCCTAGAAGTAGTCCTAGTCCTAGTCCTAGTCCTAGTCCTAGTCCTAGTCCTAGTCCTAGTCCTAGTCCTAGTCCTAGTCCTAGTCCTAGTCCTAGTCCTACGCCAAACCCTAACCGTAGCCCAGCCCTAGCCCTAGGGCAAACTCTAACCCTAACCCTAACCCTAATCTTATCCCTAGCCCTAACCCTAGCCCTAGCCCTAGCCCTAGCCCTAGCCCTAGCCCTAGCCCTAGACGTAGTCCTAGTCCTAGTCCTAGTCCTAGTCCTAGTCCTAGCCCTAGCCCTAGCCCTAGCCCTAGCCCTTCCCTAGGCCTAGCCCTGACACTAGCTTAAGCCCTAGCCGTAGCACTAGGCCAAACCCTAACCCTAAGCGTAAGCCTAAGCCTAAGCCTGACCCTAGCCTTACCCTATCCGGAACCCTAACACAAACCCTAACCCTAGCCTTAGCCCTAGCCTTAGCCCTAGCCCTAGCTCTAGCCCTAGCCCTAGCCCTAGCCCTAGCCCTAGCCCTAGCCCTAGCCCTAGCCCTAGCCCTAGCCCTAGCCCTAGCCCTAGCCCTAGCCCTAGCCCTAGCCCTAGCCCTAGCCCTAGCCCTAGCCCTAGCCCTAGCCCTAGCCCTAGGCCTAGGCCTAGGCCTAGGCCTAGGCCTAGGCCTAGCTTTAGCCCTCACTCCCACGCTAGCTCAGACCTCGCTGTAGGCCTAGACCAACCCGTCGCCCTAATCGTAACCATAACCATAACACTAGCCCAATCCTAACCTTAAGCTTAAACCTAGCCCTAGCCCTAGCCCTAGCCCTAGCCCTAGCCCTCGCCGTACCCCTACCCCTACCCCTACCCCCAGTCCTAGCCCTCGGCCTCGGCCTCGGCCTAGCATAACCTTAGTCCTAGTCCTAGTCCTAGTCCTAGTCCTAGTCCTAGCCCTAGCCCTAGCCCTAGCCCTAGCCCTAGCCCTAGCCCTAGCCCTAACCTAACTCTAGACCTAGGCCTAGGCCTAGCCCTAATACTAACCCTATCCCTAACCTTCACCCTCACCCTAAACCTAGCCCTGGCCTGGCCCTAGTCCTAGCAATAGCCCTAACCCTAACCCTGGCCATAAGCCTAATCCTAGCCCGAACTCGAGCCAAAGCCCGAGCCCGAGACCGAGCTTTAGCCATAGACATAATCGTAGCACTAGGCCTAGGCTTAGGCCTAGGCCTAATCCTAGCCCTAGCCCTAGCCCTAGCCCTAGCCCTAGCCCTAGCCCTAGCCCTAACCCTAGCCCTAGCCCTAGCCCTAGCCCTAGCCCTAGCCTTGCCCTAGCCGTAGCCCTAGCCCTAGCCCTAGCCCTAGTCCTAGTCCTAGTCCTAATCCTAGTCCTAGTCCTAGTCCGACTCCTAGTCCGAGTCCGAGTCTTAGTCCTAGTCCTAGTCCTAGTCCTAGTCCTAGTCCTAGTCCTAGTCCTAGTCCTAGTCTTAGTCCTAGTCCTAGCCCTAGCCCTAACCCTAGCCCTAACCCTAGCCCTAACCCTAGCCCTAGCCGCAACCCATCCCTAGGCCTAGACCTGACACTAGCTTAAGCCCTAGCCCTAGCCGTAGCACTAGGCCTAACCCTAACCCTAAGCGTAAGCCTAAGCCTAAGCCTAACCCTAGCCTTACCCTAGCCGGAACCCTAACACAAACCCTAACACTAAGCCTAGCCCTAGCCCTAACACTAACCCTCACCTTCACCCTCATACTCGCCCTAGCCCTGCTCTGGCCGTAGACGTAGAAATAGCCCGAAACCTAACCCTAGACCTAAGCCTAATCCTAGCCCGAGCCCGAGCCTGAGCCCGAGCCCGAGTCCGAACCCAAGTCGTAGCACTAGGCTTAGGCCTAAACCAAACCCTAACCCTAACTCTAACCGTAAGCCTAATTCTAGCCCTAGGCCTAGCATAGCCCTAGCCCGACAAGTAGTCCTAGTCCCAGTCCTAGTCCTAGTCCTAGTCCTAGTCCTAGTCCTAGTCCTAGTCCTAGTCCTAGTCCTAGTCCTAGTCCTAGTCCTAGTCCTAACCCTACCCGTAGCCCAGCCCTAGCCCTTGTGCAAACTCTAACCCTAACCCTAACCCTAATCTTATCCCTAGCCCTAACCCTAACCCTGTCCCCAGACCCAACCCTAGCCCTAGCCCTAAGCCTAACACTAGCCCTAGCCCTAGCCCTAGCCCTAGCCCCAGCCCTAGCCCGAGCCCGAGCCCTAGCGCTAGCGCTAGCGCTAGCCCTAGCCCGAGCCCGAGCCCGAGCCCTAACACTAACCCTCACCTTAACCCTCACCCTCACCCTCACCCTAGACCTGGTCTGGCCGTAGACGTAGAAATAGCCCGAAACCTAACCCTAGACCTAAGCCTAATCGTAGCCCGAGCCCTAGCCCTAGCCCTAGTGGTAGCACTAGGCCTAGGCCTAAACCAAACCCTAACCCTAACCCTAACCCTAACCCTAACCGTAACCGTAACCCTAAGCCTAGCCCTAGCCCTAGCCCTCGCCCTACACCTAACCCTAATCCTGGCCCCAGCCCTAGCCCTCGGAATAGGCCTAGCATAGCCCTAGCCCTAAAAGTAGTCCTAGTCCTTTTCCTGGTCCTAGTCCTAACCCTAACCCTAGCCCAGCCGTAGCCCTAGTGCTAGCGCTGACGCAAACGCTAACCCTAACCCTAACCCTAACCCTAATCTTATCCCTAGCCCTAACCCTAACCCTAAACCTAGCCCAAGCCCTAGCCCTAGCCCTAGCCCTAAAGCTAACCGTAACCCTAACCCTAAAGCTAACCCTAACCCAAAGCCTAACCTTAGCCCAGTTATCGCCCTAGCCCTAGCCCTAGCCCTAACCCTCTTCCTCTCCCTCTCCCTCACCCTAACTCTAACCCACACCCTAACCTTAGCCCAGCCCTAGCCCAAACCCTGGCCCTAAAACCTAACCCTAACCCTAACCCTAACACTAACCTTAACCCTAACCCTAGCCCTAGTACTAGCACTAGCCCAATCCTAAACATAAACTTAACCCTAGCCCTAGCCCTAACCCTCGCGGTACCTCCAACCCCTACCCCTACCCCCAGCCCTAGCCCTCGGCCTAGGCCTAGCATAGCCCTAGCCCTAGAAGTAGTCCTAGTCCTAGTCCTAGTCCTAGTCCTAGTCCTAGTCCTAGTCATAGTCCTAGTCCTAGTCCTAGTCCAACCCTAACCGTAGCCCAGCCCTCGCCTTAGTGCAAACTCTAACGCTAACCCTAACCCTAATCTTATCCCTAGCCCTAACCGTAACCCTAACCCTAAACCAGGCCCACGCCCAAGCCCTAGCCCAAGCCCTAGCCCTAGCCCTAGCCCTAGCCCTAGCCCTTATACTAACCCTCATCTTCACCCTCACCCTAACCCTAGCCCTGGCCTGGCAATTGTCCTAGCAATAGCCCTAACCCTAACCCTGGCCCTAAGCCTAATCCTAGCCCGAGCCCGAGCCCAAGCCCAAGCCCGAGCCCGAGCCCGAGCTTTAGCCATAGCCATAATTGGAGCACTAGTCCTAGGCCTAGGCCTAGGCCTAGGCCTAGCCCTAGCCCTAGCCCTAGCCCTAGCCCTAGCCCTAGCCCTAGCCCTAGCTCTAGCCCTAGCCCTAGCCCTAGCCCTAGCCCTAGCCCTAGCCCTAGCCGTAGGCCTAGCCCTAGCCCTAGCCCTAGCCCTAGCCCTAGCCCTAGTCCTAGCCCTAGCCCTAGCCCTAATCCTAGCCCTAGCCCTAGCCCTAGCCCTAGCCCTAGCGCTAGCCCTAGCCCAAGCTCTAGCCCTAGCCCTAGTCTTGCCCTAGCCCTAGCCCTATTCCTAGCCCTAGTCCTAGTACTAGTCCTAGTCCTAGTCCTAGTCCTAGACTTAGCCCTATCCCTAGCCCTAGCCCTACTCCTAGCCCTAACCCTAGCCCTAGCCCTAGCCACAGCCCTTCCCTAGGCCTAGCCCTGACACTAGCTTAAGCCCTAACCCTAGCTGTAGCACTAGGACTAACCCTAACCCTAAGCATAAGCCTAAGCCTAAGCCTAACCCTAGCCCTAACAATAGCCGGAACCCTAACACAAACCCGAACACTAAGCCTAGCCCTAGCCCTAACACTAACCCTGACTTTAACCCTCACCCTCACCCTAGCCCTGCTCTGGCCATAGACGTAGTAATAGCCCGAAACCTAACCCTAGACCTAAGCCTAATCCTAGCTCGAGCCCGAGACCTAGCCCTAGTGGTAGCACTAGGCCTAGGCCTAGGCCTAAACCAAACCCTAACCCTAACCCTAACCCTAAGCCTAGCCCTAGCCCCAGCCCTCACCCTCACCCACACCATCACCCTCACGCTAGCTCAGCCCAGTATCTAGCCCTAGCCCAAACCGTCGCCCTGACCGTAACTCTAACAGTAGCCCTAGCCCTAAGCCTAGCCCTAGCCCTAGCCCTAGCTCTAGCCGTAGCCCTAGCCGTAGCCCTAGCCCTAGCCCTAGCCCTAACCCTAACCCTAACCCTAACCCTAAAGCTAACCCTAACCCAAAGCCTAACCTTATCCCAGTTATCACCCTAGCCCTAGCCCTAGCCCTAACCCTCTTCCTCTCCCTCACCCTAACCCTAACACACACCCTAACCTTAGCCCAGCCCTAGCACTATCCCTGGCCCTAAAACCTAACCCTAACCCTAACCCTAACCCTAACCTTAACCCTAACCCTAGCACTAGCACTAGCACTAGCACTACCCCAATCCTAAACTTAAGCTTAACCCTAGCCTTCGCCCTCGCCCTAGCCCTCGCCGTACCCCTACCCCTACCCCTACCCCCAGCCCTAGCCCTCGGCCTAGGCCTAGCATAGCCCTAGCCCTAGAAGTAGTCCTAGTCCTAGTCCTAGTCCTAGTCCTAGTCCTAGTCCTAGTCCTAGTCCTAGTCCTAGTCCTAGTCCTAGTCCTAGTCCTAGTCCTAGTCCTACGCCAAACCCTAACCGTAGCCCAGCCCTAGCCCTAGGGCAAACTCTAACCCTAACCCTAACCCTAATCTTATCCCTAGCCCTAACCCTAGCCCTAGCCCTAGCCCTAGCCCTAGCCCTAGCCCTAGACGTAGTCCTAGTCCTAGTCCTAGTCCTAGTCCTAGTCCTAGTCCTAGTCCTAGTCCTAGTCCTAGTCCTAGTCCTATCCCTAGCCCTAGCCCTCGCCCTAGCCCTAGCCCTAGCCCTTCCCTAGGCCTAGCCCTGACACTAGCTTAAGCCCTAGCCGTAGCACTAGGCCAAACCCTAACCCTAAGCGTAAGCCTAAGCCTAAGCCTGACCCTAGCCTTACCCTATCCGGAACCCTAACACAAACCCTAACACTAAGCCTAGCCCTAGCCCTAACACTAACCCTCACCTTCACCCTCACCCTCACCCTAGCTCTGCTCTTGCCGTAGACATAGAAATAGCCCGAAAACTAACCCAAACCTAAGCCTAATCCTAACCCGAGCCCGAGCCCTAGACCTGGTGCTAGCGCTGACAAAAACGCTAACCCTAACCCTAACCCTAACCCTAATCTTATCCCTAGCCCTACCCCTAACCCTAAACCTAGCCCAAGCCCAAGCCGTAGCCCTACGCCTAACCCTAACCCTAACCCTAACCCTAGACCTAACCCTAGACCTATCCCTATCCCTAGTCGTAGCATTAATCCTAGAACTAAACCAAACCATAACCCTAGCCTTAGCCCTAGCCTTAGCCCTAGCCCTAGCCCTAGCCCTAGCCCTAGCCCTAGCCCTAGCCCTAGCCCTAGCTCTAGCCCTCACTCCCACGCTAGCTCAGACCTCGCTGTAGCCCTAGACCAACCCGTCGCCCTAATCGTAACCATAACCATAACACTAGCCCAATCCTAACCTTAAGCTTAAACCTAGCTTTAGCCCTAGCCCTAGCCCTAGCCCTAGCCTTAGCCCTAGCCCTAGCCCTCGCCGTACCCCTACCCCTACCCCTACCCCCAGCCCTAGCCCTCGGCCTCGGCCTCGGCCTAGCATAGCCTTAGTCCTACTCCTAGTCCTAGTCCTAGTCCTAGTCCTAGTCCTAGTCCTAGTCCTAGTCCTAGTCCTAGCCCTAGCCCTAGCCCTAGCCCTAGCCCTAGCCCTAGCCCTAAGCCTAACTGTAGCCCTAGGCCTAGGCCTAACCCTAATACTAACCCTAACCTTCACCCTCACCCTAACCCTAGCCCTGGCCTGGTCCTAGTCCTAGCAATAGCCCTAACCCTAACCCTGGCCCTAAGCCTAATCCTAGCCCGAACTCGAGCCAAAGCCCGAGCCCGAGACCGAGCTTTAGCCATAGACATAATCGTAGCACTAGGCCTAGGCTTAGGCCTAGGCCTAATCCTAGCCCTAGCCCTAGCCCTAGCCCTAGCCCTAGCCCTAGCCCTAGCCCTAGCCCTAGCCCTAGCCCTAGCCCTAGCCCTAGCCCTAGCCTTGCCCTAGCCCTAGCCCTAGCCCTAGCCCTAGCCCTAGCCCTAGCCCTAGCCTTAGCCCTAGCCCTAGTCCTAGTCCTAGTCCTAATCCTAGTCCTAGTCCTAGTCCGACTCCTAGTCCGAGTCCTAGTCCTAGTCCTAGTCCTAGTCCTAGTCCTAGTCCTAGTCCTAGTCCTAGTCCTAGCCCTAGCCCTAGCCCTAGCCCTAACCCTAGCCCTAGCCGCAACCCATCCCTAGGCCTAGACCTGACACTAGCTTAAGCCCTAGCCCTAGCCGTAGCACTAGGCCTAACCCTAACCCTAAGCGTAAGCCTAAGCCTAAGCCTAACCCTAGCCTTACCCTAGCCGGAACCCTAACACAAACCCTAACACTAAGCCTAGCCCTAGCCCTAACACTAACCCTCACCTTCACCCTCATACTCGCCCTAGCCCTGCTCTGGCCGTAGACGTAGAAATAGCCCGAAACCTAACCCTAGACCTAAGCCTAATCCTAGCCCGAGCCCGAGCCTGAGCCCGAGCCCGAGTCCGAACCCAAGTCGTAGCACTAGGCTTAGGCCTAAACCAAACCCTAACCCTAACTCTAACCGTAAGCTTAATTCTAGCCCTAGGCCTAGCATAGCCCTAGACCTACAAGTAGTCCTAGTCCCAGTCCTAGTCCTAGTCCTAGTCCTAGTCCTAGTCCTAGTCCTAACCTTAACCGTAGCCCAGCCCTAGCCCTAGTGCAAACTCTAACCCTAACCCTAACCCTAATCTTATCCCTAGCCCTAACCCTAACCCTGTCCCAAGACCCAACCCTAGCCCTAGCCCTAAGCCTAACACTAGCCCTAGCCCTAGCCCTAGCCCTAGCCCTAGCCCTAGCCCTAGCCCTAGCCCTAGCCCCAGCCCTAGCCCTAGCCCTAGCCCGAGCCCGAGCCCTAACACTAACCCTCACCTTAACCCTCACCCTCACCCTCACCCTCACCCTAGACTTGGTCTGGCCGTAGACGTAGAAATAGCCCGAAACCTAACCCTAGACCTAAGCCTAATCGTAGCCCGAGCCCTAGCCCTAGCCCTAGTGGTAGCACTAGGCCTAGGCCTAAACCAAACCCTAACCCTAACCGTAACCGTAACCCTAAGCCTAGCCCTAGCCCTAGCCCTAGCCCTCGCCCTACACCTAAACCTAATCCTGGCCCCAGCCCTAGCCCTCGGAATAGGCCTAGCATAGCCCTAGCCCTAAAAGTAGTCCTAGTCCTTTTCCTGGTCCTAGTCCTAACCCTAACCCTAGCCCAGCCGTAGCCCTAGTGCTAGCGCTGACGCAAACGCTAACCCTAAACCTAACCCTAACCCTAATCTTATCCCTAGCCCTAACCCTAACCCTAAACCTAGCCCAAGCCCTAGCCCTAGCCCTAGCCCTAAACCTAACCGTAACCCTAACCCTAAAGCTAACCCTCACCCAAAGCCTAATCTTAGCCCAGTTATCGCCCTAGCCCTAGCCCTAGCCCTAAACCTCTTCCTCTCCCTCTCCCTCACCCTAACTCTAACCCACACCCTAACCTTAGCCCAGCCCTAGCCCTAACCCTGGCCCTAAAACCTAACCCTAACCCTAACCCTAACACTAACCTTAACCCTAACCCTAGCCCTAGTACTAGCACTAGCCCAATCCTAAACATAAACTTAACCCTAGCCCTAGCCCTAACCCTCCCGGTACCTCCAAACCCTACCCCTACCCCCACCCCTAGCCCTCGGCGTAGGCCTAGCATAGCCCTAGCCCTAGAAGTAGTCCTAGTCCTAGTCCTAGTCCTAGTCCTAGTCCTAGTCCTAGTCCTAGTCCTAGTCCTAGTCGAACCCTAACCGTAGCCCAGCCCTCGCCTAAGTGCAAACTCTAACCCTAACCCTAACCCTAATCTTATCCCTAGCCCTAACCGTAACCCTAACCCTAAACCAGGCCCACGCCCAAGCCCTAGCCCAAGCCCTAGCCCTAGCCCTAGCCCTAGCCCTAATACTAACCCTCACCTTCACCCTCACCCTAACCCTAGCCCTGGCCTGGCAATTGTCCTAGCAATAGCCCTAACCCTAACCCTGGCCCTAAGCCTAATCCTAGCCCGAGCCCGAGCCCAAGCCCAAGCCCGAGCCCGAGCCCGAGCTTTAGCCATAGCCATAATCGGAGCACTAGGCCTAGGCCTAGGCCTAGGCCTAGGCCTAGGCCTAGGCCTAGCCCTAGCCCTAGCCCTAGCCCTAGCCCTAGCCCTAGCCCTAGCCCTAGCCCTAGCCCTAGCCCTAGCCCTAGCCCTAGCCGTAGGCCTAGCCCTAGCCTTAGCCCTAGCCCTAGTCCTAGCCCTAGCCCTAGCCCTAGCCCTAGCCCTAGCCCTAGCCCTAGCCCTAGTCCTAGTCCTAGTCCTAGTCCTAGTCCTAGTCCTAGTCCTAGTCCTAGTCCTAGTCCTAGTCCTAGTCCTAGACTTAGCCCTAGCCCTAGCCCTAGCCCAACTCCTAGCCCTAACCCTAGCCCTAGCCCTAGCCACAGCCCTTTCCTAGGCCTAGCCCTGACACTAGCTTAAACCCTAACCCTAGCCGTAGCACTAGGACTAACCCTAACCCTAAGCATAAGCCTAAGCCTAAGCCTCAGCCTAGCCCTAACAATAGCCGGAACCCTAACACAAACCCGAACACTAAGCCTAGCCCTAGCCCTAACACGAACCCTGACCTTAACCCTCACCCTCACCCTAGCCCTGCTCTGGCCGTAGACGTAGAAATAGCCCGAAACCTAACCCTAGACCTAAGCCTAATCCTAGCTCGAGCCCGAGACCTAGCCCTAGTGGTAGCACTAGGCCTAGGCCTAGGCCTAAACCAAACCCTAACCCTAACCGTAACCCTAAGCCTAGCCCTAGCCCTAGCCCTAGCCCCAGCCCTCACCCTCACCCACACCATCACCCTCACGCTAGCTCAGCCCAGTATCTAGCCCTAGCCCAAACCGTCGCCCTGACCGTAACTCTAACAGTAGCCCTAGCCCTAAGCCTAGCCCTAGCCCTAGCCCTAGCCCTAGCCCTAGCTCTAGCCGTAGCCCTAGCCCTAGCCCTAGCCCTAGCCCTAGCCCTCGCCCTCGCCCTCGCCCTCGCCCTCGCCCTCGCCCTCGCCCTAGCCCTAGCCCTAGCCCTAGCCCTAGCCCTAACCCTAACCCTAAAGCTAACCCTAACCCAAAGCCTAACCTTATCCCAGTTATCACCCTAGCACTAGCACTAGCCCTAACCCTCTTCCTCTCCCTCACCTTAACCCTAACACACACCCTAACCTTAGCCCAGCCCTAGCCCTATCCCTGGCCCTAAAACCTAACCCTAACCCTAACCCTAACCCTAACCTTAACCCTAACCCTAGCTCTAGCACTAGCACTACCCCAATCCTAAACTTAAGCTTAACCCTAGCCCTCGCCCTAGCCCTCGCCGTACCCCTACCCCTACCCCTACCCCCAGCCCTAGCCCTCGGCCTAGGCCTAGCATAGCCCTAGTCCTAGTCCTAGTCCTAGTCCTAGTCCTAGTCCTAGTCCTAGTCCTAGTCCTAGTCCTAGTCCTAGTCCTAGTCCTAGTCCTAGTCCTACGCCAAACCCTAACCGTAGCCCAGCCCTAGCCCTAGTGCAAACTCTAACCCTAACCCTAACCCTAATCTTATCCCTAGCCCTAACCCTAGCCCTAGCCCTAGCACTAGCCCTAGCCCTAGCCCTAGCCCAACCCCTAGCCCTAGCCCTAGCCCTAGCCCTAGCCCTAGCCCTAGCCCTAGCCCTAGCCCTAGTCCTAGTCCTAGTCCTAGTCCTAGTCCTAGTCCTAGTCCTAGCCCTCGGCCTAGCCATAGCCATAGCCCTAACACTAGATCTAACCTTAGCCCAGCCCTAGCCCTAACCCTGACCCTAAAACCTAGCCCTAACCCTAACCCTAACACTAACCTTAACCCTAACCCTAGCACTAGCACTAGCACTAGCACTAGCCCAATCCTAACCTTAAGGTTAACCCTAGCCCTAGCCCTAGCCCTCACTGTACACCTACCCCTACCCGTAGCCCTAGCCCTAGCCCTCGGCCTAGGCCTCGCATAGCCCTAGTCCTAGTCCTAGTCCTAGTCCAACGCTAACCGTAGCCCAGCCCTAGCCTTAGTGCAAACTCAAACCCTAACCCTAATCTTATCCCTAGCCCTAACCCTAACCCTAACCCTAAACCTGGCCCAAACCCAAGCCCTAGCCCTAGCCCCAGCCCTCACCCTCACCCTCACCCACACCATCCCCCTGACGCTAGCTCAGCTCTGTATCTAGCCCTGGCCCAAACCGTCGCCTTGACCGTAACTCTAACAGAAGCCCTAGCCCTAAGCCTAGCCCTAGCCCTAGCCCTAGCCCTAGCCCTAGCCGGAGCCCTAGCCCTAGCCCTAGCCCTAGCCCTAGACGTAGTCCTAGACGTAGTCCTAGTCCAAACCCTAACCGTAGCCCAGCCCTAGCCCTAGTGAAAACTCTAACCCTAACCCTAATCTTATCCCTAGCCCTAACCCTAGCCCTAGCCCTAGCCCTAGACGTAGCCCTAGCCCTAGACGTAGTCCTAGACGTAGTCCTAGTCCTAGTCCTAGTCCTTGCCCTCGGCCTAGCCATAGCCATACCCCTAACACTAGATTTAACCTTAGCCCAGCCCTAGCCCTAACCCTCGACCAAAAACCTAGCCCTAGCCATAACCCTAACACTAACACTAACACTAACCTTAACCCTAACCCTAGCCCTAGCACTAGCACTTGCCCAATCCTAACCTTAAGCTTAACCCTAGCCCTAGCCCGCGCTGTACACCTACCCCTACCCGTAGCCCCAGCCCTAGCCCTCGGCCTAGGCCTAGCATAGCCTTAGTCCTAGCCCTAGCCCTAGCCCTAGCCCTAGCCCTAGCCCTAGTCCTAGTCCTAGTCCTAGTCCTAGTCATAGTCATAGTCATAGTCATAGTCATAGTCATAGTCATAGTCCAACCCTAACCGTAGGCCAGCCCTAGCCTTAGTGCAAACTCTAACCCTAACCCTAACCCTAATCTTATCCCTAGCCCTAACCCTAACCCTAAACCTGGCCCAAACCCAAGCCCTAGCCCTAGCTCTAGCCCTAGCCCTAAGCCTACCTCTAGCCCTAGCCTTAGCCCTAGCCCTAGCCCTAATACTAACCCTCACATTCACCCTCACCCTAACCCTAGCCCTGGCCTGGCGCTAGTATTAGCAATAGCCCTAACCTAAGCCTAATCCTAGCCCGAGCCCGAGCCCGAGCCCAAGCTTTAGCCATACCCATAATGGTAGCACTAGGCCTAGGCCTAGCCCTAGGCCTAATTCTAGCCCAAGCTCTAGCTCTAACCCTAGCTTTAGCCCTAGCCCTAGCCCTAGCCGTACCCTAGTCCTAGTCCTAGTCCTAGCCCTAGCCCTAGTCTTGCCCTAGCTCTAGCCCTAGCCCTAGCCCTAGCCCTAGCCCTAGCCCTAGCCCTAGCCCTAGCCCTAGTCCTAGTCCTAGTCCTAGCCCTAGCCCTAGCCCTACCCTAGTCCTAGCCCTAGCCCTAGCCCTAGCCCTAGCCCTAGTCTTGCCCTAGCTCTAGCCCTAGCCCTAGCCCTAGCCCTAGCCCTAGTCCTAGTCCTAGTCCTAGTCCTAGTCCTAGAACTAGTCCTAGTCCTAGTCCTAGTCCTAGTCCTAGTCCTAGTCCTAGTCCTAGTCCTAGTCCTAGTCCTAGTCCTAGTCCTAGTCCTAGCCCTAGCCCTAGCCCTAGCCCTAACCCAAGTCCTAGCCCTAGACCTAGCCGTAGCCCTTCCCTAGGCCTAGCCCTGACACTAGCTTAAGCCCTAGCCGTAGCACTAGGCCAAACCCTAACCCTAAGCGTAAGGCTAAGCCTAAGCCTGACCCTAGCCTTACCCTATCCGGAACCCTAACACAAACCCTAACACTAAGCCTAGCCCTAGCCCTAACACTAACCCTCACCCTCACCCTCACCCTCACCCTAGCTCTGCTCTGGCCGTAGACGTAGAAATAGCCCGAAAACTAACCCAAACCTAAGCCTAATCCTAACCCGAGCCCGAGCCCGAGCCCGAGCCCTAGACCTGGTGCTAGCGCTGACACAAACGCTTACCCTAACCCTAACCCTAACCCTAAACTTATCCCTAGCCCTACCCCTAACCCTAAACCTAACCCAAGCCCAAGCCGTAGCCCTACGCCTAACCCTAACCCTAGACCTAACCCTAGACCTATCCCTATCCCTAGTCGTAGCATTAAGCCTAGAACTAAACCAAACCATAACCCTAGCCTTAGCCCTAGCCTTAGCCCTAGCCCTAGCCCTAGCCCTAGCCCTAGCCCTAGCCCTAGCCCTAGCCCTAGCCCTAGCCCTAGCTCTAGCCCTCACTCTCACGCTAGCTCAGACCTCGCTGTAGCCCTAGACCAACCCGTCGCCCTAATCGTAACCATAACCATAACACTAGCCCAATCCTAACCTTAAGCTTAAACCTAGCCCTAGCCCTAGCCCTAGCCCTAGCCCTAGCCCTAGCCCTAGCCCTAGCCCTCGCCATACCCCTACCCCTACCCCTACCCCCAGCCCTAGCCCTCGGCCTAGTCCTAGTCCTAGTCCTAGTCCTATCCCTATCCTTATCCCTATCCCTATCCCTATCCCTATCCCTATCCCTATCCCTATCCCTATCCCTAGCCCTTGCCCTAACCCTAGCCCTAGACGTAGTCCTAGTCCTAGTCCTAGTCCTAGTCCTGGTCCTAGTCCTAGCCCTCGGCCTAGACCTAGCCATAGCCCTAACCCTAGATCTAACCCTAGACCAGCCCTAGCCCTAACCCTGGCCCTAAAACCTAGCCCTAGCCCTAAACCTAACCCTAACACTAACCTTAACACTAACACTAACCCTAGGCCTAGCACTAGCACTAGCACTAGCCCAATCCTAACCTTAAGTTTAACCCTAGCCCTAGCCCTCGCTGTACACCTACCCCTACCCCTACCCGCAGCACCAGCCCTAGCCCTCGGGCTAGGCCTACCATAGCCCTAGCCCTAGAAGCAGTCCTAGTCCTAGTCCAAGTTTTAGTCCTAGTCCTAGTCCTTGTCCTAGTCCTAGTCCTAGTCTTAGTCCTAGTCCAACCCTAACCGGAGCCCAGCCCTAGTCTTAGTGCAAACTCTAACCCTAACCCTAAACCTAATCTTATCCCTAGCCCTAACCCTAGCCCTAGTCCTAGTCCTAGTCCAACCCTAACCGTTGCCCAGCCCTAGCCTTAGTGCAAACTCTAACCCTAACCCTAACCCTAATCTTATCCCTAGCCCTAAGCCTAACCCTAACCCTAAACCTGGCCCAAGCCCAAGCCCTAGCCCTAGCCCTAGCCCTAGCCCTAAGCCTAACTCTAGCCCTGGCCCTAGCCCTAGCCCTAATACTAACCCTCACCTTCACCCTCACCCTAACCCTAGCCCTGGCCTGGCCCTAGTCCTAGCAATAGCCCTAACCCTAACCCTGGCCCTAAGCCTAATCCTAGCCCGAGCTCGAGCCAAAGCCCGAGCCCGAGCTTTAGCCATAGACATAATCGTAGCACTAGGCCTAGGCTTAGGCCTAGGACTAATCCTAGCCCTAGCCCTAGCCCTAGCCCTAGCCCTAGCCCTAACCCTCGCCCTAGCCCTAGCCCTAGACCTAGCCCTAGCCCTAGCCCTAGCCCTAGCCTTGCCCTAGCCCTAGCCCTAGCCCTAGCCCTAGCCCTAGCCCTAGCCCTAGCCCTAGCCCTAGCCCTAGTCCTAATCCTAGTCCTAGTCCTAGTCCTAGTCCGACTCCTAGTCCGAGTCCGAGTCTTAGTCCTAGTCCTAGTCCTAGTCCTAGCCCTAGCCCTAGCCCTAGCCCTAGTCCTAGCCCTAACCCTAACCCTAACCCTAGCCCTAACCCTAGCCCTAGCCGCAACCCATCCCTTAGCCTAGCCCGGACACTAGCTTAAGCCCTAGCCCTAGCCGTAGCACTAGGCCTAACCCTAACCCTAAGCGTAAACCTAAGCCTAAGCCTAACCCTAGCCTTACCCTAGCCGGAACCCTAACACAAACCCTAACACTAAGCCTAGCCCTAGCCCTAACACTAACCCTCACCTTCACCCTCATACTCGCCCTAGCCCTGCTCTGGCCGTAGACGTAGAAATAGCCCGAAACCTAACCCTAGACCTAAGCCTAATCCTAGCCCGAACCCGCGCCTGAGCCCGAGCCCGAGTCCGAACCCTAATCGTAGCACTAGGCTTAGGCCTAAACCAAACCCTAACCCTAACTCTAACCGTAAGCCTAATCCTAGCCCTAGGCCTAGCATAGCCCTAGCCCTACAAGTAGTCCTAGTCCCAGTCCTAGTCCTAGTCCTAGTCCTAGTCCTAGTCCTAGTCCTAGTCCTAGTCCTAGTCCTAGTCCTAACCCTAACCGTAGCCCTGCCCTAGCCCTAGTGCAAACTCTAACCCTAACCCTAACCCTAACCCTAACCCTAACCCTAACCCTAACCCTAATCCTAATCTTATCCCTAGCCCTAACCCTAACCCTAACCCTAACACTGGCCCAAGCCGAAGTCCTAACAATAGCCCTAGCCCTAGCCCTAACCCTAGCCCTAGCCCTAGCCCTAGCCACAGCCCTTCCCTAGGCCTAGCCCTGACCCTAGCTTAAGCCCTAGCCCTAGCCGTAGCACTAGGCCTAACCCTAACCCTAAGCGTAAGCCTAAGCCTAAGCCTAACCCTAGCCCTAACCCAAGCCGGAACCTTAACACAAACCCTAACTCTAAGCCTAGCCCTAGCCCTAGCCCTAACCCTAACCCTCACTTTCACCCTCACCCTCACCCTAGCCCTGCTCTGGCCGTATATGTAGAAATAGCCCGAAACCTATCACTAGACCTAAGCCTAATCCTAGCCCGAGCCCGAGCCCGAGCTTTAGCCATAGCCATAATCGTAGCACAAGGCGTAGGCCTAATCCTAACCCTAACCCTAGCCCTAGCTCTAGCCCGAGCCCGAGCCCGAGCCCGAGCCCGAGCCCGAGCCCGAGCCCTAGCCCTAGCCCTAGCCCTAGCCCTAGCCCTAGCCCGAGCCCGAGCCCTAGCCCTAGCCCTAGCCCTAGCCCTAGCCCTAGCCCTAGCCCTAGCCCGAGCCCGAGCCCGAGCCCTAGCCCTAACCCTAGCCCTAGCCCTAGCCCTAGCCCTCACCCTCATGCTACCTGAGCCCTGGCTCTAGCTCTAGCCCAACCCGTCGCCCTAACCGTAACCATAACACTAGCTCTAGCCCTAGCCCTAAGCCTAGCCCTAAACCTAGCCCTAGCCCTAGCCCTAGGCCTAACCCTAACCCTAACCCTAACCCTAACCCAAACCCTAACCTTTGCCCAGTCATAGCCCTAGCCCTAACCCTCACCCTAACCCTCTCCCTCTCCCTCTCCCTCACCCTCACCCTAACCCAAACCCTAACCCTAACCCTAGCACTAGCAATAGCCGTAGCCCAATCCTAACCTTAACCTTAACCCTAGCCCTAGCCCTCGCCGTACCCCTAACCCTAATCCTACCCCAGCCCTAGCCCTCGGCCTAGGCCTAGCACAGCCCTAGCCCTAAAAGTAGTCCTAGTCCTAGTCCTAGTCCTACTAATAGTCCTAGTCCTAGTCCTAGTGCTAGTCCTAACCCTAATCCTAACCCTAGCCCAGGCCTACCTCTAGTGCTAGTGCTAGCGCTAACGCAAACGCTAACCCAAACCCTAACCCTAATCTTATCCCTAGCCCTAACCCTAACCCTTACCCTAATCCTAGCCCAAGCCGAAGCCCTAGCCCTAAGGCTAAGCCTAGCCCTAGCCCTAGCCCTAGTCGTACCACTAGGCCTAAGCCTAAACCAAACCCTAACCCTAACCCTAACCCTAACCCTAATCCTAGCCCTAGCCCTAGCCCTAGCCCTAGCCCTAGCCCTAGCCCTAGCCCTCACCCTCACCCTCACCCTCACCCTCACGCTAGCTCAGCCCTGTATCTAACCCTAGCCCAACCCGTCGCCCTGACCGTAACCCTAACATTAGCCCTAGCCCTAGCCCTAGCCCTAGCCCTAGCCCTAGCCCTAGCCCTAGCCCTAGCCCTAGCCCTAGCCCTAGCCCTAGCCCTAGCACTAGCACTAGACCTAGCCCTAGCCCTAACCCTAACCCTCACCCTCACATTTACCCTAACCCAAACCCTAAACTTAGCCCAGCCCTAGCCCTAACCCTGGCCCTAAAACCTAACCCTAACCCTAACCCTAACCCTAACACTAACCCTAACACTAACTTTAACCTTAACACTAGCCGTAGCACTAGCCCTCGAAGTACCCCTACCCCTACCCCTAGCCCCAGCCCTAGCCCTCCGCCTAGGCCTAGCATAGCCCTAACCGTAGAAGTAGTCCTAGTCCTAGTCCAAGTCCTAGTCCTAGTCCTAGTCCTAGTCCTAGTCCTAATCCTAGTCCTAGTCCTAGTCCTAGTCCTAGTCCTAGTCCTAGGCCTAGGCCTAGTCATAACCCTAACCGTAGCCCAGCCCTAGCCTTCGTGCAAACTCTAACCCTAACCCTAACGCTAACCCTAATCTTATCCCTAGCCCTAACCCTAACCCTGGCCCAAGCTCAAGTCCTAGCCCTAGCCCTACCCTAAGACTAACCCGAGCTCTAGCCGTAGCCCTAGCCCTAATACTAACCCTCACATTCACCCTCACCCTAACCCTAGCCCTGGTCTGGCCCTAGTCCAAACAATAGCCCTAACCCTAACCCTGGCCCTAAACCTAATCCTAGCCCGAGGCCGAGCCCAAGCCCGAGCCCGAGCTTTAGCCATAGCCATAATCGTTGCACTAGGCCTAGGCCAAGGCCTAATCCTAACCCTAAACCTCGCCCTAGCCCTAGCCCTAGCCCTAGCCTTAGCCCTAGCCCTAGCCCTAGCCCTAGCCCTAGCCCTAGCCCTAGCCCTAGCCCTAGCCCTAGTCTTGCCCGAGCCCTAGCCCTAGCCCTAGTCCTAGTCCTAGCCCTAGTCCTAGCGCTAACACTAGCGCTAGCCCTAGCCCTAGCCGCAGCCCTTCCCTAGGCCTAGCCCTGACACTAGCTTAAGCCCTACCCCTAGCCGTAGCATTAGGCCTAACCCTAACCCTAAGCGGAAGCCTAAGCCTAAACCTAAGCCTAGCCTTACCCTAGCCGGAACCCTAACACAAACCATAACACTAAGCCTAGCCCTAGCCCTAGCCCTAACACTAACCCTCACCTTCACCCTCACCCTCACCCTAACCCTGCTATGGCCGTAGACGTAGAAATACCCAGAAACCTAACCCTAGATCTAAGCCTAATCCTAGCCCGAGCCTGAGCCCGAGCCCGAGCCCGAGCCCTAGTCGTAGCAGTAGGCCTTGGCGTAAACCAGACCCTAACCCTAACTCTAACCGTAACCCTAATCCTAGCCCTAGGCCTAGCATAGCCGTAGCCCTAGAAGTATCCTAGTCCTAGTCCTAGTCCTAGTCCTAGTCCTAGTCCTAGTCCTAGTCCTAGTCCTAGTCCTAGTCCTAGTCCTAGTCCTAGTCCTAACCCTAACCGTAGCCCAGCCCTAGCCCTAGTGCAAACTCTAACCCTAACCCTAACCCTAACCCTAACCCTAATCTTATCCCTAGCCCTAACCCTAACCCTAACCCTAACCCTAATCCTAACCCTGGCCCAATCCTAACCCGAGCTTTAGCCATAGCCATAATCGTAGCGCTAGGCCTAGTTCTAATCCCAGTCCTTGTACTATTCCTAGCAATAGCCCTAGCCCTAGCCCTAACCCTAGCCCTAGCCCTAGCCCTAGCCACAGCCCTTCCCTAGGCCTAGCCCTGACCCTAGCTTAAGCCCTAGCCCTAGCCGTAGCACTAGGCCTAACCCTATCCCTAAGCGTAAGCCTAAGCCTAACCCTAACCCTAGCCCTAACCCAAGCCGGAACCTTAACACAAACCCTAACTCTAAGCCTAGCCCTAGCCGTAGCCCTAACCCTAACCCTCACTTTCACCCTCACCCTCACCCTAGCCCTGCTCGGGCCGTATATGTAGAAATAGCCCGAAACCTATCACTAGACCTAAGCCTAATCCTAGCCCGAGCCCGAGCCCGAACCCGAGCTTTAGCCATAGCCATAATCGTAGCACTAGGCCTAGGCCTAGGCCTATGCCTAGCCATACCAATAGCCCTAGCCCTAGCCCTAGACCTAGCCAAAGCCATAGCCATAGCCCTAACCCTAGCCCTAGCCCTAGCCCTAGCCCTAGCCCTAGCACTAGCCCTAGCCCTAGCACTAGCCCTAGCCCTAGCCCTAGCCCTAGCCCTAGCCCTAGCCCTCACCCTCATGCTACCTTAGCCCTGGCTCTAGACCTAGCCCAACCCGTCGCCCTAACCGTAACCATAACACTAGCTCTAGCCCTAGCCCTAAGCCTAGCCCTAAGCCTAGCCCTAGCCCTAGCCCTAACCCTAACCCTAACCCTAACCCTAACCCTAACCCAAACCCTAACCTTTGCTCAGTCATAGCCCTAGCCCTAACCCTAACCCTAACCCTCACCCTAACCCTCTCCCTCTCCCTCTCCCTCTCCCTCTCCCTCTCCCTCTCCCTCTCCCTCACCCTCACTCTAACCCAAACCCTAACCTTACCCTGCCCTAGCCCTAACCCTTGCCCTAAAACCTAACACTAACACTAACACTAACACTAACACTAACACTAACGCTAACCCTAACCCTAACCCTAACCCTAACCCTAGCCTTAGCACTAGCACTAGCCCAATCCTAACCTTAACCTTAACCCTAGCCCTAGCCCTTGCTGTACCCCTAATACTAATCCTACCCCAGCCCTAGCCCTCGGCCTAGGCCTAGCACAGCTCTAGCCCTAAAAGAAGTCCTAGTCCTAGTCCTAGTCCTACTAATAGTCCTATTCCTATTCCTATTCCTATTCCTAACCCTAATCCTAACCCTAGCCCAGGCCTACCTCTAGTGCTAGTGCTAGCGCTAGCGCTAACGCAAACGCTAACCCAAACCCTAACCCTAATCTTATCCCTAGCCCTAACCCTAACCCTTACCCTAACCCTAGTCCAAGCCGAAGCCCTAGCCCTAAGGCTAAGCCTAGCCCTAGCCCTAGCCCTAGTCGTACCACTAGGCCTAAGCCTAAACCAAACCCTAACCCTAACCCTAATCCTAGCCCTAGCCCTAGCCCTAGCCCTAGCCCTAGCCCTAGCCCTAGCCCTAGCCCTAGCCCTAGCCCTAGCCCAAGCCCTAGCCCTAGCCCTCGCCCTCGCCCTCACCCTCACCCTCACCCTCACGCTAGCTCAGCCCTGTATCGAACCCTAGCCCAACCCTTCGCCCTGACCGTAACCCTAACATTAGCCCTAGCCCTAGCCCTAGCCCTAGCCCTAGCCCTAGCCCTAGCCCTAGCCCTAGCCCTAACCCTAACCCTCACCCTCACCCTAACCCAAACCATAAACTTAGCACAGCCCTAGCCCTAACCCTGGCCCTAAAACCTAACCCTAACCCTAACCCTAACCCTAACACTAACCTTAACCTTAACCCTTGCCGTAGCACTAGACCTCAAAGTAGCCCTACCCCTACCCCTAGACCCAGCCCTAGCCCTAGCCCTCGGCCTAGGCCTAGCATAGCCCTAACCGTAGAAGTAGTCCTAGTCCTAGTCCAAGTCCTAGTCCTAGTCCTAGTCCTAGTCCTAACCCTAACCGTAGCCCAGCCCTAGCCTTAGTGCAAACTCTAACCATAACCCTAACCCTAACCCTAATCTTATCCCTAGCCCTAACCCTAACCCTGGCCCAAGCCCAAGTCCTAGCCCTAGCCTTACCCTAAGACTATCCCGAGCCCTAGCCCTAGCCCTAGCCCTAATACTAACCCTCACATTCACCCTCACCCTAACCCTAGCCCTGGTCTGGCCCTAGTCCTAACAATAGCCCTAACCCTAACCCTGGCCCTAACCCTAATCCTAGCCCGAGCCCGAGCCCAAGCCCGAGCCCGAGCTTTAGCCATAGCCATAATCGTTGCACTAGGCCTAGGCCAAGGCCTAATCCTAACCATAAACCTCGCCCTAGCTCTAGCCCTAGCCCTAACCCTAGCCCTAGCCCTAGCCCTAGCCCGAGCCCTAGCCCGAGCCCGAGCCCGAGCCCGAGCCCGAGCCCGAGCTTGAGCCCGAGCCCTAGCCCTAGCCCTAGCCCTAGCCCTAGCCCTAGCCCTAGTCTTGCCCGAGCCCTAGCCCTAGCCCTAGTCTTAGTCCTAGCCCTAGTCCTAGCCTTAACCCTAGCGCTACCCCTAGCCCTAGCCGCAGCCCTTCCCTAGGCCTAGCCCTGACACTAGCTTAAGCCCTACCCCTAGCCGTAGCATTAGGCCTAACCCTAACCCTAAGCGTAAGCCTAAGCCTAAGCCTAACCCTAGCCTTACCCTAGCCGGAACCCTAACACAAACCATAACACTAAGCCTAGCCCTAGCCCTAGCCCTAACACTAACCCTCTCCTTCACCCTCACCCTCACCCTAACCCTGCTCTGGCCGTAGACGTAGAAATACCCAGAAACCTAACCCTAGACCTAAGCCTAATCCTAGCCCGAGCCTGAGCCCAAGCCCGAGCCTGAGCCCGAGCCCTAGTCGTAGCAGTAGGCCTAGGCGTAAACCAGACCCTAACCCTAACTCTAACCGTATCCCTAATCCTAGCCCTAGGCCTAGCATAGCCCTAACCCTAATCCTACCGCAGCCCTAGACCTCGGCCTAGGCCTAGCACAGACCTAGCCCTAAACGTAGTCCTAGTCCTAGTCCTACTAATAGTCCTAGTCCTAGTCCTAGTCCTAGTCCTAACCCTAACCCTAACCCTAACCCTAGCCCAGGCCTACCTCTAGTGCTAGTGCTAGTGCTAGCGCTAACGCTAACGCAAACGCTAACCCAAACGCTAACCCTAATCTTATCCCTAGCCCTAACCCTAAGCCTTACCCTAACCCTAGCCCAAGCCCAAGCCCTAGCCCTAAGGCTAACCCTAGCCCTAGCCCTAGTCGTACCACTAGGCCTAAGCCTAAACCAAACCCTAACACTAACCCTCATCCTAGCCCTAGCCCGAGCCCGAGCCCGAGCCCTAAGCCTAGCCCTAAGCCTAGCCCTAGCCCTAGCCCTAACCCTAACCCTAACCCTAACCCAAACCCTAACCTTTGCCCAGTCATAGCCCTAGCCCTAACCCTAACCCTCACCCTCACCCTCTCCCTCTCCCTCTCTCTCCCTCTCCCTCACCCTCACCTTCACCCAAACCCTAACCTTACCCAGCCCTATCCCTAACCCTTGCCCTAAAACCTAACACTAACCCTAACACGAACCCTAACGCTAACGCTAACGCTAACCCTAACCCTAGCCCTAGCCCTAGCACTAGCCCTAGCCCAATCCTAACCTTAACCTTAACCCTAGCCCTAGCCCTAGCCCTCGCCGTACCCCTAACCCTAATCCTACCGCAGCCCTAGACCTCGGCCTAGGCCTAGCACAGACCTAGCCCTAAACGTAGTCCTAGTCCTAGTCCTAGTCCTACTAATAGTCCTAGTCCTAGTCCTAGTCCTAGTCCTAACCCTAACCCTAACCCTAGCCCAGGCCTACCTCTAGTGCTAGTGCTAGCGCTAACGCTAACGCAAACGCTAACCCAAACGCTAACCCTAATCTTATCCCTAGCCCTAACCCTAACCCTTACCCTAACCCTAGCCCAAGCCCAAGCCCTAGCCCTAAGGCTAACCCTAGCCCTAGCCCTAGCCCTAGTCGTACCACTAGGCCTAAGCCTAAACCAAACCCTAACCCTAACCCTAATCCTAGCCCTAGCCCTAGCCCTAGCCCTAGCCCTAGCCCTATCCCTATCCCTAGCCCTATCCCTAGCCCTAGCCCTAGCCCTAGATCTAGACCTAGGCCTAGGCCTAGGCCTAGCCCTCGGCCTAGCCCGAACCCTAGCCCTAATCCTAGCCCTAACCTTAGCCAAGCCCTAGCCCTAACCCTGGCCCTAAAACCTAGCGCTAACCCTAACCCTAACCCTAACACTAACCTTAACCCTAACCCTAGCCCTAGCACTAGCACTAGCACTAGCACTAGCCCTAGCCCAATCCTAACCCGAGCTTTAGCCATAGCCATAATCGTAGCGCTAGGCCTAGTTCTAATCCCAGTCTTAGTCCTATTCCCAGCCCTAGGCCTAGGCCTAGCCCTAACCCTAGCCCTAGCCCTAGCCACAGCCCTTCCCTAGGCCTAGCCCTGAACCTAGCTTAAGCCCTAGCCATAGCCGTAGCACTAGGCCTAACCCTAACCCTAAGCGTAAGCCTAAGCCTAAGCCAAGCCCTAACCCAAGCCGGAACCATAACACAAACCCTAAGTCTAAGCCTAGCCCTAGCCCTAGCCCTAGCCCTAACACTAACCCTCACTTTCACCCTCACCATCACCCTAGCCCTGCTCTGGCCGTAGATGTAGAAATAGCCCGAAACCTATCACTAGACCGAAGCCTAATCCTAGCCCGAGCCCGAGCCCGAGCTTTAGCCACAGCCATAATCGTAGCGCTAGGCCTAGTTCTAATCCCAGTCCCAGTCCTAGTCCTATTCCTAGCCCTAACCCTAACGCTATCCCTATCCCTAGCCCTAGCCCTAGCCCTAGCCCTCACCCTCATGCTACCTCAGCCCTGGCTCTAGCCCTAGCCGAACCCGTCGCCCTAACCGTAACCATAACACTAGCTCTAGCCCTAGCCCTAAGCCTAGCCATAACCGTAGCCCTAGCCCTAGCCCTAGCCCTAACCCTAACACTAACCCTAACCCTAACCCAAACCCTAACCTTTGCCCAGTCATAGCCCTAGCCCTAACACTCACCCTAACCCTCTCCCTCTCCCTCTCCCTCACCCTCAACCTCACCCTAACCCAAACCCTAACCTTACCCAGCCCTAGCCCTAAACCTTGCCCTAAAACCTAACACTAACCCTAACACTAACCCTAACGCTAACGCTAACCCTAACACTAACCCTAGCCCTAGCACTAACACTAGCCCAATCCTAACCTTAACCTTAACCCTAGCCCTAGCCCTCGCCGTACACCTACCCCTACCCCTACCCCTACCCCCAGCCCTAGCCCTCGGCCTAGGCCTAGCATAGCCCTAGCCCTAGAAGGAGAAATACCCCGAAACCTAACCCTAGACCTAAGCCTAATCCTAGCCCGAGCCTGAGCCCGAGCCCGAGCCCGAGCCCGAGCCCTAGCCCTAATACTAACCCTCACCTTCACCCTCACCCTCACCCTAGCCCTGGCCTGGCCCTAGTCCTAGCAATAGCCCTAACCCTAACCCTGGCCCTAAGCCTAATCCTAGCCCGAGCCCGAGCCCGAGCCCAAGCTTTAGCCATAGCCATAATCGTAGCACTAGGCCTAGTTCTAATCCCAGTCCTAGTCCTATTCCTAGCCCTAACCCTAACCCTAGCCCTAGCCCTAGCCCTAGCCCTAGCCCTAGCCCTAGCCCTAGCCCTTGCCCTAGCCCTAGCCCTAGCCCTAGCCCTAGCCCTAGCCCTAGCCCTAGCCCTAGCCCTAGCCCAAGCCCGAGCCCGAGCCCTAACCTTAGCCCTAGCCCTAGCCCTATTCCTAGCCCTCACCCTCATGCTACCTCAGCCCTGGCTCTAGCCCTAGCCCAACCTGTCGCCCTAACCGTAACCATAACACTAGCTCTAGCCCGAGCCCTAAGCCGAGCCCTAACCCTAGCCCTAGCCCTAGCCCTAACCCTAACCCTAACCCTAACCCTAACCCTAACCCTAACCCTAACCCTAACCCTAACCCTAACCCTAACCCTAACCCTAACCCTAACCCTAACCCTAACCCAAACCCTAACCTTTGCCCAGTCATAGCCCTAGCCCTAACCCTCACCCTAACCCTCTCCTTCTCTCTCCCTCTCCCTCACCCTCACCCTCACCCAAACCCTAATCTTACCCAGCCCTATCCCTAACCCTTGCCGTAAAACCTAACACTAACCCTAACACGAACCCTAACGCTAACGCTAACCCTAACCCTAACCCTAGCCCTAGCACTAGCACTAGCCCTAGCCCAATCCTAATCTTAACCTTAACCCTAGCCCTAGCCCTCGCCGTAGCCCTAACCCTAATCCTACCGCAGCCCAAGACCTCGGCCTAGGCCTAGCACAGACCTAGCCCTAAACGTAGTCATAGTCCTAGTCCTAGTCCTACTAATAGTCCTAGTCCTAGTCCTAGTCCTAGTCCTAACCCTAACCCTAGCCCAGGCCTACCTCTAGTGCTAGTTCTAGCGCTAACGCTAACGCAAACGCTAACCCAAACGCTAACCCTAATCTTATCCCTAGCCCTAACCCTAACGTTTACCCTAACCCTAGCCCAAGCCCAAGCCCTAGCCCTAAGGCTAACCCTAGCCCTAGCCCTAGCCCTAGTCGTACCACTAGGCCTAAGCCTAAACCAAACCCTAACCCTAACCCTAACCCTAACCCTAACCCTAATCCTAGCCCTAGCCCTAGCCCTAGCCCGAGCCCGAGCCCGAGCCCGAGCCCGAGCCCGAGCCCTAAGCCTAGCCCTAACCCTAGCCCTAGCCCTAGCCCTAACCCTAACCCTAACCCTAACCCAAACCCTAACCTTTGCACAGTCATAGCCCTAGCCCCAGCCCTAACCCTCACCCTAACCCTCTCCCTCTCCCTCTCTCTCCCTCTCCCTCTCCCTCACCCTCACCCAAACCCTAACCTTACCCAGCCCTATCCCTAACCCTTGCCCTAAAACGTAACACTAACCCTAACACGAACCCTAACGCTAACGCTAACCCTAACCCTAGCCCTAGCACTAGCACTAGCCCTAGCCCAATCCTAACCTTAACCTTAACCCTAGCCCTCGCCATACCCCTAACCCTAATCCTACCGCAGCCCTAGACCTCGGCCTAGGCCTAGCACAGACCTAGCCCTAAACGTAGTCCTAGTCCTAGTCCTAGTCCTACTAATAGTCCTAGTCCTAGTCCTAGTCCTAACCCTAAACCTAACCCAAGCCCAGGCCTACCTCTAGTGCTAGTGCTAGCGCTAACGCTAACGCAAACGCTAACCCAAACGCTAACCCTAATCTTATCCCTAGCCCTAACCCTAACCCTTAACCTAACCCTAGCCCAAGCCCAAGCCCTAGCCCTAAGGCTAACCCTAGCCCTAGCCCTAGCCCTAGTCGTACCACTAGGCCTAAGCCTAAACCAAACCCTAACCCTAACCCTAATCCTAGCCCTAGCCCTAGCCCTAGCCCTAGCCCTAGCCCTAGCCCTAGCCCTAGCCCTAGCCCTAGCCCTAGCCCTAGCCCTAGACCTAGCCCTAGCCCTAACCCTAAACCTCACCCTCACATTCACTCTAACGCAAACCCTAAACTTAGCCCAGCCCTAGCCCTAACCCTGGCCCTAAAACCTAACCCTAACCTTAACCCTAACCCTAACCCTAACACTAACCTTAACCCTAACCCTAGCCATAGCACTAGCCCTCGAAGTACCCCTACCCCTAGCCCTAGCCCCAGCCCTAGCCCTCGACCTAGGCCTAGCATACCCCTAACCCTAGAAGTAGTCCTAGTCCTAGTCCAAGTCCTAGTCCTAGTCCTACTCCTAGTCCTAACCCTAACCGTAGCCCAGCCCTAGCCCTAGTGCAAACTCTAACCCTAACCCTAACCCTAACCCTAATCTTATCCCTAGCCCTAACCCTAACCCTAACCCTAACCCTGGCCCAAGCCCAAGTTCTAGCCCTAGCCCTACCCTAAGCTTAAGCCTAAGCCGAGCCCTAGCCCTAGCCCTAGCCCTAATACTAACCCTCACCTTCACCCTCACCCTAACCCTAGCCCTGGTCTGGCCCTAGTCCTAACAATAGCCCTAACCCTAACCCTGGCCCTAAGCCTAATCCTAGCCCGAGCCCGAGCCCAAGCCCGAGCCCGACCTTTAGCCATAGCCATAATCATTGCACTAGGCCTAGGCCAAGGCCTAATCCTAACCCTAATCCTAGCCCTAACCCTAGCCCTAGTCTTAGCCCTAGCCCTAGCCCTAGAATTAGCCCTAGCCCTAACCATAGCCCTAGCCCTAGCCCTAGCCCTAGCCCTAGCCCTAGCCCTAGCCCTAGCCCTAGCCCTAGCCCTAGCCCTAGCCCTAGCCCTAGCCCTAGCCCTAGCCCTAGCCTGGGTGAGAAAAGCGGGTTAGAAAAGCCAACGCTGCTTCTTCTAGGGATTAATCTAGCTTTAGTCCACTTTCATAGGCACAGAAGATATCAGCCATGTGACCAATAATTTTCTCTTCACTTTGGCTGCAGTCACAGCAGAGCTTTCATCCAGCTTCCGTCCACTTTCACATGAGCCAAGCTTGCTAGGTGGCCATGGGCTAGTCACAGCTGTCTTCTGAGCTCTCACAGCCCCACCTACCTCACAGGGTGTCTGTTGTGGGGGGAAGAACAGAAAGTTTGTCATCTGCTTTGAGTCCCCTTAAATGGGAGAGAAAACCGGGTTAGAAAAGCCATTGCTGCTGCTGCTTCTTCTAGGGATTAATCCAGCTTCAGTCCACTTTCACAAGTTCTAGCCCTAGCCCTACCCTAAGCTTAAGCCTAAGCCGAGCCCTAGCCCTAGCCCTAGCCCTAATACTAACCCTCACCTTCACCCTCACCCTAACCCTAGCCCTGGTCTGGCCCTAGTCCTAACAATAGCCCTAACCCTAACCCTGGCCCTAAGCCTAATCCTAGCCCGAGCCCGAGCCCAAGCCCGAGCCCGACCTTTAGCCATAGCCATAATCATTGCACTAGGCCTAGGCCAAGGCCTAATCCTAACCCTAATCCTAGCCCTAACCCTAGCCCTAGTCTTAGCCCTAGCCCTAGCCCTAGAATTAGCCCTAGCCCTAACCATAGCCCTAGCCCTAGCCCTAGCCCTAGCCCTAGCCCTAGCCCTAGCCCTAGCCCTAGCCCTAGCCCTAGCCCTAGCCCTAGCCCTAGCCCTAGCCCTAGCCCTAGCCTGGGTGAGAAAAGCGGGTTAGAAAAGCCAACGCTGCTTCTTCTAGGGATTAATCTAGCTTTAGTCCACTTTCATAGGCACAGAAGATATCAGCCATGTGACCAATAATTTTCTCTTCACTTTGGCTGCAGTCACAGCAGAGCTTTCATCCAGCTTCCGTCCACTTTCACATGAGCCAAGCTTGCTAGGTGGCCATGGGCTAGTCACAGCTGTCTTCTGAGCTCTCACAGCCCCACCTACCTCACAGGGTGTCTGTTGTGGGGGGAAGAACAGAAAGTTTGTCATCTGCTTTGAGTCCCCTTAAATGGGAGAGAAAACCGGGTTAGAAAAGCCATTGCTGCTGCTGCTTCTTCTAGGGATTAATCCAGCTTCAGTCCACTTTCACAAGTTCTAGCCCTAGCCCTACCCTAAGCTTAAGCCTAAGCCGAGCCCTAGCCCTAGCCCTAGCCCTAATACTAACCCTCACCTTCACCCTCACCCTAACCCTAGCCCTGGTCTGGCCCTAGTCCTAACAATAGCCCTAACCCTAACCCTGGCCCTAAGCCTAATCCTAGCCCGAGCCCGAGCCCAAGCCCGAGCCCGACCTTTAGCCATAGCCATAATCATTGCACTAGGCCTAGGCCAAGGCCTAATCCTAACCCTAATCCTAGCCCTAACCCTAGCCCTAGTCTTAGCCCTAGCCCTAGCCCTAGAATTAGCCCTAGCCCTAACCATAGCCCTAGCCCTAGCCCTAGCCCTAGCCCTAGCCCTAGCCCTAGCCCTAGCCCTAGCCCTAGCCCTAGCCCTAGCCCTAGCCCTAGCCCTAGCCTGGGTGAGAAAAGCGGGTTAGAAAAGCCAACGCTGCTTCTTCTAGGGATTAATCTAGCTTTAGTCCACTTTCATAGGCACAGAAGATATCAGCCATGTGACCAATAATTTTCTCTTCACTTTGGCTGCAGTCACAGCAGAGCTTTCATCCAGCTTCCGTCCACTTTCACATGAGCCAAGCTTGCTAGGTGGCCATGGGCTAGTCACAGCTGTCTTCTGAGCTCTCACAGCCCCACCTACCTCACAGGGTGTCTGTTGTGGGGGGAAGAACAGAAAGTTTGTCATCTGCTTTGAGTCCCCTTAAATGGGAGAGAAAACCGGGGTAGAAAAGCCATTGCTGCTGCTGCTTCTTCTAGGGATTAATCCAGCTTCAGTCCACTTTCACATGAGCCAAGCTTGCTAGGTGGCTATGGGCTAGTCACAGCTCTTTTCTGAGCTCTCACAGCCCCACCTACCTCACAGGGTGTCTGTTGTGGGGGGAAGAACCGAAAGTTTGTCAGCCGCTTTGAGTCCCCTTAAATGGGAGAGAAAACCGGGGTAGAAAAGCCATTGCTGCTTCTGCTTCTTCTAGGGATTAATCCAGCTTCAGTCCACTTTCACATGAGCCAAGCTTGCTAGGTGGCTATGGGCTAGTCACAGCTCTCTTCTGAGCTCTCACAGCCCCACCTACCTCACAGGGTGTCTGTTGTGGGGGGAAGAACAGAAAGTTTGTCAGCCGCTTTGAGTCCCCTTAAATGGGAGAGAAAACCGGGGTAGAAAAGCCATTGCTGCTTCTGCTTCTTCTAGGGATTAATCCAGCTTCAGTCCACTTTCACATGAGCCAAGCTTGCTAGGTGGCCATGGGCTAGTCACAGCTCTCTTCTGAGCTTTCACAGCCCCACCTACCTCACAGGGTGTCTGTTGTGGGGGGAAGAACAGAAAGTTTGTCAGCCGCTTTGAGTCCCCTTAAATGGGTGAGAAAAGCGGGGTAGAAAAGCCAACGCTGCTTCTTCTAGGGATTAATCTAGCTTTATTCCACTTTCATAGGCACAGAAGATATCAGCCATGTGACCAATAATTTTCTCTTCACTTTGGCTGCAGTCACACCAGAGCTTTAATCCAGCTTCCGTCCACTTTCACATGAGCCAAGCTTGCTAGGTGGCCATGGGCTAGTCACAGCTGTCTTCTGAGCTCTCACAGCCCCACCTACCTCACAGGGTGTCTGTTGTGGGGGGAAGAACCGAAAGTTTGTCAGCCGCTTTGAGTCCCCTTAAATGGGAGAGAAAACCGGGGTAGAAAAGCCATTGCTGCTTCTGCTTCTTCTAGGGATTAATCCAGCTTCAGTCCACTTTCACATGAGCCAAGCTTGCTAGGTGGCTATGGGCTAGTCACAGCTCTCTTCTGAGCTCTCACAGCCCCACCTACCTCACAGGGTGTCTGTTGTGGGGGGAAGAACAGAAAGTTTGTCAGCCGCTTTGAGTCCCCTTAAATGGGAGAGAAAACCGGGGTAGAAAAGCCATTGCTGCTTCTGCTGCTTCTAGGGATTAATCCAGCTTCAGTCCACTTTCACATGAGCCAAGCTTGCTAGGTGGCCATGGGCTAGTCACAGCTCTCTTCTGAGCTTTCACAGCCCCACCTACCTCACAGGGTGTCTGTTGTGGGGGGAAGAACAGAAAGTTTGTCAGCCGCTTTGAGTCCCCTTAAATGGGTGAGAAAAGCGGGGTAGAAAAGCCAACGCTGCTTCTTCTAGGGATTAATCTAGCTTTAGTCCACTTTCATAGGCACAGAAGATATCAGCCATGTGACCAATAATTTTCTCTTCACTTTGGCTGCAGTCACACCAGAGCTTTCATCCAGCATCCGTCCACTTTCACATGAGCCAAGCTTGCTAGGTGGCCATGGGCTAGTCACAGCTGTCTTCTGAGCTCTCACAGCCCCACCTACCTCACAGGGTGTCTGTTGTGGGGGGAAGAACAGAAAGTTTGTCATCTGCTTTGAGTCCCCTTAAATGGGAGAGAAAACCGGGGTAGAAAAGCCATTGCTGCTTCTGCTGCTTCTAGGGATTAATCCAGCTTCAGTCCACTTTCACATGAGCCAAGCTTGCTAGGTGGCTATGGGCTAGTCACAGCTCTCTTCTGAGCTCTCACAGCCCCACCTACCTCACAGGGTGTCTGTTGTGGGGGGAAGAACAGAAAGTTTGTCATCTGCTTTGAGTCCCCTTAAATGGGAGAGAAAACCGGGGTAGAAAAGCCATTGCTGCTTCTGCTTCTTCTAGGGATTAATCCAGCTTCAGTCCACTTTCACATGAGCCAAGCTTGCTAGGTGGCTATGGGCTAGTCACAGCTCTCTTCTGAGCTCTCACAGCCTCACCTACCTCACAGGGTATCTGTTGTGCGGGGAAGAACAGAAAGTTTGTCAGCCGCCTTGAGTCCCCTTAAATGGGTGAGAAAAGCGGGGTAGAAAAGCCAACTCTTCTTCTTCTTCTTCCTCATCCTCCTCTTCTTCTTTTTCTTCCTCTTCTAGGGATTAATCTAGCTTAAGTCCACTTTCATAGGCACAGAAGACATCAGCCATGTGACCAGTAATTTTCTTTTCACATTGGCTGCAGTCACACCTCAGGTTTAATCCGGCTTCATTGCACTTTAAGACTCAGCCAGGGAACACATCAGATTGGCTGTGGTCCCACCTATCTGGTTCTGAGACTTTCTGAACCGGGGCTCCGCCTTGTGACCTCTTAGGCTCCACCCAGTGAACTCTTAAGCTCCACCCAGTGACCTCTTAAGCTCCACCCAGTGACCTCTTAAGCTCCACCCAGCACCATCAGCAGCCCCTGCCTCCCTGGGACTTAGGGCTGTGAACACCCAGCCCTAGAGCCCATCAGCCGCCACTGGGGCCAGGGTTAGGTTTAGGGTTAGGGCTAGGGAAAAGATTAGGGTTAGGGTTAGGATTAGAGTTTTCACTAGGGCTAGGGCTGGGCTACGTTTAGGGTGAGGAGTAGGACTAGGACTAGGACTAGGGCTAGGGCTAGGGCGAAGGCTAGGGCTAGGGCTAGGGCTAGAGCTAGAGCTAGGGCTAAGGTTAGGGTTAGGATTAGGCCTAGGCCTAGTGCTACGATTATGGCTATGGCTGAAGCTCGGGCTCGGGCTCGGGCTTGGGCTCGGGCTCGGGCTCGGGCTCGGGCTAGGATTTGGCTTAGGGCCAGGGTTAGGGTTAGGGCTATTGCTAGGACTAGTGGTCAGGCCACCGAGAGGGTTAGGGTGAGGGTGAAGGTGAGTGTTAGTATTAGGGCTAGGGCTAGGGTAGGGCTAGGGCTAGGGCTAGGGCTAGGGCTAGGGCTAGGGCTAGGGCTAGGGCTAGGGCTAGGGCTAAAGCTAGGGCTAGGGCTACGCTAGGGCTAGGGCTAGGGCTAGGGCTAGAGCTAGGGCTACGAATATGTCTATGGCTAAAGCTCGGGATCAGGCTTATGCTCGGGCTCGGGCTAGGGCTAGGATTAGGCTCAGGGCCAGGGTTAGGGTTACGGCTATTGCGAGGACTAGGGCCAGGTCAGGGCTAGGGTTAGGGTGAAGGAGAAGGTGAGGGTTAGTATTAGGGCTAGGGCTAAGGCTAGGTCTAGGGCTAGGTCTAGGGCTAGGGCTAGGGTTAGGCTTAAGGCTAGGGCTAGGGCTTGGGCTTGGGCTAGGGTTAGGTTTTGGGTTAGGGCTAGGGCTAGGGATAAAATTAGGGTTAGGGTTAGGGTTAGAGTTTGCACTAGGGCTAGGGCTAGGGCTAGGGTTAGGGCTAGGCTTAGGGCTAGAGCTAGAGGTAGTGTTATGGTTACGGTTAGGGCGACGGGTTGGGCTAGGGCTAGAGCCAGGGCTGAGGTAGCATGAGGGTGAGGGCTAGGGCTAGGGCTAGGGCTAGGGCTAGGGCTAGGGCTAGGGCTAGGGTTAGAGTTAGGATTAGGCCTAGGCCTAGTGCTACGATTATGGCTATGGCTAAAGCTCGGGCTCGGGCTCGGGCTCGGGCTCGGGCTAGGATTAGGCTTAGGTCTAGTGATAGGTTTCGGGCTATTTCTACATCTACGGCAAGGGCAGGGCTAGGGTCAGGGTGAGGGTGAAAGTGAGGGTTAGGGTTAGTGCTAGGGCTAGGGCTAGGCTTAGAGTTAGGGTTTGTGTTAAGGTTCCGGCTAGGGCTAGGGCTACGGTTAGGGCTAGGTCTAGGGCTAGGACTAGGACTAGGACTAGGACTAGGACTAGGACTAGGACTAGGATGTTAGATGTAGGGTTAGGGCTGGGCTACAGTTATGGTTAGTACTAGTACTAGTACTAGTACTAGTACTAGGACTAGGACTAGGACTAGGACTAGGACTAGGACTAGTTCTAGGGCTAGGGCTAGGGCTAGGGCTAGGGCTAGGGCTAGGGCTAGGGCTAGAGCTAGAGCTAGGGCTAGGGTTAGGGTTAGGGTTAGGATTAGGCCTAGGCCTAGTGCTACGATTATGGCTATGGCTAAAGCTCGGGCTCGGGCTTGGGCTCGGGCTTGGGCTGGGATTTGGCTTACGGCCAGGGTTAGGGTTAGGGCTATTGCTAGGAATAGGGCCAGGCCAGGGCTAGGGTTAGGGTGAGGGTGAAGGTGAGGGGTAGTATTAGGGCTAAGGCTCGGACTAGGGCTAGGGCTAGGGCGAGGGCTAGGGCTAGGGCTAGGGCTAGGGCTAGGGCTAGGGCTAGGGCTAGGGCTAGGGCTAGGGCCAGGGCTAGGGCTAGGGCTTGGGCTTTGGGCAGGTTTAGGGTTAGGGTTAGGGCTAGGGATAAGATTAGGGTTAGGGTTAGAGTTTGCACTAGGGCTAGGGCTGGGCTACGGTTAGGGTTAGGACTAGGACTAGGACTAGGACTAGGACTAGGACTAGGACTAGGACTAGGACTAGGACTAGGACTAGGACTAGGACTAGGACTAGGACTAGGACTAGGACTAGGACTAGGACTAGGACTAGGACTAGGACTAGGACTAGGACTAGGACTAGGACTAGGACTACTTCTAGGGCTAGGGCTATGCTAGGCCTTGGGCTAGGATTAGGGTTACGGTTAGAGTTAGGGTTAGGGTCTGGTTTAGGCCTAGGCCACGTGCTACGACTAGGGCTCGGGCTCGGGCTCGGGCTCAAGCTTGGGCTCAGGCTGGGGCTAGGATTAGGCTTTGGTCTAGGTTTAGGTTTCGGGCTATTTCTACGTCTACGGCCAGAGCAGGGCTAGGGCGAGGTTGAGGGTGAAGGTGAGGGTTAGTGTTAGGGCTAGGGCTAGGGCTAGGGCTAGGCTTAGTGTTATGGTTTGTGTTAGGGTTCCGGCGAGGGTAAGGCTTGGTTTAGGCTTAGGCTTAGGCTTACGCTTAGGGTTAGGGTTAGGCCTAGTGCTACGGCTAGGGGTAGGGCTTAAGTTAGTGTCAGGGCTAGGCCTAGGGAAGGGCTGCGGCTAGGGCTAGGGCTACGGCTAGGGTTAGGGCTAGGACTAGGGCTAGGGCTAAGACTAGGACTAGGACTAGGACTAGGACTAGGACTAGGAGTAGGACTAGGACTAGGACTAGGACAAGGACTAGACTAGAACAAGGACTAGGACTAGGACTAGGACTAGGGCTAGGGCTAGGGCTAGGGCTAGGGCTAGGGCTCGGGCTAGGGCTAGGGCAAGACTAGGGCTAGGGCTAGGGCTAGGGCTAGGGCTTGGGCTAGGGCTAGGGCTAGGATTAGTGCAACGATTATGGCTATGGCTAAATTTCTGGCTCGGGCTTGGGCTCGGGCTCGGGCTAGGATTAGGCTTAGGGCCAGGGTTAGGGTTAGGGCTATTTTTAGGACTAGGGCCAGACCAGGGCTAGGGTTAGGGTGAGGGTGAAGGTGAGGGTTAGTATTAGGGCTAGGGCTAGGTCTAGGTCTAGGTCTAGGGCTAGGGCTAGGGCTAGGGCTAGGGCTAGGGCTAGGGCTAGGGCTAGGGCTAGGGCTCGGGTTAGGCTTAGGGCTAGAGCTAGGACTTGGGCTTGGGCCAAGCTTAGGGTTAGGGTTAGGGTTAGGGTTAGGGCTAGGGATAAGATTAGGGTTAGGGTTAGGGTTAGGGTTAGAGTTTGCACTATGGTTAGGGCTGGGCTACGGTTAGGGTTAGGACTAGGACTAGGACTAGGACTAGGACTAGGACTAGGACTAGGACTAGGACTAGGACTAGGACTAGGACTAGGACTAGGACTACTTCTAGGGCTAGGGCTAGGCCTAGGGCTAGGATTAGGTTTACGGTTAGAGTTAGGGTTAGGGTCTGGTTTAGACCTACGCCTAGTGCTACAACTAGGGCTCGGGCTCGGGCTCGGGCTCGGGCTCGGGCTCAGGCTCGGGCTAGGATTAGGCTTAGGTCTAGGGTTAGGTTTCGGGCTATTTCTACGTCTACGGCCAGAGCAGGGCTAGGGCGAGGGTCAGGGTGAAGGTGAGGGTTAGTGTTTCGGCTAGGGCTAGAGCTAGGCTTAGTGTTATGGTTTGTGTTAGGGTTACGGCTAGGGTAAGGCTAGGGTTAGGCTTAGGCTTAGGCTTACGCTTAGGGTTAGGGTTAGGCCTAGTGCTATGGCTAGGGGTAGGGCTTAAGCTAGTGTCAGGGCTAGGCCTAGGGAAGGGCTGCGGCTAGGGCTAGGGCTAGGCTTAGGTCTAGGCCTAGGGCTAGGACTAGGACTAGGGCTAGGGCTAGGGCTATGCTAGGCCTAGGGCTAGGATTAGGGTTACGGTTAGAGTTAGGTTTAGGGTTAGCGTCTGGTTTAGGCCTAGGCCTAGTGCTACGACTAGGGCTCGGGCTCGGGCTCAGGCTAGGGCTAGGATTAGGCTTATGTCTAGGGTTAGGTTTCAGGCTATTTCTAAGTCTACGGCTAGAGCAGGGCTAGGGCGAGGGTGAGGGTGAAGGTGAGGGTTAGTGTTTGGGCTAGGGCTAGGGCTAGGCTTAGTGTTATGGTTTGTGTTAGGGTTCTGGCTAGGGTAAGGCGAGGGTAAGGCTTAAGCTTAGGCTTACGCATAGGGTTAGCGTTAGGCCTAGTGCTACGGCTAGGGGTAGGGCTTAAGCTAGTGTCAGGGCTAGGCCTAGGGAAGGGCTGTGGCTAGGGCTAGTGCTAGGGCTAGGGTTAGGGCTAGGACTAGGACTAGGACTAGGACTAGGGCTTGAACGAGGACTAGGACTAGGACTAGGACTAGGACAAGGACTAGGACTAGGAGTAGGACTAGGACTAGGACTAGGACTAGGGCTAGGGCTAGGGCTAGGGCTAGGGCTAGGGCTAGGGCTCGGGCAATACTAGGGCTAGGGCTAGGGCTAGGGCTAGGGCTAGGGCTCGGCCTAGGGCTCGGCCTAATTCAACGATTATGGCTATGCCTAATGCTCGGGCTCGGGCTTGGGCTCGGGCTCGGGCTAGGATTAGGCTTAGGGCAAGGGTTAGGGTTCGGGCTATTGTTAGTCCTAGGGCCAGACCAGGGCTAGGGTGAGGGTGAGTCTGAAGGTGAGGGTTAGTATTAGGGCTAGGGCTAGGGCTAGGGCTAGGGCTAGGGTTAGGGCTAGGGCTCGGGTTAGGCTTAGGGCTAGGGCTAGGGCTAGGACTTTGGCTTGGGCCAGGGTTAGGGTTAGGGTTAGGGTTAGGGCTAGGGATAAGATTAGGGTTAGGGTTAGGGTTAGAGTTAGAGTTTGCACTAGGGCTAGGGCTGGGCTATGGTTAGGGTTAGGACTAGGACTTGGACTAGGACTAGGACTACTTCTAGGGTTAGGGTTATGCTAGGCCTAGGCCGAGGGCTAGGGCTGGGGCTAGGGCCAGGGGTAGGGGTACTTCGAGGGCTAGTGCTACAGCTAAGGTTAGGGTTAAGTTTAGTTTTAGGGTTAGGGTTAGGGTTAGGTTTTAGGGCCAGGGTTAGGGCTAGGGCTGGGCTACGTTTAGGGTTTAGTTTAGGGTGAGGGTGAGGATTAGGGTTAGGGCTAGGGCTAGGGCTAGGGCTAGGGCTAGGGCTAGGGCTAGGGCTAGGGCTAGGGCTAGGGCTAATGTTAGGGTTACGGTCAGGGCGACGGGTTGGGCTAGGGTTAGATACAGGGCTGAGCTAGCGTGAGGGTGAGGGTGAGGGTGAGGGTGCGGGTGCGGGTGAGGGTGAGGGCTAGGGCTTGGGCTAGGGCTAGGGTTAGGGTAAGGGTTAGGGTTTGGGCTAGGGATAAGATTAGGGTTAGGGTTTGGGTTAGCGTTTGCGTTAGCGCTAGCACTAGAGGTAGGCCTGGGCTAGGTTTAGGGTTAGGGTTAGGGTTAGGACTAGGACTAGGACTAGGACTAGCAGTATTAGTAGGACTAGGACTAGGATTAGGACGAGGACTACTTCTAGGGATAGGGCTGTGCTAGGCCTAGGCCGAGGGCTAGGGCTGGGGTAGGATTAGGGTTAGGGGTACGGCGAGGACTAGGGCTAGAGTTAAGGTTAAGGTTAGGATTGGGCTAGGGCTAGGGCTAGGGCTACGGCTAGGGCTAGGGCTAGGGCTAGGGTTTGGTTTAGGCTTAGGCTTGCTAGGTGGCCCTGGGCTAGTCACAGCTGTCTTCTGAGCTCTCACAGCCCCACCTACCTCACAGGGTGTCTGTTGTGGGGGGAAGAACAGAAAGTTTGTCATCTGCTTTGAGTCCCCTTAAATGGGAGAGAAAACCGGGGTAGAAAAGCCATTGCTGCTTCTGCTTCTTCTAGGGATTAATCCAGCTTCAGTCCACTTTCACATGAGCCAAGCTTGCTAGGTGGCTATGGGCTAGTCACAGCTCTCTTCTGAGCTCTCACAGCCCCACCTACCTCACAGGGTGTCTGTTGTGGGGGGGAAGAACAGAAAGTTTGTCAGCCGCTTTGAGTCCCCTTAAATGGGAGAGAAAAGCGGGGTAGAAAAGCCATTGCTGCTTCTGCTTCTTCTAGGGATTAATCCAGCTTCAGTCCACTTTCACATGAGCCAAGCTTGCTAGGTGGCTATGGGCTAGTCACAGCTCTCTTCTGAGCTCTCACAGCCCCACCTACCTCACAGGGTGTCTGTTGTGGGGGGAAGAACAGAAAGTTTGTCAGCCGCCTTGAGTCCCCTTAAATGGGTGAGAAAAGCGGGGTAGAAAAGCCATTGCTGCTTCTGCTGCTTCTAGGGATTAATCCAGCTTCAGTCCACTTTCACATGAGCCAAGCTTGCTAGGTGGCTATGGGCTAGTCACAGCTCTCTTCTGAGCTCTCACAGCCTCACCTACCTCACAGGGTGTCTGTTGTGGGGGGAAGAACAGAAAGTTTGTCAGCCGCTTTGAGTCCCCTTAAATGGGTGAGAAAAGCGGGGTAGAAAAGCCAACCCTGCTTCTTCTAGGGATTAATCTAGCTTTAGTCCACTTTCATAGGCACAGAAGATATCAGCCATGTGACCAATAATTTTCTCTTCACTTTGGCTGCAGTCACACCAGAGCTTTCATCCAGCTTCCGTCCACTTTCACATGAGCCAAGCTTGCTAGGTGGCCATGGGCTAGTCACAGCTGTCTTCTGAGCTCTCACAGCCCCACCTACCTCACAGGGTGTCTGTTGTGGGGGGAAGAACAGAAAGTTTGTCATCTGCTTTGAGTCCCCTTAAATGGGAGAGAAAACCGGGGTAGAAAAGCCATTGCTGCTTCTGCTTCTTCTAGGGATTAATCCAGCTTCAGTCCACTTTCACATGAGCCAAGCTTGCTAGGTGGCTATGGGCTAGTCACAGCTCTCTTCTGAGCTCTCACAGCCTCACCTACCTCACAGGGTGTCTGTTGTGCGGGGAAGAACAGAAAGTTTGTCAGCCGCCTTGAGTCCTCTTAAATGGGTGAGAAAAGCGGGGTAGAAAAGCCAACTCTTCTTCTTCTTCTTCCTCATCCTCCTCTTCTTCTTTTTCTTCCTCTTCTAGGGATTAATCTAGCTTAAGTCCACTTTCATAGGCACAGAAGACATCAGCCATGTGACCAGTAATTTTCTTTTCACATTGGCTGCAGTCACACCTCAGGTTTAATCCGGCTTCATTGCACTTTAAGACTCAGCCAGGGAACACATCAGATTGGCTGTGGTCCCACCTATCTGGTTCTGAGACTTTCTGAACCGGGGCTCCGCCTTGTGACCTCTTAGGCTCCACCCAGTGACCTCTTAAGCTCCACCCAGTGACCTCTTAAGCTCCACCCAGTGACCTCTTAAGCTCCACCCAGCACCATCAGCAGCCCCTGCCTCCCTGGGACTTAGGGCTGTGAACACCCAGCCCTAGAGCCCACCAGCCGCCACTGGGGCCAGGGTTAGGTTTAGGGTTAGGGCTAGGGAAAAGATTAGGGTTAGGGTTAGGATTAGAGTTTTCACTAGGGCTAGGGCTGGGCTACGGTTAGGGTGAGGAGTAGGACTAGGACTAGGACTAGTGCTAGGGCTAGGGCGAAGGCTAGGGCTAGGGCTAGGGCTAGAGCTAGAGCTAGAGCTAGGGCTAGGGTTAGGGTTAGGATTAGGCCTAGGCCTAGTGCTACGATTATGGCTATGGCTGAAGCTCGGGCTCGGGCTCGGGCTTGGGCTCGGGCTCGGGCTCGGGCTCGGGCTAGGATTTGGCTTAGGGCCAGGGTTAGGGTTAGGGCTATTGCTAGGACTAGTGGTCAGGCCACCGAGAGGGTTAGGGTGAGGGTGAAGGTGAGTGTTAGTATTAGGGCTAGGGCTAGGGCTAGGGCTAGGGCTAGGGCTAGGGCTAGGGCTAGGGCTAGGGCTAGGGCTAAAGCTAGGGCTAGGGCTACGCTAGGGCTAGGGCTAGGGCTAGGGCTAGGGCTAGAGCTAGGGCTATGAATATGTCTATGGCTAAAGCTCGGGATCAGGCTTATGCTCGCGCTCGGGCTCGGGCTAGGATTAGGCTCAGGGCCAGGGTTAGGGTTACGGCTATTGCGAGGACTAGGGCCAGGTCAGGGCTAGGGTTAGGGTGAAGGAGAAGGTGAGGGTTAGTATTAGGGCTAGGGCTAAGGCTAGGTCTAGGGCTAGGTCTAGGGCTAGGGCTAGGGTTAGGCTTAAGGCTAGGGCTAGGGCTTGGGCTTGGGCTAGGGTTAGGTTTTGGGTTAGGGCTAGGGCTAGGGATAAAATTAGGGTTAGGGTTACGGTTAGAGTTTGCACTAGGGCTAGGGCTAGGGCTAGGGTTAGGGCTAGGCTTAGGGCTAGAGCTAGAGGTAGTGTTATGGTTACGGTTAGGGCGACGGGTTGGGCTAGGGCTAGAGCCAGGGCTGAGGTAGCATGAGGGTGAGGGCTAGGGCTAGGGCTAGGGCTAGGGCTAGGGCTAGGGCTAGGGCTAGGGCTAGGGCTAGGGTTAGAGTTAGGATTAGGCCTAGGCCTAGTGCTACGATTATGGCTATGGCTAAAGCTCGGGCTCGGGCTCGGGCTCGGGCTAGGATTAGGCTTAGGTCTAGTGATAGGTTTCGGGCTATTTCTACATCTACGGCAAGGGCAGGGCTAGGGTCAGGGTGAGGGTGAAAGTGAGGGTTAGGGTTAGGGCTAGGGCTAGGGCTAGGCTTAGAGTTAGGGTTTGTGTTAAGGTTCCGGCTAGGGCTAGGGCTACGGTTAGGGCTAGGACTAGGGCTAGGACTAGGACTAGGACTAGGACTAGGACTAGGACTAGGACTAGGATGTTAGATGTAGGGTTAGTGATTCCACTAGGGCTAGGGCTGGGCTACAGTTAGGGTTAGTACTAGGACTAGGACTAGGACTAGGACTAGGACTAGGACTAGGACTAGGACTAGGACTAGGACTAGGACTAGTTCTAGTTCTAGTTCTAGGGCTAGGGCTAGGGCTAGGGCTAGGGCTAGGGCTAGAGCTAGGGCTAGGGTTAGGGTTAGGGTTAGGATTAGGCCTAGGCCTAGTGCTACGATTATGGCTATGGCTAAAGCTCGGGCTCGGGCTTGGGCTCGGGCTTGGGCTGGGATTTGGCTTACGGCCAGGGTTAGGGTTAGGGCTATTGCTAGGAATAGGGCCAGGCCAGGGCTAGGGTTAGGGTGAGGGTGAAGGTGAGGGGTAGTATTAGGGCTAAGGCTCGGACTAGGGCTAGGGCTAGGGCTAGGGCTAGGGCTAGGGCTAGGGCTAGGGCTAGGGCTAGGGCTAGGGCCAGGGCTAGGGCTAGGGCTAGGGCTAGGGCTTGGGCTTGGGCCAGGTTTAGGGTTAGGGTTAGGGCTAGGGATAAGATTAGGATTAGGGTTAGAGTTTGCACTAGGGCTAGGGCTGGGCTACGGTTAGGGTTAGGACTAGGACTAGGACTAGGACTAGGACTAGGACTAGGACTAGGACTAGGACTAGGACTAGGACTAGGACTAGGACTAGGACTACTTCTAGGGCTAGGGCTATGCTAGGCCTTGGGCTAGGATTAGGGTTACGGTTAGAGTTAGGGTTAGGGTCTGGTTTAGGCCTAGGCCAAGTGCTACGACTAGGGCTCGGGCTCGGGCTCGGGCTCAAGCTTGGGCTCAGGCTGGGGCTAGGATTAGGCTTTGGTCTAGGTTTAGGTTTCGGGCTATTTCTACGTCTACGGCCAGAGCAGGGCTAGGGCGAGGTTGAGGGTGAAGGTGAGGGTTAGTGTTAGGGCTAGGGCTAGGCTTAGTGTTATGGTTTGTGTTAGGGTTCCGGCGAGGGTAAGGCTTGGTTTAGGCTTAGGCTTAGGCTTACGCTTAGGGTTAGGATTAGGCCTAGTTCTACGGCTATGGGTAGGGCTTAAGTTAGTGTCAGGGCTAGGCCTAGGGAAGGGCTGCGGCTAGGGCTAGGGCTACGGCTAGGGTTAGGGCTAGGACTAGGGCTAGGGCTAAGACTAGGACTAGGACTAGGACTAGGAGTAGGACTAGGACTAGGACTAGGGCAAGGACTAGACTAGGACAAGGACTAGGACTAGGGCTAGGGCTAGGGCTAGGGCTAGGGCTAGGGCTAGGGCTAGGGCTAGGGCTAGGGCTAGGGCTAGGGCTAGGGCTAGGGCTAGGGCTAGGGCTAGGGCAAGACTAGGGCTAGGGCTAGGGCTAGGGCTAGGGCTAGGGCTTGGGCTAGGGCTAGGGCTAGGGCTAGGATTAGGCCTAGGCCTAGTGCAACGATTATGGCTATGGCTAAAGCTCGGGCTCGGGCTTGGGCTCGGGCTCGGGCTAGGATTAGGCTTAGGGCCAGGGTTAGGGTTAGGGCTATTGTTAGGACTAGGGCCAGACCAGGGCTAGGGTTAGGGTGAGGGTGAAGGTGAGGGTTAGTATTAGGGCTAGGGCTAGGGCTAGGGCTAGGGCTAGGGCTAGGGCTAGGGCTAGGGCTAGGGCTCGGGTTAGGCTTAGGGCTAGAGCTAGGACTTGGGCTTTGGCCAAGCTTAGGGTTAGGGTTAGGGTTAGGGCTAGGGATAAGATTAGGGTTAGGGTTAGAGTTTGCACTAGGGCTAGGGCTGGGCTACGGTTAGGGTTAGGACTAGGACTAGGACTAGGACTAGGACTAGGACTAGGACTAGGACTAGGACTAGGACTAGGACTAGGACTAGGACTAGGACTAGGACTAGGACTAGGACTAGGACTAGGACTACTTCTAGGGCTAGGGCTAGGCCTAGGGCTAGGATTAGGTTTACGGTTAGAGTTAGGGTTAGGGTCTGGTTTAGACCTAGGCCTAGTGCTACAACTAGGGCTCGGGCTCGGGCTCGGGCTCGGGCTCGGGCTCAGGCTCGGGCTAGGATTAGGCTTAGGTCTAGGGTTAGGTTTCGGGCTATTTCTACGTCTACGGCCAGAGCAGGGCTAGGGCGAGGGTCAGGGTGAAGGTGAGGGTTAGTGTTTCGGCTAGGGCTAGAGCTAGGCTTAGTGTTATGGTTTGTGTTAGGGTTACGGCTAGGGTAAGGCTAGGGTTAGGCTTAGGCTTAGGCTTACGCTTAGGGTTAGGGTTAGGCCTAGTGCTATGGCTAGGGGTAGGGCTTAAGCTAGTGTCAGGGCTAGGCCTAGGGAAGGGCTGCGGCTAGGGCTAGGGCTAGGCTTAGGGCTAGGCCTAGGGCTAGGACTAGGACTAGGACTAGGACTAGGACTAGGACTAGTACCAGGACTAGGACTAGGGCTAGGGCTAGGGCTAGGGCTAGGGCTAGGGCTAGGGCTAGGGCTCAGGCAAGACTAGGGCTAGGGCTAGGGCTAGGGCTAGGGCTAGCGCTAGGGCTAGGGCTAGCGCTAGGCCTAGGGCTAGGATTAGGCCTAGGCCTAGTGCAACGATTATGGCTATGGCTAAAGCTCGGGCTCGGGCTTGGGCTCGGGCTCGGGCTCGGGCTAGGAATAGGCTTAGGGCCAGGGTTAGGGTTAGGGCTATTGTTAGGACTAGGGCCAGACCAGGGCTAGGGTTAGGGTGAGGGTGAAGGTGAGGGTTAGTATTAGGGTTAGGGCTAGGGCTAGGGCTAGGGCTAGGGCTAGGGCTAGGGCTAGGGCTAGGGCTAGGGCAAGACTAGGGCTAGGGCTAGGGCTAGGGCTAGGGCTTGGGCTAGGGCTAGGGCTAGGATTAGGCCTAGGCCTAGTGCAACGATTATGGCTATGGCTAAAGCTCGGGCTCGGGCTTGGGCTCGGGCTCGGGCTAGGATTAGGCTTAGGGCCAGGGTTAGGGTTAGGGCTATTGTTAGGACTAGGGCCAGACCAGGGCTAGGGTTAGGGTGAGGGTGAAGGTGAGGGTTAGTATTAGGGCTAGGGCTAGGGCTAGGGCTAGGGCTAGGGCTAGGGCTAGGGCTAGGGCTAGGGCTAGGGCTAGGGCCAGGGCTAGGGCTAGGGCTAGGGCTAGGGCTAGGGCTAGGGCTAGGGCTAGGGCTCGGGTTAGGCTTAGGGCTAGAGCTAGGACTTGGGCTTGGGCCAAGCTTAGGGTTAGGGTTAGGGTTAGGGTTAGGGCTAGGGATAAGATTAGGGTTAGGGTTAGGGTTAGGGTTAGAGTTTGCACTAGGGCTAGGGCTGGGCTACGGTTAGGGTTAGGACTAGGACTAGGACTAGGACTAGGACTAGGACTAGGACTAGGACTAGGACTAGGACTAGGACTAGGACTAGGACTAGGACTAGGACTAGGACTAGGACTAGGACTACTTCTAGGGCTAGGGCTAGGCCTAGGGCTAGGATTAGGTTTACGGTTAGAGTTAGGGTTAGGGTCTGGTTTAGACCTAGGCCTAGTGCTACAACTAGGGCTCGGGCTCGGGCTCGGGTTCGGGCTCGGGCTCGGGCTCGGGCTCAAGCTCGGGCTCGGGCTCGGGCTCGGGCTCAGGCTCGGGCTAGGATTAGGCTTAGGTCTAGGGTTAGGTTTCGGGCTATTTCTACGTCTACGGCCAGAGCAGGGCTAGGGCGAGGGTCAGGGTGAAGGTGAGGGTTAGTGTTTCGGCTAGGGCTAGAGCTAGGCTTAGTGTTATGGTTTGTGTTAGGGTTACGGCTAGGGTAAGGCTAGGGTTAGGCTTAGGCTTAGGCTTACGCTTAGGGTTAGGGTTAGGCCTAGTGCTATGGCTAGGGGTAGGGCTTAAGCTAGTGTCAGGGCTAGGCCTAGGGAAGGGCTGCGGCTAGGGCTAGGGCTAGGCTTAGGGCTAGGCCTAGGGCTAGGACTAGGACTAGGACTAGGACTAGGACTAGGACTAGGACTAGGACTAGGACTAGGACTAGGACTAGGACTAGTACCAGGACTAGGACTAGGACTAGGGCTAGGGCTAGGGCTAGGGCTAGGGCTAGGGCTAGGGCTCAGGCAAGACTAGGGCTAGGGCTAGGGCTAGGGCTAGCGCTAGCGCTAGGGCTAGGGCTAGCGCTAGGCCTAGGGCTAGGATTAGGCCTAGGCCTAGTGCAACGATTATGGCTATGGCTAAAGCTCGGGCTTGGGCTTGGGCTCAGGCTCGGCCTCGGGCTAGGATTAGGCTTAGGGCCAGGGTTAGGGTTAGGGCTATTGTTAGGACTAGGGCCAGACCAGGGCTAGGGTGAGGGTGAGGGTGAAGGTGAGGGTTAGTATTAGGGCTAGGGCTAGGGCTAGGGCTAGGGCTCGGGTTAGGCTTAGGGCTAGGGCTAGGGCTAGGACTAAGACTTGGGCCAGGGTTAGGGTTAGGGTTAGGGTTAGGGCTAGGGATAAGATTAGGGTTATGGTTAGGGTTAGGGTTAGAGTTTGCACTAGGGCTAGGGCTGGGCTACGGTTAGGGTTAGGACTAGGACTAGGACTAGGACTTGGACTAGGACTAGGACTAGGACTACTTTTAGGGTTAGGGCTATGCTAGGCCTAGGCCGATGGCTAGGGCTGGGGCTAGGGGTAGGGGTAGGGGTACGTCGAGGGCTAGTGCTACGGCTAGGGTTAGGGGTAAGTTTAGTGTTAGTGTTAGGGTTAGGGTTAGGTTTTAGGGCCAGGGTTAGGTTTAGGTTTTAGGGCCAGGGTTAGGGCTAGGGCTGGGCTAAGTTTAGGGTTTGGTTTAGGGTGAGGGTGAGGGCTAGGGCTAGGGCTAGGGCTAGGGCTAGGGCTAGGGCTAGGGCTAGGGCTAGGGCTAGGGCTAGGGCTAGGGCTAGGGCTAGGACTAATGTTAGGGTTACGGTCAGGGCGACGGGTTGGGCTAGGGTTAGATACAGGGCTGAGCTAGCGTGAGGATGAGGGTGAGGGTGAGGGTGAGGGTGAGGGTGAGGGTGAGGGTGAGGGTGAGGGTGAGGGGGAGGGGGAGGGGGAGGGCTAGGGCTTGGGCTAGGGCTAGGGCTAGGACTAGGGCTAGGATTAGGATTAGGGTTAGGGTTTGGTTTAGGCCTAGGCCTAGTGGTACGACTAGGGCTAGGGCTAGCGCTAGGGTTAGCCTTAGGGCTAGGGCTTGGACTTGGGCTAGGGTTAGGGTAAGGGTTAGGGTTAGGGCTAGGGATAAGATTAGGGTTAGGGTTTGGGTTAGCGTTTGATTTAGCGCTAGCACTAGAGGTAGGCCTGGGCTAGGTTTAGGTTTAGGGTTAGGACTAGGACTAGGACTAGGACTAGGACTAGCACTATTAGTAGGACTAGGACTAGGACTAGGACTAGGACTACTTCTAGGGCTAGGGCTGTGCTAGGCCTAGGCCGAGGGCTAGGGCTGGGGAAGGATTAGGGTTAGGGGTACGGCGAGGACTAGGGCTAGGGTTAAGGTTAAGGTTAGGATTGGGCTAGGGCTAGGGCTAGGGCTAGGGCTACGGCTAGGGCTAGGGTTTGGTTTAGGCTTAGGCCTAGTGGTACGACTAGGGCTAGGGCTAGGGCTAGGGCTATGGTTAGGGTTTGGGTTAGCGTTTGCATTAGCACTAGCACTAGCGCTAGGCCTGGGCTAGGTTTAGGGTAAGAACTAGGACTAGGACTACTTCTAGTGTAGGGCTGTGCTAGGCCTAGGCCGAGGGCTAGGGCTGGGGTAGGATTAGGGTTAGGGGTACGGCGAGGGCTAGGGCTAGGGTTAAGGTTAAGGTTAGGATTGGGCTAGGGCTAGTGCTAGTGCTAGGGTTGGGGTTAGGGTTAGGGTTAGCGTTAGGATTAGTGTTAGTGTTAGGGTTAGTGTTAGGTTTTAGGGCAAGGTTTAGGGCTAGGGCTGGGTAAGGTTAGGGTTTGTGTTAGGGTGAGGGTGAGCGTGAGGGTGAGGGTGAGGGAGAGGGAGAGGGAGAGGGTGAGGGTGAGGGTTAGGGCTAGGGCTATGACTGGGCAAAGGTTAGGGTTTGGGTTAGGGTTAGGGATAGGGCTAGGGCTAGGGCTAGGGCTAGGGCTACAGCTACGGCTAGGGTTAGGGCTAGGCTTAGGGCTAGGGCTAGAGCTAGTGTTATGATTACGTTTAGGGAGATGCGTTGGGCTAGGGCTAGAGCCAGGGCTGAGGTAGCATGAGGGTGAGGGCTAGCATGAGGGTGAGGGCTAGGGCTAGGTCTAGGTCTAGGGTTAGGGTTAGGGCTAGTGCTAGCCCAACCCTAGTCCTAGCCCTAGCCCTCACCCTCATGCTAGCCCTCACCTTCATGCTACCTCAGCCCTCGCCGTACTCCTACCCCTAGCACTAGCCCCAGCCCTAGCCCTCGGCCTAGGCCTAGCATAGCCCTAGCCCTAGAAGTAGTCCTCGTCCTAGTCCTAGTCCTAGTCCTAGACCTAGTCCTAGTCCTAGTCCTAGTCCTAGCCCTAGCCCTAGCCCTCGGCCTAGCCATAGCCATAGCCCTAACACTAGATCTAACCTTAGCCCAGCCCTAGCCCTAACCCTGACCCTAAAACATAGCCCTAACCCTAACCCTAACACTAACACTAACCTTAACCCTAACCCTAGCACTAGCACTAGCACTAGCCCAATCCTAACCTTAAGCTTAACCCTAGCCCTAGCCCTAGCCCTCACTGTACACCTACCCCTACCCGTAGCCACAGCCCTAGCTCTCGGCCTAGGCCTCGCATAGCCCTAGAACTAGTCCTAGTCCTAGTCCTAGTCCTAGTCCAACCCTAACCGTAGCCCAGCCCTAGCCTTAGTGCAAACTCTAACCCTAACCTTAATCTTATCCCTAGCCCTAACCCTAACCCTAACCCTAAACCTGGCCCAAACCCAAGCCCTAGCCCTAGCCCTAGCCCTAGCCCTAGCCCTAGCCCTAGCCCTAGCCCTAGCCCTAAGCCTAACTCTAGCCCTAGCCCTAGCCCTAGCCCTAATACTAACCCTCACCTTCACCCTCACCCTAACCCTAGCCCTGGCCTGGCCCTAGTCCTAGCAATAGCCCTAACCCTAACCCTGGCCCTAAGCCTAATCCTAGCCCGAGACCGAGCCCAAGCCCGAACCCGAGCCCGAGCTTTAGCCATAGCCATAATCGTAGCACTAGGCCTAGGCCTAGGCCTAGCCCTAGGCCTAATCCTTGCCCTAGCTCTAGCCCTAGCTTTAGCTCTAGCCCTAGCAATAGCCCTAACCCTTGCCCTAGCCCTAGCCCTAGCCCTAGTCTTGCCCTAGCCCTAGCCCTAGCCCTAGCCCTAGCCCTAGCCCTAGCCCTAGCCTTAGCCCTAGTCCTAGTCCTAGTCCTAGTCCTAGTCCTAGTCGTAGTCCTAGTCCTAGTCCTAGTCCTAGCCCTAGCCCTAGCCCTAGTCCTAGGCCTAACCCAAGCCCTAGACCTAGACCTAGCCGCAGCCCTTCCCTAGGCCAAGCCCTGACACTAGCTTAAGCCCTAGCCCTAGCAGTAGCACTAGGCATAACCCTAACCCTAAACGTAAGCCTAAGCCTAAGCCTAACCCTTGCCTTTCCCTAGCCGGAACCCTAACACAAACCCTAACACTAAGCCTAGCCCTAGCCTTAACACTAACCCTCACCTTCACACTCACCCTCGCCCTCGCCCTGCTCTGGCCGTAGACGTAGAAATAGCCCGAAAACTAACCCAAACCGATGCCTAATCCTAACCCGAGCCCGAGCCCGAGCCCGAGCCCTAGTGGTAGCACTAGGCCTAGGCCTAAACCAAACCCTAACCCTAACCGTAACCCTAAGCCTAGCCCTAGCCCTAGCCCTAGCCATCGCCGTACACCTAACCCTAATCTTGGCCCCAGCCCTAGCCCTCGGAATAGGCCTAGCATAGCCCTAGGCCTAGAAGTAGTCCTAGTCCTAACCCTAAAACTAGCCCAGCCCTAGACCTGGTGCTAGCGCTGACACAAACGCTAACGCTAACCCTAACCCTAACCCTAATCTTATCCCTAGCCCTAGCCCTACCCCTAAACCTAGCCCAAGCCCAAGCCGTAGCCCTACGCCTAACCCTAACCCTAACCCTAGCCCTAACCCTAGACCTTTCCCTATCCCTAGTCGTAGCACTAAGCCTAGAACTAAACCAAACCATAACCCTAGCCTTAGCCCTAGCCCTAGCCCTAGCCCTAGCCCTAGCACTAGCCCTAGCCCTAGCCCTAGCCCTAGCCCTAGCCCTAGCCCTAGCCCTAGCCCTAGCCCTAGCCCTAGCCCTAGCCCTCACACTCACGCTAGCTCAGACCTCGCTGTAGCCCTAGACAAACCCGTCGCCCTAATCGTAACCATAACCATAACACTAGCCCAATCCTAACCTTAAGCTTCAACCTAGCCCTAGCCCTAGCCCTAGCCCTAGCCCTAGCCCTCGGCGTACCCCTACACCTACCCCTACCCCCAGCCCTAGCCCTCGGCCTAGGCCTAGCATAGCCTTAGTCCTATTCCTATTCCTATTCCTATTCCTATTCCTATTCCTATTCCTATTCCTATTCCTATTCCTATTCCTATTCCTATTCCTATTCCTATTCCTATTCCTATTCCTATTCCTATTCCTATTCCTATTCCTATTCCTATTCCTATTCCTATTCCTATTCCAAGTCCTAGTCCTAGTCCTAGTCCTAGTCCTAGTCCTAGTCCTAGCCCTATCCCTAATCCTAGCCCTAGCCCTAGCATTAGCGCTAGCCCTAGCCCTAGCCTTAGCGCTAGCCCTACCCCTAGCTCTAGCCCTAGCCCTAGTCTTGCCCTAGCCCTAGCCCTAGCCCTAGCCCTATTCCTAGCCCAAGTCCTAGTCCTAGTCCTAGTCCTAGTCCTAGTCCTAGTCCTGGTCCTAGTCCTAGTCCTAGTCCTAGTCCTAGTCCTAGTCCTAGTCTTAGCCCTAGCCCTAGCCCTAGCCCTACTCCTAGCCCTAACCCTAGCCCTAGCCCTAGCCACAGCCCTTCCCTAGGCCTAGCCCTGACACTAGCTTAAGCCCTAACCCTAGCCGTAGCACTAGGCCTATCCCTAACCCTAAGCGTAAGCCTAAGCCTAAACCTAAGCCTAACCCTAGCCCTAACAATAGCCAGAACCCTAACACAAACCCTAACACTAAGCCTAGCCCTAGCCCTAACACTAACCCTGACCTTAACCCTCACCCTCACCCTAGCCCTGCTCTGGCCGTAGACGTAGAAATAGCCCGAAACCTAACCCTAGACCTAAGCCTAATCCTAGCTCGAGCCCGAGACCTAGCCCTAGTGGTAGCACTAGGCCTAGGCCTAGGCCTAAACCAAACTCTAACCCTAACCGTAACCTTAAGCCTAGCCCTAGCCCTAGCCCTAGCCCTAGCCCCAGCCCTCACCCTCACCCACACCATCACCCTCACGCTAGCTCAGCCCAATATCTAGCCCTAGCCCAAACCGTCGCCCTGACCGTAACTCTAACAGTAGCCCTAGCCCTAAGCCTAGCCCTAGCCCTAGCCGTAGCTCTAGCCCTAGCCCTATCCATAGCCCTAGCCCTAGCCCTAGCCCTAGCCCTAGCCCTAGCCCTAGCCCTAACCCTAACCCTAAACCTAAACCTAAACCTAACCCTAACCCAAAGCCTAACCTTAGCCCAGTTATCACCCTAGCCCTAGCCCTAACCCTCTCCCTCTCCCTCTGCCTAACCCTAACCCACACCCTAACCTTAGCCCAGGCCTAGCCCTATCCCTGGCCCTAAAACCTAACCCTAACCCTAACCCTAACCTTAACCCTAACCCTAGCATTAGCACTAGCACTAGCCAAATCCTAAACTTAAGCTTAACCCTAGCCCTAGCCCTAGCCCTCGCCGTACCCCTACCCCTACCCCTACCCCTACCCCTAGCCCTCGGCCTAGGCCTAGCATAGCCCTAGCCCTAGAAGTAGTCCTAGTCCTAGTCCTAGTCCTAGTCCTAGTCCTAGTCCTAGTCCTAGTCCTAGTCCTAGTCCTACTCCAAACCCTAATCGTAGCCCAGCCCTAGCCCTAGTGCAAACTCTAACCCTAACCCTAACCCTAATCTTATCCCTAGCCCTAACCCTAGCCCTAGCCCTAGCCCTAGCCCTAGCCCTAGCCCTAGCCCTAGCCCTAGACGTAGTCCTAGTCCTAGTCCTAGTCCTAGTCGTAGTCCTAGTACTAGCCCTCAGCCTAGCCATAGCCATAGCCCTAACACTAGATCTAACCTTAGCCCAGCCCTAGCCCTAACCCTGACCCTAAAACCTAGCCCTAACCCTAACCCTAACACTAACCTTAACCCTAACCCTAGCACTAGCACTAGCACTAGCCCAATCCTAACCTTAAGCTTAACCCTAGCCCTAGCCCTAGCCCTCACTGTACACCTACCCCTACCCGTAGCCCCAGCCCTAGCTCTCGGCCAAGGCCTGGCATAGCCCTAGTCCTAGTCCTAGTCCTACTCCAACCCTAACCGTAGCCCAGCCCTAGCCTTAGTGCAAACTCTAACCCTAACCTTAATCTTATCCCTAGCCCTAACCCTAACCTTAACCCTAAACCTGGCCCAAACCCAAGCCCTAGCCCTAGCCCTAAGCCTAACTCTAGCCCTAGCCCTAGCCCTAATACTAACCCTCACCTTCACCCTCACCCTAACCCTAGCCCTGGCCTGGCCCTAGTCCTAGCAATAGCCCTAACCCTAACCCTGGCCCTAAGCCTAATCCTAGCCCGAGACCGAGCCCAAGCCCGAGCCCGAGCCCGAGCTTTAGCCATAGCCATAATCGTAGCCCTAGCCCTAGCCCTAGCCCTAGCCCTAGCCCTAGCCCTAGCCCTAGCCCTAGCCCTAGCCCTAGCCCTAGCCCTAGCCCTAGCCCTAGCCCTAACCCTAGCCCTAGTCCTAGTCCTAGTCTTAGTCCTAGTCCTATTCCTAGTCGTAGTCCTAGTCCTAGTCCTAGTCCTAGTCCTAGCCCTAGCCCTAGTCCTAGCCCTAACCCAAGCCCTAGCCCTAGACCAAGCCACAGCCCTTCCCTAGGCCAAGCCCTGACACTAGCTTAAGCCCTAGCCCTAGCCGTAGCACTAGGCCTAACCCTAACCCTAAGCGTAAGCCTAAGCCTAAGCCTAACCCTTGCCTTACCCTAGCCGGAACCCTAACACAAACCCTTACACTAAGCCTAGCCCTAGCCCTAACACTAACCCTCACCTTCACACTCACCCTCGCCCTAGCCCTGCTCCTGCCGTAGACGTAGAAATAGCCCGAAAACTAACCCAAACCGATGCCTAATCCTAACCCGAGCCCGAGCCCGAGCACGAGCACGAGCCCTAGTGGTAGCACTAGGCCTAGGCCTAAACCAAACCCGAACCCGAACCGTAACCATAAGCCTAGCCCTAGCCCTAGCCCTAGCCATCGCCGTACACCTAACCCTAATCTTGGCCCCAGCCCTAGCCCTCGGAATAGGCCTAGCATAGCCCTAGGCCTAGAAGTAGTCCTAGTCCTAGTCCAACCCTAACACTAGCCCATCCCTAGACCTGGTGCTAGCGCTGACACAAACGCTAACCCTAACCCTAACCCTAATCTTATCCCTAGCCCTACCCCTACCCCTAAACCTAGCCCAAGCCCAAGCCGTAGCCCTACGCCTAACCCTAACCCTAGCCCAAGCCCAAGCCGTAGCCCTACGCCTAACCCTAACCCTAACCCTAGCCCTAGCCCTAAACCTAGACCTATCCCTATCCCTATCCCTAGTCGTAGCACTAAGCCTAGAACTAAAGCAAACCATAACCCTAGCCTTAGCCCTAGCCCTAGCCCTAGCCCTAGCCCTAGCCCTAGCCCTAGCCCTAGCCCTAGCCCTAGCCCTAGCCCTAGCCCTCACTCTCACGCTAGCTCAGACCTCGCTGTAGCCCTAGACCACCCCGTCGCCCTAATAGTAACCATAACCATAACACTAGCCCAATCCTAACCTTAAGCTTAAACCTAGCCCTAGCCCTAACCCTAGCCCTAGCACTAGCCCTCGCCGTACCCCTACCCCTACCCCTAACCCCAGCCCTACCCCTCGGCCTAGGCCTAGCATAGCCTTAGTCCTAGTCCTAGTCCTAGTCCTAGTCCTAGTCCTAGTCCTAGTCCTAGTCCTAGTCCTAGTCCTAGTCCTAGTCCTAGTCCTAGTCCTAGTCCTAGTCCTAGTCCTAGTCCTAGTCCTAGTCCTAGTCCTAGCGCTAGCCCTAGAAGTAGTCCTAGTCCTAGTCCTAGTCCTAGTCCTAGTCCTAGTCCTAGTCCTAGTCCTAGTCCTAGTCCTAGTCCTAGTCCTTGTCCTAGTCCTAGTCCTAGTCCTAGTCCTAGTCCTAGTCCTAGTCCTAGTCCTTACCCTAAACCTAGCCCAGCCCTACCTCTTGTGCTAGCGCTGACGCAAACGCTAACCCTAGCCCTAGCCCTAGCCCTAGTCGTACCACTAGGCCTAAGCCTAAACCAAACAATAGACCTAGCCCTAGCCCTAGCCCTAGCCCTAGCCCTAGCCCTAGCCCTAGCCCTAGCCCTAGCCCTAGCCCTAGCCCCAGCCCTAGCCCTATCCCTAGTCGTAGCACTAAGCCTAGAACTAAAGCAAACCATAACCCTAGCCTTAGCCCTAGCCCTAGCCCTAGCCCTAGCCCTAGCCCTAGCCCTAGCCCTAGCCCTAGCCCTAGCCCTAGCCCTAGCCCTAGCCCTAGCCCTAGCCCTAGCCCTAGCCCTAGCCCTCACTCTCACGCTAGCTCAGACCTCGCTGTAGCCCTAGACCAACCCGTCGCCCTAATAGTAACCATAACCATAACACTAGCCCAATCCTAACCTTAAGCTTAAACCTAGCCCTAGCCCTAACCCTAGTCCTAGCACTAGCCCTCGCCGTACCCCTACCCCTACCCCTAACCCCAGCCCTACCCCTCGGCCTAGGCCTAGCATAGCCTTAGTCCTAGTTCTAGTTCTAGTCCTAGTCCTAGTCCTAGTCCTAGTCCTAGTCCTAGTCCTAGTCCTAGTCCTAGTCCTAGTCCTAGTCCTAGTCCTAGTCCTAGTCCTAGTCCTAGTCCTAGCGCTAGCCCTAGAAGTAGTCCTAGTCCTAGTCCTAGTCCTAGTCCTAGTCCTAGTCCTAGTCCTAGTCCTAGTCCTAGTCCTAGTCCTAGTCCTAGTCCTAGTCCTAGTCCTAGTCCTTGTCCTAGTCCTAGTCCTAGTCCTAGTCCTAGTCCTAGTCCTTACCCTAAACCTAGCCCAGCCCTACCTCTTGTGCTAGCGCTGACGCAAACGCTAACCCTAGCCCTAGCCCTAGCCCTAGTCGTACCACTAGGCCTAAGCCTAAACCAAACAATAGCCCTAGCCCTAGCCCTAGCCCTAGCCCTAGCCCTAGCCCTAGCCCTAGCCCTAGCCCTAGCCCTAGCCCCAGCCCTAGCCCTAGCCCTAGCCCTAGCCCTAGCCCTAGCCCTAGCCCTAGCCCAAGCCCTAGCCCAAGCCCTCACCATCACCATCACCCTCACGCTAGCTCAGCCCTGTATCTAGCCCTAGGCCAACGAGTCGCCCAGTCCGTAACCCTAGGCCTAGCCCTAGCCCTAAGCCTAGCCCTAGCCCTAGCCCTAGCCCTAGCCCTAGCCCTAGCCCTAGCCCTAGCCCTAGCCCTAGCCCTAGCCCTAGCCCTAGCCCTAGCCCTAGCCCTAACCCTCACCCTAACGCTAACCCTAACCCTAACGCAAACCCTAACCTTAGCCCAGCCATTGCCCTAGCCCTAGACCTAACACTCTTCCTCTCCCTCTCCCTCACCCCAACCCCAACCCTAACCTTAGGCCAGCCCTAGCCCTAACCCTGGCCCTAAAACCGAACCCTAAGCCTAACCCTAACACTAACCTTAACCCTAACCCTAGCCTTAGCACTAGCACTAGCCCTAGCCCAATCCTAACCCGAGCTTTAGCCATAGCCATAATCGTAGCGCTAGGCCTAGTTCTAATCCCAGTCCTATTCCTATTCCTAGCAATAGCCCTAGCCCTAGCCCTAGCCCTAGCCCTACCCTAGCCACAGCCCTTCCCTAGGCCTAGCCCTGACCCTAGCTTAAGCCCTAGCCCTAGCCGTAGCACTAGGGTAAGCCTAAGCCTAAGCCTAACCCTAGCCCTAGCCCTAACCCAAGCCGGAACCTTAACACAAACCCTAACTCTAAGCCTAGCCCTAGCCCTAGCCCTAACACTAACCCTCACTTTCACCCTCACCCTCACCCTAGCCCTGCTCTGGCCGTAGATGTTGAAATAGCCCGAAACCTATCACTAGACCTAAGCCTAATCCTAGCCCGAGCCCGAGCCCGAGCTTTAGCCATAGCCATAATCGTAGAACAAGGCGTAGGCCTAATCCTAACCCTAACCCTAGCCCTAGCTCTAGCCCTAGCCCTAGCCCTAGCCCTAGCCCTAGCCCTAGCCCTAGCCCTAGCCCTAGCCCTAGGCCTAGCCCTAGCCCTAGCCCTAGCCCTAGCCCTAGCCCTAGCCCTAGCCCTAGCCTTAGCCATAGCCATAGCCATAGCCATAGCCATAGCCCTAACCCTAGCCATAGCCATAGCCATAGCCCTAGCCCTAGGCCTAGTCCTCACCCTCATGCTACCTGAGCCCTGGCTCTAGCTAGCCTGGTTTAGGCTTAGGCCTAGTGGTACGACTAGGGCTAGGGCTAGGGTTAGGGTTAGCGTTTGGGTTAGCGTTTGTGTCAGGGCTAGCACTAGAGGTAGGGCTGGGCTAGGTTTAGGGTAAGGACTAGGACTAGGACTAGGACTAGGACTAGGACTAGGACTAGGACTAGGGCTAGGACTAGGGCTAGGGCTATGCTAGGCCTAGGCCAAAAGCTAGGGCTGGGGTAGGATTACGTTTAGGGGTACGGCGAGGGCTAGGGCTAGGGCTAGGACTAGGGTTGAGCTTAAGGTTAGGATTGGGCTAGTGCTAGTGCTAGGGCTAGGGCTAGGGTTAGTGTTAGTGTTATGGTTAGTGTTAGGGTTAGTGTTAGGGATTAGTGTTAGGGTGTGGGTGAGGGTGAGGGTGAGGGTGAGGGTGAGGGTGAGGGTTAGGGAGAGGGAGAGGGTGAGGGTGAGGGTGAAGGTGAGGGTTAGGGCAAGGGCTACGACTGGGCAAACGTTACGGTTTGTGTTAGGGTTAGGGTTAGGGTTAGGTTTAGGGTTAGGATTAGGGCTAGGGCTAGGCCTAGCCCTCGGCCTAGGCCTAGCATAGCCCGGGCCCTAGAAGTAGTCCTAGTCCTAGTCCTAGTCTTCACCCTAACCGTAGCCCAGCCCTAGCCCTAGTGCAAACTCTAAACCTAACCCTAACACTAATCTTATCCCTAGCCCTAAACCTAACGCTAACCCTGGCCCAAGCCCAAGCCCTAGCCCTAGCCCTAGCCCTAGCCCTAGCCCTAGCCCTAGCCCTATTCCTAATCCTAGCCCTAGTCCTAGTCCTAGTCCTAGTCCTAACCCTAGCCCTAGCCCTAGCCCTAGCCCTAGTCCTAGACCTAACCCTAGCCCTAGCCCTAGCCGCAACCCTTCCCTAGGCCTAGCCAGGACACTAGCTTAAGCCGTAGCCCTAGCCGTAGCACTAGGCCTAACCCTAACCCTAAGCGTAAGCGTAAGCCTAAGCCTAACCCTAGCCTTACCCTAGCCGGAACCCTAACACAAACCCTAACACTAAGCCTTTCCCTAGCCCTAACACTAAACCTCACCTTCACCCTCACACTCACCCTAGCCCTGCTCTGGCCGTAGACGTAGAAATACCCCGAAACCTAACCCTAGACCTAAGCCTAATCCTAGCCCGGGCCTGAGCCCGAGCCCGAGCCCAAGCCCAAGCCCTAGTCATAGCACTAAGCCTAGGCCTAAACCAAACCCTAACCCTAACTCTAACCGTAACCTAATCCGAGCCCTAGGCCTAGCATAGCCCTAATCGGAGCCGTAGCCATAATCAGAGCACTAGGCCTAGGCCTAGGCCTAGGCCTAGGCCTAGGCCTAACCCTAACCCTAACCCTAGCCCTAGCCCTAGCCCTGGCCCTAGCCCTAGCCCTAGCCCTAGCCCTAGCCCTAGCCCTAGCCCTAGCCCTAGCCCTAGCCCTAGCCCTAGCCCTAGCCGTAGGCCTAGGCCTAGCCCTAGGCCTAGCCCTAACCCTAACCCTAGGCCTAGCCCTAGCCCTAGCCCTAGCTCTAGCCCTAGCCCTAGCCCTAGCCCTTGTCTTGCCCTAAACCTAGCCCTATTCCTAGCCCTAGTCCTACTCCTAGTCCTAGTCCTCGTCTTAGCCCTAGCCCTAGCCCTAGCCCTAGCCCTAGCCCTAGCCCTAGCCCTAGCCCTAGCCCTAGCCCTAGCCCTAGCCCTAGCCCTAGCCCTAGCCCTAGTCCTAGCCCTAACCCTAGCCATAACCCTAGCCACAGCCCTTCCCTAGGCCTAGCCTCGACACTAGCTTAAGCCCTAACCCTAGCCGTAGCACTAGGCCTAACCCTAACCCTAAGGGTAAGCCTAAGCCTAAGCCTAAGCCTAACCCTAGCCCTAACAATAACCGGAACACTAACACAAACCCTAACACGAAGCCTAGCCCTAGCCCTAACACTAACCGTGACCTTAACCCTCACTCTCACCCTAGCCCTGCTCTGGCCGTAGACGTAGAAATAGCCCGAAACCTAACCCTAGACCTAAGCCTAATACTAGCCCGATCCCGATCCCGATCCCGAGGCCTAGTGGTAGCTCTAGGCCTAAACCTAAACCAAACCCTAACCCTAACCGTAACCCTAAGCCTAGCCCTAGCCCTAGCTCTAGCCCTAGCCCTAGCCCCAGCCCTCACCATCACCCTCACCCACACCATCACCCTGACGCTAGCTCAGCTCTGTATCTAGCCCTAGCCCAAACCGTCGCCCTGACTGTAACTCTAACAGTAGCCCTAGCCCTAAGCCTAGCCCTAGCCCTAGCCCTAGCCCTAGCCCTAGCCATAGCCGTAGCCCTAGCCCTAGCCCTAGCCCTAGCCCTAGCCCTAGCCCTAGCCCTAGCCCTAGCCCTAGCCCTAGCCCTACCCTAGCCACAGCCCTTCCCTAGACCTAGCCCTGACCCTAGCTTAAGCCCTAGCCCTAGCCGTAGCACTAGGGTAAGCCTAAGCCTAAGCCTAACCCTAGCCCTAGCCCTAACCCAAGCCGGAACCTTAACACAAACCCTAACTCTAAGCCTAGCCCTAGCCCTAGCCCTAACACTAACCCTCACTTTCACCCTCACCCTCACCCTAGCCCTGCTCTGGCCGTAGATGTTGAAATAGCCCGAAACCTATCACTAGACCTAAGCCTAATCCTAGCCCGAGCCCGAGCCCGAGCTTTAGCCATAGCCATAATCGTAGAACAAGGCGTAGGCCTAATCCTAACCCTAACCCTAGCCCTAGCTCTAGCCCTAGCCCTAGCCCTAGCCCTAGCCCTAGCCCTAGCCCTAGCCCTAGCCCTAGCCCTAGCCCTAGGCCTAGCCCTAGCCCTAGCCCTAGCCCTAGCCCTAGCCCTAGCCTTAGCCATAGCCATAGCCATAGCCATAGCCATAGCCATAGCCATAGCCCTAACCCTAGCCATAGCCATAGCCATAGCCCTAGCCCTAGGCCTAGTCCTCACCCTCATGCTACCTGAGCCCTGGCTCTAGCTAGCCTGGTTTAGGCTTAGGCCTAGTGGTACGACTAGGGCTAGGGCTAGGGTTAGGGTTAGCGTTTGGGTTAGCGTTTGTGTCAGGGCTAGCACTAGAGGTAGGGCTGGGCTAGGTTTAGGGTAAGGACTAGGACTAGGACTAGGACTAGGACTAGGACTAGGACTAGGACTAGGGCTAGGGCTAGGGCTAGGGCTATGCTAGGCCTAGGCCAAAAGCTAGGGCTGGGGTAGGATTACGTTTAGGGGTACGGCGAGGGCTAGGGCTAGGGCTAGGACTAGGGTTGAGCTTAAGGTTAGGATTGGGCTAGTGCTAGTGCTAGGGCTAGGGCTAGGGTTAGTGTTAGTGTTATGGTTAGTGTTAGGGTTAGTGTTAGGGATTAGTGTTAGGGTTTGGGTGAGGGTGAGGGTGAGGGTGAGGGTGAGGGTTAGGGAGAGGGAGAGGGTGAGGGTGAGGGTGAAGGTGAGGGTTAGGGCAAGGGCTACGACTGGGCAAACGTTACGGTTTGTGTTAGGGTTAGGGTTAGGGTTAGGTTTAGGGTTAGGATTAGGGCTAGGGCTAGGCCTAGCCCTCGGCCTAGGCCTAGCATAGCCCGGGCCCTAGAAGTAGTCCTAGTCCTAGTCCTAGTCTTCACCCTAACCGTAGCCCAGCCCTAGCCCTAGTGCAAACTCTAAACCTAACCCTAACACTAATCTTATCCCTAGCCCTAAACCTAACGCTAACCCTGGCCCAAGCCCAAGCCATAGCCCTAGCCCTAGCCCTAGCCCTAGCCCTATTCCTAATCCTAGCCCTAGTCCTAGTCCTAGTCCTAGTCCTAACCCTAGCCCTAGCTCTAGCCCTAGTCCTAGACCTAACCCTAGCCCTAGCCCTAGCCGCAACCCTTCCCTAGGCCTAGCCATGACACTAGCTTAAGCCGTAGCCCTAGCCGTAGCACTAGGCCTAACCCTAACCCTAAGCGTAAGCCTAAGCCTAAGCCTAACCCTAGCCTTACCCTAGCCGGAACCCTAACACAAACCCTAACACTAAGCCTTGCCCTAGCCCTAACACTAAACCTCACCTTCACCCTCACACTCACCCTAGCCCTGCTCTGGCCGTAGACGTAGAAATACCCCGAAACCTAACCCTAGACCTAAGCCTAATCCTAGCCCGGGCCTGAGCCCGAGCCCGAGCCCAAGCCCAAGCCCTAGTCATAGCACTAAGCCTAGGCCTAAACCAAACCCTAACCCTAACTCTAACCGTAACCCTAATCCGAGCCCTAGGCCTAGCATAGCCCTAATCGGAGCCGTAGCCATAATCAGAGCACTAGGCCTAGGCCTAGGCCTAGGCCTAGGCCTAGGCCTAACCCTAACCCTAACCCTAGCCCTAGCCCTAGCCCTAGCCCTAGCCCTAGCCCTAGCCCTAGCCCTAGCCCTAGCCCTAGCCCTAGCCCTAGCCCTAGCCGTAGGCCTAGGCCTAGCCCTAGGCCTAGCCCTAACCCTAACCCTAGGCCTAGCCCTAGCCCTAGCCCTAGCTCTAGCCCTAGCCCTAGCCCTAGCCCTTGTCTTGCCCTAAACCTAGCCCTATTCCTAGCCCTAGTCCTACTCCTAGTCCTAGTCCTCGTCTTAGCCCTATCCCTAGCCCTAGCCCTAGCCCTAGCCCTAGCCCTAGCCCTAGCCCTAGCCCTAGCCCTAGCCCTAGCCCTAGCCCTAGCCCTAGCCCTAGCCCTAGTCCTAGCCTTAACCCTAGCCCTAGCCATAACCCTAGCCACAGCCCTTCCCTAGGCCTAGCCTCGACACTAGCTTAAGCCCTAACCCTAGCCGTAGCACTAGGCCTAACCCTAACCCTAAGGGTAAGCCTAAGCCTAAGCCTAAGCCTAACCCTAGCCCTAACTATAACCGGAACACTAACACAAACCCTAACACTAAGCCTAGCCCTAGCCCTAACACTAACCGTGACCTTAACCCTCACTCTCACCCTAGCCCTGCTCTGGCCGTAGACGTAGAAATAGCCCGAAACCTAACCCTAGACCTAAGCCTAATACTAGCCCGATCCCGATCCCGATCCCGAGCCCTAGTGGTAGCTCTAGGCCTAGGCCTAAACCAAACCCTAACCCTAACCGTAACACTAAGCCTAGCCCTAGCCCTAGCTCTAGCCCTAGCCCTAGCCCCAGCCCTCACCATCACCCTCACCCACACCATCACCCTGACGCTAGCTCAGCTCTGTATCTAGCCCTAGCCCAAACCGTCGCCCTGACTGTAACTCTAACAGTAGCCCTAGCCCTAAGCCTAGCCCTAGCCCTAGCCCTAGCCCTAGCCCTAGCCCTAGCCATAGCCCTAGCCCTAGCCCTAGCCCTAGCCCTAGCCCTAGACGTAGTCCTAGACGTAGTCCTAGTCCTAGTACTAGTACTAGCCCTCAGCCTAGCCATAGCCATACCACTAACACTAGATTTAACCCTAGCCCAGCCCTAGCCCTAACCCTGGCCCTAAAACCTAGCCCGAACCCTAACACTAACACTAACCTTAACCCTAACCCTAGCACTAGCACTTGCCCAATCCTAACCTTAAGCTTAACCCTAGCCCTAGCCCTCGCTGTACACCTACCCCTACCCGCAGCCCCAGCCCTAGCCCTCGGGCTAGGAGTAGCATAGCCCTAGCCCTAGAAGCAGTCCTAGTCCTAGTCCTAGTTTTAGTCCTAGTCCTAGTCCTAGTCCTAGTCCTCGTCCTAGTCCTAGTCCTAGTCCTAATCCTAGTCTTAGTCCTAGTCCAACCCTAACCGTAGCCCAGCCCTAGCCTTAGTGCAAACCCTAACCCTAACCCTAAACCTAATCTTATCCCTAGCCCTAACCCTAGCCCTAGTCCTAGTCCTAGTCCTAGTCCAACCCTAACCGTTGCCCAGCCCTAGCCTTAGTGCAAACTCTAACTCTAACCCTAACCCTAACCCTAATCTTATCCCTAGCCCTAACCCTAACCCTAACCCTAAACCTGGCCCAAGCCCAATCCTAGCCCTAGCCCTAGCACTAGCCAAAAGCCTAACTCTAGCCCTAGCCCTAGCCCTAATGCTAACCCTCACCTTCACCCTCACCCTAACCCTAGCCCTGGCCTGGCCCTAGTCCTAGCAATAGCCCTAACCCTAACCCTGGCCCTAAGCCTAATCCTAGCCCGAGCTCGAGCCAAAGCCCGAGCCCGAGCCTGAGCTTTAGCCATAGACATAATCGTAGCACTAGGCCTAGGCTTAGGCCTAGGCCTAATCCTAGCCCTAGCCCTAGCCCTAGCCCTAGCCCTAGCCCTAGTCCTAGTCCTAGTCCTAATCCTAGCCCTAGCCCTAGCCCTAGCCCTAGCCCTAGCCCTAGCCCTAGCCCTAGCCCTAGCCCTAGCCCTAGCCCTAGCCCTAGCCCTAGCCCTAGCCCTAGCCCTAGCCCTAGCCCTAGCCCTAGCCCTAGCCCTAGCCCTTCCCTAGGCCTAGCACTGACACTAGCTTAAGCCCTAGCCGTAGCACTAGGCCAAACCCTAACCCTAAGCGTAAGCCTAAGCCTAAGCCTGACCCTAGCCTTACCCTATCTGGAACCCTAACACAAACCCTAGCCCTAGCTCTAGCCCTAGCCCTAGTCTTGCCCTAGCCCTAGCCCTATTCCTAGCCCTAGTCCTAGTCCTAGTCCTAGTCCTAGTCCTAGTCCTAGACTTAGCCCTAGCCCTAGCCCTACTCCTAGCCCTAACCCTAGCCCTAGCCCTAGCCACAGCCCTTCCCTAGGCCTAGCCCTGAAACTAGCTTAAGCCCTAACCCTAACCATAGCACTAGGACTAACCCTAACCCTAAGCATAAGCCTAAGCCTAAGCCTAACCCTAGCCCTAACAATAGCCGGAACCCTAACACAAACCCGAACACTAAGCCTAGCCCTAGCCCTAACACTAACTCTGACCTTAACCCTCACTCTCACCCTAGCCCTGCTCTGGCCGTAGACGTAGACCTAAGCCTAATCCTAGCTCGAGACCGAGACCTAGCCCTAGTGGTAGCACTAGGCCTAGGCCTAGGCCTAAACCAAACCCTAACGCTAACGCTAACCCTAACCGTAACCCTAAGCCTAGCCCTAGCCCTAGCCCTAGCCCCAGCCCTCACCCTCACCCACACCATCACCCTCACGCTAGCTCAGCCCAGTATCTAGCCCTAGCCCAAACCGTCGCCCTGACCGTAACTCTAACAGTAGCCCTAGCCCTAAGCCTAGCCCTAGCCCTAGCCCTAGCCCTAGCCCTAGCTCTAGCCGTAGCCCTAGCCCTAGCCCTAGCCCTAGCCCTAGCCCTAGCCCTAGCCCTAGCCCTAGCCCTAGCCCTAGCCCTAACCCTAACCCTAACCCTAAATCTAACCCTAACCCAAAGCCTAACCTTATCCCAGTTATCGCCCTAGCCCTAGCCCTAGCCCTAACCCTCTTCCTCTCCCTCACCCTAACCCTAACACACACCCTAACCTTAGCCCAGCCCTAGCCCTATCCCTGGCCCTAAAACCTAACCCTAACCCTAACCCTAATCCTAACCTTAACCCTAACCCTAGCCCTAGCACTAGCACTACCCCAATCCTAAACTTAAGCTTAACCCTAGCCCTCGCCCTAGCCCTCGCCGTACCCCTACCCCTACCCCTACCCCCAGCCCTAGCCCTCGGCCTAGGCCTAGCATAGCCCTAGCCCTAGAAGTAGTCCTAGTCCTAGTCCTAGTCCTCGTCCTCGTCCGCGTCCTCGTCCTAGTCCTAGTCCCAGTCCTAGTCCTAGTCCTAGTCCTAGTCCTAGTCCTAGTCCTAGTCCTAGTCCTAGTCCTAACCGTAGCCTAGCCCTAGACCTAGGGCAAACTCTAACCCTAACCCTAACCCTAATCTTATCCCTAGCCCTAACCCTAGCCCTAGCCCTAGCCCTAGCCCTAGCCCTAACCCTAGCCCTAGCCCTAGCCCTAGCCCTAGCCCTAGTCCTAGTCCTAGTCCTAGTCCTAGTCCTAGTCCTAGTCCTAGTCCTAGTCCTAGTCCTAGCCCTAGCCCTAGCCCTAGCCCTAGCCCTTCCCTAGGCCTAGCACTGACACTAGCTTAAGCCCTAGCCGTAGCACTAGGCCAAACCCTAACCCTAAGCGTAAGCCTAAGCCTAAGCCTGACCCTAGCCTTACCCTATCCGGAACCCTAACACAAACCCTAACACTAAGCCTAGCCCTAGCCCTAACACTAACCCTCACCTTCACCCTCACCCTCGCCCTAGCTCTGCTCTGGCCGTAGACGTAGAAATAGCACGAAAACTAACCCAAACCTAAGCCTAATCCTAACCCTAGCCTGAGCCCGAGCCCTAGACCTGGTGCTAGCGCTGACACAAACGCTAACCCTAACCCTAACCCTAACCCTAATCTTATCCCTAGCCCTACCCCTAACCCTAAACCTAGCCCAAGCCCAAGCCGTAGCCCTACGCCTAACCCTAACCCTAACCCTAGACCTAACCCTAGACCTATCCCTATCCCTAGTCGTAGCATTAATCCTAGAACTAAACCAAACCATAACCCTAGCCTTAGCCCTAGCCTTAGCTCTAGCCCTAGCCCTAGCCCTAGCCCTAGCCCTAGCCCTAGCCCTAGCCCTAGCCCTAGCCCTAGCCCTAGCCCTAGCCCTAACCCTAAAGCTAACCCTAACCCAAAGCCTAACCTTATCCCAGTTATCACCCTAGCCCTAGCCCTAGCCCTAACCCTCTTCCTCTCCCTCACCCTAACCCTAACACACACCCTAACCTTAGCCCAGCCCTAGCCCTATCCCTGGCCCTAAAACCTAACCCTAACCCTAACCCTAACCCTAACCTTAACCCTAACCCTAGCCCTAGCACTAGCACTACCCCAATCCTAAACTTAAGCTTAACCCTAGCCCTCGCCCTAGCCCTCGCCGTACCCCTACCCCTACCCCTACCCCCAGCCCTAGCCCTCGGCCTAGGCCTAGCATAGCCCTAGCCCTAGAAGTAGTCCTAGTCCTAGTCCTCGTCCTCGTCCTCGTCCTCGTCCTCGTCCTCGTCCTCGTCCTCGTCCTCGTCCTAGTCCTAGTCCTAGTCCTAGTCCAAGTCCTAGTCCTAGTCCTAGTCCTAGTCCTAGTCCTAGTCCTAGTCCTAGTCCTACGCCAAACCCTAACCGTAGCCTAGCCCTAACCCTAGGGCAAACTCTAACCATAACCCTAACCCTAATCTTATCCCTAGCCCTAGCCCTAGCCCTAACCCTAGCCCTAGCCCTAGCCCTAGCCCTAGCCCTAATCCTAGTCCTAGTCCTAGTCCTAGTCCTAGTCCTAGTCCTAGTCCTAGTCCTAGTCCTAGTCCTAGTCCTAGTCCTAGCCCTAGCCCTAGCCGTAGCCCTAGCCCTTCCCTAGGCCTAGCCCTGACACTAGCTTAAGCCCTAGCCGTAGCACTAGGCCAAACCCTAACCCTAAGCGTAAGCCTAAGCCTAAGCCTGACCCTAGCCTTACCCTATCTGGAACCCTAACACAAACCCTAACACTAAGCCTAGCCCTAGCCCTAACACTAACCCTAACCTTCACCCTCACCCTCGCCCTAGCTCTGCTCTGGCCGTAGACGTAGAAATAGCACGAAAACTAACCCAAACCTAAGCCTAATCCTAACCCTAGCCTGAGCCCGAGCCCTAGACCTGGTGCTAGCGCTGACACAAACGCTAACCCTAACCCTAACCCTAACCCTAATCTTATCCCTAGCCCTACCCCTAACCCTAAACCTAGCCCAAGCCCAAGCCGTAGCCCTACGCCTAACCCTAACCCTAACCCTAGACCTAACCCTAGACCTATCCCTATCCCTAGTCGTAGCATTAATCCTAGAACTAAACCAAACCATAACCCTAGCCTTAGCCCTAGCCCTAGCCCTAGCCCTAGCCCTAGCCCTAGCCCTAGCCCTAGCCCTAGCCCTAACCCTAGCCCTAGCCCTAGCCCTAGCCCTAGCCCTAGCCCTAGCCCTAGCCCTAGGCCTAGGCCTAGGCCTAGGCCTAGCCGTAGCCCTAGCCCTAGCTCTAGCCCTCACTCCCACGCTAGCTCAGACCTCGCTGTAGCCCTAGACCAACCCGTCGCCCTAATCGTAACCATAACCATAACACTAGCCCAATCCTAACCTTAAGCTTAAACCTAGCCTTAGCCCTAGCCCTAGCCCTAGCCCTCGCCGTACCCCTACCCCTACCCCTACCCCCAGCCCTAGCCCTCGGCCTCGGCCTAGCATAGCTTTAGTCCTCGTCCTCGTCCTAGTCCTAGTCCTAGTCCTAGTCCTAGTCCTAGCCCTAGCCCTAGCCCTAGCCCTAGCCCTAGCCCTAGCCCTTGCCCTAGCCCTAGCCCTAGACGTAGTCCTAGTCCTAGTCCTAGTCCTAGTCCTAGTCCTAGTCCTAGTCCTAGTCCTAGTCCTATCCCTATCCCTAGCCCTTGCCCTTGCCCTAGCCCTAGCCCTAGACGTAGTCCTAGTCCTAGTCCTAGTCCTAGTCCTGGTCCTAGTCCTAGCCCTCGGCCTAGACCTAGCCATAGCCCTAACCCTAGATCTAACCCTAGCCCAGCCCTAGCCCTAACCCTGGCCCTAAAACCTAGCCCTAGCCCTAACCCTAACCCTAACCCTAATCCTAACCCTAACACTAACCTTAACACTAACCCTAACCCTAGGCCTAGCACTACCACTAGCACTAGCCCAATCCTAAACTTAAGTTTAACCCTAGCCCTAGCCCTCGCTGTACACCTACCCCTACCCCTACCCGCAGCCCCAGTCCTAGCCCTCGGGCTAGGCCTAGCATAGCCCTAGCCCTAGAAGCAGTCCTAGTCCTAGTCCTAGTTTTAGTACTAGTCCTAGTCCTAGTCCTCGTCCTCGTCCTAGTCCTAGTCTTAGTCCTAGTCCAACCCTAACCGTAGCCCAGCCCTAGCCTTAGTGCAAACTCTAACCCTAACCCTAAACCTAATCTTATCCCTAGCCCTAACCCTAGCCCTAGTCCTAGTCCTAGTCCAACCCTAACCGTTGCCCAGCCCTACCCTTAGTGCAAACTCTAACCCTAACCCTAACCCTAATCTTATCCCTAGCCCTAACCCTAACCCTAACCCTAAACCTGGCCCAAGCCCAATCCCTAGCCCTAGCCCTAGCCCTAGCCCTAAGCCTAATTCTAGCCCTAGGCCTAGGCCTAGCCCTAATACTAACCCTCACCTTCACCCTCACCCTAACCCTAGCCCTGGCCTGGCCCTAGTCCTAGCAATAGCCCTAACCCTAACCCTGGCCCTAAGCCTAATCCTAGCCCGAACTCGAGCCAAAGCCCGAGCCCGAGACCGAGCTTTAGCCATAGAGATAATCGTAGCACTAGGCCTAGGCTTAGGCCTAGGCATAATCCTAGCCCTAGCCCTAGCCCTAGCCCTAACCCTAGCCCTAACCCTAGCCCTAGCCCTAGCCCTAGCCCTAGCCCTAGCCCTAGCCCTAGACCTAGCCTTGCCCTAGCCCTAGCCCTAGCCCTAGCCCTAGCCCTAGCCCTAGTCCTAGTCCTAATCCTAGTCCGACTCCTAGTCCGACTCCTAGTCCGAGTCCGAGTCTTAGTCGTAGTCCTAGTCCTAGTCCTAGTCCTAGTCCTAGCCCTAGCCCTAACCCTAGCCCTAACACTAGCCCTAGCCGCAACCCATCCCTACGCCTAGACCTGACACTAGCTTAAGCCCTAGCCCTAGCCGTAGCACTAGGCCTAACCCTAACCCTAAGCGTAAGCCTAAGCCTAAGCCTAACCCTAGCCTTACCCTAGCCGGAACCCTAACACAAACCCTAACACTAAGCCTAGCCCTAGCCCTAACACTAACCCTCACCTTCACCCTCATACTCGCCCTAGCCCTGCTCTGGCCGTAGACGTAGAAATAGCCCGAAACCTAACCCTAGACCTAAGCCTAATCCTAGCCCGAGCCCGAGCCTGAGCCCGAGCCCGAGTCCGAACCCAAGTCGTAGCACTAGGCTTAGGCCTAAACCAAAACCTAACCCTAACTCTAACCGTAAGCCTAATTCTAGCCCTAGGCCTAGCATAGCCCTAGCCCTACAAGTAGTCCTAGTCCCAGTCCTAGTCCTAGTCCTAGTCCTAGTCCTAGTCCTAGTCCTAGTCCTAGTCCTAGTCCTAATCCTTGTCCTAGTCCTAGTCCTAACCCTAACCGTAGCCCAGCCCTAGCCCTAGTGCAAACGCTAACCCTAACCCTAACCCTAATCTTATCCCTAGCCCTAACCCTAACCCTGTCCCAAGACCCAACCCTAGCCCTAGCCCTAAGCCTAACACAAGCCCTAGCCCTAGCCCTGGCCATAGCCCCAGCCCGAGCCCTAGCCCTAGCGCTAGCCCGAGCCCGAGCCCGAGCCCTAACACTAACCCTCACCTTAACCCTCACCCTCACCCTCACCCTAGACCTGCTCTGGCCGTAGACGTAGGAATAGCCCGAAACCTAACCCTAGACCTAAGCCTAATCGTAGCCCGAGCCCTAGACCTAGCCCTAGTGGTAGCACTAGGCCTAGGCCTAAACCAAACCCTAACCCTAACCCTAACCCTAACCCTAACCCTAACCCTAACCCTAACCCTAACCCTAACCCTAACCCTAACCCTAAGCCTAAGCCTAAGCCTAGCCCTACCCCTAGCCCTAGCCCTACACCTAACCCTAATCCTGGCCCCAGCCCTAGCCCTCGGAATAGGCCTAGCATAGCCCTAGCCCTAAAAGTAGTCCTAGTCCTTTTCCTGGTCCTAGTCCTAACCCTAACCCTAGCCCAGCCGTAGCCCTAGTGCTAGCGCTGACGCAAACGCTAACGCTAAACCTAACCCTAACCCTAATCTTATCCCTAGCCCTAACCCTAACCCTAAACCTAGCCCAAGCCCTAGCCCTAGCCCCTGCCCTAAACCTAACCGTAACCCTAACCCTAACCCTAAAGCTAACCCTAACCCAAAGCCTAACCTTAGCCCAGTTATCGCCCTAGCCCTAGCCCTAACCCTCTTACTCTCCCTCTCCCTCACCCTAACTCTAACCCACACCCTAACCTTAGCCCAGCCCTAGCCCTAACCCTGGCCCTAAAACCTAACCCTAACCCTAACCCTAACCCTAACCCTAATACTAACCTTAACCCTAACCCTAGCCCTAGTACTAGCACTAGCCCAATCCTAAACATAAACTTAACCCTAGCCCTAGCCCTAACCCTCCCGGTACCTGCAACCCCTACCCCTACCCCCAGCCCTAGCCCTCGGCCTAGGCCTAGCATAGCCCTAGCCCTAGAAGTAGTCCTAGTCCTAGTCCTAGTCCTAGTCCTAGTCCTAGACCTAGTCCTAGTCCTAGTCCTAGTCCTAGTCCTAGTCCTAGTCCTAGTCCTAGTCCTAGTCCTAGTCCTAGTCCTAGTCCTAGTCCTAGTCCAACCCTAACCGTAGCCCAGCCCTCGCCTTAGTGCAAACTCTAACCCTAACCCTAACCCTAATCTTATCCCTAGCCCTAACCGTAACCCTAACCCTAAACCAGGCCCACGCCCAAGCCCTAGCCCAAGCCCTAGCCCTAGCCCTAGCCCTAGCCCTAGCCCTAGCCCTAATACTAACCCTCACCTTCACCCTCACCCTAACCCTAGCCCTGGCCTGGCAATTGTCCTAGCAATAGCCCTAACCCTAACCCTGGCTTTAAGCCTAATCCTAGCCCGAGCCCGAGCCCGAGCCCGAGCTTTAGCCATAGCCATAATCAGAGCACTAGGCCTAGGCCTAGGCCTAGGCCTAGGCCTAGCCCTAGCCCTAGCCCTAGCCCTAGACCTAGACCTAGAACTAGAACTAGCCCTAGCCCTAGCCCTAGCTCTAGCCCTAGCCCTAGCCCTAGCCCTAGCCCTAGCCCTAGCCCTAGCCGTAGGCCTAGCCCTAGCCTTAGCCCTAGCCCTAGTCCTAGCCCTAGCCCTAGCCCTAATCCTAACCCTAGCCCTAGCCCTAGCCCTAGCCCTAGCGCTAGCCCTAGAACAAGCTCTATCCCTAGCCCTAGTCTTGCCCTAGCCCTAGCCCTATTCCTAGCCCTAGCCCTAGTCCTAGTCCTAGTCCTAGTCCTAGTCCTAGTCCTAGTCCTAGACTTAGCCCTAGCCCTAGACCTAGCCCTACCCCTAGCCCTAACCCTAGCCCTAGCCCTAGCCACAGCCCTTCCCTAGGCCTAGCCCTGACACTAGCTTAAACCCTAACCCTAGCCGTAGCACTAGGACTAACCCTAACCATAAGCATAAGCCTAAGCCTAAGCCTAGCCCTAACAATAGCCGGAACCCTAACACAAACCAGAACACTAAGCCTAGCCCTAGCCCTAACACTAACCCTGACCTTAACCCTCACCCTCACCCTAGCCCTGCTCTGGCCGTAGACGTAGAAATAGCCCGAAACCTAACCCTAGACCTAAGCCTAATCCTAGCTCGAGCCCGAGACCTAGCCCTAGTGGTAGCACTAGGCCTAGGCCTAGGCCTAAACCAAACCCTAACCCTAACCGTAACCCTAAGCCTAGCCCTAGCCCTAGCCCTAGCCCCAGCCCTCACCCTCACCCACACCATCACCCTCACGCTAGCTCAGCCCAGTATCTAGCCCTAGCCCAAACCGTCGCCCTGACCGTAACTCTAACAGTAGCCCTAGCCCTAAGCCTAGCCCTAGCTCTAGCCCTAGCCCTATCCCTAGCCCTAGCCCTATCCCTATCCCTAGCCCTAGCCCTAGCCCTAGCCCTAGCCCTAGCCCTAGACCTAGCCCTAGCCCTAGCCCTAGCCCTAGCCCTAGCCCTAGCCCTAGCCCTTCCCTAGGCCTAGCACTGACACTAGCTTAAGCCCTAGCCGTAGCACTAGGCCAAACCCTAACCCTAAGCGTAAGCCTAAGCCTAAGCCTGACCCTAGCCTTACCCTATCCGGAACCCTAACACAAACCCTAGCCCTAGCTCTAGCCCTAGCCCTAGTCTTGCCCTAGCCCTAGCCCTATTCCTAGCCCTAGTCCTAGTCCTAGTCCTAGTCCTAGTCCTAGTCCTAGACTTAGCCCTAGCCCTAGCCCTACTCCTACTCCTAGCCCTAACCCTAGCCCTAGCCCTAGCCACAGCCCTTCCCTAGGCCTAGCCCTGAAACTAGCTTAAGCCCTAACCCTAACCATAGCACTAGGACTAACCCTAACCCTAAGCATAAGCCTAAGCCTAAGCCTAACCCTAGCCCTAACAATAGCCGGAACCCTAACACAAACCCGAACACTAAGCCTAGCCCTAGCCCTAACACTAACTCTGACCTTAACCCTCACCCTCACCCTAGCCCTGCTCTGGCCGTAGACGTAGACCTAAGCCTAATCCTAGCTCGAGACCGAGACCTAGCCCTAGTGGTAGCACTAGGCCTAGGCCTAGGCCTAAACCAAACCCTAACGCTAACCCTAACCGTAACCCTAAGCCTAGCCCTAGCCCTAGCCCTAGCCCCAGCCCTCACCCTCACCCACACCATCACCCTCACGCTAGCTCAGCCCAGTATCTAGCCCTAGCCCAAACCGTCGCCCTGACCGTAACTCTAACAGTAGCCCTAGCCCTAAGCCTAGCCCTAGCCCTAGCCCTAGCCCTAGCCCTAGCTCTAGCCGTAGCCCTAACCCTAGCCCTAGCCCTAGCCCTAGCCCTAACCCTAACCCTAACCCTAAATCTAACCCTAACCCAAAGCCTAACCTTATCCCAGTTATCGCCCTAGCCCTAGCCCTAGCCCTAGCCCTAACCCTCTTCCTCTCCGTCACCCTAACCCTAACACACACCCTAACCTTAGCCCAGCCCTAGCCCTATCCCTGGCCCTAAAACCTAACCCTAACCCTAACCCTAATCCTAACCTTAACCCTAACCCTAGCCCTAGCACTAGCACTACCCCAATCCTAAACTTAAGCTTAACCCTAGCCCTCGCCCTAGCCCTCGCCGTACCCCTACCCCTACCCCTACCCCCAGCCCTAGCCCTCGGCCTAGGCCTAGCATAGCCCTAGCCCTAGAAGTAGTCCTAGTCCTAGTCCTAGTCCTCGTCCTCGTCCTCGTCCTCGTCCTAGTCCTAGTCCTAGTCCTAGTCCTAGTCCTAGTCCTAGTCCTAGTCCTAGTCCTAGTCCTAACCGTAGCCTAGCCCTAGACCTAGGGCAAACTCTAACCCTAACCCTAACCCTAATCTTATCCCTAGCCCTAACCCTAGCCCTAGCCCTAGCCCTAGCCCTAGCCCTAATCCTAGCCCTAGCCCTAGCCTAGCCCTAGTCCTAGTCCTAGTCCTAGTCCTAGTCCTAGTCCTAGTCCTAGTCCTAGCCCTAGCCCTAGCCGTAGCCCTAGCCCTTCCCTAGGCCTAGCACTGACACTAGCTTAAGCCCTAGCCGTAGCACTAGGCCAAACCCTAACCCTAAGCGTAAGCCTAAGCCTAAGCCTGACCCTAGCCTTACCCTATCCGGAACCCTAACACAAACCCTAACACTAAGCCTAGCCCTAGCCCTAACACTAACCCTCACCTTCACCCTCACCCTCGCCCTAGCTCTGCTCTGGCCGTAGACGTAGAAATAGCACGAAAACTAACCCAAACCTAAGCCTAATCCTAACCCTAGCCTGAGCCCGAGCCCTAGACCTGGTGCTAGCGCTGACACAAACGCTAACCCTAACCCTAACCCTAACCCTAATCTTATCCCTAGCCCTACCCCTAACCCTAAACCTAGCCCAAGCCCAAGCCGTAGCCCTACGCCTAACCCTAACCCTAACCCTAGACCTAACCCTAGACCTATCCCTATCCCTAGTCGTAGCATTAATCCTAGAACTAAACCAAACCATAACCCTAGCCTTAGCCCTAGCCTTAGCCCTAGCCCTAGCCCTAGCGCTAGCCCTAGCCCTAGCCCTAGCCCTAGCCCTAGCCCTAACCCTAACCCTAAAGCTAACCCTAACCCAAAGCCTAACCTTATCCCAGTTATCACCCTAGCCCTAGCCCTAGCCCTAACCCTCTTCCTCTCCCTCACCCTAACCCTAACACACACCCTAACCTTAGCCCAGCCCTAGCCCTATCCCTGGCCCTAAAACCTAACCCTAACCCTAACCCTAACCCTAACCTTAACCCTAACCCTAGCCCTAGCACTAGCACTACCCCAATCCTAAACTTAAGCTTAACCCTAGCCCTCGCCCTAGCCCTCGCCGTACCCCTACCCCTACCCCTACCCCCAGCCCTAGCCCTCGGCCTAGGCCTAGCATAGCCCTAGCCCTAGAAGTAGTCCTAGTCCTAGTCCTCGTCCTCGTCCTCGTCCTCGTCCTCGTCCTAGTCCTAGTCCTAGTCCTAGTCCTAGTCCTAGTCCTAGTCCTAGTCCTAGTCCTAGTCCTAGTCCTACGCCAAACCCTAACCGTAGCCTAGCCCTAGCCCTAGGGCAAACTCTAACCCTAACTCTAACCCTAATCTTAACCCTAGCCCTAACCCTAGCCCTAGCCCTAGCCCTAGCCCTAGCCCTAACCCTAGCCCTAGCCCTAGCCCTAGCCCTAGTCCTAGTCCTAGTCCTAGTCCTAGTCCTAGTACTAGTCCTAGTCCTAGTCCTAGTCCTAGTCCTAGTCCTAGTCCTAGCCCTAGCCCTAGCCGTAGCCCTAGCCCTTCCCTAGGCCTAGCCCTGACACTAGCTTAAGCCCTAGCCGTAGCACTAGGCCAAACCCTAACCCTAAGCGTAAGCCTAAGCCTAAGCCTGACCCTAGCCTTACCCTATCTGGAACCCTAACACAAACCCTAACACTAAGCCTAGCCCTAGCCCTAACACTAACCCTCACCTTCACCCTCACCCTCGCCCTAGCTCTGCTCTGGCCGTAGACGTAGAAATAGCCCGAAAACTAACCCAAACCTAAGCCTAATCCTAACCCTAGCCTGAGCCCGAGCCCTTGACCTGGTGCTAGCGCTGACACAAACGCTAACCCTAACCCTAACCCTAACCCTAATCTTATCCCTAGCCCTACCCCTAACCCTAAACCTAGCCCAAGCCCAAGCCGTAGCCCTACGCCTAACCCTAACCCTAACCCTAGACCTAACCCTAGACCTATCCCTATCCCTAGTCGTAGCATTAATCCTAGAACTAAACCAAACCATAACCCTAGCCTTAGCCCTAGCCTTAGCCCTAGCCCTAGCCCTAGCCCTAGCCCTAGCCCTAGCCCTAGCCCTAGCCCTAGCCCTAGCCCTAGGCCTAGGCCTAGGCCTAGGCCTAGCCGTAGCCCTAGCCCTAGCCCTAGCTCTAGCCCTCACTCCCACGCTAGCTCAGACCTCACTGTAGCCCTAGACCAACCCGTCGCCCTAATCGTAACCATAACCATAACACTAGCCCAATCCTAACCTTAAGCTTAAACCTAGCCTTAGCCCTAGCCCTAGCCCTAGCCCTCGCCGTACCCCTACCCCTACCCCTACCCCCAGCCCTAGCCCTCGGCCTCGGCCTAGCATAGCTTTAGTCCTAGTCCTAGTCCTAGTCCTAGTCCTAGTCCTAGTCCTAGTCCTAGTCCTAGTCCTAGTCCTAGTCCTAGTCCTAGCCCTAGCCCTAGCCCTAGCCCTAGCCCTAGCCCTTGCCCTAGCCCTAGCCCTAGACGTAGTCCTAGTCCTAGTCCTAGTCCTAGTCCTAGTCCTAGTCCTAGTCCTAGTCCTAGTCCTAGTCCTAGTCCTAGTCCTATCCCTATCCCTAGCCCTTGCCCTTGCCCTAGCCCTAGCCCTAGACGTAGTCCTAGTCCTAGTCCTAGTCCTGGTCCTAGTCCTAGCCCTCGGCCTAGACCTAGCCATAGCCCTAACCCTAGATCTAACCCTAGCCCAGCCCTAGCCCTAACCCTGGCCCTAAAACCTAGCCCTAGCCCTAACCCTAACCCTAACCCTAATCCTAACCCTAACACTAACCTTAACACTAACCCTAACCCTAGGCCTAGCACTACCACTAGCACAAGCCCAATCCTAAACTTAAGTTTAACCCTAGCCCTAGCCCTCGCTGTACACCTACCTCTACCCCTACCCGCAGCCCCAGTCCTAGCCCTCGGGCTAGGCCTAGCATAGCCCTAACCCTAGAAGCAGTCCTAGTCCTAGTCCTAGTTTTAGTACTAGTCCTAGTCCTAGTCCTCGTCCTCGTCCTCGTCCTAGTCTTAGTCCTAGTCCAACCCTAACCGTAGCCCAGCCCTAGCCTTAGTGCAAACTCTAACCCTAACCCTAAACCTAATCTTATCCCTAGCCCTAACCCTAGCCCTAGTCCTAGTCCTAGTCCAACCCTAACCGTTGCCCAGCCCTACCCTTAGTGCAAACTCTAACCCTAACCCTAACCCTAATCTTATCCCTAGCCCTAACCCTAACCCTAACCCTAAACCTGGCCCAAGCCCAATCCCTAGCCCTAGCCCTAGCCCTAAGCCTAATTCTAGCCCTAGGCCTAGGCCTAGCCCTAATACTAAGCCTCACCTTCACCCTCACCCTAACCCTAGCCCTGGCCTGGCCCTAGTCCTAGCAATAGCCCTAACCCTAACCCTGGCCCTAAGCCTAATCCTAGCCCGAACTCGAGCCAAAGCCCGAGCCCGAGACCGAGCTTTAGCCATAGAGATAATCGTAGCACTAGGCCTAGGCTTAGGCCTAGGCCTAATCCTAGCCCTAGCCCTAGCCCTAGCCCTAACCCTAGCCCTAACCCTAGCCCTAGCCCTAGCCCTAGCCCTAGCCCTAGACCTAGACCTAGACCTAGACCTAGACCTAGACCTAGCCTTGCCCTAGCCCTAGCCCTAGCCCTAGCCCTAGCCCTAGTCCTAGTCCTAATCCTAGTCCGACTCCTAGTCCAACTCCTAGTCCGAGTCCGAGTCTTAGTCGTAGTCCTAGTCCTAGTCCTAGTCCTAGTCCTAGCCCTAGCCCTAACCCTAGCCCTAACCCTAGCCCTAGCCGCAACCCATCCCTAGGCCTAGACCTGACACTAGCTTAAGCCCTAGCCCTAGCCGTAGCACTAGGCCTAACCCTAACCCTAAGCGTAAGCCTAAGCCTAAGCCTAACCCTAGCCTTACCCTAGCCGGAACCCTAACACAAACCCTAACACTAAGCCTAGCCCTAGCCCTAACACTAACCCTCACCTTCACCCTCATACTCGCCCTAGCCCTGCTCTGGCCGTAGACGTAGAAATAGCCCGAAACCTAACCCTAGACCTAAGCCTAATCCTAGCCCGAGCCCGAGCCTGAGCCCGAGCCCGAGTCCGAACCCAAGTCGTAGCACTAGGCTTAGGCCTAAACCAAAACCTAACCCTAACTCTAACCGTAAGCCTAATTCTAGCCCTAGGCCTAGCATAGCCCTAGCCCTACAAGTAGTCCTAGTCCCAGTCCTAGTCCTAGTCCTAGTCCTAGTCCTAGTCCTAGTCCTAGTCCTAATCCTTGTCCTAGTCCTAGTCCTAACCCTAACCGTAGCCCAGCCCTAGCCCTAGTGCAAACGCTAACCCTAACCCTAACCCTAATCTTATCCCTAGCCCTAACCCTAACCCTGTCCCAAGACCCAACCCTAGCCCTAGCCCTAAGCCTAACACAAGCCCTAGCCCTAGCCCTGGCCCTAGCCCCAGCCCGAGCCCGAGCCCTAGCGCTAGCCCGAGCCCGAGCCCGAGCCCGAGCCCTAACACTAACCCTCACCTTAACCCTCACCCTCACCCTCACCCTAGACCTGCTCTGACCGTAGACGTAGGAATAGCCCGAAACCTAACCCTAGACCTAAGCCTAATCGTAGCCCGAGCCCTAGACCTAGCCCTAGTGGTAGCACTAGGCCTAGGCCTAAACCAAACCCTAACCCTAACCCTAACCCTAACCCTCACCCTCACCCTAACCCTAACCCTAACCCTAAGCCTAGCCCTAGCCCTAGCCCTAGCCCTAGCCCTACACCTAACCCTAATCCTGGCCCCAGCCCTAGCCCTCGGAATAGGCCTAGCATAGCCCTAGCCCTAAAAGTAGTCCTAGTCCTTTTCCTGGTCCTAGTCCTAACCCTAACCCTAGCCCAGCCGTAGCCCTAGTGCTAGCGCTGACGCAAACGCTAACCCTAAACCTAACCCTAACCCTAATCTTATCCCTAGCCCTAACCCTAACCCTAAACCTAGCCCAAGCCCTAGCCCTAGCCCCTGCCCTAAACCTAACCGTAACCCTAACCCTAACCCTAAAGCTAACCCTAACCCAAAGCCTAACCTTAGCCCAGTTATCGCCCTAGCCCTAGCCCTAGCCCTAACCCTCTTACTCTCCCTCTCCCTCACCCTATCTCTAACCCACACCCTAACCTTAGCCCAGCCCTAGCCCTAACCCTGGCCCTAAAACCTAACCCTAACCCTAACCCTAATACTAAACTTAACCCTAACCCTAGCCCTAGTTTTAGCACTAGCCCAATCCTAAACATAAACTTAACCCTAGCCCTAGCCCTATCCCTAACCCTCCCGGTACCTGCAACCCCTACCCCTACCCCCAGCCCTAGCCCTCGGCCTAGGCCTAGCATAGCCCTAGCCCTAGAAGTAGTCCTAGTCCTAGTCCTAGTTCTAGTCCTAGTCCTAGACCTAGTCCTAGTCCTAGTCCTAGTCCTAGTCCTAGTCCTAGTCCTAGTCCTAGTCCTAGTCCTAGTCCTAGTCCTAGTCCTAGTCCTAGTCCTAGTCCTAGTCCAACCCTAACCGTAGCCCAGCCCTCGCCTTAGTGCAAACTCTAACCCTAACCCTAACCCTAATCTTATCCCTAGCCCTAACCGTAACCCTAACCCTAAACCAGGCCCACGCCCAAGCCCTAGCCCAAGCCCTAGCCCTAGCCCTAGCCCTAGCCCTAGCCCTAGCCCTAGCCCTAGCCCTAGCCCTAGCCCTAATACTAACCCTCACCTTCACCCTCACCCTAACCCTAGCCCTGGCCTGGCAATTGTCCTAGCAATAGCCCTAACCCTAACCCTGGCTTTAAGCCTAATCCTAGCCCGAGCCCGAGCCCGAGCCCGAGCTTTAGCCATAGCCATAATCGGAGCACTAGGCCTAGGCCTAGGCCTAGGCCTAGCCCAAGACCTAGCCCTAGACCTAGACCTAGACCTAGCCCTAGCCCTAGCCCTAGCTCTAGCCCTAGCCCTAGCCCTAGCCCTAGCCCTAGCCCTAGCCGTAGGCCTAGCCCTAGCCTTAGCCCTAGCCCTAGTCCTAGCCCTAGCCCTAGCCCTAATCCTAGCCCTAGCCCTAGCCCTAGCCCTAGCCCTAGCCCTAGCGCTAGCCCTAGAACAAGCTCTATCCCTAGCCCTAGTCTTGCCCTAGCCCTAGCCCTATTCCTAGCCCTAGTCCTAGTCCTAGTCCTAGTCCTAGTCCTAGTCCTAGTCCTAGACTTAGCCCTAGCCCTAGACCTAGCCCTACCCCTAGCCCTAACCCTAGCCCTAGCCCTAGCCACAGCCCTTCCCTAGGCCTAGCCCTGACACTAGCTTAAACCCTAACCCTAGCCGTAGCACTAGGACTAACCCTAACCATAAGCATAAGCCTAAGCCTAAGCCTAGCCCTAACAATAGCCGGAACCCTAACACAAACCAGAACACTAAGCCTAGCCCTAGCCCTAACACTAACCCTGACCTTAACCCTCACCCTCACCCTAGCCCTGCTCTGGCCGTAGACGTAGAAATAGCCCGAAACCTAACCCTAGACCTAAGCCTAATCCTAGCTCGAGCCCGAGACCTAGCCCTAGTGGTAGCACTAGGCCTAGGCCTAGGCCTAAACCAAACCCTAACCCTAACCGTAACCCTAAGCCTAGCCCTAGCCCTAGCCCTAGCCCCAGCCCTCACCCTCACCCACACCATCACCCTCACGCTAGCTCAGCCCAGTATCTAGCCCTAGCCCAAACCGTCGCCCTGACCGTAACTCTAACAGTAGCCCTAGCCCTAAGCCTAGCCCTAGCCCTAGCCCTAGCCCTAGCCCTAGCCCTAGCCCTAGCCCTAGCCCTAGCCCTAACCCTAACCCTAACCCTAAAGCTAACCCTAACCCAAAGCCTAACCTTATCCCAGTTATCACCCTAGCCCTAGCCCTAGCCCGAACCCTCTTCCTCTCCCTCACCCTAACCCTAAAACACACCCTAACCTTAGCCCAGCCCTAGCCCTATCCCTGGCCCTAAAACCTAACCCTAACCCTAACCCTAACCTTAACCCTAACCCTAGCCCTAGCACTAGCACTACCCCAATCCTAAACTTAAGCTTAACCCTAGCCCTCGCCCTAGCCCTCGCCGTACCCCTACCCCTACCCCTACCCCCAGCCCTAGCCCTCGGCCTAGGCCTAGCATAGCCCTAGCCCTAGCCCTAGCCCTAGTCCTAGTCCTAGTCCTAGTCCTAGTCCTAGTCCTAGTCCTAGTCCTAGTCCTACGCCAAACCCTAACCGTAGCCCAGCCCTAGCCCTAGTGCAAACCCTAACCCTAACCCTAACCCTAATCTTATCCCTAGCCCTAACCCTAGCCCTAGCCCTAGCCCTAGCCCTAGCCCTAGCCCTAGCCCTAGCCCTAGCCCTAGCCCTAGCCCTAGCCCTAGCCCTAGTCCTAGTCCTAGTCCTAGTCCTAGTCCTAGTCCTAGTCCTAGTCCTAGCCCTCGGCCTAGCCATAGCCATAGCCATAACACTAGATCTAACCTTAGCCCAGCCCTAGCCCTAACCCTGACCCTAAAACCTAGCCCTAACCCTAACCCTAACCCTAACACTAACCTTAACCCTAACCCTAGCACTAGCACTAGCACTAGCCCAATCCTAACCTTAAGCTTAACCCTAGCCCTAGCACTAGCCCTCACTGTACACCTACCCCTACCCGTAGCCCTAGCCCTAGCCCTCGGCCTAGGCCTCGCATAGCCCTAGTCCTAGTCCTAGTCCTAGTCCTAGTCCAAACCTAACCGTAGCCCAGCCCTAGCCTTATTGCAAACTCAAACCCTAACCCTAATCTTATCCCTAGCCCTAACCCTAACCCTAACCCTAAACCTGGCCCAAACCCAAGCCCTAGCCCTAGCCCCAGCCCTCGCCCTCACCCTCACCCACACCATCCCCCTGACGCTAGCTCAGCTCTGTATCTAGCCCTAGCCCAAACGGTCGCCTTGACCGTAACTCTAACAGAAGCCCTAGCCCTAAGCCTAGCCCTAGCCCTAGCCCTAGCCCTAGCCCTAGCCCTAGCCCTAGCCGTAGCCCTAGCCCTAGCCCTAGCCCTAGACGTAGTCCTAGACGTAGTCCTAGTCCAAACCCTAACCGTAGCCCAGCCCTAGCCCTAGTGCAAACTCTAACCCTAACCCTAATCTTATCCCTAGCCCTAACACTAGCCCTAGCCCTAGCCCTAGCAGTAGCCCTAGCCCTAGACGTAGTCCTAGACGTAGTCCTAGTCCTAGTCCTAGTCCTTGCCCTCGGCCTAGCCATAGCCATACCCCTAACACTAGATTTAACCTTAGCCCAGCCCTAGCCCTAACCCTGGACCTAAAACCTAGCCCTAGCCCTAACCCTAACACTAACACTAACACTAACCTTAACCCTAACCCTAGCCCTAGCACTAGCACTTGCCCAATCCTAACCTTAAGCTTAACCCTAGCCCTAGCCCTAGCCCTCGCTGTACACCTACACCTACCCGTAGCCCCAGCCCTAGCCCTCGGCCTAGGCCTAGCATAGCCTTAGTCCTAGCCCTAGCCCTAGCCCTAGCCCTAGCCCTAGTCCTAGTCCGAGTCCTAGTCCTAGTCCTAGTCCTAGTCCTAGTCCTAGTCCTAGTCATAGTCATAGTCATAGTCATAGTCATAGTCATAGTCATAGTCATAGTCCTAGTCCAACCCTAACCGTAGCCCAGCCCTAGCCTTAGTGCAAACTCTAACCCTAACCCTAACCCTAATCTTATCCCTAGCCCTAACCCTAACCCTAAACCTGGCCCAAACCCAAGCCCTAGCCCTAGCTCTAGCCCTAGCCCTAAGCCTACCTTTAGCCCTAGCCTTAGCCCTAGCCCTAGCCCTAATACTAACCCTCACATTCACCCTCACCCTAACCCTAGCCCTGGCCTGGCCCTAGTATTAGCAATAGCCCTAACCTAAGCCTAATCCTAGCCCGAGCCCGAGCCCGAGCCCAAGCTTCAGCCATAGCCATAATGGTAGCACTAGGCCTAGGCCTAGCCCTAGGCCTAATTCTAGCCCTAGCTCTAGCTCTAACCCTAGTTTTAGCCCTAGCCCTTGTCCTAGCCGTACCCTAGTCCTAGTCCTAGCCCTAGCCCTAGTCTTGCCCTAGCCCTAGCCCTAGCCCTAGCCCTAGCCCTAGCCCTAGCCCTAGCCCTAGCCCTAGCCCTAGCCCTAGCCCTAGCCCTAGCCCTAGCCCTAGCCCTAGCCCTAGCCCTAGCCCTAGCGCTACCCTAGTCCTAGCCCTAGCCCTAGCCCTAGCCCTAGTCTTGCCCTAGCTCTAGCCCTAGCCCTAGCCCTAGCCCTAGCCCTAGCCCTAGCCCTAGTCCTAGTCCTAGTCCTAGTCCTAGTCCTAGCCCTAGCCCTAGCCCTAGCCCTAACCCAAGTCCTAGCCCTAGACCTAGCCGTAGCCCTTCCCTAGGCCTAGCCCTGACACTAGCTTAAGCCCTAGCCGTAGCACTAGGCCAAACCCTAACCCTAAGCGTAAGCCTAAGCCTAAGCCTGACCCTAGCCTTACCCTATCCGGAACCCTAACACAAACACTAACACTAAGCCTAGCCCTAGCCCTAACACTAACCCTCACCTTCACCCTCACCCTCGCCCTAGCTCTGCTCTGGCCGTAGACGTAGAAATAGCCCGAAAACTAACCCAAACCTAAGCCTAATCCTAACCCGAGCCCGAGCCTGAGCCCGAGCCCTAGACCTGGTGCTAGCGCTGACACAAACGCTAACGCTAACCCTAACCCTAACCCTAATCTTATCCCTAGCCCTACAGCTACCCCTAAACCTAGCCCAAGCCCAAGCCGTAGCCCTACGCCTAACCCTAACCCTAGACCTAACCCTAGACCTATCCCTATCCCTAGTCGTAGCATTAAGCCTAGAACTAAACCAAACCATAACCCTAGCCTTAGCCCTAGCCTTAGCCCTAGTCCTAGCCCTAGCCCTAGCCCTAGCCCTAGCTCTAGCCCTCACTCTCACGCTAGCTCAGACCTCGCTGTAGCCCTAGACCAACCCGTCGCCCTAATCGTAACCATAACCATAACACTAGCCCAATCCTAACCTTAAGCTTAAACCTAGCCCTAGCCCTAGCCCTAGCCTTAGCCCTAGCCCTCGCCGTACCCCTACCCCTACCCCCAGCCCTAGCCCTCGGCCTAGGCCTAGCATAGCCTTAGTCCTAGTCCTAGTCCTAGTCCTAGTCCTAGTCCTAGTCCTAGTCCTAGTCCTAGCCCTAGCCCTAGTCTTGCCCTAGCCCTAGCCCTAGCCCTAGCCCTAGCCCTAGCCCTAGGCCTAGCCCTAGCCCTAGCCCTAGCCCTAGCCCTAGCCCTAGCCCTAGCCCTAGCCCTAGCCCTAGTCCTAGCCCTAGCCCTAGCCCTACCCTAGTCCTAGCCCTAGCCCTAGCCCTAGCCCTAGTCTTGCCCTAGCTCTAGCCCTAGCCCTAGCCCTAGCCCTAGCCCTAGCCCTAGCCCTAGCCCTAGCCCTAGCCCTAGCCCTAGTCCTAGTCCTAGTCCTAGTCCTAGTCCTAGTCCTAGTCCTAGTCCTAGCCCTAGCCCTAGCCCTATCCCTAACCCAAGTCCTAGCCCTAGACCTAGCCATAGCCCTTCCCTAGGCCTAGCCCTGACACTAGCTTAAGCCCTAGCCGTAGCACTAGGCCAAACCCTAACCCTAAGCGTAAGCCTAAGCCTGACCCTAGCCTTACCCTATCCGGAACCCTAACACAAACCCTAACACTAAGCCTAGCCCTAGCACTAACACTAACCCTCACCTTCACCCTCACCCTCGCCCTAGCTCTGCTCTGGCCGTAGACGTAGAAATAGCCCGAAAACTAACCGAAACCTAAGCCTAGTCCTAACCCGAGCCCGAGCCCGAGCCCGAGCCCTAGACCTGGTGCTAGCGCTGACACAAACGCTAACCCTAACCCTAACCCTAACCCTAATCTTATCCCTAGCCCTACCCCTAACCCTAAACCTAGCCCAAGCCCAAGCCATAGCCCTACGCCTAACCCTAACCCTAGACCTAACCCTAGACCTATCCCTATCCCTAGTCGTAGCATTAAGCCTAGAACTAAACCAAACCATAACCCTAGCCTTAGCCCTAGCCTTAGCCCTAGCCCTAGCCCTAGCCCTAGCCCTAGCTCTAGCCCTCACTCTCACGCTAGCTCAGACCTCGCTGTAGCCCTAGACCAACCCGTCGCCCTAATCGTAACCATAACCATAACACTAGCCCAATCCTAACCTTAAGCTTAAACCTAGCCCTAGCCCTAGCCCTAGCCCTAGCCCTAGCCCTCGCCGTACCCCTACCCCTACCCCTACCCCCAGCCCTAGCCCTCGGCCTAGGCCTAGCATAGCCTTAGTCCTAGTCCTAGTCCTAGTCCTAGTCCTAGTCCTAGTCCTAGTCCTAGTCTTAGTCCTAGTCCAACCCTAACCGTAGCCCAGCCCTAGCCTTAGTGCAAACCCTAACCCTAACCCTAACCCTAATCTTATCCCTAGCCCTAACCCTAGCCCTAGTCCTAGTCCTAGTCGAACCCTAACCGTTGCCCAGCCCTAGCCTTAGTGCAAACTCTAACCCTAACCCTATCCCTAATCTTATCCCTAGCCCTAACCCTAAACCTAACCCTAAACCTGGCCCAAGCCCAATCCCTAGCCCTAGCCCTAGCCCTAAGCCTAACTCTAGCCCTAGCCCTAGCCCTAGCCCTAATACTAACCCTCACCTTCACCCTCACCCTAACCCTAGCCCTGGCCTGGCCCTAGTCCTAGCAATAGCCCTAACCCTAACCCTGGCCCTAAGAATAATCCTAGCCCGAGCTCAAGCCAAAGCCCGAGCCCGAGCCCGAGCTTTAGCCATATACATAATCGTAGCACTAGGCCTAGGCCTAGGCCTAGGCTTAGGCCTAGGCCTAATCCTAGCCCTAGCCCTAGCCCTAGCCCTAGCCCTAGCCCTAGCCCTAGCCCTAGCCCTAGCCCTAGCCCTAGCCCTAGCCCTAGCCCTAGCCCTAGCCCTAGCCTTGCCCTAGCCCTAGCCCTAGCCCTAGCCCTAGCCCTAGCCCTAGCCCTAGCCCTAGCCCTAGCCCTAGCCCTAGCCCTAGCCCTAGCCCTAGCCCTAGCCCTAGCCCTAGCCCTAGCCGTAGCCCTAACCCTAGCCCTAGCCCTAGCCCTAGCCCTAGCCGTAGCCCTTCCCTAGGCCTAGCCCTGACACTAGCTTAAGCCCTAGCCGTAGCACTAGGCCAAACCCTAACCCTAAGCGTACGCCTAAGCCTAAGCCTGACCCTAGCCTTACCCTATCCGGAACACTAACACAAACCCTAACACTAAGCCTAGCCCTAGCCCTAACACTAACCCTCACCTTCACCCTCACCCTCACCCTCGCCCTAGCTCTGCTCTGGCCGTAGACGTAGAAATAGCCCGAAAACTAACCCAAACCTAAGCCTAATCCTAACCCGAGCCCGAGCCCGAGCCCTAGACCTGGTGCTAGCGCTGACACAAACGCTTACCCTAACCCTAACCCTAACCCTAATCTTATCCCTAGCCCTACCCCTAACCCGAAACCTAGCCCAAGCCCAAGCCGTAGCCCTACGCCTAACCCTAACCCTAACCCTAGACCTAACCCTAGACCTATCCCTATCCCTAGTCGTAGCATTAAGCCTAGAACTAAACCAAACCATAACCCTAGCCTTAGCCCTAGCCTTAGCCCTAGCCCTAGCCCTAGCCCTAGCCCTAGCCCTAGCCCTAGCCCTAGCCCTAGCCCTAGCCCTAGCCCTAGCTCTAGCCCTCACTCTCACGCTAGCTCAGACCTCGCTGTAGCCCTAGACCGACCCGTCGCCCTAATCGTAACCATAACCATAACACTAGCCCAATCCTAACCTTAAGCTTAAACCTAGCCCTAGCCCTAGCCCTAGCCCTAGCCCTAGCCCTCGCCCTCGCCGTACCCCTACCCCTACCCCTACCCCCAGCCTTAGCCCTCGGCCTAGTCCTAGTCCTAGTCCTAGTCCTAGTCCTAGTCCTATCCCTATCCCTATCCCTATCCCTAGCCGTAGCCCTAGCCCTTGCCCTAACCCTAGCCCTAGACGTAGTCCTAGTCCTAGTCCTAGTCCTAGTCCTAGTCCTGGTCCTAGTCCTAGCCCTCGGCCTAGACCTAGCCATAGCCCTAACCCTAGATCTAACCCTAGCCCAGCCCTAGCCCTAACCCTGGCCCTACAACCTAGCCCTAGCCCTAAACCTAACCCTAACACTAACCTTAACACTAACCCTAACCCTAGGCCTAGCACTAGCACTAGCCCAATCCTAACCTTAAGTTTAACCCTAACCCTAGCCCTCGCTGTACACCTACCCCTACCCCTACCCGCAGCACCAGCCCTAGCCCTCGGGCTAGGCCTAGCATAGCCCTAGCCCTAGAAGCAGTCCTAGTCCTAGTCCTAGTTTTAGTCCTAGTCCTAGTCCTAGTCCTCGTCCTCGTCCTAGTCCTAGTCTTAGTCCTAGTCCAACCCTAACCGTAGCCCAGCCCTAGCCTTAGTGCAAACCCTAACCCTAACCCTAAACCTAATCTTATCCCTAGCCCTAACCCTAGCCCTAGTCCTAGTCCTAGTCCTAGTCCAACCCTAACCGTAGCCCAGCCCTAGCCTTAGTGCAAACTCTAACCCTAAACCTAAACCTAATCTTATCCCTAGCCCTAACCCTAGCCCTAGTCCTAGTCCTAGTCCAACCCTAACCGTTGCCCAGCCCTAGCCTTAGTGCAAACTCTAACCCTAACCCTAACCCTAATCTTATCCCTAGCCCTAAGCCTAAGCCTAACCCTAAACCTGGCCCAAGCCCAATCCCTAGCCCTAGCCCTAGCCCTAGCCCTAGCCCTAGCCCTAAGCCTAACTCTAGCCCTAGCCCTAGCCCTACCCCTAATACTAACCCTCACCCTCACCCTCACCCTAACCCTAGCCCTGGCCTGGCCCTAGTCCTAGCAATAGCCCTAACCCTAACCCTGGCCCTAAGCCTAATCCTAGCCCGAGCTCGAGCCAAAGCCCGAGCCCGAGCCCGAGCTTTAGCCATAGACATAATCGTAGCACTAGGCCTAGGCTTAGGCCTAGGACTAATCCTAGCCCTAGCCCTAGCCCTAGCCCTAGCCCTAGCCCTAACCCTCGCCCTCGCCCTCGCCCTCGCCCTCGCCCTCGCCCTCGCCCTCGCCCTAGCCTTGCCCTAGCCCTAGCCCTAGCCCTAGCCCTAGCCCTAGCCCTAGCCCTAGCCCTAGCCCTAGCCCTAGCCCTAGCCCTAGCCCTAGCCCTAGCCCTAGTCCTAATCCTAGTCCTAGTCCTAGTCCGACTCCTAGTCCGAGTCCGAGTCCGAGTCTTAGTCCTAGTCCTAGTCCTAGTCCTAGTCCTAGCCCTAGCCCTAGTCCTAGCCCTAACCCTAACCCTAGCCCTAACCCTAGCCCTAGCCCTAGCCCTAGCCCTAGCCCTAGCCCTAGCCCTAGCCCGAGCCCGAGCCCGAGCCCTAGCCCTAGCCCGAGCCCTAGCCCTAGCCCTAGCCCTAGCCCTAGCCCTAGCCCTAGTCTTGCCCGAGCCCTAGCCCTAGCCCTAGTCTTAGTCCTAGCCCTAGTCCTAGCCTTAACCCTAGCGCTACCCCTAGCCCTAGCCGCAGCCCTTCCCTAGGCCTAGCCCTGACACTAGCTTAAGCCCTACCCCTAGCCGTAGCATTAGGCCTAACCCTAACCCTAAGCGTAAGCCTAAGCCTAAGCCTAACCCTAGCCTTACCCTAGCCGGAACCCTAACACAAACCATAACACTAAGCCTAGCCCTAGCCCTAGCCCTAACACTAACCGTCTCCTTCACCCTCAGCCTCGCCCTAACCCTGCTCTGGCCGTAGACGTAGAAATACCCAGAAACCTAACCCTAGACCTAAGCCTAATCCTAGCCCGAGCCTGAGCCCAAGCCCGAGCCTGAGCCCGAGCCCTAGTCGTAGCAGTAGGCCTAGGCGTAAACCAGACCCTAACCCTAACTCTAACCGTAACCCTAATCCTAGCCCTAGGCCTAGCATAGCCCTAACCCTAATCCTACCGCAGCCCTAGACCTCGGCCTAGGCCTAGCACAGACCTAGCCCTAAACGTAGTCCTAGTCCTAGTCCTAGTCCTACTAATAGTCCTAGTCCTAGTCCTAGTCCTAATCCTAACCCTAACCCTAACCCTAGCCCAGGCCTACCTCTAGTCCTAGTCCTAGTGCTAGTGCTGGCGCTAACGCTAACCCAAACGCTAACCCAAACGCTAACCCTAATCTTATCCCTAGCCCTAACCCTAAGCCTTACCCTAACCCTAGCCCAAGCCCAAGCCCTAGCCCTAAGGCTAACCCTAGCCCTAGCCCTAGCCCTAGTCGTACCACTAGGCCTAAGCCTAAACCAAACCCTAACACTAACCCTCATCCTAGCCCTAGCCCTAGCCCTAAGCCTAGCCCTAACCCTAGCCCTAGCCCGAGCCCTAACCCTAACCCTAACCCTAACCCAAACCCTAACCTTTGCCCAGTCATAGCCCTAGCCCTAACCCTAACCCTCACCCTAACCCTCTCCCTCTCCCTCTCTCTCCCTCTCCCTCTCCCTCACCCTCACCCAAACCCTAACCTTACCCAGCCCTATCCCTAACCCTTGCCCTAAAACCTAACACTAACCCTAACACGAACCCTAACGCTAACGCTAACCCTAACCCTAACCCTAGCACTAGCACTAGCACTAGCCCTAGCCCAATCCTAACCTTAACCTTAACCCTAGCCCTAGCCCTCGCCGTACCCCTAACCCTAATCCTACCGCAGCCCTAGACCTCGGCCTAGGCCTAGCACAGACCTAGCCCTAAACGTAGTCCTAGTCCTAGTCCTAGTCCTACTAATAGTCCTAGTCCTAGTCCTAGTCCTAGTCCTAACCCTAACCCTAGCCCAGGCCTACCTCTAGTGCTAGTGCTAGCGCTAACGCTAACGCAAACGCTAACCCAAACGCTAACCCTAATCTTATCCCTAGCCCTAACCCTAACCCTTACCCTAACCCTAGCCCAAGCCCAAGCCCTAGCCCTAAGGCTAACCCTAGCCCTAGCCGTACCACTAGGCCTAAGCCTAAACCAAACCCTAACCCTAACCCTAATCCTAGCCCTAGCCCTAGCCCTATCCCTATCCCTATCCCTAGACCTATCCCTAGCCCTAGCCCTAGCCCTAGATCTAGACCTAGGCCTAGCCCTCGGCCTAGCCCGAACCCTAGCCCTAATCCTAGCCCTAACCTTAGCCAAGCCCTAGCCCTAACCCTGGCCCTAAAACCTAGCCCTAAGCCTAACCCTAACACTAACACTAACACTAACCTTAACCCTAACCCTAGCCCTAGCACTAGCACTAGCACTAGCCCTAGCCCAATCCTAACCCGAGCTTTAGCCATAGCCATAATCGTAGCGCTAGGCCTAGTTCTAATCCCAGTCTTAGTCCTATTCCTAGCCCTATTCCTAGCCCTAGCCCTAACCCTAGCCCTAGCCCTAGCCACAGCCCTTCCCTAGGCCTAGCCCTGACCCTAGCTTAAGCCCTAGCCATAGCCGTAGCACTAGGCCTAACCCTAACCCTAAGCGTAAGCCTAAGCCTAAGCCTAGCCCTAACCCAAGCCGGAACCATAACTCAAACCCTAACTCTAAGCCTAGCCCTAGCCCTAGCCCTAGCCCTAACACTAACCCTCACTTTCACCCTCACCCTCACCCTAGCCCTGCTCTGGCCGTAGATGTAGAAATAGCCCGAAACCTATCACTAGACCGAAGCCTAATCCTAGCCCGAGCCCGAGCCCGAGCTTTAGCCACAGCCATAATCGTAGCGCTAGGCCTAGTTCTAATCCCAGTCGCAGTCCTAGTCCTATTCCTAGCCCTAACCCTAACCCTATCCCTATCCCTAGCCCTAGCCCTAGCCCTAGCCCTAGCCCTAGCCCTAGCCCTCGCCCTCATGCTACCTCAGCCCTGGCTCTAGCCCTAGCCGAACCCGTCGCCCTAACCGTAACCATAACACTAGCTCTAGCCCTAGCCCTAAGCCTAGCCATAACCCTAGCCCTAGCCCTAGCCCTAGCCCTAACCCTAACCCTAACCCTAACCCTAACCCAAACCCTAACCTTTGCCCAGTCATAGCCCTAGCCCTAGCCCTAACCCTCACCCTAACCCTCTCCCTCTCCCTCTCCCTCTCCCTCTCCCTCAACCTCAACCTCAACCTCAACCTCAACCTAACCCAAACCCTAACCTTACCCAGCCCTAGCCCTAAACCTTGCCCTAAAACCTAACACTAACACTAACACTAACCCTAACGCTAACCCTAACCCTAACCCTAACAATAGGGTTAGGGCTATTGCTAGGACTAGGGCCAGGCCAGGGCTAGGGTTAGGGTGAGGGTGAAGGTGAGTGTTAGTATTAGGGCTAGGGCTAGGGTAGGGGTAGGGCTAGGGCTAGGGCTAGGGCTAGGGCTAAAGCTAGGGCTAGGGCTACGCTAGGGCTAGGGCTAGGGCTAGGGCTAGGGCTAGAGCTAGGGCTACGAATATGTCTATGGCTAAAGCTCGGGATCAGGCTTATGCTCGGGCTCGGGCTCGGGCTAGGATTAGGCTCAGGGCCAGGGTTAGGGTTACGGCTATTGCGAGGACTAGAGCCAGGTCACGGCTAGGGTTAGGGTGAAGGAGAAGGTGAGGGTTAGTATTAGGGCTAGGGCTAAGGCTAGGGCTAGGGCTAGGGCTAGGGCTAGGGCTAGGGCTAGGGTTAGGCTTAAGGCTAGGGCTAGGGCTTGGGCGTGGGCTAGGGTTAGGTTTTGGGTTAGGGCTAGGGCTAGGGATAAAATTAGGGTTAGGGTTAGGGTTAGAGTTTGCACTAGGGCTAGGGCTAGGGCTAGGGTTAGGTCTAGGCTTAGGGCTAGAGCTAGAGCTAGAGGTAGTGTTATGGTTACGGTTAGGGCGACGGGTTGGACTAGGGCTAGAGCCAGGGCTGAGGTAGCATGAGGGCTAGGGCTAGGGCTAGGGCTAGGGCTAGGGCTAGGGCTAGGGCTAAGGCTAGGGCTAGAGTTAGGATTAGGCCTAGGCCTAGGCCTAGGCCTAGTGCTACGATTATGGCTATGGCTAAAGCTCGGGCTCGGGCTCGGGCTCGGGCTAGGATTAGGCTTAGGTCTAGTGATAGGTTTCGGGCTATTTCTACATCTACGGCAAGGGCAGGGCTAGGGTGAGGGTGAGGGTGAAAGTGAGGGTTAGGGTTAGGGGTAGGGCTAGGGCTAGGCTTAGAGTTAGGGTTTGTGTTAAGGTTCCGGCTAGGGCTAGGGCTACGGTTAGGGCTAGGACTAGGGCTAGGACTAGGACTAGGTCTAGGATGTTAGATGTAGGGTTAGAGATTCCACTAGGGCTAGGGCTGGGCTACAGTTAGGGTTAGTACTAGTACTAGTACTAGTACTAGGACTAGTACTAGTACTAGGACTAGGACTAGGACTAGGACTAGGACTAGGACTAGGACTAGTTCTAGTTCTAGGGCTAGGGCTAGGGCTAGGGCTAGGGCTAGGGCTAGGGCTAGAGCTAGGGCTAGGGTTAGGGTTAGGATTAGGATTAGGCCTAGGCCTAGTGCTACGATTATGGCTATGGCTAAAGCTCGGGCTCGGGTTTGGGCTCGGGCTTGGGCTGGGATTTGGCTTACGGCCAGGGTTAGGGTTAGGGCTATTGCTAGGAATAGGGCCAGGCCAGGGCTAGGGTTAGGGTGAGGGTGAATGTGAGGGGTAGTATTAGGGCTAAGGCTCGGACTAGGGCTAGGGCTAGGGCTAGGGCTAGGGCTAGGGCTAGGGCTAGGGCTAGGGCCAGTGCTAGGGCTAGGGCTAGGGCCAGTGCTAGGGCTAGGGCTTGGGCTTGGGCCAGGTTTAGGGTTAGGGTTAGGGCTAGGGATAAGATTAGGGTTAGGGTTAGAGTTTGCACTAGGGCTAGGGCTGGGCTACGGTTAGGGTTAGGACTAGGACTAGGACTAGGACTAGGACTAGGACTAGGACTAGGACTAGGACTAGGACTAGGACTAGGACTAGGACTAGGACTAGGACTAGGACTAGGACTACTTCTAGGGCTAGGGCTATGCTAGGCCTTGGGCTAGGATTAGGGTTACGGTTAGAGTTAGGGTTAGGGTCTGGTTTAGGCCTAGGCCAAGTGCTACGACTAGGGCTCGGGCTCAAGCTTGGGCTCAGGCTGGGGCTAGGATTAGGCTTTGGTCTAGGTTTAGGTTTCGGGCTATTACTACGTCTACGGCCAGAGCAGGGCTAGGGCGAGGTTGAGGGTGAAGGTGAGGGTTAGTGTTAGGGCTAGGGCTAGGGCTAGGCTTAATGTTATGGTTTGTGTTAGGGTTCCGGCGAGGGTAAGGCTTGGTTTAGGCTTAGGCTTAGGCTTACGCTTAGGGTTAGGGTTAGGCCTAGTGCTACGGCTAGGGGTAGGGCTTAAGTTAGTGTCAGGGCTAGGCTTAGGGAAGGGCTGCGGCTAGGGCTAGGGCTACGGCTAGGGTTAGGGCTAGGACTAGGGCTAGGGCTAAGACTAGGACTAGGACTAGGAGTAGGACTAGGACTAGGACTAGGACTAGGACTAGGACTAGGACTAGGACAAGGACTAGACTAGGACAAGGACTAGGACTAGGACTAGGGCTAGGGCTAGGGCTAGGGCTAGGGCTAGGGCTAGGGCTAGGGCTAGGGCTAGGACTAGGGCTAGGGCTAGGGCTAGGGCTAGGGCAAGACTAGGGCTAGGGCTAGGGCTAGGGCTAGGGCTTGGGCTAGGGCTAGGATTAGGCCTAGGCCTAGGCCTAGTGCAACGATTATGGCTATGGCTAAAGCTCGGGCTCGGGCTTGGGCTCGGGCTCGGGCTAGGATTAGGCTTAGGGCCAGGGTTAGGGTTAGGGCTATTTTTAGGACTAGGGCCAGACCAGGGCTAGGGTTAGGGTGAGGGTGAAGGTGAGGGTTAGTATTAGGGCTAGGGCTAGGGCTAGGGCTAGGGCTAGGGCTAGGGCTAGGGCTAAGGCTAGGGCTAGGTCTAGGGCTAGGGCTAGGGCTTGGGTTAGGCTTAGGGCTAGAGCTAGGACTTGGGCTTGGGCCACGCTTAGGGTTAGGGTTAGGGTTAGGGTTAGGGTTAGGGCTAGGAATAAGATTAGGGTTAGGGTTAGGGCTAGGGTTAGAGTTTGCACTAGGGCTAGGGCTGGGCTACGGTTAGGGTTAGGACTAGGACTAGGACTAGGACTAGGACTAGGACTAGGACTAGGACTAGGACTAGGACTAGGACTAGGACTAGGACTAGGACTAGGACTACTTCTAGGGCTAGGGCTAGGCCTAGGGCTATGATTAGGGTTACGGTTAGAGTTAGGGTTAGGGTCTGGTTTAGACCTAGACCTAGTGCTACAACTAGGGCTCGAGCTCGGGCTCGGGCTTGGGCTCGGGTTCGGGCTCAAGCTCGGGCTAGGATTAGGCTTAGGTCTAGGGTTAGGTTTCGGGCTATTTCTACGTCTACGGCCAGAGCAGGGCTAGGGCGAGGGTCAGGGTGAAGGTGAGGGTTAGTGTTTGGGCTAGGGCTAGAGCTAGGCTTAGTGTTATGGTTTGTGTTAGGGTTCCGGCTAGGGTAAGGCTAGGGTTAGGGTTAGGCTTAGGCTTACGCTTAGGGTTAGGTTTAGGCCTAGTGCTATGGCTAGGGGTAGGGCTTAAGCTAGTGTCAGGGCTAGGCCTAGGGAAGGGCTGCGGCTAGGGCTAGGGCTAGGGCTAGGGCTAGGGCTAGGCCTAGGGCTAGGGCTAGGACTAGGACTAGGACTAGGACTAGGACTAGTACCAGGACTAGGACTAGGACTAGGGCTAGGGCTAGGGCTAGGGCTAGGGCTAGGGCTAGCGCTAGCGCTAGCGCTAGGGCTAGGGCTAGCCCTAGGGCTAGGGCTAGGATTAGGCCTAGGCCTAGTGCAACGATTATGGCTATGGCTAAAGCTCGGGCTCGGGCTTGGGCTTGGGCTCGGGCTAGGATTAGGCTTAGGGCCAGGGTTAGGGTTAGGGCTATTGTTAGGACTAGGGCCAGACCAGGGCTAGGGTGAGGGTGAGGGTGAAGGTGAGGGTTAGTATTAGGGCTAGGGCTAGGGCTAGGGCTAGGGCTAGGGCTCGGGTTAGGCTTAGGGCTAGGGCTAGGGCTAGGACTAAGACTTGGGCCAGGGTTAGGGTTAGGGTTAGGGTTAGGGTTAGGGCTAGGGATAAGATTAGGGTTATGGTTAGGGTTAGGGTTAGAGTTTGCACTAGGGCTAGGGCTGGGCTACGGTTAGGGTTAGGACTAGGACTAGGACTAGGACTTGGACTAGGACTAGGACTACTTCTAGGGTTAGGGCTATGATAGGCCTAGGCCGATGGCTAGGGCTGGGGCTAGGGCTAGGGGTAGGGGTACGTCGAGGGCTAGTGCTACGGCTAGGGTTAGGGGTAAGTTTAGTGTTAGTGTTAGGGTTAGGGTTAGGTTTTAGGGCCAGGGTTAGGTTTAGGTTTTAGGGCCAGGGTTAGGGCTAGGGCTGGGCTAAGTTTAGGGTTTGGTTTAGGGTGAGGGTTAGGGCTAGGGCTAGGGCTAGGGCTAGGGCTAGGGCTAGGGCTAGGGCTAGGGCTAGGGCTAGGGCTAGGGCTAATGTTAGGGTTACGGTCAGGGCGACGGGTTGGGCTAGGGTTAGATACAGGGCTGAGCTAGCGTGAGGATGAGGGTGAGGGTGAGGGTGAGGAGGAGGGGGAGGGGGAGGGGGAGGGGGAGGGCTTGGGCTTGGGCTTGGGCTTGGGTTAGGGCTAGGGCTAGGATTAGGATTAGGGTTAGGGTTAGGGTTTGGTTTAGGCTTAGGCCTAGTGGTACGACTAGGGCTAGGGCTAGCGCTAGGGTTAGCCTTAAGGCTAGGGCTTGGACTTGGGCTAGGGTTAGGGTAAGGGTTAGGGTTAGGGCTAGGGATAAGATTAGGGTTAGGGTTTGGGTTAGCATTTGCTTTAGCGCTAGCACTAGAGGTAGGCCTGGGCTAGGTTTAGGGTTAGGGTTAGGACTAGGGCTAGGACTAGGACTAGGACTAGCACTATTAGTAGGACTAGGACTAGGACTAGGACTAGGACTACTTCTAGGGCTAGGGCTGTGCTAGGCCTAGGCCGAGGGCTAGGGCTGGGGTAGGATTAGGGTTAGGGGTACGGCGAGGGCTAGGGCTAGCATTAAGGTTAAGGTTAGGATTGGGCTAGGGCTAGGGCTACGGCTAGGGCCAGGGCTAGGGCTATGGTTTGGTTTAGGCTTAGGCCTAGTGGTACGACTAGGGCTAGGGCTAGGGCTAGGGTTAGGGTTAGGGTTTGGGTTAGCGTTTGCGTTTGCGTTAGCGCTAGCACTAGCACTAGCACTAGCACTAGCACTAGAGCTAGGGCTGGGCTAGGGTTAGGGTTAGGACTAGGACTAGGACTACTTCTAGGGCTAGGGCTGTGCTAGGCCTAGGCCGAGGGCTAGGGCTGGGGTACGATTAGGGTTAGGGGTACGGTGAGGGCTAGGGCTAGGGTTAAGGTTAAGGTTAAGGTTACGATTGGGCTAGGGCTAGTGCTAGGGCTAGGGTTAGGGTTAGGGTTAGAGTTAGGGTTAGGGTCTGGTTTAGGCCTAGGCCTAGTGCTACGACTAGGGCTCGGGCTCGGGCTCGGGCTGGGTCTGGGTCTGGGTCTGGGGCTTGGGCTAGGATTAGGCTTAGGTCTAGGGTTAGGTTTCGGGCTATTTCTACGTCTACGGCCAGAGCAGGGCTAGGGCGAGGGTGAGGGTGAAGGTGAGGGTTAGTGTTTGGGCTAGGGCTAGGGCTAGGCTTAGTGTAATGGTTTGTGTTAGGGTTCCGGCTAGGGTAAGGCTAGGTTTAGGCTTAGGCTTAGGCTTACCGTTAGGGTTAGGGTTAGGCCTAGTGCTACGGCTAGGGGTAGGGCTTAAGCTAGTGTCAGGGCTAGGCCTAGGGAATGGCTGCGGCTAGGGCTAGGGCTAGAGTTAGGGCTAGGACGTAGTGTTATGGTTTGTGTTAGGGTTCCGGCTAGGGTAAGGCTAGGCTTAGGCTTAGGCTTAGGCTTACGCTTAGGGTTAGGGTTAGGCCTATTGCTACGGCTAGGGCTAGGGCTTAAGCTAGTGTCAGGGCTAGGCCTAGGGAAGGGCTGCGGCTAGGGCTAGGGCTAGGGCTAGGGCTAGGGATAGGGCTAGGATTAGGGCTAGGACTAGGACTAGGACTAGGGCTAGGGCTAGGGCTAGTGCTAGGGCTAGGGCTAGGGCTAGGGCTAGGGCTAGGGCTAGGGCTAGGGCTAGGCTTAGGGCTAGGGCTAGGGCTAGGGCTAGGACTTTGGCTTGGGCCACGGTTAGGGTTAGGGTTAGGGTTAGGGCTAGGGATAAGATTAGGGTTAGGGTTAGGGTTAGAGTTTGCACTAGGGCTAGGGCTGGGCTACGGTTAGGGTTAGGACTAGGACTAGGACTAGGACTAGGACTAGTTCTAGGACTAGGCCTTCGACTAGGACTAAGACTAGGACTAGGACTAGGGCTAGGGCTAGGGCTATGCTAGGCTAGGGTTAGGGTTTGGGCTAGGGATAAGATTAGGGTTAGGGTTTGGGTTAGCGTTTGCGTTAGCGCTAGCACTAGAGGTAGGCCTGGGCTAGGTTTAGGGTTAGGGTTAGGGTTAGGACTAGGACTAGGATTAGGACTAGGACTAGCACTATTAGTAGGACTAGGACGAGGACGAGGACGAGGACTACTTCTAGGGATAGGGCTGTGCTAGGCCTAGGCCGAGGGTTAGGGGTACGGCGAGGGCTAGGGCTAGGGTTAAGGTTAAGGTTAGGATTGGGCTAGGGCTAGGGCTAGGGCTAGGGCTAGGGCTAGGGTTTGGTTTAGGCTTAGGCCTAGTGGTACGACTAGGGCTAGGGCTAGGGCTAGGGCTATGGTTAGGGTTTGGGTTCGCGTTTGCATTAGCACTAGCAGTAGCGCTAGGCCTGGGCTAGGTTTATGGTTAGAACTACGACTAGGACTACTTCTAGTGTAGGGCTGTGCTAGGCCTAGGCCGAGGGCTAGGGCTGGGGTAGGATTAGGGTTAGGGGTACGGCGAGGGCTAGGGCTAGGGTTAAGGTTAAGGTTAGGATTGGGCTAGGGCTAGTGCTAGGGCTAGGGTTGGGGTTAGGGTTAGGGTTAGCGTTAGGGTTAGTGTTAGGGTTAGTGTTAGGTTTTAGGGCAAGGTTTAGGGCTAGGGCTGGGTAAGGTTAGGGTTTGTGTTAGGGTGAGCGTGAGCGTGAGGTTGAGCGTGAGGGAGAGGGAGAGGGTTAGGGTGAGGGTTAGGGCTAGGGCTATGACTGGGCAAAGGTTAGGGTTTGGGTTAGGGTTAGGGTTAGGGCTAGGGCTAGGGCTAGGGCTACAGCTACGGCTAGGGTTAGGGCTAGGCTTAGGGCTAGGGCTAGAGCTAGTGTTATGATTACGTTTAGGGAGATGCGTTGGGCTAGGGCTAGAGCCAGGGCTGAGGTAGCATGAGGGTGAGGGCTAGCATGAGGGTGAGGTCTAGGTCTAGGTCTAGGGCTAGGGTTAGGGTTAGGGTTAGGGCTAGCGCTAGGCCTAGCCCTAGGCCTAGCCCTAGTTCTACCACTAGCCCTAGCCCAACCCTAGTCCTAGCCCTAGCCCTCACCCTCATGCTAGCCCTCACCCTCATGCTACCTCAGCCCTCGCCGTACTCCTACCCCTAGCCCTAGCCCCAGCCCTAGCCCTCGGCCTAGGCCTAGCTTAGCCCTAGCCCTAGAAGTAGTCCTCGTCCTAGTCCTAGTCCTAGTCCTAGTCCTAGTCCTAGCCCTAGCCCTAGCCCTCGGCCTAGCCATAGCCATAGCCCTAACACTAGATCTAACCTTAGCCCAGCCCTAGCCCTAACCCTGACCCTAAAACCTAGCCCTAACCCTAACCCTAACCCTAACCCTAACCTTAACCCTAACCCTAGCACTAGCACTAGCACTAGCCCAATCCTAACCTTAAGCTTAACCCTAGCCCTAGCCCTAGCCCTCACTGTACACCTACCCCTACCCATAGCCACAGCCCTAGCTCTCGGCCTAGGCCTCGCATAGCCCTAGCCCTAGTCCTAGTCCTAGTCCTAGTCCTAGTCCAACCCTAACCGTAGCCCAGCCCTAGCCTTAGTGCAAACTCTAACCCTAACCTTAATCTTATCCCTAGCCCTAACCCTAACCCTAAACCTAAACCTGGCCCAAACCCAAGCCCTAGCCCTAGCCCTAGCCCTAGCCCTAGCCCTAGCCCTAAGCCTAACTCTAGCCCTAGCCCTAGCCCTAGCCCTAATACTAACCCTCACCTTCACCCTCACCCTAACCCTAGCCCTGGCCTGGCCCTAGTCCTAGCAATAGCCCTAACCCTAACCCTGGCCCTAAGCCTAATCCTAGCCCGAGACCGAGCCCAAGCCCGAACCCGAGCCCGAGCTTTAGCCATAGCCATAATCGTAGCACTAGGCCTAGGCCTAGGCGTAGCCCTAGGCCTAATCCTAGCCCTAGCTCTAGCCCTAGCTTTAGCCCTAGCCCTAGCAATAGCCCTAGCCCTTGCCCTAGCCCTAGCCCTAGCCCTAGCCCTAGTCCTAGCCCTAGTCTTGCCCTAGCCCTAGCCCTAGCCCTAGTCTTTCCCTAGCCCTAGCCCTAGCCCTAGCCCTAGCCCTAGCCCTAGTCCTAGTACTAGTACTAGTCCTAGTCCTAGTACTAGTCCTAGTCCTAGTCCTAGTCCTAGTCCTAGCCCTAGTCCTAGCCCTAACTCTAGCCCTAACCCTAGCCCTAGCCGCAACCCATCCCTAGGCCTAGACCTGACACTAGCTTAAGCCCTAGCCCTAGCCGTAGCACTAGGCCTAACCCTAACCCTAAGCGTAAGCCTAAGCCTAAGCCTAACCCTAGCCTTACCCTAGCCGGAACCCTAACACAAACCCTAACACTAAGCCTAGCCCTAGCCCTAACACTAACCCTCACCTTCACCCTCATACTCGCCCTAGCCCTGCTCTGGCCGTAGACGTATAAATAGCCCGAAACCTAACCCTAGACCTAAGCCTAATCCTAGCCCGAGCCCGAGCCTGAGCCCGAGCCCGAGTCCGAACCCAAGTCGTAGCACTAGGCTTAGGCCTAAACCAAACCCTAACCCTAACTCTAACCGTAAGCCTAATCCTAGCCCTAGGCCTAGCATAGCCCTAGCCCTACAAGTAGTCCTAGTACCAGTCCTAGTCCTAGTCCTAGTCCTAGTCCTAGTCCTAGTCCTAGTCCTAGTCCTAGTCCTAGTCCTAACCCTAACCGTAGCCCAGCCCTAGCCCTAGTGCAAACTCTAACCCTAACCCTAACCCTAATCTTATCCCTAGCCCTAACCCTAACCCTGTCCCAAGACCCAACCCTAGCCCTAGCCCTAAGCCTAACACTAGCCCTAGCCCTAGCCCTAGCCCTAGCCCTAGCCCTAGCCCTAGCCCCATCCCGAGCCCGAGCCCTAGCGCTAGCGCTAGCGCTAGCCCTAGTCCGAGCCCGAGCCCGAGCCCTAACACTAACCCTCACCTTAACCCTCACCCTCACCCTCACCCTAGACCTGCTCTGGCCGTAGACGTAGAAATAGCCCGAAACCTAACCCTAGACCTAAGCCTAATCGTAGCCCGAGCCCTAGCCCTAGCCCTAGCCCTAGTGGTAGCACTAGGCCTAGGCCTAAACCAAACCCTAACCCTAACCCTAACCCTAACCCTAACCCTAACCGTAACCCTAAGCCTAGCCCTAGCCCCAGCCCTAGCCCTAGCCCTAGCCCTCGCCCTACACCTAACCCTAATCCTGGCCCCAGCCCTAGCCCTCGGAATAGGCCTAGCATAGCCCTAGCCCTAAAAGTAGTCCTAGTCCTAGTCCTGGTCCTAGTCCTAACCCTAACCCTAGCCCAGCCGTAGCCCTAGTGCTAGCGCTGACGCAAACGCTAACCCTAAACCTAACCCTAACCCTAATCTTATCCCTAGCCCTAACCCTAACCCTAAACCTAGCCCAAGCCCTAGCCCTAGCCCTAGCCCTAAACCTAACCGTAACCCTAACCCTAAAGCTAACCCTAACCCAAAGCCTAACCTTAGCCCAGTTATCGCCCTAGCCCTAGCCCTAGCCCTAACACTCTTCCTCTCCCTCTCCCTCACCCTAACTCTAACCCACACCCTAACCTTAGCCCAGCCCTAGCCCTAACCCTGGCCCTAAAACCTAACCCTAACCCTAACCCTAACCCTAACACTAACACTAACCTTAACCCTAGCCCTAGTACTAGCACTAGCCCAATCCTAAACATAAACTTAACCCTAGCCCTAGCCCTAACCCTCGCCGTACCCCTACCCCTACCCCTACCCCCAGCCCTAGCCCTCGGCCTAGGCCTAGCATAGCCTTAGCCCTAGAAGTAGTCCTAGTCCTAGTCCTAGTCCTAGTCCTAGTCCTAGTCCTAGTCCTAGTCCTAGTCCTAGTCCTAGTCCTAGTCCTAGTCCTAGTCCTAGTCCTAGTCCTAGTCCTAACCGTAGCCCAGCCCTCGCCTTAGTGCAAACTCTAACCCTAACCCTAACCCTAATCTTATCCCTAGCCCTAACCGTAACCCTAACCCTAAACCAGGCCCACGCCCAAGCCCTAGCCCAAGCCCTAGCCCTAGCCCTAGCCCTAGCCCTAGCCCTAGCCCTAATACTAACCCTCACCTTCACCCTCACCCTAACCCTAGCCCTGGCCTGGCAATTGTCCTAGCAATAGCCCTAACCCTAACACTGGCCCTAAGCCTAATCCTAGCCCGAGCCCGAGCCCAAGCCCAAGCCCAAGCCCGAGCCCAAGCCCGAGCTTTAGCCATAGCCATAATCGGAGCACTAGGCCTAGGCCTAGGCCTAGCCCTAGCCCTAGCCCTAGCCCTAGTCGTAGCCCTAGCCCTAGCCCTAGCCCTAGCCCTAGTCCTAGCCCTAGCCCTAGCCCTAGCCCTAATCCTAGTCCTAGCCCTAGCCCTAGCCCTAGCCCTAATCCTAGCCCTAGCCCTAGCCCTAGCCCTAGCCCTAGCCCAAGCTCTAGCCCTAGCCCTAGTCTTGCCCTAGCCCTAGCCCTATTCCTAGCCCTAGCCCTAGCCCTAGTCCTAGTCCTAGTCCTAGTCCTAGTCCTAGTCCTAGTCCTAGTCCTAGTCCTAGTCCTAGTCCTAGTCCTAGTCCTAGTCCTAGTCCTAGACTTAGCCCTAGCCCTAGCCCTAGCCCTACTCCTAGCCCTACTCCTAGCCCTAGCCCTAGCCACAGCCCTTCCCTAGGCCTAGCCCTGAAACTAGCTTAAGCCCTAACCCTAGCCGTAGCACTAGGACTAACCCTAACCCTAAGCATAAGCCTAAGCCTAAGCCTAACCCTAGCCATAACAATAGCCGGAACCCTAACACAAACCCGAACACTAAGCCTAGCCCTAGCCCTAACACTAACTCTGACCTTAACCCTCACCCTCACCCTAGCCCTGCTCTGGCCGTAGACGTAGAAATAGCCCGAAACCTAAGCCTAGACCTAAGCCTAATCCTAGCTCGAGCCAGAGACCTAGCCCTAGTGGTAGCACTAGGCCTAGGCCTAGGCCTAAACCAAACCCTAACCCTAACCCTAACCGTAACCCTAAGCCTAGCGCTAGCCCTAGCCCTAGCCCTAGCCCCAGCCCTCACCCTCACCCACACCATCACCCTCACGCTAGCTCAGCCCAGTATCTAGCCCTAGCCCAAACCGTCGCCCTGACCGTAACTCTAACAGTAGCCCTAGCCCTAAGCCTAGCCCTAGCCCTAGCCCTAGCCCTAGCCCTAGCTCTAGCCGTAGCCGTAGCCCTAGCCCTAGCCCTAGCCCTAGCCCTAGCCCTAACCCTAACCCTAACCCTAACCCTAAAGCTAACCCTAACCCAAAGCCTAACCTTATCCCAGTTATCACCCTAGCCCTAGCCCTAGCCCTAACCCTCTTCCTCTCCCTCACCCTAACCCTAACACACACCCTAACCTTAGCCCAGCCCTAGCCCTATCCCTGGCCCTAAAACCTAACCCTAACCCTAACCCTAACCCTAACCTTAACCCTAACCCTAGCCCTAGCACTAGCACTACCCCAATCCTAAACTTAAGCTTAACCCTAGCCCTCGCCCTCGCCCTCGCCGTACCCCTACCCCTACCCCTACCCCCAGCCCTAGCCCTCGGCCTAGGCCTAGCATAGCCCTAGCCCTAGAAGTAGTCCTAGTCCTAGTCCTAGTCCTAGTCCTAGTCCTAGTCCTAGTCCTAGTCCTAGTCCTAGTCCTAGTCCTAGTCCTAGTCCTAGTCCGAGTCCTAGTCCTAGTCCTACGCCAAACCCTAACCGTAGCCCAGCCCTAGCCCTAGGGCAAACTCTAACCCTAACCCTAACCCTAATCTTATCCCTAGCCCTAGCCCTAGCCCTAGCCCTAGCCCTAGCCCTAGCCCTAGCCCTAGCCCTAGCCCTAGTCCTAGTCCTAGCCCTAGCCCTAGCCCTAGCCCTAGCCCTTCCCTAGGCCTAGCCCTGACACTAGCTTAAGCCCTAGCCGTAGCACTAGGCCAAACCCTAACCCTAAGCGTAAGCCTAAGCCTAAGCCTGACCCTAGCCTTACCCTATCCGGAACCCTAACACAAACCCTAACACTAAGCCTAGCCCTAGCCCTAACACTAACCCTCACCTTCACCCTCACCCTCGCCCTAGCTCTGCTCTGGCCGTAGACGTAGAAATAGCCCGAAAACTAACCCAAACCTAAGCCTAATCCTAACCCTAGCCTGAGACCGAGCCCTAGACCTGGTGCTAGCGCTGACACAAACGCTAACCCTAACCCTAACCCTAACCCTAATCTTATCCCTAGCCCTAGCCCTAGCCCTAACCCTAAACCTAGCCCAAGCCCAAGCCGTAGCCCTACGCCTAACCCTAACCCTAACCCTAGACCTAACCCTAGACCTATCCCTATCCCTAGTCGTAGCATTAATCCTAGAACTAAACCAAATCATAACCCTAGCCTTAGCCCTAGCCTTAGCCCTAGCCCTAGCCCTAGCCCTAGCCCTAGCCCTAGCCCTAGGCCTAGTCCTAGGCCTAGGCCTAGCCCTAGCCCTAGCCCTAGCTCTAGCCCTCACTCCCACGCTAGCTCAGACCTCGCTGTAGCCCTAGACCAACCCGTCGCCCTAATCGTAACCATAATCATAACACTAGCCCAATCCTAACCTTAAGCTTAAACCTAGCCCTAGCCCTAGCCGTAGCCCTAGCCCTCGCCGTGCCCCTACCCCTACCCCTACCCCCAGCCCTAGCCCTCGGCCTCGGCCTAGCATAGCCTTAGTCCTAGTCCTAGTCCTAGTCCTAGTCCTAGTCCGAGTCCTAGCCCTAGCCCTAGCCCTAGCCCTAGCCCTAGCCCTAGCCCTAGCCCTAGCCCTTGCCCTAGCCCTAGCCCTAGACGTAGTCCTAGTCCTAGTCCTAGTCCTAGTCCTAGTCCTAGTCCTAGTCCTAGTCCTAGTCCTAGTCCTATCCCTAGCCCTAGCCCTAGCCCTAGCCCTTGCCCTTGCCCTAGCCCTAGCCCTAGACGTAGTCCTAGTCCTAGTCCTAGTCCTAGTCCTAGTCCTAGTCCTAGTCCTAGTCCTAGTCCTAGTCCTAGTCCTAGTCCTAGTCCTAGTCCTGGTCCTAGTCCTAGCCCTCGGCCTAGACCTAGCCTTAGCCCTAACCCTAGATCTAAGCCTAGCCCAGCCCTAGCCCTAACCCTGGCCCTAAAACCTAGCCCTAGCCCTAACCCTAACCCTAACCCTAATCCTAACCCTAACACTAACCTTAACACTAACCCTAACCCTAGGCCTAGCACTAGCACTAGCACTAGCCCAATCCTAAACTTAAGTTTAACCCTAGCCCTAGCCCTCGCTGTACACCTACCCCTACCCCTACCCGCAGCCCCAGCCCTAGCCCTCGGGCTAGGCCTAGCATAGCCCTAGCCCTAGAAGCAGTCCTAGTCCTAGTCCTAGTTTTAGTACTAGTCCTACTCCTAGTCCTAGTCCTCGTCCTCGTCCTAGTCCTCGTCCTAGTCTTAGTCCTAGTCCAACCCTAACCGTAGCCCAGCCCTAGCCTTAGTGCAAACTCTAACCCTAACCCTAAACCTAAACTTATCCCTAGCCCTAACCCTAGCCCTAGTCCTAGTCCTAGTCCAACCCTAACCGTTGCCCAGCCCTAGCCTTAGTGCAAACTCTAACCCTAACCCTAACCCTAATCTTATCCCTAGCCCTAACCCTAACCCTAACCCTAACCCTAAACCTGGCCCAAGCCCAATCCCTAGCCCTAGCCCTAGCCCTAGCCCTAAGCTTAACTCTAGCCCTAGGCCTAGGCCTAGCCCTCATACTAACCCTAACCTTCACCCTCACCCTAACCCTAGCCCTGGCCTGGCCCTAGTCCTAGCAATAGCCCTAACCCTAACCCTGGCCCTAAGCCTAATCCTAGCCCGAGCCCAAGCCCAAGCCCAAGCCCGAGCCCGAGCCCGACCCCGAGCTTTAGCCATAGCCATAATCGGAGCACTAGGCCTAGCCCTAGCCCTAGCCCTAGCCCTAGCCCTAGCCCTAGCCCTAGTCCTAGTCCTAGCCCTAGCCCTAGCCCTAGCCCTAGCTCTAGCCCTAGCCCTAGCCCTAGCCCTAGCCGTAGGCCTAGCCCTAGCCCTAGCCCAGCCCTAGTCCTAGCCCTAGCCCTAGCCCTAATCCTAGCCCTAGCCCTAGCCCTAGCACTAGCCCTTGCTCTAGCGCTAGCCCTGGCCCAAGCTCTAGCCCTAGCCCTAGTCTTGCCCTAGCCCTAGCCCTAGCCCTAGCCCTAGCCCTAGTCCTAGTCCTAGTCCTAGTCCTAGTCCTAGTCCTAGTCCTAGTCCTAGTCCTAGACCTAGTCCTAGACTTAGCCCTAGCCCTAGCCCTAGCCCTAGCCCTAGCCCTACTCCTAGCCCTACTCCTAGCCCTAACCCTAGCCCTAGCCCTAGCCACAGCCCTTCCCTAGGCCTAGCCCTGACACTAGCTTAAGCCCTAACCCTAGCCGTAGCACTAGGAATAACCCTAACCCTAAGCATAAGCCTAAGCCTAAGCCTAGCCCTAACAATAGCCGGAACCCTAACACAAACCCGAACACTAAGCCTAGCCCTAGCCCTAACACTAACCCTGACCTTAACCCTCACCCTCACCCTAGCCCTGCTCTGGCCGTAGACGTAGAAATAGCCCGAAACCTAACCCTAGACCTAAGCCTAATCCTAGCTCGAGCCCGAGACCTAGCCCTAGTGGTAGCACTAGGCCTAGGCCTAGGCCTAAACCAAACCCTAACCCTAACCGTATCCCTAAGCATAGCCCTAGCCCTAGCCCTAGCCCTAGCCCCAGCCCTCACCCTCACCCTCACCCACACCATCACCCTCACGCTAGCTCAGCCCAGTATCTAGCCCTAGCCCAAACCGTCGCCCTGACCGTAACTCTAACAGTAGCCCTAGCCCTAAGCCTAGCCCTAGCCCTAGCCCTAGCCCTAGCCCTAGCCCTAGCTCTAGCCGTAGCCCTAGCCCTAGCCCTAGCCCTAGCCCTAGCCCTAGCCCTAGCCCTAACCCTAACCCTACCCTAACCCTAAAGCTAACCCTAACCCAAAGCCTAACCTTATCCCAGTTATCACCCTCGCCCTCGCCCTAGCCCTCGCCGTACCCCTACCCCTACCCCTACCCCCAGCCCTAGAACTCGGCCTAGGCCTAGCATAGCCCTAGCCCTAGCCCTAGCCCTAGCCCTAGCCCTAGTCCTAGTCCTAGTCCTAGTCCTAGTCCTAGTCCTAGTCCTAGTCCTAGTCCTACGCCAAACCCTAACCGTAGCCCAGCCCTAGCCCTAGTGCAAACTCTAACCCTAACCCTAACCCTAATCTTATCCCTAGCCCTAGCCCTAGCCCTAGCCCTAGCCCTAGCCCTAGCCCTAGCCCTAGCCCTAGCCCTAGCCCTAGCCCTAGCCCTAGCCCTCGGCCTAGCCATAGCCATAGCCCTAACACTAGATCTAACCTTAGCCCAGCCCTAGCCCTAACCCTGACCCTAAAACCTAGCCCTAACCCTAACCCTAACCCTAACACTAACCTTAACCCTAACCCTAGCACTAGCACTAGCACTAGCACTAGCCCAATCCTAACCTTAAGCTTAACCCTAGCCCTAGCCCTAGCCCTCACTGTACACCTACCCCTACCCGTAGCCCTAGCCCTAGCCCTCGGCCTAGGCCTCGCATAGCCCTAGTCCTAGTCCTAGTCCTAGTCCTAGTCCTAGTCCTAGTCCTAGTCCTAGTCCTAGTCCTAGTCCAACCCTAACCGTAGCCCAGCCCTAGCCTTAGTGCAAACTCAAACCCTAACCCTAATCTTATCCCTAGCCCTAACCCTAACCCTAACCCTAAACCTGGCACAAACCCAAGACCTAGCCCTAGCCCCAGCCCTCACCCTCACCCTCACCCACACCATCCCCCTGACGCTAGCTCAGCTCTGTATCTAGCCCTAGCCCAAACCGTCGCCTTGACCGTAACTCTAACAGTAGCCCTAGCCCTAAGCCTAGAACTAGCCCTAGCCCTAGCCCTAGCCCTAGCCCTAGCGCTAGCCGTACCGTAGCCCTAGCCCTAGCCCTAGCCCTAGCCCTAGCCCTAGCCCTAGACGTAGTCCTAGACGTAGTCCTAGTCCAAACCCTAACCGTAGCCCAGCCCTAGCCCTAGTGCAAACTCTAACCCTAACCCTAACCCTAACCCTAGCCCTAGCCCTAGCCCTAGCCGTAGCCCTAGCCCTAGCCGTAGCCCTAGCCCTAGACGTAGTCCTAGACGTAGTCCTAGTCCTAGTCCTAGTCCTTGCCCTCGGCCTTGCCATAGCCATACCCCTAACACTAGATTTAACCTTAGCCCAGCCCTAGCCCTAACCCTGGACCTAAAACCTAGCCCTAGCCCTAACCCTAACCCTAACACTAACACTAACCTTAACCCTAACCCTAGCCCTAGCACTAGCACTTGCCCAATCCTAACCTAAACTTAACCCTAGCCCTAGCCCTAGCCCTCGCTGTACACCTACCCCTACCCGTAGCCCCAGCCCTAGCCCTCGGCCTAGGCCTAGCATAGCCTTAGTCCTAGCCCTAGCCCTAGCCCTAGCCCTAGTCCTAGTCCTAGTCCTAGCCCTAGCCCTAGCCCTAGCCCTAGCCCTACCCTAGTCCTAGTCCTAGTCCTAGCCCTAGCCCTAGTCTTGCCCTAGCTCTAGCCCTAGCCCTAGCCCTAGCCCTAGCCCTAGTCCTAGTCCTAGTCCTAGTCCTAGTCCTAGTCCTAGTCCTAGTCCTAGCCCTAGCCCTAACCCAAGTCCTAGCCCTAGACCTAGCCGTAGCCCTTCCCTAGGCCTAGCCCTGACACTAGCTTAAGCCCTAGCCGTAGCACTAGGCCAAACCCTAACCCTAAGCGTAAGCCTAAGCCTAAGCCTGACCCTAGCCTTACCCTATCCGGAACCCTAACACAAACCCTAACACTAAGCCTAACCCTAACCCTAGCCCTAACACTAACCCTCACCTTCACCCTCACCCTCGCCCTAGCTCTGCTCTGGCCGTAGATGTAGAAATAGCCCGAAAACTAACCCAAACCTAAGCCTAATCCTAACCCGAGCCCGAGCCCGAGCCCGAGCCCTAGACCTGGTGCTAGCGCTGACACAAACGCTAACCCTAACCCTAACCCTAATCTTATCCCTAGCCCTACCCCTACCCCTAAACCTAGCCCAAGCCCAAGCCGTAGCCCTACGCCTAACCCTACCCCTAGACCTAACCCTAGACCTATCCCTATCCCTAGTCGTAGAATTAAGCCTAGAACTAAACCAAACCATAACCCTAGCCTTAGCCCTAGCCTTAGCCCTAGACCTAGCCCTAGACCTAGCCCTAGACCTAGACCTAGACCTAGACCTATCTCTAGCCCTCACTCTCACGCTATCTCAGACCTCGCTGTAGCCCTAGACCAACCCGTCGCCCTAATCGTAACCATAACCATAACACTAGCCCAATCCTAACCTTAAGCTTAAACCTAGCCCTAGCCCTAGCCCTAACCCTAGTCCTCGCCGTACCCCTACCCCTACCCCTACCCCCAGCCCTAGCCCTCGGCCTAGGCCTAGCATAGCCTTAGTCCTAGTCCTAGTCCTAGTCCTAGTCCTAGTCCTAGTCCTAGTCCTAGTCCAACCCTAACCGTAGCCCAGCCCTAGCCTTAGTGCAAACCCTAACCCTAACCCTGAACCTAATCTTATCCCTAGCCCTAACCCTAGCCCTAGTCCTAGTCCTAGTCCAACCCTAACCGTTGCCCAGCCTTAGCCTTAGTGAAAACTCTAACCCTAACCCTAACCCTAATCTTATCCCTAGCCCTAAGCCTAACCCTAACCCTAAACCTGGCCCAAGCCCAATCCCTAGCCCTAGCCCTAGCCCTAAGCCTAACTCTAGCCCTAGGCCTAGCCCTAGCCCTAATACTAACCCTCACCTTCACCCTCACCCTAACCCTAGCCCTGGCCTGGCCCTAGTCCTAGCAATAGCCCTAACCCTAACCCTGGCCCTAAGCCTAATCCTAGCCCGAGCCCGAGCTTTAGCCATAGACATAATCGTAGCACTAGGCCTAGGCTTAGGCCTAGGCCTAATCCTAGCCCTAGCCCTAGCCCTAGCCCTAACCCTAGCCCTAGCCCTAGCCCTAGCCCTAGCCCTTCTGTCTCCAATCCATTACCCTGGGTTGTTTCCTATGGAGAGTTGGCTGCCTTCCCGCCCTCCTGCATCTGCCACTGACAGCCAGCTAGAGCCCTGTTGCTTATTCTAACCAGTAACATCGGTTTCGTAGAGCCCACTGTGGTAGAAGCATAGTTCACACTATGCCTTAGTGTAACCAACCTGGGGTAATGTCTTTCTGCAATGGCCTGGGAAGGATGGCGGCGGATTGAATTCTTCTGGCCTGGCAGGGGTGAGCTATCACCTAATCAATTGTCAGGGCCTCTTTCGGAATTTGTACTACATTGGCCCTTAGTGACATTTCTGCACGTGATGATTTCAGGCTTCTGTCTCCAATCCATTACCCTGGGTTGTTTCCTATGGAGAGTTGGCTGCCTTCCCGCCCTCCTGCATCTGCTACTGACAGCCAGCTAGAGCCCTGTTGCTTATTCTAACCAGTAACATCGGTTTCGGAGAGCCCACTGTGGTAGAAGCATAGTTCACACTATGCTTTAGTGGAGCCAACCTGGGACAATGTCTTTCCGCAATTGACTGGGAAGGATGGCTGCGGATTGTGTTCTTCTGGCCTGGCAGGAGTGAGCTAGCACCTAGTCAATTGTCAGGGCCTCTTTCGGAACTTGTACTACATTGGCCCTTAGTGACATTTCTGCACGTGATGATTTCAGGCTTCTGTCTCCAATCCATTACCCTGGGTTGTTTCCTATGGAGAGTTCGCTGCCTTCCCGCCCTCCTGCATCTGCCACTGACAGCCAGCTAGAGCCCTGTTGCTTATTCTAACCAGTAACATCGGTTTCGGATAGCCCACTGTGATAGAAGCATAGTTCACATAATGCCTTAGTGTAACCAACCTGGGGCAATGTCTTTCTGCAATGGCCTGGGAAGGATGGCGGCGGATTGAGTTCTTCTGGCCTGGCAGGGGTGAGCTATCACCTAATCAATTGTCAGGGCCTCTTTCGGAATTTGTACTACATTGGCCCTTAGTGACATTTCTGCACGTGATGATTTCAGGCTTCTGTCTCCAATCCATTACACTGGGTTGTTTCCTATGGAGAGTTGGCTGCCTTCCCGCCCTCCTGCATCTGCTTCTGACAGCCAGCTAGAGCCCTGTTGCTTATTCTAACCAGTAACATCGGTTTCGGAGAGCCCACTGTGGTAGAAGCATAGTTCACACTATGCCTTAGTGGAGCCAACCTGGGACAATGTCTTTCCGCAATTGACTGGGAAGGATGGCTGCGGATTGTGTTCTTCTGGCCTGGCAGGAGTGAGCTAGCACCTAGTCAATTGTCAGGGCCTCTTTCGGAACTTGTACTACATTGGCCCTTAGTGACATTTCTGCACGTGATGATTTCAGGCTTCTGTCTCCAATCCATTACCCTGGGTTGTTTCCTATGGAGAGTTGGCTGCCTTCCCGCCCTCCTGCATCTGCCACTGACAGCCAGCTAGAGCCCTGTTGCTTATTCTAACCAGTAACATCGGTTTCGGAGAGCCCACTGTGGTTGAAGCATAGTAAACACTATGCCTTAAGGTAGCCAACCTGGGGCAATGTCTTTCCGCAATGGCCTGGGAAGGATGGCGGCGGATTGAGTTCTTCTGGCCTGGCAGGGGTGAGCTAGCACCTAGTCAATTGTCAGGGCCTCTTTCGGAACTTGTACTACATTGGCCCTTAGTGACATTTCTTCACGTGATGATTTCAGGCTTCTGTCTCCAATCCATTACCCTGGGTTGTTTCCTATGGAGAGTTGGCTGCCTTCCGGCTCTCCTGCATCTGCCACTGACAGCCAGCTAGAGCCCTGTTGCTTATTCTAACCAGTAACATCGGTTTCGGAGAGCCCACTGTGGTAGAAGCATAGTTCACACTATGCCTTAGTGTAACCAACCTGGGGCAATGTCTTTCTGCAATGGCCTGGGAAGGATGGCGGCGGATTGAGTTCTTCTGGCCTGGCAGAGGTGAGCTATCACCTAATCAATTGTCAGGGCCTCTTTCGGAATTTGTACTACATTGGCCCTTAGTGACATTTCTGCACGTGATGATTTCAGGCTTCTGTCTCCAATCCATTACCCTGGGTTGTTTCCTATGGAGAGTTGGCTGCCTTTCCACCCTCCTGCATCTGCCACTGACAGCCAGCTAGAGCCCTGTTGCTTATTCTAACCAGTAACATCGGTTTCGGAGAGCCCACTGTGGTTGAAGCATAGTTCACACTATGCCTTAAGGTAGCCAACCTGGGGCAATGTCTTTCCGCAATGGCCTGGAAAGGATGGAGGCGGATTGCGTTCTTCTGGCCTGGCAGCGGTGAGGTAGCACGTAGTCAATTGTCAAGGCCTCTTTCGGAACTTGTACTACGCTGCCCCTTAGTGACATTTCTGCACGTGATGATTTCAGGCTTCTGTCTCCAATCCATTACCCTGGGTTGTTTCCTATGGAGAGTTGGCTGCCTTCCGGCCCTCCTGCATCTGCCACTAACAGCCAGCTAGAGCCCTGTTGCTGATTCTAACCAGTAACATCGGTTTCGGAGAGCCCACTGTGGTTGAAGCATAGTTCACACTATGCCTTAAGGTAGCCAACCTGGGGCAATGTCTTTCCGCAATGGCCTGGGAAGGATGGCGGCGGATTGAATTCTTCTGGCCTGGCAGGGGTGAGCTATCACCTAATCAATTGTCAGGGCCTCTTTCGGAATTTGTACTACATTGGCCCTTAGTGACATTTCTGCACGTGATGATTTCAGGCTTCTGTCTCCAATCCATTACCCTGGGTTGTTTCCTATGGAGAGTTGGCTGCCTTCCCGCCCTCCTGCATCTGCTACTGACAGCCAGCTAGAGCCCTGTTGCTTATTCTAACCAGTAACATCGGTTTCGGAGAGCCCACTGTGGTAGAAGCATAGTTCACACTATGCTTTAGTGGAGCCAACCTGGGACAATGTCTTTCCGCAATTGACTGGGAAGGATGGCGGCGGATTGAGTTCTTCTGGCCTGGCAGGGGTGAGCTATCAGCTAATCAATTGTCAGGGCCTCTTTCGGAACTTGTACTACATTGGCCCTTAGTGACATTTCTGCACGTGATGATTTCAGGCTTCTGTCTCCAATCCATTACCCTGGGTTGTTTCCTATGGAGAGTTGGCTGCCTTCCCGCCCTCCTGCATCTGCCACTGACAGCCAGCTAGAGCCCTGTTGCTTATTCTAACCAGTAACATCGGTTTCGGAGAGCCCACTGTGGTTGAAGCATAGTTCACACTATGCCTTAAGGTAGCCAACCTGGGGCAATGTCTTTCCGCAATGGCCTGGGAAGGATGGCGGCGGATTGAGTTCTTCTGGCCTGGCAGGGGTGAGCTAGCACCTAGTCAATTGTCAGGGCCTCTTTCGGAACTTGTACTACATTGGCCCTTAGTGACATTTCTTCACGTGATGATTTCAGGCTTCTGTCTCCAATCCATTACCCTGGGTTGTTTCCTATGGAGAGTTGGCTGCCTTCTGGCTCTCCTGCATCTGCCACTGACAGCCAGCTATAGCCCTGTTGCTTATTCTAACCAGTAACATCGGTTTCGGAGAGCCCACTGTGGTAGAAGCATAGTTCACACTATGCCTTAGTGTAACCAACCTGGGGCAATGTCTTTCTGCAATGGCCTGGGAAGGATGGCGGCGGATTGAGTTCTTCTGGCCTGCCAGAGGTGAGCTATCACCTAATCAATTGTCAGGGCCTCTTTCGGAATTTGTACTACATTGGCCCTTAGTGACATTTCTGCACGTGATGATTTCAGGCTTCTGTCTCCAATCCATTACCCTGGGTTGTTTCCTATGGAGAGTTGGCTGCCTTTCCACCCTCCTGCATCTGCCACTGACAGCCAGCTAGAGCCCTGTTGCTTATTCTAACCAGTAACATCGGTTTCGGAGAGCCCACTGTGGTTGAAGCATAGTTCACACTATGCCTTAAGGTAGCCAACCTGGGGCAATGTCTTTCCGCAATGTCCTGGAAAGGATGGAGGCGGATTGCGTTCTTCTGGCCTGGCAGCGGTGAGGTAGCACGTAGTCAATTGTCAAGGCCTCTTTCGGAACTTGTACTACGCTGCCCCTTAGTGACATTTCTGCACGTGATGATTTCAGGCTTCTGTCTCCAATCCATTACCCTGGGTTGTTTCCTATGGAGAGTTGGCTGCCTTCCGGCCCTCCTGCATCTGCCACTAACAGCCAGCTAGAGCCCTGTTGCTTATTCTAACCAGTAACATCGGTTTCGGAGAGCCCACTGTGGTTGAAGCATAGTTCACACTATGCCTTAAGGTAGACAACCTGGGGCAATGTCTTTCCGCAATGGCCTGGGAAGGATGGCGGCTGATTGAATTCTTCTGGCCTGGCAGGGGTGAGCTATCACCTAATCAATTGTCAGGGCCTCTTTCGGAATTTGTACTACATTTGCCCTTAGTGACATTTCTGCACGTGATGATTTCAGGCTTCTGTCTCCAATCCATTACCCTGGGTTGTTTCCTATGGAGAGTTGGCTGCCTTCCCGCCCTCCTGCATCTGCTACTGACAGCCAGCTAGAGCCCTGTTGCTTATTGTGAAAGATGTTACAACTGAGAAAAGACTTTTAACTCAAGGCACTGCTGTTTGCGAGGATAGCAGCACTGGACTATTGGGGGGAGCAGTAACCAGAGTTCTCCCAGTAGTTACAGACAAGATACAGAGTAATCCAATGTCTGGACATAAGCAAGTTGCCTTAATGACTTCTAAGGAGCTTGAACTTTGTGACAAGGTTTTAAAATCAGAAGTGGTGCTCCCTGAAGGAGACCTTTGTAGTGACAGTAGTCCACCAGACTCTATTGATGAGGTCAGTGTAGAGGTTGGACAGAGCAACACTCAAGGTGCTGTAAAACTGTTGCCAACCAATGATGAGAAAAGTGAAGCTGAAGATTCCAAGGAAAGCGCAGTTATAGCAGTGGGAGGAGAAAAGATATTCCCAGAAAAAGTAAACAAAAGCCATGCTGATGCAGAAAAAAAAGTAGTGGAAATGCAAACTGATGGCAACAAGTATCCAGAGCTTTCAATAAGTCCATTAGCTACTGAAAACATAAGCAAGGAAGCTGAGACAGACTTGGAAAAGAGCATTGACCCGAACTCTTTAAAAGGTTTGGAACGTTCTGAAATAATCGAGATTGATTCGCGAGCAAAGGCTCCACAGACAACAGAAATAAGCATTGAAGTAGTTGCCATTGAAAAGCAGACAGAACAAGCTAAGAAATTAGAGCTGGTTCTGGAACAAACAGAGGCCAAATCTAGTAAAGACCAGCTAAATGACACAGGACTGAGCCATGAACTGAAGCTGACTGAGCTTAGCTGTGGGGATGCAGCAGTGGCTAAACCTAATGGACTGCTTCCATATCCAGAAAGAGTCAAGAAACAAGGAGGGATCTTCAGCCAAAGAAGCAATGATCAGCTTTTGCATCGGACACTACTCGTGAGGAAGAAGCTCAGCGAACATGGAGCTGTAAGGACTTGTGCAGTGCAAAGGTCATCTGCAAGACAGAGCTGGAGAGGAACAGTAAAGAGGACTGACCAGCAGACTGATGACAGCAGAAAATGCTGAACAGTGACTTTTTGATTAACTGAGGGGGGCAAAGGGGGATTTAGTGGAGAAAATATATTAAAGTTTTTGCAGTTGTTCAAAAATAAATAAATAAAAATAAATTTTTATTTATTTATTTTTCCCCCGCGATTATAGGGGTTGTGATGACCGCTAGGACCCCTCAACCCCAAAATTAAGTTATTTTGGTTTAAAATGCAAAGTGTGGCGAACACGGTAAGTCTAGACGTTTAAAAGTGTTGCCAAATCGTTTTTTGTCAAGGGTAAGTAGCCTAAGGGAGGGGCTAGTTGAGCACTCCAAGGGGAGGGGTGAAATAGAATGCTGGAGGAGCTCAGCCAATCAGGGCGAAGCAAGCCAGCCAGGCCCATATAAAATGGAGCCTGAGGGGATAATCTTGGTTCTCTGCCTTGGGTCGTTAATCTGGGAGGTTAACGAAGGGGAGAAACGGGCCTTTAGCTGTCCTGAGGGAAGCTGGGAATTGGGGTCCTGAGTTTGTTAATACGTGTTTGATGTTGCTGGTGAAAATATAAGGACAAGCAAACACATATTGTACTGGTTGAGAGTTTACTCAAGAAGTTTAAGAGTCTTTGAACTGAGTGTGAAAGTTAGGGACTGAACTGTTTGACAACAGAAGCTGAAAGTGTAACTTGAAGAAGAAGCTGACTTGAGACTTAACTGTATTCAATAAACATATGTTCTTGTTGTTTCAAAGAAGCTTCGTTGAGTTCTCTGTTTATAAAGGGAGCCAAATAGGGCCAGGGTTCTAAACAGTAACTGTATCCAACCCACTGCTGGAGATCGGCAGAGTGGGGGCAGGGTGCTGTCTGCTGCAGCATCAGAAGGGAGGCAACATTATTATCAAGCCAAAGAGTTGGGAAAAGGAAATGGAAGGTGCGCCTCTTGGAAGGGAATAATAGAGATTGATTTACAAGTAAACAAAACGCTACCACACTACCAAATTAAGATAAATATATATATGAAATAGATAAGGGCGGAGAGGTGGCCTTTACACTTATTCTAACCAGTAACATCGGTTTCGGAGAGCCCACTGTGGTAGAAGCATAGTTCACACTATGCTTTAGTGGAGCCAACCTGGGACAATGTCTTTCCGCAATTGACTGGGAAGGATGGCTGCGGATTGTGTTCTTCTGGCCTGGCAGGAGTGAGCTAGCACCTAGTCAATTGTCAGGGCCTCTTTCGGAACTTGTACTACATTGGCCCTTAGTGACATTTCTGCACGTGATGATTTCAGGCTTCTGTCTCCAATCCATTACCCTGGGTTGTTTCCTATGGAGAGTTCGCTGCCTTCCCGCCCTCCTGCATCTGCCACTGACAGCCAGCTAGAGCCCTGTTGCTTATTCTAACCAGTAACATCGGTTTCGGATAGCCCACTGTGATAGAAGCATAGTTCACATAATGCCTTAGTGTAACCAACCTGGGACAATGTCTTTCTGCAATGGCCTGGGAAGGATGGCGGCGGATTGAGTTCTTCTGGCCTGGCAGGGGTGAGCTATCACCTAATCAATTGTCAGGGCCTCTTTCGGAATTTGTACTACATTGGCCCTTAGTGACATTTCTGCACGTGATGATTTCAGGCTTCTGTCTCCAATCCATTACACTGGGTTGTTTCCTATGGAGAGTTGGCTGCCTTCCCGCCCTCCTGCATCTGCTTCTGACAGCCAGCTAGAGCCCTGTTGCTTATTCTAACCAGTAACATCGGTTTCGGAGAGCCCACTGTGGTAGAAGCATAGTTCACACTATGCCTTAGTGGAGCCAACTTGGGACAATGTCTTTCCGCAATGGACTGGGAAGGATGGCTGCGGATTGTGTTCTTCTGGCCTGGCAGGAGTGAGCTAGCACCTAGTCAATTGTCAGGGCCTCTTTCGGAACTTGTACTACATTGGCCCTTAGTGACATTTCTGCACGTGATGATTTCAGGCTTCTGTCTCCAATCCATTACCCTGGGTTGTTTCCTATGGAGAGTTGGCTGCCTTCCCGCCCTCCTGCATCTGCCACTGACAGCCAGCTAGAGCCCTGTTGCTTATTCTAACCAGTAACATCGGTTTCGGAGAGCCCACTGTGGTTGAAGCATAGTTCACACTATGCCTTAAGGTAGCCAACCTGGGGCAATGTCTTTCCGCAATGGCCTGGGAAGGATGGCGGCGGATTGAGTTCTTCTGGCCTGGCAGGGGTGAGCTAGCACCTAGTCAATTGTCAGGGCCTCTTTCGGAACTTGTACTACATTGGCCCTTAGTGACATTTCTTCACGTGATGATTTCAGGCTTCTGTCTCCAATCCATTACCCTGGGTTGTTTCCTATGGAGAGTTGGCTGCCTTCCGGCTCTCCTGCATCTGCCACTGACAGCCAGCTAGAGCCCTGTTGCTTATTCTAACCAGTAACATCGGTTTCGGAGAGCCCACTGTGGTAGAAGCATAGTTCACACTATGCCTTAGTGTAACCAACCTGGGGCAATGTCTTTCTGCAATGGCCTGGGAAGGATGGCGGCGGATTGAGTTCTTCTGGCCTGGCAGAGGTGAGCTATCACCTAATCAATTGTCAGGGCCTCTTTCGGAATTTGTACTACATTGGCCCTTAGTGACATTTCTGCACGTGATGATTTCAGGCTTCTGTCTCCAATCCATTACCCTGGGTTGTTTCCTATGGAGAGTTGGCTGCCTTTCCACCCTCCTGCATCTGCCACTGACAGCCAGCTAGAGCCCTGTTGCTTATTCTAACCAGTAACATCGGTTTCGGAGAGCCCACTGTGGTTGAAGCATAGTTCACACTATGCCTTAAGGTAGCCAACCTGGGGCAATGTCTTTCCGCAATGGCCTGGGAAGGATGGCGGCGGATTGAGTTCTTCTGGCCTGGCAGGGGTGAGCTAGCACCTAGTCAATTGTCAGGGCCTCTTTCGGAACTTGTACTACATTGGCCCTTAGTGACATTTCTTCACGTGATGATTTCAGGCTTCTGTCTCCAATCCATTACCCTGGGTTGTTTCCTATGGAGAGTTGGCTGCCTTCCGGCCCTCCTGCATCTGCCACTAACAGCCAGCTAGAGCCCTGTTGCTTATTCTAACCAGTAACATCGGTTTCGGAGAGCCCACTGTGGTTGAAGCATAGTTCACACTATGCCTTAAGGTAGCCAACCTGGGGCAATGTCTTTCCGCAATGGCCTGGGAAGGATGGCGGCGGATTGAGTTCTTCTGGCCTGGCAGGGGTGAGCTAGCACCTAGTCAATTGTCAGGGCCTCTTTCGGAACTTGTACTACATTGGCCCTTAGTGACATTTCTGCACGTGATGATTTCAGGCTTCTGTCTCCAATCCATTACCCTGGGTTGTTTCCTATGGAGAGTTGGCTGCCTTCCGGCTCTCCTGCATCTGCCACTGACAGCCAGCTGGAGCCCTGTTGCTTATTCTAACAAGTAACATCGGTTTCGGAGAGCCCACTGTTGTAGAAGCATAGTTCACACTATGCCTTAGTGGAGCCAACCTGGGGCATGTCATTCCGCAATGGCCTGGAAAGGATGGAGGCGGATTGCGTTCTTCTGGCCTGGCAGCGGTGAGGTAGCACGTAGTCAATTGTCAAGGCCTCTTTCGGAACTTGTACTACGCTGCCCCTTAGTGACATTTCTGCACGTGATGATATCGGGCTTCTGTCTCCAATCCATTACCCTGGGATGTTTCCTATGGAGAGTTGGCTTCCTTCCCGCCCTCCTGAATCTGTCACGGACAGCCAGCTAGAGCCCTTATGCTTATTCTACCCATTAAGATCAGTTTCGGATAGCCCACTGTGGTAGAAGCATAGTTCACACTATGTCTTAGTGGAGCCAACCTGGGGCAATGTCATTCCACAATGGCCTGGAAAGGATGGAGGCGGATTGCGTTCTTCTGGCCTGGCAGGGGTGAGCTAGCACGTAGTCAATTGTCAAGGCCTCTTTCGGAACTTGTACTACATTGGTCCTTAGTGACATTTCTGCACGTGATGATTTCAGGCTTCTGTCTCCAATCCATTACCCTGGGATGTTTTCTATGGAGAGTTGGCTGCCTTCCCGCCCTCCTGCATCTGCCACCGACAGCCAGCTAGAGCCCTGTTGCTTATTCTAACCAGTAACATCGGTTTCGGATAGCCCACTGTGGTAGAAGCATAGTTCACACTATGCCTTAGTGTAACCAACTTGGGGCAACGTCTTTCTTCAATGGCCTGGGAAGGATGGCGGCGGATTGAGTTCTTCTGGCCTGGCAGGGGTGAGCTAGCACCTAATCAATTGTCAGGGCCTCTTTCGGAACTTGTACTACATTGGCCCTTAGTGACATTTCTTCACGTGATGATTTCTGGCTTCTGTCTCCAATCCATTACCCTGGGTTGTTTCCTATGGAGAGTTGGCTGCCTTCCGGCCCTCCTGCATCTGCCACTGACAGCCAGCTAGAGCCCTGTTGCTTTTTCTAACGAGTAACATCGGTTTCGGATAGCCCACTGTGGTAGAAGCATAGTTCACACTATGCCTTAGTGTAGCCAACCTGGGGCAATGTCTTTCCGCAATGGCCTGGGAAGGATGGCGGCGGATTGCGTTCTTCTGGCCTGGCAGGGGTGAGCTAGCACGTAGTCAATTTTCAAGGCCTCTTTCGGAACTTGTACTACATTGGCCCTTAGTGACATTTCTGCACGTGATGATTTCAGCTCTGTCTCCAATCCATTACCCTGGGTTGTTTCCTATGGAGAGTTGGCTGCCTTCCCGCCCTCCTGCATCTGCCACTGATAGCCAGCTAGAGCCCTGTTGCTTATTCTAACCAGTAACATCGGTTTCGGAGAGCCCACTGTGGTAGAAGCATAGTTCACACTATGCCTTAGTGGAGCCAACCTGGGGCAATGTCATTCCGCAATGGCCTGGAAAGGATGGAGGCGGATTGCATTCTTCTGGCCTGGCAGGGGTGAGCTAGCACCTAGTCAATTGTCAGGGCCTCTTTCGGAACTTGTACTACGCTGCCCCTTAGTGACATTTCTGCACGTGATGATTTCAGGCTTCTGTCTCCAATCCATTACCCTGGGTTGTTTCCTGTGGAGAGTTGGCTGCCTTCCCGCCCTCCTGCATCTACCACTGACAGCCAGCTAGAGCCCTGTTCCCTATTCTAACCAGTAACATCGGTTTCGGATAGCCCAATGTGGTAGAAGCATAGTTCACACTATGCCTTAGTGTAGCCAACCTGGGGGATTGTCTTTCTGCAATGGCCTGGGAAGGATGGCGGCGGATTGAGTTCTTCTGGCCTGGCAGGGGTGAGCTAGCACCTAGTCAATTGTCAGGGCCTCTTTCGGAACTTGTACTACGCTGCCCCTTAGTGACATTTCTGCACATGATGATTTCAGACTTCTGTCTCCAATCCATTACCCTGGGTTGTTTCCTATGGAGAGTTGGCTGCCTTCCCGCCCTCCTGCATCTGCCACTGACAGCCAGCAAGAGCCCTGTTGCTTATTCTAACCAGTAACATCGGTTTCGGAGAGCCCACTGTGGTAGAAGCATAGTTCACACTATGCCTTAGTGGAGCCAACCTGGGGCAATGCCATTCCGCAATGGCCTGGAAAGGATGGAGGCGGATTGCGTTCTTCTGGCCTGCAGCGGTGAGCTAGCACGTAGTCAATTGTCAAGGCCTCTTTCGGAACTTGTACTACATTGGCCCTTAGTGACATTTCTGCACGTGATGATTTCAGGCTTCTGTCTCCAATCCATTACCCTGGGTTTTTTCCTATGGAGAGTTGGCTGCCTTCCCGCCCTCCTGCATCTGCCGCTGACAGCCAGCTAGAGCCCTGTTGCTTATTCTAACCAGTAACATCGGTTTTGGAGAGCCCACTGTGGTAGAAGCATAGTTCACACTATGCCTTAGTGGAGCCAACCTGGGGCAATGTCATTCCGCAATGGCCTGGAAAGGATAGAGGTGGATTGCGTTCTTCTGGCCTGGCAGGGGTGAGCTAGCACGTAGTCAATTGTCAAGGCCTCTTTCGGAACTTGTACTACGCTGCCCCTTAGTGACATTTCTGCACGTGATGATTTCAGGCTTCTGTCTCTAATCCATTACCCTGGGATGTTTCCTATGGAGAGTTGGCTTCCTTCCCGCCCTCCTGAATCTGTCACGGACAGCCAGCTAGAGCCCTGTTGCTTATTCTAACGAGTAACATCGGTTTCGGATAGCCCACTGTGGTTGAAGCATAGTTCACACTATGCCTTAGTGGAGCCAACCTGTTGCAATGTCTTTCCGCAATGGACTGGGAAGGATGGCGGCGGATTGAGTTCTTCTGGCCTGGCAGGGGTGAGCTAGCACCTAGTCAATTGTCAGGGCCTCTTTCGGAACTTGTACTACATTGGCCCTTAGTGACATTTCTTCACGTGATGATTTCAGGCTACTGTCTCCAATCCATTACCCTGGGTTGTTTCCTATGGAGAGTTGGCTGCCTTCCGGTCCTCCTGCATCTGCCACTGACAGCCAGCTAGAGCCCTGTTGCTTATTCTAAGGAGTAACATCGGTTTCGGATAGCCCACTCTGGTAGAAGCATACTTCACACTATGCCTTAGAGTAGCCAACCTGGGGCAATGTCTTTTCGCAATGGCCTGGGAAGGATGGCGGCGGATTGAGTTCTTCTGGCCTGGCAGGGGTGAGCTAGCACGTAGTCAATTTTCAAGGCCTCTTTCGGAACTTGTACTACATTGGCCCTTAGTGACATTTCTGCACGTGATGATTTCAGGCTTCTGTCTCCAATCCATTACCCTGGGTTGTTTCCTATGGAGAGTTGGCTGCCTTCCCGCCCTCCTGCATCTGCCAATGACAGCCAGCTAGAGCCCTGTTGCTTATTCTAACCAGTAACATTGGTTTCGGATAGCCCACTGTGGTAGAAGCATATTTCACACTATGCCTTAGTGGAGCCAACCTGGGGCAATGCCAGTCCGCAATGGCCTGGAAAGGATGGAGGCGGATTGCGTTCTTCTGCCTGGCAGAGGTGAGCTAGCACGTAGTCAAATGTCAAGGCCTCTTTCGGAACTTGTACTACGCTGCCCCTTAGTGACATTTCTGCACGTGATGATTTCAGGCTTCTGTCTCCAATCCATTACCCTGGGATGTTTCCTGTGGAGAGTTGGCTTCCTTCCCGCCCTCTTGAATCTGTCACGGACAGCCAGCTAGAGCCCTTATGCTTATTCTACCCATTAAGATCGGTTTCGGATAGCCCACTGTGGTAGGAACATAGTTCACACTATGCCTTCGAGTAGCCAACCTGTCGCAATGTCTTTCCGCAATGGCCTGCAAAGGATGGTGGCGGATTGAGTTCTTCTGGCCTGGCAGGGGTGAGCTAGCACCTAGTCAATTGTCAGGGCCTCTTTCGGAACTTGTACTACATTGGCCCTTAGTGACATTTCTGCACGTGATGATTTCAGGCTTCTGTCTCCAATCCATTACCCTGGGTTGTTTCCTATGGAGAGTTGGCTGCCTTCCCGCCCTCCTGCATCTGCCACTGACAGCCAGCTAGAGCCCTGTTGCTTATTCTAACCAGTAACATCGGTTTCGGATAGCCCACTGTGGTAGAAGCATAGTTCACACTATGCCTTAGTGTAGCCAACCTGGGGCAATGTCTTTCCGCAATGGCCTGGGAAGGATGGCGGCGGATTGAGTTCTTCTGGCCTGGCAGTTGTGAGCTAGCACCTAGTCAATTGTCAGGGCCTCTTTCGGAACTTGTACTACATTGGCCCTTAGTGACATTTCTGCACGTGATGATTTCAGGCTTCTGTCTCCAATCTATTACCCTGGGTTGTTTCCTATGGAGAGTTGGCTGCCTTCCCGCCCTCCTGCATCTGCCACTGACAGCCAGCTAGAGCCCTGTTGCTTATTTTAACCAGTAACATCGGTTTCGGAGAGCCCACTGTGGTAGAAGCATAGTTTACACTATGCCTTAGTGGAGCCAACCTGGGGCAATGTCATTCCGCAATGGCCTGGAAAGGATGGAGGCGGATTGGGTTCTTCTGGCCTGGCAGCGGTCAGCTACCACGTAGTCAATTGTCAAGGCCTCTTTCGGAACTTGTACTACGCTGCCCCTTAGTGACATTTCTGCACGTGATGATTTCAGGCTTCTGTTTCCAAGCCATTACCCTGGGATATTTCCTATGGAGAGTTGGCTTCCTTCCCGCCCTCCTGAATCTTTCACGGACAGCCAGCTAGAGCCCTTATGCTTATTCTACCCATTAAGATCGGTTTCGGATAGCCCACTGTGGTAGGAACATAGTTCACACTATGCCTTAGTGTAGCCAACCTGTCGCAATGTCTTTCCGCAATGGCTTGCAAAGGATGGTGGCGGATTGAGTTCTTCTGGCCTGGCAGGGGTGAGCTAGCACGTAGTCAATTGTAAGGGCATCTTTCGGAACTTGTACAATGCTGGCCCTTATTGACATTTCTGCACGTGATGATTTCAGGCTTCTGTCTCCTATCGATTACCCTGGAATGTATCCTAAGGAGAGTTGGCTGCCTTCCCGCCCTCCTGCCTCTGCCACGGACAGCCAGCTAGAGCCCTGATGCTTATTCTACCCATTAAGATCGGTTTCGGATAGCCCACTGTGGTAGGAACATAGTTCACACTATGCCTTAGTGTAGCCAACCTGGGGCAATGTCTTTCCGCAATGGCCTGGGAAGGATGGCGGCGGATTGAGTTCTTCTGGCCTGGCAGGGGTGAGCTAGCACCTAGTCAATTGTCAGGGCCTCTTTCGGAACTTGTACTACATTGGCCCTTAGTGACATTTCTTCACGTGATGATTTCAGGCTTCTGTCTCCAATCCATTACCCTGGGTTGTTTCCTATGGAGAGTTGGCTGCCTTCCGGCTCTCCTGCATCTGCCACTGACAGCCAGCTAGAGCCCTGTTGCTTATTCTAACCAGTAACATCGGTTTCGGAGAGCCCACTGTGGTAGAAGCATAGTTCACACTATGCCTTAGTGTAACCAACCTGGGGCAATGTCTTTCTGCAATGGCCTGGGAAGGATGGCGGCGGATTGAGTTCTTCTGGCCTGGCAGAGGTGAGCTATCACCTAATCAATTGTCAGGGCCTCTTTCGGAATTTGTACTACATTGGCCCTTAGTGACATTTCTGCACGTGATGATTTCAGGCTTCTGTCTCCAATCCATTACCCTGGGTTGTTTCCTATGGAGAGTTGGCTGCCTTTCCACCCTCCTGCATCTGCCACTGACAGCCAGCTAGAGCCCTGTTGCTTATTCTAAGCAGTAACATCGGTTTCGGAGAGCCCACTGTGGTTGAAGCATAGTTCACACTATGCCTTAAGGTAGCCAACCTGGGGCAATGTCTTTCCGCAATGGCCTGGGAAGGATGGCGGCGGATTGAGTTCTTCTGGCCTGGCAGGGGTGAGCTAGCACCTAGTCAATTGTCAGGGCCTCTTTCGGAACTTGTACTACATTGGCCCTTAGTTACATTTCTTCACGTGATGATTTCAGGCTTCTGTCTCCAATCCATTACCCTGGGTTGTTTCCTATGGAGAGTTGGCTGCCTTCCGGCCCTCCTGCATCTGCCACTAACAGCCAGCTAGAGCCCTGTTGCTTATTCTAACCAGTAACATCGGTTTCGGAGAGCCCACTGTGGTTGAAGCATAGTTCACACTATGCCTTAAGGTAGCCAACCTGGGGCAATGTCTTTCCGCAATGGCCTGGGAAGGATGGCGGCGGATTGAGTTCTTCTGGCCTGGCAGGGGTGAGCTAGCACCTAGTCAATTGTCAGGGCCTCTTTCGGAACTTGTACTACATTGGCCCTTAGTGACATTTCTGCACGTGATGATTTCAGGCTTCTGTCTCCAATCCATTACCCTGGGTTGTTTCCTATGGAGAGTTGGCTGCCTTCCGGCTCTCCTGCATCTGCCACTGACAGCCAGCTGGAGCCCTGTTGCTTATTCTAACAAGTAACATCGGTTTCGGAGAGCCCACTGTTGTAGAAGCATAGTTCACACTATGCCTTAGTGGAGCCAACCTGGGGCATGTCATTCCGCAATGGCCTGGAAAGGATGGAGGCGGATTGCGTTCTTCTGGCCTGGCAGCGGTGAGGTAGCACGTAGTCAATTGTCAAGGCCTCTTTCGGAACTTGTACTACGCTGCCCCTTAGTGACATTTCTGCACGTGATGATATCGGGCTTCTGTCTCCAATCCATTACCCTGGGATGTTTCCTATGGAGAGTTGGCTTCCTTCCCGCCCTCCTGAATCTGTCACGGACAGCCAGCTAGAGCCCTTATGCTTATTCTACCCATTAAGATCAGTTTCGGATAGCCCACTGTGGTAGAAGCATAGTTCACACTATGTCTTAGTGGAGCCAACCTGGGGCAATGTCATTCCACAATGGCCTGGAAAGGATGGAGGCGGATTGCGTTCTTCTGGCCTGGCAGGGGTGAGCTAGCACGTAGTCAATTGTCAAGGCCTCTTTCGGAACTTGTACTACATTGGTCCTTAGTGACATTTCTGCACGTGATGATTTCAGGCTTCTGTCTCCAATCCATTACCCTGGGATGTTTCCTATGGAGAGTTGGCTGCCTTCCCGCCCTCCTGCATCTGCCACCGACAGCCAGCTAGAGCCCTGTTGCTTATTCTAACCAGTAACATCGGTTTCGGATAGCCCACTGTGGTAGAAGCATAGTTCACACTATGCCTTAGTGTAGCCAACCTGGGGGATTGTCTTTCTGCAATGGCCTGGGAAGGATGGCGGCGGATTGAGTTCTTCTGGCCTGGCAGGGGTGAGCTAGCACCTAGTCAATTGTCAGGGCCTCTTTCTGAACTTGTACTACGCTGCCCCTTAGTGACATTTCTGCACATGATGATTTCAGACTTCTGTCTCCAATCCATTACCCTGGGTTGTTTCCTATGGAGAGTTGGCTGCCTTCCCGCCCTCCTGCATCTGCCACTGACAGCCAGCAAGAGCCCTGTTGCTTATTCTAACCAGTAACATCGGTTTCGGAGAGCCCACTGTGGTAGAAGCATAGTTCACACTATGCCTTAGTGGAGCCAACCTGGGGCAATGCCATTCCGCAATGGCCTGGAAAGGATGGAGGCGGATTGCGTTCTTCTGGCCTGCAGCGGTGAGCTAGCACGTAGTCAATTGTCAAGGCCTCTTTCGGAACTTGTACTACATTGGCCCTTAGTGACATTTCTGCACGTGATGATTTCAGGCTTCTGTCTCCAATCCATTACCCTGGGTTTTTTCCTATGGAGAGTTGGCTGCCTTCCCGCCCTCCTGCATCTGCCGCTGACAGCCAGCTAGAGCCCTGTTGCTTATTCTAACCAGTAACATCGGTTTTGGAGAGCCCACTGTGGTAGAAGCATAGTTCACACTATGCCTTAGTGGAGCCAACCTGGGGCAATGTCATTCCGCAATGGCCTGGAAAGGATAGAGGTGGATTGCGTTCTTCTGGCCTGGCAGGGGTGAGCTAGCACGTAGTCAATTGTCAAGGCCTCTTTCGGAACTTGTACTACGCTGCCCCTTAGTGACATTTCTGCACGTGATGATTTCAGGCTTCTGTCTCTAATCCATTACCCTGGGATGTTTCCTATGGAGAGTTGGCTTCCTTCCCGCCCTCCTGAATCTGTCACGGACAGCCAGCTAGAGCCCTGTTGCTTATTCTAACGAGTAACATCGGTTTCGGATAGCCCACTGTGGTTGAAGCATAGTTCACACTATGCCTTAGTGGAGCCAACCTGTTGCAATGTCTTTCCGCAATGGACTGGGAAGGATGGCGGCGGATTGAGTTCTTCTGGCCTGGCAGGGGTGAGCTAGCACCTAGTCAATTGTCAGGGCCTCTTTCGGAACTTGTACTACATTGGCCCTTAGTGACATTTCTTCACGTGATGATTTCAGGCTACTGTCTCCAATCCATTACCCTGGGTTGTTTCCTATGGAGAGTTGGCTGCCTTCCGGTCCTCCTGCATCTGCCACTGACAGCCAGCTAGAGCCCTGTTGCTTATTCTAAGGAGTAACATCGGTTTCGGATAGCCCACTCTGGTAGAAGCATACTTCACACTATGCCTTAGAGTAGCCAACCTGGGGCAATGTCTTTTCGCAATGGCCTGGCAAGGATGGCGGCGGATTGAGTTCTTCTGGCCTGGCAGGGGTGAGCTAGCACGTAGTCAATTTTCAAGGCCTCTTTCGGAACTTGTACTACATTGGCCCTTAGTGACATTTCTGCACGTGATGATTTCAGGCTTCTGTCTCCAATCCATTACCCTGGGTTGTTTCCTATGGAGAGTTGGCTGCCTTCCCGCCCTCCTGCATCTGCCAAAGACAGCCAGCTAGAGCCCTGTTGCTTATTCTAACCAGTAACATTGGTTTCGGATAGCCCACTGTGGTAGAAGCATATTTCACACTATGCCTTAGTGGAGCCAACCTGGGGCAATGCCAGTCCGCAATGGCCTGGAAAGGATGGAGGCGGATTGCGTTCTTCTGCCTGGCAGAGGTGAGCTAGCACGTAGTCAAATGTCAAGGCCTCTTTCGGAACTTGTACTACGCTGCCCCTTAGTGACATTTCTGCACGTGATGATTTCAGGCTTCTGTCTCCAATCCATTACCCTGGGATGTTTCCTGTGGAGAGTTGGCTTCCTTCCCGCCCTCTTGAATCTGTCACGGACAGCCAGCTAGAGCCCTTATGCTTATTCTACCCATTAAGATCGGTTTCGGATAGCCCACTGTGGTAGGAACATAGTTCACACTATGCCTTCGAGTAGCCAACCTGTCGCAATGTCTTTCCGCAATGGCCTGCAAAGGATGGTGGCGGATTGAGTTCTTCTGGCCTGGCAGGGGTGAGCTAGCACCTAGTCAATTGTCAGGGCCTCTTTCGGAACTTGTACTACATTGGCCCTTAGTGACATTTCTGCACGTGATGATTTCAGGCTTCTGTCTCCAATCCATTACCCTGGGTTGTTTCCTATGGAGAGTTGGCTGCCTTCCCGCCCTCCTGCATCTGCCACTGACAGCCAGCTAGAGCCCTGTTGCTTATTCTAACCAGTAACATCGGTTTCGGATAGCCCACTGTGGTAGAAGCATAGTTCACACTATGCCTTAGTGTAGCCAACCTGGGGCAATGTCTTTCCGCAATGGCCTGGGAAGGATGGCGGCGGATTGAGTTCTTCTGGCCTGGCAGTTGTGAGCTAGCACCTAGTCAATTGTCAGGGCCTCTTTCGGAACTTGTACTACATTGGCCCTTAGTGACATTTCTGCACATGATGATTTCAGGCTTCTGTCTCCAATCTATTACCCTGGGTTGTTTCCTATGGAGAGTTGGCTGCCTTCCCGCCCTCCTGCATCTGCCACTGACAGCCAGCTAGAGCCCTGTTGCTTATTTTAACCAGTAACATCGGTTTCGGAGAGCCCACTGTGGTAGAAGCATAGTTTACACTATGCCTTAGTGGAGCCAACCTGGGGCAATGTCATTCCGCAATGGCCTGGAAAGGATGGAGGCGGATTGGGTTCTTCTGGCCTGGCAGCGGTCAGCTACCACGTAGTCAATTGTCAAGGCCTCTTTCGGAACTTGTACTACGCTGCCCCTTAGTGACATTTCTGCACGTGATGATTTCAGGCTTCTGTTTCCAAGCCATTACCCTGGGATATTTCCTATGGAGAGTTGGCTTCCTTCCCGCCCTCCTGAATCTTTCACGGACAGCCAGCTAGAGCCCTTATGCTTATTCTACCCATTAAGATCGGTTTCGGATAGCCCACTGTGGTAGGAACATAGTTCACACTATGCCTTAGTGTAGCCAACCTGTCGCAATGTCTTTCCGCAATGGCTTGCAAAGGATGGTGGCGGATTGAGTTCTTCTGGCCTGGCAGGGGTGAGCTAGCACGTAGTCAATTGTAAGGGCATCTTTCGGAACTTGTACAATGCTGGCCCTTATTGACATTTCTGCACGTGATGATTTCAGGCTTCTGTCTCCTATCGATTACCCTGGAATGTATCCTAAGGAGAGTTGGCTGCCTTCCCGCCCTCCTGCCTCTGCCACGGACAGCCAGCTAGAGCCCTGATGCTTATTCTACCCATTAAGATCGGTTTGGGATAGCCCACTGTGGTAGGAACATAGTTCACACTATGCCTTAGTGTAGCCAACCTGGGGCAATGTCTTTCCGCAATGGCCTGGGAAGGATGGCGGCGGATTGAGTTCTTCTGGCCTGGCAGGGGTGAGCTAGCACCTAGTCAATTGTCAGGGCCTCTTTCGGAACTTGTACTACATTGGCCCTTAGTGACATTTCTGCACGTGATGATTTCAGGCTTCTGTCTCCAATCCATTACCCTGGGTTGTTTCCTATGGAGAGTTGGCTGCCTTCCGGCTCTCCTGCATCTGCCACTGACAGCCAGCTAGAGCCCTGTTGCTTATTCTAACCAGTAACATCGGTTTCGGAGAGCCCACTGTGGTAGAAGCATAGTTCACACTATGCCTTAGTGTAACCAACCTGGGGCAATGTCTTTCTGCAATGGCCTGGGAAGGATGGCGGCGGATTGAGTTCTTCTGGCCTGGCAGAGGTGAGCTATCACCTAATCAATTGTCAGGGCCTCTTTCGGAATTTGTACTACATTGGCCCTTAGTGACATTTCTGCACGTGATGATTTCAGGCTTCTGTCTCCAATCCATTACCCTGGGTTGTTTCCTATGGAGAGTTGGCTGCCTTTCCACCCTCCTGCATCTGCCACTGACAGCCAGCTAGAGCCCTGTTGCTTATTCTAACCAGTAACATCGGTTTCGGAGAGCCCACTGTGGTTGAAGCATAGTTCACACTATGCCTTAAGGTAGCCAACCTGGGGCAATGTCTTTCCGCAATGGCCTGGGAAGGATGGCGGCGGATTGAGTTCTTCTGGCCTGGCAGGGGTGAGCTAGCACCTAGTCAATTGTCAGGGCCTCTTTCGGAACTTGTACTACATTGGCCCTTAGTGACATTTCTGCACGTGATGATTTCAGGCTTCTGTCTCCAATCCATTACCCTGGGTTGTTTCCTATGGAGAGTTGGCTGCCTTCCGGCTCTCCTGCATCTGCCACTGACAGCCAGCTGGAGCCCTGTTGCTTATTCTAACAAGTAACATCGGTTTCGGAGAGCCCACTGTTGTAGAAGCATAGTTCACACTATGCCTTAGTGGAGCCAACCTGGGGCATGTCATTCCGCAATGGCCTGGAAAGGATGGAGGCGGATTGCGTTCTTCTGGCCTGGCAGCGGTGAGGTAGCACGTAGTCAATTGTCAAGGCCTCTTTCGGAACTTGTACTACGCTGCCCCTTAGTGACATTTCTGCACGTGATGATATCGGGCTTCTGTCTCCAATCCATTACCCTGGGATGTTTCCTATGGAGAGTTGGCTTCCTTCCCGCCCTCCTGAATCTGTCACGGACAGCCAGCTAGAGCCCTTATGCTTATTCTACCCATTAAGATCAGTTTCGGATAGCCCACTGTGGTAGAAGCATAGTTCACACTATGTCTTAGTGGAGCCAACCTGGGGCAATGTCATTCCACAATGGCCTGGAAAGGATGGAGGCGGATTGCGTTCTTCTGGCCTGGCAGGGGTGAGCTAGCACGTAGTCAATTGTCAAGGCCTCTTTCGGAACTTGTACTACATTGGTCCTTAGTGACATTTCTGCACGTGATGATTTCAGGCTTCTGTCTCCAATCCATTACCCTGGGATGTTTCCTATGGAGAGTTGGCTGCCTTCCCGCCCTCCTGCATCTGCCACCGACAGCCAGCTAGAGCCCTGTTGCTTATTCTAACCAGTAACATCGGTTTCGGATAGCCCACTGTGGTAGAAGCATAGTTCACACTATGCCTTAGTGTAGCCAACCTGGGGGATTGTCTTTCTGCAATGGCCTGGGAAGGATGGCGGCGGATTGAGTTCTTCTGGCCTGGCAGGGGTGAGCTAGCACCTAGTCAATTGTCAGGGCCTCTTTCGGAACTTGTACTACGCTGCCCCTTAGTGACATTTCTGCACATGATGATTTCAGACTTCTGTCTCCAATCCATTACCCTGGGTTGTTTCCTATGGAGAGTTGGCTGCCTTCCCGCCCTCCTGCATCTGCCACTGACAGCCAGCAAGAGCCCTGTTGCTTATTCTAACCAGTAACATCGGTTTCGGAGAGCCCACTGTGGTAGAAGCATAGTTCACACTATGCCTTAGTGGAGCCAACCTGGGGCAATGCCATTCCGCAATGGCCTGGAAAGGATGGAGGCGGATTGCGTTCTTCTGGCCTGCAGCGGTGAGCTAGCACGTAGTCAATTGTCAAGGCCTCTTTCGGAACTTGTACTACATTGGCCCTTAGTGACATTTCTGCACGTGATGATTTCAGGCTTCTGTCTCCAATCCATTACCCTGGGTTTTTTCCTATGGAGAGTTGGCTGCCTTCCCGCCCTCCTGCATCTGCCGCTGACAGCCAGCTAGAGCCCTGTTGCTTATTCTAACCAGTAACATCGGTTTTGGAGAGCCCACTGTGGTAGAAGCATAGTTCACACTATGCCTTAGTGGAGCCAACCTGGGGCAATGCCAGTCCGCAATGGCCTGGAAAGGATGGAGGCGGATTGCGTTCTTCTGCCTGGCAGAGGTGAGCTAGCACGTAGTCAAATGTCAAGGCCTCTTTCGGAACTTGTACTACGCTGCCCCTTAGTGACATTTCTGCACGTGATGATTTCAGGCTTCTGTCTCCAATCCATTACCCTGGGATGTTTCCTGTGGAGAGTTGGCTTCCTTCCCGCCCTCTTGAATCTGTCACGGACAGCCAGCTAGAGCCCTTATGCTTATTCTACCCATTAAGATCGGTTTCGGATAGCCCACTGTGGTAGGAACATAGTTCACACTATGCCTTCGAGTAGCCAACCTGTCGCAATGTCTTTCCGCAATGGCCTGCAAAGGATGGTGGCGGATTGAGTTCTTCTGGCCTGGCAGGGGTGAGCTAGCACCTAGTCAATTGTCAGGGCCTCTTTCGGAACTTGTACTACATTGGCCCTTAGTGACATTTCTGCACGTGATGATTTCAGGCTTCTGTCTCCAATCCATTACCCTGGGTTGTTTCCTATGGAGAGTTGGCTGCCTTCCCGCCCTCCTGCATCTGCCACTGACAGCCAGCTAGAGCCCTGTTGCTTATTCTAACCAGTAACATCGGTTTCGGATAGCCCACTGTGGTAGAAGCATAGTTCACACTATGCCTTAGTGTAGCCAACCTGGGGCAATGTCTTTCCGCAATGGCCTGGGAAGGATGGCGGCGGATTGAGTTCTTCTGGCCTGGCAGTTGTGAGCTAGCACCTAGTCAATTGTCAGGGCCTCTTTCGGAACTTGTACTACATTGGCCCTTAGTGACATTTCTGCACGTGATGATTTCAGGCTTCTGTCTCCAATCTATTACCCTGGGTTGTTTCCTATGGAGAGTTGGCTGCCTTCCCGCCCTCCTGCATCTGCCACTGACAGCCAGCTAGAGCCCTGTTGCTTATTTTAACCAGTAACATCGGTTTCGGAGAGCCCACTGTGGTAGAAGCATAGTTTACACTATGCCTTAGTGGAGCCAACCTGGGGCAATGTCATTCCGCAATGGCCTGGAAAGGATGGAGGCGGATTGGGTTCTTCTGGCCTGGCAGCGGTCAGCTACCACGTAGTCAATTGTCAAGGCCTCTTTCGGAACTTGTACTACGCTGCCCCTTAGTGACATTTCTGCACGTGATGATTTCAGGCTTCTGTTTCCAAGCCATTACCCTGGGATATTTCCTATGGAGAGTTGGCTTCCTTCCCGCCCTCCTGAATCTTTCACGGACAGCCAGCTAGAGCCCTTATGCTTATTCTACCCATTAAGATCGGTTTCGGATAGCCCACTGTGGTAGGAACATAGTTCACACTATGCCTTAGTGTAGCCAACCTGGGGCAATGTCTTTCCGCAATGGCCTGGGAAGGATGGCGGCGGATTGAGTTCTTCTGGCCTGGCAGGGGTGAGCTAGCACGTAGTCAATTGTAAGGGCATCTTTCGGAACTTGTACAATGCTGGCCCTTATTGACATTTCTGCACGTGATGATTTCAGGCTTCTGTCTCCAATCGATTACCCTGGAATGTATCCTAAGGAGAGTTGGCTGCCTTCCCGCCCTCCTGCCTCTGCCACGGACAGCCAGCTAGAGCCCTGATGCTTATTCTACCCATTAAGATCGGTTTCGGATAGCCCACTGTGGTAGGAACATAGTTCACACTATGCCTTAGTGTAGCCAACCTGGGGCAATGTCTTTCCGCAATGGCCTGGGAAGGATGGCGGCGGATTGAGTTCTTCTGGCCTGGCAGGGGTGAGCTAGCACCTAGTCAATTGTCAGGGCCTCTTTCGGAACTTGTACTACATTGGCCCTTAGTGACATTTCTGCACGTGATGATTTCAGGCTTCTGTCTCCAATCCATTACCCTGGGTTGTTTCCTATGGAGAGTTGGCTGCCTTCCCGCCCTCCTGCATCTGCCACTGACAGCCAGCTAGAGCCCTGTTGCTTATTCTAACGAGTAACAACGGTTTTGGAGAGCCCACTGTGGTAGGAACATAGTTCACACTATGCCTTAGTGGAGCCAACCTGGGGCAATGTCATTCCGCAATGCCCTGGAAAGGATGGAGGCGGATTGCGTTATTCTGGCCTCGCAGCGGTGAGCTAGCACGTAGTCTATTGTCAAGGCCTCTTTCGGAACTTGTACTACATTGGCCATTAGTTGCATTTCTGCACGTGATGATTTCAGGCTTCTGTCTCCTATCCATTACCCTGGGTTGTTTCCTGTGGAGAGTTGGCTGCCTTCCCGCCCTCCTGCATCTGCCACTGACAGCCAGCAAGAGCCCTGTTGCTTATTCTAACCAGTAACATCGGTTTCGGAGAGCCCACTGTGGTAGAAGCATAGTTCACACTATGCCTTAGTGGAGCCAACCTGGGGCAATGCCATTCCGCAATGGCCTGGAAAGGATGGAGGCGGATTGCGTTCTTCTGGCCTGCAGCGGTGAGCTAGCACGTAGTCAATTGTCAAGGCCTCTTTCGGAACTTGTACTACATTGGCCCTTAGTGACATTTCTGCACGTGATGATTTCAGGCTTCTGTCTCCAATCCATTACCCTGGGTTTTTTCCTATGGAGAGTTGGCTGCCTTCCCGCCCTCCTGCATCTGCCGCTGACAGCCAGCTAGAGCCCTGTTGCTTATTCTAACCAGTAACATCGGTTTTGGAGAGCCCACTGTGGTAGAAGCATAGTTCACACTATGCCTTAGTGGAGCCAACCTGGGGCAATGTCATTCCGCAATGGCCTGGAAAGGATAGAGGTGGATTGCGTTCTTCTGGCCTGGCAGGGGTGAGCTAGCACGTAGTCAATTGTCAAGGCCTCTTTCGGAACTTGTACTACGCTGCCCCTTAGTGACATTTCTGCACGTGATGATTTCAGGCTTCTGTCTCTAATCCATTACCCTGGGATGTTTCCTATGGAGAGTTGGCTTCCTTCCCGCCCTCCTGAATCTGTCACGGACAGCCAGCTAGAGCCCTGTTGCTTATTCTAACGAGTAACATCGGTTTCGGATAGCCCACTGTGGTTGAAGCATAGTTCACACTATGCCTTAGTGGAGCCAACCTGTTGCAATGTCTTTCCGCAATGGACTGGGAAGGATGGCGGCGGATTGAGTTCTTCTGGCCTGGCAGGGGTGAGCTAGCACCTAGTCAATTGTCAGGGCCTCTTTCGGAACTTGTACTACATTGGCCCTTAGTGACATTTCTTCACGTGATGATTTCAGGCTACTGTCTCCAATCCATTACCCTGGGTTGTTTCCTATGGAGAGTTGGCTGCCTTCCGGTCCTCCTGCATCTGCCACTGACAGCCAGCTAGAGCCCTGTTGCTTATTCTAAGGAGTAACATCGGTTTCGGATAGCCCACTCTGGTAGAAGCATACTTCACACTATGCCTTAGAGTAGCCAACCTGGGGCAATGTCTTTTCGCAATGGCCTGGCAAGGATGGCGGCGGATTGAGTTCTTCTGGCCTGGCAGGGGTGAGCTAGCACGTAGTCAATTTTCAAGGCCTCTTTCGGAACTTGTACTACATTGGCCCTTAGTGACATTTCTGCACGTGATGATTTCAGGCTTCTGTCTCCAATCCATTACCCTGGGTTGTTTCCTATGGAGAGTTGGCTGCCTTCCCGCCCTCCTGCATCTGCCAATGACAGCCAGCTAGAGCCCTGTTGCTTATTCTAACCAGTAACATTGGTTTCGGATAGCCCACTGTGGTAGAAGCATATTTCACACTATGCCTTAGTGGAGCCAACCTGGGGCAATGCCAGTCCGCAATGGCCTGGAAAGGATGGAGGCGGATTGCGTTCTTCTGCCTGGCAGAGGTGAGCTAGCACGTAGTCAAATGTCAAGGCCTCTTTCGGAACTTGTACTACGCTGCCCCTTAGTGACATTTCTGCACGTGATGATTTCAGGCTTCTGTCTCCAATCCATTACCCTGGGATGTTTCCTGTGGAGAGTTGGCTTCCTTCCCGCCCTCTTGAATCTGTCACGGACAGCCAGCTAGAGCCCTTATGCTTATTCTACCCATTAAGATCGGTTTCGGATAGCCCACTGTGGTAGGAACATAGTTCACACTATGCCTTCGAGTAGCCAACCTGTCGCAATGTCTTTCCGCAATGGCCTGCAAAGGATGGTGGCGGATTGAGTTCTTCTGGCCTGGCAGGGGTGAGCTAGCACCTAGTCAATTGTCAGGGCCTCTTTCGGAACTTGTACTACATTGGCCCTTAGTGACATTTCTGCACGTGATGATTTCAGGCTTCTGTCTCCAATCCATTACCCTGGGTTGTTTCCTATGGAGAGTTGGCTGCCTTCCCGCCCTCCTGCATCTGCCACTGACAGCCAGCTAGAGCCCTGTTGCTTATTCTAACCAGTAACATCGGTTTCGGATAGCCCACTGTGGTAGAAGCATAGTTCACACTATGCCTTAGTGTAGCCAACCTGGGGCAATGTCTTTCCGCAATGGCCTGGGAAGGATGGCGGCGGATTGAGTTCTTCTGGCCTGGCAGTTGTGAGCTAGCACCTAGTCAATTGTCAGGGCCTCTTTCGGAACTTGTACTACATTGGCCCTTAGTGACATTTCTGCACGTGATGATTTCAGGCTTCTGTCTCCAATCTATTACCCTGGGTTGTTTCCTATGGAGAGTTGGCTGCCTTCCCGCCCTCCTGCATCTGCCACTGACAGCCAGCTAGAGCCCTGTTGCTTATTTTAACCAGTAACATCGGTTTCGGAGAGCCCACTGTGGTAGAAGCATAGTTTACACTATGCCTTAGTGGAGCCAACCTGGGGCAATGTCATTCCGCAATGGCCTGGAAAGGATGGAGGCGGATTGGGTTCTTCTGGCCTGGCAGCGGTCAGCTACCACGTAGTCAATTGTCAAGGCCTCTTTCGGAACTTGTACTACGCTGCCCCTTAGTGACATTTCTGCACGTGATGATTTCAGGCTTCTGTTTCCAAGCCATTACCCTGGGATATTTCCTATGGAGAGTTGGCTTCCTTCCCGCCCTCCTGAATCTTTCACGGACAGCCAGCTAGAGCCCTTATGCTTATTCTACCCATTAAGATCGGTTTCGGATAGCCCACTGTGGTAGGAACATAGTTCACACTATGCCTTAGTGTAGCCAACCTGTCGCAATGTCTTTCCGCAATGGCTTGCAAAGGATGGTGGCGGATTGAGTTCTTCTGGCCTGGCAGGGGTGAGCTAGCACGTAGTCAATTGTAAGGGCATCTTTCGGAACTTGTACAATGCTGGCCCTTATTGACATTTCTGCACGTGATGATTTCAGGCTTCTGTCTCCAATCGATTACCCTGGAATGTATCCTAAGGAGAGTTGGCTGCCTTCCCGCCCTCCTGCCTCTGCCACGGACAGCCAGCTAGAGCCCTGATGCTTATTCTACCCATTAAGATCGGTTTCGGATAGCCCACTGTGGTAGGAACATAGTTCACACTATGCCTTAGTGTAGCCAACCTGGGGCAATGTCTTTCCGCAATGGCCTGGGAAGGATGGCGGCGGATTGAGTTCTTCTGGCCTGGCAGGGGTGAGCTAGCACCTAGTCAATTGTCAGGGCCTCTTTCGGAACTTGTACTACATTGGCCCTTAGTGACATTTCTGCACGTGATGATTTCAGGCTTCTGTCTCCAATCCATTACCCTGGGTTGTTTCCTATGGAGAGTTGGCTGCCTTCCCGCCCTCCTGCATCTGCCACTGACAGCCAGCTAGAGCCCTGTTGCTTATTCTAACGAGTAACAACGGTTTTGGAGAGCCCACTGTGGTAGGAACATAGTTCACACTATGCCTTAGTGGAGCCAACCTGGGGCAATGTCATTCCGCAATGCCCTGGAAAGGATGGAGGCGGATTGCGTTATTCTGGCCTCGCAGCGGTGAGCTAGCACGTAGTCTATTGTCAAGGCCTCTTTCGGAACTTGTACTACATTGGCCATTAGTTGCATTTCTGCACGTGATGATTTCAGGCTTCTGTCTCCTATCCATTACCCTGGGTTGTTTCCTGTGGAGAGTTGGCTGCCTTCCCGCCCTCCTGCATCTGCCACTGACAGCCAGCTAGAGCCCTGTTGCTTATTCTAATGAGTAACATCGGTTTCGGAGAGCCCACTGTGGTAGAAGCATAGTTCACACTCACCCTACAACTAACCCTAACCCTAACCCAAACCCCAAACTTAGCCCAGCGCGAGCCCGAGCCCGAGCCCGAGCCCGAGCCCGAGCACTAGCACTAGCAGTAGCACTAGCACTAGCACTAGCACTAGCCGCAGCCCTAGCCCTAGCCCTAACCCTAACCCGAGCCCTAACCCTAACCCTAACCCTAACCCTAACACTAGCTCAGCCCTGGCTCTAGCCCTAGCCCAACCCATAGCCCTAACCGTATCCCTAACAATAGTCCTAGCCCTAAGCCTAGCCCTAGCCCTAGCCCTAGCCCTAGCCCTAGCCCTAGCCCTAGCCCTAGCCAAAGCCCTAACCCTAACCCTAACCCTAACCTTAAACCTAACCCAAACCCTAACCTTAGCCCAGCCCTAGCCCTAGCCCTAGCCCTAGCCCTAGCCCTAGCCCTAGCCCTAGCCCTAGCCCTAACCCTCACTCTAACCCTCTTCCTCACCTTCACACTAACCCTAACCCTAACCCAAAACCTCACCTTAACCCAGCCCTAGCCATAGCCATAGCACTAGCATTAGCCCTGGTCCTGACCCTAGCCGTAGCCCTAGCCGTAGCCCTAGCCCTAGCCCTAGCCCTAGCCCTAGCCCTGACACTAAACCTCACCTTCACCCTAGCCCTAGCCCTAGCCCTAGCCCTAGCCCTAGCCCTAGCCCTAGCCCTAACACTAACACTAACCCTCACCTTCACCCTCACCCTCAACCTAGCCCTCGCCTGGCCCTAGTCCTAGCAATATATCTAACCCTAACCCTAGCGCTACGCCTAATCCTAGCCCTAGCCCTCCCCCGAGGTTTAGCCATAGCCATAGTCGTAGCACTAGGTCTAGGCCTAATCCTAGCCCTAGCCCTAGTCCTAGCCTTAGCCCTAGCCTTAGCCCTAGCCCTAGCCCTAGCCCTAGCCCTAGCCCTAGTCTTAGTCCTAGTCCTAGTCCTAAACCTTACCCTAGCCCAGCCCTAGCCCTTGTGCTAGCCTTAGCCCTAGCCTTAGCCCTAGCCCTAGCCCTTGCCCTAGCCTTAGCCCTAGCCCTAGCCCTAGCCCTATCCCTATCCCTAGCCCTATCCCTAGCCCTTACGCTAATCGTAGCCCTAGGCCTACCACTAACCCTAACTCTAACCCGAAGCCTAACCCATACCCTAACCCTAAGCATAAACCTAACCCACGCCAGGCCCTTCCCATAGCCATAACTCTAATGGTAACCCAAGCCCGAGCCCGAGCCCGAGCCCAAGCCGTAAACCTAACCCTAACCCTAGCCGTAGCCCTAGCCCTAGCCCTAGCCCTAGCCCTTGCCCTTGCCCTATCCCTATCCCTATCCCTATCCCTATCCCTATCCCTATCCCTATCCCTATCCCTATCCCTTGCCCTATCCCTATCCCTATCCCTATCCCTAGCCCTAGCCCTAGCCCTAGCCCTAACACTAACACTAACCCTCACCTTCACCCTAGCCCTGCCCTCGCCATCGCCGTAGAAATAGCTCTAATCCTAATCCTACCCCTAAGCATAATCCTAGCCCTAGCCCTAGCATGAGCGCGAGACCGAGCCCTACCCCGAGCTTGAGCTTGAGCACGAGCACGAGCACGAGCCCTAGCCCTAGCCCTAGTTGTAGCAATACTCGTAGGCCTAAACAAAACCCTAACCCTAACCCTAACCCTAACCCTAACCCTAGCCCTAGCCCTAGCCCTAGCCATAGCCCTAGGCCTAGCCATCACCCTGACCCTGACCCTGACCCTGACCCTGACCCTCACCCTGACCCTGACCCTGACCCTCACCCTGACTAGGTTTAGGACTAGGACTAGGGCTACAGCTAGGGCTAGGCCTAGGGCTAGGGTGAAGGTGAGGTTTAGTGTCAGGTCTAGGTCTAGGGCAAGGGCAAGGGCTAGGGTTAGGCTTAGGGTTAGGGTTAGGGTTAGGGTTAGGGTTAGGGTTAGGGTTAGGGTTAGGGTTAGGGTTAGGGTTAGGGTTACTGTTAGGGTTAGGGTTAGGGTTAGGGTTAGGGTTAGCGTTAGCGTTAAAGCTATGGCTACGGCTGGGCTAAGGTTAGTGTTAGGTTTAGCTTTAGGTTTTGGTTAGGGTTAAGTTTAGGGTTAGGGTTCGGGTTAAGGTTATGGTAGGGTTAGGGCTAGGGCTAGGGCTAGGGCTAGGGCTAGAGCTAGGGCTAGGGCTAGGGCTAGGGCTAGGGTTAGGCTTAGGGATAGGGCTAGGCTTAGGCATAGAACAAAGGCTAGAGCTAGGGTTTGGGTTAGGGGTAGGGGTAGGGGTAGGGGTAGGCTTAGGACTAGGAATAAGAATAGGAATAGGGCTAGAAGTAGGTTTTGGGTTAGCGCTAGCCTTAGCCGTAGCCATAACCCTACCCCTACCCCTACCCCTACCCCTAACACTAACCTTAGCTCAGCCTGAGCCCGAGCCCTAACACTAGCCCTAGCCCTAGCCCTAGCCCTAGCCGCAGCCCTAGGCATAGCCCAAGCCCTGACGCTAGCCCTAGCCCTAGCCCTAACCCAAACGCTAGTTCTAGCCCTACTCCTATTTCTATTAGTAAGCCTAAACCTAAGCCTAGCCCTAGCCCTTGCCCTAGCCTTGCCCTAGCACTAGCACTAGCACTAGCACTAGCACTAGCACTAGCACTAGCACTAGCACTAGCACTAGCACTAGCACTAGCACTAGACCTAACACTAACGCTAACTCTAACACTAAACCTATGCCTAAGCCTAAGCCTAACCCTATACTTAACCATAACACAAACCCTAACAAAGCCTAGCTCTAACCCTAGCACTAGCCCTAGCTCTAGCCATAGCCATAGCCATAGCTCTACACTACCCCTAGCCCTACCCCTACCCCTAGCCCTAGCCCTAGCCCTAGCTCTACACTACACCTAGCCCTAGCCCTTGCCCTAGCCCTAGCCCTAGCCCTCACACTCACACTCACACTCATGGTAGCTGAGTCCTGGCTCTAGCCCTAGCCCAACCTGTAGCCCTAACCCTAACACTAACCCTAGCCCTAGCCCTACCCACAGCCTAGCCCTAGCCCTAGCCCTTGCCCTAGCCCTAGCCCTAGCCCTAGCCCAAGCCCTTACGCTAACCCTAGCCCTAGGCCTACCACTAACCCTAACTCTAACCCGAAGCCTAACCCTTACCTTAACCCTAAGCATAAACCTAACCCTTGCCAGGCCCTTGCCATAGCCATAACTCTAATGGTAACCCAAGCCCGAGCCCGAGCCCGAGCCGTAAGCCTAACCCGAGCCGTAGCCCTAGCCGTAGACCTAGCCCTAGCGCTAACACTAACACTAACCCTCACCTTCACCCTAGCCATGCCCTCGCCATCGCCGTAGAAATAGCCCTAATCCTAATCCTACCCCTAAGCATAACGCTAACGCAAACGCTAACCCAAACGTTAACCCTAATCTTATCCCAAGCCCTAACCCTAACCCTAAACCAGGCCCAAGCCCAAGCCCAAGCCCTAGCCCTAGCCCTAGCCCTAGCCCTAGCCCTAGCCCTAGCCCTAGCCCTAGCCCTAGCCCTAGCCCTTGCCCTAACCCTAGCCCTAGACGTAGTCCTAGTCCTAGTCCTAGTCCTAGTCCTAGTCCTAGTCCTAGTCCTAGTCCTAGTCCAAGTCCTTGTCCTGGTCCTAGTCCTAGCCCTCGGCCTAGACCTAGCCATAGCCCTAACCCTAGATCTAACCCTAGCCCAGCCCTAGCCCTAACCCTGGCCCTAAAACCTAGCCCTAGCCCTAAACCTAACCCTAACACTAACCTTAACACTAACCCTAACCCTAGGCCTAGCACTAGCACTAGCACTAGCCCAATCCTAACCTTAAGTTTAACCCTAGCCCTAGCCCTCGCTGTACACCTACCCCTACCCCTACCCGCAGCCCCAGCCCTAGCCCTCGGGCTAGGCCTAGCATAGCCCTAGCCCTAGAAGCAGTCCTAGTCCTAGTCCTAGTTTTAGTCCTAGTCCTAGTCCTAGTCCTCGTCCTAGTCCTAGTCCTAGTCTTAGTCCTAGTCCAACCCTAACCGTAGCCCAGCCCTAGCCTTAGTGCAAACTCTAACCCTAACTCTCAACCTAATCTTATCCCTAGCCCTAACCCTAGCCCTAGTCCTAGTCCTAGTCCAACCCTAACCGTTGCCCAGCCCTAGCCTTAGTGCAAACTCTAAACCTAAACCTAACCCTAATCTTATCCCTAGCCCTAAGCCTAACCCTAACCCTAAACCTGGCCCAAGCCCAATCCCTAGCCCTAGCCCTAGCCGTAGCCCTAAGCCTAACTCTAGCCCTAGCCCTAGCCCTAGCCCTAAAACTAACCCTCACCTTCACCCTCACCCTAACCCTAGCCCTGGCCTGGCCCTAGTCCTAGCAATAGCCCTAACCCTAACCCTGGCCCTAAGCCTAATCCTAGCCCGAGCTCGAGCCAAAGCCCGAGCCCGAGCTTTAGCCATAGACATAATCGTAGCACTAGGCCTAGGCTTAGGCCTAGGCCTAATCCTAGCCCTAGCCCTAGCCCTAGCCCTAGCCCTAGCCCTAACCCTAGCCCTAGCCCTAGCCCTAGCCCTAGCCCTAGCCCTAGTTCTAGCCCTAGCCCTAGCCCTAGCCTTGCCCTAGCCCTAGCCCTAGCCCTAGCCCTAGCCCTAGCCCTAGCCCTAGTCCTAGTCCTAGTCCTAGTCCTAGTCCTAGTCCTAGCCCTAGCCCTAGCCCTAGTCCTAGACCTAACCCTAACCCTAGCCGTAACCCTAGCCCTAGCCGCAACCCATCCCTTAGCCTAGCCCTGACACTAGCTTAAGCCGTAGCCCTAGCTGTAGCACTAGACCTAACCCTAACCCTAAGTGTAAGCCTAAGCCTAAGCCTAAGCCTAGCCTTACCCTAGCCGGAACCCTAACACAAACCCTAACACTAAGCCTAGCCCTAGCCCTAACACTAACCCTCACCTTCACCCTCATACTCGCACTAGCCCTGCTCTGGCCGTAGACGTAGAAATAGCCCGAAACCTAACCCTAGACCTAAGCCTAATCCTAGCCCGAGCCCGCGCCGGAGCCCGAGCCCGAGTCCGAACCCTAGTCGTAGCACTAGGCTTAGGCCTAAACCAAACCCTAACCATAACTCTAACCGTAAGCCTAATCCTAGCCCTAGGCCTAGCATAGCCCTAGCCCTACAAGTAGTCCTAGTCCCAGTCCTAGTCCTAGTCCTAGTCCTAGTCCTAGTCCTAGTCCTAACCCTAACCGTAGCCCTGCCCTAGCCCTAGTGCAAACTCTAACCCTAACCCTAACCCTAATCCTAATCTTATCCCTAGCCCTAACCCTAACCCTAACCCTAACCCTAACACTGGCCCAAGCCCAAGTCCTAGCACTAGCCCTAGCCCTAACCCGAGCCCTAGCCCTAGCCCTAGCCCTAGCCCAATCCTAACCCGAGCTTTAGCCATAGCCATAATCGTCGCGCTAGGCCTAGTTCTTATCCCAGTCCTAGTCCTATTCCTAGCCCTAGGCCTATCCCTAGCCCTAACCCTAGCCCTAGCTCTAGCCCTAGCCACAGCCCTTCCCTAGGCCTAGCCCTGACCCTAGCTTAAGCCCTAGCCCTAGCCGTAGCACTAGGCCTAACCCTAACCCTAAGCGTAAGCCTAAGCCTAAGCCTAACCCTAGCCCTAACCCAAGCCGGAACCTTAACACAAACCCTAACTCTAAGCCTAGCCCTAGCCCTAGCCCTAACCCTAACCCTCACTTTCACCCTCACCCTCACCCTAGCCCTGCTCTGGCCTTATATGTAGAAATAGCCCGAAACCTATCACTAGACCTAAGCCTAATCCTAGCCCGAGCCCGAGCCTTAGCCATACCCATAATCGTAGCACAAGGCGTAGGCCTAATCCTAACCCTAACCCTAACCCTACCCCTAGCTCTAGCCCTAGCCCTAGCCCTAGCCCTAGCCCGAGCCCGAGCCCGAGCCCGAGCCCGAGCCCTAGCCCTAGCCCTAGCCCTAGCCCTAGCCCTAGCCCTAGCCCTAACCCTAGCCCTAGCCCTAGCCCTAGCCCTAGCCCTCACCCTCATGCTACCTGAGCCCTGGCTCTAGCCCTAGCCCAAACCGTCGCCCTAACCGTAACCATAACACTAGCTCTAGCCCTAGCCCTAAGCCTAGCCCTAACCCTCGCCCTCGCCCTCGCCCTCGCCCTAACCCTAACCCTAACCCTAACCCTAACCCAAACCCTAACCTTTGCCCAGTCATAGCCCTAGCCCTAACCCTCACCCTAACCCTCTCCCTCTCCCTCTCCCTCACCCTCACACTCACCCTCACCCTAACCCTAACCCTAACCCTAACCCTAGCACTAGCCCTAGCCCTAGCCCAATCCAGACCTTAACCTTAACCCTAGCCCTAGCCCTAAAAGTAGTCCTAGTCCTAGTCCTAGTCCTACTAATAGTCCTATTCCTATTCCTATTCCTAGTCCTAACCCTAATCCTAACCCTAGCCCAGGCCTACCTCTAGTGCCAGTGCTAGCTCTAACGCAAACGGTAACCCAAACCCTAACCCTAATCTTATCCCTAGCCCTAACCCTAACCCTTACCCTAACCATAGCCCAAGCCGAAGCCCTAGCCCTAAGGCTAAGCCTAGCCCTAGCCCTAGCCCTAGCCGTACCACTAGGCCTAAGCCTAAACCAAACCCTAACCCTAACCCTAATCCTAGCCCTAGCCCTAGCCCTAGCCCTAGCCCTAGCCCAAGCCCTAGCCCTAGCCCTAGCCCTCACCCTCACCCTCACCCTCACCCTCACGCTAGCTCAGACCTGTATCTAACCCTAGCCCAACCCGTCGCCCTGACCGTAACCCTAACATTAGCCCTAGCCCTAGCCCTTGCCCTAGCCCTAGCCCTAGCCCTAGCCCTAGCCCTAGCCCTAGCACTAGCCCTAGCCCTAGACCTAGCCCTAACCCTAACCCCCACCCTCACATTCACCCTAACCCAAACCCTAAACGTAGCCCAGCCCTAGCCCTAACCCTGGCCCTAAAACCTAACCCTAACCCTAACCCTAACCCTAACCCTAACACTAACTTTAACCTTAACCCTAGCCGTAGCACTAGCCCTCGAAGTACCCCTACCCCTACCCCTAGCCCCAGCCCTATCCCTCGGCCTAGGCCTAGCATAGCCCTAACCGTAGAAGTAGTCCTAGTCCTAGTCCAAGTCCTAGTCCTAGTCCTAGTCCTAGTCCTAGTCCTAGTCCTAGTCCTAGTCCTAGTCCTAGTCCTAGTCATAACCCTAACCGTAGCCCAGCCCTAGCCTTCGTGCAAACTCTAACCCTAACCCTAACCCTAACCCTAATCTTATCCCTAGCCCTAGCCCTAACCCTAACCCTGGCCCAAGCCCAAGTCCTAGCCCTAGCCCTACCCTAAGACTAACCCGAGCCCTAGCCGTAGCCCTAGCCCTAATACTAACCCTCACATTCACCCTCACCCTCACCCTAGCCCTGGTCTGGCCCTAGTCCTAACAATAGCCCTAATCCTAACCCTGGCCCTAAGCCTAATCCTAGCCCGAGGCCGAGCCCAAGCCCGAGCCCGAGCTTTAGCCATAGCCATAATCGTTGCACTAGGCCTAGGCCAAGGCCTAATCCTAACCCTAAACCTCGCCCAAGCCCTAGCCCTAGCCTTAGCCCTAGCCCTAGCCCTAGCCCTAGCCCTAGCCCTAGCCCTAGTCTTGCCCGAGCCCTAGCCCTAGCCCTAGTCCTAGTCCTAGCCCTAGTCCTAGCCCTAACCCTAGCGCTAGCCCTAGCCCTAGCCGCAGCCCTTCCCTAGGCCTAGCCCTGACACTAGCTTAAGCCCTACCCCTAGCCGTAGCATTAGGCCTAACCCTAACCCTAAGCGGAAGCCTATGCCTAAGCCTAACCCTAGCCTTACCCTAGCCAGAACCCTAACACAAACCATAACACTAAGCCTAGCCCTAGCCCTAGCCCTAACACTTACCCTCACCTTCACCCTCACCCTCACCCTAACCCTGCTCTGGCCGTAGACGTAGAAATACCCAGAAACCTAACCCTAGACCTAATCCTAATCCTAGCCCGAGCCTGAGCCCGAGCCCGAGCCCGAGCCCGAGCCCTAGTTGTAGCAGTAGGCCTAGGCGTAAACCAGACCCTAACCCTAACTCTAACCGTAACCCTAATCCTAGGCCTAGGCCTAGCATAGCCCTAGCCCTAGAAGTATCCTAGTCCTAGTCCTAGTCCTAGTCCTAGTCCTAGTCCTAGTCCTAGCCCTAACCCTAACCGTAGCCCAGCCCTAGCCCTAGTGCAAACTCTAACCCTAACCCTAACCCTAACCCTAATCTTATCCCTAGCCCTAACCCTAACCCTAACCCTAACCCTAACCCTGGCCCAATCCTAACCCGAGCTTTAGCCATAGCCATAATCGTAGCGCTAGGCCTAGTTCTAATCCCAGTCCTAGTACTATTCCTAGCAATAGCCCTGGCCCTAGCCCTAACCCTAGCCCTAGCCCTAGCCCTAGCCACAGCCCTTCCCTAGGCCTAGCCCTGACCCTAGCTTAAGCCCTAGCCCTAGCCGTAGCACTAGGCCTAACCCTAACCCTAAGCGTAAACCTAAGCCTAACCCTAACCCTAGCCCTAACCCAAGCCGGAACCTTAACACAAACCCTAACTCTAAGCCTAGCCCTAGCCCTAACCCTAACCCTCACTTTCACCCTCACCCTCACCCTAGCCCTGCTCTGGCCGTATATGTAGAAATAGCCCGAAACCTATCACTAGACCTAAGCCTAATCCTAGCCCGAGCCCGAGCCCGAACCCGAGCTTTAGCCATAGCCATAATCGTAGCACTAGGCCTAGCCATACCAATAGCCATAGCCATAGCCATAGCCATAGCCATAGCCATAGCCATAGCCATAGCCATAGCCCTAACCCTAGCCCTAGCCCTAGCCCTAGCCCTAGCCCTAGCCCTAGCCCTAGCCCTAGCCCTAGCCCTAGCCCTAGCCCTAGCCCTAGCCCTAGCCCTCACCCTCATGCTACCTCAGCCCTGGCTCTAGCCCTAGCCCAACCCGTCGCCCTAACCGTAACCATAACACTAGCTCTAGCCCTAGCCCTAAGCCTAGCCCTAACCCTAGCCCTAGCCCTAGCCCTAGCCCTAGCCCTAACCCTAACCCTAACCCTAACCCTAACCCAAACCCTAACCTTTGCTCAGTCATAGCCCTAGCCCTAACCCTCTCCCTCTCCCTCTCCCTCTCCCTCTCCCTCTCCCTCTCCCTCTCCCTCTCCCTCTCCCTCTCCCTCTCCCTCTCCCTCACCCTCACTCTAACCCAAACCCTAACCTTACCCTGCCCTAGCCCTAACCCTTGCCCTAAAACCTAACACTAACACTAACCCTAACGCTAACCCTAACCCTAACCCTAACCCTAGCCCTAGCACTAGCCCTAGCCCATTCCTAACCTTAACCTTAACCCTAGCCCTAGCCCTCGCTGTACCCCTAACACTAATCCTACCCCAGCCCTAGCCCTCGGCCTAGGCCTAGCACAGCTCTAGCCCTAAAAGAAGTCCTAGTCCTAGTCCTACTAATAGTCCTATTCCTATTCCTATTCCTAGTCCTAACCCTAATCCTAACCCTAGCCCAGGCCTACCTCTAGTGCTAGTGCTAGCGCTAGCGCTAGCGCTAACGCAAACGCTAACCCAAACCCTAACCCTAATCTTATCCCTAGCCCTAACCCTAACCCTTACCCTAAACCTAGCCCAAGCCGAAGCCCTAGCCCTAAGGCTAAGCCTAGCCCTAGCCCTAGCCCTAGTCGTACAACTAGGCCTAAGCCTAAACCAAACCCTAACCCTAACCCTAATCCTAGCCCTAGCCCTAGCCCTAGCCCTAGCCCTAGCCCTAGCCCTAGCCCTAGCCCTAGCCCTAGCCCTAGCCCTAGCCCTAGCCCTAGCCCTAGCCCAAGCCCTAGCCCTAGCCCTCACCCTCACCCTCACCCTCACGCTAGCTCAGCCCTGTATCTAACCCTAGCCCAACCCTTCGCCCTGACCGTAACCCTAACATTAGCCCAACCCTTCGCCCTGACCGTAACCCTAACATTAGCCCTAGCCCTAGCCCTAGCCCTAGCCCTAGCCCTAGCCCTAGCCCTAGCCCTAGCCCTAGCCCTAGCCCTAGCCCTAGCCCAAGCCCTAGCCCTAGCCCTCACCCTCACCCTCACCCTCACGCTAGCTCAGCCCTGTATCTAACCCTAGCCCAACCCTTCGCCCTGACCGTAACCCTAACATTAGCCCAACCCTTCGCCCTGACCGTAACCCTAACATTAGCCCTAGCCCTAGCCCTAGCCCTAACCCTGGCCCTAAAACCTAACCCTAACCCTAACACTAACCTTAACCTTAACCCTAGCCGTAGCACTAGCCCTCAAAGTACCCCTACCCCTACCCCTAGCCCCAGCCCTAGCCCTAGCCCTCGGCCTAGGCCTAGCATAGCCCTAACCGTAGAAGTAGTCCTAGTCCTAGTCCAAGTCCAAGTCCTAGTCCTAGTCCTAGTCCTAACCCTAACCATAGCCCAGCCCTAGCCTTAGTGCAAACTCTAACCCTAACCCTAACCCTAACCCTAATCTTATCCCTAGCCCTAACCCTAACCCTGGCCCAAGCCCAAGTCCTAGCCCTACCCCTACCCTAAGACTAACCCGAGCCCTAGCCTTAGCCCTAGCCCTAATACTAACCCTCACATTCACCCTCACCCTAACCCTAGCCCTGGTCTGGCCCTAGTCCTAACAATAGCCCTAACCCTAACCCTGGCCCTAAGCCTAATCCTAGCCCGAGCCCGAGCCCGAGCCCAAGCCCGAGCCCGAGCTTTAGCCATAGCCATAATCGTTGCACTAGGCCTAGGCCAAGGCTTAATCCTAACCCTAAACCTCGCCCTCGCCCTCGCCCTCGCCCTCGCCCTAACCCTAGCCCTGGCCCTAGCCCTAGCCCTAGCCCTAGCCCTAGCCCTAGCCCTAGCCCGAGCCCGAGCCCGAGCCCGAGCCCGAGCCCGAGCCCGAGCCCGAGCCCTAGCCCGAGCCCTAGCCCTAGTCTTGCCCGAGCCCTAGCCCTAGCCCTAGTCCTAGTCCTAGCCCTAGTCCTAGCCTTAACCCTAGCGCTACACCTACCCCTAGCCGCAGCCCTTCCCTAGGCCTAGCCCTGACACTAGCTTAAGCCCTACCCCTTGCCGAAGCATTAGGCCTAACCCTAACCCTAAGCGTAAGCCTAAGCCTAAGCCTAACCCTAGCCTTACCCTAGCCGGAACCCTAACACAAACCATAACACTAAGCCTAGCCCTAGCCCTAGCCCTAACACTAACCCTCTCCTTCACCCTCAGCCTCGCCCTAACCCTGCTCTGGCCGTAGACGTAGAAATACCCAGAAACCTAACCCTAGACCTAAGCCTAATCCTAGCCCGAGCCTGAGCCCAAGCCCGAGCCCGAGCCCGAGCCCTAGTCGTAGCAGTAGGCCTAGGCGTAAACCAGACCCTAACCCTAACTCTAACCGTAACCCTAATCCTAGCCCTAGGGCTAGCATAGCCCTAACCCTAATCCTACCGCAGCCCTAGACCTCGGCCTAGGCCTAGCACAGACCTAGCCCTAAACGTAGTCCTAGTCCTAGTCCTAGTCCTACTAATAGTCCTAGTCCTAGTCCTAGTCCTAGTCCTAGTCCTAACCCTAACCCTAACCCTAGCCCAGGCCTACCTCTAGTGCTAGTGCTAGCGCTAACGCTAACGCAAACGCTAACCCAAACGCTAACCCTAATCTTATCCCTAGCCCTAACCCTAACCCTTACCCTAACCCTAGCCCAAGCCCAAGCCCTAGCCCTAAGGCTAACCCTAGCCCTAGCCCTAGCCCTAGTTGTACCACTAGGCCTAAGCCTAAACCAAACCCTAACCCTAAACCTAATCCTAGCCGTAGCCCTAGCCCTAGCCCTAGATCTAGACCTAGGCCTAGGCCTAGGCCTAGCCCTCGGCCTAGCCCGAACCCTAGCCCTAATCCTAGCCCTAACCTTAGCCAAGCCCTAGCCCTAACCCTGGCCCTAAAACCTAGCCCTAACCCTAACCCTAAAACTAACACTAACCTTAACCCTAACCCTAGCCCTAGCCCTAGCACTAGCCCTAGCCCAATCCTAACCCGAGCTTTAGCCATAGCCATAATCGTAGCGCTAGGCCTAGTTCTAATCCAAGTCCTAGTCCTATTCCTAGCCCTAGCCCTAGCCCTAGCCCTAACCCTAGCCCTAGCCCTAGCCACAGCCCTTCCCTAGGCCTAGCCCTGACCCTAGCTTAAGCCCTAGCCATAGCCGTAGCACTAGGCCTAACCCTAACCCTAAGCGTAAGCCTAAGCCTAAGCCTAAGCCTAGCCCTAACCCAAGCCGGAACCATAACACAAACCCTAACTCTAAGCCTAGCCCTAGCCCTAGCCCTAGCCCTAACACTAACCCTCACTTTCACCCTCACCCTCACCCTAGCCCTGCTCGGGCCGTAGATGTAGAAATAGCCCGAAACCTATCACTAGACCGAAGCCTAATCCTAGCCCGAGCCCGAGCCCGAGCTTTAGCCACAGCCATAATGGTAGCGCTAGGCCTAGTTCTAATCCCAGTCCTAGTCCTATTCCTAGCCCTAACCCTAACCCTATCCCTATCCCTATCCCTATCCCTATCCCTATCCCTATCCCTAGCCCTAGCCCTAGCCCTAACCCTAGCCCTAGCCCTAGCCCTAGCCCTCACCCTCATGCTACCTCAGCCCTGGCTCTAGCCCTAGCTGAACCCGTCGCCCTAACCGTAACCATAACACTAGCTCTAGCCCTAGCCCTAAGCCTAGCCATAACCCTAGCCCTAGCCCTAGCCCTAGCCCTAGCCCTAGCCCTAGCCCTAGCCCTAACCCTAACCCTAACCCTAACCCTAACCCTAACCCTAACCCTTACCCAAACCCTAAACTTTGCCCAGTCATAGCCCTAGCCCTAACCCTCACCCTAACCCTCTCCCTCTCCCTCTCCCTCTCCCTCTCCCTCTCCCTCTCCCTCTCCCTCTCCCTCACCCTCAACCTCACCCTAACCCAAACCCTAACCTTACCCAGCCCTAGCCCTAAACCTTGCCCTAAAACCTAACACTAACCCTAACACTAACCCTAACGCTAACCCTAACCCTAACACTAACCCTAGCCCTAACACTAGCACTAGCCCAATCCTAACCTTAACCTTAACCCTAGCCCTAGGCCTCGCCGTACCCCTACCCCTACCCCTACCCCTACCCCCAGCCCTAGCCCTCGGCCTAGGCCTAGCATAGCCCTAGCCCTAGAAGGAGAAATACCCCGAAACCTAACCCTAGACCTAAGCCTAATCCTAGCCCGAGCCTGAGCCCGAGCCCGAGCCCGAGCCCTAGTTGTAGCACTAGGCCTAGGCCTAAACCGGACCCTAACCCTAACTCTAACCGTAACCCTAATCCTAGCCCTAGGCCTAGCATAGCCCTAGCCCTAGAAGTAGTCCTAGTCCTAGTCCTAGTCCTAGTCCTAGTCCTAGTCCTAGTCCTAGTCCTAGTCCAACCCTAACCGTAGCCCAGACCTAGCCTTAGTACAAACTCTAATCCTAACCCTAACCCTAACCTTATCCCTAGCCCTAACCCTAACCCTAACCCTAAACCAGGCCCAAGCCGAAACCCTAGCTCTAGCCCAAGCCCAAGCCCTAGCCCTAGCCCTAGCCCTAGCCCTAGCCCTAGCCCTAGCCCTAGCCCTAGCCCTAGCCCTAGCCCTAGCCCTAGCCCTAGCCCTAGCCCTAGCCCTAGCCCTAGCCCTAGCCCTAGCCCTAATACTAACCCTCACCTTCACCCTCACCCTAACCGTAACAATAGCCCTGGTCTGGCAATAGTCCTAGCAATAGCCCTAACCCTAACCCTGGCCCTAAGCATAATCCTAGCCCGAGCCCGAGCCCGAGCCCGAGCCCTAGCCCTAGCCCTAGCCCTAGCCCTAATACTAACCTTCACCTTCACCCTCACCCTAACCCTAGCCCTGGCCTGGCCCTAGTCCTAGCAATAGCCCTAACCCTAACCCTGGCCCTAAGCCTAATCCTAGCCCGAGCCCGAGCCCGAGCCCGAGCCCGAGCCCAAGCTTTAGCCATAGCCATAATCGTAGCACTAGGCCTAGTTCTAATCCCAGTCCTAGTCCTATTCCTAGCCCTAACCCTAACCCTAGCCCTAGCCCTAGCCCTAGCCCGAGCCCGAGCCCTAACCCTAGCCCTAGCCCTATTCCTAGCCCTCACCCTCATGCTACCTCAGCCCTGGCTCTAGCCCTAGCCCAACCTGTCGCCCTACCCGTAACCATAACACTAGCTCTAGCCCGAACCCTAAGCCGAGCCCTAACCCTAGCCCGAGCTCTAGCCCTAACCCTAACGCTAACCCTAACCCTAACCCTAACCCTAACCCTAACCCTAACCCTAACCCTAACCCTAACCCAAACCATAACCTTTGCCCAGTCATAGCCCTGGCCCTAACCCTCACCCTAACCCTCTCCCTCTCCCTCTCTCTCCCTCTCCCTCACCCTCACTTTCACCCTCAACCAAACCCTAACCTTACCCAGCCCTATCCCTAACCCTTGCCCTAAAACCTAACACTAACCCTAACACGAACCCTAACGCTAACGCTAACCCTAGCCCTAGCCCTAGCACTAGCACTAGCCCTAGCCCAATCCTAACCTTAACCTTAACCCTAGCCCTAGCCCTCGCCGTACCTACTAATAGTCCTATTCCTATTCCTATTCCTAGTCCTAACCCTAATCCTAACCCTAGCCCAGGCCTACCTCTAGTGCTAGTGCTAGCTCTAACGCAAACGGTAACCCAAACGCTAACCCTAATCTTATCCCTAGCCCTAACCCTAACCCTTACCCTAACCCTAGCCCAAGCCCAAGCCCTAGCCCTAAGGCTAACCCTAGCCCTAGCCCTAGCCCTAGTCGTACCACTAGGCCTAAGCCTAAACCAAACCCTAACCCTAACCCTAACCCTAATCCTAGCCCTAGCCCTAGCCCTAGCCCTACCCCTACCCCTAGACCTAGCCCTAGCCCTAGCCCTAGCCCTAGACCTAGACCTAACCCTAACCCTCACCCTCACATTCACTCTAACGCAAACCCTAAACTTAGCCCAGCCCTAGCCCTAACCCTGGCCCTAAAACCTAACCCTAAACTTAACCCTAACCCTAACCCTAACCCTAACCCTAACACTAACCTTAACCCTAACCCTAGCCATAGCACTAGCCCTCGAAGTACCCCTAGCCCTAGCCCTAGCCCCAGCCCTAGCCCTCGACCTAGGCCTAGCATAGCCCTAACCCTAGAAGTAGTCCTAGTCCTAGTCCAAGTCCTAGTCCTAGTCCTACTCCTAGTCCTAACCCTAACCGTAGCCCAGCCCTAGCCCTAGTGCAAACTTTAACCCTAACCCTAACCCTAACCCTAACCCTAATCTTATCCCTAGCCCTAACCCTAACCCTAACCCTAACCCTGGCCCAAGCCCAAGTCCTAGCCCTAGCCCTAGCCCTACCCTAAGCCTAAGCCTAAGCCGAGCCCTAGCCCTAGCCCTAATACTAACCCTCACCTTCACCCTCACCCTAACCCTAGCCCTGGTCTGGCCCTAGTCCTAACAATAGCCCTAACCCTAACCCTGGCCCTAAGCCTAATCCTAGCCCGAGCCCGAGCCCAAGCCCGAGCCCGACCTTTAGCCATAGCCATAATCATTGCACTAGGCCTAGGCCAAGGCCTAATCCTAACCCTAATCCTAGCCCTAACCCTAGCCCTAGTCCTAGCCCTAGCCCTATAATTAGCCCTAGCCCTAACCATAGCCCTAGCCCTAGCCCTAGCCCTAGCCTGGGTGAGAAAAGCGGGTTAGAAAAGCCAACGCTGCTTCTTCTAGGGATTAATCTAGCTTTAGTCCACTTTCATAGGCACAGAAGATATCAGCCATGTGACTAATAATTTTCTCTTCACTTTGGCTGCAGTCACACCAGAGCTTTAATCCAGCTTCCGTCCACTTTCACATGAGCCAAGCTTGCTAGGTGGCCATGGGCTAGTCACAGCTGTCTTCTGAGCTCTCACAGCCCCACCTACCTCACAGGGTGTCTGTTGTGGGGGGAAGAACAGAAAGTTTGTCATCTGCTTTGAGTCCCCTTAAATGGGAGAGAAAACCGGGGTAGAAAAGCCATTGCTGCTGCTGCTTCTTCTAGGGATTAATCCAGCTTCAGTCCACTTTCACATGAGCCAAGCTTGCTAGGTGGCTATGGGCTAGTCACAGCTCTTTTCTGAGCTCTCACAGCCCCACCTACCTCACAGGGTGTCTGTTGTGGGGGGAAGAACAGAAAGTTTGTCAGCCGCTTTGAGTCCCCTTAAATGGGAGAGAAAACCGGGGTAGAAAAGCCATTGCTGCTTCTGCTTCTTCTAGGGATTAATCCAGCTTCAGTCCACTTTCACATGAGCCAAGCTTGCTAGGTGGCTATGGGCTAGTCACAGCTCTCTTCTGAGCTCTCACAGCCCCACCTACCTCACAGGGTGTCTGTTGTGGGGGGAAGAACAGAAAGTTTGTCAGCCGCTTTGAGTCCCCTTAAATGGGAGAGAAAACCGGGGTAGAAAAGCCATTGCTGCTTCTGCTGCTTCTAGGGATTAATCCAGCTTCAGTCCACTTTCACATGAGCCAAGCTTGCTAGGTGTCCATGGGCTAGTCACAACTCTCTTCTGAGCTTTCACAGCCCCACCTACCTCACAGGGTGTCTGTTGTGGGGGGAAGAACAGAAAGTTTGTCAGCCGCTTTGAGTCCCCTTAAATGGGTGAGAAAAGCGGGGTAGAAAAGCCAACGCTGCTTCTTCTAGGGATTAATCTAGCTTTAGTCCACTTTCATAGGCACAGAAGATATCAGCCATGTGACCAATAATTTTCTCTTCACTTTGGCTGCAGTCACACCAGAGCTTTCATCCAGCTTCCGTCCACTTTCACATGAGCCAAGCTTGCTAGGTGGGCATGGGCTAGTCACAGCTGTCTTCTGAGCTCTCACAGCCCCACCTACCTCACAGGGTGTCTGTTGTGGGGGGAAGAACAGAAAGTTTGTCATCTGTTTTGAGTCCCCTTAAATGGGAGAGAAAACCGGGGTAGAAAAGCCATTGCTGCTTCTTCTTCTTCTAGGGATTAATCCAGCTTCAGTCCACTTTCACATGAGCCAAGCTTGCTAGGTGGCTATGGGCTAGTCACAGCTCTCTTCTGAGCTCTCACAGCCCCACCTACCTCACAGGGTGTCTGTTGTGGGGGGGAAGAACAGAAAGTTTGTCAGCCGCTTTGAGTCCCCTTAAATGGGAGAGAAAACCGGGGTAGAAAAGCCATTGCTGCTTCTGCTTCTTCTAGGGATTAATCCAGCTTCAGTCCACATTCACATGAGCCAAGCTTGCTAGGTGGCTATGGGCTAGTCACAGCTCTCTTCTGAGCTCTCACAGCCCCACCTACCTCACAGGGTGTCTCTTGTGGGGGGAAGAACAGAAAGTTTGTCAGCCGCTTTGAGTCCCCTTAAATGGGAGAGAAAACCGGGGTAGAAAAGCCATTGCTGCTTCTGCTGCTTCTAGGGATTAATCCAGCTTCAGTCCACTTTCACATGAGCCAAGCTTGCTAGGTGGGCATGGGCTAGTCACAGCTCTCTTCTGAGCTTTCACAGCCCCACCTACCTCACAGGGTGTCTGTTGTGGGGGGAAGAACAGAAAGTTTGTCAGCCGCTTTGTGTCCCCTTAAATGGGTGAGAAAAGCGGGGTAGAAAAGCCAACACTGCTTCTTCTAGGGATTAATCTAGCTTTAGTCCACTTTCATAGGCACAGAAGATATCAGCCATGTGACCAATAATTTTCTCTTCACTTTGGCTGCAGTCACACCAGAGCTTTCATCCAGCTTCCGTCCACTTTCACATGAGCCAAGCTTGCTAGGTGGCCATGGGCTAGTCACAGCTGTCTTCTGAGCTCTCACAGCCCCACCTACCTCACAGGGTGTCTGTTGTGGGGGGAAGAACAGAAAGTTTGTCATCTGCTTTGAGTCCCCTTAAATGGGAGAGAAAAACGGGGTAGAAAAGCCATTGCTGCTTCTGCTGCTTCTAGGGATTAATCCAGCTTCAGTCCCTAGCCCTAACCCTAACCCTGTCCCAAGCCCCAACCCTAGCCCTAGCCCTAAGCCTAACACTAGCCCTAGCCCTAGCCCTAGCCCTAGCCCTAGCCCTAGCCCGAGCCCGAGCCCTAGCTCTAGCGCTAGCGCTAGTGCAAGCCCTAGCCCAAGCCCGAGCCCGAGCGCGAGCCCTAACACTAACCCTCACCTTAACCCTCACCCTCACCCTCACCCTAGACCTGCTCTGGCCGTAGACGTAGAAATAGCCCGAAACCTAACCCTAGACCTAAGCGTAATCGTAGTCCGAGCCCGAGCCCGAGCCCTAGTGGTAGCACTAGGCCTAGGCCTAAACCAAACCCTAACCCTAACCCTAACCGTAATCGTAACCCTAAGCCTAGACCTAGCCCTAGCCCTAGCCCTCACCCTACACCTAACCCTAATCCTGGCCCCAGCCCTAGCCCTCGGAATAGGCCTAGCATAGCCCTAGCCCTAAAAGTAGTCCTAGTCCTAGTCCTGGTCCTGGTCCTAGTCCTAACCCTAACCCTAGCCCAGCCCTAGCCCTAGTGCTAGCGCTGACGCAAACACTAACCCTAACCCTAACCTTAACCCTAACCCTAACCCTAACCCTAACCCTAACCCTAACCCTAACCCTAACCCTAACCCTAACCCTAACCCTAATCTTATCCCTAGCCCTAACCCTAACCCTAAACCTAGCCCAAGCCCAAGCCCTAGCCCTAGGCCTAACCCCAACCTTAGCCCTAACCCTAGACCTATCCCTATCCCTACTCGTAGCACTATGCCTAGGCCTAAACCAAACCATAACCCTAGCCCTAGCCCTCACCATCACCATCACCCTCACACTAGCTCAGCCCTGTATCTAGCCCTAGCCCAACCCGTCGCCCTGACCGTAACCCTAACAGTAGCCCTAGCCCGAAGCCTAGCCCTTTCCCTAACCCTAGCCCTAGCCGTGGCCCTAGCCATAGCCCTAGCCCTAGCCCTAGCCGTAGCCCTAGCCGTAGCCCTAGCCCTAGCCCTAGCCCTAGCCCTAGCCCTAGCCCTAGCCCTAGCCCTAGCCCTAGCCCTAACCGTAACCCTAACCCTAAAGCTAACCCTAACCCAAAGCCTAACCTTAGCCCAGTTATCGCCCTAGCCCTAGCCCTAGCCCTAGCCCTCTTCCTCTCCCTCTCCCTCACCCTCACCCTAACCCACTCCCTAACCTTAGCCCAGCCCTAGCCCTAAACCTGGCCCTAAAACCTAACCCTAACCCTAACCCTAACCCTAATCCTAACACTAACCTTAAACCTAACCCTAGCCCTAGTACTAGCACTAGCCCAATCCTAAACTTAAACTTAACCCTAGCCCTAGCCCTAACCCTCGCCGTACCCCTACCCCTACCCCTACCCCCAGCCCTAGCCCTCGGCCTAGGCCTAGCATAGCCCTAGCCCTAGAAGTAGTCCTAGTCCTAGTCCTAGTCCTAGTCCTAGTCCTAGTCCTAGTCCTAGTCCTAGTCATGGTCATGGTCATAGTCATAGTCATAGTCATAGTCATAGTCATAGTCATAGTCCTAGTCCAACCCTAACCGTAGACCAGCCGTCGCCTTAGTGCAAACTCTAACCCTAACTCTAATCTTATCCCTAGCCCTAATCGTAACCCTAACCCTAAACCAGGCCAACGCCCACGCCCAAGCCCTAGCCCAAGCCCTAGCCCTAGCCCTAGCCCTAGCCATAGCCCTAGCCCTAGCCCTAGCCCTAGCCCTAGTCCTAGTCCTAGCCCTAGCCCTAGCCCTAGCCCTAATACTAACCCTCACCTTCACCCTCACCGTAAACCTAGCCCTGGCCTGGCAATAGTCCTAGCAATAGCCCTAACCCTAACCCTGGCCCTAAGCCTACTCCTAGCCCGAGCCAGAGCCCAAGCCCAAGCCCGAGCCCGAGCCCTAGCTTTAGCCATAGCCATAATAGGAGCACTAGGCCTAGGCCTAGGCCTAGCCCTAGCCGTAGCCCTAGCCCTAGCTCTAGCCCTAGCCCTAGCCCTAGCCCTAGCCCTAGCCGTAGTCCTAGCCCTAGCCCTAGCCCTAGCCCTAGCCCTAATCCTAGCCCTAGCCCTAGCGCTAGCCCTAGCCCTAGCTCTAGCCCTAGCCCTAGTCTTGCCCTAGCCCTAGCCCTATTCCTAGCCCTAGTCCTAGTCCTAGTCCTAGTCTTAGTCCTAGTCCTAGTCCTAGTCCTAGTCCTAGTCCTAGTCCTAGTCCTAGTCTTAGCACTAGCCCTAGCCCTAGCCCTAGCCCTACTCCTAGCCCTAACCCTAGCCCTAGCCCTAGCCCTAGCCACAGCCCTTCCCTAGGCCTAGCTCTGACACTAGCTTAAGCCCTAACCCTAGCCGTAGCACTAGGAGTAACCCTAACCCTAAGCATAAGCCTAAGCCTAAGCCTAACCCTAGCCCTAGCCCTAACAATAGCCGGAACCCTAACACAAACCCGAACACTAAGCCTAGCCCTAGCCCTAACACTAACCCTGACCTTAACCCTCACCCTCACCCTAGCCCTGCTCTGGCCGTAGACGTAGAAATAGCCCGAAACCTAACACTAGACCTAAGCCTAATCCTAGCTCGAGCCCGAGACCTAGCCCTAGTGGTAGCACCAGGCCTAGGCCTAGGCCTAAACCAAACCCTAACCCTAACCGTAACCCTAAGCCTAGCCCTAGCCCTAGCCCTAGCCCTAGCCCTAGCCCTAGCCCTAGCCCTAGCCCTAGCCCTAGCCCCAGCCCTCACCCTCACCCTCACCCTCACCCTCACGCTAGCTCAGCCCAGTATCTAGCCCTAGCCCAAACCGTCGCCCTGACCGTAACTCTAACAGTAGCCCTATCCCTAAGCCTAGCCCTAGCCCTAGCCCTAGCCCTAGCCCTAGCCCTAGCCCTAGCCCTAGCCCTAGCCCTAGCCCTAGCCCTAGCCCTAGCCCTAGCCCTAGCCCTAGCCCTAGCCCTAACCCTAACCCTAAAGCTAACCCTAAAGCTAACCCTAACCCAAAGCCTAACCTTAGCCCAGTTATCACCCTAGCCCTAGCCCTAGCCCTAGCCCTAACAGTCTTCCTCTCCCTCTCCCTCACCCTAACCCACACCCTAACCTTAGCCCAGCCCTAGCCCTATCCCTATCCCTGGCCCTAAAACCTAACCCTAACCCTAACCCTAACCCTAACCTTAACCCTAACCCTAGCACTAGCACTAGCACTAGCCCAATCCTAAACTTAAGCTTAACCCAAGCCCTAGCCCTAGCCCTAGCCCTAGCCCTAAGCCTACCTCTAGCCCTAGCCTTAGCCCTAGCCCTAGCCCTAATACTAACCCTCACCTTCACCCTCACCCTCACCCTAGCCCTGGCCTGGCCCTAGTATTAGCAATAGCCCTAACCTAAGCCTAATCCTAGCCCGAACCCGAGCCCGAGCCTGAGCCCAAGCTTTAGCCATAGCCATAATGGTAGCAGTAGGCCTAGGCCAAGCCCTAGGCCTAATCCTAGCCCTAGGTCTAGCTCTAACCCTAGCTTTAGCCCTAGCCCTAGCACTAGCCCTAGCCCTAGCCCTAGCCCTAGCCCTACCCTAGTCCTAGCCCTAGCCCTAGTCTTGCCCTAGCTCTAGCCCTAGCCCTAGCCCTAGCCCTAGCCCTAGTCCTAGTCCTAGTCCTAGTCCTAGTCCTAGTCCTAGTCCTAGTCCTAGTCCTAGTCCTAGTCCTAGCCCTAGTCCTAGCCCTAACCCAAGTCCTAGCCCTAGCCCTAGACCTAGCCGTAGCCCTTCCCTAGGCCTAGCCCTGACACTAGCTTAAGCCCTAGCCATAGCACTAGGCCAAACCCTAACCCTAAGCGTAAGCCTAATCCTAAGCCTAACCCTAGCCTTACCCTATCTGGAACCCTAACACAAACCCTAACACTAAGCCGAGCCCTAGCCCTAACACTAACCCTCACCTTCACCCTCACCCTCGCCCTAGCTCTGCTCTGGACGTAGACGTAGAAATAGCTCGAAAACTAACCCAAACCTAAGCCTAAGCCTAACCCGAGCCCGAGCCCGAGCCCGAGCCCAAGCCCGAGCCCGAGCCCTAGTGGTAGCACTAGGCCTAGGCCTAAACCAAACCCTAACCCTAACCATAACCCTAAGCCTAGCCCTAGCCCTAGCCATCGCCGTACACCTAACCCTAATCCTGGCCCCAGCCCTAGCCCTCGGAATAGGCCTAGCATAGCCCTAGGCCTAGAAGTAGTCCTAGTCTTAGTCCTAACACTAACACTAGCCCAGCCCTAGACCTGGTGCTAGCGCTGACACAAACGCTAACCCTAACCCTAACCCTAACCCTAATCTTATCCCTAGCCCTACCCCTACCCCTAAACCTAACCCTAAACCTAGCCCAAGGGCTCTAGCTGGCTGTCCGTGAAAGATTCAGGAGGGCGGGAAGGAAGCCAACTCTCCATAGGAAATATCCCAGGGTAATGGCTTGGAAACAGAAGCCTGAAATCATCACGTGCAGAAATGTCACTAAGGGGCAGCGTAGTACAAGTTCCGAAAGAGGCCTTGACAATTGACTACGTGGTAGCTGACCGCTGCCAGGCCAGAAGAACGCAATCCGCCTCCATACTTTCCAGGCCATTGCGGAATGACATTGCCCCAGGTTGGCTCCACTAAGGCATAATGTAAACTATGCTTCTACCACAGTGGGCTCTCCGAAACCGATGTTACTGGTTAAAATAAGCAACAGGGCTCTAGCTGGCTGTCAGTGGCAGATGCAGGAGGGCGGGAAGGCAGCCAACTCTCCATAGGAAACAACCCAGGGTAATAGATTGGAGACAGAAGCCTGAAATCATCACGTGCAGAAATGTCACTAAGGGCCAATGTAGTACAAGTTCTGAAAGAGGCCCTGACAATTGACTAGGTGCTAGCTCACAACTGCCAGGCCAGAAGAACTCAATCCGCCGCCATCCTTCCCAGGCCATTGCGAAAAGACATTGCCCCAGGTTGGCTACACTAAGGCATAGTGTGAACTATGCTTCTACCACAGTGGGCTATCCGAAACCGATGTTACTGGTTAAAATAAGCAACAGGGCTCTAGCTGGCTGTCAGTGGCAGATGCAGGAGGGCGGGAAGGCAGCCAACTCTCCATAGGAAACAACCCAGGGTAATGGATTGGAGACAGATGCCTGAAATCATCACGTGCAGAAATGTCACTAAGGGCCAATGTAGTACAAGTTCCGAAAGAGGCCCTGACAATTGACTAGGTGCTAGCTCACCCCTGCCAGGCCAGAAGAACTCAATCCGCCGCCATCCTTCCCAGTCCATTGCGGAAAGACATTGCGACAGGTTGGCTACTCGAAGGCATAGTGTGAACTATGTTCCTACCACAGTGGGCTATCCGAAACCGATCTTAATGGGTAGAATAAGCATAAGGGCTCTAGCTGGCTGTCCGTGACAGATTCAGGAGGGCGGGAAGGAAGCCAACTCTCCACAGGAAACATCCCAGGGTAATGGATTGGAGACAGAAGCCTGAAATCATCACGTGCAGAAATGTCACTAAGGGGCAGCGTAGTACAAGTTCCGAAAGAGGCCTTGACATTTGACTACGTGCTAGCTCACCTCTGCCAGGCAGAAGAACGCAATCCGCCTCCATCCTTTCCAGGCCATTGCGGACTGGCATTGCCCCAGGTTGGCTCCACTAAGGCATAGTGTGAAATATGCTTCTACCACAGTGGGCTATCCGAAACCAATGTTACTGGTTAGAATAAGCAACAGGGCTCTAGCTGGCTGTCAGTGGCAGATGCAGGAGGGCCGGAAGGCAGCCAACTCTCCATAGGAAACAACCCAGGGTAATGGATTGGAGACAGTAGCCTGAAATCATCACGTGAAGAAATGTCACTAAGGGCCAATGTAGTACAAGTTCCGAAAGAGGCCCTGACAATTGACTAGGTGCTAGCTCACCCCTGCCAGGCCAGAAGAACTCAATCCGCCGCCATCCTTCCCAGTCCATTGCGGAAAGACATTGCGACAGGTTGGCTATACTAAGGCATAGTGTGAACTATGCTTCAACCACAGTGGGCTATCCGAAACCGATGTTACTCGTTAGAATAAGCAACAGGGCTCTAGCTGGCTGTCCGTGACAGATTCAGGAGGGCGGGAAGGAAGCCAACTCTCCATAGGAAACATCCCAGGGTAATGGATTGGAGACAGAAGCCTGAAATCATCACGTGCAGAAATGTCACTAAGGGGCAGCGTAGTACAAGTTCCGAAAGAGGCCTTGACAATTGACTACGTGCTAGCTCACCCCTGCCAGGCCAGAAGAACGCAATCCGCCTCCATCCTTTCCAGGGCATTGCGGAATGACATTGCCCCAGGTTGGCTCCACTAAGGCATAGTGTGAACTATGTTCCTACCACAGTGGGACTAGGACTAAGACTCGGACTCGGACTAGGAGTCGGACTAGGACTAGGACTAGGACTAGGACTAGGACTAGGACTAGGACTAGGATTAGGACTAGGACTAGGTCTAGGATTAGGACTAGGGCTAGGGCTAGGGCTAGGGCTAGGGCTAGGGCTAGGGCAAGGCTAGGGCTAGGTCTAGGTCTAGGTCTAGGTCTAGGTCTAGGGCTAGGGCTAGGGCTAGGGCTAGGGTTAGGGCTAGGACTAGGACTAGGACTAGGACTAGGACTAGGGCTAGGGCTAGGGCTAGGGCAAGACTAGGGCTAGGGCTAGAGCTTGGGCTAGGGCTAGCGCTAGGGCTAGGGCTAGGGCTAGGGCTAGGGCTAGGATTAGGGCTAGATCTAGGGCTAGGACTAGGGCTAGGGGTAGGCCTACGGCTAGGGCTAGGGCTAGGGCTAGGGCTAGGGCTAGGGCTAGGGCTAGGCCTAGGCCTAGGCCTAGGCCTAGGCCTATTGCTCCGTATGGCTATGGCTAAAGCTCGGGCTCGGGCTCGGGCTCGGGCTTGGGCTTGGGCTCGGGCTCGGGCTAGGATTAGGATTAGGGCTCGGGTGAGGGTGAGGGTGAAGGTGAGGGTTAGTATTAGGGCTAGGGCTAGGGCTAGGGCTAGGGCTAGGGCTAGGGCTAGGGCTAGGGCTTGGGCTAGGGCTTGGGCGTGGGCCTGGTTTAGGGTTAGGGTTACGGTTAGGGCTAGGGATAAGATTAGGGTTAGGGTTAGGGTTAGAGTTTGCACTAAGGCGAGGGCTGGGCTACGGTTAGGGTTGGACTAGGACTAGGACTAGGACTAGGACTAGGACTAGGACTAGGACTAGGACTAGGACTAGGACTAGGGCTAGGGCTAGGGCTAGGGCTAGGGCTATGCTAGGCCTAGGCCGAGGGCTAGGGCTGGGGGTAGGGGTAGGGGTAGGGGTACGGCGAGGGTTAGGGCTAGGGCTAGGGTTAAGTTTATGTTTAGGATTGGGCTAGTGCTAGTACTAGGGCTAGGGTTAGGGTTAAGGTTAGTGTTAGGGTTAGGGTTAGGGTTAGGGTTAGGTTTAGGTTTTAGGGCCAGGGTTAGGGCTAGGGCTGGGCTAAGGTTAGGGTGTGGGTTAGAGTTAGGGTGAGGGAGAGGGAGAGGAAGAGGGTTAGGGCTAGGGCTAGGGCTAGGGCGATAACTGGGCTAAGGTTAGGCTTTGGGTGAGGGTTAGCTTTAGGGTTAGGGTTACGGTTAGGTATAGGGCTAGGGCTAGGGCTAGGGCTAGAGCTAGGGCTAGGGCTAGGGCTTGGGCTAGGTTTAGGGTTAGGGTTAGGGCTAGGGATAAGATTAGGGTTAGGGTTAGGGTTAGGGTTAGCGTTTGCGTCAGCGCTAGCACTAGGGCTACGGCTGGGCTAGGGTTAGGGTTAGGACTAGGACCAGGACTAGGACTAGGACTACTTTTAGGGCTAGGGCTATGCTAGGCCTATTCCGAGGGCTAGGGCTGGGGCCAGGATTAGGGTTAGGTGTAGGGCGAGGGCTAGGGCTAGGGCTAGGGCTAGGCTTAGGGTTACGGTTACGGTTAGGGTTAGGGTTAGGGTTAGGGTTAGGGTTTGGTTTAGGCCTAGGCCTAGTGCTACCACTAGGGCTAGGTCTAGGGCTCGGGCTACGATTAGGCTTAGGTCTAGGGTTAGGTTTCGGGCTATTTCTACGTCTACGGCCAGAGCAGGTCTAGGGTGAGGATGAGGGTGAGGGTTAAGGTGAGGGTTAGTGTTAGGGCTCGGGCTCGGGCTAGGGCTAGCGCTAGCGCTAACTAGCCTAACTAGGACTAGGACTGCTTCTAGGGCTAGGGCTATGCTAGGCCTAGCCCGAGGGCTAGGGCTGGGGCTGCGGGTAGGGGTAGGGGTAGGTGTACAGCAAGGGCTAGGGATAGGGTTAAACTTAAGTTTAGGATTGGGCTAGTGCTAGTGCTAGTGCTAGGCCTAGGGTTAGTGTTAGTGTTAAGGTTAGTGTTAGGGTTAGGATTAGGGTTAGGGTTAGGGCTAGGGCTAGGTTTTAGGGCCAGGGTTAGGGCTAGGGCTGGGCTAGGGTTAGATCTAGGGTTAGGGCTATGGCTAGGTCTAGGCCGAGGGCTAGGACTAGGACTAGGACTAGGACTAGGACTAGGACTAGGACTAGGACTAGGACTAGGACTAGGACTAGGACTAGGACTAGGACTAGGACTACGTCTAGGGCTAGGGCTAGGGCAAAGCCTAGGGTTAGGGCTAGGGCTAGGGCTAGGGCTAGGGATAGGACTAGGACTAGGACTAGGACTAGGACTAGGACTAGGACTAGGACTAGGACTAGGACTAGGACTAGGACTAGGACTAGGACTAGGACTAGGACTACGTCTAGGGCTAGGGCTAGGGCAAGGGCTAGGGCTAGGGTTAGGGATAGGGATAGGGATAGGGATAGGGATAGGGATAGGACTAGGACTAGGACTAGGACTAGGACTAGGACTAGGACTAGGACTAGGACTAGGACTAAGGCTATGCTAGGCCAAGGCCGCGGGCTAGGGCTGGGGGTAGGGGTAGGGGTAGGGGTACGGCGAGGGCTAGGGCTAGGGCTAGGGCAAAGGCTAGGGCTAGGGCTAGGTTTAAGCTTAAGGTTAGGATTGGGCTAGTGTTATGGTTATGGTTATGGTTACGATTAGGGCGACGGGTTGGTCTAGGGCTACAGCGAGGTCTGAGCTAGCGTGGGAGTGAGGGCTAGAGCTAGGGCTAGGGCTAGGGCTAGGCCTAGGGCTAGGGCTAGGGCTAGGGCTAGGGCTAGGGCTAGGGCTAGGGCTAGGGCTAGGGCTAGGGCTAGGGCTAGGGCTAGGGCTAGGGCTAAGGCTAGGGCTAAGGCTAGGGTTATGGTTTGGTTTAGTTCTAGGATTAATGCTACGACTAGGGATAGGGATAGGTCTAGGGTTAGGTCTAGGGTTAGGGTTAGGGTTAGGGTTAGGGTTAGGTGTAGGGCTACGGCTTGGGCTTGGGCTAGGTTTAGGGTTAGGGGTAGGGCTAGGGATAAGGTTAGGGTTAGGGTTAGGGTTAGGGTTAGCGTTTGTGTCAGCGCTAGCACCAGGTCTAGGCCTCGGGCTCAGGCTCGGGTTAGGATTAGGCTTAGGTTTGGATTAGTTTTCGGGCTATTTCTACGTCTACGGCCAGAGCAGAGCTAGGGCGAGGGTGAGGGTGAAGGTGAGGGTTAGTGTTAGGGCTAGGGCTAGGCTTAGTGTTAGGGTTTGTGTTAGGGTTCCGGATAGGGTAAGGCTAGGGTCAGGCTTAGGCTTAGGCTTACGCTTAGGGTTAGGGTTTGGCCTAGTGCTACGGCTAGGGCTTAAGCTAGTGTCAGGGCTAGGCCTAGGGAAGGGCTAGGGCTAGGGCTAGGGCTAGGGCTAGGGCTAGGGCTAGGGCTAGGGCTAGGGCTAGGGATAGGGATAGGGCTAGGGCTAGGGCTAGGGCTAGGGCTAGGGCTAGGGCAAGGCTAGGGCTAGGGCAAGGGCTAGGGCTAGGGCTAGGGCTAGGGCTAGGGTTAGGGCTAGGGCTAGGGCTAGGATTAGGCCTAGTGCTACGATTATGTCTATGGCTAAAGCTCGGGCTCGGGCTCGGGCTTTGGCTCGAGCTCGGGCTAGGATTAGGCTTAGGGCCAGGGTTAGGGTTAGGGCTATTGCTAGGACTAGGGCCAGGCCAGGGCTAGGGTTAGGGTGAGGGTGAAGGTGAGGGTTAGTATTAGGGCTAAAGCTAGGGCTAGGGCTAGAGTTAGGCTTAGGGCTAGGGCTAGGGCTAGGGCTAGGGATTGGGCCAGGTTTAGGGTTAGGGTTAGGGCTAGGGCTAGGGATAAGATTAGGGTTAGGGTTAGGGTTAGAGTTAGAGTTTGCACTAAGGCTAGGGCTGGGCAACAGTTAGGGTTGGACTAGGACTAGGACTAGGACTAGGGCTAGGGTTAGGGCTAGGGATAAGATTAGGGTTAGGGTTAGGGTTAGGGTTTGCACTAAGGCTAGGGCTGGGCTACGGTTAGGGTTGGACTAGGACTAAGACTAGGACTAGGACTAGGACTAGGACTAGGACTAGGACTAGGACGAGGACGAGGACTAGGACTAGGACGAGGACTAAAACTAGGACTAGGACTAGGACTGCTTCTAGGGCTAGGGCTATGCAAGGCCTAGCCCGAGGGCTAGGGCTGGGGCTGCGGGTAGGGGTATGTGTACAGCGAGGGCTAGGGCTAGGGTTAAGCTTAAGGTTAGGATTGGGCTAGTGCTAGTGCTAGTGCTAGGCCTAGGGTTAGGGTTAGTGTTAAGGTTAGTGTTAGGGTTAGGGTTAGGGTTAGGGTTAGGGTTAGGGCTAGGGCTAGGGCTAGGTTTTAGGGCCAGGGTTAGGGCTAGGGCTGGGCTAGGGTTAGATCTAGGGTTAGGGATATGGGTAGGTCTAGGCCGAGGGCTAGGACTAGGACCAGGACTAGGACTAGGACTAGGACTAGGACTAGGACTAGGACTAGGACTAGGACTACGTCTAGGGCTAGGGCTAGGGCAAGGGCTAGGGCTAGGGCTAGGGCTAGGGCTAGGACTAGGACTAGGACTAGGACTAGGACTAGGACTAGGACTAGGACTAGGACTAGGACTAGGACTAGGACTAGGACTAGGACTAGGACTAGGACTAGGACTAGGACTAGGACTAGGACTAGGACTAGGACTAAGGCTATGCTAGGCCTAGGCCGAGGGCTAGGGCTGGGGGTAGGGGTAAGGGTAGGGGTAGGGGTACGGCGAGGGCTAGGGCTAGGGCTAGGGCTAGGGCTAGGGCTAGGGCTAGGGCTAGGGCTAGGGCTAGGTTTAAGCTTAAGGTTAGGATTGGGCTAGTGTTATGGTTATGGTTACGATTAGGGCGACGGGTTGGTCTAGGGCTACAGCGAGGTCTGAGCTAACGTGAGAATGAGGGCTAGAGTTAGGGCTAGGGCTAGGGCTAGGGCTAGGGCTAGGGCTAGGGCTAGGGCTAGGGCTAGGGCTAGGGCTAGGGCTAGGGCTAGGGCTAGGGCTAGGGCTAGGGCTAGGGCTAGGGCTAGGGCTAGGGCTAGGGCTAGGGCTAAGGCTAGGGTTATGGTTTGGTTTAGTTCTAGGCTTAATGCTACGACTAGGGATAGGGATAGGTCTAGGGTTAGGGTTAGGGTTAGGGTTAGGCGTAGGGCTACGGCTTGGGCTTGGGCTAGGTTTACGGTTAGGGCTAGGGCTAGGGATAAGATTAGGGTTAGGGTTAGCGTTAGCGTTTGTGTCAGCGCTAGCACGAGGTCTAGGGCTCGGGCTCGGGCTCGGGCTCGGGTTAGGATTAGGCTTAGGTTTGGGTTAGTTTTCGGGCTATTTCTACGTCTACGGCCAGAGCAGAGCTAGGGCGAGGGTGAGAGTGAAGGTGAGGGTTAGTGTTAGGGCTAGGGCTAGGCTTAGTGTTAGGGTTTGTGTTAGTGATCCGGATAGGGTAAGGCTAGGGTCAGGCTTAGGCTTAGGCTTACGCTTAGGGTTAGGGTTTGGCCTAGTGCTACGGCTAGAGCTTAAGCTAGTGTCAGGGCTAGGCCTAGGGAAGGGCTACGGCTAGGTCTAGGGCTAGGACTTGGGTTAGGGCTAGGACTAGGGCTAGGACTAGGACTAGGACTAGGACTAGGACTAGGACTAGGACTAGGACTAGGACTAGGACTAGGACTAGGACTAGGACTAGGACTAGGACTAGGACTAGGACTAGGACTAGGGCTAGGGCTAGGGCTAGGGCTAGGGCTAGAGCTAGGGCAAGACTAGGGCTAGGGCTAGGGCTAGGGCTAGGACTAGGGTAGGGCTAGGGCTAGGGCTAGGGCTAGGGCTAGGGCTAGGGCTAGGGCTAGGGCTAGGCCTAAAGCTAGGGTTAGAGCTAGAGCTAGGGCTAGAATTAGGCCTAGGGCTAGGCCTAGGCCTAGTGCTACCATTATGGCTATGGCTAAAGCTTGGGCTCGGGCTTGGGCTCGGGCTCGGGCTCGGGCTAGGATTAGGCTTACGTTAGGGCTATTGCTAATACTAGGGCCAGGCCAGGGCTAGGGTTAGGGTGAGGGTGAAGGTGAGGGTTAGTATTAGGGCTAGGGCTAGGGCTTAGGCTAGGGCTAGAGGCAGGCTTAGGGCTAGGGCTAGGGCTAGGGCTAGGGCTTGGGTTTGGGCCAGGTTTAGGTTTAGAGTTAGGGTTAGGGCTCGGGATAAGATTAGGGTTAGGGTTAGGGTTAGAGTTTGCACTAAGGCTAGGGCTGGGCTACGGTTAGGGTTGGACTATGACTATGACTATGACTATGACTATGACTATGACTATGACTATGACTATGACTATGACTATGACTAGGACTAGGACTAGGACTAGGACTAGGACTAGGACTAGGACGAGGACGAGGACGAGGACGAGGACGAGGACGAGGACGAGGACGAGGACTGGGACTATGACGAGGACTAAAACTAGGACTAGGACTAGGACTGCTTCTAGGGCTAGGGCTATGCAAGGCCTAGCCCGAGGGCTAGGGCTGGGGCTGCGGGTAGGGGTATGTGTACAGCGAGGGCTAGGGCTAGGGTTAAGCTTAAGTTTAGGATTGGGCTAGTGCTAGTGCTAGTGCTAGGCCTAGGGTTAGGGTTAGTGTTAAGGTTAGTGTTAGGGTTAGGATTAGGGTTAGGGTTAGGGTTAGGGCTAGGGCTAGGTTTTAGGGCCAGGGTTAGGGCTAGGGCTGGGCTAGGGTTAGATCTAGGGTTAGGGATATGGCTAGGTCTAGGCCGAGGGCTAGGACTAGGACCAGGACTAGGACTAGGACTAGGACTAGGACTAGTGCTACGGCTAGGGTTAGGGCTTAAGCTAGTGTCAGGGCTAGGCCTAGGGAAGGGCTGTGGCTAGGGCTAGGGCTAGGGCTAGGGTTAGGGCTAGGGCTAGGGCTATTGCTAGGAATAGGACTAGGACTGGGATAAGAACTAGGCCTAGCGCTACGATTATGGCTATGGCTAAAGCTCGGGTTAGGATTGGGCTAGGGCTAGGGCTAGGGCTAGGGCGCGGGTTAGGCTTAGGGCTAGGGCTAGTGCTAGGACTTGGGCTTGGGCCAGTGTTAGGGTTAGGGTTAGGGTTAGGGTTAGGGCTAGGGATAAGATTAGGATTAGGGTTAGGGTTAGGGTTAGGGTTAGAGTTAGGGTTTGTGTTAGTGTTCCGGTTATTGTTAGGGCTAGGCTTAGGCTTAGGCTTAGGCTTACCCTTAGGGTTAGGGTTAGGCCTAGTGCTACGGCTAGGGTTAGGGCTTAAGCTAGTGTCGAGGCTAGGCCTAGGGAAGGGCTGTGGCTAGGGCTATGGCTATGGCTAGGGCTAGGGTTAGGGCTAGGACTAGGGCTAGGGTTAGGGCTAGGGCTAGGGCTAGGGCTAGGGCTAGGGCTAGGGCTAGGGCTAGGGCTAGGGCTAGGGCTAGGGCTAGGGCTAGGGCTAGGGCTAGGCTAGGGCTAAGACTAGGACTAGGAGTAGGAGTAGGACTAGGGCTAGGAATAGGGCTAGGTTTAGGGCAAGACTAGGGCTAGGGCTAGGGCTAGGGCTAGGGCTAGAGCTAGAGCTAGGGCTAGGGCTAGGGCTAGGGCTAGGGCTAGGGTTAGGGTTAGGGCTAGGGCTAGGGCTAGGCCTACGGCTAGGGCTAGGGCTAGGGCTAGGGCTAGGGCTAGGGCTAGGGCTAGGGCTAGGGCTAGGGCTAGGGCTAGGGCTAGGCTTAGGCTTAGGCTTAGGCCTAGGCCTAGGCCTAGGCCTAGTGCTCCGATTATGGCTACGGCTACGATTAGGGCTATGCTAGGCCTAGGGCTCGGATTAGGGTTACGGTTACAGTTAGGGTTAGGGTTTGGTTTAGGCCTAGGCTTATTGCTACGACTAGGGCTCGGGCTTGGGATCGGGCTCGGGCTCGGGCTCAGGCCCGGGCTAGGATTAGGCTTAGGTCTAGGGTTAGGTTTCGGGGTATTTCTACGTCTACGGCCAGAGCAGGGCTAGGGTGAGTGTGAGGGTGAAGGTGAGGTTTAGTGTTAGGGCTAGGGCTAGGCTTAGTGTTAGGGTTTGTGTTAGGTTTCCGGCTAGGGTAAGGCTAGGGTTAGGCTTAGGCTTAGGCTTACGCTTAGGGTTAGGGTTAGGCCTAGTGCTACGGCTAGGGCTACGGCTTAAGCTAGTGTCATGGCTAGGCCTAGGGAAGGGTTGCGGCTAGGGCTAGGGCTAGGGTTAGGTCTAGGACTAGGGCTAGGGCTAGGGCTAGGACTAGGACTAGGACTAGGAGTAGGACTAGGACTAGGGCTAGGATTAGGACTAGGGCTAGGGCTAGGGCTAGGGCTAGGGCTAGGGCTAGGGCTAGGGCTAGGGCTAGGGCTAGGGCTAGGGCTAGGGCTAGGGCTTGGGCTTGGGCCAGGGTTAGCGTTAGGTTTAGGGCTAGGGATAAGATTAGGGTTAGGGTTAGGGTTAGAGTTTGCACTAGGGCTAGGGCTGGGCTACGGTTAGGGTGAAGACTAGGACTAGGACTAGGACTAGGACTACTTCTAGGGCCCGGGCTATGCTAGGCCTAGGCCGAGGACTAGGCCTAGCCCTAGCCCTAATCCTAACCCTAAACCTAACCCTAAACCTAACCCTAACACAAACCGTAACCTTTGCCCAGTCGTAGCCCTTGCCCTAACCCTCACCCTCACCCTCACCCTTACCCTCTCCCTCTCCCTAACCCTCACCCTCACCCTCACCCTGACCCTGACCCTGACCCTCACCCTCACCCTCACCCTCACCCACACCCTAACACTAATCCCTAACACTAACACTAACACTAACCTTAACACTAACACTAACCCTATCCCTAGCACTAGCACTAGCACTAGCCCAATACTAACCTTAAGCTCAACCCTAGTCCTAGCCCTTGCCCTAGCCCTCGCCGTACCCCTAAACGTAATCCTACCCCAGCCCTAGCCCTTGGCCTAGGCCTAGCATAACCCTAGTCCTAGTCCTAGTCCTAGTCCTAGTCCTAGTCCTAGTCCTAGTCCTAGTCCTAGTCCTAGTCCTAGTCCTAGTCCTAGTCCTAGTCCTAGTCCTTAACCTAAACCTAGCCCAGCCCTACCTCTAGTGCTAGCGCTGACACAAACGCTAACCCAAACGCTAACCCTAACCCTCGCCCTAGCCCTAGTCGTACCACTAGGCCTAAGCCTAAACCAGGCTAGCTAGAGCCAGGGCTCAGGTAGCATGAGGGTGAGGGCTAGGCCTAGGGCTAGGGCTAGGGCTAGGGCTAGGGCTAGGGCTAGGGTTAGGGCTATGGCTATGGCTATGGCTAGGGCTAGGGCTATGGCTAGGGCTAGGGCTATGGCTAGGGCTAGGGCTAGGGCTAGGGCTAGGGCTAGGGCTAGGGCTAGGGCTAGGGCTAGGGCTAGAGCTAGGGCTAGGGTTAGGGTTAGGATTAGGCCTACGCCTTGTGCTACGATTATGGCTATGGCTAAAGCTCGGGCTCGGGCTCGGGCTAGGATTAGGATTAGGTCTAGTGATAGGTTTCGGGCTATTTCAACATCTACGGCCAGAGCAGGGCTAGGGTGAGGGTGAGGGTGAAAGTGAGGGTTAGTGTTAGGGCTAGGGCTAGGGCTAGGCTTAGAGTTAGGGTTTGTGTTAAGGTTCCGGCTTGGGTTAGGGCTAGGGCTAGGGTTAGGCTTAGGCTTAGGCTTACCCTAGTGCTACGGCTAGGGCTAGGGCTTAAGCTAGGGTCAGGGCTAGGCCTAGGGAAGGGCTTTGGCTAGGCTAGGGCTAGGGTTAGGGCTAGGGCTAGGGCTATTGCTAGGAATAGGACTAGGACTGGGATTAGAACTAGGCCTAGCGCTACGATTATGGCTATGGCTAAAGCTCGGGTTAGGATTGGGCTAGGGCTAGTGCTAGTGCTAAGGCTAGGGTTAGGGTTAAGGTTAGGGTTAGGCTTAGGCTTAGGGTTCGGTTTTAGGGCCAGGGTTAGGGCTAGGGCTGGCCTAAGGTTAGGGTTTGGGTTGGGGTGAGGGAGCGGGAGAGGGAGAGGGAGAGGAAGAGTGTTAGGTCTAGGGCTAGGGCAATGGCTGGGCTAAGGTTAGGGTTTGGGTTAGGATTAGCGTTAGCGTTAGGGTGAGGGTTAGGGCTAGGGCTAGGGCTAGGGCTAGGGCTAGGGCTAGGGCTAGGGCTAGGGCTAGGGCTAGGGCTAGGGCTAGGGCTAGGGCTAGGGCTAGGGCTAGGCTTAGGGCTAGGGCTAGGCCTAGGGTTACGGACTGGGCGACTCGTTGGACTAGGGCTAGATACAGGGCTGAGCTAGCATGAGGGTGATGGTGATGGTGAGGGCTTGGGCTAGGGCTTGGGCTTGGGCTAGGGCTAGGGCTAGGGCTAGGGCTAGGGCTAGGGCTAGGGCTAGGGCTAGGGCTAGGGCTAGGGCTAGGGCTAGGGCTAGGGCTAGGGCTAGGGCTAGGGCTATTGTTTGGTTTAGGCTTAGGCCTAGTGGTACGACTAGGGCTAGGGCTAGGGCTAGGGTTAGGGTTAGCGTTTGCGTCAGCGCTAGCACAAGAGGTAGGGCTGGGCTAGGTTTAGGGTATGGACTAGGACTAGGACTAGGACTAGGACTAGGACTAGGACTAGGACTAGGACTAGGACTAGGACTAGGACTACTTCAAGGGCTAGGGCTATGCTAGGCCTAGGCCAAGGTCTAGGGCTGGAGTAGGATTACGTTTAGGGGTACGGCGAGGGCTAGGGCTAGGGCTAGGGTTAAGCTTAAGGTTAGGATTGGGCTAGTGCTAGTGCTAGGGCTAGGGTTAGGGTTAGTGTTACGGTTAGTGTTAGGGTTAGTGTTAGGGATTAGTGTTAGGGTGGGGGTGAGGGTCAGGCTCAGGGTGAGGGTGAGGGTTAGGGAGAGGGAGAGGGTGAGGGTGAGGGTGAGGGTGAGGGTTAGGGCAAGGGCTACGACTGGGCAAAGGTTAGGGTTTGTGTTAGGTTTAGGTTTAGGGTTAGGGTTAGGGTTAGGGTTAGGGTTAGGATTAGGGCTAGGGCTAGGCCTAGCCCTCGGCCTAGGCCTAGCATAGCCCTAGCCCTAGAAGTAGTCCTAGTCCTAGTCCTAGTCCTAGTCTTCAACCTAACCGTAGCCCAGCCCTAGCCCTAGCCCTAGCCCTAGCCCTAGCCCTAGCCCTAGCCCTAGCCCTAGCCCTAGCCCTAGCCCTAGCCCTAGCCCTAGCCCTAGCCCTAACCCGAGCCCGAGCCCGAGCCCGAGCCCGAGCCCTAACACTAACCCTCACCTTAACCCTCACGCTCACCCTCACCCTAGACCTGCTCTGGCCGTAGACGTAGAAATAGCCCGAAACCTAACCCTAGACCTAAGCCTAATCGTAGCCCGAGCCCGAGCCCTAGCCCTAGTGGTAGCACTAGGCCTAGGCCTAAATCAAACCCTAACCCTAACCGTAACCCTAAGCCTAGCCCTAGCCCTAGCCCTAGCCCTAGCCGTACACCTAACCCTAATCCTGGCCCCAGCCCTAGCCCTCAGAATAGGCCTAGCATAGCCTTAGCCCTAGAAGTAGTCCTAGTCCTAGTCCTGGTCCTAGTCCTAACCCTAACCCTAGCCCAGCCCTAGCCCTAGTGCTAGGGCTGACGCAAACGCTAACCCTAACCCTAACCCTAATCTTATCCCTAGCCCTAACCCTAAACCTAAACCTAGCCCAAGCCCAAGTCCTAGCCCTACGCCTAACCCCAACCCTAGCCCTAACCCTATCACTATCCGTATCCCTAGTCGTAGCACTAAGCCTAGGCCTAAACCAAACCATAACCGTAGCCCTAGCCCTCACCCTCACCCTCACCATCACCCTCACACTAGCTCAGCCCTGTATCTAGCCCTAGCCCAACCCGTCGCCCTGACCATAACCCTAACAGTAGCCGTAGCCCGAAGCCTAGCCCTTTCCCTAACCCTAGCCGTAGCCCTAGCCCTAGCCCTAGCCGTAGCCCTAGCCCTAGCCCTAGCCCTAGCCCTAGCGCTAGCCCTAGCCCTAGCTCTAGCCCTAGCCCTAGCCCTAGACCTAGACCTAGACCTAGACCTAGACCTAGACCTAGACCTAGACCTAGACCTAGACCTAGACCTAATCCTAGCCCTAGTCCAAGTCCTAGTCCTAGTCCTAGTCCTAGTCCTAGTCCAACCCTAACCGGAGCCCAGCCCTAGCCTTTGTGCAAACTCTAACCCTAACCCTAACCCTAATCTTATCCCTAGCCCTAACCGTAACCCTAACCCTAAACCAGGCCCACGCCCAATCCCTAGCCCAATCCCTAGCCCTAGCCCTAGCCCTAGCCCTAGCCCTAATACTAACCCTCACCTTCACCCTCACCCTAACCCTAGCCCTGGCCTGGCAATAGTCCTAGCAATAGCCCTAACCCTAACCCTGGCCCTAAGCCTAATCCTAGCCCGAGCCCGAGCCCGAGCCCGAGCCCGAGCCCGAGCCCGAGCCCTAGCCCTAGCCCTAGCCCTAGCCCTAGCCCTAGCCCTAGCCCTAGCCCTAGCCCTAGCCCTAGCCCTAGCCCTAGCCCTAGCCCTAGCCCTAGCCCTAGCCCTAGCCCTAGCCCTAGCCCTAGCCCTTGCCCTAGACCTAGACCTAGACCTAGACCTAGACCTAGACCTAATCCTAGCCCTAGCCCTAGCCCTCGTGCTAGCCCTAGCCCTAGCCCTAGCTTTAGCCCTAGCCCTAGCCCTAGTCTTGCCCTAGCCCTAGCCCTAGCCCTATTCCTAGCACTAGTCCTAGTCCTAGTCCTAGTCCTAGTCTTAGCCAGGGCTAGGATTAGGCCTAGGGCTAGGCCTAGGCCTAGTGCTACGATTATGGCTATGGCTAAAGCTCGGGCTCGGGCAAGGGCTTGGGCTCGGTCTCGGGCTAGGATTAGGCTTAGGGCCAGGGTTAGGGTTAGGGCTATTGCTAGGACTAGGGCCAGGCCAGGGCTAGGGTTAGGGTGAGGGTGAAGATGAGGGTTAGTATTAGGGCTAGGGCTAGGGCTAGAGTTAGGCTTAGGGCTAGGGCTAGGGCTAGGGCTAGGGCTAGGGATTGGGTTTGGGCTAGGTTTAGGGTTAGGGTTAGGGTTAGGGCTAGGGATAAGATTAAGGTTAGGGTTAGAGTTTGCACTAAGGTTAGGGCTGGACTAGGACTAGGACTAGGACAAGGACTAGGACTAGGACTAGGACTAGGACTAGGGCTATGCGAGGCCTAGGCCGAGGGCTAGGGCTGGGGCTACGCGTAGGGTTAGGTGTACAGTGAGGGCTAGGGCTAGGGCTAGGGTTAAGCTTAAGATTACGATTGGGCTAGTGTTAGTGCTAGTGCTAGTGCTAGGGTTAGGGTTAAGGTTAGCTTTAGGGTTAGCGTTAGGGTTAGGGCTAGGTTTTAGGGTCAGGGTTAGGGCTAGGGCTGGGCTAAGGTTAGATCTACTGTTAGGGCTATGGCTATGGCTAGGCCGAGGGCTAGGACTAGGACTAGGACTAGGACTAGGACTACGTCTAGGGTTAGGGGTAGGGCTAGGGCTAGGGCTAGGGCTAGGGCTAGGGCTAGGGCTAGGGCTAGGGCTAGGGCTAGGGCTAGGGCTAGGGCTAGGCTAAGGGTTACGGTTAGGGTTAGGGTTAGGGTTAGGGTTTGCTTCAGGCCTAGGCCTAGGCCTAGTGCTACCACTAGGGCTAGGTCTCGGGCTCGAGCTAGGATTAGGCTTAGGTCTAGGGTTAGGTTTCGGGCTATTTCTACGTCTACGGCCAGAGCAGGGCTAGGGTGAGGGTGAGGGTTAAGGTCAGGGTTAGTGTTAGGGCTAGGGCTAGGCTTAGTGTTAGGGTTTGTGTTAGGGTTCCGGCTATTGTTAGGGCTAGGGTTAGGCTTAGGCTTAGGCTTAGGCTTAGGGTTAGGGTTAGGGTTAGGCCTATTGCTACGGCTATGGCTAGGGCTTAAGCTAGGGTCAGGGCTAGGCCTAGGGAAGGGCTGTGGCTAGGGCTAGGGCTAGGGTTCGGGCTAGGAGTAGGGCTAGGGTTAGGGCTAGGGCTAGGGCTAGGGCTAAGACTAGGACTAGGACTAAGACTAGGACTAGGACTAGGACTAGGACTAGGAATAGGAATAGGAATAGGAATAGGAATAGGGCTAGGAATAGGGCTAGGAATAGGGCTAGGCCTAGGGCAAGACTAGGTCTAGGGCTAGAGCTAGGGCTAGGGCTAGCGCTAGGGCTTGCGCTAGGGCTAGGGCTAGGGCTAGGATTAGGGCTGGGGCTCGGGCTCAGGCTCGGGCTCGGGCTCGGGCTCGGGCTCGGGCTAGGGCTAGGGCTAGGGCTAGGGCTAGGGCTAGGGCTAGGGCTAGGGCTAGGGCTAGGGCTAGGGCTAGGGCTAGGGCTAGGCCTAAGCCTAGGCCTAGGCCTAGTGCTCCGATTATGGCTATGGCTAAAGCTCGGTCTCGGTCTCGGGTTTGGGCTTTGGCTTGGGCTCGGGCTCGGGCTAGGATTCGGCTTAGGGCCAGGGTTAGGGTTAGGGCTATTGCTAGGACTATTGCCAGACCAGGGCTAGGGTTAGGGTGAGGGTGAAGGTGAGGGTTAGTATTAGGGCTAGGGCTAGGGCTAGGGCTAGGGCTTGGGCGTCGGCTTGGGCGTGGGCCTGGTTTAGGGTTAGGGTTACGGTTAGGGCTAGGGATAAGATTAGGGTTAGGGTTAGGGTTAGAGTTTGCACTAAGGCGAGGGCTGGGCTACGGTTAGGGTTGGACTAGGACTAGGACTAGGACTAGGACTAGGACTAGGACTAGGACTAGGACTAGGACTAGGACCACGACTAGGACTAGGACTAGGACTAGGACTAGGACTAGGACTACTTCTAGGGCTAGGGCTATGCTAGGCCTAGTCCGAGGGCTAGGGCTGGGGTTAGGGGTAGGGGTAGGGGTACGGCGAGGGCTAGGGCTAGGGCTAGGGTTAAGCTTAAGTTTAGGATTGGGCTAGTGCTAGTGCTAGTGCTAGGGTTAGGGTTAAGGTTAGGGTTAGGGTTAGGGTTAGGTTTTAGGGCCAGGGATAGGGCTAGGGCTAGGGCTGGGCTAAGGTTAGGGTGTGGGTTAGGGTTAGGGTGAGGGAGAGGAAGACGGTTAGGGCTAGGGCTAGGGCTAGGGTGATAACTGGGCTAAGGTTAGGCTTTGGGTTAGGGTTAGCTTTAGGGTTAGCTTTAGGGTTAGGGTTAGGGCTAGGGCTAGGGCTAGGGCTAGGGCTAGGGCTAGGGCTAGGGCTAGGGCTAGGGCTAGGGCTAGGGCTAGGGCTAGGGCTAGGGCTAGGGCTAGGCTTAGGGATAGGGCTACTGTTAGAGTTACGGTCAGGGCGACGGTTTGGGCTAGGGCTAGATACTGGGCTGAGCTAGCGTGAGGGTGAGGGTGAGGGTGAGGGTGAGGGCTGGGGCTAGGGCTAGGGCTAGGGCTAGGGCTAGGGCTAGGGCTAGGGCTAGGGCTAGGCTTAGGGTTACGGTTAGGGTTAGGGTTTGGTTTAGGCCTAGGCCTAGGCCTAGTGCTACCACTAGGGCTAGGTCTCGGGCTCGAGCTAGGATTAGGCTTAGGTCTAGGGTTAGGTTTCGGGCTATTTCTACGTCTACGGCCAGAGCAGGGCTAGGGTGAGGGTGAGGGTTAAGGTCAGGGTTAGTGTTAGGGCTAGGGCTAGGCTTAGTGTTCGGGTTTGTGTTAGGGTTCCGGCTATTGTTAGGGCTAGGGCTAGGGTTAGGCTTAGGCTTAGGCTTATGCTTAGGGTTAGGGTTACTCCTAGTGCTACGGCTAGGGTTAGGGCTTAAGCTAGTGTCAGAGCTAGGCCTAGGGAAGGGCTGTGGGTAGGGCTAGGGCTAGGGCTAGGGTTAGGGCTAGGAGTAGGGCTAGGGCTAGGGCTAGTGCTAAGACTAGGACTAGGACTAGGACTAGGACTAGGACTAGGACTAGGACTAGGACTAGGACTAGGGCTAGGGCTAGGAATAGGGCTAGGGCTAGGGCAAGACTAGGGCTAGGGCTAGAGCTAGGGCTAGGGCTAGCGCTAGGGCTAGGGCTAGGGCTAGGATTAGGGCTAGGGCTAGGGCTAGGGCTAGGGCTAGGGCTAGGGCTACGGCTAGGGCTAGGGCTAGGGCTAGGGCTAGAGCTAGGGCTAGGGCTAGGGCTAGGGCTAGGGCTAGGGCTAGAGCTAGGGCTAGGGCTACGGCTAGGGCTAGGCCTAGGCCTAGGCCTAGTTCTCCCATTATGGCTATGGCTAAAGCTCGGGCTCGGGCTCGGGCTTGGGCTTGGGCTCGGGCTCGGGCTAGGAGTAGGCTTAGGGCCAGGGTTAGGGTTAGGGCTATTGCTAGGACTATTGCCAGGCCAGGGCTAGGTTTACGGTGAGGGTGAAGGTGAGGGTTAGTATTAGGGCTAGGGCTAGGGCTAGGGCTAGGGCTAGGGCTAGGGCTAGGGCTAGGGCTAGGGCTAGGGCTAGGGCTAGGGCTAGGGCTAGGGCTAGGGCTAGGGCTAGGGCTAGGGCTAGGGCTAGGGCTAGGGCTTGGGCGTGGGCCTGGTTTAGGGTTAGGGTTACGATTAGGGCTAGGGATAAGATTAGGGTTAGGGTTAGGGTTAGAGTTTGCACTAAGGCGAGGGCTGGGCTACGGTTAGGGTTGGACTATGACTATGACTATGACTATGACTATGACTATGACTATGACTATGACCATGACCATGACTAGGACTAGGACTAGGACTAGGACTAGGACTAGGACTAGGACTAGGACTAGGACTAGGACTAGGACTAGGACTAGGACTAGGACTAGGACTACTTCTAGGGCTAGGGCTATGCTAGGCCTAGCCGAGGGCTAGGGCTGGGGGTAGGGGTAGGGGTAGGGGTACGGCGAGGGTTAGGGCTAGGGCTAGGGTTAAGTTTAAGTTTAGGATTGGGCTAGTGCTAGTACTAGGGCTAGGGTTAGGTTTAAGGTTAGTGTTAGGATTAGGGTTAGGGTTAGGGTTAGGGTTATGTTTTAGGGGCAGGGTTAGGGCTAGGGCTGGGCTAAGGTTAGGGAGTGGGTTAGGGTGAGGGTGAGGGAGAGGGAGAGGAAGAGGGTTAGGGCTAGGGCTAGGGCTAGGGCTAGGGCGATAACTGGGCTAAGGTTAGGCTTTGGGTTAGGGTTAGCTTTAGGGTTAGGGTTACGGTTAGGGTTAGGGCTAGGGCTAGGGCTAGGGCTAGGGCTAGGGCTAGGGCTACAGCTAGGGCTACGGCTAGGGCTAGGGCTAGGGCTACGGCTACGGCTAGGGCAACGGCTAGGGCTAGGGCTAGGGTTAGGGAAAGGGCTAGGCTTCGGGCTAGGGCTACTGTTAGGGTTACGGTCAGGGCGACGGGTTGGGCTAGGGCTAGATACAGGGCTGAGCTAGTGTGAGGGTGATGGTGATGGTGAGGGCTAGGGCTAGGGTTATGGTTTGGTTTAGGCCTAGGCATAGTGCTACGAGTAGGGATAGGGATAGGTCTAGGGTTAGGGCTAAGGTTGGGGTTAGGCCTAGGGCTAGGGCTTGGGCTTGGGCTAGGTTTAGGGTTAGGGTTAGGGCTAGGGATAAGATTAGGGTTAGGGTTAGGGTTAGGGTTAGGGTTAGGGTTAGGGTTAGGGTTAGGGTTAGGGTTAGGGTTAGGGTTAGGGTTAGCGTTAGCGTTTGCGTCAGCGCTAGCACTAGGGCTAGGGTTGGGCTAGGGTTAGGGTTAGGACTAGGACCAGGACCAGGACTAGGACTAGGACTAGGACTACTTTTAGGGCTAGGGCTATGCTAGGCCTATTCCGAGGGCTAGGGCTGGGGCCAGGATTAGGGTTAGGTGTAGGGTGAGGGCTAGGGCTAGGGCTAGGGCTATGCTTAGGGTTACGATTACGGTTAGGGTTAGGGTTAGGGTTTGGTTTAGGCCTAGGCCTAGTGCTACCACTAGGGCTAGGGCTCGGGCTCGGGCTACGATTACGCTTAGGTCTAGGGTTAGGTTTCGGGCTATTTCTACGTCTACGGCCAGAGCAGGTCTAGGGTGAGGGTGAGGGTGAGGGTTAAGGTGAGGGTTAGTGTTAGGGCTCGGGCTCGGGCTCGGGCTCGGGCTCGGGCTTGGGCTCGGGCTTGCACTAGCGCTAGCGCTAGGGCTCGGGCTAGGGCTAGGGCTAGGGCTAGGTCTAGGGCTAGGGCTAGGGCTAGGGCTAGGGCTAGTGTTAGGCTTAGGGCTAGGGCTAGGGTTGGGGCTTGGGACAGTGTTAGGGTTAGGGCTAGGGACTGAAGCTGGATTAATCCCTAGAAGCAGCAGAAGCAGCAATGGCTTTTCTACCCCGTTTTTCTCTCCCATTTAAGGGGACTCAAAGCAGATGACAAACTTTCTGTTCTTCCCCCCACAACAGACACCCTGTGAGGTAGGTGGGGCTGTGAGAGCTCAGAAGACAGCTGTGACTAGCCCATGCCCACCTAGCAAGCTTGGCTCATGTGAAAGTGGACGGAAGCTGGATGAAAGCTCTGGTGTGACTGCAGCCAAAGTGAAGAGAAAATTATTGGTCACATGGCTGATATCTTCTGTGCCTATGAAAGTGGACTAAAGCTAGATTAATCCCTAGAAGAAGCAGCGTTGGCTTTTCTACCCCGCTTTTCTCACCCATTTAAGGGGACACAAAGCGGCTGACAAACTTTCTGTTCTTCCCCCCACAACAGACACCCTGTGAGGTAGGTGGGGCTGTGAAAGCTCAGAAGAGAGCTGTGACTAGCCCATGCCCACCTAGCAAGCTTGGCTCATGTGAAAGTGGACTGAAGCTGGATTAATCCCTAGAAGCAGCAGAAGCAGCAATGGCTTTTCTACCCCGGTTTTCTCTCCCATTTAAGGGGACTCAAAGCGGCTGACAAACTTTCTGTTCTTCCCCCCACAAGAGACACCCTGTGAGGTAGGTGGGGCTGTGAGAGCTCAGAAGACAGCTGTGACTAGCCCATAGCCACCTAGCAAGCTTGGCTCATGTGAATGTGGACTGAAGCTGGATTAATCCCTAGAAGAAGCAGAAGCAGCAATGGCTTTTCTACCCCGGTTTTCTCTCCCATTTAAGGGGACTCAAAGCGGCTGACAAACTTTCTGTTCTTCCCCCCCACAACAGACACCCTGTGAGGTAGGTGGGGCTGTGAGAGCTCAGAAGAGAGCTGTGACTAGCCCATAGCCACCTAGCAAGCTTGGCTCATGTGAAAGTGGACTGAAGCTGGATTAATCCCTAGAAGAAGCAGCAGCAGCAATGGCTTTTCTACCCCGGTTTTCTCTCCCATTTAAGGGGACTCAAAACAGATGACAAACTTTCTGTTCTTCCCCCCACAACAGACACCCTGTGAGGTAGGTGGGGCTGTGAGAGCTCAGAAGACAGCTGTGACTAGCCCATGCCCACCTAGCAAGCTTGGCTCATGTGAAAGTGGACGGAAGCTGGATGAAAGCTCTGGTGTGACTGCAGCCAAAGTGAAGAGAAAATTATTGGTCACATGGCTGATATCTTCTGTGCCTATGAAAGTGGACTAAAGCTAGATTAATCCCTAGAAGAAGCAGCGTTGGCTTTTCTACCCCGCTTTTCTCACCCATTTAAGGGGACTCAAAGCGGCTGACAAACTTTCTGTTCTTCCCCCCACAACAGACACCCTGTGAGGTAGGTGGGGCTGTGAAAGCTCAGAAGAGAGGTGTGACTAGCCCATGGACACCTAGCAAGCTTGGCTCATGTGAAAGTGGACTGAAGCTGGATTAATCCCTAGAAGCAGCAGAAGCAGCAATGGCTTTTCTACCCCGGTTTTCTCTCCCATTTAAGGGGACTCAAAGCGGCTGACAAACTTTCTGTTCTTCCCCCCACAACAGACACCCTGTGAGGTAGGTGGGGCTGTGAGAGCTCAGAAGAGAGCTGTGACTAGCCCATAGCCACCTAGCAAGCTTGGCTCATGTGAAAGTGGACTGAAGCTGGATTAATCCCTAGAAGAAGCAGAAGCAGCAATGGCTTTTCTACCCCGGTTTTCTCTCTCATTTAAGGGGACTCAAAGCGGCTGACAAACTTTCTGTTCTTCCCCCCACAACAGACACCCTGTGAGGTAGGTGGGGCTGTGAGAGCTCAGAAAAGAGCTGTGACTAGCCCATAGCCACCTAGCAAGCTTGGCTCATGTGAAAGTGGACTGAAGCTGGATTAATCCCTAGAAGAAGCAGCAGCAGCAATGGCTTTTCTACCCCGGTTTTCTCTCCCATTTAAGGGGACTCAAAGCAGATGACAAACTTTCTGTTCTTCCCCCCACAACAGACACCCTGTGAGGTAGGTGGGGCTGTGAGAGCTCAGAAGACAGCTGTGACTAGCCCATGGCCACCTAGCAAGCTTGGCTCATGTGAAAGTGGACGGAAGCTGGATTAAAGCTCTGGTGTGACTGCAGCCAAAGTGAAGAGAAAATTATTAGTCACATGGCTGATATCTTCTGTGCCTATGAAAGTGGACTAAAGCTAGATTAATCCCTAGAAGAAGCAGCGTTGGCTTTTCTAACCCGCTTTTCTCACCCAGGCTAGGGCTAGGGCTAGGGCTAGGGCTATGGTTAGGGCTAGGGCTAATTATAGGGCTAGGGCTAGGACTAGGGCTAGGGTTAGGGCTAGGATTAGGGTTAGGATTAGGCCTTGGCCTAGGCCTAGTGCAATGATTATGGCTATGGCTAAAGGTCGGGCTCGGGCTTGGGCTCGGGCTCGGCCTAGGATTAGGCTTAGGGCCAGGGTTAGGGTTAGGGCTATTGTTAGGACTAGGGCCAGACCAGGGCTAGGGTGAGGGTGAGGGTGAAGGTGAGGGTTAGTATTAGGGCTAGGGCTAGGGCTAGGGCTAGGGCTAGGGCTCGGCTTAGGCTTAGGCTTAGGGTAGGGGTAGGGCTAGGGCTAGGGCTAGGACTTGGGCTTGGGCCAGGGTTAGGGTTAGGGTTAGGGTTAGGGTTAGGGTTAGGGCTAGGGATAAGATTAGGGTTAGGGTTAGGGTTAGGGTTAGGGTTAAAGTTTGCACTAGGGCTAGGGCTGGGCTACGGTTAGGGTTAGGACTAGGAGTAGGACTAGGACTAGGACTTGGACTAGGACTAGGACTACTTCTAGGGTTAGGGCTATGCTAGGCCTAGGTCGAGGGCTAGGGCTGGGGCTAGGGCTAGGGCTAGGGGTACTTCGAGGGCTAGTGCTATGGCTAGGGTTAGGGTTAAGGTTAGTGTTAGGGTTAGGGTTAGGGTTAGGGTTAAGTTTAGGGTTAGGTTTTAGGGCCAGGGTTAGGGCTAGGGCTGGGCTAAGTTTAGGGTTTGCGTTAGAGTGAATGTGAGGGTGAGGTTTAGGGTTAGTTCTAGGGCTAGGGCTAGGGCTAGGGCTAGGGCTAGGGCTAGGATTAGGGTTAGGGTTAGGGTTTGGTTTAGGCTTAGGCCTAGTGGTACGACTAGGGCTAGGGCTAGGGCTAGGGTTAGCCTTAGGGCTAGGGCTTGGGCTTGGGCTAGGTTTAGGGTAAGGGTTAGGGTTAGGGCTAGGGATAAGATTAGGGTTAGCGTTTGGGTTAGCGTTTGCGTTAGCGTTAGCGCTAGCACTAGCACTAGAGGTAGGCCTGGGCTAGGGTTAGGGTTAGGGTTAGGAATAGGACTAGGACTAGGACTAGGACTATTAGTAGGACTAGGACTAGGACTAGGACTACGTTTAGGGCTAGGTCTGTGCTAGGCCTAGGCCGAGGTCTAGGGCTGCGGTAGGATTAGGGTTAGGGGTACGGCGAGGGCTAGGGCTAGGGTTAAGGTTAAGGTTAGGATTG